>OX104111.1:25956481-27405986 GCA_944474755.1 Limnoperna fortunei
AATACACTATTTTTCTGCATACTAGAATGTCTACTAGTTCTAGTTTTATACATTTTGACCCTTTCATTACATCCAAAACCTAAAACAGGAGTTTATTTAAATTAAAGCACCTTCTACTAAGCACGGACCACTGCAGACCCCATAATTTCATACAATATTACATAATACCATATTTAGGCTGAAATTTGACCCCCCCCTATAGGTTTTGGCTCTGATAAGCAATTAAAATGATAGTCTTGGTGATTTACCTTCTTTCAGTACCATTTTTATCAAAAGAAATAGAAGTTGATATACCTGTATATGGCCTTTTCAGGTGTAGGACCACCATAGATTTTTTACTCTTCGGCTATATTAAAATTTGATAATTTTGACTTATCCTAGAAAATTTACCTTTGTTTCAAATTAAGTGACACTTCTGTCCCCTATAAAAATGCACTGGCTGAACATTCTGTCAAAATTTCACAATATGTTTCATTGCATATAAGAAAAAAACGCTCAACTGAAGTCCATGTGGTCTAAAAAATCTACTTTCACTTTCTATTTTAGTCCAAAATAGTGCTTGTCCCTAATTGACTCTCAACATTTTTATGTTCATTTAAAACCAATAAAACTTTATCCTCAAGTTTCCTAGAATATTCAGCTTTCCAAAAATACCAAATTTATTCTGGTATCATGTGCGGTTCAAATTCTATATGATGCAAGAGTGAACCTGTCTGTTGACTAGTACTACTTTTACGTACAACCTCTGGACTGGTTCCCGGTATTTGGTGGTCCTACACCTAAAGAAGATGTTTTTGTTCAACAAATTAAATAAAATTTTTCCTGGTCTTAGATTTATGTTACTCGAAACAAATTCTAAAATTGTGTTGAATAACTTTCAGCGGTTTTCAAGAAACGCATGAAAACATACAAAGACCTCACATGCGCGTTATCATGAAAAATTAGCTTGGTGATCAAGAAATGCATTATTCCTTAATTTTTCAATTTCTTAGTTGCAGATGTAAATAGCAAGCTTGGCAATATACATACAACACAAATGGACTTATTTCACACATAGAAAGGCACTAATTACATAATTTTATCATAAATTTTGCATCTTTTTTAGTTAATTTCACATCCCCCCCCCCTTTTTACAAAGTGAGATACTGAGTACCTTCAAACTGTTGGGATAAGACTTTTCTCTCTTGAAATACATTTCAATTAAGAAAAATAGTATGAAACTGACCTAATTATGCACCTAGTACATCCTGAGAAAGTTTTTGAGTTCAAATTTAAATTTATTGATATTCAGTTGTACTATATTTTGGAGGTGTACATGAATAGTTTCTAAACTGAGACTAAAATTTTATGAATTTCATTAAATGCGTTCACTATTCCATTAAGCTTAATAGTTAAATGAAGATTCCTTACTAAAAAAAAACCCACTTAAGTTCAAACTGGCATACAAAGAAACAAAATTATATCTTGCTTTGGTATGAAATAGCAAAAATTGGCCAATTTCCCATTACTGCTCATGTTTAAGGAATTTTTGACAGAAGTACCATCATCTCAAGGCCCAATTATCTTAACAAGTACAATTATTGCATATGGTTACTAGTTTACTAACAAATTTACCCCTAGCAAGCATCAGATTAGAAAATAAATACTTTTAGTATTAACCCATGCCAGCAATGTAACCGACTTAAGCCGCAGGTGTAAAATTGACAAATTCATCTTAAATACACTATTTTTCTGCATACTAGAATGTCTACTAGTTCTAGTTTTATACATTTTGACCCTTTCATTACATCCAAAACCTAAAACAGGAGTTTATTTAAATTAAAGCACCTTCTACTAAGCACGGACCACTGCAGACCCCATAATTTCATACAATATTACATAATACCATATTTAGGCTGAAATTTGACCCCCCCTATAGGTTTTGGCTCTGATAAGCAATTAAAATGATAGTCTTGGTGATTTACCTTCTTTCAGTACCATTTTTATCAAAAGAAATAGAAGTTGATATACCTGTATATGGCCTTTTCAGGTGTAGGACCACCATAGATTTTTTACTCTTCGGCTATATTAAAATTTGATAATTTTGACTTATCCTAGAAAATTTACCTTTGTTTCAAATTAAGTGACACTTCTGTCCCCTATAAAAATGCACTGGCTGAACATTCTGTCAAAATTTCACAATATGTTTCATTGCATATAAGAAAAAACGCTCAACCTGAAGTCCATGTGGTCTAAAAATCTACTTTCACTTTCTATTTTAGTCCAAAAATAGTGCTTGTCCCTAATTGACTCTCAACATTTTTATGTTCATTTAAAACCAATAAAACTTTATCCTCAAGTTTCCTAGAATATTCAGCTTTCCAAAAATACCAAATTTATTCTGGTATCATGTGCGGTTCAAATTCTATATGATGCAAGAGTGAACCTGTCTGTTGACTAGTACTACTTTTACGTACAACCTCTGGACTGGTTCCCGGTATTTGGTGGTCCTACACCTAAAGAAGATGTTTTTGTTCAACAAATTAAATAAAATTTTTCCTGGTCTTAGATTTATGTTACTCGAAACAAATTCTAAAATTGTGTTGAATAACTTTCAGCGGTTTTCAAGAAACGCATGAAAACATACAAAGACCTCACATGCGCGTTATCATGAAAAATTAGCTTGGTGATCAAGAAATGCATTATTCCTTAATTTTTCAATTTCTTAGTTGCAGATGTAAATAGCAAGCTTGGCAATATACATACAACACAAATGGACTTATTTCACACATAGAAAGGCACTAATTACATAATTTTATCATAAATTTTGCATCTTTTTTAGTTAATTTCACATCCCCCCCCCCTTTTTACAAAGTGAGATACTGAGTACCTTCAAACTGTTGGGATAAGACTTTTCTCTCTTGAAATACATTTCAATTAAGAAAAATAGTATGAAACTGACCTAATTATGCACCTAGTACATCCTGAGAAAGTTTTTGAGTTCAAATTTAAATTTATTGATATTCAGTTGTACTATATTTTGGAGGTGTACATGAATAGTTTCTAAACTGAGACTAAAATTTTATGAATTTCATTAAATGCGTTCACTATTCCATTAAGCTTAATAGTTAAATGAAGATTCCTTACTAAAAAAAAACCCACTTAAGTTCAAACTGGCATACAAAGAAACAAAATTATATCTTGCTTTGGTATGAAATAGCAAAAATTGGCCAATTTCCCATTACTGCTCATGTTTAAGGAATTTTTGACAGAAGTACCATCATCTCAAGGCCCAATTATCTTAACAAGTACAATTATTGCATATGGTTACTAGTTTACTAACAAATTTACCCCTAGCAAGCATCAGATTAGAAAATAAATACTTTTAGTATTAACCCATGCCAGCAATGTAACCGACTTAAGCCGCAGGTGTAAAATTGACAAATTCATCTTAAATACACTATTTTTCTGCATACTAGAATGTCTACTAGTTCTAGTTTTATACATTTTGACCCTTTCATTACATCCAAAACCTAAAACAGGAGTTTATTTAAATTAAAGCACCTTCTACTAAGCACGGACCACTGCAGACCCCATAATTTCATACAATATTACATAATACCATATTTAGGCTGAAATTTGACCCCCCCTATAGGTTTTGGCTCTGATAAGCAATTAAAATGATAGTCTTGGTGATTTACCTTCTTTCAGTACCATTTTTATCAAAAGAAATAGAAGTTGATATACCTGTATATGGCCTTTTCAGGTGTAGGACCACCATAGATTTTTTACTCTTCGGCTATATTAAAATTTGATAATTTTGACTTATCCTAGAAAATTTACCTTTGTTTCAAATTAAGTGACACTTCTGTCCCCTATAAAAATGCACTGGCTGAACATTCTGTCAAAATTTCACAATATGTTTCATTGCATATAAGAAAAAACGCTCAACCTGAAGTCCATGTGGTCTAAAAATCTACTTTCACTTTCTATTTTAGTCCAAAAATAGTGCTTGTCCCTAATTGACTCTCAACATTTTTATGTTCATTTAAAACCAATAAAACTTTATCCTCAAGTTTCCTAGAATATTCAGCTTTCCAAAAATACCAAATTTATTCTGGTATCATGTGCGGTTCAAATTCTATATGATGCAAGAGTGAACCTGTCTGTTGACTAGTACTACTTTTACGTACAACCTCTGGACTGGTTCCCGGTATTTGGTGGTCCTACACCTAAAGAAGATGTTTTTGTTCAACAAATTAAATAAAATTTTTCCTGGTCTTAGATTTATGTTACTCGAAACAAATTCTAAAATTGTGTTGAATAACTTTCAGCGGTTTTCAAGAAACGCATGAAAACATACAAAGACCTCACATGCGCGTTATCATGAAAAATTAGCTTGGTGATCAAGAAATGCATTATTCCTTAATTTTTCAATTTCTTAGTTGCAGATGTAAATAGCAAGCTTGGCAATATACATACAACACAAATGGACTTATTTCACACATAGAAAGGCACTAATTACATAATTTTATCATAAATTTTGCATCTTTTTTAGTTAATTTCACATCCCCCCCCCCTTTTTACAAAGTGAGATACTGAGTACCTTCAAACTGTTGGGATAAGACTTTTCTCTCTTGAAATACATTTCAATTAAGAAAAATAGTATGAAACTGACCTAATTATGCACCTAGTACATCCTGAGAAAGTTTTTGAGTTCAAATTTAAATTTATTGATATTCAGTTGTACTATATTTTGGAGGTGTACATGAATAGTTTCTAAACTGAGACTAAAATTTTATGAATTTCATTAAATGCGTTCACTATTCCATTAAGCTTAATAGTTAAATGAAGATTCCTTACTAAAAAAAAACCCACTTAAGTTCAAACTGGCATACAAAGAAACAAAATTATATCTTGCTTTGGTATGAAATAGCAAAAATTGGCCAATTTCCCATTACTGCTCATGTTTAAGGAATTTTTGACAGAAGTACCATCATCTCAAGGCCCAATTATCTTAACAAGTACAATTATTGCATATGGTTACTAGTTTACTAACAAATTTACCCCTAGCAAGCATCAGATTAGAAAATAAATACTTTTAGTATTAACCCATGCCAGCAATGTAACCGACTTAAGCCGCAGGTGTAAAATTGACAAATTCATCTTAAATACACTATTTTTCTGCATACTAGAATGTCTACTAGTTCTAGTTTTATACATTTTGACCCTTTCATTACATCCAAAACCTAAAACAGGAGTTTATTTAAATTAAAGCACCTTCTACTAAGCACGGACCACTGCAGACCCCATAATTTCATACAATATTACATAATACCATATTTAGGCTGAAATTTGACCCCCCCTATAGGTTTTGGCTCTGATAAGCAATTAAAATGATAGTCTTGGTGATTTACCTTCTTTCAGTACCATTTTTATCAAAAGAAATAGAAGTTGATATACCTGTATATGGCCTTTTCAGGTGTAGGACCACCATAGATTTTTTACTCTTCGGCTATATTAAAATTTGATAATTTTGACTTATCCTAGAAAATTTACCTTTGTTTCAAATTAAGTGACACTTCTGTCCCCTATAAAAATGCACTGGCTGAACATTCTGTCAAAATTTCACAATATGTTTCATTGCATATAAGAAAAAACGCTCAACCTGAAGTCCATGTGGTCTAAAAATCTACTTTCACTTTCTATTTTAGTCCAAAAATAGTGCTTGTCCCTAATTGACTCTCAACATTTTTATGTTCATTTAAAACCAATAAAACTTTATCCTCAAGTTTCCTAGAATATTCAGCTTTCCAAAAATACCAAATTTATTCTGGTATCATGTGCGGTTCAAATTCTATATGATGCAAGAGTGAACCTGTCTGTTGACTAGTACTACTTTTACGTACAACCTCTGGACTGGTTCCCGGTATTTGGTGGTCTTACACCTAAAGAAGATGTTTTTGTTCAACAAATTAAATAAAATTTTTCCTGGTCTTAGATTTATGTTACTCGAAACAAATTCTAAAATTGTGTTGAATAACTTTCAGCGGTTTTCAAGAAACGCATGAAAACATACAAAGACCTCACATGCGCGTTATCATGAAAAATTAGCTTGGTGATCAAGAAATGCATTATTCCTTAATTTTTCAATTTCTTAGTTGCAGATGTAAATAGCAAGCTTGGCAATATACATACAACACAAATGGACTTATTTCACACATAGAAAGGCACTAATTACATAATTTTATCATAAATTTTGCATCTTTTTTAGTTAATTTCACATCCCCCCCCCCTTTTTACAAAGTGAGATACTGAGTACCTTCAAACTGTTGGGATAAGACTTTTCTCTCTTGAAATACATTTCAATTAAGAAAAATAGTATGAAACTGACCTAATTATGCACCTAGTACATCCTGAGAAAGTTTTTGAGTTCAAATTTAAATTTATTGATATTCAGTTGTACTATATTTTGGAGGTGTACATGAATAGTTTCTAAACTGAGACTAAAATTTTATGAATTTCATTAAATGCGTTCACTATTCCATTAAGCTTAATAGTTAAATGAAGATTCCTTACTAAAAAAAAACCCACTTAAGTTCAAACTGGCATACAAAGAAACAAAATTATATCTTGCTTTGGTATGAAATAGCAAAAATTGGCCAATTTCCCATTACTGCTCATGTTTAAGGAATTTTTGACAGAAGTACCATCATCTCAAGGCCCAATTATCTTAACAAGTACAATTATTGCATATGGTTACTAGTTTACTAACAAATTTACCCCTAGCAAGCATCAGATTAGAAAATAAATACTTTTAGTATTAACCCATGCCAGCAATGTAACCGACTTAAGCCGCAGGTGTAAAATTGACAAATTCATCTTAAATACACTATTTTTCTGCATACTAGAATGTCTACTAGTTCTAGTTTTATACATTTTGACCCTTTCATTACATCCAAAACCTAAAACAGGAGTTTATTTAAATTAAAGCACCTTCTACTAAGCACGGACCACTGCAGACCCCATAATTTCATACAATATTACATAATACCATATTTAGGCTGAAATTTGACCCCCCCTATAGGTTTTGGCTCTGATAAGCAATTAAAATGATAGTCTTGGTGATTTACCTTCTTTCAGTACCATTTTTATCAAAAGAAATAGAAGTTGATATACCTGTATATGGCCTTTTCAGGTGTAGGACCACCATAGATTTTTTACTCTTCGGCTATATTAAAATTTGATAATTTTGACTTATCCTAGAAAATTTACCTTTGTTTCAAATTAAGTGACACTTCTGTCCCCTATAAAAATGCACTGGCTGAACATTCTGTCAAAATTTCACAATATGTTTCATTGCATATAAGAAAAAACGCTCAACCTGAAGTCCATGTGGTCTAAAAATCTACTTTCACTTTCTATTTTAGTCCAAAAATAGTGCTTGTCCCTAATTGACTCTCAACATTTTTATGTTCATTTAAAACCAATAAAACTTTATCCTCAAGTTTCCTAGAATATTCAGCTTTCCAAAAATACCAAATTTATTCTGGTATCATGTGCGGTTCAAATTCTATATGATGCAAGAGTGAACCTGTCTGTTGACTAGTACTACTTTTACGTACAACCTCTGGACTGGTTCCCGGTATTTGGTGGTCCTACACCTAAAGAAGATGTTTTTGTTCAACAAATTAAATAAAATTTTTCCTGGTCTTAGATTTATGTTACTCGAAACAAATTCTAAAATTGTGTTGAATAACTTTCAGCGGTTTTCAAGAAACGCATGAAAACATACAAAGACCTCACATGCGCGTTATCATGAAAAATTAGCTTGGTGATCAAGAAATGCATTATTCCTTAATTTTTCAATTTCTTAGTTGCAGATGTAAATAGCAAGCTTGGCAATATACATACAACACAAATGGACTTATTTCACACATAGAAAGGCACTAATTACATAATTTTATCATAAATTTTGCATCTTTTTTAGTTAATTTCACATCCCCCCCCCCCTTTTTACAAAGTGAGATACTGAGTACCTTCAAACTGTTGGGATAAGACTTTTCTCTCTTGAAATACATTTCAATTAAGAAAAATAGTATGAAACTGACCTAATTATGCACCTAGTACATCCTGAGAAAGTTTTTGAGTTCAAATTTAAATTTATTGATATTCAGTTGTACTATATTTTGGAGGTGTACATGAATAGTTTCTAAACTGAGACTAAAATTTTATGAATTTCATTAAATGCGTTCACTATTCCATTAAGCTTAATAGTTAAATGAAGATTCCTTACTAAAAAAAAACCCACTTAAGTTCAAACTGGCATACAAAGAAACAAAATTATATCTTGCTTTGGTATGAAATAGCAAAAATTGGCCAATTTCCCATTACTGCTCATGTTTAAGGAATTTTTGACAGAAGTACCATCATCTCAAGGCCCAATTATCTTAACAAGTACAATTATTGCATATGGTTACTAGTTTACTAACAAATTTACCCCTAGCAAGCATCAGATTAGAAAATAAATACTTTTAGTATTAACCCATGCCAGCAATGTAACCGACTTAAGCCGCAGGTGTAAAATTGACAAATTCATCTTAAATACACTATTTTTCTGCATACTAGAATGTCTACTAGTTCTAGTTTTATACATTTTGACCCTTTCATTACATCCAAAACCTAAAACAGGAGTTTATTTAAATTAAAGCACCTTCTACTAAGCACGGACCACTGCAGACCCCATAATTTCATACAATATTACATAATACCATATTTAGGCTGAAATTTGACCCCCCCTATAGGTTTTGGCTCTGATAAGCAATTAAAATGATAGTCTTGGTGATTTACCTTCTTTCAGTACCATTTTTATCAAAAGAAATAGAAGTTGATATACCTGTATATGGCCTTTTCAGGTGTAGGACCACCATAGATTTTTTACTCTTCGGCTATATTAAAATTTGATAATTTTGACTTATCCTAGAAAATTTACCTTTGTTTCAAATTAAGTGACACTTCTGTCCCCTATAAAAATGCACTGGCTGAACATTCTGTCAAAATTTCACAATATGTTTCATTGCATATAAGAAAAAACGCTCAACCTGAAGTCCATGTGGTCTAAAAATCTACTTTCACTTTCTATTTTAGTCCAAAAATAGTGCTTGTCCCTAATTGACTCTCAACATTTTTATGTTCATTTAAAACCAATAAAACTTTATCCTCAAGTTTCCTAGAATATTCAGCTTTCCAAAAATACCAAATTTATTCTGGTATCATGTGCGGTTCAAATTCTATATGATGCAAGAGTGAACCTGTCTGTTGACTAGTACTACTTTTACGTACAACCTCTGGACTGGTTCCCGGTATTTGGTGGTCCTACACCTAAAGAAGATGTTTTTGTTCAACAAATTAAATAAAATTTTTCCTGGTCTTAGATTTATGTTACTCGAAACAAATTCTAAAATTGTGTTGAATAACTTTCAGCGGTTTTCAAGAAACGCATGAAAACATACAAAGACCTCACATGCGCGTTATCATGAAAAATTAGCTTGGTGATCAAGAAATGCATTATTCCTTAATTTTTCAATTTCTTAGTTGCAGATGTAAATAGCAAGCTTGGCAATATACATACAACACAAATGGACTTATTTCACACATAGAAAGGCACTAATTACATAATTTTATCATAAATTTTGCATCTTTTTTAGTTAATTTCACATCCCCCCCCCTTTTTACAAAGTGAGATACTGAGTACCTTCAAACTGTTGGGATAAGACTTTTCTCTCTTGAAATACATTTCAATTAAGAAAAATAGTATGAAACTGACCTAATTATGCACCTAGTACATCCTGAGAAAGTTTTTGAGTTCAAATTTAAATTTATTGATATTCAGTTGTACTATATTTTGGAGGTGTACATGAATAGTTTCTAAACTGAGACTAAAATTTTATGAATTTCATTAAATGCGTTCACTATTCCATTAAGCTTAATAGTTAAATGAAGATTCCTTACTAAAAAAAAACCCACTTAAGTTCAAACTGGCATACAAAGAAACAAAATTATATCTTGCTTTGGTATGAAATAGCAAAAATTGGCCAATTTCCCATTACTGCTCATGTTTAAGGAATTTTTGACAGAAGTACCATCATCTCAAGGCCCAATTATCTTAACAAGTACAATTATTGCATATGGTTACTAGTTTACTAACAAATTTACCCCTAGCAAGCATCAGATTAGAAAATAAATACTTTTAGTATTAACCCATGCCAGCAATGTAACCGACTTAAGCCGCAGGTGTAAAATTGACAAATTCATCTTAAATACACTATTTTTCTGCATACTAGAATGTCTACTAGTTCTAGTTTTATACATTTTGACCCTTTCATTACATCCAAAACCTAAAACAGGAGTTTATTTAAATTAAAGCACCTTCTACTAAGCACGGACCACTGCAGACCCCATAATTTCATACAATATTACATAATACCATATTTAGGCTGAAATTTGACCCCCCCTATAGGTTTTGGCTCTGATAAGCAATTAAAATGATAGTCTTGGTGATTTACCTTCTTTCAGTACCATTTTTATCAAAAGAAATAGAAGTTGATATACCTGTATATGGCCTTTTCAGGTGTAGGACCACCATAGATTTTTTACTCTTCGGCTATATTAAAATTTGATAATTTTGACTTATCCTAGAAAATTTACCTTTGTTTCAAATTAAGTGACACTTCTGTCCCCTATAAAAATGCACTGGCTGAACATTCTGTCAAAATTTCACAATATGTTTCATTGCATATAAGAAAAAACGCTCAACCTGAAGTCCATGTGGTCTAAAAATCTACTTTCACTTTCTATTTTAGTCCAAAAATAGTGCTTGTCCCTAATTGACTCTCAACATTTTTATGTTCATTTAAAACCAATAAAACTTTATCCTCAAGTTTCCTAGAATATTCAGCTTTCCAAAAATACCAAATTTATTCTGGTATCATGTGCGGTTCAAATTCTATATGATGCAAGAGTGAACCTGTCTGTTGACTAGTACTACTTTTACGTACAACCTCTGGACTGGTTCCCGGTATTTGGTGGTCCTACACCTAAAGAAGATGTTTTTGTTCAACAAATTAAATAAAATTTTTCCTGGTCTTAGATTTATGTTACTCGAAACAAATTCTAAAATTGTGTTGAATAACTTTCAGCGGTTTTCAAGAAACGCATGAAAACATACAAAGACCTCACATGCGCGTTATCATGAAAAATTAGCTTGGTGATCAAGAAATGCATTATTCCTTAATTTTTCAATTTCTTAGTTGCAGATGTAAATAGCAAGCTTGGCAATATACATACAACACAAATGGACTTATTTCACACATAGAAAGGCACTAATTACATAATTTTATCATAAATTTTGCATCTTTTTTAGTTAATTTCACATCCCCCCCCCCTTTTTACAAAGTGAGATACTGAGTACCTTCAAACTGTTGGGATAAGACTTTTCTCTCTTGAAATACATTTCAATTAAGAAAAATAGTATGAAACTGACCTAATTATGCACCTAGTACATCCTGAGAAAGTTTTTGAGTTCAAATTTAAATTTATTGATATTCAGTTGTACTATATTTTGGAGGTGTACATGAATAGTTTCTAAACTGAGACTAAAATTTTATGAATTTCATTAAATGCGTTCACTATTCCATTAAGCTTAATAGTTAAATGAAGATTCCTTACTAAAAAAAAACCCACTTAAGTTCAAACTGGCATACAAAGAAACAAAATTATATCTTGCTTTGGTATGAAATAGCAAAAATTGGCCAATTTCCCATTACTGCTCATGTTTAAGGAATTTTTGACAGAAGTACCATCATCTCAAGGCCCAATTATCTTAACAAGTACAATTATTGCATATGGTTACTAGTTTACTAACAAATTTACCCCTAGCAAGCATCAGATTAGAAAATAAATACTTTTAGTATTAACCCATGCCAGCAATGTAACCGACTTAAGCCGCAGGTGTAAAATTGACAAATTCATCTTAAATACACTATTTTTCTGCATACTAGAATGTCTACTAGTTCTAGTTTTATACATTTTGACCCTTTCATTACATCCAAAACCTAAAACAGGAGTTTATTTAAATTAAAGCACCTTCTACTAAGCACGGACCACTGCAGACCCCATAATTTCATACAATATTACATAATACCATATTTAGGCTGAAATTTGACCCCCCCTATAGGTTTTGGCTCTGATAAGCAATTAAAATGATAGTCTTGGTGATTTACCTTCTTTCAGTACCATTTTTATCAAAAGAAATAGAAGTTGATATACCTGTATATGGCCTTTTCAGGTGTAGGACCACCATAGATTTTTTACTCTTCGGCTATATTAAAATTTGATAATTTTGACTTATCCTAGAAAATTTACCTTTGTTTCAAATTAAGTGACACTTCTGTCCCCTATAAAAATGCACTGGCTGAACATTCTGTCAAAATTTCACAATATGTTTCATTGCATATAAGAAAAAACGCTCAACCTGAAGTCCATGTGGTCTAAAAATCTACTTTCACTTTCTATTTTAGTCCAAAAATAGTGCTTGTCCCTAATTGACTCTCAACATTTTTATGTTCATTTAAAACCAATAAAACTTTATCCTCAAGTTTCCTAGAATATTCAGCTTTCCAAAAATACCAAATTTATTCTGGTATCATGTGCGGTTCAAATTCTATATGATGCAAGAGTGAACCTGTCTGTTGACTAGTACTACTTTTACGTACAACCTCTGGACTGGTTCCCGGTATTTGGTGGTCCTACACCTAAAGAAGATGTTTTTGTTCAACAAATTAAATAAAATTTTTCCTGGTCTTAGATTTATGTTACTCGAAACAAATTCTAAAATTGTGTTGAATAACTTTCAGCGGTTTTCAAGAAACGCATGAAAACATACAAAGACCTCACATGCGCGTTATCATGAAAAATTAGCTTGGTGATCAAGAAATGCATTATTCCTTAATTTTTCAATTTCTTAGTTGCAGATGTAAATAGCAAGCTTGGCAATATACATACAACACAAATGGACTTATTTCACACATAGAAAGGCACTAATTACATAATTTTATCATAAATTTTGCATCTTTTTTAGTTAATTTCACATCCCCCCCCCCTTTTTACAAAGTGAGATACTGAGTACCTTCAAACTGTTGGGATAAGACTTTTCTCTCTTGAAATACATTTCAATTAAGAAAAATAGTATGAAACTGACCTAATTATGCACCTAGTACATCCTGAGAAAGTTTTTGAGTTCAAATTTAAATTTATTGATATTCAGTTGTACTATATTTTGGAGGTGTACATGAATAGTTTCTAAACTGAGACTAAAATTTTATGAATTTCATTAAATGCGTTCACTATTCCATTAAGCTTAATAGTTAAATGAAGATTCCTTACTAAAAAAAAACCCACTTAAGTTCAAACTGGCATACAAAGAAACAAAATTATATCTTGCTTTGGTATGAAATAGCAAAAATTGGCCAATTTCCCATTACTGCTCATGTTTAAGGAATTTTTGACAGAAGTACCATCATCTCAAGGCCCAATTATCTTAACAAGTACAATTATTGCATATGGTTACTAGTTTACTAACAAATTTACCCCTAGCAAGCATCAGATTAGAAAATAAATACTTTTAGTATTAACCCATGCCAGCAATGTAACCGACTTAAGCCGCAGGTGTAAAATTGACAAATTCATCTTAAATACACTATTTTTCTGCATACTAGAATGTCTACTAGTTCTAGTTTTATACATTTTGACCCTTTCATTACATCCAAAACCTAAAACAGGAGTTTATTTAAATTAAAGCACCTTCTACTAAGCACGGACCACTGCAGACCCCATAATTTCATACAATATTACATAATACCATATTTAGGCTGAAATTTGACCCCCCCTATAGGTTTTGGCTCTGATAAGCAATTAAAATGATAGTCTTGGTGATTTACCTTCTTTCAGTACCATTTTTATCAAAAGAAATAGAAGTTGATATACCTGTATATGGCCTTTTCAGGTGTAGGACCACCATAGATTTTTTACTCTTCGGCTATATTAAAATTTGATAATTTTGACTTATCCTAGAAAATTTACCTTTGTTTCAAATTAAGTGACACTTCTGTCCCCTATAAAAATGCACTGGCTGAACATTCTGTCAAAATTTCACAATATGTTTCATTGCATATAAGAAAAAACGCTCAACCTGAAGTCCATGTGGTCTAAAAATCTACTTTCACTTTCTATTTTAGTCCAAAAATAGTGCTTGTCCCTAATTGACTCTCAACATTTTTATGTTCATTTAAAACCAATAAAACTTTATCCTCAAGTTTCCTAGAATATTCAGCTTTCCAAAAATACCAAATTTATTCTGGTATCATGTGCGGTTCAAATTCTATATGATGCAAGAGTGAACCTGTCTGTTGACTAGTACTACTTTTACGTACAACCTCTGGACTGGTTCCCGGTATTTGGTGGTCCTACACCTGCTGCCGGGACAGTTAGAATATACTACGTCGCATGTGCGCTTTAAATAAGCGGTAATACCGGCAATTCACAAGCGCTTTGATGATCATAAACTAAATTGGAATCGGAAACGGAAACGGACCTGTGAAATATCCGGAAGTCGGAAATTTGAAAAAAAAAGTTACCAGCATTTAGGTCAATAAAAACTTTCGACTCGGGGGGTTAAAATCGGGTCGGTCGGGCTATGGCAAACAAACTATTTTTTAATTATGGCCTTGTAGCTTTCACTTGACTTCTTTCTTTTTAATCAATGAAACAACCTTTTTGTCTTTGCGTGTTTTTGTAAATTATTCTTCATTGTTAACAGAATCATAAAAAACATTTCTGGACAAAACTGGTACATATTGGTAAACATCCCCCTTTTTCTAAGTTTACTCAAACATGGAATATTTTGCAAAGCCCTACAGAATTTTGCATGTGGAGAGATTTCATCATGTAGCAGGGAATTTCAGGATTTTGCTGGCTTTAGTCACTTTTGCAGTCACATTGTATAAGCAAATGCTAAGAAGCAAACTTATTTTAACTGAAACAAGTTTCATACAGATGTGAAATCATCTTTATTAAAAAATCCTTTATCGCAAAGTTAAAACTGAGATATGATGGACTGACAGACAGACAGATGGACAAAGGACCTAAAACATGCATGTGCCCTTTTCTGGAAGGACATAAAAATTCATAGTAAATATCTCATATATTAGAAAGTCTGTCTGGAACAGGTCTGGTTTGAACTGGACAAATAACAGTGCTGTACTCAGTAGACATATGCTGTCAAACCTTACAATAAAAACACATATTTTTGTACAATGTACTAGACTGAACTCATGCATTGAATAATAACCCAAAGTGTATTACAGAAGAAATGTTGTTACAAATATTTTTGTGTCATTACACAACTGGCATAGTTACCTGCTGTAAATGGAACAGAAAAACTACTCTGGTATTTCCCTTGACATATCAGTATGTCAGCAAAGTTGACACCACAGTACTTCACAGAAACCAGTATCTACAACAAAAAATTTCATTTTTTAATTTTGTAAAAAAAAAATTACCTTTAGGAATTAGTATGTAAAAATTGCTGAAAAAATTATTATTAAGCATATCAGTAAAAGAAATAAGTGTTACTAGGAACACACATACTATGCATTGGTCTAGGATAAAAAAAAAGTACTGGTACTGTCAGAGCAGTAATAACCATACCTGTGTCTACACTTGAGAGTCTTCAGTGTTTTACTAGTAAAAGATCAATTCAAATGCTTTCAAAGATACATCAAGTGAACGGTAAATCTACTTTAGTTTTTAGTTGAGAGTTAAAGGAAAGTAAGCACAAATAATATTGTTTCGTAAAACTATTAGAACAGTCAAAGCAGTACCAATGATATTAGTTCTCACCCTATGCTATTTGATGCGACTAGGACTAACAACTGTGGACAGAGAAAAATGTCTCACCTGCATTCCCCATCAGTAACGAAAAAAATGACCTCATAGGAATTATGTAAATAGCATTCAATTGTTATCATTTAAAATAAACAATGCATGGTTACATAGAAACAGACCTAATCCAAAAACTTTAATGTATTCATTGGACCGTGAAATCGAGGTCATGGTCAGTTGCAACCTACCAGATGCTCATGTACTAATCATTAGCAACCTATATACCAAATACTGTCATCCTACCATGCATGGTTACAGAAGAGCTAATATTAAAACTTTAGCATAGTTGCTTAACCTTGAAATTGAGCCCAAGGTCAGGTGACACCTGCCAGACAGTCATGTACTCTTTAGTTGCAACGTGTATACCAAATATTGTCACCCTACCATGCATAGTTACAGAGGAGCTGCCTTAATACAAAACCTAATGTAGTCCCTGCACCATGAAATTGTGGTCAAGGTCAGGTGACACCTACCAGACAGTCATGTACTCTTCATCAGCAACTTTAACATAGTCTCTGGACAATGAAATTGAGGTCAAGATCAGGTGACACCTACCAGTCATATACTATTCATCAGAAACCTGTGTACCAAATAGTGTCATCCTACCATGCATAGTTACAGAGGAACTGCCATCATACAAAAACTTTAATATAGTCGCTGGACTGTTAAATTGAGGTCAAGGTCAGGTGACACCTACCAGTCATGTACTATTCATCAGCAATTTATATACTAAATATTGTCATCCTACCACGCCTGGTTACAGAGGAACTGCCGTAATACAAACACTTTAACATAGTCGCTGTACCATGAAATTGAGGTCAAGGTCAGGTGACAGGTGACTGACTGGCAAGTACTTATCATAGGCTACCACTGGACAAATTTGATGGACCTAGGGCTTAGGCTTACACAGATATGTAGACTGAATTTTACTGCCTTTATAATATGAAGTTCGAGTGTTTACGAGCTGCCGCCACCGGATTCCCACATTTATGTCTGGCCTCCAATGACTATCATTGCAGGCAAGACAGAAACTACTTGACAGTCCTTCAAGCTTGTGTTGGGTTGCTACTATATCCATGTTTAAGTCTGTTATTTGATTAAAGGTATTTTACACTACAAATGAGAAGGTCAGCCAAAATGTTATTAAAGTTTTAACTGATTGTTCCATGTTTAATGTTGAAATATTTATAACAAAACAAATACTACCAAAACACAAAAGAGGACTTACGCAAACAGATAGAATAAAATCCATTATTTACACATAGCGTGCAGTCAAAGCCAGAAAATACAGGGCTTCAACTTTAAACATTAAGGCATTTGTTACAATGAAAATATAATTTAAAACAAAAAAGTTTTCTTTTCAACTAAAAGACCAAATTCCAAGATCCCTTGCCATCGCACATATAAATAAACAATCGATTGTAAACTTAAATGGAAACTTCACATATATATATGTTTATTAAGCAAGAGGCTCACCTTACTTACCAAAAAAAACTTTTTTTGCAAATTTTGAGATTGAATGCTTAAGTTAGAGTGTTTCTGAAAAGATGCTTTTCTACGTATGTTGCCATGTAGAATTTGATTTTCAATCAGCATCAAAAAGTATTAATATATTATAAGAGAACTTTATCTGCTTTAATTTGGCCAGATTAAGTTTCTAAAAAGAAACCATTTGTATGTTTCTCCCATTGGGTTCTATTTTAAACAGTGTTCCATAGTGGTAGCCATGTTGAATTTTGAATTGGCCCTAAAAACTTTGTAGAGGACCATTTAGGGTAGGGTACATTCTGCAATATTACAAATCTGCCAAGCGGTTTGTCACAATTTTTTTTTTTAATTTCAGTAAATGGAAATAGCAACTGTGTTGAATTTCTAATTGGCTGGACACACTCAAAAATAATAAGATAACTAACCAAGCTCCATTTCTCCATAATCTGGTTAAATAAGCTGTGTTCAATGGTGGTGGCCATCTTGGAATTTGGATTAGCACACAAATTCAACCTGTATAGGACCATCTGAGGTACATTTCTGCAAAACCTTATATCAATCTGCTAAGCAGTTTTTGAATACAAGATTTTAAAAGTTCAGCAAATCAGAATGCAATAGCACTAGTCACTATGTTGAATTTACATAATCAGATAATTTGGTTTAATTATGTGGAACAGTTTCAGAAAAGAAGCTGTTGGTATGTTTTCTCCATAGGATCCTATCTCAAGCTGTGTTTCACTGGTGGCAATGTTGGACAAACTTGGTAGTGGACAAATTTAAGGTAAATTTCTTTAGGAAGAAGATTTTGAAATTGAGCCAATCAGAACATAATAATAGTCCTGGCAGCCATGTTGAATACTAGAGCAGCAATAAAAACTCAAACTTTGTTAACTTTGTAATTCTGTCAGTTCCTATTGACCAAGTGAGCTAATAAAAAGAAACGTATTTGCCTTAAAATGTTTTATTATAATCTTAAACTGATCAAGAGTGGATTAAAGGTGTTAGAATTGTGTATATGGTGCAGCATAATGACAAAATTTACCCCGTGATGTGCATATTATGACCTAAAAAGATACAGTAGGAGTGGTCTTGATACTTGATACACCAATCGGAACATCTCTCGGCCATTTCCGTCAAGGGTCGAGAAAGTGACCTCGGAGGTAAGTGATCTCCATTTTGAACTATTTTCAGTCATTTCAAAGAATTTGTGACATCACAACTTCGTTTGTGACGTTTCATTTCATTCATTTGATTGGCTTGTGATTGACGTTTAGTTGATTGTTACTGATGACGTCAGATTGTAAACAAATACTTATCCATTTAAACGTTGTCGGAGAAGGAATTTTTGGCAGTGTTAGCGAATTTAAGTTTAAAAAAATACAATCTTGTATAAGATTTTTAGTTCTGCTTCGATAAAGATCTGTATAGTTGAATAATTAAAGGATAATCTATTTCATCGCACTAAAATACTGTTGTTGTGTAAACAGGCTAACCGTATAACATTTGGACCGATTTTTGGTCCATATCCATACACTTACCTCCGAGATTACTTTCCGACCATAGGCGGAAATAACCGAGGTGATCCGATTGTTGATACACAAGAAATACAAAACATACTCTTGTCAGAATCTCATCTTAAAGTAAAACCTTCTGCTTTACATGATTTGTTGATAATGATTTACCGTTTCAAGTTATTATAATGCACAATCTGATTAAAATTAAATCTTTCATAAGCTCCCCCTTTTTTAATTCTCGTTGTGAAGCAACAATAACAACCAGAGGCTATTAAGAGCCTGTATCGCTCACCTGATTTTATAGGCAATGAAGATGGCATTTCCCTGATGTTAAAGTAAGTCCTGTAATTTTCAATAAACTTAAAATAGGACCATCAAAACAATATTACTAGAAAGCTTTGCTTCCATTGGTTAACCGGTTGTATAGAGAAGATTTTTTTTATTTGCCCATAGGGTCCTATGTTAACCTGTCCTAAATATATTAATAAATAAGACAAAATTGCTGTTTGCTCATTTCAGACATAAAAATTGCACCTGTTATATGGTTGGCATATAACTTGCATCAAATACATGTACATATATGTAAATGTCTCCCTATAAATGTAAAGGGCTTCATTTGCAGAGTGGTTAAGGTATTCATCTACTATTGATCGAATGCCTGTCAGCACTAGTTTGAATCGTGTGCTCAACTTCAATCTTGATTGACAATTATTAAAAGCCTCCTACAATCTCCTACAATCTGGCTTCCCTCCCAAAAGGACGCCTAAATATAGTTGAAAAATTGCTGAAAGTGGCACTAAACACCATTAAAACACAGGGATCTGTACAAATCGATTTACACACACTATAGCAAAATGGACACAGTATCATTCATAAGTGCATGTAAATCGATTTTTATAAATCCTCCCGATTCAAACAAACAAAAATTTTAGGACTGTATGAGGCAACATATAACTTTATAATCAGAATGCATATCAACTAGTTTGTTTTAAATTTAAACAATGTGTTACTTACCAGAATACCAAAAGACACAATCACATGGAGTGTTTTTCTGCTTGCATTTTTTAAAATTAATATTCAATATTGCGATATTGTAACTTTTTATTACGAAACTCCAATAAAAAAATTTCCACTGCACCTATTTCATACTATACTTGTTGTTTATATGTACGTGACTTTTGCTACGCAATCTGACACTTTTTGTTTTCAACAAGGGTCTTAAGATGTTTACAAAAGATCGCCAGCTTTCAGGACGTTCGATGTAATTCACGCCTAAACCGCAAACGACATTACCCGAAGTGTTTCAAATGGATTGTTTGTTTGTTTGTTTGAATGGTGTTTTAACGCCACTTTCAGCAATTTTTCAGCTATTTCATGGCGTCCAGTTTTTATTGGGGGAGGAAGCCGGAGTACCCGGAGAGAACCCCCGACCTGCGGTAGGAAAACTGGCAATCCTTGTCAACTAAGATTGGAGTCGAGTACACCCTGCCTGCAGTGAGAATCGAACCCACAATCAAAAGGTCAAAATTTACTTTTGAAAATCGCTCTATCAAATTAAAAAACAGCATTTCAAAACGCTGAACAAATGTTAAAAAATAATTGCTGATTTCAATTTGCACATTTTTGGATCTGCAAAAGGAACATAAGCTCGACCATACAGCTAAGCAGTTTTATTTGTCACTCAAAAAACTTCTGCCAAACACATTTTCCCTTGTTTTATGGAACACATAAAATGAATAAAACTATATATCGTTTTGAATGTCATTTAATTAGATACTTAAAGCATAAAAAACATCGTCTGAAACGACAGCAATTTCTTGAGGTAAATATACAAGGAAAATTGGTACGTTTTTTAGCTATATTAACAAACAACCTCGTGGCTTGTTGCGATGGATGGTGACAGTTGGCCCGGTTTATAAGACAATAATTAGAATGCAAAACTGTATGAAACAACAACCACACGATCGCACAAAATAATCATTAAATCACTTCAGAATAACGTCGTCAAATAATATACACTGGTGCAATGTCAGTACTACATTTGTCGGTTCAGAGAACAGCTATCGCGAGAATAGCCAAATATAGCATTGATTTCCAAAACAAAAAAAGTGTAACGAGACTGTCTCTAGCAGATGAACATGGAATATTAGTTTAAATCATAATATTAGTTATCATTTATACAGTAAATGAGACATAATACAAAAGGACGTGTATAGTAAAGTTGTTCAAGATAAATGTGGTGCACCGATCGATAAAATTGATAGATTCCTCCAATGTGACCTATATTTTACAAGCGTAAGGTTTTATTACATGCCGGTCGCAGTAGTTTCTATGTATTTGAGCGTTAGCGAGTGGAAAGTCTGCTACGCAACCTTCCCAAAAATCTGACAAGCAATTCAGACATTTTTTATCCACAAGGTTAAAAAAAGGAGCTACATTATTGTAGCAATTCAGACACAAGCAATAAAAGTTTCTATATAATTTATTGCTCTAAAAAGCCTAATTTATGTAAAAGTAATCATAGACATTGCTGATATAACTTTTGATTCAAATTTTATAAAACAAAAACTGTAGTCTTAAGAGCCCATACAGGATTGGAATGAATAAATAATCATACCTTGCTTATACTTCTTTTTGTGTGGGTAAGATGCAATAAACCACTAAACTATTTATTAGGGCCTAGTTCTTGTCATACCTCATTATCTGCTGGAGATAACCCATGTTGTTTACGATGCTGGATCTCTAGTGGTTTACCAATCTCTGTACAAACTGCAGATGTGTACATAGTTCTCCTTAGTTTAGATCTACAAACATATTATATAATAATAAAATCTTGCACAGACAATCTATATTCATAATAAAAAATAAATTACAATATTAAATCACGAGACATATTTTACAGAACTACAGTAATGATTACTTAACAGTACAAAGATATCAAGTGTATGACCAACAAAAGGCGTATACACACAAAGGTTTGCGTATACACACAAAGGTTTGCATATACACACAAAGGTTTGCATATACACACAAAGGTTTGCGTATACACACAAAGGTATGTGTATACACACAAAGGTTTGCATATACACACAAAGGTTTGCATATACACACAAAGGTTTGCGTATACACACAAAGGTTTGCATATACACACAAAGGTTTGCATATGCACACAAAGGTTTGCGTATACACACAAAGGTTTGCGTATACACACAAAGTTTGCATATACACACAAAGGTTTGCATATACACACAAAGGTTTGCATATACACACAAAGGTATGCGTATACACACAAAGCTTTGCATATACACACAAAGGTTTGCATATACACACAAAGGTTTGCAGCTACTTTTATTTGTGGCTCTGTCACATTAAATTATATTTGTATTTCTTCATATTTCTGTACCATAAACAACTTCCTTTATAAATTTCAATAACATTGCGAAAATATCAACTTAATCAGGTTTTTATTTATGAGGGACCAAACTGACTTTGAAGCAATGTATTTATTAATATATTATTAGAATGATGCATTATAATTCCTTACAATATGAATGAAAAGCAAACAAATTATATGTGTTTGTGTTCATATTTCATTATGTAATCTGTATAATAGCCAGAAGACAACCATACATGCAGTGTAACGAACTTGATTTATGTCTAAAAATATAATACAGTATGCCCAGAGAGGCTGGTCACTTAATTCGCAACTCTATCCAGTATAGCGTTTCACCGAAAATTTTGAGTAGACACTAACAAAATCAACAAATCTATACCCCAACTATAAAAAATTAATTGTTCATTCAATTTACCTGCATCCTCAAAGTAGCCCAGAGAGGCTGGTAACTTAAAACTACACTGTATAGAGTGTTTCATCAATAAATTTAATGCAGACACCCAAAATAACTCACAAATAATCTCTACCCCAAGTAGTAAAAATTAATTGTTCATTTGATTTACCAGTAGCATCAAAGTAGACTTTAGTAAAATCAAGTTCATGTGAGGAAATTTAGAATAATATATTTTTATTTAGTTTTGAAAATAAATCAGAAATTGCACTAGATCAGATTTTTTAGAACAACACAATATATAATTAGAAAAAAGACAATACAATAAAGACAATACAAAGTCCTTAGTTCAAGTAATTGTAGCCGGTATACCAGATGATTTGTTTTGTCCTTTTTATTTCATGATAATATACTATTTCAATTCATTTTTTGCCAATACACAAAGATTAAAGTTTTTTTAGACAAAGGTACACATGACATAAATAAATGGCCGATCAGTCTGACAAAAGACAGATCGGACCAAGAAAACTCATACTACCTGAAGACCACTTGGACAAACTTATAAGAAACTGAAATACTTTAAATATTTTTTATTTAGGTAATAATTAAGTAATGAAATTTTGATGATTTTGTGTTAAGTAGATTATTGTTTCTTTCAGATGTATATTAATTGTTGGTTAATTTAATATCAATCTGGTAGTGCAAATTAATGATGAATTAAATCCTGGAAAAATTGGATTGTTTCCCTAATGATGTGCTGCTTTAATCAATTAAATTAAATAGGGCAAAATAGTGGTTTGTAAATATGATAAAGAATAAACACACCTGTATTAAATTTGTATTGACACAATACTTTAACAGAACAAACTTTCTAAATTTTGTATTCAGAGTTTAAAAGATAAAACATTGAATCTAGATTTTTTCCACTATCCATAATTTCTTGGACAAACGTTTGAGGGGTCTTAAAATTGATCTTCAGGTGGTCAGAGTTGTATTGTTCTGAATGGTCTTTCCTCAGACTTGTCCTGATAGTACATAAATTAACAAGAACCATATGCATGCAGTCAGCAAAAAGGGGTCACAGATGAATACAAATACATTTCCATTTCTTTAATGAACCAAAAGGTGTAATAAAAATAAAAGATTACAAGTTTCATTTATAAAATTATTCATGCATGCAAGAAAAAGTTTTCAGACCAAATTGACATATAAAGTAGAAGTCGTTGTGTTTTGGTGGAGGTTTTTTGCAAGACAAATAAAAACTGCTAACCGCATATGAGCTTATGCTCCTTTTGTAGATCCAAAAGTTATATTTGAAATCAATAATTATTTCCTCAAAATATTCAGTGTTTTGAAATGCAAAACCCTTCAGGCTTCTTCATTTGCCGTTGACATGGGAAAAGTCTTGCTGATTGCTGATTGTTGAATATCACTGTATGTCACAAAAGCAGACGAATGTTTGTAAACAATGTAAGATACGGCTTTAAAAAAACAAAAATGGCTGACGTACAATGTAAAATTCCAGGAAGTCATTTGGCTGGCTTTCCAACTTGGCCAAGATATTATGCCCATAACCATTTCCCTTAAGTTTCATTAAGATTGGACAACAACTGTGTGAGTTAGAAAGCAGTTAGAAAGCAGACAAGGTGAATTTGCCATTTTTTTAATAAATAAAGGGTCATAACTCTTAAGTGGCTGAAGTGCTTTGGCTAGTTTTCGAACCTGGCACAGATATTATGCCCATAAACATTTTCCTCTAGTTTTATGAATATCGGACAACAACTGTTAGAGCTTGAAAGCAGACAAGGCAAATTTGCAATTTTTTGTATAAATAAAGAGCCCTAACTATGAAGTGGCTGAAGTGATTTGGCTGGTTTTTGAACTTGGCCAAGATATTATGCCCATAAACATTTTCCCTAAGTTTCATGAAGATTGGACAACAACTGTTTGAGTTAGAGAGGGGAAATTGCTGTGGACGCCTCCCACCCTGGGTGTTCCATAATACAACTAGTCTTCAATGTACATATAATAATAGATCAATAGGTTTATGGGGCAAATAACTGTTAGCGGTATGTTACATATGATTGTTGTTTTTATTCAGTATTAAACCATACACTTTGCAGAAGTATAATTCTGGATACATCTAGTTTTGATACAACCAAAATTAAAAAATAAAGTTATGTTTGAAAAAAATTTATCATACACATGTAAATTTAAAAATACTGACCAAAATAGATGTGCTCTATTGTATAAGTTCATAAACTTAAAGAAGCTGCATACTAGTACATGTATGTGCTGACAAAGCTCATTCTCAGACTTTCAGGATTGCAATAAATAGAATAAAACAATTTTAATGTTGTTGATAAAGTATATTTTCTACACCCTGAAAATACGAAAAACACAATGCCACACTGTGTTACACCCTAAAGTTGGCACATCAAGGGGACTAATTATTAAGTGGTCATAGATTACAACACTCTGAAACACTGTGATTCTTTGAGAAAATTTGATTCACTCCCTGTAAACAATTTCTGTTGCTTGAGTGACCATCCTCTCTGGGCATACTGTATCAACATCATATATAAATAGTATTATTCAAAATAAAAGGCTACCCGCACAGCCAGTTAAAAACTTTTTTCAGCCCACAGGCATGGCAGGACAATATAGAAAGTAGCATTCCCCGGTTATGATCTCACTTACGGTTTTCTACAGTTAACCTACTTCTTCTCTTCTTCAAATTGAGGATAAGATAAAATGTGTGTTGTACTTTTCTTGGCTACTAGTATGTTAAATGGGAATGGTTTGAAACAGTACATGTATTTGGTATGTTAATTTGTCATAATGGATTCATCATTGTACATTAGTGTCTTTAGTCCAATCATTCCATTCTCTAGTTAGACTGGCTTGTCATACAGACTTTTCATATATAGCTGCCATACAGACTGTTTGGATTATTTAATAAAATTGTTATGAACTGAATGATTCTGTATTGGTTGACCGATTGATTTACATCCATTGAGCAGTATTTCAGCTTTATTCGGGATGAGAACAAGTTAACAAACAATAAATCAGCAGAAAAAGCACCCACTTCTGTCTGCAGAGAGGCTTTCCATATTATTGCCTGACAACCTCCCCAATGTGAGGGTCTTAACTATATGTCACCCAGGGAGATGCTGGGCTGCTCTGTGAGTCGAGCACTCAGAACCCTCCTAATATGTTCCCAGAATTGTATGATTCTCGGTTGGCAGGTTGGCTGTATATATAGGCCCTATACCAGTACAATTACCAGGGCCAATACAGAATCAGATAGTTATTAACACTATAATACTAAATAATGTGTTAGTCTTTTGTTTAGGCACCTCCAGAGTAGAAGTACCAGATACGAGTGACTCAATTGCACAAAGCCAAAGCTCAAACTTTGAGTCAAAGTCACAGGCACTTGTTTCTGAAAAAAAATTACCCCTATACTCTAATATAATATTATAGTATAGGGGTAATTTTTTTTCAGAAACAAGTGCCCGTGGTCAAAGTGCAAGACTTGACTTGAGTCTTTAAATAGATTCTGTAAGTGTGTGTAAAAAAATGTCATCCATTTTTCATTATTTCAAATGAGCTTAGCTTAGTTGTAGTTAATAATATGTCCTTGTTTATTTAATGTGCTTTACATTAATACTTCACTAAAACGATGTATCTTAATCATCATCCCCCCTTCAACATAACACCTTACAGGAAAAAATCCAAAATGTTCCGAACTTCTTCTTTCTTTGTTAAGGTAAGTCCCTCCAATATTAGGAGCACTCGCAATTCTTGGACTGCGATGTTGAGTTAATTATATATATGTGAAATCAGCAATCAATAATAGGTGAGCAATCAATAGTAGACGCGCACTATATTACAGTGTAAATGTCCATAAGGCTGTCATATCCTTTTAGCTAACAGTTCAGCCAGGAATATGTTTTAGTCTATTAAAACGAATATAAAATAAAATAAATCAATAAATATCAAGAGTGCTACTGAACATGCGTGCTTCACATCGTAACATCTGAATTCTCACTTCATATGAAATGTTCGTCTAATACGTAATTCGTAGCAGTACTGCCGTGAAACTGTTTCTATCTGCTTCAAGATATCTGTGTTGTTGGGAAGTACCTCATGCTGTAGAAGCATTTGACAGTCTATAACGAGTTTTAATAGAATCTCAACATCTCTGAAATCTTTATTCCATTTGACCTCCCCAATATGTTTTGCCACAAGGTAAATATAATTTTCTGATATCATTATATGCTGGACATCTGCATATGAAGTGTTACGTGGTTTCTTCCGTCCAATCTGGCATAAAAGACAGGTTGTGTCAATTTCACTATTGTTGAATTTCACTCTGTGGACTTGTAAAATATATGTTCTGTCAGAATTCTCGCTTTGACAGTGGCTTAGCGAACCTTATTTACTGAATTCCTTGCCGAGTTCTATACTAGCTCTGTAGTACCTATTTTGTTCTGAAATTCCAATGGCTCTGCTCCTAAAGTCAGGGCTGAAGTATTCTCTTTAGCTTTTTCTAACATTGCCTTTGTGTTGCACTTAATAGTGGCATTACTTTTTGTAGGGTGACTTTTAAACATATGATCACAGGCATAGTCATATACAATGTCTATCATTTGTTGCATTTCTTCTTCGTTGTTTGCCAAAAGCACAATATCATCTGCACAAGTAGGGCATCCTATGTATGTGTCTCCTAAAGTTACTCCAGTTTTTGATTCTTCAAGTTTCCGAAGAAGCTCATTTACGTATTGTTTATAAAGATGAGTTGAGAGAACTCCACCCTGTCTTACTCCTTAGTTGATTAAAAATGATTTGTTTATTCCTCCTTGCCATTTTACACTAGTCTTGATGTTATTCCTTCATATAGATCATCAATAATGTTCCACAAGTCGATAACTAGACTATTAAAGTATATTTTGTTCATAAGAATTTTATGGTTAACTACATCGAAAGCCTTCTGGCTGTCCAAAGTTGTAACATATAGCGCTTCTTTTCCTGTATTCTCCGAATATGCCTCTGACAGCAGTAATGATGCCATATTTGGGTATAACCCCTCGGTAAAGCCAAATTGTAGGTTGGACTGTACAAATGATTCTAAATTTGATTTTGATATCAGGATATATTCGAAAATTTTCCACGGACTGAAGACACTATAATCCCTCTGTATAGTTTCCAGATTGAGTAGGATATTTTCCTTTTTTTCAAGATTGGTGTTATAACTCCAGTTTCAAACATATTTGGAACTTATCCTTCTTCTAATATTTGATTAAAAATGTTTGATAGATTGGAAGTATGGACTCTCCTGCATATTTTATGTGCTCTGCTGCAATGCCATATTCGTCTTGGGATGTTCCATTTTTCAGGTGTTTAATTGCTTTTCTGATTTCATCTATGGTTACTGTAGTTGTTTGGCCTTTTAGTTTAAGCTGTTGTATGTCTTTAATTAGGTTACATTTTAGTTCCCTGAGAGTTTTTAGGTCTGTATTGAAGATTTCATGTTGCTGGGGATCAGAAAGTTCATCAAAGTATTCAGCAAATAAGTCTCTCTGTTCTTCAAATGAGGTTGCATTTTTCCCTTCTTTTACCATGCATATAGGAGTTGTATATGATGTAGAAGTTTGGTTTCTTCTTATGAGTTGGAAAAAAACTTTGTCATTTGGATTGTTCTTCAGTTTTTCCAGAAAACTGATTAAATGTCTCTACATTAAAAGAAGAAAACTCTAGTAAACCAGTATCTGATTCAAATTTCGAAGTCTCCAATGTGTGTTCGTTATGAAAATACCATTGAAATATTAACGACAAAAATTCTTAGGACAAATTAAAGCGGACTGGAGGACAAAGTTAACGGGTTGGTATTTAGGTATACTACGTCGTTAAATCATAACTGTTAAGATTCGGGTTGGTTTGTCATTCATTAGTTAAATTTATCGATTCAGGTGCAATCGTTTCGGCGATGAAAATGGCTTGCATTCAACAGATGGCAATTTAGTTGAACCATGTATTTTATTATTGTGGAGTCATTTGTTTAGATTAATAAATGCAAGATATTTTAACAGTCATTTTATCTTGGATATCATTTTTTATCATTGTTTACATTGTTGAATATTGAAGGAAGGTCGAAGAAATTTGAGTGTGGACTATTCGGGTGGATGCCTCATACTGGTAGCATTGTACTACATAGAAAATCTTATAGACATGATAATAGTAGTAGATTTTTCAGTTTGTTTGTTTGATGGTGTTTAACGCCACTTGCAGCAATTTTTCAGCTATATCATGGCGTCCAGTTTTAATTGGGGGAGGAAGCCGGAGTACCCGGAGAAAACCCCCGACCTGCGGTAGGAAAACTGGCAATCCTTGTCAATTAAGATTGGAGTCGAGTACACCCTGCCTGCAGTGAGAATCGAACCCGCAATCTCAGTGTTGACAGACCACGTGATCAATAGTAGACGAACTACCTTGACCACTCGGCCACCGAGGCCCCCGAGATTTTTCAGAGATGATAACCTAAATAAATAGAAAGAATCGGAAATAGAGATTCTCCAAATGAATAAAACAGTGATACACGATAGACATGTGAATACGAAGTGAAATAATTAAAAGTAATCATTGACTATTACAATTTGACACACACCACATCTGCAAAGGCATCTGTATATTCTTATTTAAATCAGTAAGAACTATTGCAATAGAAACAATTAAAATTATAAACAAAAGAGTGCAAGATCTTGTTGAAGTAAAATCACACACATTCTTTTAGGTATCACAACACAGCAAAACTCCCTATACTGTGTCTGGATGCCAAATAAGTTTTTCGATTATTTTGTCTGCTGTGGTAGGCGATAGCCCTCTAAATATGTCAGATCACAAACCTTTTATCTGCACTATCAAACTTGCACCTACGCCTGTATATCCACTTAATGACGTAGTACCTCCCGAAAAGGTATCATGGCGTAACGCTATGGAAATAAATGCGATATATGACTACAACTTGGCTGTTTCTCAAATCTATGGAGCCTAGAAGTTCCCAGCGGTTGCGCTACAAATGACAAAATCGAATCATACTACCTGGCGATCGTACAAGCCACTAAAAACGCCGAAAACGATACTCTTCCTAAAAACGCTTTATAAAACATTTAAAACCTAACTGGACTAGGATTGTTGCCTCGTCCCATGCTGATATGAGATTTTAGCGTGCAGCGTGGATTCAAAATGGTAGGGTTCACAACTCGAACGATACATACTTTCGTGAATACAAGAATTCAAAACGTAAATTCAGACATGAACTGGAGAAAGCTTATGATAATTATTTAAACGATGTTGCTATTAAAATGGATAATTCTGTTGAAACAGATAAAAAATATATCTGGAGTGTTCTCAAAAGCCGTCAGAAACTATAAACCTTGGTGTCGTGAATTGAAAGTTAATTGTAAAACGTACACCGATAACGATGATATATGCAACGCTTGGGCCGATCATTTTGAATCAATATTTCAATTCGATCATTCGCTTATAGCACGGGAACGCTCTGTTAAAGTGGCAGCGGAAGTAGATGCAATTCGCAAGGCGCAAAACATATATAAAAAGAAAATTCATTCTTTTTTCGCACGATGAGATCCTCCTGATATGTACAACCTTGAAAAATAACAAATTTAGTGGAATAGATAATATTGCATATGAACACATTAAGTATCGTGGCAGATGTTTACAACAACACCTATGTAAATTGTTTTATCTTGTTATAAAAACACAATATGTTCCTCATGACTGGAACAGAAGCGATATAATTCCGTTGATGAAAGGAGGTACAAAGCGGATCATAACTAATCGTGCGATTTCCTTGTCGAGTTGCATTGAAAAAGTTTTTGAAAAAGCTTTGTACACTAGAATGTCATCTCTCAAGAATGTCTTTCCCCACCCAGCTCAAATGGCATACCCAAAACTGCTGAAAAGTATACACGCATCTTTCAATTTAAAGAAACAATTCGACATTACCGAGAGAGAAACAGCGATGTGATTCTTGTTTTATTGAATAACATCACATTTTTCGATACAGTCTGGCACGACGGTCTCTTGCTGAAATGTTTCGAGTACGGAATTGTAGGAGATCTATGGTTAATGTTGGATGAAATGTACAAGAATATGCAAAGTTGTGCGTCCTTCAACAATAGTAAATCTCGTTGGTTCAAACTCATGCGTAGAGTGCGCCAGGAGGGTGTTCTTTCTCTATTTAATTTATATTTATTGCGTAACTTGCCGAAACAAATTATGATAACCTGACTTTTGACCTACAAATATAGATGCGTTGCAGAACAATTGGGTTTATTCCGGACTTGATAGATTTATAATTCTATATGGCCGTCTGTCACATATAACATCTTTTCTGGATACCGGAATATTTCCTTCAAAATCAACATGGTCAAAAGAAGTGAAGAATAATGTATTGAAAACTGAAGAAAACTTATGGAACAAAGAATATCTACCGATTGCGATTTTGACATTTTTAAAAGAATACACCCTCGCAATAAAGTGCACAATGCATGGAAAATTGCTAGACATTTTCCAGAACTTAGGAATATTTCCAAGTACATAATTGACTTGTTTTGCTTAACGAAATATGAAGACACGAAACTATTGTATGAAAGATGGGGCTTACTTTACCGGAACATTATCGAACATTTGCTGTACTCGTGCTACTTTACTAAGGAGAAACGAGACGAGTTCTGGTGGGATATAATCAGTATCAACCCTATTGACTTCTCTGTTTATATGGACAGTTTATCCTCGGCTGAATTCACAGCAACCGTTCTTTCATGTGATACTTTCTACCACCTGGATAACGATGAATTAACTTTTTTCTCTAAATATTGTGTGTTTCACACCGCATCAATATGTAGTCATTGTAGTCCTCATTTAAGTGGTGCTTTGTATCAACTCTACCACTAATAGAGTTAACAGTCTGTACTTACAGACAATTGACCGTTATCTTTAAATTTTTGTTTATTGTTTTTTCTTGCTTTTCATTTAATAAGAACTATATTTTTGTAATTTGTACAATCTCTGAAATAGAGGAAATAAAGTTATATATTTACACACTGTCTACGGTCTAAGAATGATTGTAGGAATTATAGATAAATTTATAATATTTATTTTTGGGCTGTGTGGTCCTTCAGGGCATATGCCTCCGTCCATTTGAGAAGTAGTCCCCGTGAACCATTATGTACTGGTTACTACTATCAGTATCCGTAAGCTGGCCAATGGTCAGTGTGATGAAGAAGCGATTTACTCAGACACGATCAAGGTTTGCTTCTTTGCCACGTGAGACGTGATTTGCACCATCGCGACATATCCTCCGACATTTAGTAAAACCTGGCTATTACTGTTGCCAATGTTTTTTCTCGCTTATGAGTGTAGACATACGCACGTTATGCAGTTTGTTTTGTAAGGGATAGTGGTATAACTAGTTGTAAATAAGAGGAATTGTTATTCTTAAACGACCGATACAACAGATCGATGCGTAATACTAGAATCTTTCATTGTATAGTGGAAATTAAATACGTGCACCCATGGTTTTTATTGGGTTCGTGTTATTCTCTTTCTGTTTTATGTGTTTTTTTGTTTTTCTGTTGCGTTTGTCTACATCAGGATTTGTAATTGTCCCTTGACTTTTGGCTCTTGTTGTTCGGTCAGTTTTCTTTGCTTTTTTTCCGAAAAGTTCCTTGCGTATTCAATAATGGATTTGTGTGCCAGAAAAATCGCCTCAATTTTGCTATCTTGAAAAGTTGATTTTGGATATTGTTGTCACCCTGGGCAAGTCCAATTTTATTCTACGAGTGCTGTGATCGACATGAACAGTAATATGTGTTCTCTATAGACTGGTTTGTGTCTATATGTTTCGAAATTAGTGTGAAATTAATGTTGTGGTTTACTGACATGAGGGGATCCTAGTCAGTGTGATGGTCTGATGTTTTGGGGAAGTAACTTACTTTGACCTACTTACTTTTTATATTTTCCTTCCCTTTTAGAGTATGTTCTGTCAGTAGTGACTTCAAATGGGCTGCAATCCATGTTTGTTCCCACGTGAAGCTTGGTCTACAAGTTTGAAATCCGTCTTATCCGAGACGTATATTGTTCAAAAATGACCTGAAAGATTTAAGGTGAGTAATACATAAGTAAGTAAATGAGTTCCATTCTTATTGTTTCTATCTAAATCAATGTAGCACACACCCTATAGACGTAGGATTATTTAGAGAGATTGTATCAGTTCTACATGTTTGTTATATACAGACAGGAAAAAATTCCATGAATTAGTTGTACAATATATGCATGGTTAACAAGGGTACTGTCTAACCTTTCAATAAGTAAAGAAGTACTCTAGTGTTCCCTGTAACAAAAACTGCATATGTATGATACGTTCATATCAGTACCTTTATAGCAGATTAAGCAAAGTGTTTTACAAAACCCCCTTTCCAAGAATTAACGTAATATTCTTACAGATGATGCAATACATACACACTAGGAAACAAGATATTAGAAGTGATTTTATTCACAGCCGAAGGGCTGATACAGCAAGGATTTCTGGCAGTCACTTAGAGGTCGTTAATTTCTATGGTGACGGTTTACAATATGGGTTATCGTTGTTAGCTTCCTGTAACAGAAGTAAGTAAGTAACTGGTTTATGCTCTTTTTTAATGAAACCAAGTGAAAAATAATTAAACCTGGATGAAATATCGGGTTCTTTATTCCAACAATTGTAATAGGCAAATGATGGTGCAAGCGAGATAACTCTAACATGATTTATAACAAATATTTTCACTAGACAGACATAAATGAATAAAAATACATATATTCTTATTTCTTTTTCTGTTTCCTTTTAGAACACTCATGGGATGCAAATAAAAACCATAAACTTCTTTCAGTTATAAACACCGTATTCCTTGCATAATAAATATTTTGCACATTATGGAATCACAAAGAATTGTAACAAAGTTATCAAACTGGTAAAGGTAAGCAAAGCAGAAAATTAATCGTCAAAGCATTAATAAAAGGAGCAAAATTACAACTATGCTTACCACTGAAAAATGAGTAAGCTGGCAGTTGTCAAAAACATCCTAACAATCAAATAAACTTCAACCTCATGGTTATATCAGAAGGTCAGAAGAGAAATTATATGTAAGCTAATAAAAACATATCTTCTATTCACGAACACTCCAAAAATACCTCAGCGCATCGTACGCAATATTAGCAATATAAATATATTAAAAGTTTAGCATTATTTAGTGCGTTAATTAATTAATTACAAGAAACAAACACACTCAGAATATTTTATTATGATTTATTTATTTTACGTTATTTATCAGTTTATGGATTTATAATCCTGGAAATATGTTCATATCTGTAAAATAATTTATGAACATTTACACTTGCAACTCGATCAGATTCATGCAAAGGTTTCAGACCATTATCACGAAAACAAATGAATTCAGAATTAACCTCAAAAAGGAAGCACGTGACCAAAAAGAAGACATGTAACCACAAGTGATCAATAAACAGTACATAGTACTGGTAATGCAGCGAGTACAGAATGAAAATTGAACAGATGCTAAAAATAACTCTCACATGGCAGAAAACTAAAACTTAATTCCTTAAGGCAAAATAAGATATATGTGGTCGACAATAATAATTTAGAAAATATGGGAATAAATCACAACAATACACAGTAAAGTCAGGAAAATCGCACACTGTCACAAACTCCCCCTCAGAGAGAAATTGACATCCCAGCAGTTTGTTGATCTGGGTCCAAAATATGATATTCTTTTTAGTTTCACTCTGTAAAGGTGGTGTTTGTTATGAGTGATGTATTATAGTTGATATTTGCCCAGTTTGCCAAGTGAAACCTGCACAGACTTTGCCAGAATAAAATCTCCAGACCTATTCCTAGGTGATGGTCGCCTTTTTTCTTGTCGAGCGTCGTTATGGAACTGGTGAACCCTGATCACTATCTGAAACACTATCACTGTCAGCACTGCTCTCACACTGAACTGTCCGAAGCATGTGGTTGGTCGATGACAAACAGTTGGTTATCTTAAATACTAACAGTGTCTTAACATCTCCAGCTTCCGTCTGAATCTGTCAATCATGGTCTAAAACAACAAGATGTTTATGAAGAATGGATGAATCACTGCTGTCTTTTGCCTCATTCATTACAAATATCCATTCTGACTTCTCGTGGATTCAAGATCTAAAGTGTCGTCAGTTTAAAATTTGTTCTTTCACCGTTTTGCTGGGACTGGTCTTATTTTGGAAGGTCTTGGAGCCGCTGTTAATCATGTTAATCATTTTGTTCTTGGAAAGGTATTGGTATAAGCAATGGATGGATCGTCTTGTCGCGGGCATTACTATGAAAAACAGGGAAGTCGACATTCTTCATACATGTACCTATGACGATGTAGGGGTCATGATCACATCGGTCTGCTAACTTATGATTCTATTCAAATTTGACAGTTTTCACAGTTACTCTGCAACTACTGCTGCGCTGTTAGCCATCTAAAACGCTTCAGATATGTTTTACCAGGTCTTGAAATACTGGTTGATTCCTTGTCACCTTTCAGTCCAAATAAGGCGTCTACTGGCAACCTAGGGTTCCTGCTAACATCAGTTTGGAAGGTGTTTGTCGGTGCTTTGGTGTCTGGTACAGTGGTAACAATTCATCATAATATTACATGATCAACATATTTCATTTTCTTTTTTTAAGAATTCGCACTTCACTTGCCTGGGTAACTTTCATGTTCCATTTTCTAATTTTTTGAAATACGGTACTAGGTTGGGTTGTGGTGATGTTCTTCGTGAGTCTTTTCATAATGATAACGTCATCGATAAGGATGCAGCAAATCTAGAAGTTGTATTCAGTCAATCAGTTTTCTATCATGGTAAGTTGTTGGCGAGTTGCATAATGTAAACGACGGCATAAACTACCAAAATCCTAATTGTCATATTAAAAAACTGCTCTCTATGCTCTCTATGCTTTTCTACGATTTCAACTTGTTGATAGCCATGACTGACTAAAATTGTTTCCTCAACACCTGTTAAGTACACTCTATTAATAAACAAAGAGAATAGTTATGTAGTTTGTTTGATGATACATATGCCTTACAGCTGTTTCATGCAGGAATGTACATTATGACTAAAGCAATGCTACGGTATCCCTGTTTGAACGTTTTTTATCTAGTAAGCAAATACGATGTTTCATTAAGTCAGGACATCCAATGTCGTAATCTTAGATGTCCGTATATGACAAGTCAAGGTAAGTATCTGAAACTTCTGCTAATGTCTATAAGTGTCATTGATTAAATAGTTGTTAATGGTGTATTAAAGTCGTCCTTAATAGTTACAGGTTGCACTTCACAAACAACAGCCTTGTTCGAAATAGTATTGGTACATGGTGTAAGATAGTCGGAAGTTGTACTGTAGACATTTTGATGGAACTTCTATGTCACAGACTGAAAGTGATATGTTTGATGACTGAAGAATAGATGGTCAAAATTTATGATAGGGTAACTCCTGGTCATAGTAGCAGTCAGCATCTAAGGTCTGATATGGTGACTTCTGTTGAATGCGTACTATTGCTAAGCGGTCATCATTCTTGTTGAGTTTCTTTTCTCTCCTATGTCAGAAAACATTGTGCAGTCAACTCAGTTTTTTAAAATACATGGTATCATGTTCTCAGTTAGCTCTTGTATTATATGGCTCAAGATATTGGTGCTTAAGGTTGCTGGTACATGTTGACTGTTACGACTTTCGTGTATAATCAGGAAGAAATGTCGTGTGGAAGAATTGGTATTACCTACGGTCTTGATGTCTACCAATGTAGTTTGGTAGTAGTAATCCCTCAGCGCTTTTATTTCCCATGAGCTGGTATAAATTTTGAAGTTGTGTGGAGTTAATCAAACGTCGCTAGTAGTAAGTTCCAAAATGGTTGACTGTATCTAATATAGCTGTAATTCTGTTGCCGTTGATAGTGACGTCAGTTTCAGTTAGTTGTCCAAAAAAGTCGGTGGGTACAATACACTTCTCATCAAGTTATTTCTTTTCTTGGGACCTCTTCTTCTGTGACCCAGTACTGATCTCTCCGTACTGTACTCCCGGACACTTAAAGCTTCCTGAATTATCCAATATTACCCTGCACATAATCTGGATATGGCCTCGCTGTCCACATTAGTGCCATGTTGTAATTGGTAGAACTGTTGGTATTCTTGGCGTTGCTGTGTAATGCAAGGTTATTAATGTTGGTGACAGCTGTTTTTGCTAATCATAACCAGGTTCTTGTTGCTGTGGTTGGTGGTGGTTGGTGTGGGATTCTCGGTCTACACGGTTTTTGTTATTGTGGTTATTAATTGAGTCTTGGTTTCTGGTTGTAACTCTTATTAACTTCCCTACATCTGGAGCTGCTATTGTTAGGCCTACCTTAATACAGTTACAAACTCTATCTGTTACTCTACTGTATAAATGAGCTTCTGTACTATACCTTTGAGTTTTTTGTGTTATTCGTCTGGTCTAACGGTGAGAATCCTCTGTCTATTGTTTCATGAAGTTGAGTACTCCATGTTGTCACATCCTCATCCTCTTTTTTTGTGTTGCACTGTAGAACTCAGATAGAAGTTGTTTTTGCTATCCACTAGCTAAAGTTACACTGAATTCCTGTATCGACAAGTCTCCCTGGTACACAACCATTTGAGCTGCAGATCGAGTTAATCTACGACGGATGTAATGATCTTCTGAGTCTTTGTATAGGATGGATCCTCCTGTAGCATTCGTACATCATACCAAATATTACATGGTGTTTCACATCTTTGGTGCATTATTACACATCTGTAGTGTTTTCTCTTCTTGCTCCTTCTTTAACGTCTTCTTTCTGGCTTCTTTTGTTTATTGTGGGTTTTGTGTTACTTTAAATATGTTACATAGAATTCATCTATAAAGTCCTCTATCGTGTCTTCTTTGGGGTTGAGACAAAATAACCACTGTGTTAAACAGTAATTCTACGTCTTTCGTTTCACTTTTAACAACTCGCAAAAGCTCTTCTCTGGTATTGAACCATAAGTCTTAATATAATTCATATTCTTATACTACAAAATATCAGCCTCTTTGTAACACCGTATATCAATGCCGTCATAATACCAAACATCAAGCTCGAAAATATCTCACACGTTTAATAATTTAAATATACAACTCTGATTCGAGTCATTCTTCAATGCAAAATTCTCATTACAAATTGTAGCCTGAAACGGAATAGACTGAGGCTACTTTTACGTGAATATGCTAAAAAATATTGTTTATCGTATAATAATAATTATCAATATGAATCAAAATTCGTATACTTTAAATTAAATCAATTAAAGCTTTACATTCTACATGTCTGTAATAAAATAGTAAAACACAGTAATGTATGTACTAACTCTGTGACATGTGACATCACATTGATTTTGACAATAACACAATAATAAAGAAGCAGGATATGCTATCGTATGATAACCTGATGTTCAGAGGTTCTTGTTGCTTGTTTGTTTGTGAGTGTTTTGAGTGTTTGGTGTAGTGTTTGCGAGTTTTCTTTCAGTGATATGTAATCTTACTTTTGGAATATTTAAATTACGTTTTGTTGTCTTCTGATTTACTTTAAAGAATATAAATGAATCACTATGCATCATGAAAATATACGTATAACGATCCAGGTTTCGCCACTGGCCATGCGATTGCGACGAGTATATACGATTTTTGCTTAAAAATTCACCTTTTTAGATTCATCAAATTGGTCACTTCCCGATACATACAGGGCTACTGCAACTTTGATATTGCCTATATAGAAAAGATAGTAATGACAGGGACATAGTATTCTCCTAAATTAAGAAGTTAATAAAAATCTTTTGTTAAGATCCTCTCGGCCGCCGAGTCTTTAACGTATTAATAAAACATTAAGATTAATATTACTAATGTATACTATAAGTTGATAAATAAAAACCGTTTATCAAAAATATGAGAACAAATAATTCTTCATGTGAGCTATTGTTATCGCTTTTCGTCCGTCGTCGTTGTCGTCAGCGTATTTAAAATATTTACATTTTATGTTTCTCTGAAACCACTTGTCCAATCGAAATCAAACTTGGTCAGAATATTTATTCGCTGTTTCTTTACAAAGTTTGTTTTTTATTCTGATTGGAAAACTAATATGATCGCCACCCTATGGTAAAAAAGTTTAAATTTGCTTCTTCTCCGTAACCTGTTATCCAATTGAAACAAACCTTATAGCACTATTGTTTTTAATGGTCCTCTTTAAACTTTGTTTTTTATACCAATCGGAAAATCAAAATGTCACCACGCAGGACTAATTGCAACATTGGACACTATGGGAAAAAAGTTTTAAAACCCGGTTAACCCATGGAAACAAAACTTATTTGCAATATTGTTTGTATGGTCCTCTTGAAATTTTATGACTATACCAGTCGAAAATCAAACAGGCCGCAAACGCAGGACTTAGTTAAACATTTGGACACTATGGGAATTTTTTTTTAAACGGCTTCTCTGAAATTGGTTAACCAATGGAAACAAAACTTACTAACAATTTTGTTTCGATGGTCCTCAATAGAGTTTGTTTTTATGCCAATGGGGAATCCTAAATTGCCGCTACCGCGAGACTGCGTTTAACATAGGATCGTATTTAAATTTTGTTAAAGGCATCTTCTCTAACACCAATTAAAAAATATAAACAAAACTTATCATTAGTATTCTTAGGATAGTCCTCTGTGGAGTGAATGTTTTAATGCTAATCGGAAATTCTAAATGCCCACTACTAAGTTTAATATAGGACCCTATAGGACATTTTTTTAAAGGCTTCTTCTCTGAAACCGGTTATCCGATGGAAACAAAACTTAGTAGCAATATTGCTTGGATGTCCTATCAATGTTCATGTTTTATGCCAATCGAAAATTCAACACGGTCGAAAAAGTTTTAAAAGACCTCTTCCATGACAATGCTTAACCAGCTAAAACAAAAATTATTACCAGCATTCGTTGAATGGCCCTTTATTAGGTTTATGTTTTTATGCCAATTGGAAATTTAAAATGACCGCCACCACAGGACTTACTATAACACTGAGGCTTATGGAAATTTTTTTAAAGACTTCTCCTCTAAAATCAGTTAACCAATTAAAAGTTATTAGCCAGGAATATTGATGGGATGGTCTGTAACAACCCACTTTGTAATAAAATTTGAAAAAGTTAAAATTAAAGTAGTCAAACTGTACGCATAGCACTGTTTGGCTATTTAAGTAATAAATTATTATACAAATATTCGGGAGCTTTAACTACTCAAGACTGTATCAAGGCGATGTGTCGCATACCATGGTTGATAACCTTTGACCTTGACCTCAAGGGGCCCACAAAGATGGGTACCATCTCACTGATATCTAGTTAACTAATAAGTCATTTTCAGTCCTTGAGTTGCCAAATAATGGTAGTGACAAACTCCTCCAATCGTATCGTAATTTTTTCTTATTTTATTACAAAGTGCGTTATTTCATATTTACAATGTATTACGAACTGCGTTAGTAAAAAAAAACACGATTTGTAAAAAAAAGTCTGAGTAGTTATAACTTAAATAGCCAAACAGTGCTATGCACACAGTTTGACAACTTTAATTTAACCTTTTCAAATTTTATTACAAAGTGCGTTGTTATTACAAAGTGGGTTGTTACATATGTAATCGTCCTCTACAAATTTGTGTATCCCAGTAAGACAGTAAAAATTGCCACCATTACCATTTCAGACTAAGTTAAACAGAGGACTATATTTTCAAATGCTAACTTTACTGACACTGCAAAGCGGATTCAAGCCATATTGTATGTGAATGTTTATCGGATGGATATCTTTAAAGTATATGTTTGCTTATTTTAACAAAATTCATGATTGTTGCATAAGTAGGAATTAATTTAACATATAAACCTACAGGATAATGTTCAAAAATAGCTGAAACTGATGAACCAGGTAAAACCAAACAGCAAGTCATGTTAGGTGGTCTCAACAAAGATAAAGTTATTAGGGCCAGTAGAAAATTGAAAATGACAGGACTTAGTTTAACATCCTTTGATCGTTTTAGGAATCAATAAAAATAGATGAGTATGTAAGCTCTAACTAACTTTTGAATAATATTGTATGAATGGTCACACGTGCATTTTAAGCTCACGGGAATAGCCAACTATAATTAGAACCAATATTGCATAGAAAAGCTCCGCCTTAAGTCAACTCTTGTTTTTCTTAGAAACGATATTACGGGCTTCAAATATCAGCTTTTTATTTGATTGGTCAAATATCGGTCAAACCATTATTTGTTAATCGCCAATTATTAATGGGTGTGATCTAAGGGATTATTATTATAGCACCGCATACGTCTAAGTATTGCGATAACCATATGATACAGTAATCCAGTGGATTCTGAAGCTTCAGAATATAATGTAAAAATGCGTATAAATTACGTAGACGAATATAGAGATTTTGTGCTTGAATTTGGTTACACCCCGTTCGTACACGGATTAGCAAGCTATTTAGCGAAGGCAAAGTATATTTATTCTAATGCACATAGTTTCGTTTGCGAACTGTCGAACCTGTTTGCATTTAAATAGGGTCGTTAATAAATGCTATAGTTCGAGATTGGGCTTCGTTGTTATATATTTTTTGTTAAAGGATACTGATGAAGATGTATGTATAAATTTAGTTTTGGATGCGATTTAGATAGCTATATTGTTTTTATATAGCTGAAATTATAATGAGGCTAGTTTATAATTTGCACCCAGGGTGTTGATCAACAAAGATGGCCACTGTTACTAAAAATAGAACATGGGTGTCAACACATGTTTTTGATCATTATCTCAAAAATTATAATAGCTATAGAGAAAACCGTTACTTCAAATTGATCAGCACATTAAGGTCTACAATAGTTGCTATTAGTGTGAAGTTGTGTATTTGCTTCTTGTATGAGTTATTGACCTTTGTTGACGATTTTTGACAAAATTTTTGGCATTTACAATATAACTTGAAAACTATAAGAGGTAGAGTAAAACTGTAAAAAGCAAAAATGATCAGCAATAAAAGGCCTACAATTCACTTAATTTGAAATTGTCATATGACTCCTTATAGGAGGTATTGCCCGTAAATGGCAATTTATTTATGAAATTTTCTGTTTTTGTCCTGTAACTTAAAAACTATAACAGCTAGAGTGAGACTGTAAATAGCAAAAATGATCAGCAATACAAGCCCTACAATTCACTGCTTGGTCTGAAATTGTCAGATGACTTCTTATAGGAGTTATTGCCCTTGAATGTCAATTTTTTATGAAATTTTCCGTTTTTGTCCTGTAACTTGAAAACTATAGCAGCTAGATTGAAACTGCTAATAACAAAAATGATCAGCAATACAAGCCCTACAATTCACTGCTTGGTCTGAAATTGTCAGATGACTCCTTATAGGAGTTATTGCCCTTTAATGGCAATTTTTTTAATGAAATTTTCAGTTTTTTTGTCCTGTAACTTGAAATCTATAGCAGCTAGATTGAAACTGTAAATTGCACAAATGATCAGCAATAATTCTATTCATGCTGTAATTTATTTATATTTATAAGTGTTTTGATTGGATGAAAACACTTAAATGGTGTCATCTCAGATAATTTATGCATCGATATTTTCTCTGAGCGGACTACTTTCAGTATCCAATGTAAACAAGATGGCGTTCTCTTAGCGTATCGTCAGGGAGAGGGGACAATGTTTTCTCTACCGCAATGATTTCCAAACAAATCGACTAAGATTTCTTATAAAATATAATATATAAACAATTTAGTGTTTTGTTTTTTTTCATATTTATATCTACAGAACCGCGATTCTTTTGGTACTATGTTTTGGATATCCCTACGCGTTCCGGCCTAGGTAGGTTTTAAGGTCTAGATGAGTTTCGGTAACCGTTTTTGCTGTTTTAAAAATCGCAACGATTATTTCACATAATTATAAGGATTAAACACTGGGTTTTAGGAAATTATCAATGTGTAAACTCCCGCGACTCCCTCACAAACTTGACATAAACAATGTTTTAATTCCGGCGACTCCCTCACAAACTTGACATAAAGTCCTTAGGACTATTTAGTTTGTGAGTAAGTCGCCGGAGTTTACACATTGATAATTTCCTAAAATCCAGTGTTTAATCCTATAATAAAGGCCCTACAATTCACTTTAATGGTCTGAACTTGTCGGACGACTCCTTATATTAGTTATTGCCGATAAATGACAATTTTTATGAAAATTTCTGTTTTTGTCCTGTAACTTAAAATCTGTAACAGCTAGGGTGAAACTGTTAATAGCAAAAATATGATCAGCAATACAAGCCCTACAATTCACCGTAAAGTGTGAAATTGTCAGTTGACTCCTTAAAGGAGTTATTTCCCTTAAATGGCAATATTTTAATGAAATTTTCCGTTTTTGTCCTGTAACTTAAAAACCATCACAGCTAGAGTGAAATTATAAATAGAAAAAAATGGTCAGCAATAAAAGCCCTTCAATTCACTTAATTGGTCTGAAAATGTCAGATGACTCCTTATAGGAGTTATTGCCCTTAAATGACATTTTTTTTATGAAATTTTCCATTTTTGTCCTGTAACTTGAAAACTATATAGCAGCTACATTGAAACTGTAAATTGCACAAATGATCAGCAAAGCAAGGCCTACAAATGATTGCTTAGTCCAAATTTGCAATATGACTCTTTTTAAGAGTTATGCCCTTTAATTATGAATTTGGACAAATGATCAGTTTTTGTATGATAAATTAGTCTATAAAACACCTAGAGTAAAACTGTAAATTTCTAAATTACCTTTAAGAACAAGGCCTACAATCCATTTATTTTTCAGAAATTGTCTGATGGCACCTTAAAAGAGTTATTGTACTTCACTAAAATTTTTGAAGAAATGTTTAGTATTTGCACAGTAACTTAAAAACTATAACAACTAGACTGAAACTGTAAATTTAAAAAAATTAAAATAGTTGAAGTCATTTTGGTTCCAGGTGAGCGATTACAGGCTCCTGGGAGCCTCTAGTTATTGAGTAACTTCTTCATATGACGTCATATCAGTACGCTACACAGCCCATTTTATGACTTTAGTGCACGTAAAGCCCTTTTAACCTTACTTTTAGGACCTAAAACGCACGATTTCATCTACACTAGTCCTCAGAATGCCCGAACGTCTAGCAATTTAAAAAGGGTTAGAAATGAACGTAAATACCAATGGAGATTACTTTTTTGAAATATTAACGGTCAACATATAAGTTCTGAAATTAGCGAATGATCAACCGGCTTCTGTTGAGATGGCAATAAGCAATGAGGACAGGTACTTTGATGGTATTGCATCAACATTCTGTGCATGAAAGGAGATTTAAAAAAAACCTGTTGTTTTTAAAACACATTCATTTTAAAAGAAACCTTCATTCAAAATACATGTTTTACTTCTCAAGCACATCATTTTATTGTCTGTTTTCGAATTATAGAGACTGTTGTAAATGGTTAGTCACTTTCACTACTTAAAGCTAAATTTTTTGAAAGTTAAATTTATTCAACTATATCTTTCTATCTTTGTATAATGTATCTTTATTTCTTGCAGACAGTTGCATGATTTTGGCTGCTGTGAACCATAATGAAAAGATAAGGTTTCACCGTCCCCACTCACCAACAACAAGCGAAATGCCGATTTTTCGAATATTCGGCAGTAAATATCAGAGATTTCAACAAAAGTATACTCAAAGGAAAATCATATAGCAACGCAAGCTGTAGTCACAACGATTGAACCGTCTACTTGACTGACCCATGAGCCACAGACGTTTCAACGTCTTTTTATATAAACTTCTATATTCTGATTCACAATTGATGGATACCTGCTTGACAAAGATTGATATCAAGCTTATTAAGGGCTTAAACTGTATATGTAAATAGTTTCTAAAAGATGTAAATAAATCTAACGGATGAATGCATATAATCAAGTGACTTTTCATAACAGGAGAAGTCTATAATGTCAAATAAATTAAATGTGTATAGACCGCGTGAATTAATATAATAGCAATATTGTGCTTGCTGTTAGCAACTTTAAGCGGGAATGAATATGAATCACATGTCATTGGTGTTAGAGATCAAGAATGTAATTCGAACATAAGTATTTCTTGGGTTAATAACCTAATGTTTATTAGGAGAGCTACCGACAAGTACCGTATGAAAAAACACACCAAGAAACAAACGTGTCAAATAAAGCGCCCAATCTGTCTATTAGTTTCAATGATTTCCTGTGTTTAATTAAGGTCTGTCAAGTTATGTATGAAATAATTACTTCCGATCAGTTCATACTTCATCTATACTGTTATACTACCCCGTTGAAGGTAGGAGTTTTTCATTTTCCTCCAGCGATCATTCCTGTTTATGTTATAGAGATATGTCTCAATTCCTTATCAAATCGTGTATTTCTAACCAAGTCATGTCCAGATGAAGGCGGAAATAGCGACAAATACTTGTGTGCTAGAGTTTAATGGATATGGATTTTCTGCCATCTGAGAATTGTATTTTCTTGTAGGGCTTTTACGGATATTCATGCTGTTTGTAGGAATTTTTAAGAATATTGTAATGGAAAAAATGATAGGATTTTATAGTTATCCAAACACATATATTTCAAGAATTTGTTTACATCCTTAAAAGTGAAAAAAAAGTTAAATTATTATTTGCTAAGACCATGTCAATAGACGCCAATATTCAGCAAAAGTAAAAATGTAATAAAATAATGTATATTCAAAATTATAAACGTTGTGTAAACTAAATATACAATTTAGATGCCATTATTATTTATTAAGCAAATAACAATTATTTTCTAACAAACGTTTATAGTGCCGTTTTATTTAATTTAAAAGATGAATTGTGTAATTGTCCAAATCAGCAATAGTTAAGTATGATCACGTACTTGAATTAAGGGGCGGATTACGTTTTGTCAAATTCAACTTGTAATGAAATAAATAGAAGTTTGTTTAACCAAAATGCTTACTGCGTTTAGTTCATTTTAAAGTAATGGGGCATATGTTTGATAGGAAATGGAGCCCAACAGCGACAGGTATCTATAAAAAATACCGATGAGTTGGGATGAGCTATTGTCCTCACTTCGCGCCCATCGGCATCGTCGTCGTCGTCTGTAATATTTTTAAATTTTAATCTTCCTCTCTGAAACCACTTTGCCGATTGAAATCAAAGAATGTTTATTAGATGGATCTTAACAAACTGTCGCCGCGGGACTTAGTTTAACATAGGACCCTGTAGGAAAAAAATGTTTAAAAGGCTTCTTCTTTGAAACCGGTTAACCAATCAAAACTAAACTTGCTACCAATATTGTTTGGATGGTCTTCTATACAGTTTATAACTTTTTATTATGCCAATCAAAAATTCAAAAAGGCTGCCACCGCAGGACTTAGTTAAACATAGCATCCTCTGGCAACACAAGTTTAAAAGGCTTATTCTTCGAAATCGGTTAACCAATTAAAACAAAACTTACTAGCATTATTGTTCCGATAGTCTTCTATAAAGTTAATGTTTTATGCCAGTCGGAAATTCAAAATGACCGCCACCACAGGACTTTTTTTAACGTAGAGCCTTCTGCAGATTCTGCAATGTAATTTTAAAGATAGGAGATGGTATCATTATAAGATTACTATGTATTATATTAAAATTTGTTAAAACTATATACAATTGTCTGACTAGCTGGCTTAGTCTATGGACACAACTCTGGCTTTAAAGCTTCAGGTGTGTCCAGTTCAACAATGTCTGGAGGGAGTAGATTCCAGCCCCTTATAGTCCGAGGAAAGATGACATTTTCCTAGTGTCAATCCTGCATGAGTGCTGTTGGAAAGTTCGACTGTTGGCTTTTCTTTTAGATCGAAGTGGTGGAACAAGTCGATTCTGCTTGCTGATGGCGACAAGCTCCCTGTCGACTTTATTAAGCAAAACAGGTCTGGCATCTTTTCTCCTAGCCAGGGTTTTCCATTTTTTTCGGTGCAGCATGTTGGTTACACTAGACCTGTTGTGGAAGTTACTGAGGACGTATCTGGCTGCCCTCCGTTGTACTGCTACAATTTTGTCAGTTGGTCTTTTGTGTAGGGGTCCCATAATGTGCTGGTATATTCCAGTAGTGGTCTTACCAGCGCTTGATATGTTTGTTTCTTGATTCTGATCCATGGGATTTTCAGGTTTCTTCTAGAAAAGCCTATGGTCTTGCTTGCTTTGCTACAGATATTGTTTATATGTTGGTCCCATAGGAGTTTACTCGTGAGTGTTAGTACGAAATATTAAGGAGACGGACCTTGTATAAGCTAAAGCTTGTTTCCGAATCCTAGCGTATTATTATGGTTGTATATATAATGTTCGTATGTTTATTTGAATAAATATGTTTAAACTAAATATTTGGCTGTTGTAACTGTTTCTAAAGTATGTCCGTGAAGTTGGTAACGTGTTTCTATTGTCTTTGATTTGTTGGTAACTGTAAGAACTGTGCATTTGTCAGGATACAAATTTCATGCACCATTCTTTTTCCCACTGGCCAAGTTTATCCAGATCTTCTAGGAGTGTATTGCCATCAGTTTCATTGGTGATTGTGGACAATGGTGTCATCTGCAAATAGTCGCACGTTTGGTGAAAGCCTCGTCTGTAGATCATTTATGTAGAAGAGGAGAGATCTGGACCAAGAACAGAACCCTGTGGAACGCCAGAGTCTGCACTTACTGACCTAGATGATACTCCATCTAGCACTACGGTTTGGTTTCTGTCTTCCAACCAGTTAAGGAAAAAAGTTTTAAAAAAGCATCTTCTGTGAAACCGTTTAACCTATAAAGTTTACGTTTTTATGCAAAAAGGCAATTACAATGGCCACCACCACAGGACTTATTTTTACGTAGGACCCAATGGGAAAACGTTTTAAAAGGCTTAAACCGGTTAACCAATCGAAACAAAACTTGATGGTAATATTGTTTGAATGGTCCTCTATAAAGTTATTTTAATTTTAAATTCAAAATGGACACCACCGCCAGACTTCGTTTAACATAGTGCCCTAATCTGATTCGAGCCACATTGTATGTGAATGTTTATCTAATTGTTCTCTTAAAAGTTTATTATGGCACCACCAATTAGTGGCGAACGCCTTAACGCCTTAAAGTGATCACACTGTCCGTCTAAAACTAATCGTACCCGGGCTATATTTTTTTTATTTGAGGTACTCTTTGATATTTGGTATGTGAATAGATAATATCAAGGCGATGTGTCACATATCATAGCTACTGAACTTTGGCATCAAGGTCACATTGCTTTCTAAATGACAAATTCTTGTCCTGGATGTAACTTTTTTCTCTTTGAGGTAGGCTTTTGATATTTGGAATGTTTGCATATAATTTCATGACTTGTGGAGTACGATGTTTAGTGACGTTTGAGCTTGAAATTTGACCTCGAAGTAGCATTATTGCTTTCTGAATAAAAAATTGTATCCAGGCTGTCACTTGTTCCCCTTTGAGGTAAGCTTTTGATATTTGGCATGTGGGTAGATCATTTCAAGGCATGTTACAAATCATGGTTTGATCTCAACTCAATCAAAATATAGCTTCATTAACCGGGGTGAATAGTAGACATGGATGGAATTTTCGTACTAATAGATTAATATGTATTGGTTACGAAAATTTCCTCGTCACACGATAGTACTCATGTACTATGTCTATGTCTAAGATTCAACAGGTTAATGAAGCTATATTTTTATATAGCGGATTTAGCCGAGGGTCTACTGCAGGCGAATTGGTGCCACAGTGTCACAACGGTGTGAGTTCGAATCCCGCTGAGGGTAAGCAAAAAAATTTGACAGTGTTAAAAATCGAATTCTAACAGTGTTGGGCTTAATTTGTAGACGTATATATAGATATTTGATATTGACCCTTTATTTCTGATGTTTCATAAACCCGCTGGAAAGATATATGGTTGTCAAAATACTTAGACGTTTGCATATATAAACGTATATATGGTATATAATTTACTTACTGTGACTATGTCATCCTATATAATATATACAAACATGCTGAATTAGATTAATGTTTGAAAAATACGTATTAGTTACGAAAAATTCCATCGTCACACACTAGTACATATGTGCTATGTCCCTGTCTACGATTCACCCGGTTATAGTCCGAGAATCCTCTGCCGTTGGAGCACGTGGTCTGTCAACATTGATATGGCGGGTTCGATTCTCACTGCAGGAAGGGTGTACTCGACTCCAATCTTAATTGACAAGGATTGTCAGTTTTCCTACCGCAGGTCGGGGGTTTTCTCCGGGTACTCCGGCTTCCTCCCCCAATAAATAAATTTTGCGAGAATACTGACTTTAGATTGGCTGGAAAACATTTTCTCTCAGAGGATGGAAAACACAAATTTGATCGTCATGGAGACACGCGCCATTTGACGTCATATAATACTCCACGGGAAACTAACAGTTTTTGTATTGATGAGTGTATTCTATTGTTTGAATTTATTTATAAGTATTAACTACAAAAAATATTTTCTCCATCGAGGGATAACAAAATTTCCGTTTTGCACATAATCCGCTAATGTGCAAAACGGAAATTTTGTTATCCCTCGATGGAGAAATTTTTTTTGGTAGTTAATCCTTAAATAAAAACTGGACACCATGATATAGCTGAACAATGGCTGAAAGTGGCGTTAAACACCTGCAAACAAACATATATATCATATGAAGAATTATGCAACGATACAAATATAAAGATGTTTCTACTATAAAAATAATTATACAACTGATGGCCTTCTTCAGTGTCAATATCAATCTATAATACATTTGGGTTATTGATACATCAGCATCCGGTGGTGACGTGATCGGGTCTGATTTTATTGATCTTGAACTTTCTCGGATAACATCTAATCTATTAGTCATTACATAAGAGAGTACTGTTCAGTCGTATAAACCATATAATCCTTAACTTCTTGATATTCATGAGTTTATTATATATTATTTATATTTTGAATGATATTTTTTGTTTTTTGTTTCTTCCATTGAAGTGTACAGAGCAGATCTCTTTAATCCAGAATCTCTCTCGGGCCTCCCGAGAACTTGAAAAAGAACTTGAGGCTCAACAGGTTCGAAATGAAAAATATCCCACCAGCCCCTAATTTGAAACTTGTTGAGGCCATGCAGGCGAGGTTTTACATTACTCCCTTCTGTTAGTAAGCCTGGTGGTCGTCGTGCTTCACTATTTCAAGTTAGAAGGCCATATATCCATCATGTTTAATTTTTTAGATTCTGTTAAAAAAAACACCAGGAGACACCAATTTATCAATGCCTAATGGTCTTTGTTTTGTTTGCTATTGACTAACATAGTATATGTCATTTTATGATTGAAGCTGCAAATACAATAAAAAAACAGAAATTTACCCGCCCAATTTGACCTATTGACTTGTCAAAAACACATACTGGACACTTCTAGTTAAACAAGGATAAACACATCCAATCCTACATTGGCCTATTTTAAGATCCGTCCAATATGACTATTCAGTTTGACATATTGTACTTGTTAGTCAAGAAAGACGTATAGTTTACTGTGCTGGCCAAGTTATTGTTTTGGCACATAGGACTTTGCTCATAGCCCAATATGGCTGACATCGGACCAAAATTTAAAAAAAAACTTTTTACGATAATATTTCAGCATTCAAATAGCGGTGACACACTTCCAGTGTTATTGACAACCATTAATTACATCATTGCAAAAACACGGAACTTTTTATGACTATTGTTTTTTGATGGGAGGCAAACATGCTGTGTTGTATAATCAATCTCCAATAAAACACTATATTGGAATACCAGTAATTATATGTTGTTGTAGAGTATTTTACAATAGTATTAATCAAGATTGGAAGGCAAACACGGAATCTGAAGTAATAATGGAAACAAATAAATCTTGACATTGAAGGTGTGTAGGATTACAACTAGGTATATTTACCTAATAAATCTTTTTAAAAATCATTGTAAGAATTAATGAGTGGAATATTCTCTACAAAATTTTCATTTCAGACCCTAAATCCTTGCACGATGACCGTCGCCCGCAGTCAATAAATCCTTTTGATATGACGAATTGTACATGTACAGCCTTCTTCGAAGGTACAAACGAAATGAAGTTTAACTTGGAGGAATGGGACTTCTACTACAAATTATGTAGAGCTTACATCCAACATGGCCACCAAAGTCTATTTCTCTGATTGGCTGAAATTTAGAAATATTTTACTGATATTACAAGTTGGAATTACTATACGTGTGAGGCCCTTTAAAAATGTCAATATGCAACCACGGATAATTATTGTTAGATTAGCGAAAATTTAAAATTCTGAAATTACTGAAAATGACGGATGTAATCCCAGGTAAACTATTGTCTCCTGGTTTTTTTAGTTGTCTTCAGACGAATGATTAAGGTAGTCATCTACTATTAATCATCTTCCTGCCTGATGCTGCAGGTACGAGCCTAGCTATAATAATGTAGCTCCTTTTATGTTTTTTATTTTCGCCGAAATAAAAGAAATTGTCAAAGGAGCTTTATGATTATACCCCTCGCAAAATTGTTTGGGTGGGTATATCGGAACCCTGTCTGTCTGTCTGTCTGTCTGTCTGTCTGTCTGTCTGTCTGTCTGTCTGTCTGTCTGTCTGTCTGTCTGTCTGTCTGTCTGTCTGTCTGTCTGTCTGTCTGTCTGTCTGTCTGTCTGTCTGTCTGTCTGTCTGTCTGTCTGTCTGTCTGTCTGTCTGTCTGTCTGTCTGTCTGTCTGTCTGTCTGTCTGTCTGTCTGTCTGTCTGTCTGTCTGTCTGTCTGTCTGTCTGTCTGTCTGTCTGTCTGTCTGTATGTCTGTCTGTCTGTCTGTCTGTCTACGCTTGTTGTAGCTAGTCTTAGCCGTATTACGGACAGTGTGTGTTCAACTTTAACTTTAATTGAAAAGAATTGCAAGTACTGCCTGTATTGAGTGTACTTAGACTTCTACAAATATATACTGCACGTCATAAAATTGCTAAAAGAGGCGTTAAACCCTATTCAAACAATGAAATAACGTTACCAGAGTTTATGCGATAACCCTGTCTTATAGCCAAGATGTACAGTAAGGTATACGAATAAATTTTCCACAATGATTACATACGGGATCAAATCAAAGACTCAAGTTTTAGTATAAAGGGATTTATGACGTACTTATAATTTTCACGTCCTGAATATAGCTGAAATATTGTTAGCTGGACGATAAACAACAAACAATCAATCAATCAAATCAAAGACATAACAGTTTTACTTAACTGCGTTGCCGCTAAGCACGCAGCATCCATAAGGTTGTTATGCTGTGTTAGAGTGATACGGTTGACAGTATGATAGCACTATGAACTTCCAGGCCAGGTAACATACATAAGCATACATAAAACTATTCATAACACGATCTTCTTGAAATATTAGCTCATTAGCTTTGTACGATACCAGGAAGAAATATTTTAAACGTTCAGAATTCGTGTTTGATTGGACTGGTATTGCATGACTGATTTGGTAAATATGTAATGGAGGCCCTCAGTTTCCTGTGCATACCTCCCTAATTATATATTGATTTTAAATTTATAATAATTGCATTAAATATAATAAAATGAAAAAATCTTACGTTTATATATATAACTGTCTTTAGCCTTCCAAGGAAGATATTTTCCGTAATGTGGAGAAGGGTCTTTTGTGTTGTCTAAACATATTTTCAGAACCCATGTGCTGGTGAATAGCATACGTGCACGTTTTGCTTTATAAGGTCTGAATCGTTCCGATGGGATGACATCCCACTTAATTCAGTTCAATATCATAGTGTGTTTTAATACCTTTATTAATGATTTGTCATTAAAGATGTTTGACACGAGCTTCGTTTTGTCGAATATAATGTTGCCATAATATGAAGTCCTTATGAACTGAGGGATATAGCCAATTTCATACCTGACGAGAAAATAACATACATTTTTATTGTGACGCGTTGTCCTCCTTCAGGAAAATCATATGGTTGTATACCGTATCTATGGAAATTCGAGAATTGGTAAATTGATACCAATATATAAGAATATCAAAAAGTAAAAAGCTTATGTTGAATTTGTTACCTTAATTTTCTGCAATTGTTTCAATGTAGTAGCACGTTAACATTTAACATTTAATGTTGTAGTTCTGTTAATAGACTGTATTATACAATCTATCGCTGTGTGCTTGTCTAGTATTCATACAGCACATTAGTGGAAAAAGTGGTGTCTTAGCTGGTTCTGATGTCATAAAAATAAACTTTTTTTACAGTGCCATGGTCAGGTCTTTGCTATACCAGATTGGAATCACAGATAAAAGTAAGATTTGTTCGTAATTAGTCACGTTCTTTTAAGCGAGACCCACATTGACCAGCCACAAAATTCTGTAATGCTTATCTTTTTCCACCATGCCAGGTCATTTGTAAAAGCTGCATAATTCTGTATCATGCCAGGTCATTTGTAAAAGCCGCATCAATCTGTATCAGATCAATTGTTAAAAGCGTCTTGCCGGATTAGCTTAAAAGCCGTGTCACGCTGCTTCATTCCAGGTCAGTTGTAAAAGTCATATCAGTCAGCCTCTTCCTTGGTCAATGGTTGTGATACTTGTTGATGCCCCAGTGGATCTATAGTTGTGGTACGTGTTGATGCTCCCTTGGGTCTTTGGTAGTGATACATGGGTATGTCACAGTAGGTCCTTGGTAATGATACATGTTGATGTCAACATTGCGTCCATGGAGGTGATACGTGTTGATGCCCAAGTGGGTACATAGTTGTGGTACGTGTTGATGCGCCGTGGGTCGTTTGTAGTGATGCATGTTTATGTCCTCATTGGTCCCTGGTTGTTATAAGTGTTGATGTCACCATTGGGTCTATGGTTGTGATACTAGTACGTAATGATGCCCCAGTGGGTCCTTGGTTGTGATACGTGTCCTTGGCTGTGATATGTGTTCATGTCCCAATGGGTCTATGGTTGTGATTCGTGTTGATGTCACCAGGGGGTCCATGGTGGTGATACGTTTTGATGCCCCAGTGGGTCCTTGGTTGTAATACCTGTTGATGCCTCAGTGGGTCCTTCGTTATTATACGTGTTGATGCCCCAGTTGTCTAAGGTTGTGCTACGTGTTGATGCCCAGTGGGTCCTTTGTTGTGATACGTGTTGATGCCCCAGTGGATCCATAGTTGTGGTACGTGTTGATTCCCCCGTGGGTTCTTGGTAGTGATACATGTGTATGTCACAGTGGGTCCATGGTTGTGATAAGTGTTGATGCCCTAGTGGGTCCATGGTTGTAATAAGTGATGATGCCCCATTGGGTCCATGGTTGTGATACGTGTTGATGTCACCAGTGGGTCCTTGGTTGATATACGCGATGATGCCCCATTGGGTCCATGGTTGTGATACGTGTTGATGTCACCAGTGGGTCCCTGGTTGATATACGTGTTGATGCCCCCAGTGTGTCCATATTTGTGGTACGTATTAACGCCCCAGTAGGTCCTTGGTAGTGATACATGTGTATATCACAGTGGGTCCTTGGTAGTGATACATGTTTATGTCATCATGGGTCCATGGTTGTAATAAGTGTTGATGCCCTAGTGGGTCCATGGTTGTAATAAGTGATGATGCCCCATTGGGTCCATGGTTTTGATACGTGTTGATGTCACCAGTGGGTCCTTGGTTGATATACGTGATGATGCCCCATTGGGTCCATGGTTGTGATACGTGTTGATGTCACCAGTGGGTCCTTGGTTGATATACGTGTTGATGCCCCCAGTGTGTCCTTGGTTGTGATACTTGCTGATGTCACCATTGGGTTCATGGTTGAGAGACGTATTGATGCCCCAATGGTGCCTTGGTATTTATACATGTTTATGTCATCATTGGTCCATGGTTGTGATGCCCCAGTGGGTCTGTGTTTTAATACGTGTTGATGTCACCATTGGGCCCATGTTTGTGATACGTGTTCTACCCACCAGTGGGTCCGGGCGACATTACGTGAACGACTTTGCTTGAGAGTTGAAGTCACAAGTCTGTTGTGATCGTTAAGGTCTCTTCATTATGTGACGTTTAGATTTTAAGAGCTAACATAAGTTTTTATGGTCGTTTTGAGGTTAACAAAGGGCTTACAAACATTAAACTAAGTTAACAGTGTGTTTTAAATGACAATGGAAGGTTTTAATTAAACAAACTGGACATATATGTCTGTGCATTGTTAAATGTGATAAAAAAGGCAAGATCAGAGATAAACAAAAGTACATATTTACATAAAAGATACGTGCAACCTGAAAATAATGTTTTCTAAAAGACCCAACGTTAAAGTGCATGGTTTTATGGTTGCAGTTCAGACTCTTTTGAAATTCCCTGTTCTTAAATTTGATGAGATCGTGTCAGGGAAATTCCAAGATATATGTCACATTTGAAATGTAAATGTAAATGTACGTCATAGGTCTGTTAGATTCCGTCCACAGATTTGTTATAATGTATTCATGTCAGAATCTCTGTAATTATCGGACAATGTAGCAGAATATAAGAATTGATACAGCAAACACAGCGACGGTAGTAATTGGTTTATTTAATGGATAAAATGTTTACGTGTAATCCTGGAAATGATTTTGGGAAACATTGACGTCGGAAGGTTAGTTTTTGGTCTTATATATATTTTTTTTGGATTGATTCCAGATAGATCCGAAGGCAAACAGTTTATTTCTTCATTATTTCTGGTTAACTATATTTTTGTTTTTCTAAACGTGTTTGATGTAATTTTCACATTTAGTTGTGAAATTTTGAGACGATCATCCGTCATTCATGAACCTTAGAAACCTTATTTTAAATGGCATTACATTTTGGCTTAATGGTTAGACTGCGAATTTACAATAAAACTGGTGTTATATGAATACGTCATATTATATATTTATATTAGCCTGTCGGCCTGGGTATCATGATTCATCCCGAGACCCCTATATCAGCAACAGATGGAGTCGACGGCTTATATGTGTCGAGGAATGATACCAGGGGTCATTATCCTATTCATGGAATGAATATGGCAGGATGAAAAAATATTCCCGATTTTCTCTTTTGTTTCTGCTTTTGCTTATAACTGCTATTGCTTAAGAGTTGGATATTTTGACGGTATGGCATTACTGTAGAACAAGAATATATTTTTTTCCAGTCAATGTCTTTACAATGGAAGTATTTCCTAAAGTGTGTAATGTGGTACAATGTGACCACAACATTGAAATGAAAGTGGAAAAAAAAACCATTCTTAAACTTTAAGGTAACATTCCCGCACAAAGTTCATGGATACTTATTCTTTTTTTCTCCATTTTAATATAATTTAGAATTATATGTGTAATACCCCATATATGAAATTTTAAGGGAAAGAAAGATTTTTTTAATAAAAATTTTTGATGTCTCGTCCGTTCGGTTACTTTTGCACATGCCATCCTAGTCCGAGAATCCTCTGCCGTCCAACGCTTTTTTAAGCAAAACAGCGGATTTTGCGACACCGGTCTGGGTCGGCAAATTTCATCGTTTCCTGATGTTAACAAACATTTTCGTCCGGTTAAACATATAAATCGCTTCTTTAGATATTTTTCTCTATGAATATAATCTTCATACCTTCAATCAAGCTAGTTTAAGCACTGGACCTAAGTCACATTTTTGTCACGTGAATTTTTGACATATAGGGCTAACCAGTGGAAAAGTCAGTACATATTCGTGCCCCAATGAGTTGTTTCCTAACTATATACAACTGTACCCGGAATACAGTTGGGAGTTGTTAGGGTGGGCTATGACGATACAAGTTATATTGCATGGTTAATATTTATAACTGTAAGTTTAAGTGGCACTTGGATTTGATATAACTTACACCATACATTAACACACGTTCTCTCATACAGAAATTTTGCTTTTAAAATATGAGATGTTGTTTAAAATTTATTTAATATTCAAATGGTGTGAAAACATTTCAGTACTAAAATTGTAAAATGTTAAGATCAGCTTGCTGCACTAAGCATTGCAGCATTGGTTGTATCTGACGTGACGTATTCACGTAATATAGAACTACATGAATGAATGTATCGGCGGAGATAGATAGCGACTGGGGGCGTTGTAAATACATGTATGATTTTCAAAATTATATCTGCTTAAAGGTAAATTGGGAAATGGAAATGCCTTTATGTTGTTTTATTCTACTATCAGGATATGTTTCTGTATGTATTGTATGAAAATTTGAAGAAAAAAAAAACATCGTTACCACTGCTTTATTTTAAATTTGACTACAACGTTGTATTTTTTTATTTGCTTTCTCAATATTGTCCAACAAATTTTGTTTTCCTTGCGTTTCGCACTATTTCGAAGACATTTTGTACCATGGACCAGTTAGATATTATGCTTTTGCAGTGGATTCATTGTTTATTTACGAATTTATCTACTTGAAACCGAAAACCGTGAATGCATTATCTTTGAATCCGTAAAAGGTGTCACAATAAACTTTAGGAACCGCTACAATTTGTTACACATCGCATGAAAGGATTTTGATGAATCCCTATACAAGTTGTTTCCACTATGCATGTCAATAGTGTACTACTGTTACACAGAAGTAATGGAGACAGTGGCTTGGTGTCTACACTGTGATCATTGATCTTGACCTTAAAAAGGACACTCGGTAGATTGTCAAGGCACCCCGGCACAACACAGCTCATTTTTCGCTTTGCATCGTCTCTCTTGATCCGTCCCATTTTGTTTTAAATATTGCCCAAGTCCACATTTAATAGGCCTAGTTTATAATAACATAAAGTCAATAAAAAAATCCACCTTCGTTTTGGGAATGGAATTTGGTGGTCTGAAAGTATCATACCACTTCCAAAGGATATCCAAAATTTAGAAAAATTAAAAAAGTAATATAAAAAATAATAAACACACCAAACTCTTTTTTAAAGTTCTGATAGGATACATATCTTTTGGGATGAAGTCAGAGGGACGCTGAAAAAACAGGAAATTTGCACTTTTTCTACTAGACCAAATTACTCATATTCCATCATAGTTCATCAAATGTTAATTTTGTTTTTCAAAGATTCTTCATTCCAGTAACCCAAACAGTAAGAAAATTACAAAGAAATACTCTAAAGGAACTATATTCGTGGGAAAATGGCATTAATTGTGGTGTCGTACCGTAACGAGAGCGATTATATCTCGAAAATAAATTGTCATCAAAGATACCAAGGTTAATAAAATTTACAAAGCCAAACGCGCGAAAATTACGTATTCTCTATGAATGACGTTACTTCTAAGCTAATTTCCGGTTTCGTTGATATCTTAATCCTGTTTACTGCTTTGTTCGGAAGTTCTAAAGCCTTGGTAAATTCTCCTAAATGATTACAGAAATCTGTAATAGTTGTAGAGTATAATTGTACTATGAACACCGGTTTTGCATTAAACATGTGCGCTGCCACATCTGCTTTGCCCAACACATTTAGCAAACTAATATGTTTAAGATTTCTCATGGAAGTAACCTTTTAAAAAAGGCGCAAAAGTTCTGACGCTGCGTGTCTTCTAGTATCTATATGCTTTCTGATAGGTGAAACTTTGCAATATATAGATTCAGTTGTATTCTGAAAAAAACTTGAAATATGACCGTCACTCCCATTTTATTGTTATTAACGTGACTATCATTAGACGAATTTCGTTCATACCCTAATTACAACCCAGTTATATTACTTCCGATTTGTGGCGTTTCTGATCGTAAGTTCAATATTTTATTAAGGGAATCTCACTCCATTCTTATATCGTAAAAAATTGGCTGAAAAATATGAATAAATGGCACTAGTAATAAATTTTTAGGTTGAATGTATAATGACTAGTTATGAAAATGTATAATAATAAACTTATGCATGACCGGAATCATAGTCTCTGTATACTTTTTAATTTTAAAACTTATTAAATTCCCAAGCTGTCAATAGAAAGCTACAGAAAAAATTATCAGAAGTAGGAGTTAAAGCTAACAATAAACTCCTGCTAAGATAACATCCTGTCTACTGTGTATAATTTTTTTTACTGGAAATATCCCATAACTTAAAACTTGTATTTTGTTGTTACATAATCAGTAGCTAAACAGCTTGCTGGAATTATGTTCTATGTCGCTATTGATTATTTAACGCTTATTGTAAAGGATGCTTAGGCTCCTTGGTTATCCATTAAGCAAGTCCACGATGCAATAATTATTCAAAATAAACAAAACCTTTCAACATTTATTTTTCAATTAGTACAAAAAATTAATGTGTATGCAATGCATCAATGTTTCTTTTATACAGCGTAATATTTCAGGGATCAAAAGCACTATTGTAATATTTTTCTTCAACAAACTGTCCAAAAGCTAGATCAAAAATCCATCTGACGAAGTATAATTTCCCTTAACGTAATGGAAGTTGTTTTAAGCAAACGCTGTGCGATCACGTCTTCGATATCATTAACCAGAAAATGCTTACATTACCGGAAATGTACTTGAAGTTGTTTATTGACAAAAGCCACAATTTCAGAAATAACACTTCACAAGTATTTGTTCATTACAAGGAACCTTCACTCCGAGGACAGCAGATGGTACGCTACCTTTCTAACAATCATTTCCCGGGTGGATGGGTCGGAATCACCTTTGTAAAGAGTTCAAGGTAAAACTCATGCCATAAAGGGTTAATGCCATCGTTCATGTGATATCAGAATATCTATTCATACGAGACAAGAGATTCTGCTCTGTGCAAGTTTTCGGATTTTATCTCCAATACTGTCAGGAGTAAGACAAGACAAGAGGATCAGTTCTTTGTGCGATTTAGGAATTTAGCAGCACACTACTATCAGAGTAAGTTTTTAAGATTTGTCCTTTACAATTACTGGTCAAAATTGAAAATTTTCTTTTGGCTTTTCACTCTAACATTAATACTGCTATGACGTACTGTTCACTTTAGGTTAAGGAGTAATATCTGTGAAGAAAAACAAGTCTCAATTCATAGATTTCTTGCTCTTATTTTGACGACGATATAACAACTATAAAAGTAAAAATAAATTTTTTATTTATTTTTGCGAAATCCTTGCTTGTCTTAATTAACATTATTTTTAAAAGTTTAATTTGAAAACCCGAGGCACGCGGTGGGCCATAAGATTCTTTGGGTGCAAACCGTGCACAGATAAGTCTGTATTCTAACAATTTCATTCGTGTTTTCAATGACAAGCGGTCTGCTTAATTACAATTTAAAACAATATCTGAATGGGCGGATAGTTTTAAACTACGATAAATCCAATTAAAAAATATTTGAATGGGCGGTAGCTTTAAACTATGTAAAATATGCTTATAATACATTGTAAAAAAGTGAAATTTTAATATTTTTAATAAAGAAGATATGAAAAACGAGGTTATCGTAATAAAGACGCTGTTCAATGTTGGCTATTCTAGAATAGAATGAAATTGTTACTGTTTAATTTCACGTTTTTAAAGTTACAAATGTTTAATACATGTCGTATATCAGTGCCACATGCCTCTTGAAAGGTAAAGTTTAGCTCTGAGTGGACACCTGAATTAACATATTTTACAAACTGACCTACACTCGCGCTTGATAATATAGAACCATAATACGTTTTTATGACGCATTTTTCTGCTGATACAGTCAAAACTAGACGTTTAACAGATAAGTTTACAATGTTCCAGAACATTAGTTTAGAATTTAATGTTTTTGTAAATGTACCAAACTGGTACCAGTAAATTTGGCAAATTTGATCCAAACATAATATATATTTTTGGGAGATCATAACAAAAATGACATCTTAAATTTGAACTGTGTTGATATGAACAGAAGTAGTTTTAACATTAATGAAACACAGTTTTCTGGAAACTGGATAGTCTTTAGACAAATATACTGATAGCTCAATTTGCAACAACAACAAAAATTGAATACAGCTGACAAGTTATCCTTCATAATTTTTTCGTGGTACTAAATCATGAAATAAAGATTTTCTTGTAGATTTTAAAGAGAATAATAGGTTACATCCGTTTTTGTTAAAGACCGGGCGATCTTCCATATGTGTAATTGATATAATTTTTGTGTCTTTCGCAAGTTAAGAGCAGCGAAACGAGCGAAAGTACAGTTTAAAATTTCTAGCACTTGTGGAAGATCGCACGGGCTTTCGCAAAAGCGCATGAAAGTACTTTTATCCCCGTATCAGTAGTATTCCAGGAATTTGATTGGTCAGTTACACGTCTTGACAAAACCAATATACCCGGGGCGTTGCTAAGTCATATAAGTGTTGCTAATCGTTAGTTGCACAAAAGAACTTAAGATGCGTTTATATTAAAAATGGTAATTGGTTTGTGTCGTATATAACATGATGAAATCTTTTACAACAGGTCCAAATGTGTGTTTTATTTTTAACAGAAAAAGAAACAAAAGATATGCAGTTTGACAAACATCGACGTCACGTCTCTGCAAGACATTCAGCGCCAAAATTTATTTGTTAAACATCTGTTTGAATCCAACAAAAACTTGTTTATTTCGAGAACTGTTCTACCAAAATGTAGTACCCTACACCTTGTAAAAAGCCTCATTTTTATCATATTTCAATCAAACTTTCTTTGATATTAATGAAAACCTTACTTTAACGTCCGCCATTTCGTTGAAAAAGTACCTAAAATTCCATCATTTCAAACTAAAACCGGGGATAAGTTCGTTATACACGTTCATATCCTTAGCGTGAGCTCATCTGTACCGGAAATCGGCCATTTACGGAAGAATACCTGAAGAAAACTACCGGCCACATATTTTTTCTCTCAGTTGAGTTATGAATCAAGCCACAAGTCGGATTCGGATGGTTGATGCGGACTAAGACCTAGCTAGGCCCCTAAACTTTTATATATACGACCACGTTCGTATTATTTTCCACTGTATATGGCTGTAAGATTGTGTTGAATTTACCGATAAAGTGGTAAAAAAGAACAATTGATGTTAAAAAAAGTCACGTTTTAATTAGTTAACCGATATAACATAGACCTATTGACCATCTAGGCCCATAAAATGTTTTATTACATAATGATATTTTAAAATGATTTCTATTGGTTACGACCTAAAACACTCGACCGTATGTTCTGATACTGTTTGATTCACGTGGTTTGATTTAAATCCATATTGACAACCTATTTCTATAACGTTATCAGGTGGTTTTATATTTGAGTTTTGTTGTTGGTTATAATTATGATAACTTAAAAATACTTTATTATTTTACTTTTAAGATTAAAAATAGAGAATATTTTAATGAGACAACATAACATTATTGCAATTACATAAATTTCACCCAGAAATGTTGATTTCTAGGCAAATGTCATTTAGACAGCAAATAACCCAATTCTCTTGTTATTATCTAATAAAACATTTAAAGCCTTTTGTATTAGTCGATATAAGTTTAAATTGACTCAAAATTAATACTCTCATATGACGTGCCTAAAAAATTTGATTCCACACCAGTGGTAATACGAATATTTACTCATAATCAACGTAATAAACGACCATCACTCTTCATAACGACGTAATAGTAAGATTTTTCGCATATTTTAACGACTTCACAATCAACTGGCCGACAAGACCTGCAACTCAAATGCAAAGTTGTTAATTAAAGTTATTAATTCAAGAATATATATTGATTTCATCACGGGTTGGCCCTTTATGCCCACGTTTTGCCAAATGTTACAGATGTAAAATATTTCGAATAAAGGACGAACCCTCCGTTAAAATCTGTATATTTTCGTGCCCACATGAATTATTTCTTAATTAACCTTCGCCTACGGCGTTGGTCATTTTCAATTTTTGAGTCTACTAAAACAAAAGACTATAATTATATACTATTTTTATAGAGCTACCTCTCGTTCATATTATAGTTTCGATTGTATATGACCTTGAGACTGTCTAAAATTCACCGATAAAGTTGTTCAGAAAAACGGTTGCCTATCGACGAAATTCACTTTTTAATTAGTGTTTAAGTAAAGTAAGACTTGATCTTTCTTGGAATGTAAATATTTCTTAGAAACAGCAGACGTTAATGTTATATTAAACTCATATGAGATCATGACATGATGGTAGTTATACCTACAAAAATGTCAAGACATCAAGGGGATTAATAATATGTACCAACCTTTGTTCGGTTAGATAAACAATGTAACAAACTTTGGGACAGGATATTATGAATAAGGGAGGCCTCTCAAGAAAAGTCAATGTAGTTCACAAATGAGCATCTATTTTCCATCAAACGACAAACAAATTTTGAAGAAGATCTATAATAATAATATTTAATCACCATGACAGTTTGGGATCGGTAACGGATGTTAACTGTATGGCCCTTTAATTGACATTTTGATCATTAATTGTTGTTTGTTACATCGATCGCGAGTCCATAATATTTGATTTCGATTGTAATTAGTATAATTTCAGAAACCAATCATATTTTAGACATGTTCTCATTACTGTTAACGCAGTTTTTTCCGTTGTAGAAATTCAAGTGTATTGGAAAACTGTTTATATAGAATATTGGTCAAACGGTCACTTAACTCTGGACTCTTCCACGTGAACTATTAATAGTGGCTAGAAATGACCGGATGAATACCATACTCCAAGACGTATTTTAAAGGCAAGTATAGTAGTTGTGTTTTATTTATATATTATATTTTCTATTGTCAAGCTATAACTGACTTATAACTGTAAAAAGTGAAATACTATGCAGGCAAAAAATTCAACATTTTTAAATTGTCAAATTATATGACCGATTTTCAATCATCGGTTAAGAATTGTCACTGTCGCTTTCATTGTTAAATTGAGTGTTAAAAAACGTCAATTTTGAAATTCGAATCTTAAGACCATAGTAAAGTGCTCTCGACCAATGAAATTGTCCCATTTTGTATGTCTTATTCATGAAGACCGTGGCATATTATTTTTTGTTCAAAATTAGTCTCCTTAATACATAAACTTGCCTGAGGCTCATTAAATATGTGTAAAAATTGAGAGCTTAAATTCAACAAATAAAGAATGCAAACATATTTTGAACAAAGATAATTCTTTAAGTTGGTATTACCCCATATTATGAGGGCCATGAAAGTCTGGAGATCTTCATGAATAAGACACACAAAATGTGACAATTTCATTTTCGAATTCTTCCGGAAAAAAACAACAAAGCAAAATAAAGTTTTTCACAAAATATACGATGGGTTTGCATAAAAGTGAAATTTGCAAATCCTAAAATAGTACTCAATCACCATCGGAAATGATTCCTATAATTATTTACTTGTAACGTGTTCAAATAATTTTAGACGGACGGACAGACAAACAAAATATACTGCATTTCCACGAATTTAAAATTTTTATCTCCCCTAAAACAAATTACGTTTATTGGCCAATTAGAAGAACACACTGTTTAAAATGTTCGAATTTAAATAATAGGTTCCTATATTGGAACCTTTAAAGTTTATTTTGCTTTAACGGAGCTAATGACCAAGGTAGGTTGGATGGTCTTTCAGGTCTTGGTAATCCATGTTTCCCTTAACTGATTAATTCCTTAAAATGTGGAAATTGATTAATAACTATTCAAACAATTTTCTAATTATACAGCATTATTTAATCAGCAGCTGCAGTCAATATTTTTGGAAAAATATTGTATAATACTTAAGGCCGATCACGTTCCAGTGCTTTTATTATATGATGAAATCAGTTATTGCTGGTTTACAAATATAGCGATAGGAAACTGTTTATCTCAAAACGTCTGATTATTCGCAACATTTCCAAATTTAGCAAGAACGGATACAAAATAATAGCAAAGGCCATTTAAAGTGTCATTCTGTTTTTAAATACAATAATGCGCTTACAATTTCGAGTAGGATGATACAGCTGGATGCTAAATAAATTGTAAGTGACAATCAAACAGTCAAAAGTTAAGAAACTTTATGAGATACTTATAAACATACGCGTTATAAACACCAACACGAGTTTCTATTTATAACAAAACGCTTCCGTATTGTGTGTTAATGCTGCCTTAATCTATTTCAGATATTTCACCATTAGACACATGCCGCATTTCTAAATGAACAACACGGAGCTTGACATCCTGGACAAATCGTTTACTCACGGCATTGATGTGTATTATCCTCCAATTCTTATTATCGTGGGTGTGACATGCAACATATTGGTACTCTTGGTGATGAGGACTCGTTATTTTCGGTATCAGCCCTCTTCCGTTTACATGATTGGTGGTGCCATAAATGATATATTTAGTTTATTTATTTCTATGACCACGCATTGGTTACACGTAACATTCGATATATATTCTCGGGACAAAGTCCGCTACATTTGCAAATTTTTGGATTTTTACGGGTGGGGTAATTGTGATTTAGGAATTTTAATCACAACGGCAATGACCATTGATAGAGCGTTGGCGATCGCCTTTCCTTTAAAGAAAAACGACATCAATACATTTAAAAGGGCAAAAATAGCAATGGTTATAGTGATAGCCATAACTATGGCAAAAAATTTTCATTTCTTCATTGGATCTGATATGGTAGAAAAAGACAGAAGTGAGAGACTTTGTGATGTTTATCCCAAAACAGAATCTTATCGATACTTCTGGAGAAACATTTGGCCTTGGTTCCATTTAACATTTCTGTTAGTGTGCTTTCTGTTAATGATTGTCAGTAATATTGTGTTGCTATCTTCGATCTGGAAATCTTCGCATAAACATATTTTAAATTCAGTGGAAAAATTGCATTTTGAAAGATCATTCGTAAGAGGCAGCAGACAAGTTCAGACAATCACACCAATGCTTGTCGGAGAATCTATAGTGTTGTTATTGTTGACATTCCCGTTCTCTGTACAGTTGTTTATTTTTGGGTACGATCCGACATTTTACATGTCAACTACAACACATTTGGTTTTTTCATTGACGTTTTATATGTTGTACACAAACAAATGTTTTAACTTCTTTGTGTTTTTGTTAACTGGACACAGGTTTAGATTAGGTATAAAAGAGCTCCTAACTATGTGCTGTTATGGAAGATCAAGATTACGACATACATTATACCAGAGAACAATAGGTCACATCTCATTTACCAAGGCACGCTCACAGTCAAATTTGGAACATAATTCAGGCTTCGATAACGAAAGTAATTCCAGCCAATCATTGAGCGAAGCAAACAACAACTCTGACTCTAAATACAAAGAAACTGGAATGACGTTGGTATCCAAACCAAGTGAACTCACATTACAGCGTGTTAGATCAATATTATCCAAAGATCTACCTCGAGGCCAATCATGCACATGCTCGACAAATGCCACATTAAAAATGTCGATGTCGTGTCATTCTATTCGCATGATTTTATGCGAGAATAGGCAAATAACAGAATGTTCGTATTTGTAGTTGTATGTGGTATTTCATATTTAACGTTATATGTAAATCAGTTTCAACTAATTGTATTAATAAATCACGAAGCCAAAAGTTCTGGAAAGGAATCAATACTTTTTAAATCGATGACACATACAAATATTATGCATCTTTTACATTTGATTGTCCAGTTTTGATATGCACATGATAAGAACAAAACATCAGAATAATATTATAATTTAATACTATTGATTGATAGATTTATGAGGTGCGCGCGTTAAAGATGTTTATGTTTTCTGTTTGCTCAACTAGCCATGTGAGCGTTTGCCCTCACACATATTATGTCTTAAACGTTCCTTTTCTGTATCCTCTCCTTTAAAAGCAAGAGGTCTGTTGAAACCTATCAGCAGTAATTGTCATGAATAATTCTTAATACCGTTTGCTCGTTTCATTGCGAGTGGACATACAGAAATACATGCAATTCTGATTGGCTGAAAATTAAAACAATCTGTGACTGTAAATACCAGGTCAAATGGATTGTAACTTCGCAAGATAGAAGGTATTTCATAATTATTTATTATTTTGTACTCCATGGTCATACATGGGTGACTATACTTTATAATGCTCTGAAATATGAACAAACTAGAAGGACAAAAAGATCTTAACGTTGAAGAATTGAAGTACGGATTCCTCATTTTCGGCTGATTAAATTCAAACTTGGATGCCATTCACAATCCTCTGATTTAAACATATTTTATTTGTTAATAACAAAATGAATTGGACACAAGTAAATACATACTTATAAAGTCCTTTCCGCATTACAAGTATATACAAATACTAGAACCATGTAGATACAAGAACGTGTATACAATTTCAAATGAACAAACATGGAAAATAATTACAAAGGAATCAAAATCAAAGTAAAAAAAAATTAAAATCAAAGACAAAGTCAATAATGGCTGGATGTTTCCGTTTGACTCTTGTCACTACGTCAAACAATTAAAAATCTTTTGGATCTCTTAACATATTCAAACACTTCTCTAAAAATACTTATATTCTGTTCATAAGAAAGTTCTAGATTGCCACAAGTAAGCATGTGTAAATCAATGTTGGTTCCATTTGGCAGCCATCTAAGACTACCAATAAGGTCTAACAATCCTCTTTAGTATAATGAAATTTTATTTTTATTTACCTCGTAATACAATGTCGTTAAGTTGTATAGATGTCCTACAAAATACTTTAACATTTCTGATATTGATCAGGTAAGGTGATGACCGACAATGTCTCAGGTTCCCTAGAGCGCTTAATTTACTGTAAAAATATGCCAAATAATATAATTTTCATTCAGTATACACCCATCTGAGTCCTAATTCTAATAAATACATTGACTATATTCTGCTAATATCTGTTAAATTAAATTAGTCCTTAATGACAATCATCACTGTTCCCAACCAATAAATCGTTATTAATTTCCACAGTTAAAGGTCATAGCACGTGAAGGTAACATTTTACTCATAACTCATTATATATTATTATGACTCGTGAAAATGAATTAGTTAAACATAATTCGCAATAAACTTAAGGTTCATTGACTCGCATTCGCTTTATGAGTAAAAATAATAAATCGAATTTTTAATATAATAAGCGTGCTTACTGTGAATAATTTAGCTTTACATTTGTGTCAGGAGTTATAAAGTAAATGGTGTCCGCTAACCCAAGCTTAGATGGCCATAATCCTAGATTATTGCATAAAATATTTTAGTCGCACCCAAAAGCTACATTTTATCCATAATCTAAGATTAGCCGGCGCTATCCACAATTATGACTCGCGATCATGAATCAGTCTAATTAAAATTAAATCTTTCACAAGCTCCCCCTTTCTGTTTTTGTCGCTCAAAGGGGGTAGCTTAAGAAAGATGTACTTTTAATTAGGTTGGATCATGAATCAACAAGTTAAACATTTTTAATAAGCCAACTAACTATATAGTAATAGATAGTGTCAACATTATGGGTGAAATGTTACTTTGGCGTGGCATAACGGGTGATGAAATGTTACTCTGGCGTGCCATAACGGGTGATGAAATGTTACTCTGGCGTGCCATAACGGGTGATGAAATGACTATAGGTATCAATATTGCATAACGGTATGGGCGCTGCCATTTTATGAGTACAAAGTAAAGCGTGAAAAAACTGTCAGGTTAAACGCGATTGGTCAATAATGATTGTTAAAGTAAATATATTTTGGAAAGAAATGCAATCTTTGGTATGAAAATAGACAAAAAAGGAGTTTTATACACATTTAGTAGGAAGAAATCAAATTTCGAATACGTAGGGGCACCTCGAGGAAATTTGAAAAAAATAGACTCCCCCTTTTTGACCTTCATTTTTCAGCAAGAAAAGCAATGCGAACCTATATTTTTAATAACACCAAATAAACCCCCTATTCTTTAACATAAATAATCTCTCTTAATTTAACATTAAATTAACTTTGTCTTTCAACGAAATAATAATCGAAAAGGGGTACCCCATAAGGAAAATAACATAGAACGGCCATTGGTCCATTGTATTCTATATATACTAGTCATGTGCGTGTAAAATGCAAAACTTGCAGCTTCATAGTGATCGGAAAAAACAAAAACATGTAAATGATTTGATTTTACTCGTGTTATAAATCTTATATGTGAGTTTTCTTTAGATATCAACAGAGAACACTTGAATATTCATCGTACACAACTAGTAAGGTCAATCCGAGGCTGAACAACGAGCAGACAGATATTATGTGCAAACAACAAAAGGACATTTTATTAATAAATATGTTTGATATTCATGACAGTGCTGTAAGGTCAAATTAGGATACAGAAGAATAAACAGACAGACATAATGCGAAAACAAAAAAAAACGTTGTTTGTCCATCTTATTAGGGTTTTATTTTATTTTGTACGTGTCTTGTTCTTCTCAAAGTTCGTCTATTGTTCACTAAATCCCCCATCTGCTTAAGAACGCACAAAAGAATAACAATAATAAAACAAAACCAAAAAAAAAAAACAAAGAAAAAAAAACAAAACAAAACAAAATAAATCAATAGAATAAAGAAACTGGATGATCTGCTAAATAGTATTATCAGTAAATGAATATCGACCACACACAGTAAGACAATAGTATTTCAACAAGCAAAGCAAGCCTAAACTTCTTCGTAATAACTTGTTTGATTTCAAATAAAACCTGGTTATTTATGGTTTTCTTACACAAATAAAGATTTGCAATAGAGAACAACTATTTTATAAATAAAGTTAAACCTGTTATTTTTGGTTACCGTAAAAGAAGATGTAGCTTTTTATGTTCAAAATTATGACAGGATCTGTCGTTTTTGATCTGCCGCTTACGAGCTATTAGTTGAAGGGAATTTATAACATTATTATTACACATAAGGTTAATAATTTAAAAGTATATTAACACCTAGGAGGAATGTAATCACATTTATTTATATATACGAAAAAAGTTGCTGTTTAAAATAATCATCAGAAAAACAAAAAAAATATATTTTATTACTGTTCCGATATTGCACACTTTCATTTCATAACACTGTTTCAGTAAATTCATAAAAATATTGGAAAGGCTTAATAATAAATTATACGGTTACCATTATGTTGACACCAATCTCACATTTTAAAAGATCCTGGGAAATTAAAGAGTTTTAAAGACATGAGTTATATCGTAGAGTTAAGATAGAGTGGATAAGTAAGAAGCCAAAACAATGGCAACCATCGACTATCAAAAGCGGAGTCAAGCAGACTTGCCTATCCAAAGCCCAGTGTTGACACACCAAGTGATCATACGGATTGCAATCTACATATTCCATTCCTACGCTTAAACGCCCTTAGCGATTTTCTAGAAATAGTAAGGATAAATTAACGTGTGTTTTGGTATTCAATCCCGTTCCTAAAATTGAACTTTTTTAGATTTTAGATGTAAACACTTCGCTTCGCATTAAGGAATGAATATGAACTTTGCACATTGTAACGACTAAAAGTGAAAAAAAAATCTGTCAAATCGTGCGTTTTCTGTGATCACGAATGATAGAAATATTGATACTTAATTAGGTTGATATAGCTTTATATTCAGTTGAAGTAATGTATCTAGTGAATCCCTACAATTTGATTGGTTAATCAATATAAAACACAGACAGGGAATATGAACCCATATCACTTGTGAAGATCCCGAATAACATATAATATTCTACTCTAGATAAAACATATGTTTTCTGAATAAATGACCTCTACTCTTTTTCTGACTGGCGATGTGACTCATGTTATTTTAGAGGTAAACACTTCGCTTCGCAATAAGGAATGAATATGAATTTTGCACATTGTAACGACAAAAAGTGAAACAAAAATCTGTCAAATCGTGCGTTTTCTGTGATCACGAATGATAGAAATATTGATACTTAATTAGGTTGATATAGCTTTATATTCTACTCTAGATAAAACATATGTTTTCTGAATAAATTACATCTTCTCTTTTTCTGACTGGCGTTGTGACTCATGTGGTCTTATTTCAGCAACAGAATGAACAGGAAACATCTTAACGCTAAATTACTCTGGATTATCATGCCTATCATGAAATGACTATCAATATAGACAGTTTTGTTAATTTGCCTTGTCAAAAACTTATCTAGAACTCTTCAGCGAACATGACAACATTTAGAAGGTAATGCTGGTGCATATAGCCTATTGATAAAATGAAGAAAAATCACATTATTCTCATCTTAAAACCATTGTTATCTAGTACAAAGTACCTTCAGGATATGAATATGCGTAATATCCCTAACAAGGACATAGCTAAAACATCACGACTAAGCTAATGGTCATCTAAAATATCACATATCAGATGTGTATATGAGTGAAGAATGAACAGAAATCTAATGTTATAATGCAAAGATCTCACGCTACTTATATACACGGATTTCTACCTTAAAAAGTAGATAATAACAAACTTAAGATGGCTTCAGTCTTATGTAGGTTATATTCAAAACGACAAACGAATCCATGTCATTCTTCTGACTTTACTACATTTACGAGCATATATTACTAACATGTGCATAAGCTTCTTTTGTATGTTAAATCTACATATGTATTGTTTTTAAAAAGAGTTATACCAAATAGACAAAATAAAATTTGGATATATACTTGGCGAGTACTAGTACATAATTTGTCAAAAAATGATATTGAAACAACATTACATGTAATACCCAAAATAGACGACATTCATTGGTGGAACATTACATGTTATACCGAAAAATGACGACATTCATTGGTTCAACATTACATGTAATACCCATAAATGACGACATTTATTGCTGCAACATTACATGTAATACCCAAAATAGACGACATTCATTTGTGGAACATTACATGTTATACCCAGAAATGACGACATTCATTGGTCAACACTACATGTAATACCCTAAAATAGACGACATTCATTGGTGGAACATTGCATGTAATACCACAAATTAGACGACATTCATTGGTGGAACATTACATATAATATCCCAAAATAGACAACATTCATTGATGAAACATTACATTTAATACCCGAAAATAGACGACATTCATTGGTGGAACATTACATGTAATACCACAAAATAGACGACATTCGTTGGTGGAACATTACATGTAATAGCCCAAAATAGACAACATTCATTGGTGGAACATTACATGTAATACCCCAAAATAGACGACATTCATTGGTGAAACATTACATGTAATACCCCAAAATAGACGACATTCGTTGGTGGAACATTACATGTAATACCCCAAAATAGACGACATTCGTTGGTGGAACATTACATGTAATACCCCAAAATAGACGACATTCGTTGGTGGAACATTACATGTAATACTACAAAATAGACGACATTCTTTGGTGGAACATTACATGTAATACCACAAAATAGACGACATTCGTTGGTGGAACATTACATGTAATACTAAAAACAGACGACATTCATTGGTGGAACATTACATGTAATACCCCAAAATAGACGACATTCATTGGTGGAACATTACATGTAATACCCCAAAATAGACGACATTCATTGGTGGAACATTACATGTAATACCCCAAAATAGACGACATTCGTTGGTGGAACATTACATGTAATACCCCAAAATAGACGACATTCGTTGGTGGAACATTACATGTAATACTACAAAATAGACGACATTCTTTGGTGGAACATTACATGTAATACCACAAAATAGACGACATTCGTTGACGGAACATTACATGTAATACTAAAAACAGACGACATTCATTGGTGGAACATTACATGTAATACCCCAAAATAGACGACATTCATTGGTGGAACATTACATGTAATACCCCAAAATAGACGACATTCATTGGTGGAACATTACATGTAATACCCCTAAATAGACGACATTCGTTGGTGGAACATTACATGTAATACTAAAAACAGACGACATTCATTGGTGAAACATTACATGTAATACCCCAAAATAGACGACATTCGTTGGCGGAACATTACATGTAATACCCCAAAATAGACAACATTCATCGGTGCAACACTACATGTAATACTCCAAAATAGACGACATTTATTGGTGGAACATTACATGTAATACTAAAAACAGACGACATTCATTGGTGGAACATTACATGTAATACCCCAAAATAGACGACATTCATTGTTGCAACACTACATGTAATACCCCAAAATAGACGACATTCGTTGGTGGAACATTACATGTAATACCACAAAATAGACGACATTCATTGGTGGAACATTACATGTAATACCCCAAAATAGACAACATTCATTGGTGCAACACTACATGTAATACCCTAAAATAGACGACATTCATGTGCAACACTACATGTAATACCAAACAATAGACGACATTCATTGGTGGAACATTACATGTAATACCACAAAATAGACGACATTCGTTGGTGGAACATTACATGTAATACCCCAAAATAGACAACATTCATTGGTGGAACATAACATGTAATACCCCAAAATAGACGACATTCATTGGTGGACACATCACATGTAATACCCCAAAATAGACGACATTCGTTGGTGGAACATTACATGTAATACCACAAAATAGACGACATTCTTTGGAGGAACATTACATGTAATACCCCAAAATATACGACATTCATTGGTGGAACATTACATGTAATACTACAAAACAGACGACATTCATTCATGTTGGAGATCATCAGGTTTTACAATTGTTTACAGAAGTTGCGAAACTTGTCTTGTCATGGACAAAATTAAATGTTGAAAAACCATTAAACAGAAATTGCTAAATATGAAAAGCTAATTTTTCTCTTTGAAAAATATAACTTGAGTTATATTGTTTAATAATTCGACAGTTAAAAAGATATTTATATTGTTAACCTTTCATTTCTCATTTGATAACATATTCAGCACGCAATTCATCGATTTATCAGTTATAATTATCATTCCATTAAGATAGATCAACACACAGTCATCCAGTAATTATCGAAGGAAACAGTAAGCTTAATCTATTTGTTCTTACTTTGGATGTTATTTATTTTGTATCCTGAGAATTTTCCAGCTGTCAGTAGAAGTTAAAAAATAGAAATAAAATAAAATACCACTAGGCAAACACAAATTTATGCGACATAAATGATCCATAACAATCCAAGAACTTATCAATAATATTTCGACTGTTGTAAAATGATTCATGTCGATTTTATTATTCCTTCCAATTTCTTTCCAGATAAAGTTCATTTAATTATAGGATAATTAACTGGGCGGAGTGAATATCCAAAATATGATCACGAGTGCCGCATAACTCCGCGCACGAGTTTAATCTGATGCTTTATACGGCACGAGTGATCATATTTTGGATATTCACGATGCCCAATTGATTATCCTATTTATTAAATAGATCAAAATTGTTTTCGTAAAATTTTAATGCCTAATCCTAAATTTTATGAACGGTGGATGAATATCTTTATAGTACAAAACCATTGTGACGTTTTGGCGGGAAAAAAACCGAGAGTGAAAATAACCGATAATTTTCACATGTGATTTACGGTGATTTCTGTCACTCGGAAAATTTCGATATTTCATCTCTATCTATATAATAAATAAAATTACTACAAAATACAAAAAAATAAAATTATGTAATTGAACGTCGTAATCTACACTATGTATGTAGCGGAATATCGATAAGCAGTGAAGCCATTTGAACAATCGCGACCTTTAAAAAAGTCGTCAAGATTTTTTTCTTTATAAATAAAACAACATACGAAATTGTGTAGGTTAGCCTCTACTAAATGATTTACATAGCTGACCATTATAACATTTTAAAGAAAATTGATTTTACCTTAAGTTCACTATACTAGTATGTGATAACCTTATATCTCTTTGCTAAAAATTATGTGACCGGCGTGATAAGAATGTTTCGCAAAGTTTACAAATTGACGTCACAAATAAAGTTAGTTTTCAGTAGTCAGATGAATTGAAACAGGTGCCAGTTTGTGAAGTTTCGTACAAAATCTAAAACTTGATTGAAATCAATAAATTTTTATTTATTTCACTTCTAAAATATGTGTGCATCATATAAACTTAATTTCAGAATTACAATTTGTATGTAAAGTGAAAGTATAACTACTTTGGTTCTTTTAAGCACTACTTTTGACTACGGCATCAACTGATTGGCTATTTAGTAGAGGTTAACCTGTAATAATTATAACCACGAAATACAGCTATGAAAAACAGACAAAAAATAATAAAATTAAGAAGTGTGTTCTACAATTCTAATTTTCTTGAGCAATTAACACGCAAAATAAATCAGAATAAACAGTTTTACATCGATATCATAATAAGTAATTTATATGCCTACCATGGCTTGATAATCTGTTTTGTTCTTTTATTCTATATTCCTCTAGTTTTAAAAAATTTATAAACAAATATACACACATTTTAAAATAGTTTGTCTTTTGTTTAATCTGTCTTCCTTTTTCTACTTGTAACTTATATTAAAGCATGGTAACCATAGGGCAGTGACAATGTCCAGATTTAAACCTTGACACACAACACAAAGAAAAAAAACAACAACTAAATGTTGGTAACCCGAAACCAATAAACGTGGATGCACTGAGGTACTCTGGACGAGTAAGCATTCATTCAATTTTGACAAGTCCAGATTTAAACCTAGACACGCCACAAAGAAAAAAAACACAACAACTAAATGTTGGTAACCCGAAACCAATAAACGTGGATGCACTGAGGCACTGGATGAGTAAGCATTCATTCAATTTTGTCATTATGGTGTCCAATGCTTCTTGTAACTTAATCCATTCTCGCTAATTCTTGATATTTAAAAGACATTGTTCTCGAATGTTTGCAAAACAGTTGAAGATAATTGGAATTCAAAAAGAAGAAAAAAGTTATTTCCAGAAGAGGGAAGCCAACCTATAATGTATGATCGCATTTTTGAAAACGGATTTTCCATTAAAATTAACTAAGTCTTAGTGACGGCCATTGAATCAGGAGATCCAATTAGGTAAAACAATCGTGATGGCGAAGCTTATTGGTGAACACAGCCTCCAGTATAGGATATAAGACTATCGATCGCTAGATCTAGCATAACCGGGGAGTTGGCAATTGGGAAGTTGAATTTGATTGTATGTCAAATTCATTTAGACAGATTAAATGTATATACTCGCTGAGTTTGTAGTTGTTCGGTGAACACGAGGTGTAATTAAAGGTCAAGATCAATGTCGCTTCCGTTTTCTTGAGACCTTCGAGGACTCAACCTTATATGTCTGATCGCATTTTAAATGGGATTTTCCTTCAAAATTAGTGACGGTCATAGAACCTCTAAAGGGATGAGATCAACCTAGGTAATACTAATTTAACTTATTGAAATAAAAAATCACAGAAACAGAAGTTCACAGAATAATGAAGCGTTGAAACTGCACAATAGTTGGTACCGAAACATACATGTAGAAGGAAACAGATTTGTCGCAAAGAAGTGAAGGACATTAAAATTATATTGTGACCAAGTTGTTCTGTTAACAGGTTAGCACCGATCGCAACCAGGATTATGAGTTATCCACTTACTACTTGACTCTTTATGTCGTTGACAGGAAATTTCAAGTAAATAAAAAGAATGAATTACGTTTGCAGGTATCAGAGAACTTTGCACAGCTAAAAAGTTCTCTTATTCATGTCATGTTCAACACGGAAAGAAAATTTTGTTTTGTTTCTCTTTTATTTTTTAATGAGTTTTAACGTTATTTTAGCAATTGTTTCGTTATATCATGCCGTCCATTTTTTATTGAGGAAGGAAGACGAAGTACCCAGTGAAAACAACCTGACCATGGGCAATAAACTTTTATCCGTATTAGTTATATCTATGGCAGTACGATTCAAACCTGCAACCTCAGTTTTGCTAGCCATATGATCAATAGGCAATTGGCGATTTTCAATGTTTACCAAACATGTGTTACCCCGTATTTTTATTCCCCTTCAGTAACTTACTTACTGCCCAAATGCTATATGACAAACAGGGCAGCAACGAAGTCTATCCACTTGCAGCGGTCACGATCCAAGGCGCCGATCGTTCAACAGGGGTGATTCCTGGCCTTTATTTCTGCTTCAAGTGTCCCCCGTTCCAGGTTGTATTCGACCTTCCTCTCTTCCTCTTTCCCTCCCGGGTCCTGTTAATGATGGTTCCGGCACCATCCCATTCAGTAACGTATGCAAAATGTGTCGTGAATGATGTTGCACCCTATCGTCAAAGTTCCAATTACGTAGTAACTCATTTTGATGACATGTGGGAACACGTTTTAGATTATAAAGCAGAATCCCAGACACAATTGAAAGCGGAGCTTTATTCAATGAATTGCTATACATATTATTTTTTAATTTAATATAAAAATGTTTAAATCATTGTCCCAAGGTTTTATTGGGTTAGGTTTGTCATTGTTAGGTTTGTTTTGGTTTCTGTTTCGTGTTGCATGTTTTTTGTCTGAATCCGGATTTATAATCGTCCTTCTTCGGAGTTATTTGGTATGAAAAAGTATGTCATGAACAATGGCCCCTACTCCCCCTAAGATATTTTCCGACGGAACAACAAGACATATTTGGTGAAGTATTTTTAATTCTAAACACATATAGTGAGAATGCCTATTTATTTATTTTTTTACAATAAAAGCTATGAAATAAATATAATGTTCGTAACATTGTAGTCACAGGTCAAAAAGTCAATGAAAACGCTACGGACATTTTGGAGTTGGAGCAGCTGGCAAAGTTTTTTGAAGAGCGAAGTGCAGTAAACCTACAAAACAATATATGCTGTATAGAATAAGAAAAGCTCAATATTTCACAGATTAAAGTTGATATCATGATAATGAAATTTAAACCACTATATAAGTGTAGTTACAATGACATTTGAAATCTATTGCTGAATTCACATTTCATGACGATACCAGACGTCTCCGTTTGTTTGATTCTGCAAGAAGCACAGTTGTCACACGATGTTACTGAAAAGGGCCTTGTGTGTTGGAACATCTTTTGCTCTATGCACTTTAATGAAAAGAAACATTGCAAAAACTTCCTTGTTAGTTAGTAGTCCGTAGCTAGGCGAGTGTACGATAATATTTCTGATATTGAACCATATTAAATGTCCTTCTACTTCGCAGTCCCGCCAAAAGACCCAACTATTTGTCCGATACCGATTTTATTATTGGTTAACGTCTTCTTGTCCAGATTATTGCTATTAAACAACCAATGAAAGATTTGATGTCCCGGATGAATTAGCAAATGTGTACACCGCCTTATTCGTATTTAAAGCATTAGGTACATACCTGCCGCTGCTGATTGAAAACCTGCGTTGTAGTCACAAGCTACCTCGTTTTTAACATAATCTGTCCGTACATCGGCATAACTGTCCTGTTGGTCTGGTCCACCAACCAAAGCACCATACAATATCTGGGGGTTGTCTCCTGGTGCATTTAGCTGGTCAAATGTACAGCTAGCTGGTAGGTTGGGACACGAACTGTATAAGAATCAACTATAACTATAAAATAAAAATCTAAAAATTCCTGAAGTGTTTATTATCTAAAAATTCACTAGAAACCTTACACCATAACACTTGTCATTACGTTACAATTAAGCATATATTACTTATATTCAAGTTAATAGAAACCCAAACTTTGAACATATGACTTAAATAACGGAATCAAATCATCCCTCGCTGTTCTGAATTCAACACAGATATGGCATCGAAGTAGAAAGGGAGCTTGTTATTTACTTATACAAGACCGACGTTAGTTGCACGTGGACGCTTAATCCTTGTTCCATATTGGGAGGACATGTAAAAGGTGACATTTTGAAAAGCAGGTGACCGGCTGAGACATCTTCTGACCCTGTCAATAATAGCCTGCTTTTCTTGTGGCACAATGTTCCGCGCATTTAACTATCAAATACATGTATTTGCTATTAATTAGGTAATTTTAAAGACCGAAATAATATTTGTTAAACATCTGAAACAAATTGTTGTTATTAAATCTATAAAACATTATACTGTTATTAATTGTCTTCTATTTCGGTAAATAAAACGGGACATCAAAATGATAAACTATGAATCGGATGCAGATGTATTCAGATGTTTTCCCGGTAGAAATCTGCTTTAGCCGTCAGAATAAAGATGTATATTTTGATATTTTGCCATCTATACATGTACAAAAATTCAAATTGCAGTAATATTTTTATTGACATCTTGCTTAATAATTTTTATACATTTTATTAGCAGATTCGTATTATATATTATAGCCTAATGCAGTGATTTATTTCTATTTTTTTCTATTTTAGTATACATCGTTATATTTCTTTTTATTCCTCCAATAAATGAATTTGAAATGTTAGGAAATAAAGAATTATTTTATTTTATCTTGAACTAGTTATAAGGATTCTAAACCTAACTAAAAATTTACTGGTTTTGATTTATATAAAGACGATATGATTATCCAATTTCTTATTTTTCATATTTATAAGATATAAAGGTTATCGCCTTAATGGCCTATAATGCCACTTTCTCCCTTTTAAAATCACTCTACACTTGCTTCATATATGTGCAAAACACTTGCTTCATTTATGTTCAAAACACTTGAAGGCATTCCTCTATAAACACCAAGTAGGCTACTTTATTATCAACAATGTATGTCAGTTATGTTTAGCATGTCCATCTTAGTTGTGATAGATATATGACGTGGTGTTAATACATGGAATAAGCAATGGACATTCTCCACGTCTGCATTTACATTTACCTAGCGCGATGGTGTGGTTTCCTGGGAAAGTAACTGCCATATCCAATCTGGTAACTGATGCCATACTTATTCTCTCCTAACATGTAATGAATCTGTGACATGGCCCACGTCTTGTACAGTTGGGCGTTGTTAAAACCTGGCGTGTCTGCAGCCATCAGTGCAATAAACGCGGCATTGGCTATAAAATAGAAAATTGCATTCAACTACAAATCTTATTATAATTTTAAATAACGTAGTTTTCCCGTGTATTGTGTAGTTAAGGACTTTTCCATTTTAAAGGGAAAACTTTATTTATTGTTCTTCGGATTATTATTACACTTCCTTTTCGCCGCTATTTCAGAATCATGCCGTAGAAAATGTACGAGACACATCATTTTGGTGTTTCGCGACAAGTATCGGATATCCAAATACTATTCTAAGTCGACTCTGCAAAACGAAAACACCAAAAACATCGTTATCGCATAATCTGTGGAACTATCAAAGATAAAGAAAACTGCAAGGTGGTAAATGTAAAGGGACTTTATTGCCTATATCTTAAAAAAATTATGAACAGTGTTACGAGTCGCTGACTTCAGAATATTTAATGACACCGTTTCTGGTCAAACAGTAAGCCGTAACGAACTAGAGTCTTTACTATTAAAACAACTTACTGCATATAATAACAAAAAAAGCTAGAGAGCGTTACGAGAAGTTGCAGCTTTGGAATATTTATTGACATCGGTGGTTTCAAGTTCAAGGTGTAATGGTGATACTGGAAAGACCTTACTTATTATTCTTTGAACAATTTTCAGTTTAACCGATTTTTTTTTCAACTAGACGGTTTTAATCATATATATGCAATATGTTTTGGATTAGTATTTTACCTTTCCAATATGTTTAAAAATATCGTACCTGCGTATCTATTTGAACCCCACTGAAGTCTGTAGGCCAAACCACAATTTGTTTGAGGGACGCCATTGCCCATGTAATCATTTATAAAGTTTTCAACAGCAGTTTTGTATTGATTCTGTCCGGTTGCTTCAAACAGTAATAACTGTAACAAAACCAGAACAACAATGGGACACGAACCAATAGCTTTCATTGGATAGTACATATATTACCACAATGTATATATTTGAATTCTTTCGTTTGAATGACTAATATGTAATTTATGACATTTATGTTGATTTTATCTTATGTTTTAAAAAGTAATGGTACATGAATATTTCGTTATATTTTATAATGCAAACATACAGAAAACATGAACCAATTTTGAGCTTCTCAGAGAATAGCAATATGAACACATACTTGGCAAGCAACAGTCTTTTCGTCCCATGATAGTGACCAAGCAGTGCCAGTCGTAGCAAAGCTTAAAGCATCTGTCAAATATTGGCTCTCCTTAGTTGCTTTGTACAGCATAGCAGCAGAGAAACACAACTCGTCTTGGTATCCACTGTACGACCTGTAAATATCAAACCAAATAACATCTAAAGACGAGCTGGTAGGATGTTGTTTTGTTATAGGTTTTGATCTACATATTACTAACATTAACTATGATTTGTTGTAAAAGGGTATGAATAAACAGCAACAGCAACTAATGACCAACAATGCCCGCCATTTAAAACTGACCCGACACCGATATGTAGCATCATCCGGAACTCGCAGAACACACCTAGAACAGGTATATTTTTGTAACACAGGATTTGCTTTGTTGATTGGAAGGAAGAAGACACTAAGCATTAAAAAATGTATTTTATTTATTACTCAAATTACAAAGACATAAAATGCAAATCCTAAAACATATTTACTTATAAATATATAGAAATCTTTAACTACCCACATTAAGGACAAATCCAATCAAAGATGGCGATGTTATCCGCCAAAATAATTGAACAAACGTTTTGTGACAATAGCCCCAATAGTCCCTATGTTCAACATTCAGAACTTGCAATACTTTGAAAACGTATGTCGTCCAATCAATAATTTTGATGTGAAATGAAACCAAACAATACGCTTACTTACGTGTAGAAAGGATTGACAGCAGAAACTGAATCACTGTACTTCCCTCGATATTGTTTTGCAAATGTGTACAAAGTTCTAGCTTTGGACAGGAGGTCTGCTGAATAGGCTGCATCTAGAGTAAGAAATAAAGAAACCAATGAACGACTGTGATTATTCAAAGAACGTTCGTCTTAAGCTATCATTTATTTGTTGCCTATTATAAGAATGAGGTTCAAATGAATTTTTATTAAGTTTAGTCTAACTGTTTAATACAGATATGTTTTATCATTCTCTTATCATGATGGATAATGTAAAAAAAAAATTCTACAATGAACCAGTTTCCGCTCTAAAGCTGTAAGTATAAAAATTACTGTAAACAAATTTATTACTTTTTGTTGAAAAAGCTATTGAGCCTGCAGCTAATGCAGCAGCTGTTTCGCCTGCAACATCGCTTCCGGGAGCGGATGGGGAAACAGCGAATGGAGGTCTGCTCATTGTCATTTCTTCAGGTCTTCCCCAAAAGGCATGATCTAAATTTCCATCACCAACCTTGAATAATATAATACAGTGTTAATCACTTATATGTATATTAAACGTTGAAAAAGGTATATGCATGTTCTATATGTGCGCAAACGCAAATGGAACGATATAAATGTTTAAAATGTGTTATTGCACGTTTCTCTGCATGCGACTTTATCTTAACCAAAACATCATTACTAAAATCCCTATCATTTGATATTGTTTGCCAAAAATGTACCATTTGTTTTCATTTACTTGTCAAGAGTACAGACTTATATGCACTTATATCTTATATCTGGCAATAGTACACAGTTGTATTGATTTATCTGGCAGTAGAATACACTAACGATCACTTACCTGGCAGTAATACACGTTTTGATTTTGGTTCCAGCATTTTAAAAAGTAGTCAAGCGGCCATTTAATTGAATCATACATGAAGTCCAGTTGTCCGACTGCAGCATATGCATCTTTCCATTGAATAAGTCCCCAAGATAATAATGTTGTAGAAGATGACATGGGAAGGTTAAATTTGACACCATCACCAGCTGAAACATAATAATACATTTATTTGTCGTAGTTATGCGTTTTGTCAGCTTTTTGTCAGCATATATCGTTTCCAGATTGAGGTAACTACTTCTATCGTTTTAAATTGCCCTAGCTCTTTTCTGACCCTGAACTTTTGTTACTATTGTGCTTATTTCCTGGCTACATTTCATTCACTGAGGGTTGTTCACACGTTTTTCATACATGTTTTCGGTCAACACGTTTGTTACTGAGTAATACGACGAGTCTATATTTTTTCTATAACACAACATCACAATGCCGTAACTAATTATAGAAGTATTACCGTCATACCATCCACCAGTTAGGTCTTCACCATTCACACCTTTGTCATTCAGCGCCGAATCTCCTCTGTATGGAATCCTGTTGTTTGCTGGAAGTTTTCCTGATCGCTGTGCCTCATAAAACAATATTGAAAGTCTTATAACTTCTCCATAATCATATTTAGTCGACACGGCTGAAATAATAAGAATTTGATGTAAATATGTAGTATTACATTAATTTTACTGATTATCATGTTTTAAATGGTATCCGGGCACGACATGCCATAATATGCACAATGTGTAACAAGACGGTTGTAACTGCTTTAAATAAATATTATATCATTTCAAACAAATTCAAATTTGACAAAATGTAGTTTTGATATCATTTAAAGATAGAAACCCTTTGCTGTCACAGATAAGGGCTGCAGAAGGTCGCGGATTTTCACCCCCACTCCCTTCCCAATAAATTATTGCACGCCATGATATAGCAGAAAAAATTGCAAGAAAGTGGCGTTAAACACCATTGAAATTAACACAGACAAAAAACTTACGGGTTTGACTTGTGGTTGTTGTTGGATACGATGATGTCTTTTGAGACGTTGCAGATTGAGTAGTAGAAGTTGCACCTTGTGTAGACGATGATTTAATTGTAGCTTGAGTAGTAGTCGGTGGAGTAGTAGTCGGTGGTGTAGTGGTCGGTGGAGTAGTAGTAACAGGTGGCGTTGTTAGTTGTACGCCAGGTTCAACGTTACTGGAACACGACCCACTGATAGGAACAATTCCATCTACATAGGTAAGTATAAACTGGACATCAATGGTCTGGGGCCAATATTCGTACTTGCTCTGCATGTTGTATGTTTTGTCATTATTAATATGTTCTATAATGTCCATTACCCAAATCTACAATAATGACAATATTGTAGTAGTCAGTACATATGCTTAAACAGTACTAGCCTCTATATAAATATGCGACCATTAATAATAGATGATTTGAAAAAAAATTAGAAGTGGCCTTAAGACTTAAAAACGTCTGTTCTTAATTTATAAAAGGACCTTGGAAGTTTTCAATTTAAAATTGAATCTTTCACTATTTGCCGGATTTTTTTTTTTGATTTCTAATATTTGCCGCGTGATCTAACGTAATCCCAATTTATATGTCATATTTTGGTAGCCGTGTATCATCTGACTTGAAGGGCCACCAAAATGGTCGCATTCTGGACGGGTGCGTTTACCAACGGGAGCTAAATCTTTTTCTCCACTCATCATGACATGGTAGATACTAAATAAAAAAGTGTATACCATATACCAAAATATTAAAATTCTTTTAAATGTAACATTAAAAAGTTAATAGACCAGAAAATTTGTATTTACCGTAATTTTGTTAAACTGTCAAAAAACTAAACATGCTTTATTGTTTTGGTTTGTACACCCATTATGTCCAACAGAAGCCGCATTAGATCGAGTATAGACAACATGGTACTAAAATTTACTCAACTGGTTAATAAAAGTGTCATTATTAAATGGGTGTTATTTGACATGTATGGTGTCCTTGGAAAGCCTCGTTATTGGGCCTCGGATAACTGTATTGACCTTCGGCGTTGCCTCGGGCTAATACAATTATCCTTGACCCAGTACAGCTTCCCTTGGACAAAATCAAACACGAAAACACCCATTTAATAAAACTATAATGTTTAACAAATATTCTCCGTGTTCTCTGTTGTTTTTTTTTTTTCGAGATCCAGAACGAAGTCGCATCATGAACATAGAAGAGCGATTTTGTAACAGAATAAAACAAACATTTGACGACGTAGAAATTATATATCTGCGATCTGATTGGTTTGTTAAAACTGTTTTAACATAAGATTTTGGAGTTTTTTATGTGACTTAATTTATGTATAATATTAGTGTACAAGGTGAAAGGTATTTGGATAAACAACGGATAAAAATGGATAAAAGGGTTGACGTCAACATCCGTGTATCTCATCATGACAACACTGAGTCGTCAATTTCATGGACCATAAATTTAACTTTTTCAGTGCAATAGTTGACGTCAATACCAGCACTTTTCAGAATAATTTTTACACATAAAATACATTGAAAAACAACTATTAAGTATTCTCATCATGTACAAAATGTTGGCAGGGCTTTAATACTTAGACACTAGTATCTCTTACACATAAAAGAGAGGGAAAAGGGGATAAATCTTTGCATATATTTAAGTGGTGTGTGGGGTATGTTGAAAATGTTATAATTTATATTCAGAAGATTACGTTTGCAACAGGAATCTATATATCAAGTTAGTTATACTAGTCCAAGATTTGCAAGCAAAAGCGTCAATGTTTAAAGAAAGGCGTTATTTTCTTTATCTTTTTTGTTGCGTTGATGTTTCAAATCATCATCCTCTCTCTATAAGAGGTATAAGCTTTCGACTTGCACTGCAATAGAGGACTTACCTCAATACTGTTTCTTAGGTATATTTGTAGTAAGACGATGACTTACCTCAATACTCTTGGTAGGTAAATTTGTAGTAAGACTAGGACTTGCCTCAATACTGTTTCTTAGGTAAATTTGTAGTAAGACGATGACTTACCTCAATACTGTTGGTAGGTAAATTTGTAGTAAGACTCATTTTCCATTCACCTATCCCTTGTTTCGTAGAGATGGTAAATGTACAGAAAGCTTGCGTTTTCATCAGTCCATTTTGTGTCCACGTGCTTCCTTTTTGCATGATAACAGTACCCCGCGTCATGGCAACAACTGCACTCAGTACAAATATAAGGTACATTTTTAATCTATATAATATCCAGGGCTTGCTTGAAAGGGTTTCTCTGAAATTGTGTTAAAATACATTTACTGAAAGTAAATGTTTAAGAAGAAAAATCAACTTGTGTTTTGTGAATTTTTTCTGATTGTAATACTCCTCTTACAATCAACAACCTCACAATTATACAAAATTAAACGGACAGTCAATCATAAAGTAGTTATCAAGCAAAAACAAAATCGTTTAATTAAAATATGAAAAACCATTATTTCTAACACACACACACACACACACACATATATATATATATATAATCAGGTTATAATAATTGTAATATTTGACACTAATAGAATGTAGTTAGACCAACAATGGAGGAGGTCTATATCTATGTACAATCTAGCAGTGGCCCAAGAAATAAAACATCCACGTTAAAAGTAATACAGACAAAAAACTGAGAACAGGGTCACAAGTGTACTAATAATACTGAAATTATGTACAGGCTTCCATGATTAACCAATAAAAGGTCTAAAAAATAACTCCAGGCTAGCAATCCCGTTTGTTTCAATAACTTCATCATTCTAATGGAGAAATATTAAGACGTGTTCAGACTAGTATATTATGCATTGTAGAATTTTCATTAAAATCAAGAACCAAGTTAGTCTTGCAGTATGATGCAGAAATGGTTTAAGCAATTTATGAAACCAATATCTTTAATAAAATAATTTATCAGAACTAGATTTTTTAAATTAAAATCTTCAAGTACAAATACGGGCATGTCAGGCTAACTACGTTCAATAGGGCAACTGGTACGTAACCATCTAAAAAGGGGAAATCATACAATTGTTTATAGGTCTTTTATCATAACTTCTATTCTTTAATCCTTAACGTAAAATGACGATCTAAAAAAACAATTGCGACTTTGAGCACGATAAGTATAATCAAGTACAAGTTCTTTTGGATATATATGCCAGCGGCATGTAAAGGGAAATTAGCTGATTTTTAAATTATAAAGATGTTTTGTTAATTGGTACCAAAACGTTTCTGAAAGATAGAAATATCTTTTGGTTTAATACCAACATATTCCAAATGTGAAAGGTAAAATAACAAGATAAGGAGAAAACTGCTTACCCGTTTAAAGATCTGCTAAATCTGATTTTGTTTGTTTTGCCGAAACTATATATACAATTTGGAACAAAACAACAACAAAATGTATTTAAAGATAACAAATTAAAACTTTACGTCTGACCAAGCAACCTTTAATAAAAATTGTAAGTTCGTGAGCCAAGGTACACGAAAACGTTATGATCTATTTAAAATCTTGTTTATTTGATATCTAGTTATTAGGCATACTTAATATTTTCACCCATTTGAACCTGTTAATGTTCTGTATTTACGTCAGTGACGGAATACCGTAAACAAGTGAATAAAGGGGCACTTTTGTTGGCAACGTAAACAATTAATTGTCATACTTTATTGTCCTTTATTATGCCTCGCTCCGAAGAAGAGGGGTATACTGTTTTACCCTTGTCCGTGCGTACGTAACAAAAAAATTCGATCACAGTTTTGTAAGCAACTATAGGATGTAGAAGCCTGATATTTTTTGCATATTGCTTTATCCTATTGTACCAGATCGTGTACCACTTCCTATTTACCAAATACTTAAATATTTAAACGTAGTTGACATACATGCAAAATGTCCGTCACAGTTTTCTAAGGAACTATAGGATGCAGAAGCCTGATATTTTGCATATTGCTTTCTCCTTTAGTACTATAAGGTGTATAGCAATTAATGCTCCATTGGTCATCTATTTCCTGTTTACCGAATACTTAGATTTTTACACATATGTTTGACTTGTATATGCAAAGTTTTTGTGACATCGGGGTATCACTGTGAGCATTAGCTAGCTTATTAAGGGAAACATACCTTAAATAAAAAAATACATTTATTGTTATACTTATACTTTGTCAAAAAAGATACGCAAAATAAGTTTTCGACACAACAATATGAATAATATTAAAGTTTAAAACAATTGCATCCTGAATACGTGATCCAGAATAATTGGTTATCCACGTCCTTGTATCGTACTTAGTTAAACAACACGTAACATGACCCGTAAAGATGGCCATTATATGGTCCTTTGCTTAAATTCGACATTCTTATTAGGCATTTAAGACATTTTTGTTCAAAAGTTTGTACAGGCCCTGGATTGCGGATTGAAGATAACGCAATTAGATGTAGCCACCCTGTACCCTAGTCGTACATGTAACACGTGGTCTGTCTCATCTGGCAAGGTAATGTTTTGTTCCGATACATCAACTAGCAACTGATTATTTTGCCAACCCTGGCAACTTAAGTGTTCATGCGCTGTTAAAAACGTGAAGTTCGTGTTTTTCTAGTGACAGTATTGAATGGTATGGTTTATAGATTTCGTAAAAGATTTTTGAGACAGTATTTTTAGATATTTGACAAGAAAATGTGCATATATTTTTTCGCCTTTATTCGTTTATATTTGTCAAAACGCATATTTATTTACCACTGTTAAGTTTTTAAATAAAAAAAGTAAACAATGTTACATTCTGTTAATGATATACATGTACTCGTGAACTCAAGTGTTAAAAGTTACGGTTCGTTTATAGTATACATGTACTTGTAAACTCAAGTTTTATAAAAAGGCTCAATTAACGGATATATTTAAAATTTTACAACTCTAACTGTAATAAAACAAAAATATAAAATTTATCAACAAAATCATTGTAGAATATCGTGCCGGATATTTCATTAATAACATTAAATGTGGTTTCCTCAATGTATGCAGACATCCCTTTAAATGTGTGAAAACAATCAAATAGCTGGGTTGCAGTAAACAAGTACCAGGATTTAAATTGAAATACTGTAAATACTTTAATAAAAAGAATTATGAAATCGCTATCAAAGGGGTTACATGAATGGAAATCTGGAAATAATTGATTAATATTTTAAAAACTTAATTTATAGTTATGTACACAATCATTTAAGAGAACAAGAAAATATGAGTATCTTTTTCCATTTGTGATAATTTCATCCACTGAGAATTTTGCTAAAATGTTTAAAAACGCTTCGATAATACAATGTCCACGGGTTCTAGTTGCTACATGTTGTTGAAGACAGGACAGTTAACAAATTCTGCAAAATTGTTTCGATTATAACTAGAAAAATAAATGTGTATACATATGTGTCCAATACATACACCGAGTTTGAAGGTTCTCGAGTTTCATTGATATCTTATGTTAGTTTTTACGCCACATTTAGGAGTTTTTCATCTGCAATACAGGAACTATTCAAAATGTATCCACAATAGAAGGTGCACATCTCCAATATAAATATAAAAGTTGACACGAACTAAGAGTCTCGAATCTCGAATGAGCCTTCTGGGCTTTCGTATAAGAGGACTTCATTACACAAAATAGGTACATTATTCCCACCGCGCGATTCAACATACAACATGTAACTCGATTGCACTACGTTACAAAACAACAAAACGAAATATCGAATTGTGTTTAAACCTTTATGTAATGGACAATTGAACAGCGTTATTTATTTTCAAAGTATTTAAATTGTATAAATTCCGAATTGTAGATTAGTAGTGAATCTGATGTTACTGTGTAGTGGACTCGTCCTTTATTTTTTTTTTATTAATCTTCTCTTGTGTGAAGCCGAGAATTGATTAGATGTGTACTTTGAGCTTTTCCGAAACATTGTTTTAAATAAAAAATTGAAAAGATGTGTATTCGTTTTTTTCTGTGTTCGTAAAATCAGTGCATTTGTCTTACCGTGATACTTCCGATTAAACTGACATATGAACAATCCGGGATGTGTCAAGTTATATACAAAATAATGACTAATTGGCAAACGATCAGAATGCACGTAACAAAATAGTGGTTATCTGATGACGACTGATTTACCAGTTACCTGCCACCCCTCCCTCCCCATCTTATATCTATCATTTGATTTTTTTTTCTACATTGACTAGTTCTCGTTAATAATGTAATTATATGGTTCAAGATGGCAATATTATTGGGGCAATTCACAGAAAACTATAAATGTAGATACTTATGGGTTTACAGCCATTTTATCGAAGGACTAATGTTAGAACAATATTCTTTTAGAGATTTTGATATTTTTCTGCTCAAACATGCAATCAGTTGCTGAAAATAACAGAAAAGCATATTAACACCAAGTTTGAAACTAAAGTACTTGAAATGCATATAGTATGATCCTTTAAATTAGAATATTAGCTTTCCGTATCTTTTAGATGTGACATTTGTAAACCTTTATTTGTCTGTGTGCTTATTGTTAACATTGCTTAGGCTTACTTGTACTTGTTTATGTTGTACTTAATATTATTGTGCATGTATGTCTGTTTATATAATCGATTTTAAAGACTCTGAAGAGCATATATTGTATTTATTTTTAATCAAATTCAAAATGATTATTTTTAGAGGACAGAAATGAAAATATATTCATTTTTCTTCAGGCAATACTTTCTGTTATATTAAAACACGTCATGTATTATGTTCGTACTGATCATAGAATCAGAGTTTGATTTATAGCTAAATTTCGAGGTCAAGTTGGATTTTGTGTTACACTTTGAGTTGATCATCCGAGTTAGTGTTCGAGTTTGGAAGAAGTCATATTTATAGTTACAGCTATTAGTGTTCGAGTTTGGAAGAAGTCATATTTATAGTTAAAGTTATTAGACACCTTTTTAAATATCTTTAACGGGAATTTAAAATTACCGTTTTGAAAAAAAAACTTGTAAAAAACGCTGCGATGTTGAATATGTTATAAAACTTATATTCCCCCATACGAATAGGTTTGGGGACCTAAAAAATACTTAATTCTAAATTTTGAAACCCCTACCCAATTTACATTGCGCCAGTGGTTTTCATCTACTGCAGACCTTTAGTGACGCTCTTAACAAAAAGTTCAAACAACAAATTTAAATTTAATTTTAAAAAATATGATTAACTCCGATTCATTCCCTCAGGGGGCCTCGGTGGCCGAGTGGTCAAGGTAGTTCGTCTACTATTGATCACGTGGTCTGTCAACACTGAGATTGCGGGTTCGATTCTCACTGCAGGTAGGGTGTACTCGACTCCAATCTTAATTGACAAGGATTGCCAGTTTTCCTACCGCAGGTCGGGGGTTCTCTCCGGGTACTCCGGCTTCCTCCCCCAATAAAAACTGGACGCCATGAAATAGCTGAAAAATTGCTGAAAGTGGCGTTAAAACACCATTCAAACAAACAAAAAACATTCCCTCAGCACAAAACTTTAGAGAACCAGCAGAGAAAAGCATTGCAAAATTTTCAAAATTCGAATGGAGCTCATCTTAACCGTTACAAAAATCTCGTGACACCGAAAACCTTTCCTTCGCAATAACCGTAAAATTAAATCTGGACATTAAAGAACCATATGAGACAATTTCAGCATATAATAACAAAACCTTTTCGACTAGATCTAAAAAGATTTATCTAACCGACATCGTTAATAGGCAAAGTTACATATATTAAAACATATGTTACGGTAGAACCGGAGACTGATTTGCATTAGTTGTTAATATTGTAAACAAATAACACCAGGGGTGTGTTTACTTGGGTTCCTTGAGTTACTCTAGAGCGATTACACAGTTTCCAAAAATAGATATCATTGAGTGCGTGCGCAGATACTCAAATAAACGACAAATTATTTACCCGAGTAAAACTCAAGTAAATCAAATATGGCCGATCAATTGTTTACATTTAACATTTTAAACATTTTTGATGTTTTTGATGAGGATTATTGCATCCCAGCCTTACCGTTACAGAATAATTTGCTTCTGTCTGTATTGCTCACTCAACTTTTGCCAAGCCGACGTCCGATGCTCCCGCGAATACAGGGTTACGCTGAAAATGTTATATTACCTACTTTCTTGACGGAAGATTATAGGGTGCATTTCAGACTTAACAAAGAGTGCATCCAGGCATTGTTTGAAACACTTGGACCAAAGTTGATTACCGACCATACAGGCGGATATGAACAGATCCCTCCTATGAAACAATTGCTGATATTTTTGTGTTATATGGCAAATAATAAAACTTTCCGTGAAATTGGCCAATATTTTGGTGTGGGAAAATCGACTGCCCATAAGATAATTGTGCGAGTATTGGAGAAGTTTAATGAGACCTTTGTTAATGTGAGCAAACAAAATTAATATAATAACTAACGTTATTCTGTCCGGCAATACTAAATGAAGGCTAGTGAAGACTGTACGAAAAAATTGAAATATTCAAACAAATAAAGGTCGATTCCGATGAACTATCAAACACAGATTTCTTCTAAGTCTGATAAACACTATACTTATCGGGGAAGGGGCATAGGGCTGGATTATTTTTTCACTATTTTCATGTCGAAGGATTCCTATATTTCAACTGTCATGTTTTTTTTTACTAAAAATCGTCAAAACTTATTAATTTCAAGAGCAATTGGAAATGAAAAAAAAATGTTTCAAAAGTTAATTATTTAGGTCATAAACCTGTATTATAGTTAAATCGTAATGCACAAGATGTTAACAGATGAATTTGTAGATCTGTATGCTGAGATAATTAAACTAAAACTAGTTTTAATTTTCTCAGTGTAATGTTCACGTACTTTATTTTTTGGCCTTGTTCTTGATCATCACCACCTAATCAATTTCATTATATGTAATATCAACCATAAATTTACACAGTACAATGTATTTTTATTTTATATTTTAGATTATTAAATGGCCCAATGCACAGGAGCAGAACACCTTGGCAAGAGAAAACCAATTACTTCACGGGTTACCAGATATTATTGGAGCTGTGGATGGGACACACATCAGACTAAGTTCTTGTCCTGGTAATGACTCAGACTATATTAACAGAAAGGGGTTCGCATCAATGCAACTCCAGGTACTTATTTTGTATAATGTTGGCAATGTCCAAGTAATTTCATAGCTTAGTTTACTATTGAACACCCATCTTCACATATGAACTAAAGCATGCAGGTGACAGAATTCAGACATATGCATAATGATTATTATCAATTACAAATGCGTTATGAATGTTTTGGGGGTTCCTCCTCCTGATCATAACTTCCTTATACATTTACAAACACAATCGTTTGAAACACGAATGTCCCACCCTCAAGGCTTGCTTATTTTCTGTGTAATATTCATGTTTGTTCTTCTCAAATGTATAAATCTACACTGTATCCTGTCATTATCTATTAGATGCGTCTTACTGTAGTTATATATGCCGACCTTAACTAAAACAAGATCCCCCCGTTTTAAAATTGTAAATTAAAATTGACAATTTAAGTCCCACAATTCCTTTAAAATTTGTCCAATCAAAATCGGTTTGCGATAGATCCACTACATATCATGACAAAAAAGCCTACAAAAATTCATAAAAATCTGTTGAGCTGTTTTAGAGGAGTTGCACCCACAAAAGTGTGACGACGAACAAAGACCATTACCAAGTCCATACTTATTTCAAATACTTACATTTGCAGATTGTAGTTGACCACAACCTCACCATTTTGGATGCATACACCGGTTGGCCTGGGTGTGCACATGACGCCCGCGTGCTGAGAAACAGTTCCTTGTATTCAACAGCAGAGGCTGGAGAAAAGTTTTCACCAAACAAATTAATTCTTGGAGATAGTGCTTATCCATTGAAAAACTGGCTAGTGACACCATTTAGAGATAATGGTAATCTAAACCAAACACAAAGGAGGTTTAACAAAAGGATTTCCTCATGTCGCCAAGTAGTAGAGAGAACAATTGGACATATTAAATGTCGATTTCGTCGATTAAAAGAGATAGGAGTTCATGACCCCAAACAAATTGCATGCACAATATTAGCCGGGTGCATTTTGCACAATATCTGCATCAAGTCAAATGAAGACATCGATATGTTCTTAGATAATAACAATGGTGATGATCAAGATGGACACCCAAACAACTATGTCAACATTTTTCCAAATGATTTCATTGGAGTTCAAAGGAGGGAACAGTTAATGAACTTTTTAAGATAGATGAAAGTCATACAACTCTTAAGAGATAATGCTTTATTGCAAGAATTACTTGTTTATGTATTAACTGAATGCACCAGTATAAAACTATGACGTTATCATGGTTATGTTATAATTTCTTTAACATATGCATACAGTTAAACAGGCTGGAGTATGGAGGTATCCCACAATGCCTTAGATTCTGAAACTATGAATTTATGTCATCTAGCAAGCTAACTTAACTAGTAATTAAAAATAAACTAAAATTAACTTGTATTTAACAATTTAAATATATAATTATCACTTTGGCGTTTATTTACAAAAATAATTTCAACATTCATATAATAAAGAATAAAAAAACAGACATCAAAATACATTACATGTAACATAAAAAGCATCAACATTCACATAAAACAAAATAACTGAAAGCACCACTTTGGTCAAAGTAAAATAATATTAAAAAAACTTTTGTAACAATTGTAAATATGCCTTGCAGGCTTGACGTTTATATACAAAAATAATATCAACATCCATATTATAAAGAACTGGAAAAAAACAGACGTCAAAATACATTACATGTATATAAAAAAACATCAACATTCACATAAAACAGAACAACCTAAAGCACCACTTTGGTCAAAGTAAAATAATAAAAGAAAAGATAGGGCTAATTGTTCAAGAACAATTAGAAAGGTCTTTCCCAGATACCTTTATGAAATTAATTTTTCTTCATCTCTTGTTGTGAACTTGACTACATAAGTTACTGAACCATTTTTTAGGCTGAATAGACTATTTCTGTGGTCCTGAGTAAAAAAATACATGGTTGTCAAGGACTTTCGTGGCCATTGCTAAGGACAAAATGCTACTTCCGGTTGTAAAATGACATGTTTCAGTAAAGTACATCATCCTGATTTAAAAAATATATGGTTGCTAAGGACTTTTTGTAATGGAGACCTGGTTGCTATGGTATGACCTTGACCTGTGACCTTTAAATTTGGGCTCAAATTGAAGGCCTTTACTTGATGATCATGTTAAACCTATATGTTTACTATATTATCTGTAACGGTTTTCAAGTTGTATGCCAAAAACTGATTAACTGAAACGAGCCAAGAGCCCGAACTCGAAAACGGTTCATCGTACAGTTTCGGACCAAATGTATCAAATGAAGGCCTTGATGAGAGGAGTATTTTTCCCATTTATTGTCTTCTTCTATCTTTTATAGTTTTTGAGTTGTTATGATAACAAGATTGGAGGCCTAAGGTCGAGGTCACTTCTGAACTTTGACTTTGAGATTTTCTTTAAGGACATGTCATAGGACGATAATTGGTGAAGACCTTTTGTGATTTCGACTTACGGTTTGTGAGTTTTTGTGATAAGCGGAGTCCTTGAAACATTCAAGGTATACCGCTCGCCTTCGCTAGTCAGAAATTTTTAGCCAAAATATGTCATAAAGTTGTCCCAAAAGCTCCTTAACATTTGTCACTTTTTAGTTTTCTTGTATCTGTTATAGTTCCAGAGATTACGCGATAACAAGGTTTTCGGTGTTTGGGCAGATAACTCCGTAAAGAAAAATGTTTCGATTTCACAGGGTGAATTCCGAATAGACTTTCAGTGCCCAAACCTTGTCGCGAAAGACCAAAAAGATATGTCGCGTAGTTTTTAAACTGTTTGGTTTTGAAATTTGGCGGAAAAAAAAAAAAGAAAAATAATCCGAACAAAAACAATAAGGTCTTCCCACTGGAAGTGGGAAAGACCTTAATAAAGTTTAAAAAATTGTATGAGTAAACTGATTATGTAAAACATCCGATAAGAACATGAGAAGCCTTCTTACATTTAGATTTCTTCTAAAATGGATCCAGATTTAAGACAATACCCAAGATTTCGGCTAAGATTTACTGGTTCGGCAGGAGTTGGTTTTTGGGCATCGACCTGTTTAGCAAAAAGTTCTAAATACCTGTCCATTCTCTGCATTTTAGCGGTGTGTTCTGTTTTCATTTGTTCCAAAAGTAAAGAATTTGAAGCCTTTATACGAAATACGAAATACGAAATATTTATTTGTTGTAACACATTTACAGTAAATGGTTATAACACAAACAATACACATAGTACATAGATATATATGAATATTAAACTAATATTATAATAAACTCATAGACTACTGACTATAGCCAGATATATGTGTAAACTTGGGGCGACAGTGTCAAGCATTCGCAGGCATTAGTTACAATTTGTAATACATGTAATAATATTTATATATATATATATAAAAAAAAAAAAAAAAAAGGATGATAGTATGGTGGATTAACTAGATTCCTGACATTTATTTATATAGTCAATTACTGCTTTCAGTATTATTTTAGAGTTGCTATTTAGAATATTAATTATATTATTTTCATTTAAAACTTTAAAGTTTTTCAAGGTACTATTGACCTTTTGAATCAGTTCTGTTCTATAAGTTCTATAAGAAGGACAGTGAATAAAAAAGTGCATTTCATCTTCAATTTGGGATGCATTGCATTTTTTACATATCCTTTCACCTTTTGGAATATTTTTATATCGTCCTCTTTCTATTGACAGAGAATGAGCACTTATTCTGTATTTACAGATAATAGACCGGTCTGATTTGAATTTACAGATATCTACATAGAATGGTCTTTTATTAAATTTATGTATATGGTTGTAAAAAGACAGTTTATTACAATTTGCCAAGCAACTATTTCTATTTTGCAAGGCTTGGTCATATATTCTTTGTTTGAAGTTTCTTATATTTTTTGAAATAATTGTATCCTGACATATAGTTGCGACTTGATCTGAAATCTTAGTTTTTGTTTGACTTGCGTTTTGTTGTGTTTTTAGACGTGGATGCTGACTCATTAGATTCAACTTTACTGGTCATGCTGGCGGAAGGTGATCCAACAACTTTACTAGGCGAACGGCGGCTTGTATCTATAGTGACAGCAGGTGCAGTGGACGCTTTGTTTCCAAACAGTTCGTTTAATTTGTCATAATGTTTCCAATGTACCCTGGCACTTCCAGTTCGATTGTTGTTATCAACAATTTCTTTGTATTTTTTTTTTCATGTACTTCCACTTATTTAAAACTTGATTTTTAGTAACAGGATGATCTCAATCTCTTAGTAATTTCATTCCACACTGTGTCATGATTCCTTAATCCGCTAAATGAATCGTCCATTTCTATTCTAATTGAAATCAACTTTTTCTCTTCGGCTTCCGTCCAAGTATGTATTAGCTGTATTATAAAAGAAATTTAACATACAATACATGTGTAGGTATTTTTTAAATAATATTTTTATAAGTTAAATAAATAGCTTCCCTAAGCACAGCACGATACAACCGCAACATGTCGAACCCTATACATTTAAAGCCCAATATGGATATAGATTTTTTCTTGTATTTCGGCCTAAATTCTATAGTAGGATGGAATGTACACCTAAAAATAATATAAACTCAACTACAAATAGAGACCCCATCTATCCTAGTGCCCAAGGAACTTGCAGAATCAAAATTTTTATACGACCACAAAAAATTTGCGGACGTATAAAGGTATGATGCTGTCGTCGTCGTCTGCGTCCGCGTTGTCTGTTAACTTCAGTGTAACCAAGATAACTTTAGTTCTAGTTATCTCACTGCTATGAAATTTGACAATGATGTTCCTTACCATCAAAGGATGGATGGGATGGATTTTGGTGCTACCCCTTTTTTCATTTAGAAATAAGGGGCCCAAAAAGGGGCAAAAAATGCAACTTTTTTTAATTTTTAGTCCGATTTTGAAAAATTTTTTTTTCAGGTTAAGTCTTGTCAAGTAGTGGATACAAAATGGGGGATAAATTTTTGCAACCCCCCTTTTTCTGTTATAAAATTAGGGGCCAAAATGGAAACTTTTTTATTTCTTGTCCGATTTCAAAGATTTTTTTTGGCTAATTATAATTCTTGTCAAATAGTGAATTTACAAAATTTAATTTTGTGACACTCCGCTCCTCCTTATTGTCTTTAGGGGCCAAAAAAGAAAGGTAGAAGATATCCTTAATTAGGGACCAAAAGGGGTAATATTTTTGTTAAACTGTAATTTATTTTTGGTCTGCTTTTGAAAAAAAAAATTATTTATGAAATGTGGGAGGAAAGTCCACCAAAGGCTGCCTGTGTCAAAAAACTATGTCAGTCTACCATGGGCTGCAAGTGTCCAGAGCAAGTGACTATCCATATTGGGCCTAAAACGTACAGGGTTTGACATTTTGCTGTCGTATCATGCTGCGCTCGCCGAAGCTTTTTATTCAAGTTTGTTAATTAGTAGTTTGTGAAATTCCTCTAATGGTACCACTGATGATGTGGAAACTCTTATTTGATTAACAGAAACAAAGTTAGGGTAACTACACGAGTCTACGGAAATACATGTATCTGATAGAGAACAGGACGAGAAACATTGTGTCTCTGCATCACTGTCAATTTCAGCATGCTCAATTGGCATTTTCTTTTCACTGTACAAATGTTGTTTTTCCTCGGGAAATGCTGTCATTAGATTTCTTTCAATTAGCTGTGTTTTATTAAGAGATTTTATTAACTTGGCTCTTCTTTTTTTTGTCTTTTTTTATCTTTTTTGGTAGTTACCGTTTCATTTTCTTGATCATGTAATCTTATGTTCATTCTTTGGGGTTGTTCAGGTTCTGACGCTTCATCATCTGGTGTAACTAAATCGTTCTCATTCTCTTGATTTGCTGCAATAATTGCTTTGTAAATTGAAACTTTGGCCTGCGGATCTGAAATATATTCAATTATTAACTATTGCTGGAATTTGCATGTTAAGTTTGTGCTCTGTATTGTTCAAAATTATTTTATAAGAAACTACTGTAATTTTTTGTTTTGCAGGTTATACATGTACATGTAGATAGCGAAAATTAAGGTTACACCGACCCAAATAAACAAAATATTTATGAAAGTCATTCTTTATAATAATTAATTTTTGTTAGCGTGTTCTGCAGGACCAACAAATTTAAAAAACACTGTTTTGACCTTAAATTTGATGCAAATATATCTCTAAAACCTTCTCTAAAACCTTTCTGCTTTGTACCTAACAAAAATTGATTTGAAAATCAATTATTGCAACTGTGAGTGAAAAAGTTTAAACACAGAGCTACATGTATTGCAAATTTATAATCTTATGTCTTGATTTTAAATAACCTTACCAGTGTCTGGGGAATTTAGCATATTTACAACATCTTGAGTAACATGCCCGGTGTACTCCTTTTCACCCGCTTTCACTTTCAATTTTATTCTGTAAAATTAAAAAAATATATATATCCATGTTCAGGGATTATTACTTTGACATTAATCATTAAATATCCAGAAAAAACAAGTAAATCTGTGAGCTTATGCTCACTAGTGATACACCCGCTCCAATATTATGCCTTGCGTAAAAACCTAAGTTTTTCGGTAAACGGGAAGTAGATGACCCAGGAGGATAAAATCAGTATACATTGGATAAAGCTGTATACAAAATATCAAACCTCTACCTCATGTAGTTGCTTAGAAAACTGTAATGGAAATTATGTTACTGACGGACGAACAAACGAACGGACGGAAGGACAAGGGTAAAATAGTATACCCCCCTCTTCTTCGAAGCAGGGGTATAAAAATGGTTCTGTGCAGTATTTTAGATTTAACATATTACATGATGATGATGTATATGAAAAATAAAATCAATTTGACAAAAATAGGCAACCGCTCCACTGGGCTCCAATGTTGTAAATTGATGATTTCTTCCAATTAGCACTTAGGGGACAACCATTTGATTCTGAAGGGGGGGGTCCTGGCAGTTTGGGTCGGGTCAGATTATTTATTTTCTAAATTTTGTCGGTCAGAAAATTTATTTTCCGCCGCTATGCGGCGAGAATATTTATTTTCTATATACCACTTATGAATCTTGAGCCCGATTATTATTTTATTTTATTTTCTTGGAGGTAAAGACCAGATTATTTATTTCCAACATTTTCCCGGCCAGAATATTACGTTAGTTACAAAAACTGCCAGCCCCCCCTTCAGAATCAAATGGTCGTCCCCTTACTGTTTTGTTTTTATCTCGTCGGAAACCCCAATATTGAAAAGGGAGATAGGGTATGCAAGCCCTGTGCATGATATGCATTTGTTGCCGAATTCTGGGGTTTGTTCAAATTGTTGGGTACATTACTGCGGTTTTACTGTTATCTTAGACGTTTGATTCATTAAATATTTTGCATTATGTCATTCTTAACAGTTGCACCTCTTATTATTCAAATTCAACTGATAAACACGTTAAAATAATTTCAACACTTACAATTTCTCTCCACCCGTCGCCATCTTGATTTCAAAACGTGCTCGACTTACCCTGGTCTTGAGGTGGGTAGGACTCGGGTAAGGGTCATAGGTCATATGACGTAACTAGGGCGACACTTGTCACTCGAGTGAACTCGAGTCACTCGGGTAAACCAAGTAAACACACCCCTGTATACTTGATCTCTGATCAATACATGCATGGTTTTCTTATATGATTCTTATGGCGTAGAAGTGAAGCTTATTGAAGTAGAAAGTTTGCCGCGCTCCATGCAAAACGAATTTATGTTTAAGACGTATAAATGTATGTGCTTAGTAGTTTAATATCGGTCATTGGAGGCTATTTAGTGGCATATAACTTTAGAATCCCCCCTCCCCACCCCAGACCTGTCAAGTGTCACGCAACTCGCGTGAGACTCACGCATCTAGTCCACAATTTGGCAGCAAATTTCTTTGATGTTTTTATTATTTCCTTTGATCTTTCAATTTTTAGGCAAATCTCACGCGAACAGCTCATCAAAACTTGACAGCCCTGCGCACCCTATCCTCTAGTGTGAAATAACAAATATTAATTATAATCTTGTATTTGCAGATTTGTTGAGCATTAAGATGTTGACGACGAACTTTGTTTTTGAAACCTTTTTATGTGTGAAAATGTTGACTTATGGATTATTGATGTTCATTTGAGATCGTCCGGATGTTGATAAATTGAAGTCTGAGACATTTGTGAAGAGTTATTTTGTACTCGATATATACCACATCATGAGATCTTTTTTCACATCATGAGCTGTTTTTCTAAATAATTATTTTGCAGTTTAATGGTTTAATATTTGATATTCCTTTAAGAATGGCGAATAAAAATACAAAACACAAAATATACAAAACGTAAGTTTTTAAAGACCGATAATGCTTTCACTATTGGTCATTTTAAGACACGACCTTGAAAATGCACAAAGACAAAGGTAAGTGGTGACTTTGATCTTGTAAAAATAACAGCTCGAAAACCATGAGAGTCAAAACTAAATTGCATCTTAACGAAACAAACATTTTTCTTATTTGACTCTTATAGTTTCGAGCTGTTATTTTTACAATATCATGGTACAACAACATGATGCGAGACAAATTTATATATGCGTCTGGGTGACCGAGACTATGTAACTACTGGATACTGGAAGCAGAAATTGCAATTTTCCCGGGACTTACAGTTCTCACACGATAATGTAGCGATTGCTTTTATGAATATTGATTCAGTCGGGAATTTGTAAGTCGTACTTTGTATTTTAATTTCGACTGGATAAAAAATAATTACGATAGTCCTTATCTTATGACTAAACTATTAAACATTTTCTCGATTGAAAACACTATATTAAAACAATTCAAACAGGAGTATACACATAATTGTAACCAGGGACAGTTTATACTCAGTATACATGTAGTATATACTGTCCATGTTTTAACAAAGTATAAAAAGTTTTTACAGCCAAACTTGAACAAGTTGTTAAATGTTATAATTTTAAATAAAATTTCATTTCAATAAACAGTTAAATTAGCATTAGAAATAGGCAATTTTTTGTTCACTAATTCCAGGTTTAGATCAAAATATTTACTGTTTATTTTACACACATCTTAGGATTATATCTATTACACCATATTTCTACTCCTACAATTTTTAACGGACGTTTGGTGCTTACTGAATCACTAGTAAATCCAGAAATCTAGGAGAAATTTTGTTTATACTCTCAAAATAAACATCTATCTCGTTGTTTATGTTACATATAAAAAAATATTTATGTTACCTATAAAATAAGTCATATCGTTTAAAAAATTAACTATGAACAAAATTTCAGTTGAGACAAATCACACAAAAAACTATCTTAAAAGTAACAAGATTGTGTTGCCATTTTTGTCGTAATCAAAACATGTACAGATAACAGCAAAATATTTTTATACAGTAAAATAAAAACTAAATATGAAATAGACAATTTTATTAAAAAAAAATCAAATTTTGAAAATAGGAAAAATATTTGCAAATGCGAATAAGTGACCATTTTTTAGAAATTGGGAGATGAAGATATAAAAAAATAAAAAGAGAAAACAGAGTCTGTCAACCCTGTAATTTTAATGAATTCGAAGACGAAAAACACTTTTTATTTAGATGAACAAATTACAACTCCATAAGAGAAGAATTTAAGAAACAAAATCAAAATAATTATACTTTTCAAATAGATAATGAATCAAATGAAAATAATAAAATTTTTGAAATATTGTCACTATCGGATCATTTGCAATACGTTGCTCCATTTATTAAAAAGTCACTTATACTAAGAAAAATAGAAACTTCAATTGCATGATTCACCACTGACAGTAATTTTGGTGGTATTGCTATATTCTTTGTATAATTTACATGCTGTTTATATGTTTTGTGACTTTTTTGTATTTATATTTGTTTGTATGCTTTCAACCCTTAGGTATAAATTTGCAATAATAAATAATAGTATTAAAAGTATGTTCAACAGAATCTTTATAATGAAATATATAAACATTATATGTAGAATTTCTGAGATAAGTAGGATAATCATCTGTAGAGCCAAAACCTGTAATTGCGTAAATCTTCACAAAAATTCAAATTCTTCAAAATTTACATAATAGTTTATTTTTTTTTGTTTTCAACATTCAATTTTTCAGTTCATAGATTAACATTTTATAAATATTTTAGTTCCGCATTCAAAGTTAGTTCCTATTTCAACTTTCATATTTTCTAGTTCCTTAGTTGCTACGTAGAGTGAACTAGACACTGAAAAATCAAACTGTTATATTAGCAGTCCATGTGTAATAAAATTTCACGAATTGTAATCTTCGTGTTGTGTGATGTAATTGTAAACAACCATGACGTTCCATAGACTATACAAATTTCAACATAGTCTGAATTAGAATGCAATGTAAAAACAAAAGTTTACTATTACTCTGCTCAAAGAAGAACTATTTGAACAATTGACATCTATTACTGAGGCATTTAACAAAGAAGGTACCGCTTTGTAAACAAATGGCCGGATTTCGTTTAACAGGAAGTAGGTGAGCGACAGACCTGAAATCGAATCCCACGTTATGGAAGGCCATACTGATGCTGCATACCATATTGATCAAGAGGTTGTGATTAGTAGTTGCTGAGAAAACGGTTACGAAAATATTTTCACCTCCCGAACGCCACCCGTCCGCCCGCCCGACATTCACCATTTTAATACCCGGATTTTCACTCCTTGAAATCCGACCAAAAATTCACAAAAAGGAAAAATCCATAAAATATCAGCACAGAATATAGTATTGAAATAATGTTGGCTTTCTTTTTTATGTTTACGTCGGTTGTATGCAGAAGAAAATGCATATATGTCGCGAAAGCATTCGTATTCACAGACACGCGAGTTGCCTTGTCTTTTATATGGGCACTCCTGTAAGTTCTAAAAGTGATGACAACTGTCATTTAAAAATAATAATTAAAATGAAAAGTTTTCAGATATATATTATTTATACACAAAATGAAATATTGAAAACAATATCACTACGTAATGATGGATAAACAACTCAAAGTTTACATTGTGACACAGCAACTATAATTAAGTATATGTTGTTGATAACAATATTGACGATAAACTGATTACACTGGAGTTAGATTTAATATATGATGTATTTATTTAAAGGCCCAATTGTCTGTCAGGAATTTTAATATGACGTCCTTCATACGCTTTGAGAACACTGAAAGTTTCTAACTGAAACAATGAAATTTTGCTAAGATTTCTCAATAATTTGTGCTTAAAAAGTACGTATATTCAATAAATATATGTTTATGTCGATATTATTTGCTTTAAAATACTTTTTGGGGAGATATCTTTTTAGTTTCAAAAACAATATATAACCCTTGAAAGCGTCATCTCCGCTTCGAAATTTTAAAACATTAGTTAGACATATTAGAATCGAAACATATTATTGCAAATGTGCTCTATATGAATAAGAACATGGTCAGACCTTATATTTGTCTTCAGTTTATACCTCTCTATCGCTCGGTATAAAACATTGACAAATATAAGGTCTGACCATGTTCTAATTCGCATAGAGCCCGCTCGCAATAATCTATTTCTGAAATATGTAGAAACAGTACATTATAAAATTTTATTTACAAAATAAATGTATGAATGGAGATGCATGTTGGTTTGGTCAAAATGTTTATAGAATCTAATACGTTCTATTTTCATCGGGGATTATAATCGAAAGCGATGTCAATGTCTGTTGCAAGTATGTACGTTGAACTGTGATATACGAGATTAAACTCTAATTTATTGTAATTTGTTAATTGTGCAAGTCGAAAATAAGGTTGATGTTGAGATCGTGAGTAAAAGAGCATTATGTACATGTTATTTAGTTATATACAAAAGAATTCAATTTAAGACATACATGTATATGAAATTTATATTCTATTATATTTATTACAATTTTTAATAGAATTAAAGATCAACTGTTCGGTTGAACATTTGAGGGTCTTTCCATATTAATTTTAATTTTGTATTACATGATGACATTAAAATAATCATCTTTTTGCAAAATGTTATAACTTTGCTATAAATATTAAAATAGAAATTATTTTATATTATTTGCTACAGATTGGCATTCTAAGAGAGATAACTCTGATAAAAGTTTTATACAACTTTTAACGCCATGTCTTTATTTACTCGTAATTATTAACAGAACATTTTAGGACGAAAATAATTTCAATATCCTTAAAAACAGCAAAGGCCAAAAACTAGTACGTGACATTGACCCATAGTTTTCAAGGTCAAAGGGCATGAGGGTCTATGGTGAAGACCCCATGCCTCTATCATTAATAGTTAATGAGTTACAAGTGAAAAACCAATAAGTTACATATATAATGGGAGATAACTCCTATAAAATGAAGTCAAATCATTTCCCATTAAATGTAGCAAAGTTGCTCCTTTAAGAGACCAACATTTTGCACTCTTTCGTTTCCCTTTATCATTAATAGTTAATGAGTAACATGTAAAAAACCAATAAGTTACATATATAATGGGAGATAACTCCTATAAAATGAAGTCAAATCCTTTTCTTGAAAATGTAACAAAGTTGTTCCTTTAAGAGATCAACATTTTGCACTCTTTACTTTCCCTCTATCATTAATAATAAATGAGTACCATGTGAAAAACCAATCAGTTAAATATATAATGGGAGATAACTCCTATAAAATGAAGTCAAATCCTTTCCCTAAAAATGTAACAAAGTTGCTCCTTTAAGAGATCAACATTTTGCAGTCTTTAGTTTCCCTTTATCATTAATAGTTAATGAGTACCATGTGAAAAACCAATAAGTTACATATATAATGGGAGATAACTCCTATAAAATGAAGTCAAATCCTTTCCTTGTAAATGTAACAAAGTTGCTCCATTAAAAGTCCAACATTTTGCACTCTTTAGTTTCCCTTTATCATTAATAGTTAATGAGTAACACGTAAAAAACAAATCAGTTACATATATAATGGGAGATAACTCCTATAAAATGAAGTCAATCCTTTCCTTGTAAACGTAACAAAGTTGTTCCTTTAAAAGGCCAACATTTTGCACTCTTTAGTTTCCCTTTATCATTAATAGTTAATGAGTATAATGTAAAAAACCAATAAGTTATATATATAATGGGAGATAACTCCTATAAAATGAAGTCAAATCCTTTCCCTGAAAATGTAACAAAGTTGCTCCTTTCAGAGATCAACATTTTGCACTCTTCAGTTTCCCTTTATCATTAATAGTTAATGAGTGACGTGTGAAAAACCAATAAGTTACATATATAATGGGAGATAACTCCTATAAAATGAAGTCAAATCCTTTCCCTGCAAATGTAACAAAGTTGCTCCTTTATCAGACCAACATTTTGCACTCCTTAGTTTTCCTGTACCATTAATAGTTAATGAGTAACGTGTAAAAAACCAATAAGTTAAATACACAATGGGACATAACTCCTATAAAATGAAGTCAAATTACTTCCCTTCAAATGTGACAAAGTTGCGTCTTAATAAGACGAACATTTTACTCTCAATAAGTGTTTATCAATCTTTTACCGTTTCAAAGGAGTAGCGGACACAAGCAAATGTCAAAATTTAGAACGTGACCTTGACCTTTGACCTTGTGTCCATTTTCAAGGTCAAAGGTCATGATGGTCTAAAGTGAAGACCCCAGGCCTCTATCTCTTTTAGTTGTTGAGATTTGTTTGAATATCACTTACTACTTTTATTTTAAGGGAGATAACTCCTATAAGATGTCGTCAGAACCCTTCAATCAATCTGTCCCAAAGTTGCGCAAGGATATAGGACACATTTTGGTAAAGATTTGGTATTGCTATCTTTTTTGGTTTAGGAGGAGTAGCAGGAACAAGCTTTTTAGTAAAAGGGGAGATAACTCCGTAAAGAAAAAGGGTGCGGTCAGTCAGGGTGAACTGCGAAAGCGCAATGGGTCACCAATATCAGATATAAAATATCAAAGCGACATGTCGTGAAATGAAAAAACCGCACATTAGTTTGCGCAAGAAGTGGGAGAAGAATAATAATAATAATTAAAGATCAACTGTTCGGTTGAACATTTGAGGGTCTTTCCATATTAATTTTAATTTTGTATTGCATGATGACATTCAAAATAATCAACTTTTTGCGAAATGTTATAATTTTGCTATAAATATTTAAAAAGAAATTATTTTGTATTATTTGCTACAGATTGACATTCTAAGAGAGATAACTCTTATAAAATTGTGATACAACTTTTACCGGCATGTCTTAATTTACTCGTAATTATTAATAGAACATTTTAGAAAGAAAATAATTTCAATATCGTTAAAAATAGCAAAGGTCAAAAACTAGCACGTGACCTTGACCCATACAAGTTTTCACGGTCAAAGGACATGAGGGTCTATGGTGAAGACCCCATGCCTCTATCATTAATAGTTAATGAGTTACAAGTGAAAAACCAATAAGTTACATATATAATGGGAGATAACTCCTATAAAATGAAGTCAAATCCTTGCCCTGTAAATGTAACAAAGTTGCTCCTTTAAGATATCAACATTTTGCACTCTTAAGTTTCCCTCTATCATTAATAGTTAATGAGTACCATGTGAAAAACCAATCAGTTACATATATAATGGGAGATAACTCCTATAAAATGAAGTCAAATCCGTTTACTGCAAATGTAAAAAAGTTGCTCCTTTAAAAGACCAACATTTTGCACCCTTTAGTACCCTTTATCATTAATAGTTAATGAGTAACATGTAAAAAACCAATAAAATACATATATAATGGGAGATAACTCCTATAAAATGAAGTCAAATCATTTCCCTGTAAATGTAACAAAGTTGCTCCTTTAAAAGATCACCATTTTGCACTCTTTAGTTTCCCACTATCATTAATAGTTAATGAGTACCATGTGAAAAAGCAATCAGTTACATATATAATGGGAGATAACTCCTGTAAAATGAAGTCAAATCCGTTTACTGCCAATGTATAAAAGTTGCTCCTTTAAAAGAACAACATTTTGCACTCTTTATTTTCCCTTTATCATTAATAGTCAATGAGTAACATGTAAAAAACCAATAAGTTACATATATAATGGGAGATAACTCCTATAAGATGACTTCAAATCCTTATCTTGTAAATGTGACAAAGTTGCTCCTTTAAGAGATCAACATTTTGCACTCTTTCGTTTCCCAGTATTGTTAATAGTTAATGAGTTACATGTGAAAAACCAATAAATTACATATATAATGGGAGATAACTCCTATAAAATGAAGTCAAATCCTTACCCTGTAAATGTAACATAGTTGCTCCTTTAAGAGATCAACATTTTGCACTCTTTAGTTTTCCTCTATCATTAATAGTTAATGAGCACCATGTGAAAAACCAATCAGTTACATATATAATGGGAGATAACTCCTATAAAATGAAGTCATATCCGTTTACTGCAAATGTAAAAAAGTTGCTACTTTAAAAGGACAACATTTTGCACTCTTTAGTTTCCCTCCATCATTAATAGTTAATGAGTAACATGTAATAAACCAATAAGTTACATATATAATGGGAGATAACTCCTATAAAATGAAGTCAAATCCTTTCTCTGTGAATGTAACAAAGTTGCTCCTTTAAGAGATCAACATTTTGCACTCTTTACTTTCCCTCTATCATTAATAGTTAATGAGTACCATGTGAAAAACCAATCAGTTATATATATAATGGGAGATAACTCCTATAAAATGAAGTCAAATTACTTCGCTCCAAATGTGACAAAGTTGCGTCTTAATAAGATGAACATTTTACTCTCAATAAGTGTTTATCTATCTTTTACCGTTTCAGAGGAGTAGCGCACACAAGCAAATGTCAAAATTTAGAACGTGACCTTGACCTTTGACCTTGTGTCCATTTTCAAGGTCAAAGGTCATGATGGTCTAAAGTGAAGACCCCAGGCCTCTATCTCTTTTAGTTGTTGAGATTTGTTTGAATGTCACTTACTACTTTTATTTAAAGGGAGATAACTCCTATAAGATGTCGTCCGAACCCTTCAATCAATCTGTCCCAAAGTTGCGCAAGGATATAGGACACATTTTGGTAAAGATTTGGTATTGCTATCTTTTTTGGTTTAGGAGGAGTAGCATGAACAAGCTTTTTAGTAAAAGGGGAGATAACTCCGTAAAGAAAAAGGGTGCGGTCAGTCAGGGTGAACTGCGAAAGCGTAATGGGTCACCGATATCAGATATAAAATATCAAAGCGACATGTCGCGAAATGAAAAAACCGCACATCAGTTTGCGCAAGAAGTGGGAGAATAATAATAATAATAATAATAATAATAATAATAATCAGAACAATAACTATAGGTCTTTCCACAGAAAGGTGGAAAGACCTAATAATCAGAACAATAACTATAGGTCTTTCCACAGAAAGGTGGAAAGACCTAATGATAGAAACTTTAGACAAACGAAACATAAATATAGACATATTTGACAGAAACGATGTTTAATATTGCGGAAGGTATACTGTTTTTGACTCGTCCTTCAGTCCGTCAGTTCAATTCTTTTTTTCTGTTAAGAGTTATGCCCCTTTGAGTTTAGAAATTTCTTATTTATTATTTATAAGAAAACCTATTTATTTTAGAAATATAAAAATATGCGGTATCAATTGCAGTTCTAAAGTCGATATTATAAACACATGACACATCTAAATTTAAGCATGTAAATTTAAATATTTGTCATTGATAACAATTTTAAAATTATTGACAACAATTTTAAAATTAAATTTGATTAAATAGAAATAAAACAATCCAACGGATAGTTTACAATGGACAAATAGGACTCATACGTTGAAAATGTTAGTCCAGTGTCAGTATTTAATGCTTTTTGGGACTGTGGTAAGGAACTTTTTATGATTATAGTTTAAAGCTTGCTAAACACGGTAAAAAGTACACCACTGCAATACATTTATTTACATGGATATATAAACGAAGTACTACAACATATTATTGCATACAGAATGGGTTTCAGTTATCGAACAGTAATTTTATTATATGCTGTTTCTTTAACACTATCAAATAAAGAGAGTATACTTTTGATCACGCACCTGTCAGCACTGAGGTTGCAGGTCACAGCAAGCACAGTGCGGACTCCAGTCGGGCTCGTGATCCCGTGCATTCAGTCTTCTTCCTAAAAAAAATTTACGCTATGAAGTAGCCGGATAATAGATGAAAATGACTTTAAAGTCAACAAAGTTTTTTAAAACAGAATTTTAGTGTGGTGCTAAATTGTCAGATATAAAAAATACATCATTAAATTATTAATAAACGGTCAAAGCTAATTTATTACAAACTGCATAAAAATAAAGGATACAATAATATATATATACATATACTGGTTTTGATATTACTATTTATATAAGTGTATATTTTATTTTCTAGCTAGGACATAAGCTTTATGCTTTACAGGTGACAGTAGACTAAGAACTCCTTTAATAATATTATATTTTTAAGGGAATTTTAAAATCTGGATTTGCTTTGATTTACTGACCTCACCCAAAGATAAATATTGCTTCGCGGTTTATGTACAGCGTATATCCACCCTAAGTCGTCTATGTCCAATAATTTAACCAGCAACTGAAAAACAATTCATATATAAACACATTCAATACTATTAAAAGAAATAACAAAAAGTATAATTTACAGGTAATTAAATAATATTTGCAATTCACAATTTTTATTGAATTCATGTAGTCAACGTAAAATTAAAAAAAAATTATCAAGGACTGTAAATTCAGACAATGACTGTGTCACTAAAGTCCCTAGCAAAGTGTAGCTGCAGGGCTGAGACCTTTACATTAGTTTTTTATATCTCGCTATCGCTTATAATAAAATATTAGAATATAAAGGCTCACCAGTGTGTAAATGAGCAGAACACCATGTTACCAACAAATCCATGTATTTTGCTTGGAATACCATTAGCTGAGATGTTATTTTCCACAGCATATCCAATATGGACGTACTAGATTGTGATTAACGGGGGAAGGGAGGGACAGTGGTAAAGGTAGGCAAAACCGTGTATAAGGTTTATCAACACCTAACATTGAAACTTTTCTTAGGTTGGAAATTTGTCAAGAATTGTCAGCTTAATGTCGAAGCAGGACAAATTATATTAGCCAAAATTTATGATAATGATGCATAATCAAAGATTATGATTGCCGATGTTATTCATGATTTTGACTCGTGAACATTTCAAAATAATTCATAGTTAGTCGGCATACTGTGGATGTAAACAAATTAGTCTGTGATAATCACTCATAAACATGACTTCGAGTTTATATAAATAGTATGCATGTGACGAAATTGGCGCAATATTTTAAGCACACATTCTAATTAAAACGTTGATATATATGCCTTGATTAAAAGAAATTATATCACTTAAACGTAATTTTCAGGTATTAACATCTCCAGTACAAGATCGAAATTGTGTACACTTAGACCACGGCTATTGTGATACAAAAGGAAATTTAAATTGTTATTCAAGCTATTATGGACCAACTTGTTCTCGTTTCTGTGAAAATACTACTAATGGAAACTGTTCTCTTGATGGTAGATTACTCTGTGATGTAAATTACTTTGGACCTGGATGTTCTTTAAAATGTGGTGACGGTCATGGCCGTTGTGATGATGGTGGTCACTTTGTTTGTGACATTGGTTATTATGGAGATGACTGTTCTGTGTATTGTTTGAGACAAAACAATTCAGAGTTATGCAGCTTAGACGGTAATAGAACATTTGTAAGTAAATTAATTATATTCTTATCGCTAGTTTTAAATTTAATAGATTGGCAAGAGAAACTTACGTTATAGAACGAGGGTGAACGTGTTTGTGTCTTGTGTGTATATAAATACACAGCCGTAGTCGGTACGATTTTGGGAGACTTTAGCAGAAGTTACAGAAGTTACAGTTCCTGCACTCAAGTTGCAAGTAATATATAGTTATATTTTGACGATTAAAGCATCATGTAAAGTAGTTAATCGCTTTTAACTTTTAATTGTAAATATTAAAGCTTTCTACTTATCTTTCACAATAAATACACATTTATTTATTGACTTAAAAACACAAATACGATTCATTTCTATCCTTTTTTTAAATAGAATTGAAATAAATGAATCAAACTGAGTATCAAATTTCAGGTGCCAATGGACAGATTTGTAACAATATTTGTAATGATTGAAACCTCTTTGAATTCTCCTATTTGCGTGATTTCTCTTCGTAATCATGGGTATGTATATCTAGGTTGATAATTAAACATAGTCTGTAAATCTCCTAGTATAAAAAATAGATCATTAAAAATATTCCACATAACAATATGCATGTAATAGTGCGGGGTGTAAACAGTAATTGCAACGTGGAAAGCAGAAAACGATCTTCAGAGGTCCCATGATAAAATCCTTGTACAGAAAACACATTCGAATAGGAACACTCTTAGTTTACCATTATATCTGTTACTCTTTGCTTATTGTCTTTTTCATTGATTTGACTTTTTTCCTAGACATGACAGTGAGTAACTCGACGGGTGTCTAATTAGATGCAGGCACTGGTTACTTCTCCGGATCGTCTGGAAGCACCCATGCTTTTTTATTGGGTTTTTAAACGCAGTAACAAAATCATGCATCGTTCTAAAAGGACATCATTAATAGTCTGTGTCAGTATCTTTTCTTTCTTCTTCAGCATGCCTGCTAGTAACTTAGGATACAAAAATCTTTTAGCGAATAGAGAAGCACACTAAGTACCAAGTATAATGCCAACAGCCTGTTGAAAAATATGTACTCAAACATGACAAATATGTTGTCAGTCAGAAAAACCAACAAAAGAGATCCGGACCTAAAAATGTCTATCAGTTGTTTTATCCCACTCCTGGAATAGCATTTGTTACTGTATTATGTAAATATTAATTGCTGTTAAAGCACTGGTCATGAGTTTTGATTAAGATTTGGGGGTACACTTATGAAACGTTGTTTATATGGATTTTTGTTAGTTTTTTGGTATTAAAAAAAGGAGGGGGGATCACTATCTTCGACTTGAATATAGAGATCAAAGGATACCCCCATTTATAAATTATAAATTAAATGTATTATTGCCCATGAAACTCTCAATGCATAATTTATTTATTTAACGCTCAATATAACGTTTCTTGCAGATGTTTTACTGTTAAACCTACTGTTAAACCATTTTTATTTCTCTTAATATTTAAAACACAATTTTTGTTAAGCATTATCTTCCATTAAAGTTTGCTATTTTATTGCCACCATAATTATAAAAACATTTGTTCAACATCATCATTCCAGACATTAATATATGGAATATGATTTAAGTCATCTAAACAATTATAAATATGCATTTTTGAAATTTGAAGTTTAAAAAGAACACACGACATTTAAAACACAAATTTAATATACATTGTATTTTAGTTTACCACCCAAATTTACTGTTAGTTATCGACAAGCTTTGCTTTAGAATAAATAAAACTATTCAGAATTCACGAAACCTCTAGTATCCAAGACCACAAAGCCAATTCATGTGAGTTAAGATATCCGAGTTTATCGGACGAGGTCCACGATGAAACTGTCTCAAATTGTCCTAAATTTTGTGTGCAAGACTAAATATCCTTAAGCGAACTATTGCTAGGTATTATAGAAACAGTGCAAAATGTAATATCACCCTGACCTAGCAGACATAGTTGCAGAACAAGTCAAGCCATAAATTGGCAATTTAAAATATGTCCACAGAAATATTCAGCTACGGAAAGAGCAAATAACACATCAAAAACCAAACAAATTAATCAATACAAAACAAAATAGATAAACTACAGGCCAGACTTAAAGAGAAGAAGCAATATATCAGACGAACAAGTCTGCGATTAATTTATGTTAAGGTTCTAACTAACTAACTAACTGCAGGTAAGATAATCCAAACTATTGGCACTCAATGAGCATCAAAATTTGTTACAAACAACTTGGAGTGAAGCTGAACCTGACTATATCCACATCCTATATGCAAAATAAATGGTAGTTAAATATCAGTTACAGTTCGATTATTTAGAAACAGAAAACATCAAATGGTTTTCAAGTAATAAGAAAATCCCAAAAGAAACCGGGATAAAATGTACATAAGTGAAAATTTTAACAAACATCGATATGATTTGTAACAACGCATTGGTACTCTTGAGTATAAAAACAAAGTTCACTCTTATTGCACACATGGTAATAAAATTTGTAAATTCTGTCATGAAAGTTGTCAGAAATCTCTTAGATGTCGACAATCTAGCCCAAGGACAATTGCAAGGAGCTGATGTTGTCTAGATCGATAAATCTTAACTTTGTGTAAATATTGTTTATGAAATTAATGCAAATATTACTTGTACCAAACCGCTACTAGTTTATTTCTATGTACAATAAAATTGTTTACTAACAAAACCGGATGACTACAAGCTGTCAATTGCATTACTTGTAAATTGTGTTGTTTCAAAGTCCAGGTTGAAAATAATTTAATCCATTGTCATTTCGAGAAGTAATTGATCAATTTAAAGTGAATGTCTATTCAATAATGTCCTATTTTTGTTACAATCGGAAATAATAGTTTTGTAATTATACTCGTATTTATCACGTAAAAATGCACGTATTGGAACATGAAACGGAATTAATACGCAAAAATATTCGTTTGCAAAGCATATTTAATTACATAATATTCACACTTGGAAATTTATCGGTATAAGTCTGAAGTTTCAGAATTCCTATAAAAAGTACAGATAAAGTACCATAAATAATTATAAACACAAAACACTTTACCTCAAGGTTCATGCAAAGCACACAACAGCAGTTATTGTAGGATACAATTTGAAAATCCCGAACATACAACTGGACAGATAAGACATGCTTCCACACCAAACACTCGAGCAGAATAGTTTTACCTGAATAGGTGCGTAAACCTGTCCGATAAAATCGACTGACCATTATTTAAAAAAAGCCATTGGGAACATATATATTTTAAATATCATTCACCTGCCCAAACGCTAGAACCAATCGTATAACATATTAAAAATCTCTCTGGGTGAACGCGGTTCCATTGGTTGCAGGAATCGATTATATTGATTGTAAACATTGTGTCAACATTATGATTACACGGCTGTAATTAGAAGAGCGAATATTTCGTTTAAGAAATCTACGGAAAGAAATAAATGAGGAATAATAATCACGAATAGTAATCTAATGATAGTAAGTAACGCTGGTCTCCAGCCACAATGTCAATGATAATCGGTATCCATGGTTTTATGCAAGTACATTGTAACCCGACATAGCCGCTGAAATGTTATATACCTGGATACCAGAGGTATTCATATAGTATATATTTTTAATCTAATTTAATCTTTAAACATTGTAGAACATATCTATCTGCTGCGACATGTTCAAGCCAACAAATTCAAGTTCAAGTTGAAAATTGGACGGTAAGATACAAGTACTTTGGTAGTTTAAGGAAATATAACAGTCTGCTTAGAAGCAGAATAATTTTGCCGAAAGCAAAGATAGATTCAGTTTTCAAACATCATTAGCACCAACGTAGCTAATTAGTCTCGCCTGAAACATTAAATATATGCTATTCCATACACCGATTTGCATTACATTATTGTTACAATGAATATCAATCCATACAAAAATTCGCGATCTGCCGTTTACATTTCTTTGTTTTTTAATGCCTGTATATAAACGTTTGAACCTTTGTTCTAAATCTTTTTGAGCATATATACTTGACAATGACTTTATTTGTTGCATATATAAGAAGAATAGTGGTATTACATTGTTACAAATACTTTAATCGTTAGGGACATACTTAGTTAGTCAAAACATTTTCTTGCCAAAGTCAAACAAGGATACTTCACACGTTAAGCACATACAAAGTAAAAACATATTTTTCCAAATGTCAGACACGTGTATTAATAAGATATTTAAAAATATTTTAAGTCAGTTTAAGTATTGATAGGTTCAATCATGTCGATTTAAGAAACCTGATTTAGTTGTCAAAATTCTTCAAATGTATTGAAAGAATTTGTATTTTTGGTTTGACGTCACTTAACCCTTCTTGTGCTTTTTGTGCCATCAACATGTAGTCCGTCCAGCGTATAATCTATTAAGAACAATTTAAACTTGCTTGGCATGAAAGAGATTCGCTTTTTTGAAGATTCATTGCAGTTTATAATCTGTAAATCTGTAAAAAACCTGCACATCGCCTGATACTTTTTAATGGGATGTAGGACGCTTCATTTGGGAGATCACAAAAAAGATATCACTTTTATAGTAAGATTAACGTTTTCTTTCATATTGCCTTTTAAGTTCATAAAATTAAAAAATAATAATGAAAGGTTTATACAAATACTATTTTATAAATTTATTAATGGTAAACACAGTTTAACAAAGGAAAATTACATTGTTTAACAAAGGAGGTAATTTTGACAAAAGATTACCGATTTTTAATACCTTTTTTATAATTTGTTTCTATAGAAAAATTTCAATTCAGAAACCCTTATTTGTTTTGTCCATCACTAAAATGTAAACCAATTGCTTGGTATATAGTTTATACAATTTTTGCAAAATGTAATTGAGTTGTAAATCCTTTGTTTTAATGCATTTTTATTCTCTTATCTGTACAATCTATTGATGTATTTTAGAGATTAGTACTCATAAAAAGGTATGAAAACAATATTTTTTTAATTTTGAACTATAATTACTTGTATTAAAAAACCAACTGTATGGCAAGTTTGAAAAAAAATCAAAGATTTTTTGCACTGTAATGTCTTGAACCCACATAAATAAAAACTGTGCTTACACCATAAAGCTATGATATATTTGCTTAGAAAGAATCACCAAATATAGTTAAGACGTTGTTATATGTACTTTTAAGACTGTCAATCAACTTGAAAACCTTTGGGGAGATATGAGTTGTTCAACCTGGTAGTATAATCACCTTATTAATTATATGGGGCTTCCAAAGTAGCGTGGATCACATATAAAAAATGTCCGTCAAATACGAGCCTAAATATAAAAAGAAAGACAGATTTTCATATTTGTTTACGTTTTTGTGGAACAGATACCATCAACTTGTACACAATATAGTTACTTAGAAAATAAAAGTATATTAAGTTTAATATTTGCAATAAAAATCGTTGAAAAACACCCATATGTTTAGCAGAACATTAGCAAATTTAATGTATTGTTAAACATTCTACAGGTAAATAAGTTATGTCAACTGTTTTTTTATCGAATAAGACTATATTTATTGGTTGCTTTGCCTGCCTGTTGGGTATCTGGGCTTTTCGCAATGTCATGAAAACTTCATGTAGAGATTTTTGTCGTAGTTATAATATACCAATAACAATTACATTCCATGCATGTGAAGATATATGAAGAATCTCACATTTAAACTAAATAGGTTTTCATCTGTTTTGTTGGTTTGTTTTTTGTCCTTTTTGTTTTGCTTTTTACAGAAAATGAACAAGACCAACAGGACAAAACATATTTTAATAATAACTATAGGACCTGAGCACTATAATCCTGAGCAACACTGATGAGTCTTGACGAAACGAGCATCTGACATATTTAGTTTGATACTTGGTATCTTGGATATCGTTGACATTTTATTAGCAACCACTTGTCGATGCAACTGCTGATGGTCTGATAGTACCCATATATCCTTTAGTCACTTGTATCCAGCCCAGTAGTCACCCTTTGGTGCACACAAAAAATCGATGCTTATTTTATTAAGTCGCCGACCACGAAGTGTCGGGCGACTTATTGTTTTTACTCCGTTTCTTATTAAGTCTCCCAAACGAAGTTTGGAGACTTATTGTTTTTACTCTGTTTCTTATTATTATTAAGTCGCCGACCACGAAGTGTCGGGCGACTTATTGTTTTTACTCCGTTTCTTATTATTATTATTAAGTCGCCGACCACGAAGTGTCGGGCGACTTATTGTTTTTACTCCGTTTCTTATTATTATTATTAAATCCCCGACCACGAAGTGTCGGGGATTTATTGTTTTTGCACCGTTTCTTATTATTATTATTATTATTCTTCTTCTTCTTGAAGGGATAGGACGTGTTTTTCGGAGCTCCGCTCAAAGCATTTATTTCTTGGTTATTTTGTATTGTATTTCGTAAATATTTGTATTGTTGTGTTTGGAAGAAGAAGTTCTTTCATTTTGTGGGGTTTATTTCGGTATTTATTCTCGGATTGCCGAGATTTTTGGTGGATTCGATTTTTGTTTATTGGTTTGATTTGGTTTAAAGATGGCGTCGCCTTCATTTTCAAGTGTTGTGGTTAATGGTAAAAGTACTCAGTTGTCGTCTGTTGTTGCCTCAGGCAATACTATGTTATGTGAGATGGACAATAGGGACCTTAATTTAATTAAGAGAACAATGCCGTCCAAGGTAGGTTTAAAATCCTTGCCCCAGGCTAATAGTGATAATGTTGTAACGTCTCATTTGAACGGAGAAAGTTCGAGATCGAAAAGTTCAGATTTATCGACTGATAATAATGTAATGTCTGAAAGATATTGTTCAAGATCTGAACAAGACGATGACATGCCTTCGTTCGGGCATAAACCTTTTGGCTTTGTGTCGAGGAAACATGGCGTCAAATTAAGAAACATACTGTCAATTTCTATTGAACAGTATGTTATTGCTGTTGCCACCGTCGTGAAACCAGAGAATATAGTCGCTGCTTCTCGTATGAGATCTGGTGTTGTAATATTCTTGTCCAATCTTGATGATGTTGAACTTTTGTGTTCAAATGGCCTTAGTATCGGGGATGAACATATTGATGTCCAATGCCTTGTTAGAATTCCCAAAAAAGTAACTTTGTCCAATTGCCCTCCTTTTATACCAAATGACTTGCTAGAAGATGAACTTATGCGCTATGGCCGTATAATTTCTGATATTAAGCCTATTGCATTAGGCATCAAACTGCCGGCATTAAAACACGTCAAATCTTTTAGAAGACAAGTATCCATTCTTCCCCATTCCAATGTATTATTACCAGATTATTTTGATATGTACTATCAAAGACAAAGTTATAGAATATTTGTAAACGACGATGTTGTCTGTTTCAAATGCAAAAAAACTGGACATATTCAAAGTAGATGCCCAGAAAACCGACCGACAGCTGAGAACAAAATTTCAGTTACTATTACAGATGTCCCATATATGGCTGAACGAGTGCTCCCAACTGAGACGGAGAAGCAGTCTGTTGCCTCGGACTCTGACGTCTCTGCTTCTGCCTCCAAAACCCCAGCCAACATTACTAATGTAGAAAAACCTGTAGAGTTTACTGTTTCCAATTCCACTGTAGATGTTAACCCACCTACGGAAAAACAGGAGAGTGACCAGCTTCCAGTCAAATCCGCAGTGAAGCGAAAGGCAGCAGACAGTAATGATTTAATTATTAGTAATAAAACCCCGACAACTAATAAAATTCAAGATGTTTCTTCTCAAGATAACTCAAGTATTTGGGATTTACCCCCTTCATCCCATTGCATTATTAATAACAATGAAGACGAAGATGTAGACATTGAGTCTATATCCTCCGATCTATCGGAGCAAAACCTATCCCAAATAGTAGTGGATACGGATCAAAAGTTATCAGCTGAAGAACTTGAGCGACTTCTGTCTGAACTTAAAAGTAACAAAAAACCTGTAGAAAAGTGTTTAGAATATACTACAAACATTCGTCAACTGTGTCAAGACTTCATTGACCGACGAAGAAACCCTGAAACATCTTCGCAGTTAAAAGCCCGTCTTAACAAATTAATAAAGAAGTTAAAGGCTTACATTAAAACTCATGCTTAGAAATCAATATGTTTGTTCCTATTAATTATGCATTTTTGCTCCTTTTTTTCATTACTATTGTAATGTCCGGTTTTTCATTAGTCTCACTGAACACTCAAGGCTGTCGTGACTCTTTTAAAAGATATTTTATATTAGATTCTTTGAAATCTAAATTAAATGCAGACATAGTTTTTCTTCAAGATACACATACCATTCCTTCTGATGAAGGTATATGGAAAATGATATGGAGAGGAGAAATAGTGTTCTCTCATCTTTCAACTATTTCTGCTGGATTAGCGATATGTTTTTCAAATAATTTAGAATATACTATTCTAGATCATAAAGTTATATTACCCGGTCGCATTTTACATGCTTCTATCAAATTACAGGAGGAAACTGTTTATTTGTTAAATGTATATTCACCCACATGTCCCAAAGAAAAACTTGACTTTTTGAAATGTTTAAAACACCATTTGAATCAACTTGATTCTTCCTATCCAATATTTCTTGGAGGTGATTTTAATTGTACTACTAATCCTTCCTTAGATAGGACAGGAGATGTTGAACCCCACCCCCACTCTTGTAATGAATTTAAAAATATTGTTAAACGTTTCAAATTTATTGATACGTTTCGTAATATTAATCCTTACGATAAAACATATTCTTGGTCGAGAAATGACGGTGTCGCCGCAAGACTTGATCGAATTTATATCTCCAAACATTATAGTCAGTTTATTCGATCCTCAGAAATAAAACCGTGTTCATATTCTGATCATGATTACGTTCGTGTTTACTTTAAAGAAATTCAGAGTAAACACAAGAGTGCATACTGGTGTTTAAATACATCTCTTTTAGATGATAAATCGTATATTGATATGATAAATAACTTCTGGATTTCTTGGCGATTACAGAAATCTGAGTTCAAGTGTATTCAAGATTGGTGGGATCGGGGAAAATATAAAATAAAGGAACTTTCGCAAGAATTTTCTGTTAAAAAGAGTTATGATTTTAAACGTAAATTTGATAGTTTGCAAACCGATATTGAGTTATTAAAATCAAATATTGCAGCCAACCCTAATCTCAATTCAATTTTAATTGAGAAACAACATCAGTTGTCTGAACTTGAACGTATCCAGGCCCGTGGTGCTTGGGTTCGCTCAAGATTCAAATATGTCAATGATGCAGATAAACCAACAAAATATTTCTTTGACCTTGAAAGGAAACGTGGAACAAAGAAATTATTGTCCCATTTAACTTTGTCTGATGGCAGTATAACTGATTCAGATCAGGAAATAAAAACCCTTGCCCGAAATTTTTACTCTGATTTGTATAGCCCCGATCCTGTTGATGAAGGCTGTCAGAATGAAATTTTGAAAGACCTTCCTACATTAAGTGATACCCAAAAGCAAACATTAGATAGTGTAATAAGTTATGATGAATTGTCCTCTGCCGTTTTAAAAATGAATAATAATAAATCCCCTGGTATTGATGGACTCCCCAGTGAATTTTATAAAACCTTTTGGAACATCGTTGGGAAAGATATGCACGAAGTTTTTGTTACTTCTATTGAAGAAAACAAACTTCCACTTTCGTGCAGAAGGGCCGTTCTGACAATGATTCCAAAGAAAGGTGATAGTAGTTTGTTGAAAAACTGGAGACCTGTGTCTCTTCTCTGTTGCGACTATAAAATATTAACTAGAGCTTTCTCGCTAAGACTCCGTACGGTTCTACCCGATATATTAAATATCGATCAAAGTTATTGTGTTCCCGGTCGTCATATAAGTGATAATATTCGTTTTATTTCTGATGCTACTTGTTATGCTAATCAGGAAAATATCCCCCTTGCTATTGTTTCCCTTGACCAAGAGAAGGCTTTTGATCGTGTTCATCATGGTTATTTGATGAAGACATTAGAAGCCTTCGGTTTTGGCGATTATTTTATATCATGTATAAAAACTATTTATGCAGATGTACATAGTTTACTTAAAATTAATAACTCGTTATCGTCCCCTTTTGAATTTAAAAGAGGAATACGACAAGGATGTTCCTTGTCAGGTCAGCTATACGCTATTTGCCTTGAACCTCTTTTACATAAATTAAGGTCAAAAGACGGCTTATCAGGTCTTAAACTTCCATTATCTGATGGCAAGAAAAGTTGTTTATCTGCTTATGCAGATGATCTGGATACTCTTTTAACAAAAGATTCTGATTTTGAAAAGTTGTCTTTCTGGTTAGATATCTATCAGAAAGCTTCAAATTCAAAAATTAATTTACAAAAGTCTGAAGGTTTGTGGGTTGGTAGTTGGAAAAACAGAAATGATTGTCCACTTGGTCTCAAGTGGAACAATAAAGGTCTCAAAGTTTTAGGCACTTTTGTTGGGAACAATACGGAATTTTATAAGCAAAATTGGGAAGGGATGGAGGAGGATATTACTGTCAAACTTGATAGGTGGAAACCTTTCGCTCGTGGTTTGTCACTTAGAGGACGAACCCTTGTTATTAATTTACTGTCTGCATCAAAGTTATGGCATCGATTAAATTCCGTAGCCGTGCCCGATGAAATTATTAATGCCATTCAAAGTAAATTTGTTGACTTTCTATGGCAAGGAAAACATTGGGTTTCCAAAGAAATGTTATATCTTCCTGTATGTACTGGAGGACAGGGTCTAGTTCATATTTTATCCAGAATTCGTGATTTTCGAATTCAATTTATGTACAGATTTTTGACATTTATGAATGGTGAAGATGTTCACCCTTGTTACTATTTTTGTAAATATTTTTTGTCTACTGTTTCTAATTTGAATTATGATGTTCAGTTGTTATTACTTGATGGGGATTTTCAATACACTAACATTCCAAGCTTTTATCAAGATTTAATTAAAGCCTGGAAGAATTTTGAATCGTCTAGAATTAAAATAGATGATACCTCAGTGGCCGATATTTTAGAAGAACCTTTGTTCTTCAATCCTTCATTAATTAACCCCAAAACTGATGAACCTTTTTATTTTGAAAATTTTGTAATTGCCGGTATGACCAAAGTTAAAGATCTTTTCGATACTAGTTTGGAAAGAAAATTTACTGCAGAAGATCTTGTTGGCATATTAAGCATTCGTTCCGAAAGTTGTATCCAACAACATCTGGATTTACTGTGGTCGTCTTTTCCTCCGGAGTGGAGTATATTGATTGACCGTTTTTTAAATAATGATATTGATATTGGTGTTGTTCACCAATACATTTTTAAATTAGATATTGACAATGCTCCTGAATTAAGTAAGGGCGTTGTTCTCGATAAATGTCCCAAGAAAATGATTTATTTGTTATCTGTTGTTCAGAATTTTAATAGTTCCCATAATAAAAAGTTACTGTCCCCTTGGTGTAATATTTTACGATCTAATGTTCCCCCTAATGTTATATATAGTCATGTTTATGAATATCCCCATAGCATGCATGAAGGTGACCTTAACTGGAGAATCCTTCATGGTGCTATTGCAACTAGTAAATTTTATTGTAAAGCTGGTTATCAGCAGTCTGATGTTTGTCCCTCTTGTGGTTTGCAAGAGGACTTACATCACATTTTTATAGCCTGTCCCCGTATTAGTGTTTTATTAAATAACGTTCATAATATTCTGTGTAAATTAAGCACAAATAATGTAGGTTCAATAGAATCATTTATATTTGGACCTTCTACTTTTACTAGCACTGACCTAACGCCACCTCAGGTTAGTGCAAATCGATCTCCTCCAGCTGTCCACACGCTAACATCGGGCAGCTGTCCAGTTAGGAGATCGAATCCAGCTGATCCACCGTCACCTAGGATCAGCTGTCCAGATGTTCCAGTACCAGCCGACCACACGTCATCCCGGGTCGGCTGTTCAGAATCTACCAGACTGCCAATGGTTATGGAGGACGGAACAGTCGTGTTGGGAGAATGTACCAACACGCAACGATGGACCAAGCGGTACAGGACCCCAAGACGACTGTTCCAGTGGATTGCCACCCAGGCGAAGATGGCCACTTATGTGACGTTGCAGCACCTGAGGACTGGAGGCGGACCAACAGACCCACTGCAGGAATTCAGGTCGCGCATCCGCGCCCGTTTGGCAATTGAATTTGCCTACTATAGGTTTGTAAATAATGTTGATTCTTTTTCAGATTTTTGGTGTTTTAATAATGTATTGTGTTTTATTTCTAGTGACAAGCTTTTTGTTAATATTTAATGGTAAGTTATTTTAATTGTATTTGTATTGTATTTTAGATTTTTATTTTCTTGTCTTGTTTATATATTGTAAACCGCGATGTGTTAAAGGTTAAAACATGGACTGGCGTGTACCAGTCCATGTTGACTTTGATCATTTGGACAAAGTCATTTATAGGGCTCTTTAATTTTAACGATAGGTAGGTTAAAATGTTAAAGTTTAAATTGACTTGTATCAATTTAAACTGACTTTGATCAGTTGGACAAAGTCTTTTATTTTTTCTATTGTATTTTCATATACTTTTGGATTTAAAGTTAACTTATTTATATGTATTTTCAAAATTGTTAAATGTAGCTTGTCAAAATAATGTATTGTTAGGTTTATATTTTATGTTACTTGAATTTTTGATACCTTGTACAACTGTGATTTATTGTTTTATTTAATAAAGGGTATTGAAAATTCAATTCTTCTTCTTCTTCTTCTTCTTCTTCTTCTTCTTCTTCTGGACCTAACTTTGTCCGTAGGATTTCTCGAAGACGAAAAGACATAGGTCAATGAAACTTACCAGAAAGATAGGTCACCACTAGGAAATGTTGTTTCCGATTTCGAAATTTTGAAAATGGCGGCCATCTTGGATTGGCGGCCATTTTGAATTTGAAAAAAATACAAAATTAATCATAAAAAATCACAAACAATATGGATATGAACCAAAATAGGTTTATAGGTCAATATTAAGGTCCCGGACAATATGGGACCATTTTCCGAAAAATCCAAGATGGCCACCATATTCAAAATGGCCGCCAAAGTGCGAAAATTGAAAAGTTGTCCGATTTCAACGAAAATTGGCATTTAGGTCAATATTGATATTACGAACAACATGGTGACATGTTCGAACAAATCAAAGATGGCCGCCAAAGTCCAAGATGGCCGCCATATTCAAAATGGCCTCCAAAGTGCGAAAATTGAAAAGTTGTCCGATTTCAACGAAAATTGGCATTTAGGTGAATATTGATATTACGAACAACATGGTGACATGTTTGAACAAATCCAAGATGGCCGCCAAAGTCCAAGATGGCCGCCATATTCAAAATGGCCGCCAAAGTGCGAAAATTGAAAAGTTGTCCGATTTCAACGAAAATTGGCATTTAGGTAAATATTGATATTACGAACAACATGGCGACACTTTCGAACAAATCCAAGATGGCTGTCATATTCAAAATGGCTGCCAAAGTGCGAATATTGAAAAGTTGTCTGATTTCAACAAAAATTGGCATTTAGGTCAATATTGATATTACGAACAACATGTCGAACAAATCCAAGATGGCTGCCAAAGTCCAAGATGGCCGCCATATTAAAAATGGCCGCCAAAGTGCGAAAATTGAAAAGTTGTCCGAATTGTGACAAAAGTGGGCACGGGAGGGGATTTTTTTATGACTTGCTTGCAATCACAATCAGCACTTGTTATTATTATTTTCATATTTCTTATGTTTTCCTTTTTCCCCTCGCAATGTTGTCCGCTCGTTTTCTCGCTCATCTTTTAACCGATCGAATGAAACTTTGGGAACATGTTAAGGGTGACCTGAAGTTGTGCAATCCACTTTTGAAATTTTCAAAATGGCCGCCATTTTCAAAATGGCCGCCGTTGAAAAAAATGACGGCCGTTGTCAGATCTCAGTAATTGCCAAAGCAATTTCAATGAAAATTGGTATACCGGTACAGCTAACTATCCCGAGCATTTTTGCAAAAAAAAATTTGACGCGGCCGACATTTCAAAATGGCCGCCATCCGAACACCACCCCCCTAAAAATGTAAAAATTTAAACGTCATCCGATTTAGACGAAATTTGGTATACAGGTAGCTTATGATACCCTAAGTGTGCCACTATTTAAAAATGTTTTGTCCGACTTCCGGTTTCAAAATGGCGGCCGTTTTAAAGTTTTACAAAATGGCGGCCGTTGTCAGATCTCAGTTATGGCCAGAGCAATTTCAATGAAAATTGGTATACTGGTACAGCTAACTATCCCGAGCATTTTTGCAAAAAAAAATTTGACGCGGCCGACATTTCAAAATGGCCGCCATCCGAACACCACCCCCCTAAAAATGTAAAAATTTAAACGTCATCCGATTTAGACGAAATTTGGTATACAGGTAGCTTATGATACCCTAAGTGTGCCACTATTTAAAAATGTTTTGTCCGACTTCCGGTTTCAAAATGGCGGCCGTTTTAAAGTTTTACAAAATGGCGGCCGTTGTCAGATCTCAGTTATGGCCAGAGCAATTTCAATGAAAATTGGTATACTGATACAGCTAACTATCCTGAGCATTTTTGCAAAAAAAATTTTTTGTCCGACTTCCGGTTTCAAAATGGCGGCCGTTTTAAAGTTTGCTCGTTTTCTCGCTCATCTTTTAACCGATCGAAATGAAACTTGGCCAACTGAAAGCTCATGTTATGAAGTTGTGCTCTTGACTTTTAGTTCCCTCTACTCGGTCAAAAGTGCGGAACGGGAGGCGACTTCAACGTTTCGGGAAACGTAAATTTTAATTAAGTCGCCGACCACGAAGTGTCGGGCGACTTATTGTTTTTACACCGTTTCTTATTATTAAGTCTCCCAAACGAAGTTTGGAGACTTATTGTTTTTACTCTGTTTCTTATTATTATTATTATTATTCTTCTTCTGGTTTCCCCGTAGAGATTTCCGACACTTTTCTCAGAAACCGTAAATGGGATCAATTTGAAACTTGGTAGGATGTTAGACCCTATTGGCTAGATGTGCAATCATCTTTCGGAATTTCCAAGATGGCCGCCACTTTCAAAATGGCCGCCATTTAAGTTTTCCCGCCAAAATGCAGTTCCCGGAGAACCGCCAGATGGATTTCGATGAAACTTGGTATGTAGGTTCAGCATAGTGGTCTTGATTTATTTTTGGCAAAAAATCGCGCGCGAACCGGCCGCCATTTTCAAAATGGCCGCCGAATCGCCAAAAATTCAAGTTTGTCGGATTTCAACGAAAATGGGTTTTAACAGTAAATTTGGTATGCCGAGTCCAATGGTCAACTCAGAATTTTTATACGACGCGCCATTTTTTGTAAAATGGCCGCCAAAGTTGCCAAATGGGTAAAAATTCAACATTGTCATAATTCAACGAAAATAGGTTCTAAAAGTAAATTTGGTATGCCGAGTTCAACGGTACACTCAGATTTTTTATACGACCCGCCATTTTTTTAAAAATGGCCACCAAAGTCGCCAAATCGGCAAAAATTCAACATTGTCGGAACTCAATGAAAATTGGTTCCTAAAGTAAATTTAGTATGTCGAGTTCAATGGTCAACTCAGAATTTTTATATGACGCGCTATTTTTTGTAAAATGGCCGCACAGGCTGCACAGGACTATCAGTAACTTCGTTTGGGAGACTTCACGTTTCGCGAAACGTAAATTTTAATTATTATTATTTTCATATTTCTTATGTTTTCCTTTTTCCCCTCGCAATGTTGTCCGCTCGTTTTCTCGCTCATCTTTTAACCGATCGAAATGAAACTTTGGGAACATGTTAAGGGTGACCTGAAGTTGTGCAATCCACTTTTGAAATTTTCAAAATGGCCGCCATTTTCGAAATGGCCGCCGTTGAAAAAAAATGACGGCCGTTGTCAGATCTCAGTAATTGCCAAAGCAATTTCAATGAAAATTGGTATACTGGTACAGCTAACTATCCCGAGCATTTTTGCAAAAAAAAATTTGACGCGGCCGACATTTCAAAATGGCCGCCATCCGAACACCACCCCCCTAAAAATGTAAAAATTTAAACGTCATCCGATTTAGACGAAATTTGGTATACAGGTAGCTTATGATACCCTAAGTGTGCCACTATTTAAAAATGTTTTGTCCGACTTCCGGTTTCAAAATGGTGGCCGTTTTAAAGTTTTACAAAATGGCGGCCGTTGTCAGATCTCAGTTATGGCCAGAGCAATTTCAATGAAAATTGGTATACTGATACAGCTAACTATCCTGAGCATTTTTGCAAAAAAAAATTTTTGTCCGACTTCCGGTTTCAAAATGGCGGCCGTTTTAAAGTTTGCTCGTTTTCTCGCTCATCTTTTAACCGATCGAAATGAAACTTGGCCAACTGAAAGCTCATGTTATGAAGTTGTGCTCTTGACTTTTAGTTCCCTCTACTCGGTCAAAAGTGCGGAACGGGAGGCGACTTCAACGTTTCGGGAAACGTAAATTTTAATTATTATTATTATTTTCATATTTCTTATGTTTTCCCCTCGCAATGTTGTCCGCTCGTTTTCTCGCTCATCTTTTAACCGATCGAAATGAAACTTTGGGAACATGTTAAGGGTGACCTGAAGTTGTGCAATCCACTTTTGAAATTTTCAAAATGGCCGCCATTTTCGAAATGGCCGCCGTTGAAAAAAAATGACGGCCGTTGTCAGATCTCAGTAATTGCCAAAGCAATTTCAATGAAAATTGGTATACTGGTACAGCTAACTATCCCGAGCATTTTTGCAAAAAAAAATTTGACGCGGCCGACATTTCAAAATGGCCGCCATCCGAACACCACCCCCCTAAAAATGTAAAAATTTAAACGTCATCCGATTTAGACGAAATTTGGTATACAGGTAGCTTATGATACCCTAAGTGTGCCACTATTTAAAAATGTTTTGTCCGACTTCCGGTTTCAAAATGGTGGCCGTTTTAAAGTTTTACAAAATGGCGGCCGTTGTCAGATCTCAGTTATGGCCAGAGCAATTTCAATGAAAATTGGTATACTGATACAGCTAACTATCCTGAGCATTTTTGCAAAAAAAAATTTTTGTCCGACTTCCGGTTTCAAAATGGCGGCCGTTTTAAAGTTTGCTCGTTTTCTCGCTCATCTTTTAACCGATCGAAATGAAACTTGGCCAACTGAAAGCTCATGTTATGAAGTTGTGCTCTTGACTTTTAGTTCCCTCTACTCGGTCAAAAGTGCGGAACGGGAGGCGACTTCAACGTTTCGGGAAACGTAAATTTTAATTATTATTATTATTTTCATATTTCTTATGTTTTCCCCTCGCAATGTTGTCCGCTCGTTTTCTCGCTCATCTTTTAACCGATCGAAATGAAACTTTGGGAACATGTTAAGGGTGACCTGAAGTTGTGCAATCCACTTTTGAAATTTTCAAAATGGCCGCCATTTTCAAAATGGCCGCCGTTGAAAAAAATGACGGCCGTTGTCAGATCTCAGTAATTGCCAAAGCAATTTCAATGAAAATTGGTATACTGGTACAGCTAACTATCCCGAGCATTTTTGCAAAAAAAAATTTGACGCGGCCGACATTTCAAAATGGCCGCCATCCGAACACCACCCCCCTAAAAATGTAAAAATTTAAACGTCATCCGATTTAGACGAAATTTGGTATACAGGTAGCTAATGATACCCTAAGTGTGCCACTATTTAAAAATGTTTTGTCCGACTTCCGGTTTCAAAATGGCGGCCGTTTTAAAGTTGTACAAAATGGCGGCCGTTGTCAGATCTCAGTTATGGCCAGAGCAATTTCAATGAAAATTGGTATACTGATACAGCTAACTATCCTGAGCATTTTCGCAAAAAAAAATTTTTGTCCGACTTCCGGTTTCAAAATGGCGGCCGTTTTAAAGTTTGCTCGTTTTCTCGCTCATCTTTTAACCGATCGAAATGAAACTTGGCCAACTGAAAGCTCATGTTATGAAGTTGTGCTCTTGACTTTTAGTTCCCTCTACTCGGTCAAAAGTGCGGAACGGGAGGCGACTTCAACGTTTCGGGAAACGTAAATTTTAATTATTATTATTTTCATATTTCTTATGTTTTCCTTTTTCCCCTCGCAATGTTGTCCGCTCGTTTTCTCGCTCATCTTTTAACCGATCGAAATGAAACTTTGGGAACATAATAAGGGTGACCTGAAGTTGTGCAATCCACTTTTGAAATTTTCAAAATGGCCGCCATTTTCAAAATGGCCGCCGTTGAAAAAAAATGACGGCCGTTGTCAGATCTCAGTAATTGCCAAAGCAATTTCAATGAAAATTGGTATACTGATACAGCTCCCTATCCCGAGCATTTTTACAAAAAAAAATTTGACGCGGCCGACATTTCAAAATGGCCGCCATCCGAACACCACCCCCCTAAAAGTGTAAAAATTTAAACGTCATCCGATTTAAACGAAATTTGGTATACAGGTAGCTTATGATACCCTGAGTGTGCCACTATTTTCAAAATTTTTGTCCGACTTCCGGTTTCAAAATGGCGGCCGTTTTAAAGTTTTACAAAATGGCGGCCGTTGTCAGATCTCAGTTATGGCCAGAGCAATTTCAATGAAAATTGGTATACTGATACAGCTAACTATCGTGAGCATTTTTCCAAAAAAAAGTTTTTGTCCGACTTCCGGTTTCAAAATGGCGGCCGTTTTAAAGTTTGCCCGTTTTCTCGCTCATCTTTTAACCGATCGAAATGAAACTTGGCCAACTGAAAGCTCATGTTATGAAGTTGTGCTCTTGACTTTTAGTTCCCTCTACTCGGTCAAAAGTGCGGAACGGGAGGCGACTTCAACGTTTCGGGAAACGTAAATTTTAATTATTCTTCTTCTGGTTTCCCCGTAGAGATTTCCGACACTTTTCTCAGAAACCGTAAATGGGATCAATTTGAAACTTGGTAGGATGTTAGACCCTATTGGCTAGATGTGCAATCATCTTTCGGAATTTCCAAGATGGCCGCCACTTTCAAAATGGCCGCCATTTAAGTTTTCCCGCCAAAATGCAGTTCCCGGAGAACCGCCAGATGGATTTCGATGAAACTTGGTATGTAGGTTCAGCATAGTGGTCTTGATTTATTTTTGGCAAAAAATCGCGCGCGAACCGGCCGCCATTTTCAAAATGGCCGCCGAATCGCCAAAAATTCAAGTTTGTCGGATTTCAACGAAAATGTGTTTTAACAGTAAATTTGGTATGCCGAGTCCAATGGTCAACTCAGAATTTTTATACGACGCGCCATTTTTTGTAAAATGGCCGCCAAAGTTGCCAAATTCTGGTTTCCCCGTAGAGATTTCCGACACTTTTCTCAGAAACCGTAAATGGGATCAATTTGAAACTTGGTAGGATGTTAGACCCTATTGGCTAGATGTGCAATCATCTTTCGGAATTTCCAAGATGGCCGCCACTTTCAAAATGGCCGCCATTTAAGTTTTCCCGCCAAAATGCAGTTCCCGGAGAACCGCCAGATGGATTTCGATGAAACTTGGTATGTAGGTTCAGCATAGTGGTCTTGATTTATTTTTGGCAAAAAATCGCGCGCGAACCGCCGCCATTTTCAAAATGGCCGCCGAATCGCCAAAAATTCAAGTTTGTCGGATTTCAACGAAAATGGGTTTTAACAGTAAATTTGGTATGCCGAGTCGAATGGTCAACTCAGAATTTTTATACGACGCGCCATTTTTTGTAAAATGGCCGCCAAAGTTGCCAAATGGGCAAAAATTCAACATTGTCATAATTCAACGAAAATAGGTTCTAAAAGTAAATTTGGTATGCCGAGTTCAACGGTACACTCAGATTTTTTATACGACCCGCCATTTTTTTAAAAATGGCCACCAAAGTCGCCAAATCGGCAAAAATTCAACATTGTCGGAACTCAATGAAAATTGGTTCCTAAAGTAAATTTAGTATGTCGAGTTCAATGGTCAACTCAGAATTTTTATTATTATTATTTTCATATTTCTTATGTTTTCCTTTTTCCCCTCGCAATGTTGTCCGCTCGTTTTCTCGCTCATCTTTTAACCGATCGAAATGAAACTTTGGGAACATAATAAGGGTGACCTGAAGTTGTGCAATCCACTTTTGAAATTTTCAAAATGGCCGCCATTTTCAAAATGGCCGCCGTTGAAAAAAAATGACGGCCGTTGTCAGATCTCAGTAATTGCCAAAGCAATTTCAATGAAAATTGGTATACTGATACAGCTCCCTATCCCGAGCATTTTTGCAAAAAAAAATTTGACGCGGCTGACATTTCAAAATGGCCGCCATCCGAACACCACCCCCCTTAAACTGTAAAAATTTAAACGTCATCCGATTTAAACGAAATTTGGTATACAGGTAGCTTATGATACCCTGAGTGTGCCACTATTTTCAAAATTTTTGTCCGACTTCCGGTTTCAAAATGGTGGCCGTTTTAAAGTTTTACAAAATGGCGGCCGTTGTCAGATCTCAGTTATGGCCAGAGCAATTTCAATGAAAATTGGTATACTGATACAGCTAACTATCCTGAGCATTTTTGCAAAAAAATTTTTTGTCCGACTTCCGGTTTCAAAATGGCGGCCGTTTTAAAGTTTGCTCGTTTTCTCGCTCATCTTTTAACCGATCGAAATGAAACTTGGCCAACTGAAAGCTCATGTTATGAAGTTGTGCTCTTGACTTTTAGTTCCCTCTACTCGGTCAAAAGTGCTGAACGGGAGGCGACTTCAACGTTTCGGGAAACGTAAATTTTAATTAAGTCGCCGACCACGAAGTGTCGGGCGACTTATTGTTTTTACTCCGTTTCTTATTATTATTATTATTATTATTATTATTTTCATATTTCTTATGTTTTCCCCTCGCAATGTTGTCCGCTCGTTTTCTCGCTCATCTTTTAACCGATCGAAATGAAACTTTGGGAACATGTTAAGGGTGACCTGAAGTTGTGCAATCCACTTTTGAAATTTTCAAAATGGCCGCCATTTTCAAAATGGCCGCTTTTGAAAAAAATGATGGCCGTTGTCAGATCTCAGTAATTGCCAAAGCAATTTCAATGAAAATTGGTATACTGGTACAGCTAAATATCCCGAGCATTTTTGCAAAAAAAAATTTGACGCGGCCGACATTTCAAAATGGCCGCCATCCGAACACCACCCCCCTAAAAATGTAAAAATTTAAACGTCATCCGATTTAGACGAAATTTGGTATACAGGTAGCTTATGATACCCTAAGTGTGCCACTATTTAAAAATGTTTTGTCCGACTTCCGGTTTCAAAATGGTGGCCGTTTTAAAGTTTTACAAAATGGCGGCCGTTGTCAGATCTCAGTTATGGCCAGAGCAATTTCAATGAAAATTGGTATACTGATACAGCTAACTATCCTGAGCATTTTTGCAAAAAAAAATTTTTGTCCGACTTCCGGTTTCAAAATGGCGGCCGTTTTAAAGTTTGCTCGTTTTCTCGCTCATCTTTTAACCGATCGAAATGAAACTTGGCCAACTGAAAGCTCATGTTATGAAGTTGTGCTCTTGACTTTTAGTTCCCTCTACTCGGTCAAAAGTGCGGAACGGGAGGCGACTTCAACGTTTCGGGAAACGTAAATTTTAATTAAGTCGCCGACCACGAAGTGTCGGGCGACTTATTGTTTTTACTCCGTTTCTTATTATTATTATTATGTTTTCCTTTTTCCCCTCGCAATGTTGTCCGCTCGTTTTCTCGCTCATCTTTTAACCGATCGAAATGAAACTTTGGGAACATGTTAAGGGTGACCTGAAGTTGTGCAATCCACTTTTGAAATTTTCAAAATGGCCGCCATTTTCAAAATGGACGCCGTTGAAAAAAATGACGGCCGTTGTCAGATCTCAGTAATTGCCAAAGCAATTTCAATGAAAATTGGTATACTGGTACAGCTAACTATCCCGAGCATTTTTGCAAAAAAAAATTTGACGCGGCCGACATTTCAAAATGGCCGCCATCCGAACACCACCCCCCTAAAAATGTAAAAATTTAAACGTCATCCGATTTAGACGAAATTTGGTATACAGGTAGCTTATGATACCCTAAGTGTGCCACTATGTAAAAATGTTTTGTCCGACTTCCGGTTTCAAAATGGCAGCCGTTTTAAAGTTTTACAAAATGGCGGCCGTTGTCAGATCTCAGTTATGGCCAGAGCAATTTCAATGAAAATTGGTATACTGATACAGCTAACTATCCTGAGCATTTTTGCAAAAAAAATTTTTTGTCCGACTTCCGGTTTCAAAATGGCGGCCGTTTTAAAGTTTGCTCGCTTTCTCGCTCATCTTTTAACCGATCGAAATGAAACTTGGCCAACTGAAAGCTCATGTTATGAAGTTGTGCTCTTGACTTTTAGTTCCCTCTACTCGGTCAAAAGTGCGGAACGGGAGGCGACTTCAACGTTTCGGGAAACGTAAATTTTAATTATTATTATTATTTTCATATTTCTTATGTTTTCCCCTCGCAATGTTGTCCGCTCGTTTTCTCGCTCATCTTTTAACCGATCGAAATGAAACTTTGGGAACATGTTAAGGGTGACCTGAAGTTGTGCAATCCACTTTTGAAATTTTCAAAATGGCCGCCATTTTCAAAATGGCCGCCGTTGAAAAAAATGACGGCCGTTGTCAGATCTCAGTAATTGCCAAAGCAATTTCAATGAAAATTGGTATACTGGTACAGCTAACTATCCCGAGCATTTTTGCAAAAAAAAATTTGACGCGGCCGACATTTCAAAATGGCCGCCATCCGAACACCACCCCCCTAAAAATGTAAAAATTTAAACGTCATCCGATTTAGACGAAATTTGGTATACAGGTAGCTAATGATACCCTAAGTGTGCCACTATTTAAAAATGTTTTGTCCGACTTCCGGTTTCAAAATGGCGGCCGTTTTAAAGTTGTACAAAATGGCGGCCGTTGTCAGATCTCAGTTATGGCCAGAGCAATTTCAATGAAAATTGGTATACTGATACAGCTAACTATCCTGAGCATTTTTGCAAAAAAAAATTTTTGTCCGACTTCCGGTTTCAAAATGGCGGCCGTTTTAAAGTTTGCTCGTTTTCTCGCTCATCTTTTAACCGATCGAAATGAAACTTGGCCAACTGAAAGCTCATGTTATGAAGTTGTGCTCTTGACTTTTAGTTCCCTCTACTCGGTCAAAAGTGCGGAACGGGAGGCGACTTCAACGTTTCGGGAAACGTAAATTTTAATTAAGTCGCCGACCACGAAGTGTCGGGCGACTTATTGTTTTTACTCCGTTTCTTCTTATTATTATTATTATTATTTTCATATTTCTTATGTTTTCCCCTCGCAATGTTGTCCGCTCGTTTTCTCGCTCATCTTTTAACCGATCAAAATGAAACTTTGGGAACATGTTAAGGATGACCTGAAGTTGTGCAATCCACTTTTGAAATTTTCAAAATGGCCGCCATTTTCAAAATGGCCGCCGTTGAAAAAAATGACGACCGTTGTCAGATCTCAGTAATTGCCAAAGCAATTTCAATGAAAATTGGTATACTGGTACAGCTAACTATCCCGAGCATTTTTGCAAAAAAAAATTTGACGCGGCCGACATTTCAAAATGGCCGCCATCCGAACACCACCCCCCTAAAAATGTAAAAATTTAAACGTCATCCGATTTAGACGAAATTTGGTATACAGGTAGCTTATGATACCCTAAGTGTGCCACTATTTAAAAATGTTTTGTCCGACTTCCGGTTTCAAAATGGCGGCCGTTTTAAAGTTTTACAAAATGGCGGCCGTTGTCAGATCTCAGTTATGGCCAGAGCAATTTCAATGAAAATTGGTATACTGATACAGCTAACTATCCTGAGCATTTTTGAAAAAAAAATTTTTTGTCCGACTTCCGGTTTCAAAATGGCGGCCGTTTTAAAGTTTGCTCGTTTTCTCGCTCATCTTTTAACCGATCGAAATGAAACTTGGCCAACTGAAAGCTCATGTTATGAAGTTGTGCTCTTGACTTTTAGTTCCCTCTACTCGGTCAAAAGTGCGGAACGGGAGGCGACTTCAACGTTTCGGGAAACGTAAATTTTAATTATTATTATTTTCATATTTCTTATGTTTTCCTTTTTCCCCTCGCAATGTTGTCCGCTCGTTTTCTCGCTCATCTTTTAACCGATCGAAATGAAACTTTGGGAACATAATAAGGGTGACCTGAAGTTGTGCAATCCACTTTTGAAATTTTCAAAATGGCCGCCATTTTCAAAATGGCCGCCGTTGAAAAAAAATGACGGCCGTTGTCAGATCTCAGTAATTGCCAAAGCAATTTCAATGAAAATTGGTATACTGATACAGCTCCCTATCCCGAGCATTTTTACAAAAAAAAATTTGACGCGGCCGACATTTCAAAATGGCCGCCATCCGAACACCACCCCCCTAAAAGTGTAAAAATTTAAACGTCATCCGATTTAAACGAAATTTGGTATACAGGTAGCGTATGATACCCTGAGTGTGCCACTATTTTCAAAATTTTTGTCCGACTTCCGGTTTCAAAATGGCGGCCGTTTTAAAGTTTTACAAAATGGCGGCCGTTGTCAGATCTCAGTTATGGCCAGAGCAATTTCAATGAAAATTGGTATACTGATACAGCTAACTATCCTGAGCATTTTTCCAAAAAAAAGTTTTTGTCCGACTTCCGGTTTCAAAATGGCGGCCGTTTTAAAGTTTGCTCGTTTTCTCGCTCATCTTTTAACCGATCGAAATGAAACTTGGCCAACTGAAAGCTCATGTTATGAAGTTGTGCTCTTGACTTTTAGTTCCCTCTACTCGGTCAAAAGTGCGGAACGGGAGGCGACTTCAACGTTTCGGGAAACGTAAATTTTAATTATTCTTCTTCTGGTTTCCCCGTAGAGATTTCCGACACTTTTCTCAGAAACCGTAAATGGGATCAATTTGAAACTTGGTAGGATGTTAGACCCTATTGGCTAGATGTGCAATCATCTTTCGGAATTTCCAAGATGGCCGCCACTTTCAAAATGGCCGCCATTTAAGTTTTCCCGCCAAAATGCAGTTCCCGGAGAACCGCCAGATGGATTTCGATGAAACTTGGTATGTAGGTTCAGCATAGTGGTCTTGATTTATTTTTGGCAAAAAATCGCGCGCGAACCGGCCGCCATTTTCAAAATGGCCGCCGAATCGCCAAAAATTCAAGTTTGTCGGATTTCAACGAAAATGTGTTTTAACAGTAAATTTGGTATGCCGAGTCCAATGGTCAACTCAGAATTTTTATACGACGCGCCATTTTTTGTAAAATGGCCGCCAAAGTTGCCAAATTCTGGTTTCCCCGTAGAGATTTCCGACACTTTTCTCAGAAACCGTAAATGGGATCAATTTGAAACTTGGTAGGATGTTAGACCCTATTGGCTAGATGTGCAATCATCTTTCGGAATTTCCAAGATGGCCGCCACTTTCAAAATGGCCGCCATTTAAGTTTTCCCGCCAAAATGCAGTTCCCGGAGAACCGCCAGATGGATTTCGATGAAACTTGGTATGTAGGTTCAGCATAGTGGTCTTGATTTATTTTTGGCAAAAAATCGCGCGCGAACCGCCGCCATTTTCAAAATGGCCGCCGAATCGCCAAAAATTCAAGTTTGTCGGATTTCAACGAAAATGGGTTTTAACAGTAAATTTGGTATGCCGAGTCGAATGGTCAACTCAGAATTTTTATACGACGCGCCATTTTTTGTAAAATGGCCGCCAAAGTTGCCAAATGGGCAAAAAGTCAACATTGTCATAATTCAACGAAAATAGGTTCTAAAAGTAAATTTGGTATGCCGAGTTCAACGGTACACTCAGATTTTTTATACGACCCGCCATTTTTTTAAAAATGGCCACCAAAGTCGCCAAATCGGCAAAAATTCAACATTGTCGGAACTCAATGAAAATTGGTTCCTAAAGTAAATTTAGTATGTCGAGTTCAATGGTCAACTCAGAATTTTTATTATTATTATTTTCATATTTCTTATGTTTTCCTTTTTCCCCTCGCAATGTTGTCCGCTCGTTTTCTCGCTCATCTTTTAACCGATCGAAATGAAACTTTGGGAACATAATAAGGGTGACCTGAAGTTGTGCAATCCACTTTTGAAATTTTCAAAATGGCCGCCATTTTCAAAATGGCCGCCGTTGAAAAAAAATGACGGCCGTTGTCAGATCTCAGTAATTGCCAAAGCAATTTCAATGAAAATTGGTATACTGATACAGCTCCCTATCCCGAGCATTTTTGCAAAAAAAAATTTGACGCGGCTGACATTTCAAAATGGCCGCCATCCGAACACCACCCCCCTTAAACTGTAAAAATTTAAACGTCATCCGATTTAAACGAAATTTGGTATACAGGTAGCTTATGATACCCTGAGTGTGCCACTATTTTCAAAATTTTTGTCCGACTTCCGGTTTCAAAATGGTGGCCGTTTTAAAGTTTTACAAAATGGCGGCCGTTGTCAGATCTCAGTTATGGCCAGAGCAATTTCAATGAAAATTGGTATACTGATACAGCTAACTATCCTGAGCATTTTTGCAAAAAAATTTTTTGTCCGACTTCCGGTTTCAAAATGGCGGCCGTTTTAAAGTTTGCTCGTTTTCTCGCTCATCTTTTAACCGATCGAAATGAAACTTGGCCAACTGAAAGCTCATGTTATGAAGTTGTGCTCTTGACTTTTAGTTCCCTCTACTCGGTCAAAAGTGCTGAACGGGAGGCGACTTCAACGTTTCGGGAAACGTAAATTTTAATTAAGTCGCCGACCACGAAGTGTCGGGCGACTTATTGTTTTTACTCCGTTTCTTATTATTAAGTCGCCGACCACGAAGTGTCGGGCGACTTATTGTTTTTACTCCGTTTCTTATTATTATTATTATTATTATTATTTTCATATTTCTTATGTTTTCCTTTTTCCCCTCGCAATGTTGTCCGCTCGTTTTCTCGCTCATCTTTTAACCGATCGAAACGAAACTTTGGGAACATATTAAGGGTGACCTGAAGTTGTGCAATCCACTTTTGAAATTTTCAAAATGACCGCCATTTTCAAAATGGCCGCCGTTGAAAAAAAATGACGACCGTTGTCAGATCTCAGTAATTGCCAAAGCAATTTCAATGAAAATTGGTATACTGGTACAGCTAACTATCCCGAGCATTTTTGCAAAAAAAAATTTGACGCGGCCGACATTTCAAAATGGCCGCCATCCGAACACCACCCCCCTAAAACTGTAAAAATTCAAACGTCATCCGATTTAAACGAAATTTGGTATACAGGTAGCTTATGATACCCTGAGTGTGCCACTATTTTCAAAATTTTTGTCCGACTTCCGGTTTCAAAATGGCGGCCGTTTTAAAGTTTTACAAAATGGCGGCCGTTGTCAGATCTCAGTTATGGCCAGAGCAATTTCAATGAAAATTGGTATACTGATACAGCTAACTATCCTGAGCATTTTTGCAAAAAAAAATTTTTGTCCGACTTCCGGTTTCAAAATGGCGGCCGTTTTAAAGTTTGCTCGTTTTCTCGCTCATCTTTTAACCGATCGAAATGAAACTTGGCCAACTGAAAGCTCATGTTATGAAGTTGTGCTCTTGACTTTTAGTTCCCTCTACTCGGTCAAAAGTGCGGAACGGGAGGCGACTTCAACGTTTCGGGAAACGTAAATTTTAATTATTATTATTATTATTATTATTTTCATATTTCTTATGTTTTCCCCTCGCAATGTTGTCCGCTCGTTTTCTCGCTCATCTTTTAACCGATCGAAATGAAACTTTGGGAACATGTTAAGGGTGACCTGAAGTTGTGCAATCCACTTTTGAAATTTTCAAAATGGCCGCTTTTGAAAAAAATGATGGCCGTTGTCAGATCTCAGTAATTGCCAAATTAATTTCAATGAAAATTGGTATACTGGTACAGCTAAATATCCCGAGCATTTTTGCAAAAAAAAAATTTGACGCGGCCGACATTTCAAAATGGCCGCCATCCGAACACCACCCCCCCTAAAAATGTAAAAATTTAAACGTCATCCGATTTAGACGAAATTTGGTATACAGGTAGCTTATGATACCCTAAGTGTGCCACTATTTAAAAATGTTTTGTCCGACTTCCGGTTTCAAAATGGCGGCCGTTTTAAAGTTTTACAAAATGGCGGCCGTTGTCAGATCTCAGTTATGGCCAGAGCAATTTCAATGAAAATTGGTATACTGATACAGCTCACTATCCTGAGCATTTTTGCAAAAAAAATTTTTTGTCCGACTTCCGGTTTCAAAATGGCGGCCGTTTTAAAGTTTGCTCGTTTTCTCGCTCATCTTTTAACCGATCGAAATGAAACTTGGCCAACTGAAAGCTCATGTTATGAAGTTGTGCTCTTGACTTTTAGTTCCCTCTACTCGGTCAAAAGTGCGGAACGGGAGGCGACTTCAACGTTTCGGGAAACGTAAATTTTAATTATTAAGTCTCCCAAACGAAGTTTGGAGACTTATTGTTTTTACTCTGTTTCTTATTATTATTATTATTCTTCTTCTGGTTTTTCCGTAGAGATTTCCGACACTTTTCTCAGAAACCGTAAATGGGATCAATTTGAAACTTGGTAGGATGTTAGACCCTATTGGCTAGATGTGCAATCATCTTTCGGAATTTCCAAGATGGCCGCCACTTTCAAAATGGCCGCCATTTAAGTTTTCCCGCCAAAATGCAGTTCCCGGAGAACCGCCAGATGGATTTCGATGAAACTTGGTATGTAGGTTCAGCATAGTGGTCTTGATTTATTTTTGGCAAAAAATCGCGCGCGAACCGGCCGCCATTTTCAAAATGGCCGCCGAATCGCCAAAAATTCAAGTTTGTCGGATTTCAACGAAAATGTGTTTTAACAGTAAATTTGGTATGCCGAGTCCAATGGTCAACTCAGAATTTTTATACGACGCGCCATTTTTTGTAAAATGGCCGCCAAAGTTGCCAAATGGGCAAAAATTCAACATTGTCATAACTCAACGAAAATAGGTTCTAAAAGTAAATTTGGTATGCCGAGTTCAACGGTACACTCAGATTTTTTATACGACCCGCCATTTTTTTAAAAATGGCCACCAAAGTCGCCAAATCGGCAAAAATTCAACATTGTCGGAACTCAATGAAAATTGGTTCCTAAAGTAAATTTAGTATGTCGAGTTCAATGGTCAACTCAGAATTTTTATATGACGCGCTATTTTTTGTACAGGACTATCAGTAACTTCGTTTGGGAGACTTCACGTTTCGCGAAACGTAATTTTTAATTATTATTATGTTTTCCTTTTTCCCCTCGCAATGTTGTCCGCTCGTTTTCTCGCTCATCTTTTAACCGATCGAAATGAAACTTTGGGAACATAATAAGGGTGACCTGAAGTTGTGCAATCCACTTTTGAAATTTTCAAAATGGCCGCCATTTTCAAAATGGCCGCCGTTGAAAAAAAATGACGGCCGTTGTCAGATCTCAGTAATTGCCAAAGCAATTTCAATGAAAATTGGTATACTGATACAGCTCCCTATCCCGAGCATTTTTGGCAAAAAAATTTGACGCGGCCGACATTTCAAAATGGCCGCCATCCGAACACCACCCCCCTAAAACTGTAAAAATTTAAACGTCATCCGATTTAAACGAAATTTGGTATACAGGTAGCTTATGATACCCTGAGTGTGCCACTATTATAAAGATTTTTGTCCGACTTCCGGTTTCAAAATGGCGGCCGTTTTAAAGTTTACAAAATGGCGGCCGTTATCAGATCTCAGTTATGGCCAGAGCAATTTCAATGAAAATTGGTATACTGATACAGCTAACTATCCTGAGCATTTTTGCAAAAAAATTTTTTGTCCGACTTCCGGTTTCAAAATGGCGGCCGTTTTAAAGTTTGCTCGTTTTCTCGCTCATCTTTTAACCGATCGAAATGAAACTTGGCCAACTGAAAGCTCATGTTATGAAGTTGTGCTCTTGACTTTTAGTTCCCTCTACTCGGTCAAAAGTGCGGAACGGGAGGCGACTTCAACGTTTCGGGAAACGTAAATTTTAATTATTATTATTATTATTATTTCTGTTTCCACTTCTCCTAGACCATGAACTTGTCCGACACACTTCTCAAAGACGCCTTAATAGAATCGAATGAAACTTGGTAAAGTTGTAGGTCGACATATTGAGGGGTGCAGTCAATAGTCAGAATTTGGATAATGGCCACCATTTCAAAATGGCCGCCACTTGACGACACCCACCCAAAAATGGCACAAATTTTCCCGTGGTCCGATTTCAACGAAATTTGGTATGGAGGTAGAGGTTAGTATTTCGACTGAAAAGCTACCTAGAAATTTTTTCTCCGACGTCGGGTTTCAAAATGGCCGCTAAAATCGTGTATAAATTTTCAACGTTATGCGATCTCGATGACATTTAACGTTCTCCAATTGCAACAAAATTTGGTGTGGAGGTGGATTTAAGTGCCCCGAGTGGAAATCCAAATTCAGAATTTTTTCCACCTGGCATTTCAAAATGGCTGCCAAAAAAGGCGTCAAATTTTAAACGTTGTCCGATTTTAATGAAATTTGATGTTTAGGTTTATTTTAATGTCCTGAGTGGAATGCAATACTATCCATGGGGATTTTGGGCGACTTCTGTGTTGGCATCCCAACACATTATTAAGTCTCTGTTTCTTATTATTAAGTCTCCCAAACGAAGTTTGGAGACTTATTGTTTTTACTCTGTTTCTTATTATTAAGTCTCCCAAACGAAGTTTGGAGACTTATTGTTTTTACTCTGTTTCTTATTATGTCGCCCCAGACTTTGTCGGGGCGACATATTGTTATTCTACTGTTTCTTTTTCACTATTTTTAAGTCGCCGACCACGAAGTGTCGGGCGACTTATTGTTTTTACTCCGTTTCTTATTATTATTATTATTATTATTATTTTCATATTTCTTATGTTTTCCTTTTTCCCCTCGCAATGTTGTCCGCTCGTTTTCTCGCTCATCTTTTAACCGATCGAAATGAAACTTTGGGAACATAATAAGGGTGACCTGAAGTTGTGTAATCCACTTTTGAAATTTTCAAAATGGCCGCCATTTTCAAAATGGCCGCCGTTGAAAAAAAATGACGGCCGTTGTCAGATCTCAGTAATTGCCAAAGCAATTTCAATGAAAATTGGTATACTGATACAGCTACCTATCCCGAGCATTTTTGCAAAAAAAAATTTGACGCGGCCGACATTTCAAAATGGCCGCCATCCGAACACCACCCCCCTAAAACTGTAAAAATTTAAACGTCATCCGATTTAAACGAAATTTGGTATACAGGTAGCTTATGATACCCTGAGTGTGCCACTATTTTCAAAATTTTTGACCGACTTCCGGTTTCAAAATGGCGGCCGTTTTAAAGTTTTACAAAATGGCGGCCGTTGTCAGATCTCAGTTATGGCTAGAGCAATTTCAATGAAAATTGGTATACTGATACAGCTAACTATCCTGAGCATTTTTGCAAAAAATATTTTTTGTCCGACTTCCGGTTTCAAAATGGCGGCCGTTTTAAAGTTTGCTCGTTTTCTCGCTCATCTTTTAACCGATCGAAATGAAACTTGGCCAACTGAAAGCTCATGTTATGAAGTTGTGCTCTTGACTTTTAGTTCCCTCTACTCGGTCAAAAGTGCGGAACGGGAGGCGACTTCAACGTTTCGGGAAACGTAAATTTTAATTAAGTCGCCGACCACGAAGTGTCGGGCGACTTATTGTTTTTACTCCGTTTCTTATTATTATTATTATTTTCATATTTCTTATGTTTTCCTTTTTCCCCTCGCAATGTTGTCCGCTCGTTTTCTCGCTCATCTTTTAACCGATCGAAATGAAACTTTGGGAACATGTTAAGGGTGACCTGAAGTTGTGCAATCCACTTTTGAAATTTTCAAAATGGCCGCCATTTTCAAAATGGCCGCCGTTGAAAAAAAATGACGGCCGTTGTCAGATCTCAGTAATTGCCAAAGCAATTTCAATGAAAATTGGTATACTGGTACAGCTAACTATCCCGAGCATTTTTGCAAAAAAAAATTTGACGCGGCCGACATTTCAAAATGGCCGCCATCCAAACACCACCCCCCTAAAAATGTAAAAATTTAAACGTCATCCGATTTAGACGAAATTTGGTATACAGGTAGCTTATGATACCCTAAGTGTGCCACTATTTAAAAATGTTTTGTCCGACTTCCGGTTTCAAAATGGTGGCCGTTTTAAAGTTTTACAAAATGGCGGCCGTTGTCAGATCTCAGTTATGGCCAGAGCAATTTCAATGAAAATTGGTATACTGATACAGCTCACTATCCTGAGCATTTTTGCAAAAAAAAATTTTTGTCCGACTTCCGGTTTCAAAATGGCGGCCGTTTTAAAGTTTGCTCGTTTTCTCGCTCATCTTTTAACCGATCGAAATGAAACTTGGCCAACTGAAAGCTCATGTTATGAAGTTGTGCTCTTGACTTTTAGTTCCCTCTACTCGGTCAAAAGTGCGGAACGGGAGGCGACTTCAACGTTTTGGGAAACGTAAATTTTAATTAAGTCGCCGACCACGAAGTGTCGGGCGACTTATTGTTTTTACTCCGTTTCTTATTAAGTCGCCGACCACGAAGTGTCGGGCGACTTATTGTTTTTACTCCGTTTCTTATTATTATTATTATTATTATTATTATTATTATTTTCATATTTCTTATGTTTTCCCCTCGCAATGTTGTCCGCTCGTTTTCTCGCTCATCTTTTAACCGATCGAAATGAAACTTTAGGAACATGTTAAGGGTGACCTGAAGTTGTGCAATCCACTTTTGAAATTTTCAAAATGGCCGCCATTTTCAAAATGGCCGCCGTTGAAAAAAATGACGGCCGTTGTCAGATCTCAGTAATTGCCAAAGCAATTTCAATGAAAATTGGTATACTGGTACAGCTAACTATCCCGAGCATTTTTGCAAAAAAAAATTTGACGCGGCCGACATTTCAAAATGGCCGCCATCCGAACACCACCCCCCTAAAAATGTAAAAATTTAAACGTCATCCGATTTAGACGAAATTTGGTATACAGGTAGCTTATGATACCCTAAGTGTGCCACTATTAAAAATGTTTTGTCCGACTTCCGGTTTCAAAATGGCGGCCGTTTTAAAGTTTTACAAAATGGCGGCCGTTGTCAGATCTCAGTTATGGCCAGAGCAATTTCAATGAAAATTGGTATACTGATACAGCTAACTATCCTGAGCATTTTTGCAAAAAAAATTTTTTGTCCGACTTCCGGTTTCAAAATGGCGGCCGTTTTAAAGTTTGCTCGTTTTCTCGCTCATCTTTTAACCGATCGAAATGAAACTTGGCCAACTGAAAGCTCATGTTATGAAGTTGTGCTCTTGACTTTTAGTTCCCTCTACTCGGTCAAAAGTGCGGAACGGGAGGCGACTTCAACGTTTCGGGAAACGTAAATTTTAATTAAGTCGCCGACCACGAAGTGTCGGGCGACTTATTGTTTTTACTCCGTTTCTTATTATTATTAAATCCCCGACCACGAAGTGTCGGGGATTTATTGTTTTTGCACCGTTTCTTATTATTATTATTCTTCTTCTTCTTCTTCTTCTTCTTCTTCTTCTTCTTCTTCTTCTGGACCTAACTTTGTCCGTAGGATTTCTCGAAGACGAAAAGACATAGGTCAATGAAACTTACCAGAAAGATAGGTCACCACTAGGAAATGTTCTTTCCGATTTCGAAATTTTGAAAATGGCGGCCATCTTGGATTGGCGGCCATTTTGAATTTGAAAAAAATACAAAATTAATCATAAAAAATCACAAACAATATGGATATGAACCAAAATAGGTTTATAGGTCAATATTAAGGTCCCGGACAATATGGGACCATTTTCCGAAAAATCCAAGATGGCCACCATATTCAAAATGGCCGCCAAAGTGCGAAAATTGAAAAGTTGTCCGATTTCAACGAAAATTGGCATTTAGGTCAATATTGATATTACGAACAACATGGCGACACTTTCGAACAAATCCAAGATGGCTGTCATATTCAAAATGGCCGCCAAAGTGCGAAAATTGAAAAGTTGTCCGATTTCAACGAAAATTGGCATTTAGGTGAATATTGATATTACGAACAACATGGTGACATGTTTGAACAAATCCAAGATGGCCACAAAAGTCCAAGATGGCCGCCATATTCAAAATGACCGCCAAAGTGCGAAAATTGAAAAGTTGTCCGATTTCAACGAAAATTGGCATTTAGGTCAATATTGATATTACGAACAACATGGTGACACTTTCGAACAAATCCAAGATGGCTGTCATATTCAAAATGGCTGCCAAAGTGCGAATATTGAAAAGTTGTCTGATTTCAACAAAAATTGGCATTTAGGTCAATATTGATATTACGAACAACATGTCGAACAAATCCAAGATGGCTGCCAAAGTCCAAGATGGCCGCCATATTCAAAATGGCCGCCAAAGTGCGAAAATTGAAAAGTTGTCCGAATTGTGACAAAAGTGGGCACGGGAGGGGATTTTTTTGTGACTTGCTTGCAATCACAATCAGCACTTGTTATTATTATTATTATTTTCATATTTCTTATGTTTTCCTTTTCCCCTCGCAATGTTGTCCGATCGTTTTCTCGCTCATCTTTTAACCGATCGAAATGAAACTTTGGGAACATAATAAGGGTGACCTGAAGTTGTGCAATCCACTTTTAAAATTTTCAAAATGGCCGCCATTTTCAAAATGGCCGCCGTTGAAAAAAAATGACGGCCGTTGTCAGATCTCAGTAATTGCCAAAGCAATTTCAATGAAAATTGGTATACTGATACAGCTCCCTATCACGAGCATTTTTGCAAAAAAAAATTTGACGCGGCCGACATTTCAAAATGGCCGCCATCCGAACACCACCCCCCTAAAACTGTAAAAATTTAAACGTCATCCGATTTAAACGAAATTTGGTATACAGGTAGCTTATGATACCCTGAGTGTGCCACTATTTTCAAAATTTTTGTCCGACTTCTGGTTTTAAAATGGCGGCCGTTTTAAAGTTTTACAAAATGGCGGCCGTTGTCAGATCTCAGTTATGGCCAGAGCAATTTCAATGAAAATTGGTATACTGATACAGCTAACTATCCTGAGCATTTTTGCAAAAAAAATTTTTTGTCCGACTTCCGGTTTCCAAATGGCGGCCGTTTTAAAGTTTGCTCGTTTTCTCGCTCATCTTTTAACCGATAGAAATGAAACTTGGCCAACTGAAAGCTCATGTTATGAAGTTGTGCTCTTGACTTTTAGTTCCCTCTACTCGGTCAAAAGTGCGGAACGGGAGGCGACTTCAACGTTTCGGGAAACGTAAATTTTAATTATTATTATTATTTTCATATTTCTTATGTTTTCCCCTCGCAATGTTGTCCGCTCGTTTTCTCGCTCATCTTTTAACCGATCGAAATGAAACTTTGGGAACATGTTAAGGGTGACCTGAAGTTGTGCAATCCACTTTTGAAATTTTCAAAATGGCCGCCATTTTCAAAATGGCCGCCGTTGAAAAAAATGACGGCCGTTGTCAGATCTCAGTAATTGCCAAAGCAATTTCAATGAAAATTGGTATACTGGTACAGCTAACTATCCCGAGCATTTTTGCAAAAAAAAATTTGACGCGGCCGACATTTCAAAATGGCCGCCATCCGAACACCACCCCCCAAAAAATGTAAAAATTTAAACGTCATCCGATTTAGACGAAATTTGGTATACAGGTAGCTTATGATACCCTAAGTGTGCCACTATTTAAAAATGTTTTGTCCGACTTCCGGTTTCAAAATGGCGGCCGTTTTAAAGTTTTACAAAATGGCGGCCGTTGTCAGATCTCAGTTATGGCCAGAGCAATTTCAATGAAAATTGGTATACTGATACAGCTAACTATCCTGAGCATTTTTGCAAAAAAAATTTTTTGTCCGACTTCCGGTTTCAAAATGGCGGCCGTTTTAAAGTTTGCTCGTTTTCTCGCTCATCTTTTAACCGATCGAAATGAAACTTGGCCAACTGAAAGCTCATGTTATGAAGTTGTGCTCTTGACTTTTAGTTCCCTCTACTCGGTCAAAAGTGCGGAACGGGAGGCGACTTCAACGTTTCGGGAAACGTAAATTTTAATTATTATTATTATGTTTTCCTTTTTCCCCTCGCAATGTTGTCCGCTCGTTTTCTCGCTCATCTTTTAACCGATCGAAATGAAACTTTGGGAACATGTTAGGGGTGACCTGAAGTTGTGCAATCCACTTTTGAAATTTTCAAAATGGCCGCCATTTTCAAAATGGCCGCCGTTGAAAAAAATGACGGCCGTTGTCAGATCTCAGTAATTGCCAAAGCAATTTCAATGAAAATTGGTATACTGGTACAGCTAACTATCCCGAGCATTTTTGCAAAAAAAAATTTGACGCGGCCGACATTTCAAAATGGCCGCCATCCGAACACCACACCCCTAAAAATGTAAAAATTTAAACGTCATCCGATTTAGACGAAATTTGGTATACATGTAGCTTATGATACCCTAAGTGTGCCACTATTTAAAAATGTTTTGTCCGACTTCCGGTTTCAAAATGGCGGCCGTTTTAAAGTTTTACAAAATGGCGGCCGTTGTCAGATCTCAGTTATGGCCAGAGCAATTTCAATGAAAATTGGTATACTGATACAGCTAACTATCCTGAGCATTTTTGCAAAAAAAATTTTTTGTCCGACTTCCGGTTTCAAAATGGCGGCCGTTTTAAAGTTTGCTCGTTTTCTCGCTCATCTTTTAACCGATCGAAATGAAACTTGGCCAACTGAAAGCTCATGTTATGAAGTTGTGCTCTTGACTTTTAGTTCCCTCTACTCGGTCAAAAGTGCGGAACGGGAGGCGACTTCAACGTTTCGGGAAACGTAAATTTTAATTATTATTATTATTTTCATATTTCTTATGTTTTCCCCTCGCAATGTTGTCCGCTCGTTTTCTCGCTCATCTTTTAACCGATCGAAATGAAACTTTGGGAACATGTTAAGGGTGACCTGAAGTTGTGCAATCCACTTTTGAAATTTTCAAAATGGCCGCCATTTTCAAAATGGCCGCCGTTGAAAAAAATGACGGCCGTTGTCAGATCTCAGTAATTGCCAAAGCAATTTCAATGAAAATTGGTATACTGGTACAGCTAACTATCCCGAGCATTTTTGCAAAAAAAAATTTGACGCGGCCGACATTTCAAAATGGCCGCCATCCGAACACCACCCCCTAAAAATGTAAAAATTTAAACGTCATCCGATTTAGACGAAATTTGGTATACAGGTAGCTTATGATACCCTAAGTGTGCCACTATTTAAAAATGTTTTGTCCGACTTCCGGTTTCAAAATGGCGGCCGTTTTAAAGTTGTACAAAATGGCGGCCGTTGTCAGATCTCAGTTATGGCCAGAGCAATTTCAATGAAAATTGGTATACTGATACAGCTAACTATCCTGAGCATTTTTGCAAAAAAAAATTTTTGTCCGACTTCCGGTTTCAAAATGGCGGCCGTTTTAAAGTTTGCTCGTTTTCTCGCTCATCTTTTAACCGATCGAAATGAAACTTGGCCAACTGAAAGCTCATGTTATGAAGTTGTGCTCTTGACTTTTAGTTCCCTCTACTCGGTCAAAAGTGCGGAACGGGAGGCGACTTCAACGTTTCGGGAAACGTAAATTTTAATTATTATTATTTTCATATTTCTTATGTTTTCCTTTTTCCCCTCGCAATGTTGTCCGCTCGTTTTCTCGCTCATCTTTTAACCGATCGAAATGAAACTTTGGGAACATAATAAGGGTGACCTGAAGTTGTGCAATCCACTTTTGAAATTTTCAAAATGGCCGCCATTTTCAAAATGGCCGCCGTTGAAAAAAAATGACGGCCGTTGTCAGATCTCAGTAATTGCCAAAGCAATTTCAATGAAAATTGGTATACTGATACAGCTCCCTATCCCGAGCATTTTTGCAAAAAAAAATTTGACGCGGCCGACATTTCAAATTGGCCGCCATCCGAACACCACCCCCCTAAAACTGTAAAAATTTAAACGTCATCCGATTTAAACGAAATTTGGTATACAGGTAGCTTATGATACCCTGAGTGTGCCACTATTTTCAAATATTTTGTCCGACTTCCGGTTTCAAAATGGCGGCCGTTTTAAAGTTCTACAAAATGGCGGCCGTTGTCAGATCTCAGTTATGGCCAGAGCAATTTCAATGAAAATTGGTATACTGATACAGCTAACTATCCTGAGCATTTTTGCGAAAAAAATTTTTTGTCCGACTTCCGGTTTCAAAATGGCGGCCGTTTTAAAGTTTGCTCGTTTTCTCGCTCATCTTTTAACCGATCGAAATGAAATTTGGCCAACTGAAAGCTCATGTTATGAAGTTGTGCTCTTGACTTTTAGTTCCCTCTACTCGGTCAAAAGTGCGGAACGGGAGGCGACTTCAACGTTTCGGGAAACGTAAATTTTAATTGGTATTATAATTGTCTAAGCTTACTGACCTACTATTTCGAATATGGTTTAAAGTCTATGGTTTTTCTGTTCTTGAAGGGCAGATTTCCTTAGCCGGATATGGTATAACATTTTGAAAATTCGTTGATGAAAGCTCTACAACATCTTTATTATTTTTACGTTCAAGTGACACTGATGAGTCTTGATAAGACGAAACCCGCGTTCGACGTAGTCAATTCGATGACCTTGGTATCCAATCATACTTTTGGATTTATAGTGTTACTTAAAAAAATGCATGCAAATCGTTTTAAATTTTTTGTACTTGCCTTAGATATTAGATGAAGTTATCCTGGAAATTCAACTAAGAGGAAGAATATTATTTAATTTGACAATTATTGAAAACACTCTACCAAATGAAGATGTATCATCTGCATTAATGCATCGTTTTTCTATACTTAATTTGTAAGTGCATATTTTTTATCTATTTCTCTGTGTTGTTTGCAATAAAAAAATAGCAAATTTCGTGGTTATAACACACGCTTAACACATCCCGTGGATCCGAGTGCCCTACCGACGAAGTTTGGAGGCCTACCACAGAATCTTTACCACATAACTTATTTGCAAATGAGAATCCGTCTTAATATTACAAAATAATTATGCATAACATAAAGCTTCATTAATTAAGGATAGAAACGCAAAAACTTTTTAACAATGGATTCTAACGTATTTGTCTAGCTCTATATGCGTTGTTGCTTAATTACAATAATGCCTAAAATTCAATTTCGGCAGATAGTTATTGAAAAGCCAGATAGTATGTACATCTAAACATGCATTTAAATAGTTAGCATAATAACTAATTAAATGAAACTGTTTACTTTTTATCATATAGGATTAGTTTTCAAACTTGGATTTATTATACAAACGTATCTCAAGATATAAGTCGGGATAGCTATGACGGTGGAAAGTGTAATTATTTGTGTCCAAATATTTCGAAAGAGTTTCATGGAAATTGCTCAAGAGTCACAGATTGGCATTGTGATTTAGGTAAAATATTATTTTAACATTAAATCGTATTGAAAACTTTTCTATATGTATCATTTGTGGTTTTTGTGTTTCAGCATATAGATTTTCCGAGATATTCTAACTCAATGACGTCACTCTTCAACAGCAACGTATATCAACACGGTTGATATCGCTAGCAGCTAATTTGAATAAGAATAGAATTGCTGTGCTTATCTTTAGTTTTCTTATAGGTTCACTAAAGCAATGGTCCTGACTTGGTACAGGCATTTCAAAAGAAATGATGGGTAAAACCAGGTTTATGTCTTGCTAAATCCTCCCGCTTTCATAACTGTAGTTAGGTGGTGTATTGATAAAAATAGTTTGGCATCATACACCACCAGTCAGCAATAGGTGTATCCAATGATCATCGCATCACAGTCACCATGTACATAATTTAGGAGAGGCCTCGGTGGCCGAGTGGTCAAGGTAGTTCGTCTACTATTAATCACGTGGTCTGTCAACACTGAGATTGCGGGTTCGATTCTCACTGCGGGCAGGGTGTACTCGACTCCAATCTTAATTGACAAGGATTGCCAGTTTTCCTACCGCTGGTCGGGGGTTCTCTCCGGGTACTCCGGCTTCCTCCCCCAATAAAAACTGGACGCCATGATATAGCTGAAAAATTGCTGAAAGTGGCGTTAAACAGCATCAAACAAACAAACAAACAAACAAACATAATTTAGGAATGTAAACATTTGTAAAACTGTAAATGTGCAATTATATTTTCCCACGAAATGTTATCTATAGTAAACGTATTAAAGGCGCGGACACGTCGTTATTTCTTGTAACCTTGGTTTTAAATATCTATCTCGAGGATAAGGTCGACTTTTTCAAAAATCTGTTTATTCTCTGCACGCCCTTGCATACCTAATAAATTGAGAAATATAGACGCATATTCTCGAGAAGCTAGAATATTGCTGCCCAATTGAGGACAATTTATAATTAAAAAAGTAAAATCGCCTCGTTTGTCGTAAATTCTCTTGTTTGAGATAATTATTGGCGTCATATTCGAGGTGTTGGTCTAACAATGATTTAGATGAATCCGTTTCTTTAGTTTCTTCATGTTCTGAAGGATATATGAACGAAAGCCACTCAGCACATCGAGGATTGTTAAATGAAATCACATCATCAATATATCTATACTTGAAATTTCAAGACCTAGCTTTTTTTATCGTTTTGTCTTTAATAAGACGTTGAAAAAGATCAGTTTCATACGAATACAGAAACACATCAGCAAGGAGTTGGGCACAGTTTGGACCCATTGGAATTACCTTCTGAAAAAACACATCATCGAAAAGTTGCAACCTAAAACTACATTTTTGTAGGCATATGTGGAAGCAAAGTTGTATATATGATTTCTTTAAGACGGAATTTTAGTTTATCGTCAGGCAATGGTATAGAAAAAATAGGTTCCAATAGATGCAATTTGATGTCAATATTGATTTTTAATTGTTTAACAGCTCTTGAAAAATTTGTAGAATCCACATATGATTGATATTACTGAATAAACAGTTTCACAGTATTTTTGATGTCCTTCTTTCACTGTAGGCGATATATTTGTCAACCGTATTGACAACTTTGTAGTAAAGTACGTGGGTTAGCTGGCTATGTATCTTTTCTTTTAAGAATTTTTATGTTGTTTAAGTATCCTATACAAGTATGGTAATTGAATATTAAAGGAGGCATGCAGGACTTATGGTTAGCCATGATTTCATCTTTGTAAAATGTGGTACGTTTGTATGTCGAAATACCAGAGTTATCGTTGATGCCTAGTTCTTTAATTCATAGTATGTAATTTGACTTGCATATGAACAGCCCTGTCTGCAAAGAGCCTTACACAACGAAGTTAAATAAATTTACAACAAAATTTGTCCGAATTTTAAACGAGACTTTTACAGCTGACCGATGGCGACATTTAGGATGTAACGGATAAGACTGCTTTTTGAAAAATGATACCAATAAATACCATACCTCCACTGAAATCTAAGCTGCTGTATTTATCAAGAGAGTTTGATTAGAAAGAAATTTATAAGTTGTATTTGGCCAAAAAAAAAAATTCAAAAATACAACAAAGTTTCAGGCAATAAATTTTGCTACGTAACTGAAACATTCGAGAAGTCATTTGCAGACTCACGGAAAAAACGATTTATGACGACCGATGTATTTCAGGTTTTTCTGAATTCAATCACATAAGCCAACATGCCATATAAGAAAGCCTTTCAACAACATTCTATGGTATCTGGACATTTCGGCCCATAGCAATATCGGCCCATGTCAAAATCGCCAACACTTACTTATATTTAAAGGATATATCAAATTTAAAGTAAGATATAGAATACTAAAATATAGAATACTAAATTTTTATATATTTTTTATATTAATTGATATAACTGTAACCGAATTTGTTAATAGTAGTTCGGATCTTTAAATTACCACAAGGTGATCCCAGACGCTATTACATATGCATCTGGGTGATCGAGACTACTATAATTAATGTAGAGTTTATATTTTACTCACTCTACCATAACAAACCTTCCGGGATTGAAAACAAAATAGACGTTTCTACTAAAACGTTTTCTAAGAGCTGCGTTGTTATAAAAAGAATTCAAAACGTTTTTGGCGTCTCAAATGTCAGTTGATCTTTGTATTCAGCCATCTGCTATTCATCATCTTTGATGAACTGTGTGTCAGCAATGTGAAAATGAGTTTAAGTCTTCTTGAAAGATGTGCTCGACCTTAGCCTTAATTGACAGAGATTTTAAGTAAGTGGATATTCTCACTATGTTATTCCGTCCATCTTGAACGGGTTTGATAGAATTGTTGTTTGTTTCTAGTTCATTTTCGTGGACCAGCGCCGTTTGTCTAATGCCAATAGTAGCACTAAGCCATGATAACGAGCTATCAATACTATTTTATTTGAAACTTCACATTTTAGAGTGTAGACTTGCTACATGACATGTTCGCGATTGTCTTTTGTCTAATTGTATTATATTAAACTCAAAAGACATTTTTTTAGCTTTAAAGTTTTTTATTGTGAATATAAGGAAATTCTAGTTAAATATAATTGTACAATTTAATGGTTGGCCATTTTGATGCAAATAAAGTTTTAACTTTTTATCGTTTAGACATGCATCATGAGACATCCAATAAGGTAAGAAAGTATTTTTTTTAATGGTAAAGAATTAGATTCCATAAATTTGTATTTTTGAAATACGAATTGATTTTTTTGTAGAACTATTTCAAATTTAGTCTCTTTTGATTAACATTCAAATTTTATAGTTATTTGTTTTTGTTGTCTGAAGAAACGTCTTCGTCTGTAATTCAAACAGATTTAATATATGGAAATACGAACACAAAGTCAAAGTCGAAACCCTTTATTTATAGTCAGTTTAGGAAGAAAATAAACATCAGCTGCGGAAAGTTTTCTGCCAATTTAAAGAACTAAAACATACATAATTATCACAGACACCCACACACATAATTCAATATCTTAAATAAAAGTAAAAACAATATATACCGAGCATCAAGGAAAGTTTCTCAAAAGACAATCAACAAATCAGAGACAACCTGGCAAACTTGACAACCAACAATCAAACATGAAGCAAGTACAGCAATGATCCAGACTTGGTACAGGCATTTCAAAAGATATAGTGAGTTAAACTATGTTTCATGGCATGCCAAACCCCCGCTTCCATTTCTGTAGTTTGTGAGTTGTTGTATTGAAATGAAAAAGGTTGGGTATCAAAAACCACTAGTCGGCAATAGGTGTATGAAATGAACATTGCAACACTATCTCTGCAATCATATCTTTACAAAGGACTAAATATTTATCAACAATGGAATGGTAGCTATAGTAAAATATTTTGGAAGCGAGGACTTGACATTTTTTACTGGTGACGTTTGCAAACATTAGCTTTTGCATACCAGATTAATTGAGAAATATTGTGAAGATGAAATATTGCTGTACGAGTGAGGACAATTTATTATTTTGAAATTAAAATCGCCTCGTTTGTAGTAAATACTTTTGCCGAAAAGACAATTGGCGTCATATTTGAGGTGTAAGTCTACACATATTGTAGATGCGGCTGTTTTTGTAGATCTTTTGTTGCCAGTTTTGCAGGAAATTTTAATGAAAGTCACTAAGCAAATAGGGGTTTCTTAATTAAAAGAACATCATCAATAAGATATCCATAAAGGCAATGACTAAGTTTGTTTGTTGGACAGTTTTTAACGATGGATATCTGTATAAAAGTTGTTAACAGATTGTCAATGGAAGGACTTTCCCTACTGATGCGTATACACATTGAAGATTTAATAGTTACAAGGATGTTTTCATCTATCAATTTTATAATATGTATTGGTATAAACTCACTAAAGTTGTTCATGCAAAATTGTCTCAAAATCAATCAGAAACAAGAATTGATAAAACACTGTTCTTTGAAAATCAGTTATCATGATTCTTGTAATTAAACGCATTCCTTAGCTGTCTCTCGGGTCAGTTTACCATCGTTATTGATTTTCTGACGGTTTGTATTCATTTAATTATTATTTTGGTCATAACCTACGAAAGCCATGAAAATTGGTACTCTACGAACAAAAATAAAAACCACAGTAACTTGCCTTTTGTCCTTTGGTAGACTTAAAGCTACATATTTGTAGGCATATGAAGGAGTAAGGCTCTATGTATGATTTTTTAAGACGGGAATTTAGTTTATCGGTAATTTGTTACAATTTCCTTTGATCTTTACTACCAATAAAATTAGTATCAACGCTTAGTAGAACAACGACTAGTGATACTAGAAATTATCAGCTGTTGGTCATTTGTCATGCGCGAACACATTGCGAAGAATCTGCCTTACTTTTTGAACAATCGCGCATCACTGACCAACGCAAAGCTCATAAATATTAAGGAAAAACAAACATCACGATAGAAACAATACATCTATGCTACAATTAATCAGACCTGTCCAGACACTAAGAAGTGTTACAAAATATAAAACGCAACACACAATCAGTGTCAAGAGAGTATCATATTAGTCTCCTGAAATAAGAAAAACGAACAATGTACATACAATGCCCCCTTTTTGTATGACAGTACGCTCGAATTTCGGCGATAAACGGGTCTTGAAAGTGTATCGCTTTAACGGCGTTTAATGCAGGATATTTTAACAGTACACTTCGTTTAGATCGCTGAATGAGGGAAGGCTGCCGAAACATCGAGTATGTGACCGTAGTCGTAGACGTAGTTGATAGGCTATAGCCCTTTATACTATAGGCAACTAATTACTTGGTGTTACACAGGCAGAAATTTTCATTACATATTTAGGGGGTACGGAATCAATATGAATTGATTTATCAAAATCGTTAGCCCCATAAACGGAATAACTGATATGCACACCAAGCCGGTCAGTGAAAGAAATCGTAATCAGAATCATTTTCTTCTTTGAAGAAACATTAATATAGTTTTCATGATAAACTACCTATTTAAACTTTTTCGTAATGCTGAAATTGGTTTCAGATTGACATTTCCTCTCCATTTGAAATTCTCTCCGGCGCCGTCCGTACAATCGCTTTAAATAACAGTTTTTGAATGAATGAGGTAGGAGTGACGTCATGTCAAACCGCATTACGCATTCCACATATACAACTATTAGCGACATCACGTGACTTCTGTGACGTATTTTTTGTCAGCCATATTGGATTTTTCACTCAATAGAAAATCAATGGGACGATTTAAATAACGCCGATATCTTGTTAAATAAATAAAATATATATGTTTTGCACATTGTTCCCAGTTCTACAGTCCCTTATCTTTCGAATGATATGAATTTTATTAGTTTAAATTACTTGCAAAATACTTCCCATTTTGTTTGAAAAAAAGCCTTATTTTATGCCTTCTGGTTACATTGTTTCAATGGGAAATTGTCAAATGTGCTTCACTTCTGACGTAAATTGCATAAATACAGTTCGTATAAACATAGTTTTGCACATATATACAAATAGTAGACATATTGATGTATTTAATTTTCACATTTTTAACACTTTAATTCTTGATCTTCATACTTCCCATTTCATTTGAAATTAGCTCATTTTACAATTTTTAACATGGCGGAGTGCAGACCACGTGGTTCAGACAAGGGACAGGGATGTGTGGTATTTTTATGGTTTAATTATATCTCAGAAATTTGTAACATGTTTAATTTAGATTGATTAATAATTAAATTAAAAAAAACTTTAAGAGTATTTGACAAACAAAATACTGTCTATAGAAAAAAATAACTGCAATTGCATTGTCTTGAATTGAAAATGTGGTAATGATTTTTGTGATAAACATTTATAAAGTATTTATGTTAAAGAAAATTACAAAAATATCCCCATTTTTTCTCACGCATAAAGGTAGTCAAAATTCAAGTTTTAAGGAATAAGCTGTTCAATAAACATCCTGTACAGATAATACAAGTTTATGGCAGTACAAGCTTTATCAGGAAGACACAGCCTGGGTTAAATTTCAATACATTGAAGGTGTTCTTAATAACACATCTGTCACAAATGTTTATTAGGTAACCATAATTCATTAATAATTTTATTAAATAATGAACTATAGTAGTAGTTTTTGAGTATAAAAAAAATAATGATGCCACGGAGAAACAACGATAAACGAGGAACTCCATAAATGATAAAAAATAAAAGTATATATAAAAAATAGAAAAAATTGTTAAATATTAATAATATGTTTAAAACACATTAAATAATTTTATTAATAATAACAGCAATTTGATATATTATAAAAGTTTGGTGTTAATGATACACAACAGTCGTTCATTGATAAACAGAGTTATCGAACCTAATTATGACAGTAATAGTTGCATATGAAAAATTCTACAAAAGAAGTAGTGCACAGATTCTTACCGTAAAAACGGCACTATTACAAGGCAAAATAACCTCAAATATGTCAAAAAATGAAAACAAATAAAAAAGATGTATTTAAATTGAGAAATTACCGATAAAAAAATTATTAGTATTTTTTTTTCGCTCGTCAAGGATTATCAGGTCCATATCAGATATAGACCTGATAATCCTTGTCTCGCGAAAAAATACTAATAATTAATATTTATTGTGATGCAAGGTGTTATAAAGTGTTGAACAAATTTTCTACTTGATAAAATTAAGATATCGATCTTGGTGTTAAAATGACTAAAGTTTCTATATAATTTTTTAATAATCCACAAGGTGTTCTAAAGAGTCGAAAAATTAAAGGTGCTAATTAATACAAATTTACTATGGAGCCTGATATTAAATTGATCAAAGGTTCATTATAATTTTAAATTTACTTATATTACCTGTAGTTTTAATAATTTGCATGTAAATCCAATACATGTATGGTAAGTTTCAGGCTCTTATTGTCAGTAATATTCAAATAAGTCATCAAGAAATGTGGTACGTTTGCATGTAGAATGCCAATCTGTATACTAATACTTCAAAGGATCTTGTTATAAGCCTTGTCTGCAGGGACAACAACATATTTGTCATGGAAGGAAGTGAGGCACCTCATAGCAACCTCATGTGTGAATTTTGGATTTACGTCTTTGATTAAGGCAACGTCTAATATTTGTTATTACGCCGTTGTACCACGGACCTTATTGTCCTTTAAAACAAACAAGCATACATAAGACCACCATGATAACTTTATGCATGCATAGCACAGTAATAAAAAGAAAAAAACCCGAAATATAAAAATCTGTTTGCACATAACATCAAACAGAATGTCATACATGCATAACACTAAATGCAAACAATAAGACCTTTAGTTTTATGCTTGCAAAAAACACATTTAAGTGCATTTTAAAAATAAAATTGTTTTTATAGAAAACAAACAACAGAAAACAACATGCAGGTAGTACATTCATAAATTTTTTAATGTTTGCATTGTGTTAAGGTGTTTATAGATTCTTAATTACCTGTCGATAAATTTGATACGATCAAATTGCATTTCTTTATTATAAGATTTATATTGTATAATAATAATACCTACATTGCGCTTGTGAATTATATTATTAGGTGTGGTTGAAAGAAAATATGATGCTGGTAATTGGAATTTTAATAGGAGTAATTGTTTTAGCTGCCATATTAATTGTCTTTGTTTGTAGAAGGTAGGTATAAATTATTAAATAAATGACTATTTCTTACGGGTTTATATGGAAGACCGTTCTGTGAAATCAACTTCAAAGCATCTAATTAATTTCAACTATTTAATTTACCTCAAATTTAATACCGACATATTGAAAAGTTGTTAATTAAAATTCAATATTCTTCTGTATTAGGCATGGAAGGAAGCAATTACATTTGGTAAAATATGTCTAATGTTATAACCATTTCAATGGTATGTTTGTATTGTGTAGAATAAAACCAAAACCAAAGCAAATGGAAACAGATGCAACCGGTGTACCTACTCACAACCGGAGACTTTCGTTTGTAATTGAACCAAACGATGAGCTGCCATCAAAAAATCCAAAACAATCACACAACAATCCTGTTTACGAGAATATAAGGAAAGTAATGGGTAATGGAAAGTGTTAAGACTTCAAACTATAGAGACATTATACATACAAATTACTACCGATAGTAAAATAATTGAATCTGTCATTAGAATGCATTATGTACTTTTATAATGTAGTTCCAAAATATATATTATGAAATATAACATTGTTGTTTGAATCTAAGAACAACTAGCCGACAATTTCATGTCTCAGCTCTATACCTTGAGATTGCATAGGAGTCAGACAGATTCGTTAGTTTAGTATACAATAAAGTATTTATAAAGGAAACAGGGTGGCTGTGGTATACTTCTAAAACAAGTGTTTTGTATACCCAGTTAGTTTTTGATCCTTTGAAGAAACATGTGTGGATACATGTCCTAATTAAAAGATTATGGGATTATGAACAATTACGGTATAAAAAGAGTCTATACAATTTAAAAAAAAGCTTTTTAAAATGTTTCACAAAAACATATACTACAACCCACACTTTTATGTGTTTGCTTTTATGCAAGTTATATTTCCGTGATATTGCAATGTATTTTTTATTATTATCTATGTTTAAAAAACGGAATAATTTTGTAATTTAAGATGTTTATGTAAATTGCCGCTAAAGTAAACTATAAAAACCTTTACTTTTGCATATTGTAACAAGGGTTAATGTATCTTTTTATATAGCTCGAATGGACTGAAATCGCGCTTATACCCTTTATTTGTAACTTGTTTCGGAAAGTTTGCGTTGCTGTTTATATTTATTTATTTTAATGCATTCAAAATAATATCACAAAACACAGCATATTATAATTTAGGCGCAATAACTCCTATAAACTTGTTGAATGTTTTAGATCAATGCAACGAATGATAGCTGGGTAATATAGTGCTGAATATTTTTATACTAAACGTTACGTGTCTGTGCGGCGGTTTTTTGCCTGACAATATGAAAAATGTTAACCGCGTTTGGTCGAGTTTATGCTTCTTTTGTAGATCCCAAATATCTTTTTTTTTAAATCAACAATTATTTTTCACAGTTAATCGGCGTTTTGAAATGCGGCGGAATTTTCATTTTGATTAAACGATTTTCCATACTAAATTGTAATCTTGTTTTGAACGGAAGTGTACGTTAGAAACATTCCATTGTTGTCTATTCGAATCCTTCGGGTAATGTCTGCAGTTGAGGCGGGAAAAGTCTCGCGGTCTGTCCGAATACATTTCCAGTCACGAAAGCAGACGAACGTTTGTAAACAACAAAAGAACCCTCGAGGAACAAAAATGAAAATTCCTCCTCTTCAATATTGTCCGAACCCTTTGGTGATGTCTTTACATACACTTAATATATTGTTAAAAGTGGATGTAGATAATGGAGATCATTTTTTTTTCAATTAATTTATAAGTTTTGATATGTGTTGAATAAAAACCGTCAATGCAGCCTATTATATTACAAATGTTGCTGTAAGTTGCAAAGTGGAAAAGAAGTCATCACTTAACAATTTCACGGTCGCTTTCATGACTTGGTTGACCGTTACAGAACATCTGTGCCACAATGACCTTTGATTTCCGTTTATTGTAACCTATTTCCATCTATCTTACTGGATTATGACACCCCCATTCAGATATGATAAATTACCGGATTTTTACCCGACTGGCACGACGCGTCATAAGCACTGAGCAAGATTAGCTTAACGGAACCCCTGGACTCACTCCGAGTTTTTAGAGCGATTCATGTCACTCAATTTTTAGTTAGTTAGTTAGTTTGTTTGTTTTGTTGTTCTCACTTTTATTTATTTATAATTGTCTGTCCTTGATTTATTGTTTAATGCATACTCATCTGCTTCTTTGAAACTTTTTCGTGCAGCTTCAGTTCCTTCGTATAGATGACCTGAAAATTATATTTTGACACACAATTCTTAGTATTGGATGTCTTAAATGTTCAGCGTCAGTTTGATTTAAATTTATTTATTTTTCCCCTAACAAAAGGTTCAGACGTTTTTAAAATAAAAAATTAAACATAAAGAATTTCAAAATTTACTCTTGTCCATGATACGTCAGTGAAATTAAAAACAATTGCAGGGCCACTAAAAAAAAACTATTTAAAAATGCCTAAATACAGATGAAGACAAAGGCACACGACGAACAAACGATGATATATGAGAATTTAAATCCAATAAAACGCATAATTGCAATACGGCGCTCCGTACAAGTACACAGTGATTGCCTCTAATTTGAGACTTGTCGAGTTACTCATATTCATAGCCTCTAATTATACACCCGTCGAATTACGTTTATTGTAAGGTCTAGGAAAAAGTCAAATCCAGGAATAGCAAGATTTAATACCTATCACTCATTAAAATGTGCGATCGTATTTAAAAAATGGATTTCCCATAACCATCAATGAAGTCAGACGGCCATAGAACTTTTAAAGGGATAATATCAACATAGGTTTAACAAGCCGTTATTTAAGACGCTTAGCAGTCATCATCAGTTACCGGTCTAGAAAATCGGGATACCGATAGCAGGATCTCGCATAACGTTTAAATTGTACAATATACGAACCATAAACCAGAGCTGCTGCAATGCTGCTATCGATAAACGGGAAGTTTAAAATAGCAAGTTGAAATCATTACGTTTGTCGAGTCTAGGTCTGAGCAAGAAGCCGACCTAAATATATTAGTTGTATCTTTAATTTCAAGCTAAGGTAGATCAAATCCAAATAGCCATTAAATTAAGATATACAGCAAAAAGTCTGAGCCAGTGTCTTTTCCTTCTCTGTCAGCAAGAAAGACACACGTTACGCTTTTCATTCGATGGACTTTGTATATCTCTTTTATAACTGCTGTTACTTCTAAAACTATTAACGTACGAATAGTTCAACAAGTAAAAGTACATACATACATCTGGCGAATAGAATAACAAATTCTCAGTTCAGTGTCTTAAGACATCCTCTTAAGACAAGTTATAATGCCAAGGTGAAACATTTTTAGTCTTTCCACTTTTTATTACTAAACATTTAATCTAATCTAGGCACTCACGTGCTATAAAATGTATGAATGTATGTTCTGCACAGTGTACACGCATTGCTTCGCATGTCTTGTCTCTTGACATGTATTGATACTAGTAATTGTATGTTCATGACGAAAACTTGTCCCAAACGTATGCGTTTTATTCAAAATATAAATCCATATAGTAACAACTTTTAATAAAGCATATCGACACTATAATGGACTTCTCGTTTTTACACATCTCTGCAACAGAGCTTTATTACCAAATTTCGAGATATATATCAATTCGAACAAATGGTGCAATTTGAAAAAATTATTTTGCAAATATTGCCTTAACAATATCACCACACAAGTGGAAGTGTAGAAGAAAATTTTAATGTTTTCATTTTTAAAGTGGACATTATGACGAATCATCTAAAATTAACTGCGTATAATTAAATATGTTGTTGATAACAATGCTGATAACAATAAACAGACTATACTGGACCAAATATAAATGCACATTTCTATTTACAAATATCTAGAATCAACATATTTTAAATTTTATCAATAGAGTTAAGCAAACAATTGTTTACCCAGAAATAAAAAGGATTAAATCGTCAATTTGTTAATACATAATCTAAAACGTAGTTTTTTCATCGAAGACGATGTCCGAAAACAACATATACATAGACTGTGGAATAACAAGTTAATCGTACTAGTTTTTCGCAAAATAGTCCCATATTATGACGTATTGAACTTGAATTTTTCGGGTAATGTCTGCAGTTGAGGCGTGAAAAGTCTCGCGGTCTGTCCGAATACATTTGCACGTCACGAAAGCAGACGAACGTTTGTAAACAACAAAAGAACCCTCGAGGAACAAAAATGAAAATTCCTCCTCTTCAATATTGTCCGAACCCTTTGGTGATGTCTTTACATACACTTAATATATTGTTAAAAGTGGATGTAGATAATGGAGATCATTTTTTTTCAATTAATTTATAAGTTTTGATATGTGTTGAATAAAAACCGTCAATGTAGCCTATTATATTACAAATGTTGCTGTAAGTTGCAAAGTGGAAAAGAAGTCATCACTTAACAATTTCACGGTCGCTTTCATGACTTGGTTGACCGTTACAGAACATCTGTGTCACAATGACCTTTGATTTCCGTTTATTGTAACCTATTTCCATCTATCTTACTGGATTATGACACCCCCATTCAGATATGATAAATTACCGGATTTTTACCCGACTGGCACGACGCGTCATAAGCACTGAGCAAGATTAGCTTAACGGAACCCCTGGACTCACTCCGAGTTTTTAGAGCGATTCATGTCACTCAATTTTTAGTTAGTTAGTTTGTTTGTTTGTTTTGTTGTTCCCTCTTTTATTTATTTATAATTGTCTGTCCTTGATTTATTGTTTAATGAATACTCATCTGCTTCTTTGAAACTTTTTCGTGCAGCTTCAGTTCCTTCGTATAGAAGACATGAAAATTATATTTTGACACACAATTCTTAGTATTGGATGTCTTAAATGTTCAGCGTCAGTTTGATTTAAATTTATTTATTTTTCCCCTAACAAAAGGTTCAGACGTTTTTAGAATAAAAAATTAAACATAAAGAATTTCAAAATTTACTCTTGTCCATGATACGTCAGTGAAATTAAAAACAATTGCAGGGCCACTACAGAAAAAAACTATTTAACAATGCCTAAATACAGATGAAGACAAAGGCACATGACGAACACACGATGATTTATGAGAATTTAAATCCAATAAAACGCATAATTGCAATACGGCGCTCCGTACAAGTACACAGTGATTGCCTCTAATTTGAGACTTGTCGAGTTACTCATATTCATAGCCTCTAATTATACACCCGTCGAATTACGTTTATTGTAAGGTCTAGGAAAAAGTCAAATCCAGGAATAGCAAGATTTAATACCTATCACTCATTAACATGTGCGATCGTATTTAAAAAATGGATTTCCCATAACCATCAATGAAGTCAGACGGCCATAGAAGTTTTAAAGGGATAATATCAACATAGGTTCAACAAGCCGTTATTTAAGAAGCTTAGCAGTCATCATCAGTTACCGGTCTAGAAAATCGGGATACCGATAGCAGGATCTCGCATAACGTTTAAATTGTACAATATACGAACCATAAACCAGAGCTGCTGCAATGCTGCTATCGATAAACAAGAGGTTCACAATAGCAAAGTTGAAATCATTACGTTTGTCAAGTCTAGGTCTGAGCAAGAATCCGACCTAAATATATTAGTTGTATCTTTAATTTCAATCTAAGGTAGATCAAATCCAAATAGCCATTAAATTAAGATATACAGCAAAAAGTCTGAGCCAGTGTCTTTTCCTTCTCTGTCAGCAAGAAAGACACATGTTACGCTTTTCATTCGATGGACTTTGTATATCTCTTTTATGATTGCTTTTACTTCTAAAACTATTAACGTACGAATAGTATATCTGTCGAATAGGATAACAAATTCTCAGTTCAGTGTCTTAAGACATCCTCTTAAGACAAGTTATGATGCCAAGGTGAAACATTTTTAGTCTTTCCACTTTTTATTACTAAACATTTAATCTAATCTAGGCACTCACGTGCTATAAAATGTATGAATGTATGTTCTGCACAGTGTACACGCATTGCTTCGCATGTCTTGTCTCTTGACATGTATTGATACTAGTAATTGTATGTTCATGACGAAAACTTGTCCCAAACGTATGCGTTTTATTCAAAATATAAATCCATATAGTAACAACTTTTAATAAAGCATATCGACACTATAATGGACTTCTCGTTTTTACACATCTCTGCAACAGAGCTTTATTACCAAATTTCGAGATATATATCAATTCGAACAAATGGTGCAATTTGAAAAAATTATTTTGCAAATATTGCCTTAACAATATCACCACACAAGTGGAAGTGTAGAAGAAAATTTTAATGTTTTCATTTTTAAAGTGGACATTATGACGAATCATCTAAATTAATTGGGTATAATAAATATGTTGTTGATAACAATGCTGATAACAATAAACAGACTATACTGGATCAAAATATAAATGCACATTTCTATTTACAAATATCTAGAATCAACATATTTTAAATTTTATCAATAGAGTTAAGCAAACAATTGTTTACCCAGAAATAAAAAGGATTAAATCGTCAATTTGTTAATACATAATCTAAAACGTAGTTTTTTCATCGAAGATGATGTCCGAAAACAACATATACATAGACTGTGGAATAACAAGTTAATCGTACTAGTTATTCGCAAAACAGTCCCATATTATGACGTATTGAACTTGAATTTTTTTAAACTATTGTTTAATCAACTATAACGTTTATGTATTCAGAACAATATTCACAAGGAAATAGTTTATTCTAATCTTAATGAGAGTGATACAAACTATACTTTCAACAGAAAAACAGAGGGCGTGATATCCATCGCCTATGACGTCAATATTCAGCATAACAACATGGTTAAGTAGTTTTGTTCATTAAAACATTCTATACTTCTAAGAGGTAAAAAAACACCCGTCAACAAGAATAGAAAACTACTAGGACATAATTTATATTGAGACCATGACGCACGACACAACGAAAATCACAACACAAGGTTAATGTTTTGTGAATTGTACGTCAATAGTAAATATTTCTATGACGACACTTCAAGTTGTAGTGTTTTTATATGAGTCTCTGTGTGTTCGAAATTGAATTGGAATAACTCGTAGATCATTTTACATTGATAGTTTTATGATAACCGATTTCACAAACATAATATGTTTTCCTCATATGCAGCAGTTCTAACCATTTATACAGACATATTTGACGTTGCAACGATCTTATTTTGTGAGAGTTGAGAGAAGCCTTTATATTTGTGTGCACCTCTAATGCAGATTTGCGTACAATTGATAAGCAATCATCCAATTTTCTTTTGCATGTTGTTATAAGTAGACAGTACTTCTGTGAAATCAACAAAATCTGAAGTGATAGAAACTTATGTGACTACATGATTAAATGCAGACTTAACTCTGATTTGTTAAACGTTTTTTTCTTAATTTAATTTTAGCGTTAATTGCTGTTAATTAAATAGCCATCTAGATTATTGTGCATGTTCTACTGTGCGGGATATTTTATGTCAGTGTTGTACTACTGAAAGCTTTCTTAAAGTTAATTAAGAGTTAATTTTATTTCAAGGCACCTGTGCTGTATTATGTGCTACAATTTGACGATTCTGACCTGAATCATGTTACAGATTAATATCTTCAATATCAATACGAAAAATAGTGAGGAACAAACAGAAAGGGAGGAACCCGAACCCCCCCCCCCTTTGGTGTACTCAGGTGCTCCGGACAAATAAGCAGTTTATGACTCTAATTAGACACCCGTCAAGTTACTCACCGTCATGTCAAGATAAAAGTTAAATCCAGGACTAGGAAAGACTATCTAATACTCAGCAAAAATGTCTGCTTTTGGAAGATGGATTTCCCACAACGATCAATTAAGTCATGTTGACGACCATAGACCTTCTGAAGTTTAACATCAACCTAGGTACAGCGGAGCTTTGTTTGAATAGCTTAGTAGTCAACAGCAGCGACCGGTCTAGAAAATCGGAATACCAATCACAGAATGTAGCATAAAGTACACGTTGTGAAATGTCAACAGTATACGCCGGAGATGCTGGAATGTTGATGTCGATGAACGGGAAGTTGATAGTTGGAAAGAACAAGTTTGTCGTGTTTATTTTGTAGTTTTCCGAGTCTATTTCTAGAGGTATGTCTAAGTAAGAGACTGGCCTATATGTATTGATGGTGTCTTTAATTTCAAGTTCGCTTGAATAGATTAAAAAGTCACCGAATTAAGCATTGTTTAGGACCAAAACATATGGACCAATGTCTTTTCTTTCGAGTTCAGCAGGCCTTCTATGAATTCAGCCTCATAAGAGTACAAAAACAGGTCGACGAGGAGAGGAACACAATGTTTACCCATTGAAATACCAAAGGTCAGTTGAAAAACATGTCCACCAAACAAAACAAATATGTTGTCGATCAGAAAATTAAACATTTTACACTTTTGGTCTTCAATATATTTATTATTATTTGATTTTAGATTAATTGATTACGAAATAAGGTCTGTCATTACTAATAACCAGTCTTTTTGCTTGAAACAACAGCGTTTAATAAGATATTTAAGCCTGGTTTTATGTAGAATAACCGTACAGTGTCGAAAAATCAAAGGTTTTAATTCTGTTAAAATGAGATGAGAACATGATTGAACCAATCTTGTTACTACTTAACTGTAGTGTTATGAATCCCGCAGTCTTTCTTTTTCATGGTTAGGTCTTTTGTCCATTTATGTTGGTTATCATAGGTAGTATGAATTTGAATTTTATGTGTATTGCAAATAATTTATCACTGTATAAGCATAAGGCTATCAATTGATAGCCTTTCCAATTTAGTTACCTTGTGAGTGCAGTCATTAAAATGCGCCTTATTAAGGCTTTCCACTTTCCGAGTGGAAAGACTTACTGTCATTAGTCTGTTTCTTATTAAGGCTTTCCACTTTCCGAGTGGAAAGACTTACTGTTATTAGTCTGTTTCTTATTAAGGCTTTCCACTTTCCGAGTGGAAAGACTTACTGTTATTAGTCTGTTTCTTATTAAGGCTTTCCACTTTCCAGTGGAAAGACTTATTGCATTTTGTCTGTTTCTTATTATTATTATTCTTATTATTCTTCCGCCAAGTTTTGTTATCCCATTATAAATTTTGTTTCGCGACATGTCGTAAAGACATTTTGTACTATGGATGTATGAGACAATACGCATTCGCAGTTAACCCTGTCACACCGAACACTTTTTCTTTACGGAGTTATTTCCCCTGTCATAAAAAGCTTGTGTGCAGATAAACTTTGAAACCGTAAAAGATTTCGCAATAAAAATTGTTGCAAAATGGTCAGCTATTGATTGCGACAATTTGTTACATATCGCGCAAAGTATTTTGACGACTCCTTGTAGGAGTTATTTCCCCTTATTTATTGGAAGTACATTTTGTACCATAGTGACTCATGAACCAGAGGTGACAGAGACTAGATATTTCACAGTTGGTCATCATTGACCTTGACCTTGAAAAAGGTCACAAGGTCAAAGGTCAAGGTCACATTCTAAATTTTGACACTGTGGTGTGTACGATTCTCCTCCTGAACCATAAGAGATACAGAAATAAATCTTTTACCAAAATGTGTATCATATTAAGGTCTTGAAAGGTCACTATAAATGATTTGACTTTTGAAAGAGTTATCTCCCCTGGATCAATTAAATATAGTGTATATAGCGTTATCTCAGTAACTATGACAGATATTTATATGAAACCTTATATTATTAGTCATCATTGACCTTGACCTTGAAAATGGACACAATGTCAAACGTCAAGGTCACGTTTGAAATTTTGACATTATCTTGTCATCGCTATTTCTTTGAAACGGTAAAAGATAGCTTATAACTTATAACGGATAAAATGTCGGCCTCATAAATGCGCAATTTTTTTCTATTTAAAGGAAAAGGATTTGACTTCATCTTATAGGAGTTATCTCCCATTACAACCATTGATATTTACTTTTTCATTGATAACTTATTAACTATTGATAGTAGAGGCATGGGGACTTCACCAAAGACCATTATGACCCTTGACCTTGAAAATAGAAACAAGGTAAAAGGTCAAGGTCATCTTATAAATTTGGGTATTTATGATAAATAGGCATTTCTTCATAATTATAAGACATATTGACTAAGGATCTTCACTGTTACTCCTTTATTGACCCTCAGCATGGTCAAGGTCATATTGACAGCAGTCAAGGTCAGATAATATTTTTTGGAAATTCTGCTTTTTCGTGTATATAAAATGGTAAATACAAATAAATGATTTGTTTTTAAAGCATTGAATATGCAAAAATCAAACAGTTGGTAGTCAAGGTCATTTATCTCAATTAACGTCCTATTTTTTTACCTTTTTTATTTCAAAAGATATACAAATGGTTTTTCTTTCTTTTGTTTATTTTGAAAAGAAGATTCAATTTCCATATAGCCAAAGTCAATGTCAAGGTCATTTATGCAATAAGTGGAAAGCCTCTCATTTGTTCGGTAGAACCAATGAACTTATATTTATTCTTATTTTTTTCCGCCAAGTTTTGTTATCCCATTATAAATTTTGTTTCGCGACATGTCGTAAAGACATTTTGTAGTATGGATGTATGAGACATTACGCTTTCGCAGTTAACCCTGGCACACCGAACACTTTTTCATTACTGAGTTATTTCCCCTGTAATAAAAATCTTGTGTGCAGAAAAACTTTGAAACCGTAAAAGATGTCACAATAAATGTTGTTGCAAAATGGTCAGCTATTGATTGCGACAATTTGTTACATATCGCGCAAAGGATTTTGACGACTCCTTTTCAGAGTTATTTCCCCTTATTTATTGGAAGTACATTTTGTAACATTGTAACTCATGGACCAGAGGTGATAGAAACTTGGAATTTCACAGTTGGTCATCATTGACCTTGACCTTGAAAAGGGTCACAAGGTCAAAGGTCAAGGTCACATTCTAAATTTTGACATTGTGGTGTGTGCGATTCTCCTCCTGAACCATAAGAGCTACAGAAATAAATCTTTTACCAAAATGTAGACCATATTAAGGTCTTGAAAGGTCACTATAAATGATTTGACTTTTGAAAGAGTTATCTCCCCTAGACCATTAAAATGTGTTGTGAATATCATTATATCCCTAAATCTCAGTAACTATAACAGATATATATATGAAACCTTATATCATTGGTCATCATTGACCTTGACCTTGAAAAGGGACACAAGGTCAAAGGTCAAGGTCACGTTTGAAATTTTGGCATTGTCTTGTCGTCGCTATTTCTTTTAAACGGTAAAAGATAGGCTATAATTTGTAACGGATAAAATGTCGGCCTCATAAAGGCGCAACTTTTTCCTATTTGGAAGAAAAGGATTTGACTTCATCTTATAGGAGTTATCTCCCATTACAACAAGTGATATTTAGTTTTTCATTGATAACTTATGAACTATTGATAGTAGAGGCATGGGGTCTTTCACCAAAGACCATTATGACCTTAACCTTGAAACAGATACAAGGTCTAAGGTCAAGGTCATCTTATAAATTTTGGTATTTATGATAAATAGTCATATCTTCATAACTTTAAGATATATTGACATAGTGGATCTTCATTGTTGGTCCTTTTTTTGACCCTCACCTAGGTCAAGGTCACATTGTAAGAAGTCAAGGTCAAATCCTATTTTTTTGGAAATTCTGCTTTTTCGTGTATATAAAATGGTAAATAATAATAAATGATTTGTTTTTAAAGCATTAAATATGCAAATATCAAACACTTGGTAGTCAAGGTAATTTATCTCAATTAACGTCCTATTTTATGACCTTTTTTATTTCGAAAGATATACACATGGTTTTTCTTTCGTTTGTTTATTTTGAAAAGAAGATTCAATTTCCATAAACCAAAGTCAAGGCCATGGTCGTTCTTGCAATAAGTGGAAAGCCTCTCATTTGTTCGGTAGAACCAATGAACTTATATTTATTCTTATTTTTTTCCGCCAAGTTTTGTTACCCCATTATAAATTTTGTTTCGCGACATGTCGTAAAGACATTTTGTACTATGGATGTATGAGACATTACGCATTCGCAGTTAACCCTGTCACACCGAACACTTTTTCTTTACAGAGTTATTTCCCCTGTCATAAAAAGCTTGTGTGCAGATAAACTTTGAAACCGTAAAAGATTTCCCAATGAAAGTTGTTGCAAAATGGTCAGCTATTGATTGCGACAATTTGTTACATATCACGCAAAGTATTTTGACGACTCCTTGTAGGAGTTATTTCCCCTTATTTATTGGAAGTACATTTTGTACCATAGTAACTCATGAACCAGAGGTGACAGAGACTAGATATTTCACAGTTGGTCATCATTGACCTTGACCTTGAAAAAGGTCACAAGGTCAAAGGTCAAGGTCACATTCTAAATTTTGACATTGTAGTGTGTGCGATTCTCCTCCTGAACCATAAGAGCTACAGAAATAAATCTTTTACCAAAATGTAGACCATATTAAGGTCTTGAAAGGTCACTATAAATGATTTGACTTTTGAAAGAGTTATCTCCCCTAGACCATTAAAATGTATTGTGAATATCATTATATCCCTAAATCTCAGTAACTATAACAGATATATATATGAAACCTTATATCATTGGTCATCATTGACCTTGACCTTGAAAAGGGACACAAGGTCAAAGGTCAAGGTCACGTTTGAAATTTTGGCATTGTCTTTTCGTCGCTATTTCTTTTAAACGGTAAAAGATAGGCTATAATTTGTAACGGATAAAATGTCGGCCTCATAAAGGCGCAACTTTTTCCTATTTGGAAGAAAAGGATTTGACTTCATCTTATAGGAGTTATCTCCCATTACAACAAGTGATATTTAGTTTTTCATTGATAACTTATGAACTATTGATAGTAGAGGCATGGGGTCTTTCACCAAAGACCATTATGACCTTAACCTTGAAACAGATACAAGGTCAAAGGTCAAGGTCATCTTATAAATTTTGGTATTTATGATAAATAGTCATATCTTCATAACTTTAAGATATATTGACATAGTGGATCTTCATTGTTGGTCCTTTTTTTGACCCTCACCTAGGTCAAGATCACATTGTAAGAAGTCAAGGTCAAATCCTATTTTTTTGGAAATTCTGCTTTTTCGTGTATATAAAATGGTAAATAATAATAAATGATTTGTTTTTAAAGCATTAAATATGCAAATATCAAACACTTGGTAGTCAAGGTAATTTATCTCAATTAACGTCCTATTTTATGACCTTTTTTATTTCGAAAGATATACACATGGTTTTTCTTTCGTTTGTTTATTTTGAAAAGAAGATTCAATTTCCATAAACCAAAGTCAAGGCCATGGTCGTTCTTGCAATAAGTGGAAAGCCTCTCATTTGTTCGGTAGAACCAATGAACTTATATTTAAGGCTTTCCACTTTCCAGTGGAAAGACTTATTGCATTTGTCTGTTTCTTATTATTATTAAGGCTTTCCACTTTCCAGTGGAAAGACTTATTGCATTTTGTCTGTTTCTTATTATTATTAAGGCTTTCCACTTTCCAGTGGAAAGACTTATTGCATTTTGTCTGTTTCTTATTATTAAGGCTTTCCACTTTCCAGTGGAAAGACTTATTGCATTTTGTCTGTTTCTTATTATTAAGGCTTTCCATTTTCCAGTGGAAAGACTTATTGCATTTTGTCTGTTTCTTATTATTCTTATTATTCTTCTGCCAAGTTTTTTCCTTTCCCATTATAAATTTTGTTTCGCGACATGTCGTAAAGACATTTTGTACTATGAATGTATGAGACATTACGCTTTCGCAGTTAACCCTGTCACACCGAACACTTTTTCTTTACGGAGTTATTTCCCCTGTCATAAAAATCTTGTGTGCAGATAAACTTTGAAACCGTAAAAGATTTCGCAATGAAAGTTGTTGCAAAATGCTCAGCTATTGATCGCGACAATTTATTACATATCGCGCAAAGTATTTTGACGACTCCTAGTAGGAGTTATTTCCCCTTATTTATTGGAAGTACATTTTGTACCATTGTAACTCATGAACCAGAGATGACAGAGACTAGATATTTCACAGTTGGTCATCATTGACCTTGACCTTGAAAAAGGTCACAAGGTCAAAGGTCAAGGTCACATTCTAAATTTTGACACTGTGGTGTGTGCGATTCTCCTCCTGAACCATAAGAGATACAGAAATAAATCTTTTACCAAAATGTGTATCATATTAAGGTCTTGAAAGGTCACTATAAATGATTTGACTTTTGAAAGAGTTATCCCCTGGATCAATTAAATATAGTGTATATAGCGTTATCTCAGTAACTATAACAGATATATACATGAAACCTTATATCATTGGTCATCATTGACCTTGACCTTGAAAATGGACACAAGGTCAAAGGTCAAGGTCACGTTTGAAATTTTGACATTGTCTCGCCATCGCTATTCCCTTGAAACGGTAAAAGATAGGCAATAACTTGTAATAGGTAAAATGTCAACTTTCACCTTGACCTTGCCCAAGGTCACAAGGTCAAAGGTCAAGGTCACCTGGGTTTCAGTACAGCGACATGTGAATTTTTGTACCTTTGGATTCGCTTTGTTTTTTTAGCTTGCTACATGTCGCAATAAAATTTGATGCCAGGCATGGGCACAAACATGGGGAATTTGAGGGCATTCCGCCAGCTTGCAAAAATAAAGGGGGGGTGTGTTTCTAAGGGACCCCATAAGAATGTAGTGTGCAGATTTCATCCTAGACCACAGAGAATGGTGAAACAAAATGGACGCCAAATATTTCGGGGATCGATGTCCTTGAATTGTCGCTACAGTAGAAATCATTCTGACGAACGATAAAAAAATTTCCAGGTCATGAAAGTTGAAGATAGGTTTTTTATGCAAAAATCGCGATTTTCAGAAAAACCATAAATCCTAGCCTTTCGAAAATGGCGCCAATCGATTTAGAATGTCGATTTTACCCCAACCAAGTATCTCGGATGTGCATAAATGTCAACAAAATCGAAAATAGGCAGAAAAAATCAAATGTCGAGGCCCCATCGGTACCCCCTAGATTTCAGCGGTTGAATGTTTGTGCATTGATAAATCCTTAAAATATACATCTGAATTATGTCTTCATGAGTTGTTCTAGCTGAAACAAACATTTTTTCTACTTGAGCATTTATTTTGAAATGACATCGAGTGTCGTCCGGTAAGCACGACTGCTGTATTTTACCGAACAAAGAAACGGTTTCCCTATTACAATGAATTGAAAGTAACATTCCTTTGAATTAAACTGTCAAAATAGCATCACTGTTGACGTCGCGAAACGTAATTTTGATGATACTTATATGTATATCGCGATCATATGTAATATATCCATGTTATCTGTCCAGCGTCAGCCCCCCAAGTGAACTGATTAAAACTAAGTCCACGATAATATAATAGCCTGGTCACGTGACATTCAGATCAAAGCGTTCTATATGTATTTCATAAATAAAAATCATAGAATTTTCTCTCTTTCTTATTTATTTCATTGGTAAATACACGAAAACAATATAAAATGTCTTTGTATTTTAAATGTAGAAAACACATAGTAGATATATATACGTCAAAATTTGATATGTCATCAACAAGCTTCCGTGGCGCAGTGGATAGAGCGCTGGGCTGGCAATACTGACATCCTGAGTTCGATACTAGGATGTGACGAGTAATTTTTGCATAGTTTTCTGCTACGTTTCACGTATATTTTGTGCAGTTATGTACTTTTATATAGAAAAAAACATTTTTTTTTACGCTGCAGTGTGAAAAATGTCGCTTGATGTGGAAAACATGATTTTTTCTTCCGAAGGGAGAAAGGAACTTTAATTATTAAGGCTTTCCACTTTCCAGTGGAAAGACTTATTGCATTTTGTCTGTTTCTTATTATTAAGGCTTTCCACTTTCCGAGTGGAAAGCCTTCCTGTTATTTGTCTGTTTATTAAGGCTTTCCACTTTCCAGTGGAAAGACTTACTGTTATTAGTCTGTTTCTTATTATTCTTATTTTTTTTCCGCCAAGTTTTGTTATCCCATTATAAATTTTGTTTCGCGACATGTCGTAAAGATATTTTGTACTATGGATGTACGAGACATTACACTTGCGCAGTTAACCCTGTGACACCGAACACTTTTTCTTTACGGAGTTATTTCCCCTGTCATAAAAAGCTTGTGTGCAGATAAACTATGAAACCGTAAAAGATTTCGCAATGAAAGTTGTTCCAAAATGTTCAGCTAAGGATTGCGACACTTTATAACATATCACATTAAAGAATTTTTCACCTTCTTATAGGAGTTATTTCCCCTTATTTATAGGAAGTACAATTTGTACCATTGTAACTCATGAACCAGAGGTGATATAGACTAGATATTTCACAGTTGGTCATCATTGACCTTGACCTTGAAAAAGGTCACAAGGTCAAAGGTCAAGGTCAAGTTCTAATTTTTGACCCTTGGCTGTGTGCAGATCTCCTCCTTTACTATAATAGATAGAGAACTGAAACCTTTACCAAAATGTGTATCATATTGAGATCTTGAATCGTCACTTTTTTTATTTGACATTTTTATAAGAGTTATCTCCCCTAGACCAATAAAATGTATTGTGAATTGCATTATATCACTATATCTCAGTAACTATAACAGATATATATATGAAACTTTATATCATTGGTCATCATTGACCTTGACCTTGAAAATGGACACAAGGTTAAAGGTCAAGGTCACGTTTGAAAATTTGACATCGTCTTGTCATCGCTATTCCATTGAAACGGTAAAAGATAGGCTATAAGTTAAAATGGATAAAATGTTGGTCTCATAAAGGCGTAACTTTTTCCTACTTTGAGGTAAAGGATCCGACTTCATTTTATATGAGTTATCCCCCATTACAACCATTGTTAATTAGTTTTTCAATAATTACTATCAACTATTAATAGTAGAGGCTTGGGGTCTTCACTATAGACCATTAGGACCCTTGACCTTGAAGACAAATACAAGGTCAAAGGTCAAGGTCATCTGCTAATTATTCGTAAATTTTATAAGTAGTCATATCTCAATAACTAGAAGAGATATTGGCATAAAATCTTCAATGTTGATCACAGTTGACTTTCAGCATGGTCAAGGTCACGGTGTAAGAGTCAAGGTCAAAGTCCTTTTTTAATTTTTTTCATGGTCCTATGTATTTTAAATGGCTTATTCTTATAAATGCTATTGTCTATAAGTAAAATTTACGTAGATTAAAAGATCAGTTGTCAAGGTCACTCAAGTTTTCTAACGTCCTATTTAATGACCTTTCTTATTTTTTTAAAATATCTAAATGGTTTATTTTAATTATTTTTGAACCTATTAATTGCTATAGTCAAATTGCGGATCTTGCTTAGCTTTTTAGTTTCAAGGTCATTTATTTTAGGTTTCTTTTAAGTGGAAAGCCTATTAATCGTTCGTTAGAACGATTGAACCTATATTTATTATTATTATTATTCTTTTTTTTCCGCCAAGTTTCTTTTCCCATTATAAATTTTGTTTCGCGACATGTCGTTAAGATATTTTGCACTACGGATATATGAGACATTACGCTTTCGCAGTTGACCCTGTCACACCGAACACTTGTTCTTTACGGAGTTATCTCCCCTGTTACAGAAAAGCTTGTGTGCAGATAAACTATGAAACCGTAAAAGATTTCGCAATAAAAGTTGTTGCAAAATGGTCAGCTATGGATTGCAACAATTTGTTACATATCGCGCAAAGTATTTTGACGACTCCTTGTAGGAGTTATTTCCCCTTATTTATTGGAAGTACAATTTGTACCATTGTAACTCATGAACCAGAGGTGATATAGACTAGATATTTCACAGTTGGTCATCATTGACCTTGACCTTGAAAAAGGTCACAAGGTCAAAGGTCAAGGTCATGTTCTAATTTTTGACCCTTGGTTGTGTGCAGATCTCCTCCTTTACTATAATAGGTAGAGAACTGAAACCTTTACCAAAATGTGTATCATATTGAGTTCTTGAATCGTCACTTTTTTTATTTGACATTTTTATAAGAGTTATCTCCCCTAGACCAATAAAATGTATTGTGAATTGCATTATATCACTATATCTCAGTAACTATAACAGATATATATATGAAACCTTATATCATTGGTCATCATTGACCTTGTCCTTGAAAATGGACACAAGGTCAAAGGTCAAGGTCACGTTTGAAATTTTGGCATTGTCTTGTCATCGCTATTACTTTGAAACGGTAAAAGATAGGCTATAAGTTATAATGGATAAAATGTTGGTCTCATAAAGGCGCAACTTTTTTCTATTTAAAGGGAAAGGATCCGACTTCATCTTATAGGAGTTATCCCCATTACAACCACTGATAATTAGGTTTTCATTAATTACTTATCAACTATTGATAGCAGAGGCATTGGGTCTTCACTTTAGACCAGTATGACCCTTGACCTTGAAAATAAAAACAAGGTCAAAGGTCAAGATCATCTTATACATTTTTGTATTTATGATAAATAGTCATTTCTTCATCATTATACGACATATTAACATAAGATCTTCACTGTTTGTCCTTTATTGCCCTTTATTGACCCTAAGTATGGTCAAGGTCATATTTAGAGAAGTCAAGGTTAAAACATATTTTTTGGAAATTCTGCTTTTTCGTGTAAATAAAATGGAAAATCTTAATAAATGCTTTGTTTTTAAAGCATAAAGTATGCAAATATCAAAAACTTGCTGGTCAAGGGCATTTATGTCAATTAACGTCCTATTTTTTAACCTTTTTTATTTCGAAAGATAGCCGAATGGTTTTTTTCTCTAGTTTGTTTATTTTGAAAAGAAAAGCCAATTTCCATAAACCAGAGTCAATGTCAAGGTCATTTTTGCGATAAGTGGAAAGCCTATCATTTGTTCGGTAGAACCAATGAACTTATATTTAAGGCTTTCCACTTTCCAGTGGAAAGACTTATTGTTATTAGTCTGTTTCTTATTATTAAGGCTTTCCACTTTCCGAGTGGAAAGACTTACTGTTATTAGTCTGTTTCTTATTATTAAGGCTTTCCACTTTCCAGTGGAAAGCCTTCTTGTTATTCTTCTGTTTCTTATTATTATTATTCTTATTTTTTTCCGCCAAGTTTTCTTTTCCCATTATAAATTTTGTTTCGCGACATGTCGTAAAGACATTTTGTACTATGGATGTATAAGACATTACGCTTTCGCAGTTGACCCTGTCACACCGAACACTTTTTCTTTACGGAGTTATCTCCCCTGTTACAGAAAAGCTTGTGTGCAGATAAACTATGAAACCGTAAAAGATTTCGCAATAAAAGTTGTTGCAAAATGGTCAGCTATGGATTGCGACAATTTGTTACATATCGCGCAAAGTATTTTGACGACTCCTTGTATGAGTTATTTCCCCTTATTTATTGGAAGTACAATTTGTACCATTGTAACTCATGAACCAGAGGTGATATAGACTAGATATTTCACAGTTGGTCATCATTGACCTTGACCTTGAAAAAGGTCACAAGGTCAAAGGTCAAGGTCATGTTCTAATTTTTGACCCTTGGTTGTGTGCAGATCTCCTCCTTTACTATAATAGATAGAGAACTGAAACCTTTACCAAAATGTGTATCATATTGAGATCTTGAATCGTCACTTTTTTTATTTGACATTTTTATAAGAGTTATCTCCCCTAGACCAATAAAATGTATTGTGAATTGCATTATATCACTATATCTCAGTAACTATAACAGATATATATATGAAACCTTATATCATTGGTCATCATTGACCTTGACCTTGAAAATGGACACAAGGTCAAAGGTCAAGGTCACGTTTGAAATTTTGGCATTGTCTTGTCATCGCTATTACTTTGAAACGGTAAAAGATAGGCTATAAGTTATAATGGATAAAATGTTGGTCTCATAAAGGCGCAACTTTTTTCTATTTAAAGGGAAAGGATCCGGCTTCATCTTATAGGAGTTATCCCCCATTACAACCATTGATAATTAGTTTTTCATTAATTACTTATCAACTATTGATAGTAGAGGCATGGGGTCTTCACTATAGATCATTAGGACCCTTGACCTTGAAAACATATACAAGGTCAAAGGTCAAGGTCATTTTCTAATTTTTTGTATATATTATAAGTAGTCATATCTTAATGACTTTAAGAGATATTGGCATAAAATCTTCAATGTTGATCACTGTTGACCTTCAGCATGGTCAAGGTCATGCTGTAAAAGTCAAGGTCAAAGTCCTTTATAAATGTTTTTCATGGTACTATGTATTTTGAATGGCTTCTTCTTTTAATGCTATTGCCTATAAGTAATATTTACGTAGATTAAAAGATCAGTTGTCAAGGTCATTCAAGTTTTCTTACGTCCTATTTAATGACCTTTCTTATTTTTAAAGATATCTAAATAGTTTTTTAATAATTTTTGTTCTTATTAATTGCTATAGACAAATTACGTATGTTTCTTAGCTTTTTGGTTTCAAGGTCATTTATTTAAGGTCTTCTTTTGAAGTGGAAAGCCTATTAATCGTTCTTTAGAACGATTGAACCTATATTTATTCTTATTTTTTTTCCGCCAAGTTTTGTTATCCCATTATAAATTTTGTTTCGCGACATGTCGTAAAGACATTTTGTACTATGGATGTATGAGACATTACGCATTCGCAGTTAACCCTGGCAGACTGAACACTTTTTCCTTACGGAGTTATCTCCCCTGTTACAGAAAAGCTTGTGTGCAGATAAACTATGAAACCGTAAAAGATTTCACAATAAAAGTTGTTGCAAAATGGTCAGCTATGGATTGCGACAATTTGTTACATATCGCGCAAAGTATTTTGACGACTCCTTGTAGGAGTTATTTCCCCTTATTTATTGGAAGTAAAATTTGTACCATTGTAACTCATGAACCAGAGGTGATATAGACTAGATATTTCACAGTTGGTCATCATTGACCTTGACCTTGAAAAAGGTCACAAGGTCAAAGGTCAAGGTCATGTTCTAATTTTTGACCCTTGATTGTGTGCAGATCTCCTCCTTTACTATAATAGATAGAGAGCTGAAACCTTTACCAAAACGTGTATCATATTGAGATCTTGAATCGTCACTTTTTTTATTTGAATTTTTATAAGAGTTATCTCCACTAGACCAATAAAATGTATTGTGAATTGCATTATATCACTATATCTCAGTAACTATAACAGATATATATATGAAACCTTATATCATTGGTCATCATTGACCTTGACCTTGAAAATGGACACAAGGTCAAAGGTCAAGGTCACGTTTGAAATTTTGGCATTGTCTTGTCATCGCTATTACTTTGAAACGGTAAAAGATAGGCTATAAGTTATAATGGATAAAATGTTGGTCTCATTAAGGCGCAACTTTTTTCTATTTAGAGGGAAAGGATCCGGCTTCATCTTATAGGAGTTATCCCCCATTACAACCATTGATAATTAGTTTTTCATTAATTACTTATCAACTATTGATAATAGAGGCATGGGGTCTTCACTATGGATCATTAGGACCCTTGGCCTTGAAAACAAATACAAGGTCAAAGGTCAAGGTCATTTTCTAATTTTTTGTATATATTATAAGTAGTCATATCTTAATGACTTTAGGAGATATTGGCATAAAATCTTCAATGTTGATCACTGTTGACCTTCAGCATGGTCAAGGTCATGCTGTAAAAGTCAAGGTCAAAGTCCTTTATAAATGTTTTTCATGGTACTATGTATTTTGAATGGCTTCTTCTTTTAATGCTATTGCCTATAAGTAATATTTACGTAGATTAAAAGATCAGTTGTCAAGGTCATTCTAGTTTTCTTACGTCCTATTTAATGACCTTTCTTATTTTTAAAGATATCTAAATAGTTTTTTAATAATTTTTGTTCTTATTAATTGCTATAGACAAATTACGTATGTTTCTTAGCTTTTTGGTTTCAAGGTCATTTATTTAAGGTCTTCTTTTGAAGTGGAAAGCCTATTAATCGTTCTTTAGAACGATTGAACCTATATTTATTATTATTATTATTATTCTTATTGTTTTTCCGCCAACTGTTTTTTCCCATTATAAATTTTGTTTCGCGACATGTCGTAAAGACATTTTGTACTATGGATGTATTAGACATTACGCTTTCGCAGTTGACCCTGGCACACCGAACACTTGTTCTTTACGGAGTTATCTCCCCTGTTACTGAAAAGCTTGTGTGCAGATAAACTATGAAACTGTAAAAGGTTTCGCAATAAAAGTTGTTGCAAAATGGTCAGCTATGGATTGCGACAATTTGTTACATATCGCGCAAAGTATTTTGACGACTCCTTGTAGGAGTTATTTCCCCTTATTTATTGGAAGTACAATTTGTACCATTGTAACTCATGAACCAGAGGTGATATAGACTAGATATTTCACAGTTGGTCATCATTGACCTTGACCTTGAAAAAGGTCACAAGGTCAAAGGTCAAGGTCATGTTCTAATTTTTGACACTTGGTTGTGTGCAGATCTCCTCCTTTACTATAATAGATAGAGAACTGAAACCTTTACTAAAATGTGTATCATATTGAGATCTTGAATCGTCACTTTTTTTATTTGACATTTTTATAAGAGTTATCTCCCCTAGACCAATAAAATGTATTGTGAATTGCATTATATCACTATATCTCAGTAACTATAACAGATATATATATGAAACCTTATATCATTGGTCATCATTGACCTTGACCTTGAAAATGGACACAAGGTCAAAGGTCAAGGTCACGTTTAAAATTTTGGCATTGTCTTGTCATCGCTATTACTTTGAAACGGTAAAAGATAGGCTATAAGTTATAATGGATGAAATGTTGGTCTCATAAAGGCGCAACTTTTTTCTATTAAGAGGGAAAGCATCCGGCTTCATCTTATAGGAGTTATCCCCCATTACAACCATTGATAATTAGTTTTTCATTAATTATTTATCAACTATTGATAGTAGAGGCATGGGGTCTTCACTATGGATCATTAGGACCCTTGACCTTGAAAACAAATACAAGGCCAAAGGTCAAGGTCATTTTCTAATTTTTTTGTATATATTATAAGTAGTCATATCTTAATGACTTTAAGAGATATTGGCATAAAATCTTCAATGTTGATCACTGTTGACCTTCAGCATGGTCAAGGTCATGCTGTAAAAGTCAAGGTCAAAGTCCTTCATAAATGTTTTTCATGGTACTATGTATTTGAATGGCTTCTTTTAATGCTATTGCCTATAAGTAATATTTACGTAGATTAAAAGATCAGTTGTCAAGGTCATTCAAGTTTTCTTACGTCCTATTTAATGACCTTTCTTATTTTCAAAGATATCTAAATAGTTTTTTAATAATTTTTGTTCTTATTAATTGCTATAGACAAATTACGTATGTTTCTTAGCTTTTTGGTTTCAAGGTCATTTATTTAAGGTCTTCTTTTGAAGTGGAAAGCCTATTAATCGTTCTTTAGAACGATTGAACCTATATTTATTCTTATTATTCTTCCGCCAAGTTTTTTCTTTTCCCATTATAAATTTTGTTTCGCGACATGTCGTAAAGACATTTTGTACTATGAATGTATGAGACATTACGCTTTCGCAGTTAACCCTGTCACACCGAACACTTTTTCTTTATGGAGTTATTTCCCCTGTCATAAAAATCTTGTGTGCAGATAAACTTTTAAACCGTAAAAGATTTCGCAATGAAAGTTGTTGCAAAATGCTCAGCTATTGATCGCGACAATTTGTTACATATCGCGCAAAGTATTTTGACGACTCCTTGTTGGAGTTATTTCCCCTTATTTATTGGAAGTACATTTTGTACCATTGTAACTCATGAACCAGAGGTGATAAAGACTAGATATTTCACAGTTGGTCATCATTGACCTTGACCTTGAAAAAGGTCACAAGGTCAAAGGTCAAGGTCACATTCTAAATTTTGACACTGTGGTGTGTGCGATTCTCCTCCTGAACCATAAGAGATACAGAAATAAATCTTTTACCAAAATGTGTATCATATTAAGGTCTTGAAAGGTCACTATAAATGATTTGACTTTTGAAAGAGTTATCTCCCCTGGATCAATTAAATATAGTGTATATAGCGTTATCTCAGTAACTATGACAGATATTTATATGAAACCTTATATCATTAGTCATCATTGACCTTGACCTTGAAAATGGACACAAGGTCAAAGGTCAAGGTCACGTTTGAAATTTTCACATTATCTTGTCATCGCTATTTCTTTGAAACGGTAAAAGATAGCTGATAACTTATAACGGATAAAATGTCGGCCTCATTAATGCGCAACTTTTTTCTATTTAAAGGAAAAGGATTTGACTTCATCTTATAGGAGTTATCTCCCATTACAACCATTGATATTTACTTTTTCATTGATAACTTATTAACTATTGATAGTAGAGGCATGGGGACTTCACCAAAGACCATTATGACCCTTGACCTTGAAAATAGAAACAAGGTAAAAGGTCAAGGTCATCTTATAAATTTGGGTATTTATGATAAATAGGCATTTCTTCATAACTATAAGACATATTGACAAAGGATCTTCACTGTTGGTCCTTTATTGAATCTCACCATGATCAAGGTCATATTGACAGCAGTCAAGGTCAAATAATATTTTTTGGAAATTCTGCTTTTTCGTGTATATAAAATGGTAAATACAAATAAATGATTTGTTTTTTAAGCATTGAATATGCAAAAATCAAACACTTGGTAGTCAAGGTCATTTATCTCAATGAACGTCCTCTCTTTTTAACTTTTTTATTTCAAAAGATATACGAATGGTTTTTCTTTCTTTTGTTTATTTTGAAAAGAAGATTCAATTTCCATATAGCCAAAGTCAATGTCAAGGTCATTTATGCAACAAGTGGAAAGCCTCTCATTTGTTCGGTAGAACCAATGAACTTATATTATTATTATTACTTTTCTTCCGATCTAAAATTCAATTTAGTGCTGCCAAAAAGTTTCTTATCCGATCGAGCTGAAAATTTGGCGGTGTGATGGATACCCCGTGGGCTTTCTCCCATTCACCCTGTTAGCACGCCCCGTCAAAAATAAGGGCGTGGCAGGAACCCCCCATGAAAACGTTGTTATCACATCTCCTCCTAAGGCACACAAAATGGTACAATAAAATGGACGCCGATTGCATCTGGGATCGATGTCCTTGAATTGTCGATAGGTAGAAAATCGCTGGGCGCAACCAGTAAAAAGTTACCAGTCGTGCAAGTCCAACACCACTTTTTATGTAAAAATCGTAATTTCCCGAAAAACGATGCATCCCAGCTGTTTGAAACCCTCGCCATTCGCTTTAGAATGTCGATTTTAGTCTAAAAATGTCTCCCCGTAAGGTGTACGAGTCAATAAATCCTTAAAATCCCACATTGAAACACGTGACCACCCCTCCCCCCAGCCACGTAAATTTCGTCTGTCGTGATGTCCGTTTCAGCCATCGTCAGTGAATGACAGTGTAAATCGTGTGTCAACCAGTTGTTCTAACTGTCCGAACTGCATTTTACCTGAAACAATAACAAATTGAAACAATTTCCGACGTCACTTTTTTGTGTATTCCATCGTCTGCTACGTGCCTCGTGTAATTATTTTACAGTGTGAAATTTCTCTGAAATAAATTTAAAAAGTCTTTTATTAATTGTCGGCTTGCTCCGTTGATAAAAATCCGTGCCGTGTCGTCCTGAAATAAACAATCACTGATCGTGCATCATGTCATATATAGGTCCGTTCAGACCATCGTAACTCCCTTTTGTGATAAAATAAAACTATCTCCGTGATATTATATAAGAATGTCACGTGACTCCAGCTAGTTCTGTTCTTTGCCTTTTACCATAAATCTGTTTTTCTTCACCTACAAGTAAGGAAAACGCATTAAAATACGAAACAAACAGTTCAAAAAGAAAAATAAACAAACAAACAAATACACAAAAAAACTGGTTCCCGGTTTTTATATAATCATAGTTGCATATAAAACTATGAACCCAAAAAAGGGCCCAACTCTCCACCCAGGGACAGCATGTCAAAAACAATAAATCATGCTGGCCCTGGGGTGGAGGGGCCGGGCCCTTTTTTTTTCTTCAATTTTGTAATTAGAACGTTCTAGAAACAATGGAATAGAAACACCCCGGGGGGGGGGTATACGGGTATATTACGATGTAAAATGATACAATTTCACCCTCTGGGGACTCTTGTTTAACGTTTAACGCCAGTTTTTCCTATAGAAACGATAACGAGGGAAAGACCTTCCTGTACATTTGTTCTACTGAACAAATGTCCTTTTAATTAAGGCTTTCCACTTTCCAGTGGAAAGACTTATTGCATTTTGTCTGTTTCTTATTATTAAGGTTTTCCACTTTCCAGTGGAAAACCTTCTTGTAATTCGTCTGTTTATTAAGGTCTTTCCCTTCCACAGAAGGAAAGACCTTACTGTATTTCGTCTGATTATTATTATTGTTCTTCTTTTCTGCCATCAATTGACGAAAAGTGTCGCGACATATCTTTTCGATACTTGGTACCATTATTTGGTCATATCGGTACTCGCCTTAGCCGACCCTGTGAAACCGATCTATTTTTAGTAACGGAGTTATCTGCCCCAGACCGGAAAACCTTGTGCACAGATCTCCTCCTAAACCATAACCGGTATCAAAAATCTGAAGTGTGGAAAATGTCGCTGGACTCCTGGCGACATGTCATCACGCAACAAATTTTTTTTCAATCCACTTCCTGTTTACGCGATTTTGACGCGAAATTTGTCGAAAACGTCAAAGTTGTCGGATTTACACAAAACTTGGTTTCCACGTAGATATGAGGGTCCTAATAACATATATTGGATCAAAAAAAATTTTCGGTCCACCATTTTCAAAATGGCCGCCATTGAAATTTTGTTTTCGCTATAACTCGAAAACCATAAAAAATTGAAGCAGACAATATATCAGAAAAACGTTCCTCTAATTGAAATCTACATTTGATATATAGTGTCGAAAACTGTGCGACAAACCGTTTTCGAGGTTATGGCCCTTGACTTGTTTCGGCTAAATTTTGTTTTCAATATAACTCAAAAACCATAAAAAATTAAAGCAGACAATATATAAGAAAAATGTTCCTCTCATTGAAATCTACATTTGATATATAGTGTCGAAAACTGTGCAACAAACCGTTTTCGAGGTTATGGCCCTTGACTTCTTTCGGCTAAATTTTGTTTTCAATATAACTCAAAAACCATAAAATATTGAAGCAGACAATATATCAGAAAAATGTTCCTCTCACTGAGGTCTACATTTGATATGTAGTGTCGAAAACTGTGCGACAAACCGTTTTCGAGGTTATGGCCCTTGACACGTTTTGGCTAATCAGTTTATGGCTTATAACTTTTAAATCGTCAGAGATAATATAGTAAAGATATGGCTTTTATGTGACCGTCATAATAAGCCCTTCGATTTAAGACCAAAGTCGAATGGTTACGGGCAGCCATTTTCAAAATGGAGGACACCGTAAACAGTTTTTATGAAATAACACTTAAACCGTACAAAATTGAAGCGGACAATACATGGGAAACTGAATCGGGATCACTAACTAAATTTAAATATCATATTGTATGACCGGAAGTGACATTTTGTCCATAGCAACCAACTAAATGTCATTAGCAACCATACATTTTCTGACTTAGGACCACTTGCTTTGTACACTAAAACCATGGTAACTGACCATAAAGTCATAAGCAACTATATACCTAGACATAACACTAATAAAATGCAGGGAAAGACCTCACATTTGTTCTCTGAACAAATGACTTTTAATTAAGGCTTTCCACTTTCCAGTGGAAAGACTTATTGCATTTTGTCTGTTTCTTATTATTAAGGCTTTCCACTTTCCGAGTGGAAAGACTTACTGTTATTAGTCTGTTTCTTATTATTATTCTTATTTTTTTTCCGCCAAGTTTTGTTATCCCATTATAAATTTTGTTTCGCGACATGTCGTAAAGACATTTTGTACTATGGATGTATAAGACATTACGCTTTCGCAGTTGACCCTGTCACACCGAACACTTGTTCTTTACGGAGTTATCTCCCCTGTTACAGAAAAGTTTGTGTGCAGATAAACTATAAAACCGTAAAAGATTTCGCAATAAAAGTTGTTGCAAAATGGTCAGCTATGGATTGCGACAATTTGTTACATATCGCGCAAAGTATTTTGACGACTCCTTGTAGGAGTTATTTCCCCTTATTTATTGGAAGTACAATTTGTACCATTGTAACTCATGAACCAGAGGTGATATTGACTAGATATTTCACAATTGGTCATCATTGACCTTGACCTTGAAAAAGGTCACAAGGTCAAAGGTCAAGGTCATGTTCTAATTTTTGACCCTTGGTTGTGTGCAGATCTCCTCCTTTATTATAACAGATAGAGAACTGAAACCTTTACCAAAATGTGTATCATATTAAGATCTTGAATCGTCACTTTTTTTATTTGACATTTTTATAAGAGTTATCTCCCCTAGACCAATAAAATGTATTGTGAATTGCATTATATCACTATATCTCAGTAACTATAACAGATATATATATGAAACCTTATATCATTGGTCATGATTGACCTTGACCTTGAAAATGGACACAAGGTCAAAGGTCAAGGTCACGTTTGAAATTTTGGCATTGTCTTGTCATCGCTATTACTTTGAAACGGTAAAAGATAGGCTATAAGTTATAATGGATAAAATGTTGGTCTCATAAAGGCGCAACTTTTTTCTATTTAAAGGGAAAGGATCCGGCTTCATCTTATAGGAGTTATCCCCCATTAAACCCATTGATAATTAGTTTTTCATTAATTACTTATCAACTATTGATAGTAGAGGCATGGGGTCTTCACCATGGATCATTAGGACCCTTGACCTTGAAAACAAATACAAGGTCAAAGGTCAAGGTCATTTTCTAATTTTTTGTATATATTTTAAGTAGTCATATCTTAATGACTTTAAGAGATATTGGCATAAAATCTTCAATGTTGATCACTGTTGACCTTCAACATGGTCAAGGTCATGCTGTAAAAGTCAAGGTCAAAGTACTTTATAAATGTTTTTCATGGTACTATGTATTTTGAATGGCTTCTTCTTTTAATGCTATTGCATATAAGTAATATTTACGTAGATTAAAAGATCAGTTGTCAAGGTCATTCAAGTTTCCTTACGTCCTATTTAATGACCTTTCTTATTTTTAAAGATATCTAAATAGTTTTTTAATAATTTTTGTTCTCATTAATTGCTATAGACAAATTACGTATGTTTCTTAGCTTTTTGGTTTCAAGGTCATTTATTTAAGGTCTTCTTTTGAAGTGGAAAGCCTATTAATCGTTCTTTAGAACGATTGAACCTATATTTATTCTTATTATTCTTCCGCCTTGTTTTTTCTTTTCCCATTATAAATTTTGTTTCGCGACATGTCGTAAAGACATTTTGTACTATGAATGTATGAGACATTACGCTTTCGCAGTTAACCCTGTCACACCGAACACTTTTTCTTTACGGAGTTATTTCCCCTGTCATAAAAATCTTGTGTGCAGATAAACTTTGAAACCGTAAAAGATTTCGCAATGAAAGTTGTTGCAAAATGCTCAGCTATTGATCGCGACAATTTGTTACATATCGTGCAAAGTATTTTGACGACTCCTTGTTGGAGTTATTTCCCCTTATTTATTGGAAGTACATTTTGTACCATTGTAACTCATGAACCAGAGGTGATAAAGACTAGATATTTCACAGTTGGTCATCATTGACCTTGACCTTGAAAAAGGTTACAAGGTCAAAGGTCAAGGTCACATTCTAAATTTTGACACTGTGGTGTGTGCGATTCTCCTCCTGAACCATAAGAGATACAGAAATAAATCTTTTACCAAAATGTGTATCATATTAAGGTCTTGAAAGGTCACTATAAATGATTTGACTTTTGAAAGAGTTATCTCCCCTGGATCAATTAAATATAGTGTATATAGCGTTATCTCAGTAACTATGACAGATATTTATATGAAACCTTATATCATTAGTCATCATTGACCTTGACCTTGAAAATGGACACAAGGTCAAAGGTCAAGGTCACGTTTGAAATTTTGACATTATCTTGTCATCGCTATTTCTTTGAAACGGTAAAAGATAGCTGATAACTTATAACGGATAAAATGTCGGCCTCATTAATGCGCAACTTTTTTCTATTTAAAGGAAAAGGATTTGACTTCATCTTATAGGAGTTATCTCCCATTACAACCATTGATATTTACTTTTTAATTGATAACTTATTAACTATTGATAGTAGAGGCATGGGGACTTCACCAAAGACTATTATGACCCTTGACCTTGAAAATAGAAACAAGGTAAAAGGTCAAGGTCATCTTATAAATTTGGGTATTTATGATAAATAGGCATTTCTTCATAATTATAAGACATATTGACAAAGGATCTTCACTGTTGGTCCTTTATTGACCCTCATCATGGTCAAGGTCATTTTGACAGCAGTCAAGGTCAAATAATATTTTTTGGAAATTCTGCTTTTTCGTGTATATAAAATGGTAAATACAAATAAATGATTTGTTTTTTAAGCATTGAATATGCAAAAATCAAACACTTGGTAGTCAAGGTAATTTATCTCAATTAACGTCCTATTTTTTTTACCTTTTTTATTTCAAAAGATATACGAATGGTTTTTCTTTCTTTTGTTTATTTTGAAAAGAATATTCAATTTCCAAATAGCCAAAGTCAATGTCAAGGTCATTTATGCAATAAGTGGAAAGCCTCTCATTTGTTCGGTAGAACCAATGAACTTATATTTATTATTCTTTTTTTTCCGCCAAGTTTTCTTTTCCCATTATAAATTTTGTTTCGCAACATGTCGTAAAGATATTTTGAACTATGGATGTATGAGACATTACGCTTTCGCAGTTGACCCTGGCAGACCGAACGCTTATTTTTTACGGAGTTATTTCCCCTGTCATAAAAAAGCTTGTGTGCAGATTAACTTTGAAACTGTAAAAGATATTGCAATAAAAGTTGTTCCAAAATGTTCAGCGAAGGATTGCGACACTTTATAACATATCGCATTAAAGAAATTTTCACCTTCTTATGGAGTTATTTCCCCTTATTTATTGCAAGTACATTTATTACCATAGTAATTCATGAACCATAGATGATAGAGACTAGATATTTCACATTTGGTCATCATTGACCTTGACCTTGAAAAAGGTCACAAGGTCAAAGGTCAAGGTTACATTCTAATTTTTGATATTGCGTTGTGTACAGATCTCCTCCTTTACTATAATAGATAGAGAACTGAAACCTTTACCAAAATGTGTATCATATTAAGATCTTGAATCGTCACTTTTTTCATTTGACATTTTTATAAGAGTTATCTCCCCTAGACCACTAAAATATATTGTGAATTGCATTATATCACTTTATCTCAGTAACTATAACAGATATTTATATGAAACCTTATATCATTAGTCATCATTTACCTTGACCTTGAAAATGGACTCAAGGTCAAAGGTCAAGGTCACGTTTGAAATTTTTGCATTGTCTTGTCATCGCTATTCCTTTAAAACGGTAAAATATAGGCAATAAGTTCAAATGGAAAAAATGTTGGCCTCATAAAGGCGCAACTTTTTTCTATTTGGAAGGAAAGGATCCGGCTTCATCTTATAGGAGTTATCTCCCATTACAACCATTGATAAATAGTTTTTCATTAATTGCTTATCAACTATTGATAGTAGAGGCATGGGGTCTTCACTATAGACCATTGGGACACTTGACCTTGAACACAAATACAAGGTCAAAGGTCAAGGTCATTTTCTATTTTTTTGTATATATTATAAGTAGTCATATCTCAATGACTTTAAGAGATATTGGCATAAAATCTTCAATGTTGATCACTGTTGACCTACAGCATGGTCAAGGTCATGCTGTAAAAGTCAAGGTCAAAGTCCTTTATAAATGTTTTTCATGGTACTATGTATTTTGAATGGCTTATTCTTTTAATGCTATTGCCTATAAGTAATATTTACGTAGATTAAAAGATCAGTTGTCAAGGTCATTCAAGTTTTCTTACGTCCTATTTAATGACCTTTCTTGTTTTTAAAGATATCTAAATAGTTCTTTAATAATTTTTGTTCTTATTAATTGCTATAGACAAATTAGGTATGTTTCTTAGCTTTTTGGTTTCAAGGTCATTTATTTAAGGTCTTCTTTTGAAGTGGAAAACCTATTAATCGTTCTTTAGAACGATTGAACCTATATTTAAGGCTTTCCACTTTCCAGTGGAAAGACTTATTGCATTTTGTCTGTTTCTTATTATTATTATGTCGCCCCAGACTTTGTCGGGGCGACATATTATTATTATTATTATTATTCTTCCTCACTTTTTGTCCGGCTGATAACTCAGAGATGGCTGATTGGATTAGAACATCACATGGCATAAAGTAGAACCACTATCTGAAGTTGTGCCATCAACTTTAAAAATGGTGATATGTGGAACCATCTCCATGGAAACCAGAAAGTTATGCATGAGTGATTTTGGGCATTTTCCTTAATTTTTCGGAAACCTAGAAGCACAGAGGGACCAAACTTGGTATGATGGAAGACCATAATGAGATACAGGTTTGAGATGATTTTGCGGCGGAACGGAAAAACAAGATGGCCGCCATGGCTAAAAATAGATTTAACATGGGGCCTATGGGAAAATGATTTTTCTACAATAGCTTCACCATGGTTTGAGATATTCCAAAGATTTTTTATAGGAAGTTGGACCTCATCGACCTCGAGAAGACAGGAAAGTTTGAAAAAAAAATTTCACACCGTGTGGCCGCAGCCACAACCGTTACGTTTGCATAGAAGCCTATGGGGAAATGGAGGTTTTTTGTCACCTCCATTTCTCTGCTATGCATTGATGGATTCCAATCAAACTTTACACAAAGCACCGTCATCATTACATCTTGGAATTCACATATCAAAAAATTCTAAAATGGCCACCTTTTACAAGATGGCCGCCACGTTACATTTGCATAGAAGCCTATGGGGAAATGGAGGTTTTTTGTCGCCTCCATTTCTCTGCTATGCATTGATGGATTCCAATCAAACTTTACACAAAGCACCGTCACCATTACATCTTGGAATTCATATTACGAAAAATTTCAAATGGCGGCCATTTTTAAGATGGCTGCCGAGTTACGTTAAAAATTACAACATTGTCGGAATTCCATGAAAATCAACTTCTAGAGATATTTTGATGTGGGGAGCAACATGGAATCATCGATTTTGGAATTCACATGACGGAAAAAAAAAATTTCGGGGCGACATCTGCTATTGCTCGCAATGGCAATTCTAGTTATTCTTATTATTCTTCCGCCAAGTTTTGTTATCCCATTATAAATTTTGTTTCGCGACATGTCGTAAAGACATTTTGTACTATGGATGTATGAGACATTACGCATTCGCAGTTAACCCTGTCACACCGAACACTTTTTCTTTACGGAGTTATTTCCCCTGTCATAAAAAGCTTGTGTGCAGATAAACTTTGAAACCGTAAAAGATTTCGCAATAAAAATTGTTGCAAAATGGTCAGCTATTGATTGCGACAATTTGTTACATATCGCGCAAAGTATTTTGACGACTCCTTGTAGGAGTTATTTCCCCTTATTTATTGGAAGTACATTTTGTACCATAGCAACTCATGAACCAGAGGTGACAGAGACTAGATATTTCACAGTTGGTCATCATTGACCTTGACCTTGAAAAAGGTCACAAGGTCAAAGGTCAAGGTCACATTCTAAATTTTGACACTGTGGTGTGTGCGATTCTCCTCCTGAACCATAAGAGATACAGAAATAAATCTTTTACCAAAATGTGTATCATATTAAGGTCTTGAAAGGTCACTATAAATGATTTGACTTTGAAAGAGTTATCTCCCCTGGATCAATTAAATATAGTGTATATAGCGTTATCTCAGTAACTATGACAGATATTTATATGAAACCTTATATCATTAGTCATCATTGACCTTGACCCTGAAAATGGACACAAGGTCAAAGGTCAAGGTCACGTTTGAAATTTTTACATTATCTTGTCATCGCTATTTCTTTGAAACGGTAAAAGATAGCTTATAACTTATAACGGATAAAATGTCGGCCTCATAAATGCGCAACATTTTTCTATTTAAAGGAAAAGGATTTGACTTCATCTTATAGGAGTTATCTCCCATTACAACCATTGATATTTACATTTTCATTGATAACTTATTAACTATCGATAGTAGAGGCATGGAGACTTCACCAAAGACCATTATGACCCTTGACCTTGAAAATAGAAACAAGGTAAAAGGTCAATGTCATCTTATAAATTTGGCTATTTATGATAAATAGGCATTTCTTCATAATTATAAGACATATTGACAAAGGATCTTCACTGTTGGTCCTTTATTGACCCTCAGCATGGTCAAGGTCATATTGACAGCAGTCAAGGTCAAATAATATTTTTTGGAAATTCTGCTTTTTCGTGTATATAAAATGGTAAATACAAGTAAATGATTTGTTTTTAAAGCATTGAATATGCAAAAATCAAACACTTGGTAGTCAAGGTCATTTATCACAATTAACGTCCTATTTTTTTACCTTTTTTATTTCAAAAGATATACGAATGGTTTTTCTTTCTTTTGTTTATTTTGAAAAGAAGATTCAATTTCCATATAGCCAAAGTCAATGTCAAGGTCATTTATGCAATAAGTGGAAAGCCTCTCATTTGTTCGGTAGAACCAATGAACTTATATTTAAGGCTTTCCACTTTCCAGTGGAAAGACTTACTGTTATTAGTCTGTTTCTTATTAAGGCTTTCCACTTTCCAGTGGAAAGACTTACTGTTATTAGTCTGTTTCTTATTATTATTATTATTCTTATTTTTTTTCCGCCAACTTTTTTTCCTTATTATAAATTTTGTTTCGCGACATGTCGTAAAGACATTTTGTACTATGAATGTATGAGACATTACGCTTTCGCAGTTAACCCTGTCACACCGAACACTTTTTCTTTACGGAGTTATTTCCCTTGTCACAAAAAAGCTTGTGTGCAGATAAACTTTGAAACAGTAAAAGATTTTGTAATAAAAGTTGTTGCAAAATGGTCAGCTATTGATTGCGACAATTTGTTACATATCGCGCAAAGTATTTTGACGACTCCTTGTTGGAGTTATTTCCCTTTATTTATTGGAAGTACAATTTGTACCATAGTAACTCATGAACCAGAGGTGATAGAGACTAGATATTTCACAGTTGGTCATCATTGACCTTGACCTTGAAAAAGGTCACAAGGTCAAAGGTCAAGGTCACATTCTAATTTTTGACATTGTGTTGTGTACAGATCTCCTCCTTTACTATAATAGATAGAGAATTGAAACCTTTACCAAAATGTGTATCATATTAAGATCTTGAATCGTCACTTTTTTTATTTGACATTTTTATTAGAGTTATCTCCCCTAGACCACTAAAATATATTGCGAGTTGCATTATATCACTTTATCTCAGTAACTATAATAGATATTTATATGAAACCTTATATCATTAGTCATCATTTACCTTGACCTTGAAAATGGACTCAAGGTCAAAGGTCAAGGTCACTTTTGAAATTTTGGCATTGTCTTGTCATCGCTATTCCTTTGAAACGGTAAAAGATAGGCTATAAGTTGTAATGGATAAAATGTTGGTCTCATGAAGGCGCAACTTTTTTCTATTTGGAGGGTAAGGATCCGGCTTCATCTTATAGGAGTTATGCCCCATTACAACCATTGATAATTAGTTTTTCTTTAATTGCTTATCAACTATTGATAGTAGAGGCATGGAGTCTTTACTATAGATCATTAGGACCCTTGACCTTGAAAACAAATACAAGGTCAAAGGTCAAGGTCATTTCTTTTTTTTTGAATATATTATAAGTAGTCATATCTCAATGACTACAAGAGATATTGGCATGAAATCTTCAATGTTGATCACTGTTGACCTTCAGCATGGTCAAGGTCATGCTGTAAGAGTCAAGGTCAAAGTCCTTTTTAAATGTTTTTCATGGTAATATGTATTTTGAATGCCTTATTCTTTTTTAGTTACGTATATTTCTTAGCTTTTTAGTTTCTAGGTCACTTATTTAAGGTCTTCTTTTAGAGTGGAAAGCCTATTAATCGTTCGGTAGAACGATTGAACCTATATTTATTAAGGCTTTCCACTTTCCAGTGGAAAGACTTATTGCATTTTGTCTGTTTCTTATTATTATTATTATTATTCTTATTATTCTTCCGCCAAGTTTTGTTATCCCATTATAAATTTTGTTTCGCGACATGTCGTAAAGACATTTTGTACTATGAATGTATGAGACATTACGCATTCGCAGTTAACCCTGTCACACCGAACACTTTTTCTTTACGGAGTTATTTCCCCTGTCATAAAAATCTTGTGTGCAGATAAACTTTTAAACCGTAAAAGATTTCGCAATGAAAGTTGTTGCAAAATGCTCAGCTATTGATCGCGACAATTTGTTACATATCGCGCAAAGTATTTTGACGACTCCTTGTAGGAGTTATTTCCCCTTATTTATTGGAAGTACATTTTGTACCATAGTAACTCATGAACCAGAGATGACAGTGACTAGATATTTCACAGTTGGTCATCATTGACCTTGACCTTGAAAAAGGTCACAAGGTCAAAGGTCAAGGTCACATTCTAAATTTTGACACTGTGGTGTGTGCGATTCTCCTCCTGAACCATAAGAGATACAGAAATAAATCTTTTACCAAAATGTGTATCATATTAAGGTCTTGAAAGGTCACTATAAATGATTTGACTTTTGAAAGAGTTATCTCCCTTGGATCAATTAAATATAGTGTATATAGCGTTATCTCAGTAACTATGACAGATATTTATATGAAACCTTATATCATTAGTCATCATTGACCTTGACCTTGAAAATGGACACAAGGTCAAAGGTCAAGGTCACGTTTGAAATTTTGACATTATCTTGTCATCGCTATTTCTTTGAAACGGTAAAAGATAGCTTATAACTTATAACGGATAAAATGTCGGCCTCATAAATGCGCAACTTTTTTCTATTTAAAGGAAAAGGATTTGACTTCATCTTATAGGAGTTATCTCCCATTACAACCATTGATATTTACTTTTTCATTGATAACTTATTAACTATTGATAGTAGAGGCATGGGGACTTCACCAAAGACCATTATGACCCTTGACCTTGAAAATAGAAACAAGGTAAAAGGTCAAGGTCATCTTATAAATTTGGGTATTTATGATAAATACGCATTTCTTCATAATTATAAGACATATTGACAAAGGATCTTCACTGTTGGTCCTTTATTGACCCTCAGCATGGTCAAGGTCATATTGACAGCAGTCAAGGTCAAATAATATTTTTTGGAAATTCTGCTTTTTCGTGTATATAAAATGGTAAATACAAGTAAATGATTTGTTTTTAAAGCATTGAATATGCAAATATCAAACACTTGGTAGTCAAGGTCATTTATCACAATTAACGTTCTATTTTTTTACCTTTTTTATTTCAAAAGATATACGAATGGTTTTTCTTTCTTTTGTTTATTTTGAAAAGAAGATTCAATTTCCATATAGCCAAAGTCAATGTCAAGGTCATTTATGCAATAAGTGGAAAGCCTCTCATTTGTTCGGTAGAACCAATGAACTTATATTTATTCTTATTATTCTTCCGCCAAGTTTTGTTATCCCATTATAAATTTTGTTTCGCGACATGTCGTAAAGACATTTTGTACTATGAATGTATGAGACATTACGCATTCGCAGTTAACCCTGTCACACCGAACACTTTTTCTTTACGGAGTTATTTCCCCTGTCATAAAAATCTTGTGTGCAGATAAACTTTTAAACCGTAAAAGATTTCGCAATGAAAGTTGTTGCAAAATGCTCAGCTATTGATCGCGACAATTTGTTACATATCGCGCAAAGTATTTTGACGACTCCTTGTAGGAGTTATTTCCCCTTATTTATTGGAAGTACATTTTGTACCATAGTAATTCATGAACCAGAGATGACAGTGACTAGATATTTCACAGTTGGTCATCATTGACCTTGACCTTGAAAAAGGTCACAAGGTCAAAGGTCAAGGTCACATTCTAAATTTTGACACTGTGGTGTGTGCGATTCTCCTCCTGAACCATAAGAGATACAGAAATAAATCTTTTACCAAAATGTGTATCATATTAAGGTCTTGAAAGGTCACTATAAATGATTTGACTTTTGAAAGAGTTATCTCCCCTGGATCAATTAAATATAGTGTATATAGCGTTATCTCAGTAACTATGACAGATATTTATATGAAACCTTATATCATTAGTCATCATTGACCTTGACCTTGAAAATGGACACAAGGTCAAAGGTCAAGGTCACGTTTGAAATTTTGACATTATCTTGTCATCGCTATTTCTTTGAAACGGTAAAAGATAGCTTATAACTTATAACGGATAAAATGTCGGCCTCATAAATGCGCAACTTTTTTCTATTTAAAGGAAAAGGATTTGACTTCATCTTATAGGAGTTATCTCCCATTACAACCATTGATATTTACTTTTTCATTGATAACTTATTAACTATTGATAGTAGAGGCATGGGGACTTCACCAAAGACCATTATGACCCTTGACCTTGAAAATAGAAACAAGGTAAAAGGTCAAGGTCATCTTATAAATTTGGGTATTTATGATAAATACGCATTTCTTCATAATTATAAGACATATTGACAAAGGATCTTCACTGTTGGTCCTTTATTGACCCTCAGCATGGTCAAGGTCATATTGACAGCAGTCAAGGTCAAATAATATTTTTTGGAAATTCTGCTTTTTCGTGTATATAAAATGGTAAATACAAGTAAATGATTTGTTTTTAAAGCATTGAATATGCAAATATCAAACACTTGGTAGTCAAGGTCATTTATCACAATTAACGTTCTATTTTTTTACCTTTTTTATTTCAAAAGATATACGAATGGTTTTTCTTTCTTTTGTTTATTTTGAAAAGAAGATTCAATTTCCATATAGCCAAAGTCAATGTCAAGGTCATTTATGCAATAAGTGGAAAGCCTCTCATTTGTTCGGTAGAACCAATGAACTTATATTTATTCTTATTATTCTTCCGCCAAGTTTTGTTATCCCATTATAAATTTTGTTTCGCGACATGTCGTAAAGACATTTTGTACTATGAATGTATGAGACATTACGCATTCGCAGTTAACCCTGTCACACCGAACACTTTTTCTTTACGGAGTTATTTCCCCTGTCATAAAAATCTTGTGTGCAGATAAACTTTTAAACCGTAAAAGATTTCGCAATGAAAGTTGTTGCAAAATGCTCAGCTATTGATCGCGACAATTTGTTACATATCGCGCAAAGTATTTTGACGACTCCTTGTAGGAGTTATTTCCCCTTATTTATTGGAAGTACATTTTGTACCATAGTAATTCATGAACCAGAGATGACAGTGACTAGATATTTCACAGTTGGTCATCATTGACCTTGACCTTGAAAAAGGTCACAAGGTCAAAGGTCAAGGTCACATTCTAAATTTTGACACTGTGGTGTGTGCGATTCTCCTCCTGAACCATAAGAGATACAGAAATAAATCTTTTACCAAAATGTGTATCATATTAAGGTCTTGAAAGGTCACTATAAATGATTTGACTTTTGAAAGAGTTATCTCCCCTGGATCAATTAAATATAGTGTATATAGCGTTATCTCAGTAACTATGACAGATATTTATATGAAACCTTATATCATTAGTCATCATTGACCTTGACCTTGAAAATGGACACAAGGTCAAAGGTCAAGGTCACGTTTGAAATTTTGACATTATCTTGTCATCGCTATTTCTTTGAAACGGTAAAAGATAGCTTATAACTTATAACGGATAAAATGTCGGCCTCATAAATGCGCAACTTTTTTCAATTTAAAGGAAAAGGATTTGACTTCATCTTATAGGAGTTATCTCCCATTACAACCATTGATATTTACTTTTTCATTGATAACTTATTAACTATTGATAGTAGAGGCATGGGGACTTCACCAAAGACCATTATGACCCTTGACCTTGAAAATAGAAACAAGGTAAAAGGTCAAGGTCATCTTATAAATTTGGGTATTTATGATAAATAGGCATTTCTTCATAATTATAAGACATATTGACAAAGGATCTTCACTGTTGGTCCTTTATTGACCCTCAGCATGGTCAAGGTCATATTGACAGCAGTCAAGGTCAAATAATATTTTTGGGAAATTCTGCTTTTTCGTGTATATGAAATGGTAAATACAAGTAAATGATTTGTTTTTAAAGCATTGAATATGCAAATATCAAACACTTGGTAGTCAAGGTCATTTATCACAATTAACGTCCTATTTTTTTACCTTTTTTATTTCAAAAGATATACGAATGGTTTTTCTTTCTTTTGTTTATTTTGAAAAGAAGATTCAATTTCCATATAGCCAAAGTCAATGTCAAGGTCATTTATGCAATAAGTGGAAAGCCTCTCATTTGTTCGGTAGAACCAATGAACTTATATTTATTATTATTCTTATTTTTTTTCCGCCAACTGTTTTTTCCCATTATAAATTTTGTTTCGCGACATGTCGTAAAGACATTTTGTACTATGAATGTATGAGACATTATGCTTTCGCAGTTAACCCTGTCACACCGAACACTTTTACTTTACGGAGTTATCTCCCCTGTCACAAAAAAGCTTGTGTACAGATAAACTTTGAAACCGTAAAAGATTTTGCAATGAAAGTTTTTGCAAAATGGTCAGCTATTGATCGCGACAATTTGTTACATATCGCGCAAAGTATTTTGACGACTCCTTGCAGGAGTTATTTCCCCTTATTAAATGGAAGTACATTTTGTACCAATGTAACTCATGAACCAGAGGTGATAGAGACTAGATATTTCACAGTTGGTCATCATTGACCTTGACATTGAAAAAAATCACAAGGTCAAAGGTCAAGGTCACATTCTAAATTTTGACCTCGTGTTGTGTACAGATCTCCTCCTTAACCATAACAGATACGAAAATAAAGGTCTCTTGACAAAAGCTAGATCTTATTAAGATCTTGAATCGTCACTTTTTAAATTGAGCTTTTAAAAGAGTTATCTCCCCTGGAACAAAACAATATTATGTCAATTGCGATATCTCAGTAACTATAACAGATATTTACTTGTAACTTGACCATTGGTCATCATTGACCTTGACCTTGAAAATGGACACAAGGTCAAAGGTCAAGGTCACGTTCTAAATTTTTACATTATCTTGACATCGCTATATCTTTGAAACGGTAAAAGATAGGCAATAACTTATAATGGGTAAAATGTTGGTCTAATAAAGGCGCAACTTTGTCACATTTGAAGGGAAAGGATTTGACTTCATTTTATAGGAGTTATCTTCCATTAAGACAACTGAATATTAGTTTTTCGTATATAACTTATTAATTATTTATAGTAGAGGCATTTTTTAAATAATTGCGAGTAAATTAAGACATGTCGCGACATGTTTTATCAACAGTTTATAGAAGTTGTCTCTCTTAGAATGCCAATCTCTAGCAAATAATACAGAACAATAAACAAATACTTATCATAAATTTACTTTAAAACCATAAAAAGAGAGATAACTCAAATTTATTTGTTAAACTATTTCTGACTTTAACAAAATTAAAAGTTACTTCCCTTGTTTTTCAGTTAAATGAACAAATTTACAAATGCACCTGCGAGACTTTTCTATATCTGTATTACAAATAATAAATTTACTATAAAAACACATCTAAAACAATATGTTTGATGAAATTTGGTGGTTAATTATGTTTTTAAATTAAACAATGAAAATAATATTGAGTATTTTACCTTTAGTGCTATATTAACTGGAATTGAATATATAAATGGAGATATATGTTTACTAGCAATGCGTTCCACAACATGCAGAGAATATTAAACTTTTAGTATTCAGATGTTAATGCAGAGGTAAATAATACAAAACAATAATAAAAACTATTTAATGCAAAGTCATAACCTGTCAACTTGTAATGTTTTAATTTCCTCCCGGTAAAAATAAAAGCTTTTTGACCAATCGCACATCATGCACCTTCTAAATCTTTGAAACGGGTAAAAGATAGGCAATAACTTATAATGGGTAAAATGTTGGCCTAATAAAGGCGCAACTTTGTCACATTTGAAGGGAAAGGATTTGACTTCGTTTTATAGGAGTTATCTCCCATTAGAAACATTGATTATTAGTTTTCCATTCATAACTCATTAACTATTGACAGCAGAGGCATGGGGTCTTCACCAAAGACCCTTATGACCTCGACCTTCAAAATGGACACAAGGTCAAAGATCAAGGTAACGTTCTAAACTTTCACATTGTCTTGTTATTGCTATATCTTTGAAACAGTAAAAGATAGGCAATAACTTATAATGGGTAAAATATTGGCCTAATAAAGGCGCAACTTTGTTACATTTGAAGGGAAAGGATTTGACTTCATTTTATAGGAGTTATCTCCCATTCGAAACATTGATTATTAATTTTTCATTCATAACTCATTAACTATTGATAGTAGAGGTATGGGGTCTTCACCAAAAACCCTTATGACCTTGACATTGCAGACACATACAAGGTCAAAGGTCAAGGTCATCTGATTTTTGGAATTTATTATAAGTAGCCATATCTCATTAACTACAAGAGATATTGACATAAGATCTTCACTGTTGATCATTTTTGACCTTCATCATGGTCAAGGTCACCTTGTTAAGGGTCAAGGTCAATACATTTTTTTTTTAATTTTTCATTTTCCGTGTATATGAAGTGGTTTATCCTAATAAATGCTTAGTTATTGATGTACAATATATGCAGAGATCAAAAGGTCAGTGGTCAATGTCATTAAAGTCTCTGAACGTCATATTTTATGACCTTTTTTATTTCAAAACTTATTTGAATGTTTTTTCTTTCATTTGTTCATAGTGTGAAATAGATTCCATTTACATATAAAGAAGGTCAGGTCAAGGTCATTATGCTCTACAATTTGACCTTTCCTATTTTAAATAATATATAAACAGTTTTGCTTTCAAATTTGTTAATTTTTAAAGACAAATTACAAATAATGTTTAGAAGCAGAATTCAATGTCATTAAATACAGATAGGTTCTTTCTGGCTGCGTAGAGTGGAAAGCCTATTAATCGTTCGGTAGAACGATTGAACCTATATTTAAGGTTTTCCACTTTCCAGTGGAAAACCTTCTTGTAATTCGTCTGTTTATTATTATTCTTTTTTTTCCGCCAAGTTTTCTTTTCCCATTATAAATTTTGTTTCGCGACATGTCGTAAAGATATTTTGTACTATGGATGTATGAAACATTACGCTTTCGCAGTTGACCCTGGCAGACCGAACACTTATTCTTTACGGAGTTATTTCCCCTGTCATAAAAAAGCTTGTGTGCAGATTAACTTTGAAACTGTAAAAGATATCACAATAAAAGTTGTTCCAAAATGTTCAGCGAAGGATTGCGACACTTTATAACATATCGCATTAAAGAAATTTTCACCTTCTTATAGGAGTTATTTCCCCTTATTTATTGCAAGTACATTTTTTACCATAGTAACTCATGAACCAGAGATGATAGAGACTAGATATTTCACAGTTGGTCATCATTGACCTTGACCTTGAAAAAGGTCACAAGGTCAAAGGTCAAGGTTACATTCTAATTTTTGATATTGCGTTGTGTACAGATCTCCTCCTTTACTATAATAGATAGAGAACTGAAACCTGTACCAAAATGTGTATCATATTAAGATCTTGAATCGTCACTTTTTTTATTTGACATTTTTATAAGAGTTATCTCCCCTAGACCACTGAAATATATTGTGAATTGCATTATATCACTTTATCTCAGTAACTATAACAGATATTTATATGAAACCTTATATCATTAGTCATCATTTACCTTGACCTTGAAAATGGACTCAAGGTCAAAGGTCAAGGTCACGTTTGAAATTTTTGCATTGTCTTGTCATCGCTATTCCTTTAAAACGGTAAAATATAGGCAATAAGTTCAAATAGAAAAAATGTTGGCCTCATAAAGGCGCAACTTTTTTCTATTTAGAAGGAAAGGATCCGGCTTCATCTTATAGGAGTTATCCCCCATTACAACCATTGATAAATATTTTTTCATTAATTGCTTATCAACTATTGATAGTAGAGGCATGGGGTCTTCACTATAGACCATTGGGACACTTGACCTTGAACACAAATACAAGGTCAAAGGTCAAGGTCATTTTCTAATTTTTTTGTAATTTTTTTGTATATATTATAAGTAGTCATATCTCAATGACTTTAAGAGATATTGGCATAAAATCTTCAATGTTGATCACTGTTGACCTTCATGGTCATGCTGTAAAAGTCAAGGTCAAAGTCCTTTATAAATGTTTTTCATGGTACTATGTATTTTGAATGGCTTATTCTTTTAATGCTATTGCCTATAAGTAATATTTACGTAGATTAAAAGATCAGTTGTCAAGGTCATTCAAGTTTTCTTACGTCCTATTTAATGACCTTTCTTATTTTTAAAGATATCTAAATAGTTCTTTAATAATTTTTGTTCTTATTAATTGCTATAGACAAATTACGTATGTTTCTTAGCTTTTTGGTTTCAAGGTCATTTATTTAAGGTCTTCTTTTGAAGTGGAAAACCTATTAATCGTTCTTTAGAACGATTGAACCTATATTTATTCTTATTATTCTTCCGCCAAGTTTTGTTATCCCATCATAAATTTTGTTTCGCGACATGTCGTAAAGACATTTTGTACTATGGATGTATGAGACATTACGCATTCGCAGTTAACCCTGTCACACCAAACACTTTTTCTTTACGGAGTTATTTCCCCTGTCATAAAAAGCTTGTGTGCAGATAAACTTTGAAACCGTAAAAGATTTCGCAATAAAAGTTGTTGGAAAATGGTCAGCTATTAATTGCGACAATTTGTTACATATCGCGCAAAGTATTTTGACGACTCCTTGTAGGAGTTATTTCCCCTTATTTATTGGAAGTAAATTTTGTACCATAGTAACTCATGAACCAGAGGTGACAGAGACTAGATATTTCACAGTTGGTCATCATTGACCTTGACCTTGAAAAAGGTCACAAGGTCAAAGGTCAAGGTCACATTCTAAATTTTGACATTGTGGTGTGTGCGATTCTCCTCCTGAACCATAAGAGCTACAGAAATAAATCTTTTACCAAAATGTAGACCATACTAAGGTCTTGAAAGGTCACTATAAATGATTTGACTTTTGAAAGAGTTATCTCCCCTAGACCATTAAAATTGATTGTGAATATCATTATCTCCCTAAATCTCAGTAACTATAACAGATATATATATGAAACCTTATATCATTGGTCATCATTGACCTTGACCTTGAAAAGGGACACAAGGTCAAAGGTCAAGGTCACATTCTAAATTTTTACATTTTCTTGTCGTCGCTATTTCTTTTAAACGGTAAAAGATAGGCTATAACTTGTAACGGATAAAATGTCGGCCTCATAATGGCGCAACTTTTTCGTGTTTGGAAGAAAAGGATTTGACTTCATCTTATAGGAGTTATCCCCCATTACAACCACTGATAATTAGGTTTTCATTAATTACTCATCAACTATTGATAGAAGAGGCATGGGGTCTTCACTATAGACTAGTATGACCCTTGACCTTGAAAATAGAAACAAGGTCAAAGGTCAAGGTCATCATATAAATTTTGGTATTTAGGATAAATAGTCATTTCTTCATAATTATACGACATATTAACATAGGATCTTCATTGTTTGTTTGTCCTTTATTGACCCTAAGCATGGTCAAGGTCATATTAATAGAAGTCAGGGTCAAAACATATTTTTCGGAAATTCTGCTTTTTCGTGTAAATAAAATGGTAAATCTTAATAAATGCTTTGTTTTTTAAAGCAATAAATATGCAAATATCAAAAACTTGCTCGTCAAGGGTATTTTATGTCAATTAACGTCCTATTTTTTTTACCTTTTTTATTTCGAAAGATAGCCTAATGGTTTTTTCTTTCGTTTGTTCATTTTGAAAAGAAAGGTCAATTTCCATAAACCCAAGTCAATGCCAAGGTCATTTTTGCGATAAGTGGAAAGCCTCTCATTTGTTCGGTAGAACCAATGAACTTATATTATTATTATTACTTTTCTTCCGATCTAAAATTCAATTTAGTGCTGCCAAAAAGTTTCTTATCCGATCGAGCTGAAAATTTGGCGGTGTGATGGATACCCCGTGGGCTTTCTCCCATTCACCCTGTTAGCACGCCCCGTCAAAAATAAGGGCGTGGCAGGGACCCCCCATGAAAACGTTGTTATCACATCTCCTCCTAAGGCACACAAAATGGTACAATAAAATGGACGCCGATTGCATCTGGGATCGATGTCCTCGAATTGTCGATAGGTAGAAAATCGCTGGGCGCAACCAGTAAAAAGTTACCAGTCGTGCAAGTCCAACACCACTTTTTATGTAAAAATCGTAATTTCCCGAAAAACGATGCATCCCAGCTGTTTGAAACCCTCGCCATTCGCTTTAGAATGTCGATTTTAGTCTAAAAATGTCTCCCCGTAAGGTGTACGAGTCAATAAATCCTTAAAATCCCACATTGAAACACGTGACCACCCCTCCCCCCAGCCACGTAAATTTCGTCTGTCGTGATGTCCGTTTCAGCCATCGTCAGTGAATGACAGTGTAAATCGTGTGTCAACCAGTTGTTCTAACTGTCCGAACTGCATTTTACCTGAAACAATAACAAATTGAAACAATTTCCGACGTCACTTTTTTGTGTATTCCATCGTCTGCTACGTGCCTCGTGTAATTATTTTACAGTGTGAAATTTCTCTGAAATAAATTTAAAAAGTCTTTTATTAATTGTCGGCTTGCTCCGTTGATAAAAATCCGTGCCGTGTCGTCCTGAAATAAACAATCACTGATCGTGCATCATGTCATATATAGGTCCGTTCAGACCATCGTAACTTCCTTTTGTGATAAAATAAAACTATCTCCGTGATATTATATAAGAATGTCACGTGACTCCAGCTAGTTCTGTTCTTTGCCTTTTACCATAAATCTGTTTTTCTTCACCTACAAGTAAGGAAAACGCATTAAAATACGAAACAAACAGTTCAAAAAGAAAAATAAACAAACAAACAAATACACAAAAAAACTGGTTCCCGGTTTTTATATAATCATAGTTGCATATAAAACTATGAACCCAAAAAAGGGCCCAACTCTCCACCCAGGGACAGCATGTCAAAAACAATAAATCATGCTGGCCCTGGGGTGGAGGGGCCGGGCCCTTTTTTTTCTTCAATTTTGTAATTAGAACGTTCTAGAAACAATGGAATAGAAACACCCCGGGGGGGTATACGGGTATATTACGATGTAAAATGATACAATTTCACCCTCTGGGGCCTCTTGTTTAACGTTTAACGCCATTTTTTCCTATAGAAACGATAACGAGGGAAAGACCTTCCTGTGCATTTGTTCTACTGAACAAATGTCCTTTTAATTAAGGCTTTCCACTATCCAAGTGGAAAGACTTATTGCATTTTGTCTGTTTCTTATTATTATTTAAGGCTTTCCACTTTCCAGTGGAAAGACTTATTGCATTTTGTCTGTTTCTTATTATTAAGGCTTTCCACTTTCCGAGTGGAAAGCCTTCCTGTTATTTGTCTGTTTATTATTAAGGCTTTCCACTTTCCAGTGGAAAGACTTATTGCATTTTATCTGTTTCTTATTATTAAGGTTTTCCACTTTCCAGTGGAAAACCTTCTTGTAATTCGTCTGTTTATTATTATTCTTTTTTTTCCGCCAAGTTTTCTTTTCCCATTATAAATTTTGTTTCGCGACATGTCGTAAAGATATTTTGTACTATGGATGTATGAAACATTACGCTTTCGCAGTTGACCCTGGCAGACCGAACACTTATTCTTTACGGAGTTATTTCCCCTGTCATAAAAAAGCTTGTGTGCAGATTAACTTTGAAACTGTAAAAGATATCGCAATAAAAGTTGTTCCAAAATGTTCAGCGAAGGATTGCGACACTTTATAACATATCGCATTAAAGAAATTTTCACCTTCTTATAGGAGTTATTTCCCCTTATTTATTGCAAGTACATTTTTTACCATAGTAACTCATGAACCAGAGATGATAGAGACTAGATATTTCACAGTTGGTCATCATTGACCTTGACCTTGAAAAAGGTCACAAGGTCAAAGGTCAAGGTTACATTCTAATTTTTGATATTGCGTTGTGTACAGATCTCCTCCTTTACTATAATAGATAGAGAACTGAAACCTGTACCAAAATGTGTATCATATTAAGATCTTGAATCGTCACTTTTTTTATTTGACATTTTTATAAGAGTTATCTCCCCTAGACCACTGAAATATATTGTGAATTGCATTATATCACTTTATCTCAGTAACTATAACAGATATTTATATGAAACCTTATATCATTAGTCATCATTTACCTTGACCTTGAAAATGGACTCAAGGTCAAAGGTCAAGGTCACGTTTGAAATTTTTGCATTGTCTTGTCATCGCTATTCCTTTAAAACGGTAAAATATAGGCAATAAGTTCAAATGGAAAAAATGTTGGCCTCATAAAGGCGCAACTTTTTTCTATTTAGAAGGAAAGGATCCGGCTTCATCTTATAGGAGGTATCCCCCATTACAACCATTGATAAATAGTTTTTCATTAATTGCTTATCAACTATTGATAGTAGAGGCATGGGGTCTTCACTATAGACCATTGGGACACTTGACCTTGAACACAAATACAAGGTCAAAGGTCAAGGTCATTTTCTAATTTTTTTGTATATATTATAAGTAGTCATATCTCAATGACTTTAAGAGATATTGGCATAAAATCTTCAATGTTGATCACTGTTGACCTTCATCATGGTCAAGGTCATGCTGTAAAAGTCAAGGTCAAAGTCCTTTATAATGTTTTTCATGGTACTATGTATTTTGAATGGCTTATTCTTTTAATGCTATTGCCTATAAGTAATATTTACGTAGATTAAAAGATCAGTTGTCAAGGTCATTCAAGTTTTCTTACGTCCTATTTAATGACCTTTCTTATTTTTAAAGATATCTAAATAGTTCTTTAATAATTTTTATTCTTATTAATTGCTATAGACAAATTACGTATGTTTCTTAGCTTTTTGGTTTCAAGGTCATTTATTTAAGGTCTTCTTTTGAAGTGGAAAACCTATTAATCGTTCTTTAGAACGATTGAACCTATATTTAAGGCTTTCCACTTTCCAGTGGAAAGACTTACTGTTATTAGTCTGTTTCTTATTAAGGTTTTCCACTTTCCAGTGGAAAACCTTCTTGTAATTCGTCTGTTTATTATTATTCTTTTTTTTCCGCCAAGTTTTCTTTTCCCATTATAAATTTTGTTTCGCGACATGTCATAAAGATATTTTGTACTATGGATGTATGAAACATTACGCTTTCGCAGTTGACCCTGGCAGACCGAATGCTTATTTTTTACGGAGTTATTTTCCCTGTCATAAAAAAGCTTGTGTGCAGATTAACTTTGAAACTGTAAAAGATATCGCAATAAAAGTTGTTCCAAAATGTTCAGCGAAGGATTGCGACACTTTATAACATATCACATTAAAGAAATTTTCACCTTCTTATAGGAGTTATTTCCCCTTATTTATTGCAAGTACATTTTTTACCATAGTAACTCATGAACCAGAGATGATAGAGACTAGATATTTCACATTTGGTCATCATTGACCTTGACCTTGAAAAGGTCACAAGGTCAAAGGTCAAGGTTACATTCTAATTTTTGATATTGCGTTGTGTACAGATCTCCTCCTTTACTATAATAGATAGAGAACTGAAACCTTTACCAAAATGTGTATCAAATTAAGATCTTGAATCGTCACTTTTTTTATTTGACATTTTTATAAGAGTTATCTCCCCTAGACCACTAAAATATATTGTGAATTGCATTATATCACTTTATCTCAGTAACTATAACAGATATTTATATGAAACCTTATATCATTAGTCATCATTTATCTTGACCTTGAAAATGGACTCAAGGTCAAAGGTCAAGGTCACGTTTGAAATTTTTGCATTGTCTTGTCATCGCTATTCCTTTAAAACGGTAAAATATAGGCAATAAGTTCAAATGGAAAAAATGTTGGCCTCATAAAGGCGCAACTTTTTTCTATTTGGAAGGAAAGGATCCGGCTTCATCTTATAGGAGTTATCTCCCATTACAACCATTGATAAATAGTTTTTCATTAATTGCTTATCAACTATTGATAGTAGAGGCATGGGGTCTTCACTATAGACCATTGGGACACTTGACCTTGAACACAAATACAAGGTCAAAGGTCAAGGTCATTTTCTAATTTTGTTGTATATATTATAAGTAGTCATATCTCAATGACTTTAAGAGATATTGGCATAAAATCTTCAATGTTGATCACTGTTGACCTTCAGCATGGTCAAGGTCATGCTGTAAAAGTCAAGGTCAAAGTCCTTTATAAATGTTTTTCATGGTACTATGTATTTTGAATGTCTTATTCTTTTAATGCTATTGCCTATAAGTAATATTTACGTAGATTAAAAGATCAGTTGTCAAGGTCATTCAAGTTTTCTTACGTCCTATTTAATGACCTTTCTTATTTTTAAAGATATCTAAATAGTTCTTTCATAATTTTTGTTCTTATTAATTGCTATAGACAAATTACGTATGTTTCTTAGCTTTTTGGTTTCAAGGTCATTTATTTAAGGTCTTCTTTTGAAGTGGAAAACCTATTAATCGTTCTTTAGAACGATTGAACCTATATTTATTCTTATTTTTTTTCCGCCAAGTTTTGTTATCCCATTATAAATTTTGTTTCGCGACATGTCGTAAAGATATTTTGTACTATGGATGTATGAGACATTACGCTTTCGCAGTTAACCCTGTGACACAGAACACTTTTTCTTTACGGAGTTATTTCCCCTGTCATAAAAAGCTTGTGTGCAGATAAACTATGAAACCGTAAAAGATTTCGCAATGAAAGTTGTTCCAAAATGTTCAGCTAAGGATTGCGACACTTTATAACATATCACATTAAAGAATTTTTCACCTTCTTATAGGAGTTATTTTTCCCCTTATTTATTGGAAGTACAATTTGTACCATTGTAACTCATGAACCAGAGGTGATATAGACTAGATATTTCACAGTTGGTCATCATTGACCTTGACCTTGAAAAAGGTCACAAGGTCAAAGGTCAAGGTCATGTTCTAATTTTTGACCCTTGGTTGTGTGCAGATCTCCTCCTTTACTATAATAGATAGAGAACTGTAACCTTTACCAAAATGTGTATCATATTGAGATCTTGAATCGTCACTTTTTTTATTTGACATTTTTATAAGAGTTATCTCCCCTAGACCAATAAAATGTATTGTGAATTGCATTATATCACTATATCTCAGTAACTATAACAGATATATATATGAAACCTTATATCATTGGTCATCATTGACCTTGACCTTGAAAATGGACACAAGGTCAAAGGTCAAGGTCACGTTTGAAAATTTGACATCGTCTTGTCATCGCTATTCAATTGAAACGGTAAAAGATAGGCTATAAGTTATAATGGATAAAATGTTGGTCTCATAAAGGCGTAACTTTTTACTACTTTGAGGTAAAGGTTCCGACTTCATTTTATAGGAGTTATCCCCCATTACAACCATTGTTAATTAGTTTTTCAATAATTACTTATCAACTATTAATAGTAGAGGCTTGGGGTCTTCACTATAGACCATTAGGACCCTTGACCTTGAAGACAAATACAAGGTCAAAGGTCAAGGTCATCTGCTAATTATTGGTAAATTTTATAAGTAGTCATATCTCAATAACTAGAAGAGATATTGGCATAAAATCTTCAATGTTGATCACAGTTGACCTTCAGCATGGTCAAGGTCACGGTGTAAGAGTCAAGGTCAAAGTCCTTTTTTAATTTTTTTCATGGTCCTATGTATTTTAAATGGCTTATTCTTATAAATGCTATTGTCTATAAGTAAAATTTACGTAGATTAAAAGATCAGTTGTCAAGGTCACTCAAGTTTTCTAACGTCCTATTTAATGACCTTTCTTATTTTTTAAAAATATCTAAATGGTTTATTTTAATTATTTTTGAACCTTTTAATTGCAATAGTCAAATTGCGGATCTTGCTTAGCTTTTTAGTTTCAAGGTCATTTATTTTAGGTTTCTTTTAAGTGGAAAGCCTATTAATCGTTCGTTAGAACGATTGAACCTATATTTAAGGCTTTCCACTTTCCAGTGGAAAGACTTACTGTTATTAGTCTGTTTCTTATTAAGGCTTTCCACTTTCCGAGTGGAAAGCCTTCTTGTTATTCTTCTGTTTCTTATTATTATTATTATTATTCTTATTTTTTTCCGCCAAGTTTTCTTTTCCCATTATAAATTTTGTTTCGCGACATGTCGTAAAGACATTTTGTACTATGGATGTATAAGACATTACGCTTTCGCAGTTGACCCTGTCACACCGAACACTTGTTCTTTACGGAGTTATCTCCCCTGTTACAGAAAAGCTTGTGTGCAGACAAACTATGAAACCGAAGAAGATTTCGCAATAAAAGTTGTTGCAAAATGGTCAGCTATGGATTGCAACAATTTGTTACATATCGCGCAAAGTATTTTGACGACTCCTTGTAGGAGTTATTTCCCCTTACTTATTGGAAGTACAATTTGTACCATTGTAACTCATGAACCAGAGGTGATATAGACTAGATATTTCACAGTTGGTCATCATTGACCTTGACCTTGAAAAAGGTCACAAGGTCAAAGGTCAAGGTCATGTTCTAATTTTTGACTCTTGGTTGTGTGCAGATCTCCTCCTTTACTATAATAGATAGAGAACTGAAACCTTTACCAAAATGTGTATCATATTGAGATCTTGAATCGTCACTTTTTTTATTTGACATTTTTATAAGAGTTATCTCCCCTGGACCAATAAAATGTATTGTGAATTGCATTATATCACTATATCTCAGTAACTATAACAGATATATATATGAAACCTTATATCATTGGTCATCATTGACCTTGACCTTGAAAATGGACACAAGGTGAAAGGTCAAGGTCACGTTTGAAATTTTGGCATTGTCTTGTCATCGCTATTCCTTTGAAAAGGTAAAAGATAGGCTATAAGTTATAATGGATAAAATGTTGGCCTCATAAAGGCGCAACTTTTTTCTATTTAGAGGGAAAGGATCCGGCTTCATCTTATAGGAGTTATCCCCCATTACAACCATTGATAATTAGTTTTTCATTAATTACTTATCAACTATTGATAATAGAGGCATGGGGTCTTCACTATGGATCATTAGGACCCTTGACCTTGAAAACAAATACAAGGTCAAAGGTCAAGGTCATTTTCTAATTTTTTGTATATATTATAAGTAGTCATATCTTAATGACTTTAAGAGATATTGGCATAAAATCTTCAATGTTGATCACTGTTGACCTTCAGCATGGTCAAGGTCATGCTATAAAAGTCAAGGTCAAAGTCCTGTATAAATGTTTTTCATGGTACTATGTATTTTTAATGGCTTCTTCTTTTAATGCTATTGCCTATAAGTAATATTTACGTAGATTAAAAGATCAGTTGTCAAGGTCATTCAAGTTTTCTTACGTCCTATTTAATGACCTTTCTTATTTTTAAAGATATCTAAATAGTTTTTTAATAATTTTTGTTCTTATTAATTGCTATAGACAAATTACGTATGTTTCTTAGCTTTTTGGTTTCAAGGTCATTTATTTAAGGTCTTCTTTTGAAGTGGAAAGCCTATTAATCGTTCTTTAGAACGATTGAACCTATATTTATTCTTATTTTTTTTCCGCCAAGTTTTGTTATCCCATTATAAATTTTGTTTCGCGACATGTCGTAAAGATATTTTGTACTATGGATGTATGAGACATTACGCTTTCGCAGTTAACCCTGTGACACCGAACACTTTTTCTTTACGGAGTTATTTCCCCTGTCATAAAAAGCTTGTGTGCAGATAAACTATGAAACCGTAAAAGATTTCGCAATGAAAGTTGTTCCAAAATGTTCAGCTAAGGATTGCGACACTTTATAACATATCACATTAAAGAATTTTTCACCTTCCTATAGGAGTTATTTCCCCTTATTTATTGGAAGTACAATTTGTACCATTGTAGCTCATGAACCAGAGGTGATATAGACTAGATATTTCACAGTTGGTCATCATTGACCTTGACCTTGAAAAAGGTCACAAGGTCAAAGGTCAAGGTCATGTTCTAATTTTTGACCCTTGGTTGTGTGCAGATCTCCTCCTTTACTATAATAGACAGAGAACTGAAACCTTTACCAAAATGTGTATCATATTGAGATCTTGAATCGTCACTTTTTTTATTTGACATTTTTATAAGAGTTATCTCCCCTAGACCAATAAAATGTATTGTGAATTGCATTATATCACTATATCTCAGTAACTATAACAGATATATATATGAAACCTTATATCATTGGTCATCATTGACCTTGACCTTGAAAATGGACACAAGGTCAAAGGTCAAGGTCACGTTTGAAAATTTGACATCGTCTTGTCATCGCTATTCAATTGAAACGGTAAAAGATAGGCTATAAGTTATAATGGATAAAATGTTGGTCTCATAAAGGCGTAACTTTTTACTACTTTGAGGTAAAGGTTCCGACTTCATTTTATAGGAGTTATCCCCCATTACAACCATTGTTAATTAGTTTTTCAATAATTACTTATCAACTATTAATAGTAGAGGCTTGGGGTCTTCACTATAGACCATTAGGACCCTTGACCTTGAAGACAAATACAAGGTCAAAGGTCAAGGTCATCTGCTAATTATTGGTAAATTTTATAAGTAGTCATATCTCAATAACTAGAAGAGATATTGGCATAAAATCTTCAATGTTGATCACAGTTGACCTTCAGCATGGTCAAGGTCACGGTGTAAGAGTCAAGGTCAAAGTCCTTTTTTAATTTTTTTCATGGTCCTATGTATTTTAAATGGCTTATTCTTATAAATGCTATTGTCTATAAGTAAAATTTACGTAGATTAAAAGATCAGTTGTCAAGGTCACTCAAGTTTTCTAACGTCCTATTTAATGACCTTTCTTATTTTTTAAAAATATCTAAATGGTTTATTTTAATTATTTTTGAACCTATTAATTGCTATAGTCAAATTGCGGATCTTGCTTAGCTTTTTAGTTTCAAGGTCATTTATTTTAGGTTTCTTTTAAGTGGAAAGCCTATTAATCGTTCGTTAGAACGATTGAACCTATATTTAAGGTTTTCCACTTTCCAGTGGAAAACCTTCTTGTAATTCGTCTGTTTATTATTATTCTTTTTTTTCCGCCAAGTTTTCTTTTCCCATTATAAATTTTGTTTCGCGACATGTCGTAAAGATATTTTGTACTATGGATGTATGAAACATTACGCTTTCGCAGTTGACCCTGGCAGACCGAACACTTATTCTTTACGGAGTTATTTCCCCTGTCATAAAAAAGCTTGTGTGCAGATTAACTTTGAAACTGTAAAAGATATCACAATAAAAGTTGTTCCAAAATGTTCAGCGAAGGATTGCGACACTTTATAACATATCGCATTAAAGAAATTTTCACCTTCTTATAGGAGTTATTTCCCCTTATTTATTGCAAGTACATTTTTTACCATAGTAACTCATGAACCAGAGATGATAGAGACTAGATATTTCACAGTTGGTCATCATTGACCTTGACCTTGAAAAAGGTCACAAGGTCAAAGGTCAAGGTTACATTCTAATTTTTGATATTGCGTTGTGTACAGATCTCCTCCTTTACTATAATAGATAGAGAACTGAAACCTGTACCAAAATGTGTATCATATTAAGATCTTGAATCGTCACTTTTTTTATTTGACATTTTTATAAGAGTTATCTCCCCTAGACCACTGAAATATATTGTGAATTGCATTATATCACTTTATCTCAGTAACTATAACAGATATTTATATGAAACCTTATATCATTAGTCATCATTTACCTTGACCTTGAAAATGGACTCAAGGTCAAAGGTCAAGGTCACGTTTGAAATTTTTGCATTGTCTTGTCATCGCTATTCCTTTAAAACGGTAAAATATAGGCAATAAGTTCAAATGGAAAAAATGTTGGCCTCATAAAGGCGCAACTTTTTTCTATTTAGAAGGAAAGGATCCGGCTTCATCTTATAGGAGGTATCCCCCATTACAACCATTGATAAATAGTTTTTCATTAATTGCTTATCAACTATTGATAGTAGAGGCATGGGGTCTTCACTATAGACCATTGGGACACTTGACCTTGAACACAAATACAAGGTCAAAGGTCAAGGTCATTTTCTAATTTTTTTGTATATATTATAAGTAGTCATATCTCAATGACTTTAAGAGATATTGGCATAAAATCTTCAATGTTGATCACTGTTGACCTTCAGCATGGTCAAGGTCATGCTGTAAAAGTCAAGGTCAAAGTCCTTTATAATGTTTTTCATGGTACTATGTATTTTGAATGGCTTATTCTTTTAATGCTATTGCCTATAAGTAATATTTACGTAGATTAAAAGATCAGTTGTCAAGGTCATTCAAGTTTTCTTACGTCCTATTTAATGACCTTTCTTATTTTTAAAGATATCTAAATAGTTCTTTAATAATTTTTATTCTTATTAATTGCTATAGACAAATTACGTATGTTTCTTAGCTTTTTGGTTTCAAGGTCATTTATTTAAGGTCTTCTTTTGAAGTGGAAAACCTATTAATCGTTCTTTAGAACGATTGAACCTATATTTAAGGCTTTCCACTTCCGAGTGGGAAGCCTTACTGTTATTCTTCTGTTTCTTATTATTATTATTATTATTCTTATTTTTTTCCGCCAAGTTTTCTTTTCCCATTATAAATTTTGTTTCGCGACATGTCGTAAAGACATTTTGTACTATGGATGTATAAGACATTACGCTTTCGCAGTTGACCCTGTCACACCGAACACTTGTTCTTTACGGAGTTATCTCCCCTGTTACAGAAAAGCTTGTGTGCAGATAAACTATGAAACCGTAAAAGATTTCGCAATAAAAGTTGTTGCAAAATGGTCAGCTATGGATTGCGACAATTTGTTACATATCGCGCAAAGTATTTTGACGACTCCTTGTAGGAGTTATTTCCCCTTATTTATTGGAAGTAAAATTTGTACCATTGTAACTCATGAACCAGAGGTGATATAGACTAGATATTTCACAGTTGGTCATCATTGACCTTGACCTTGAAAAAGGTCACAAGGTCAAAGGTCAAGGTCATGTTCTAATTTTTGACCCTTGGTTGTGTGCAGATCTTCTCCTTTACTATAATAGATAGAGAACTGAAACCTTTACCAAAATGTGTATCATATTAAGATCTTGAATCGTCACTTTTTTTATTTGACATTTTATAAGAGTTGTCTCCCCTTAGACCAATAATATGCATTGTGAGTTACATTAGATCACTATATCTCAGTAACTATAACAGACATATACATGAAACCTTATATCATTGGTCATCATTGACCTTGACCTTGAAAATGGACACAAGGTCAAAGGTCAAGGTCACGTTTGAAATTTTGACATTGTCTCGCCATCGCTATTCCCTTGAAACGGTAAAAGATAGGCAATAACTTGTAATAGGTAAAATGTCAACTTTCACCTTGACCTTGCCCAAGGTCATAAGGTCAAAGGTCAAGGTCACCTGTGTTTCAGCACAGCGACATGTGAATTTTTGTACCTTTCGATTCGCTTTGTATTTTTTAGCTTGCTACATGTCGCAATGAAATTTTGTGCCAGGCATGGGAAAAAACATGGGGAATTTTAGGGTATTCCGCCAGCCTGCAAAAATAAAGGGGGGGGGGGTGTTTCTAAGGGGACCCCATAAGAATGTAGTGTGCAGATTTCATCCTAGACCACAGAGAATGGTGAAACAAAATGGACGCCAAATCGTTCGGGGATTGATGTCCCTAAATTGTCGCTACAGTAGAAATCGTTCTGACGAACGATAAAAAAATGTCCAGGTCATGAAAGTTGAAGATAGGTTTTTTATGCAAAAATCGCAATTTTCAGAAAAACCATAAGTCCTAGCTTTTCGAAAATGGTGCCAATCGATTTAGAATGTCGATTTTACCCCAACCATGTATCTCGGATGTGCATAAATGTCAACAAACTCCAAAATCGGCAGAAAAAATCAAATGTCGAGACCCCATCGGGACCCCTTAGATTTCATCGCTTGAATTTTTGTGCATTGATTAATCCTTGAAATATACATCTGAATTGTGTCTTCGTGAGTTGTTCTAGCTGAAACAAACATTTTTTCTACTTGCATTTATTTTGAAATGACAATAAAGTGCGCGCGATCGAGTGTCGTTTGGTACGTACGATTGCTGTATTTCACCGAAGAAAAATCCGTTTTTCCTTTTACAATGAATTGAAAGTAACATTAAACTGTCAAAATTGCATCATTGTTGACGGCGATCATATGTATACAGTACGTATGACGCCTGTTTTCTATTTTTTTTTTTTTTTTTTTATAAGTCCACGATAATATGTAGCATTGTCACGTGACATCAGACGTCTCGACCAGTCAAATCAATGTGTTCTATTTGTATTTCATAAATAAAAATCATAGAATTTTCTGTCTTTCTTATTTATTTCATTTGTAAATACACGAAAACATTACAAAATATCTTTGTATTTTAAATGTAGAAAACACATAGAAGGTATATATACGTCAAAATTTGACTTTCTGTATATAGGCTTCCGTGGTCCAGTGGTAACAACGATGAGCTGGCAATACTGACATCGTCGGTTCGAGCCTAGGATGTGACAAGTCATTTTTGCATGGTTTTTTGCTACGTTTCACGTATATTTTATGCAGTTATGGTTTTTTATATAGAAAAAACAAAAAAAAACTGAAATTTTTTTACGCCGCGGTGTAAAAAATGTCGATGGAAGTGGTAAGCCATGATTATTTGTGGCGAAGTCACAAATGAACCTATATTTATTATTATTATTATTCTTATTGTTTTTCCGCCAACTTTTTTTTCCCATTATAAATTTTGTTTCGCGACATGTCGTAAAGACATTTTGTACTATGAATGTATTAGACATTACGCTTTCGCAGTTAACCCTGGCACACCGAACACTTGTTCTTTACGGAGTTATCTCCCCTGTTACTGAAAAGCTTGTGTGCAGATAAACTATGAAACCGTAAAAGGTTTCGCAATAAAAGTTGTTGCAAAATGGTCAGCTATGGATTGCGACAATTTGTTACATATCGCGCAAAGTATTTTGACGACTCCTTGTAGGAGTTATTTCCCCTTATTTATTGGAAGTACAATTTGTACCATTGTAACTCATGAACCAGAGGTGATATAGACTAGATATTTCACAGTTGGTCATCATTGACCTTGACCTTGAAAAAGGTCACAAGGTCAAAGGTCAAGGTCATGTTCTAATTTTTGACACTTGGTTGTGTACAGATCTCCTCCTTTACTATAATAGATAGAGAACTGAAACCTTTACCAAAATGTGTATCATATTGAGATCTTGAATCGTCACTTTTTTATTTGACATTTTTATAGGAGTTATCTCCCCTAGACCAATAAAATGTATTGTGAATTGCATTATATCACTATATCTCAGTAACTATAACAGATATATATATGAAACCTTATATCATTGGTCATCATTGACCTTGACCTTGAAAATGGACATAAGGTCAAAGGTCAAGGTCACGTTTGAAATTTTGGCATTGTCTTGTCATCGCTATTACTTTGAAACGGTAAAAGATAGGCTATAAGTTATAATGGATGAAATGTTGGTCTCATAAAGGCGCAACTTTTTTCTATTTAGAGGGAAAGGATCCGGCTTCATCTTATAGGAGTTATCCCCCATTACAACCATTGATAATTAGTTTTTCATTAATTACTTATCAACTATTGATAGTAGAGGCATGGGGTCTTCACTATGGATCATTAGGACCCTTGACCTTGAAAACAAATACAAGGTCAAAGGTCAAGGTCATTTTCTAATTTTTTGTATATATTATAAGTAGTCATATCTTAATGACTTTAAGAGATATTGGCATAAAATCTTCAATGTTGATCACTGTTGACCTTCAGCATGGTCAAGGTCATGCTGTAAAAGTCAAGGTCAAAGTCCTTTATAAATGTTTTTCATGGTACTATGTATTTTGAATGGCTTCTTCTTTTAATGCTATTGCCTATAAGTAATATTTACATAGATTAAAAGATCAGTTTTCAAGGTCATTCAAGTTTTCTTACGTCCTATTTAATGACCTTTCTTATTGTTAAAGATATCTAAATAGTTTTGTAATAATTTTTGTTCTTATTAATTGCTATAGACAAATTACGTATGTTTCTTAGCTTTTTGGTTTCAAGGTCATTTATTTAAGGTCTTCTTTTGAAGTGGAAAGCCTATTAATCGTTCTTTAGAACGATTGAACCTATATTTATTCTTATTATTCTTCCGCCAAGTTTTGTTATCCCATTATAAATTTTGTTTCGCGACATGTCGTAAAGACATTTTGTACTATGAATGTATGAGACATTACGCATTCGCAGTTAACCCTGTCACACCGAACACTTTTTCTTTACGGAGTTATTTCCCCTGTCATAAAAATCTTGTGTGCAGATAAACTTTGAAACCGTAAAAGATTTCGCAATGAATGTTGTTGCAAAATGCTCAGCTATAGATCACGACAATTTGTTACATATCCCGCAAAGTATTTTGACGACTCCTAGTAGGAGTTATTTCCTCTTATTTATTGGAAGTACATTTTGTACCATAATAACTCATGAACCAGAGGTGATATAGACTAGATATTTCACAGTTGGTCATCATTGACCTTGACCTTGAAAAAGGTTACAAGGTCAAAGGTCAAGGTCATGTTCTAATTTTTGACCCTTGGTTGTGTGCAGATCTCCTCCTTTACTATAATAGATAGAGAACTGAAACCTTTACCAAAATGTGTATCATATTAAGATCTTGAATCGTCACTTTTTTTATTTGACATTTTTATAAGAGTTATCTCCCCTAGACCAATAAAATATATTGTGAATTACATTATATCACTAAATCTCAGTTACTATCACAGATATTTATATGAAACCTTATATCATTAGTCATCATTGACCTTGACCTTGAAAATGGACACAAGGTCAAAGGTCAAGGTCACGTTTGAAATTTTGACATTGTCTTGTCATCGCTATTTCATTGAAACGGTAAAAGATAGGCTATAAGTTATAATGGATAAAATGTTGGTCTCATAAAGGCGCAACTTTTTTACATTTAAAGGGAAAGGATCCGACTTCATCTTATAGGAGTTATCCCCCATTACAACCACTGATAATTAGGTTTTCATTAATTACTCATCAACTATTAATAGTAGAGGCATGGGGTCTTCACTAAAGACCAGTATGACCCTTGACCTTGAAAATAGAAACAAGGTCAAAGGTCAAGGTCATCTTATAAATTTTGGTATTTATGATAAATAGTCATTTCTTCATAATTATACGACATATTAACATAGGATCTTCACTGTTTGTTTGTCCTTTATTGACCCTCAGCATGGTCAAGGTCATATTGACAGAAGTCAAGGTCAAAACATATTTTTCGGAAATTCTGCTTTTTTGTGTAAATAAAATGGTAAATCTTAATAAATGCTTTGTTTTTAAAGCATTAAGTATGCAAATATCAAAAACTTTCTGGTCAAGGGCATTTATGTCAATTAACGTCCTATTTTTTTATACCTTTTTTATTTCGAAAGATAGCCGAATGGTTTTTTCTTTCGATTGTTTATTTTGAAAAGAATAGTCAATTTCCATCAACCAAAGTCAATGTCAAGGTCATTTTTGCGATAAGTGGAAAGCTTCTCATTTGTTTGGTAGAACCAATGAACTTTAATTATTATTCTTTTTTTTCCGCCAAGTTTTCTTTTCCCATTATAAATTTTGTTTCGCGACATGTCGTAAAGACATTTTGTACTATGGATGTATGAGACATTACGCTTTCGCAGTTAACCCTGGCTCACCGAACACTTGTTCTTTACGGAGTTATCTCCCCTGTTACAGAAAAGCTTGTGTGCAGATAAACTATGAAACCGTAAAAGATTTTGCAATAAAACTTTTTGCAAAATGGTCAGCTATTGATTGCGACAATTTGTTACATATCGCGCAAAGTATTTTGACGACTCCTTGCAGGAGTTATTTCCCCTTATTTATTGGAAGTACATTTTGTAGCATTGTAACTCATGAACCAGAGGTGATAGAGACTAGATATTTCACAGTTGGTCATCATTGACCTTGACCTTGAAAAAGGTCACAAGGTCAAAGGTCAAGGTCATGTTCTAATTTTTGACCATTTGTTGTGTGCAGATCTCCTCCTTTACTATAATAGATAAAGAACTGAAACCTTTACCAAAATGTGTATCATATTAAGATCTTGAATCGTCACTTTTTTTATTTGACATTTTTATAAGAGTTATCTCCCCTAGACCAATAAAATATATTGTGAATTACATTATATCACCATATCTCAGTTACTATAACAGATATTTATATGAAACCTTATATCATTGGTCATCATTGACCTTGACCTTGAAAATGGACACAAGGTCAAAGGTCAAGGTCACGTTTGAAATTTTGACATTGTCTTGTCATCGCTATTGCATTTAAACGGTAAAAGATAAGCTATAAGTTATAATGGATAAAATGTTGGTCTCATTAAGACGCAACTTTTTTACATTTGGAGGGAAAGGATCCGACTTCATCTTATAGAAGTTATCCCCCATTACTACCACTGATAATTAGGTTTTCATTAATTACTTATCAACTATTGATAGTAGAGGCATTGGGTCTTCACTATCACTATGAACCAAACTAAGGACTGACATTACCATACACAGTTCAAATTTGATTGATAGAAACTGATAGTTACTGTAAATGTACTGTTCACGATCTGTAAATCACTGTATACTATGCATACAGTTCTCGTCAGTCATTTACAATTTTTATCTTTTACTGATCGCTTTTGTCCTGAACTGAAACAGGTCATGACAGTTAAGTACAGTACTTTTGTAGGACTGAAAAGAACTGTTAGTCACTGCATCAGATCGTGTCAGTACTTTTAAATTTTTACCTGGATTTAGAATGACTGACATTCACTGTACCAGTCCTTGACAGTGATTATCAATATTTACCTGTATTTAGAATGACTGATAATCACTGTAGCAGTCCTTGTCAGCCATTATCAGTTCTTACCTTGATTTAGAATGACTGATGTTCACTGTAGCAGTCATTGTCAGTCATTATCTGTTCTTACTTTGATTTAGTATGACTGATGTTCACTGAAGCAGTCCTTGACAGTCATCATCAGTTCTTACCTTGATTTAGTATGAGTGATGTTCACTGTAGCAGTCCTTGACAGATATCATACGTTCTCTTCTATACCATTATATATATATTGTCATTTGTAAACAAAGACCAACAGTGAAGACTTGATTAAATGAGAGTTTTAATGATAAAAAATAGGAAATGTGTAAAATTAACCCCCACAAGTCCATTTGTTTCCTAGTGCCAAAAATATTTTCGTTTAAAATCATTGTTCTTCCTAATATTAACTCTTCTTTCTTCTCATTTCACATTTGAATTTACATACAGCGACACAAATTTATTGAACATGTTTTGACCAATGTTTGTAATAAACATGGTGTGATAAATTACCGGCATAAGCAGCTACATAACGTTACACCTGTACTTATTTTTTATAAATTCCACAGAGCTGCCCAGTGCATCCACCAGGTGGACAGGGGACGCCTTCTCGTTAGGGGTGGTCAGGTCATAATACGGAAACCCTGACCACGGACCACAGTGAGAGTGTTTGGAGAGTGCCACGCTCCTTGCATGATCTAGACTTTTTTGTATATGTCAAAAAGAGTAGGCTCGTTGTAGCCGCTACAAAATCCAAAATTTTCCGTCCGCCGTACCTAAACCCCCTACTTTTCCAGTGGCTTTGAAAATATTTGTTCTATCGGTTTATTTTTCCGGAATTGTTTGTTAACATGTTCTCGTCCTGAATAAAGCTGAAATTATACTCGCTGGATGTTAAGCAAATATCCAATCAATCAATCAATCAATCAAGCATCATATCCTCTGGACCAACTTTATTGTTTGACATGCGCCTTTTTGGATACCGAAATATATTTATTCCACAATACATTTTATTTTGTAAATTTCCTAGATTTGTGTAAGACTTTTGTTTTAAAATAAAGGAGGTTTTAGTTGGGAGTTTTCTCTTTAAATAATTACAAAACTTATAATTTCTGGAAGCATATTTTGTATACTCCTTATTTACAAATATATTTAAGACAAACTAAACAAATGTTGTAGTTTAATCCTTATAAAATGTTTTAGGTGTGGGGTGGGTCATTATAGTATCGAGGTTTTATTTAAAAAATTTAGTGACCAATTATATTTCCGACATGTTGATGCAAGTGAACACAGATAATTAAGTTCCAGCTGTGACAGGATGTTATTTACATCTACATGTATATTGCATTTCATCTCCAGCAGTGTTATGTAACACCTGTGTTTATTAGTTTTTGTCTTTTCTGTACTTAACTTTACAAATTCAGTCACAAACGAGAACTTACTAAATTGAATGGTTTGTTTGTTTTGTCGGTTTTTTAATTTTTTTATTATTATTACACTAAAATGGATTGAAATTGTAGAGTCACTTCATAGTTTTTGTTTAACAAAATCATCTTTGTTTTTCATTGTCTATATGCATCAGTATGGTAAATAAGTGTGCATCGCCTAGGGAATATACCGAATAAACCGGCTTTTCTCTTGTCATGCTTGTGTGGGTGTGTGTGGGTGTGTTTGTAAAAGGGGGGGGGGGGTTGCAATTCAAAGGTTTAAACAACGTAACACTGTAGTCACTGCAAACGCTTCTTAAATAAAATAATCTTTGTTTTCTTTTTGTTTATATGCATCAGAAGGAAAAAAATGTGTGCATCGCCACGGGAATATGCCGATTGTAAACAATGACACGTTTTGTCAGTTAGGGAACAGGTAATTGTGCGCAATCATCCTGAACAAGGATTCAGATTTACTAATTTTATAATAACAATAATATAGATTTGAAGTTATGAAAGTTTCTGGTAACATAAGAACGTTCGATCATCTCCGTTTTTGTAAATATCCGACAATTGTATTTACAGACAACGACAGGAGAATCGCCGACCCTGGTTAAGTAGAGTACAAACTTAAATTAGAATCGAGTGCACCATATCTTTTCATAATGCAAAGTCAAGTACAAAGCAATGCCTCCGCATTTATAAGAGACAATTTAGTTAGAAAAACATTTCCGCAACTCATCCATTCTTGAAAAGTAACAATGATATATATGGATTCAAATGAGACGAAACTTGAAAACATGTAAAGATTTCAGTAATTCGAATAAAAAAAACGCAAGTCATCTTTCCAAACAACAAAAATTTAACGCGTTGTTAATACACGTAACACATTATTTACACTAAAGTTTACCATGAGTTAAGATATTTTATTATTTGGAAAAAAAAAACGTTTTCTTGTTTGAAGCTATACGCCAATGTTAGCATTTTTTCGTCCAATTTTTAATGGCAGAAGAACCTATAGAACTATTGATAGCTCATACCCACAACTTTTCGGCTATTTAAGTCGTAATATAGCTATTAGGTCCAGTAACTTGTTTTAACATTAAAGAGAAAGTTTTTGCATGTATTTGTATAATTTCTTCACTGTCCTTTTGTTATTTTATTGAAACAGACCTTCGGTGTGTTTTGTATTTCTATGATATATTTTTATAAATTTTTATATAAATTAAAAAGAAATTAAATACGCAGGAGACCTTTGTATCTTTATGCACTAGAAAGTGATTTTTATTACGTATAAAATTGGTTTCCGATTTTAAATATCTGACAGGTGTTTGAAAATGTGTCGTGTACATGTAGCTACCTGGGGTGCAAAGGTAATAACTAGAGATGTTGATTGTTAATTTGTTTATTGCAATAACCACACAACGATGATAAGGTGTTACTTTGAAGTGATTTTATGTAAGTTTTATAACAAATTTATATCTTGATAATTACTTTTAATTCAGAGTAACGTTGTAGGATCATATTAGATTGAAGAAAAGGTGCTGGGGATACATGTATTTCATGAGATTAATAGTAAAACTTCATTTGTTGGAGAAGACAATTTAAAAAAACGTCCGATGTTCACAAAGAAAAATATCTTTCGTATATATTTCATCATTTTGATAAAATGACAGGGCATTCTAGTTAATATTCTGGATAAAAGTTATAATTTCAAATAAATTAGGATGCAAACGGTCATATTTAAAATACTAAAAAAATATACCAAGTTATGGTTAATTACCAATAAACATAGATTAACAAATAAAAATGTCTCCCTTTGTTAGAAATATCCCATCGGCTAAAACTCGTACATTACATAGGTATAAACTTATTTTGTAGCTGTTAATGTTTTTTGTATCTGTATCTTCTGCTATAAATATTTTATCCATAATTTCTATATAACAAAAGGCGGATGTATATCTGTTTAGTGTTCAGGGGCGTGCGTGGCTGAATGATTAAGGTAGTGCGTCTACTATTGATCACGTGGTCTGTCCATACTGAGGTTGCGGGTTTCATTCTGCGGACTGGGTGCGCTCGACTCCAATCTTAATTGACAATGATTGCCAGTTTTCCTACCGAAGTTCGGGAGTTTTTTCCGGGTGCTCTGGCTCCTTCCACAAATATAAAAACTTGACACCATGATATAGCTGAAATATTACTGAAAGTGGGGTTATATCATTCAAACAAACAAAAACAAACTATTCAGTGTTCTATTTTATTATCTATCGCAATTCAGCCTATATATATACTGCCCATATATGAACATGTTCCCAATGACTAGGTCAATAAAAAAGCTCATGAAAGAGATTTACTTTGCTTATAACCGCACTAACTTTGAACAAACTTCTTTTTATTTTCCCGATGAACTCATATTGACTTGAAGGGGCCTCGGTGGCCGAGTGGTTAAGGTAGGTCCTCTACAATTGGTAACGTGGTCTGTCAATACTGAGATTTCCGATTCGAATCTCACTGCGGGAATATGCTCTTGACTCCAGTCTTAATTGACAGGGATTGCCAGTTTTCCTACCGAAGCTCCGGGGTTTTCTACGGCTTCCTCACCCCCCCCTTCCAATAAAAACTGGACGCAATGATATAGCTGAAAAATTGCCGAAAGTGGCGTTAAACACCATTTAAACAAACATATCGACTTGAAACAATGTTGTGACTTTAAAAAAAAATCTTTAATGCAATATTATAGTGTTAATGTTTATATGAAAAGCTGACATGCTTGGATGGATTTTGCATCACCTTTTAAAAAACATATTTTGCAATGCTAAAATAAAAAAAGCTCAAATATCAGTTATTCTAAATCAAGGTAAGAACTGATGATAACTGTCAAGGACTGCTTCAGAGAACATCAGTCGTACTAAATCAAGGTAAGAACTGATAATTACTGACAATGACTGCTACAGTGAACATCAGTCATTCTAAATCAAGGTAAGAACTGATAATGGCTGACAAAGACTGCTACAGTGATTATCAGTCATTCTAAATACAGGTAAATATTGATAATCACTGTAAAGGACTGGTACAGTGAATGTCAGTCATTCTAAATCCAGGTAAAAATTTAAAAGTACTGACACGATCTGATGCAGTGACTAACAGTTCTTTTCAGTCCTACAAAAGTACTGTACTTAACTGTCATGAACTGTTTCAGTTCAGGACAGAAGCGATCAGTAAAAGATAAAAATTGTAAATGACTGACGTGAACTGTATGAATTGTATACAGTGATTTACAGATCGTGAACAGTACATTTACAGTAACTATCAGTTTCTATCAATCTAATTTGAACTGTGTATGGTAATGTCAGTCCTTATTTTGGTTCATAGTGTATAGACCAGTATGACCCTTGACCTTGAAAATAGAAACAAGGTCAAAGGTCAAGGTCATCTTATAAATTTTGGTATTTATGATAAATAGTCATTTCTTCATAATTATACGACATATTGACATAGGATCTGCACTGTTTGTCCTTTATTGACCCTCAGCATGGTCAAGGTCATATTGACAGAAGTCAAGGTCAAAACATATTTTTCGGAAATTCTGCTTTTTCGTGTAAATTAAATGGTAAATCTTAATAAATGCTTTGTTTTTAAAGCATTAAGTATGCAAATATCAAAAACTTGCTGATCAAGAACATTTATGTCAATTAACGTCCTATTTTTTTACCTTTTTTATTTCGAAAGATAGCCGAATGGTTTTTCTTTCGTGTGTTTATTTTGAAAAGAAAAGTCAATTTCCATAAACCAAAGTCAATGTCAAGGTCATTTTTGCCATAAGTGGAAAGCCTCTCATTTGTTCGGTAGAACCAATGAACTTATATTTATTCTTATTATTCTTCCGCCAAGTTTTTTCTTTTCCCATTATAAATTTTGTTTCGCGACATGTCGTAAAGACATTTTGTACTATGAATGTATGAGACATTACGCTTTCGCAGTTAACCCTGTCACACCAAACACTTTTTCTTTACGGAGTTATTTCCCCTGTCATAAAAATCTTGTGTGCAGATAAACTTTGAAACCGTAAAAGATTTCGCAATGAAAGTTGTTGCAAAATGCTCAGCTATTGATTGCGACAATTTGTTACATATCGCGCAAAGTATTTTGACGACTCCTTGTTGGAGTTATTTCCCCTTATTTATTGGAAGTACATTTTGTACCATAGTAACTCATGAACCAGAGTTGACAGAGACTAGATATTTCACAGTTGGTCATCATTGACCTTGACCTTGAAAAAGGTCACAAGGTCAAAGGTCAAGGTCACATTCTAAATTTTGACACTGTGGTGTGTGCGATTCTCCTCCTGAACCATAAGAGATACAGAAATAAATCTTTTACCAAAATGTGTATCATATTAAGGTCTTGAAAGGTCACTATAAATGATTTGACTTTTGAAAGAGTTATCTCCCCTGGATCAATTAAATATAGTGTATATAGCGTTATCTTAGTAACTATGACAGATATTTATATGAAACCTTATATCATTAGTCATCATTGACCTTGACCTTGAAAATGGACACAAGGTCAAAGGTCAAGGTCACGTTTGAAATTTTGACATTATCTTGTCATCGCTATTTCTTTGAAACGGTAAAAGATAGCTTATAACTTATAACGGATAAAATGTCGGCCTCATAAATGTGCAACTTTTTTCTATTTAAAGGAAAAGGATTTGACTTCATCTTATAGGAGTTATCTCCCATTACAAGCATTGATATTTATTTTTTCATTGATAACTTATTAACTATTGATAGTAGAGGCATGGGGACTTCACCAAAGACCATTATGACCCTTGACCTTGAAAATAGAAACAAGGTAAAAGGTCAAAGTCATCTTATAAATTTGGGTATTTATGATAAATAGGCATTTCTTCATAATTTTAAGACATATTGACAAAGGACCTTCACTGTTGGTCCTTTATTGACCCTCAGCATGGTCAAGGTCATATTGACAGCAGTCAAGGTCAAATAATATTTTTTGGAAATTCTGCTTTTTCGTGTGTATAAAATGGTAAATACAAATAAATGATTTGTTTTTAAAACATTGAATATGCAAAAATCCAACACTCAATAGTCAATGTCATTTATCTCAATTAACGTCTTATTTTTTACCTTTTTTATTTCAAAAGATATACGAATGGTTTTTCTTTCTTTTGTTTATTTTGAAAAGAAGATTCAATTTCCATATAGCCAAAGTCAATGTCAAGGCCATTTATGCAATAAGTGGAAAGCCTCTCATTTGTTCGGTAGAACCAATGAACTTATATTTAAGGCTTTCCACTTTCCGAGTGGAAAGACTTACTGTTATTAGTCTGTTTCTTATTATTAAGGCTTTCCACTTTCCAGTGGAAAGACTTATTGCATTTTGTCTGTTTCTTATTAAGGCTTTCCACTTTCCAGTGGAAAGACTTATTGTTATTAGTCTGTTTCTTATTATTATTATTATTATTATTATTCTTATTGTTTTTCCGCCAACTGTTTTTTCCCATTATAAATTTTGTTTCGCGACATGTCGTAAAGACATTTTGTACTATGGATGTATTAGACATTACGCTTTCTCAGTTGACCCTGGCACACCGAACACTTGTTCTTTACGGAGTTATCTCCCCTGTTACAGAAAAGCTTGTGTGCAGATAAACTATGAAACCGTAAAAGATTTCACAATAAAAGTTGTTGCAAAATGGTCAGCTATGGATTGCGACAATTTGTTACATATCGCGCAAAGTATTTTGACGACTCCTTGTAGGAGTTATTTCCCCTTATTTATTGGAAGTACAATTTGTACCATTGTAACTCATGAACCAGAGGTGATATAGACTAGATATTTCACAGTTGGTCATCATTGACCTTGACCTTGAAAAAGGTCACAAGGTCAAAGGTCAAGGTCATGTTCTAATTTTTGACACTTGGTTGTGTGCAGATCTCCTCCTTTACTATAATAGATAGAGAACTGAAACCTTTACCAAAATGTGTATCATATTGAGATCTTGAATCGTCATTTTTTTTATTTGACATTTTTATAAGAGTTATCTCCCCTAGACCAATAAAATGTATTGTGAATTGCATTATATCACTATATCTCAGTAACTATAACAGATATATATATGAAACCTTATATCATTGGTCATCATTGACCTTGACCTTGAAAATGGACATAAGGTCAAAGGTCAAGGTCACGTTTGAAATTTTGGCATTGTCTTGTCATCGCTATTACTTTGGAACGGTAAAAGATAGGCTATAAGTTATAATGGATAAAATGTTGGTCTCATAAAGGCGCAACTTTTTTCTATTTAGAGGGAAAGGATCCGGCTTCATCTTATAGGAGTTATCCCCCATTACAACCATTGATAATTAGTTTTTCATTAATTACTTATCAACTATTGATAGTAGAGGCATGGGGTCTTCACTATGGATCATTAGGACCCTTGACCTTGAAAACAAATACATGGTCAAAGGTCAAGGTCATTTTCTAATTTTTTGTATATATTATAAGTAGTCATATCTTAATGACTTTAAGAGATATTGGCATAAAATCTTCAATGTTGATCACTGTTGACCTTCAGCATGGTCAAGGTCATGCTGTAAAAGTCAAGGTCAAAGTCTTTTATAAATGTTTTTCATGGTACTATGTATTTTGAATGGCTTCTTCTTTTAATGCTATTGCCTATAAGTAATATTTACGTAGATTAAAAGATCAGTTGTCAAGGTCATTCACGTTTTCTTACGTCCTATTTAATGACCTCACTTATTTTTAAAGATATCTAAATAGTTTTTTAATAATTTTTGTTCTTATTAATTGCTATAGACAAATTACGTATGTTTCTTAGCTTTTTGGTTTCAAGGTCATTTATTTAAGGTCTTCTTTTGAAGTGGAAAGCCTATTAATCGTTCTTTAGAACGATTGAACCTATATTTATTATTATTAAGGCTTTCCACTTTCCAGTGGAAAGACTTATTGCATTTTGTCTGTTTCTTATTATTATTATTAAGGTCTTTCCCCTTTCCAAGGGAAAGACCTTACTGTATTTCTTCTGATTATTATTATTATTTTTATTCTTCTTCTTTTCCGCCGCAGATGTCAAAAAAGTGTCTTGACGTATCGCTTTGAAACTTGGCACACTTAACCGACACTACCTGGGCTCGACCTGAGTCACCCTGCGAAACAAATCTATTTTTAGTAACAGAGTTATCTGCCCAAAACCCAAAAACCTTGTGTTCAGATAAACTCAGAAACCGTAACCGTTATCAAAAATCTGAAGTGGGGAAAATGTTGCTAGACTCCTGGTCATGATTCGTTACGCAAAAAATTTTGTTTCCATCAACTTCCTGGTTACGCGATTTTGACGCGAAATTTGTCGAAAACGTCAAAGTTGTCGGATTTACACAAAACTTGGTTTCCAAGTAGATATGAGGGTCCTAATTACGTATATTGGATCAAAATTTTTTTTTTGGTCCACCATTTTCAAAATGGCCGCCATTGAAATTTTGTTTTCAATATAACTCAAAAACCATAAAAAATTGAAGCAAACAATATATCAGAAAAATGTTCCTCTCATTGAGATCTACATTTGATATAATAGTTGAAAACTGTGCGACAAACCGTTTTCGAGGTTATGGCCCTTAACAGGTTTCGGCTAAATTTTGTTTTCAATATAACTGAAAAACCATAAAAAATTAAAGCAGACAATATATCAGAAAAATGTTTCCCTCATTGAGATCTACATTTGATATAATTGGTTGAAAACTGTGCGACAAACCGTTTTCGAGGTTATGGCCCTTGACAGGTTTCGGCTAAATTTTGTTTTCAATATAACTGAAAAACCATAAAAAATTGAAGCAGACAATATATCAGAAAAATGTTTCTCTCATTAAGATCTATATTTGATATAATTGGTTGAAAACTGTGCGACAAACCGTTTTCGAGGTTATGGCCCTTGACAGGTTTCGGCTAAATTTTGTTTTCAATATAACTCAAAAACCATAAAATATTGAAGCAGACAATATATGAAAAAAATATTCCTCTCATTGAGATCTACATTTGATTTAAATAGTTGAAAACTGTGCGACAAACCGTTTTCGAGGTTATGGCCCTTGACAGGTTTCGGCTAAATTTTGTTTTCAATATAACTGAAAAACCATAAAAAATTGAAGCAGACAATACATCAGAAAAATGTTTCTCTCATTGAGATCTACATTTGATATAATTGGTTGAAAACTGTGCGATGAACCGTTTTCAAGGTTATGGCCCTTGACAGGTTTCGGCTAAATTTTGTTTTCAATATAACTCAAAAACCATAAAATATTGAAGCAGACAATATATCAGAAAATTGTTCCTCTCATTGAGATCTACATTTGAAATAAATTGTCGAAAACTGTGAGACAAACCGTTTTTGAGGTTATGGCCCTTGACACGTTTTGACTAATCAGTTTTTGACTTGTAACTAGAAAACGGTTAGAGATAATATAGTAAACATGTATATTTAAAATGATCCTCTCATCAAGACCTTCATTTAGTATATAGTATCCGAAACTGTTATATGAACCGTATTCGAGTTATCGGCCTTGACGCATTTCTGTTATTCCGTTTTTGACTTATAACTTGAAAACGGTTAGAGATAATATAGTCAACATGGTCATATGTCGTGCGCGAAGAATCTGCCTAGCTTTTTGACCAATCGTACATCACTGACCAAAGCTCATGAATATTAAGGAAAACATACATCACGATAAAAAAAAAATACACATCTTTGCTGCAATTAATCAGACCTGTCCAGACACTAAGAAGTGTTACAATATATAAAACGTAACACATAACCAGTATCTAGAGAGTATCTTATATCTTCGAGCTCATCTGATATGGACCTGATAAGCCTTGTCGAGCGAAAAAAAAACAACTAAGAATTAATATGTATCAAGATATTAGTACTTTTTGGCTTAGAAAGGGGTAATCATATGAGACTTTAAATTTTTCAATGATGGACAATTCAAAATGGCTTAAACACTAATTTCAAATTTTTAGTACATATTAAATGTACTTTTTGTAGCATAAAAAACTAACTTTTGGCAAAAATTGATAAATAATGAACATTGAGTGAGTTCCGACAGTGTGTAATTATGTGTCGAGTGAAGAAAACATGCACTTTGTTACAAAATTTGCTGTATTAAACCAAATGTGATAATTATTAGAATGATTGAAATGATGTTAACTTGCACATTTATACAGAAATTAGCAATTTAAATGCAATTACTTTAAAAATGGTACACTATATTCCTAAATTTTCATGAAAAAATATTCAACACTGTGACAATAGCCTAAATCGACACATTTTAAACCAATGTTAAAACAAAACCTTGTGATTTCTACAAGTTTCCCTCTTTTCCTTATTGTTTAATTATTAAATTTAAAATATTTCTTCTTCTTCTTCTTCTGCCATATATGGAGATTATTCCCATGGAACGTTATACTCCAGCGTGAGCAATCAGGATAAAAACCCAAAGGGGCGATATTTACAGTTAAAAACAGGCTGGTATGGGATTAAATGTTCCGGAGCTGGGCAGGTGGTACTTTGCCCATGAGCTCCCTGAACTCTTCGATGGAACCTGCTGATGTGGTTGAAGATGGCAGCTTATTCCATTCCCTGATAGTTCTGGGGAAGAAGGAGTGATGGTAGACCTCTTTCTTCGTAGTTGGTTGCCTGATGTTGTTCTGATTTCTTGTTCTAGCATCAGATGGCAGGAGGTAGACATCAGCTGGGATCGCTACCAGGCCATGCTGGATCTTGTAGAGCAAAAGGAGGCGGATCTTTACTCTCCTTGCCTGAAGTGGTTCCCAGTTGAGTGCTGTCATCATCTTGGTAATGCTACCGGGTTGTCTGTCTGTGTAGTTCTTTGTCGTGAACCTGGCTGCTCGACGCTGGATCTTCTCTAGCTGGTTGATGTGCCCAGTGGTGTGGGGATCCCAGATAGATGCGGCATATTCCAGGGTTGGTCGTACTATTCCCTCGAAAGCTCTAGCCCGTGCTGACGTTTTGCAACCTCTCAAATTTCGTCGGAGGAAACCAAGGGTTCTGTTTGCTCGTGCAGCTATGTTGTTGATATGGTCATTCCACTTCAGGTTGTTACTGATGGTCACCCCCAGGTACTTACTGCTATCCACTATCTCAAGTTGATGGTCATGTAGGGTGTAGTTGGCGTTGATGGTGTTACGCTTGGAGGTGATCTGGATGACGACACATTTCTCGGGATTGAATGCCATTTGCCATTTTCTTTCCCACTCTTCTAGTGCCTTTAGATCTTTCTGCAGTTCTTCAGAGTCGCTGCTACTATAAATTGGTCTAAAGAGTAGGCAGTCATCTGCAAAGAGGCGAGCTTCTGAGTTGGTAACTTCGGGTAAGTCATTGATAAAGGTAAGGAAGAGGAGGGGTCCTAGAACGGTTCCTTGAGGCACCCCTGACAAAACTTCTGCTGTTGATGAAGTGTGGCCATCAAGGAGGACTTGCTGGAGTCTGTTTGAAAGGAAGTCTCTCGTCCATTGGAGTGTGCGGCCTCTTACTCCATAGTAGTGAAGTTTATGCAGGAGTCTCTGGTGTGCTACAGTATCGAAAGCTTTGGAGAAGTCAAGTAGGATAACATCGACTTGACCTCCTGCATCCAGTGTGCGGGCAATGCTATCGATGGTAATTGCAAGCTGGGTCTCACAAGAACGTTTGGACCGGAATCCATGCTGTTTCTCGCTCAGTATGTCGTGTCTGTCATAGTGATCCATAACCTGACTGTGGACTATGTGTTCCAGTAGTTTACATGATATGGCTGTAAGTGAGACTGGTCGATAATTGGAGGCCTGGTGTCTATCACCTTTCTTAAAGATTGGTACAATGGAGGCATGTCGCCAGTCATCTGGAATGGAGCCAGTGTCCATGGATAGCTGGAATATCTTGGTAAGTACTGGTGCAATATTGCTGGCATAGTCGTGTAATAATCTGGCAGGGATACCATCTGGTCCTGTTGCTTTGTGACTGTTGATATTCTGTAGTAGTTTCAGGACTCCTGGTTCAGCTATGTGTATATCGGGCATGTCAGGATAAGGGCTCTGGCCTTTGTCTGGTAATGTTGACATATCCTCTCTAGTATAAACCGAGTGAAACTGGTTATTGAGTATTTCAGCTTTGGTTTCCGTGTCGCTATGTAGGTATCCGTCATTTTTCTTTAGTGGAGCTACACCTTGGGAGTCTTGTTTCTTACTTTTCAAGTAGGACCAGAACTGTTTGCTGTCTTTGTTGATATCTCCAAATACAGTGTTGTCTATATAATCGTCGTGGGCCTTCCTTGCTTTTCGCTGAACTGTGGCCTTGAGGGTTCTATATCTGGCTTGGTCTTTCGGCTTTTTGGTCTGTCTAGCTCGTTTAAAAGCCCTTTGTCGTCTTCTAATAAGGCGCTTTATCTCGGTGTTCATCCAAGGGTTGGTCTGTCTCTTCCTTGACATCTTAGACGGTATCATGTCATTGATGATGGTGGTGACTGTACTCTTAAAATCTTGCCAGATTTCAGTGACTGATGTATAATGTTGGCTCATGATCCTATCTGTCAGCTGTTGAATGTTGCTGGCAATCGACTGCTTATCAGCTCTATTCCAGAGTAATATCTTTCTGGGTGTTGATTTCTGATGGTCTGCGGTAAGTGCAAGGTCAATCAACACAGTCTCATGATCACTTCTGCCTAAGGCTGGTAAGGCTTTACACTTGTCGATGATAGCTGGGTGGGACGTGAACAGTAAATCCAAGGTGTTTTGCCCTCTAGTTGGGAATAGTATCATCTGCTCTAGTGCCAGATCGTTCTGCATGTTGATGTATTCCTCATTTATCTGTTTTGGTATCTGGTGGCCTGTTATAGTAGATGTTCCCCATACTATGTCTGGTAGATTAAAGTCACCGCCAAGGATAAAATATGCTGAGTTGTACTTTGATCTAACTGCTGTTATATCTCTTATTAATTCTTCAGTATACTGTTTGTCTGTTCTGTTTGGGGGTCTATAAGCAGCGGAGATAACTAGTGTTCGGCCATGGTGTAGATTAACTTTGACGCTGATAAATTCTGTGTTTGTACCAACATAGACTTTGGAGCCTACTAGTGTTCTACTTATGGCTATTAGTACACCTCCATGTGGATCGTTTGGACGATCTCGTCGAAAAACCTCGAAATCGGCTGGTATAAATTCAGATGAGTTCATATCTGCGGTTAGCCAAGTCTCTGTGCCTATAAGGATATCTGGCCGGGAAGATTCTATGGCCATTTGGAGGTCTGCAGACTTGTTGCGGATACTTTGGAAATTTACTTCAAGGATTCTAAGTTTGTCTCTGGGTTTCTTATGGTATTTTGTTTGCTTTGCTTTTTTGGGGGATGATGTTGCAGTTGGCTCCCCTAGTTCGCTTATGGAAGAGTCATTCGTAAGTTCTTCAATCTCTGATGTTAGGCTTGAGAAAGAATTTGAAACAGTCATGGTGGATTCATAAAGTACAGTTGTATGATTAGGTGTATCACATTTGTTACATACCCAGGAAACTGATGTGTTTGATAAGGTCTCGTACATTGATGTTGAAATTCCCATACAAGCTATGTGAAACCACTGGTCGCATTGATCGCATGCCACGGATTTCTGATTCCAACGACAAGCTTTACTGCATGAGCCACAGGGGTACTTAGTGTGTGTTGGGCCTGGATTCGTCTCAACACCTGCTATAGCTAAGAGTAAAAGGTTACATTTATGATGAGGGCCATGGTAATATAAATGTTTATTGGCTGATAATTCTCTTGACCAAATGAATATCACTGATGTTGGTTGTATTTGGTTTAACTGTGTGCATGATACATAACCTTCTGATTGTAGGATGAAATGGTCATTTACCTCTACCCTTTTAAATGCATTGCTGTTGGTCATCACAATATACAGCTGAGTAACTACTATAAGTGTCAAAAGCATGGTGGTTGTTTGTTTACAAGTTGGCGGAACCGGAAGTTGGTTAAATAATAAAGTTGAGGCTCTAGAAGGACTATCGAGATTCAAATATAAGCAAAAAATGTAAAAAGTTCAATAATCAACATTAGGTGGTCTATGATGCTTTGAAGGTATAAGTTGATGGTTTTGGTACGATCTCTGGTGTTCCACTGGTCGATTACTGTCCTAAAAAATCATAAAAACTGTAAAATATCGCTGTAATTTTTTCCGATCCTGATTGCTCACGCAACCGGAATTGAAAGCTGTTGTGTCCTATTTTAGTGCATTTCTCCATTAAAAATGAGTACAAAGCTATTTCTGAATCATAATAATATTGTATGGAGACAATCAATTAAAAATACCAAGATGTATGACAAAATAAGTTTGCATAAAATGTATGAAGTTTGGTCTACTTTCGTAGCGTACATTTTTTCAATATACTTGACCAAAACACTAAATTTAATCAACTTACTTTGTTAGCTAAATAGAAGATACTTTCCGTTTAGAATGTGGATTTCAGTCTAAAAACGTATTTCCTCAAAGTACTAGTATACGAGTCAATAAATCCTTAAAATCCCAGACTGAAGCACGTGACCACTCCTCCCCTTTATTTGTAATTTTCGTCTGCTGTGATGTCCATTTCAGTTATCGTCAGTGAATCATAGTGTAAATCGTTTCTCAACAAGTTGTTCTAACTATCCGAACTGCATTTTACCTCACATTTTAATCAAATTGAAACAATTTCCAACGTGAATTTTTGTGTATTCGGTCGTCTGCTACGTGACTCGTGTCCTTATTTTTCCAGCTTGAAATTCCTATGAAATAATGTAAAAACGTCTTTAAATGTTCGTCGGAGTTTATAATAATCCGTGTCTTCCTGAAATAAATAATCACTGAGATTAAAGATCGTGCTTCATGTAGTATACGTCAACACACACCGAAGACGCTGACAAAATGCTATGAACGCGAGCTTCGACGAAGACACCTCAGTGTTCATTTAATGTGTTACTATAAATAGAGCGAAATGACAAAGAAGTATTTATTTCACACCAAAAAAATGTATATGAATTTTTAAAACTAGTTTAACAAATTTTTGTCACAATTATTGTGACAATATTTAAATCTGCAGAGTCCCATTTTTCCGTTTTTTCTAAAATTAGTGCAAAGCTATTTGAATCAATGTGAGACAATCAATTAAAAATACCAAGATGTATAACAAAATAACTTTACATGCTGGCCCTGAAACGTTAGCTGATGACAAAAAAGCACAAGTGTGATTTCACAAAAACAAATGGCTGATCATTATATAATCGGATATGATAAACCCGCATGCGCAAGGATCAAAGGGTATCTGGACGTTTCGGCCATACTCCGTTTCGTCCATAGTACACTTCGTCCATAGATTAAATCGGCCATAGTCAATTCGGCCATATTATCTTAATTGTGTTACAGTAATTACAGTATATCGTAATAAGCATGATTAGCATATGTTTTTATCCAATGTATTAAGTTAACAATCATGACTAAAGTTTAAAATAAATGTAATATTAATTATTTGTATGAATTAGCGTAAATATTTTTCAAAATTTTAAATGTGTTGAATTCATTTTCTCAAAATTATTATCACTTCTGAAGTTAGCTTATTGTTAGGCTTGGGTCAACCTTTGAATTTTCTTAACAGACACTATCTGCAATGGCGGATCCAAGGGGGGGCATAGGGGCGTACCCCTCCTTTAAAAAAAGGAAAGGAAAAAAAAGAGAACAGGGAGGGCAAAAATGTAATCCCTGCTCGTCCTCGCCATAAATTAATGCATTAACGGTACTAATTCGTTTATTATATCTCTGTTGTATATACTGTACCAAATAAAGGTTACTGACAACTATAAGAACCTTGTTCGTGGCCTTCCTTTTCCGATATCCCCTTTTTACCCCCCCCCCCTTTCGAAAGTCCTGCATCCGCCTCTGACCTGGGCTCGACCTGAGTCACCCTGCGAAACCGATCTATTTTTAGTAACGAAGTTATCTTCCCCAAACCTCAATTATTCCGAAAGCAGAAACCATGACAGATATCAAAAACCTTAAGTGGGGAAAATGTTGTCTGACCCACGGCCATGATTTGTCATGCAAAAAAAGCGATCCACTTCCTGTTTACGCGTTTTTGACGCGAAGTTTTTTGAAAACGTCAAAGTTGTTTGATTTCCACAAAACTTGGTTTCCAGGTAAATATGAGAGTCCTAATTTCAAAAACCAAAAAAAATTGAAGCAGACAATATATCAGAAAAATGTTCCTCTCACTGAGATCTACGTTTGATATATAGTGTCGAAAACTGTGCGACAAACCGTTTTCGAGGTTATGGCCCTTGACACGTATCGGCTAAATTTTGTTTTCAATATAATTCAAAAACCCTAAAAAATTGAAGCAGATAATATATCAGAAAAATATTCCTCTCATTGAGATCTACATTTGATATATATTATTGAAAACTGTGCGACAAATCGTTTTCAAGTTATGGCCTTTGACATTTTTCGGCTAATCAGTTTATGGCTTATCACTTTTAAACCGTCAGAGATAATATAGTGAACATAGGTTTTTGTGACCGTCTCAACAAGCCCTTCGATTTAAGACCAAAGTCCAATGGTTACGGGCAGCAATTTTCAAAATTAGCAACCATATACCTAGACATAACACTAAGAAAATGCCGGGAAAGACCTCACATTTGTTCTTTGAACAAATGACTTTTCATTATTATTCTTATTATTCTTCCGCCAAGTTTTGTTATCCCATTATAAATTTTGTTTCGCGACATGTCGTAAAGACATTTTGTACTATGAATGTATGAGACATTACGCATTCGCAGTTAACCCTGTCACACCGAACACTTTTTCTTTACGGAGTTATTTCCCCTGTCATAAAAATCTTGTGTGCAGATAAACTTTTAAACCGTAAAAGATTTCGCAATGAAAGTTGTTGCAAAATGCTCAGCTATTGATCGCGACAATTTGTTACATATCGCGCAAAGTATTTTGACGACTCCTTGTAGGAGTTATTTCCCCTTATTTATTGGAAGTACATTTTGTACCATAGTAACTCATGAACCAGAGATGACAGTGACTAGATATTTCACAGTTGGTCATCATTCACCTTGACCTTGAAAAAGATCACAAGGTCAAAGGTCAAGGTCACATTCTAAATTTTGACACTGTGGTGTGTGCGATTCTCCTCCTGAACCATAAGAGATACAGAAATAAATCTTTTACCAAAATGTGTATCATATTAAGGTCTTGAAAGGTCACTATAAATGATTTGACTTTTGAAAGAGTTATCTCCCCTGGATCAATTAAATATAGTGTATATAGCGTTATCTCAGTAACTATGACAGATATTTATATGAAACCTTATATCATTAGTCATCATTGACCTTGACCTTGAAAATGGACACAAGGTCAAAGGTCAAGGTCACGTTTGAAATTTTGACATTATCTTGTCATCGCTATTTCTTTGAAACGGTAAAAGATAGCTTATAACTTATAACGGATAAAATGTCGGCCTCATAAATGCGCAACTTTTTTCTATTTAAAGGAAAAGGATTTGACTTCATCTTATAGGAGTTATCTCCCATTACAACCATTGATATTTACTTTTTCATTGATAACTTATTAACTATTGATAGTAGAGGCATGGGGACTTCACCAAAGACCATTATGACCCTTGACCTTGAAAATAGAAACAAGGTAAAAGGTCAAGGTCATCTTATAAATTTGGGTATTTATGATAAATACGCATTTCTTCATAATTATAAGACATATTGACAAAGGATCTTCACTGTTGGTCCTTTATTGACCCTCAGCATGGTCAAGGTCATATTGACAGCAGTCAAGGTCAAATAATATTTTTTGGAAATTCTGCTTTTTCGTGTATATAAAATGGTAAATACAAGTAAATGATTTGTTTTTAAACCATTGAATATGCAAATATCAAACACTTGGTAGTCAAGGTCATTTACCACAATTAACGTCCTATTTTTTTACCTTTTTTATTTCAAAAGATATACGAATGGTTTTTCTTTCTTTTGTTTATTTTGAAAAGAAGATTCAATTTCCATATAGCCAAAGTCAATGTCAAGGTCATTTATGCAATAAGTGGAAAGCCTCTCATTTGTTCGGTAGAACCAATGAACTTATATTTAAGGCTTTCCACTTTCCAGTGGAAAGACTTACTGTTATTAGTCTGTTTCTTATTAAGGCTTTCCACTTTCCGAGTGGAAAGCCTTCTTGTTATTCTTCTGTTTCTTATTAAGGTCTTTCCCCTTTCCGAGGGAAAGACCTTACTGTATTTCTTATGATTATTATTATTATTATTATTTTTTTTTTTTCTTCTGCCACAGATGTCAAAAAAGTGTCTTGACGTATCACTTTGAAACTTGGCACACTTAACCGACACTACCTGGGCTCGACCTGAGTCACCCTGCGACACCGATCTATTTTTAGTAACAGAGTTATCTCCCCAAACACTGTTTACCCTAGTGTGCAGATACACTCAGAAACAATGACAGATATCAAAAATCTAAAGTGAGGAAAATGTTGCCTGACTTATGGCCATGATTTGTCATGCAAAAAAACATTCTTCGATCCACTTCCTGTTTACGCGATTTTGACGCGAAGTTTGTCGAAAACGTCAAAGTTGTCGGATTTACACAAAACTTGGTTTCCAAGTAGATATGAGGGTCCTAATTACATGTATCGGATCAAAAAATTTTTTTGGTCAACCATTTTCAAAATGGCCGCCATCGAAATTTTGTTTTCAATATAACTCAAAAACCATAAAAAATTGAAGCAGACAATATATGAGAAAAATGTTCCTCTCATTGAGATCTACATTTGATATACAGGTTCGAAAACTGTGCGACAAACCGTTTTAGAGGTTATGGCCCTTGACAGGTTTCGGCTAAATTTTGTTTTCGAAATAACTCAAAAACCATACAAAATTGAAGCAGACAATATATGAGAAAAATGTTCCTCTCATTGAGATCTACATTTGATATACAGGTTCAAAAACTGTGCGACAAACCGTTTTAAAGGTTATGGCCCTTGACAGGTTTCGGCTAAATTTTGTTTTCGAAATAACTCAAAAACCATACAAAATTGAAGCAGACAATATATGAGAAAAATGTTCCTCTCATTGAGATCTACATTTGATATACAGGTTCGAAAACTGTGCGACAAACCGTTTTAGAGGTTATGGCCCTTGACAGGTTTCGGCTAAATTTTGTTTTCAAAATAACTCAAAAACCATACAAAATTGAAGCAGACAATATATGAGAAAAATGTTCCTCTCATTGAGATCTACATTTGATATAATAGTTCGAAAACTGTGCGACAAACCGTTTTAGAGGTTATGGGCCTTGACAGGTTTCGGCTAAATATTGTTTTTGAAATAACTCAAAAACCATAAAAAATTGAAGCAGACAATATATGAGAAAAATGTTCCTCTTATCAAGATCTACATTTGATATAATAGTTCGAAAACTGTGCGACAAAACGTTTTAGAGGTTATGGCCCTTGACAAGTTTCGGCTAAATATTGTTTTTGAAATAACTCAAAAACCATAAAAAATTGAAGCAGACAATATATCAGAAAAATGTTCCTCTCATTGAGATCTACATTTGATATACAGGTTCAAAAACTGTGCGACAAACCGTTTTAGAGGTTATGGCCCTTGACAGGTTTCGGCTAAATTTTGTTTTCGAAATAACTCAAAAACCATAAAAATATTAAGCAGACAATATATCAGAAAAATGTTCCTCTCATTAAGATCTACATTTGATTTAAATTATTGAAAACTGTGCGACAAATCGTTTTCAAGTAATGGCCTTTGACATTTTTCGGCTAATCAGTTTATGGCTTAAACTTTTAAACCGTCAGAGATAATATAGTGAACATAGGTTTTTTGTGACCGGTTCAACAAGCCCTTCGATTTAGGACCAAAGTCCAATGGTTATGGGCAGCAATTTTCAAAATTAGCAACCATATACATAGACATAACACTAATAAAATGCCGGGAAAGACCTCACATTTGTTCTTTGAACAAATGACTTTTAATTATTATTATTATTCTTATTTTTTTCCGCCAAGTTTTCTTTTCCCATTATAAATTTTGTTTCGCGACATGTCGTAAAGACATTTTGTACTATGGATGTATAAGACATTACGCTTTCGCAGTTGACCCTGTCACACCGAACACTTGTTCTTTACGGAGTTATCTCCCCTGTTACAGAAAAGCTTGTGTGCAGATAAACTATGAAACCGTAAAAGATTTCGCAATAAAAGTTGTTGCAAAATGGTCAGCTATGGATTGCGACAATTTGTTACATATCGCGCAGAGTATTTTGACGACTCCTTGTAGGAGTTATTTCCCCTTATTTATTGGAAGTAAAATTTGTACCATTGTAACTCATGAACCAGAGGTGATATAGACTAGATATTTCACAGTTGGTCATCATTGACCTTGACCTTGAAAAAGGTCACAAGGTCAAAGGTCAAGGTCATGTTCTATTTTTTGACCCTTGGTTGTGTGCAGATCTCCTCCTTTACTATAATAGATAGAGAACTGAAACCTTTACCAAAATGTGTATCATATTGAGATCTTGAATCGTCACTTTTTTTATTTGACATTTTTATAAGAGTTATCTCCCCTAGACCAATAAAATGTATTGTGAATTGCATTATATCACTGTATCTCAGTAACTATAACAGATATATATATGAAACCTTATATCATTGGTCATCATTGACCTTGACCTTGAAAACGGACACAAGGTCAAAGGTCAAGGTCACGTTTGAAATTTTGGCATTGTCTTGTCATCGCTATTACTTTGAAACGGTAAAAGATAGGCTATAAGTTATAATGGATAAAATGTTGGTCTCATAAAGGCGCAACTTTTTTCTATTTTGAGGGAAAGGATCCGGCTTCATCTTATAGGAGTTATCCCCCATTACAACCATTGATAATTAGTTTTTCATTAATTACTTATCAACTATTGATAGTAGAGGCATGGGGTCTTCACTATGGATCATTAGGACCCTTGACCTTGAAAACAAATACAAGGTCAAAGGTCAAGGTCATTTTCAAATTTTTTGTATATATTATAAGTAGTCATATCTTAATGACTTTAAGAGATATTGGCATAAAATCTTCAATGTTGATCACTGTTGACCTTCAGCATGGTCAAGGTCATGCTGTAAAAGTCAAGGTCAAAGTCCTTTATAAATGTTTTTCATGGTACTATGTATTTTGAATGGCTTCTTCTTTTAATGCTATTGCCTATAAGTAATATTTACGTAGATTAAAAGATCAGTTGTCAAGGTCATTCAAGTTTTCTTACGTCCTATTTAATGACCTTTCTTATTTTTAAAGATATCTAAATAGTTTTTAAATAATTTTTGTTCTTATTAATTGCTATAGACAAATTACGTATGTTTCTTAGCTTTTTGGTTTCAATGTCATTTATTTAAGGTCTTCTTTTGAAGTGGAAAGCCTATTAATCGTTCTTTAGAACGATTGAACCTATATTTATTCTTATTTTTTTTCCGCCAAGTTTTGTTATCCCATTATAAATTTTGTTTCGCGACATGTCGTAAAGATATTTTGTACTATGGATGTATGAGACATTACGCTTTCGCAGTTAACCCTGTGACACCGAACACTTTTTCTTTACGGAGTTATTTCCCCTGTCATAAAAAGCTTCTGTGCAGATAAACTATGAAACCATAAAAGATTTCGCAATGAAAGTTGTTCCAAAATGTTCAGCTAAGGATTGCGACACTTTATAACATATCACATTAAAGAATTTTTCACCTTCTTATAGGAGTTATTTCCCCTTATTTATTGGAAGTACATTTTGTACCATTGTAACTCATGAACCAGAGATCATAGAGACTAGATATTTCACAGTTGGTCATCATTGACCTTGACCTTGAAAAAGGTCACAAGGTCAAAGGTCAAGGTCATGTTCTAATTTTTGACCCTTGGTTGTGTGCAGATCTCCTCCTTTACTATAATAGATAGAGAACTGAAACCTTTACCAAAATGTGTATCATATTGAGATCTTGAATCGTCACTTTTTTTATTTGACATTTTTATAAGAGTTATCTCCCCTAGACCAATAAAATGTATTGTGAATTGCATTATATCACTATATCTCAGTAACTATAACAGATATATAAATGAAACCTTATATCATTGGTCATCATTGACCTTGACCTTGAAAATGGACACAAGGTCAAAGGTCAAGGTCACGTTTGAAAATTTGACATCGTCTTGTCATCGCTATTCAATTGAAACGGTAAAAGATAGGCTATAAGTTATAATGGATAAAATGTTGGTCTCATAAAGGCGTAACTTTTTCCTACTTTGAGGTAAAGGATCCGACTTCATTTTATAGGAGTTGTCCCCCATTACAACCATTGTTAATTAGTTTTTCAATAATTACTTATCAACTATTAATAGTAGAGGCTTGGGGTCTTCACTATAGACCATTAGGACCCTTGACCTTGAAGACAAATACAAGGTCAAAGGTCAAGGTCATCTGCTAATTATTGGTAAATTTTATAAGTAGTCATATCTCAATAACTAGAAGAGATATTGTCATAAAATCTTCAATGATGATCACAGTTGACCTTCAGCATGGTCAAGGTCACGGTGTAAGAGTCAAGGTCAAAGTCCTTTTTTAATTTTTTTCATGGTCCTATGTATTTTAAATGGCTTATTCTTATAAATGCTATTGTCTATAAGTAAAATTTACGTAGATTAAAAGATCAGTTGTCAAGGTCACTAAAGTTTTCTAACGTCCTATTTAATGACCTTTCTTATTTTTTAAAAATATCTAAATGGTTTATTTTAATTATTTTTGAACCTATTAATTGCTATAGTCAAATTGCGGATCTTGCTTAGCTTTTTAGTTTCAAGGTCATTTATTTTAGGTTTCTTTTAAGTGGAAAGCCTATTAATCGTTCGTTAGAACGATTGAACCTATATTTAAGGTTTTCCACTTTCCAGTGGAAAACCTTCTTGTAATTCGTCTGTTTATTATTATTCTTTTTTTTCCGCCAAGTTTTCTTTTCCCATTATATATTTTGTTTCGCGACATGTCGTAAAGATATTTTGTACTATGGATGTATGAAACATTACGCTTTCGCAGTTGACCCTGGCAGACCGAACGCTTATTTTTTACGGAGTTTTTTCCCCTGTCATAAAAAAGCTTGTGTGCAGATTAACTTTGAAACTGTAAAAGATATCGCAATAAAAGTTGTTCCAAAATGTTCAGCGAAGGATTGCGACACTTTATAACATATCGCATTAAAGAAATTTTCACCTTCTTATAGGAGTTATTTCCCCTTATTTATTGCAAGTACATTTTTACCATAGTAACTCATGAACCAGAGATGATAGAGACTAGATATTTCACATTTGGTCATCATTGACCTTGACCTTGAAAAAGGTCACAAGGTCAAAGGTCAAGGTTACATTCTAATTTTTGATATTGCGTTGTGTACAGATCTCCTCCTTTACTATAATAGATAGAGAACTGAAACCTTTACCAAAATGTGTATCATATTAAGATCTTGAATCGTCACTTTTTTATTTGACATTTTTATAAGAGTTATCTCCCCTAGACCACTAAAATATATTGTGAATTGCATTATATCACTTTATCTCAGTAACTATAACAGATATTTATATGAAACCTTATATCATTAGTCATCATTTACCTTGACCTTGAAAATGGACTCAAGGTCAAAGGTCAAGGTCACGTTTGAAATTTTTGCATTGTCTTGTCATCGCTATTCCTTTAAAACGGTAAAATATAGGCAATAAGTTTAAATGGAAAAAATGTTGGCCTCATAAAGGCGCAACTTTTTTCTATTTGGAAGGAAAGGATCCGGCTTCATCTTATAGGATTTATCTCCCATTACAACCATTGATAAATAGTTTTTCATTAATTGCTTATCAACTATTGATAGTAGAGGCATGGGGTCTTCACTATAGACCATTGGGACACTTGACCTTGATCACAAATACAAGGTCAAAGGTCAAGGTTATTTTCTAATTTTTTTGTATATATTATAAGTAGTCATATCTCAATGACTTTAAGAGATATTGGCATAAAATCTTCAATGTTGATCACTGTTGACCTTCAGCATGGTCAAGGTCATGCTGTAAAAGTCAAGGTCAAAGTCCTTTATAAATGTTTTTCATGGTACTATGTATTTTGAATGGCTTATTATTTTAATGCTATTGCCTATAAGTAATATTTACGTAGATTAAAAGATCAGTTGTCAAGGTCATTCAAGTTTTCTTACGTCCTATTTAATGACCTTTCTTATTTTTAAAGATATCTAAATAGTTCTTTAATAATTTTTGTTCTTATTAATTGCTATAGACAAATTACGTATGTTTCTTAGCTTTTTGGTTTCAAGGTCATTTATTTAAGGTCTTCTTTTGAAGTGGAAAACCTATTAATCGTTCTTTAGAACGATTGAACCTATATTTATTATTAAGGCTTTCCACTTTCCAGTGGAAAGACTTACTGTTATTAGTCTGTTTCTTATTATTATTCTTATTTTTTTTCCGCCAAGTTTTCTTATCCCATTATAAATTTTGTTTCGCGACATGTCGTAAAGACATTTTGTACTATGGATGTATGAGACATTACGCTTTCGCAGTTAACCCTGGCTGACCGAACACTTTTTCTTTACGGAGTTATTTCCCCTGTCATAAAAAAGCTTGTGTGCAGATAAACTATGAAACCGTAAAAGATTTCGCAATGAAAGTTGTTCCAAAATGTTCAGCTAAGGATTGCGACACTTTATAACATGTCGCATTAAAGAATTTGTCACCTTCTTGTAGGAGTTATTTCCCCTTATTTATTGGAAGTAAAATTTGTACCACTGTAACTCATGAACCAGAGGTGATATAGACTAGATATTTCACAGTTGGTCATCATTTACCTTGACCTTGAAAAAGGTTACAAGGTCAAAGGTCAAGGTCATGTTCTAATTTTTGACCCTTGGTTGTGTGCAGATCTCTTCCTTTACTATAATAGATAGAGAACTGAAACCTTTACCAAAATGTGTATCATGTTGAGATCTTGAATCGTCACTTTTTTATTTGACATTTTTATAAGAGTTATCTCCCCTAGACCAATAAAATGTATTGTGAATTGCATTATATCACTATATCTCAGTAACTATAACAGATATATATATGAAACCTTATATCATTGGTCATCATTGACCTTGACCTTGAAAATGGACACAAGGTCAAAGGTCAAGGTCACGTTTGAAATTTTGGCATTGTCTTGTCATCGCTATTACTTTGAAACGGTAAAAGATAGGCTATAAGTTATAATGGATAAAATGTTGGTCTCATAAAGGCGCAACTTTTTTCTATTTAGAGGGAAAGGATCCGGCTTCATCTTATAGGAGTTATCCCCCATTACAACCATTGATAATTAGTTTTTCATTAATTACTTATCAACTATTGATACTAGAGGCATGGGGTCTTCACTATGGATCATTAGGACCCTTGACCTTGAAAACAAATACAAGGTCAAAGGTCAAGGTCATTTTCTAATTTTTTGTATATATTATAAGTAGTCATATCTTAATGACTTTAAGAGATATTGGCATAAAATCTTCAATGTTGATCACTGTCGACCTTCAGCATGGTCAAGGTCATGCTGTAAAAGTCAAGGTCAAAGTCTTTTATAAATGTTTTTCATGGTACTATGTATTTTGAATGGCTTCTTCTTTTAATGCTATTGCCTATAAGTAATATTTACGTAGATTAAAAGATCAGTTGTCAAGGTCATTCAAGTTTTCTTACGTCCTGTTTAATGACCTTTCTTATTTTTAAAGATATCTAAATAGTTTTTTAATAATTTTTGTTCTTATTAATTGCTATAGACAAATTACGTATGTTTCTTAGCTTTTTGGTTTCAAGGTCATTTATTTAAGGTCTCCTTTTGAAGTGGAAAGCCTATTAATCGTTCTTTAGAACGATTGAACCTATATTTATTCTTATTTTTTTTCCGCCAACTGTTTTTTCCCATTATAAATTTTGTTTCGTGACATGTCGTAAAGACATTTTGTACTATGAATGTATGAGACATTACGCTTTCGCAGTTAACCCTGTCACACCGAACACTTTTACTTTACGGAGTTATCTCCCCTGTCACAAAAAAGCTTGTGTACAGATAAACTTTGAAACCGTAAAAGATTTTGCAATGAAAGTTTTTGCAAAATGGTCAGCTATTGATCGCGACAATTTGTTACATATCGCGCAAAGTATTTTGACGACTCCTTGCAGGAGTTATTTCCCCTTATTTATTGGAAGTACATTTTGTACCAATGTAACTAATGAACCAGAGGTGATAGAGACTAGATATTTCACAGTTGGTCATCATTGACCTTGACCTTGAAAAAAATCACAAGGTCAAAGGTCAAGGTCACATTCTAAATTTTGACCTCGTGTTGTGTACAGATCTCCTCCTTAACCATAACAGATACGAAAATAAAGGTCTCTTGACAAAAGCTAGATCTTATTAAGATCTTGAATCGTCACTTTTTTAAATTGAGCTTTTGAAAGAGTTATCTCCCCTGGAACAAAACAATATTATGTCAATTGCGATATCTCAGTAACTATAACAGATATTTACTTGTAACTTGACCATTGGTCATCATTGACCTTGACCTTGAAAATGGACACAAGGTCAAAGGTCAAGGTCACGTTCTAAATTTTTACATTATCTTGACATCGCTATATCTTTGAAACGGTAAAAGATAGGCAATAACTTATAATGGGTAAAATGTTGGTCTAATAAAGGCGCAACTTTGTCACATTTGAAGGGAAAGGATTTGACTTCATTTTATAGGAGTTATCTTCCATTAAGACAACTGATTATTAGTTTTTCGTATATAACTTATTAATTATTTATAGTAGAGGCATTTTTTAAATAATTGCGAGTAAATTAAGACATGTCGCGACATGTTTTATCAACAGTTTATAGAAGTTGTCTCTCTTAGAATGCCAATCGCTAGCAAATAATACAGAACAATAAACAAATACTTATCATAAATTTACTTTAAAACCATAAAAAGAGAGATAACTCAAATTTATTTGTTAAACTATTTCTGACTTTAACAAAATTAAAAGTTACTTCCCTTGTTTTTCAGTTAAATGAACAAATTTACAAATGCACCTGCGAGACTTTTCTATATTTGTATTACAAATAATAAATTTACTATAAAAACACATCTAAAACAATATGTTTGATGAAATTTGGTGGTTAATTATGTTTTTAAATTAAACAATGAAAATAATATTGAGTATTTTACCTTTAGTGCTATATTAACTGGAATTGAATATATAAATGGAGATATATGTTTTCCTAGCAATGCGTTCCACAACATGCAGAGAATATTAAACTTTTAGTATTCAGATGTTAATGCAGAGGTAAATAATACAAAACAATAATAAAAACTATTTAATGCAAAGTCATAACCTGTCAACTTGTAATGTTTTAATTTCCTCCCGGTAAAAATAAAAGCTTTTTGACCAATCGCACATCATGCACCTTCTAAATATTTGAAACGGGTAAAAGATAGGCAATAACTTATAATGGGTAAAATGTTGGCCTAATAAAGGCGCAACTTTGTCACATTTGAAGGGAAAAGGATTTGACTTCGTTTTATAGGAGTTATCTCCCATTAGAAACATTGATTATTAGTTTTCCATTCATAACTCATTAACTATTGACAGCAGAGGCATGGGGTCTTCACCAAAGACCCTTATGACCTCGACCTTCAAAATGGACACAAGGTCAAAGATCAAGGTAACGTTCTAAACTTTCACATTGTCTTGTTATTGCTATATCTTTGAAACAGTAAAAGATAGGCAATAACTTATAATGGGTAAAATATTGGCCTAATAAAGGCGCAACTTTGTTACATTTGAAGGGAAAGGATTTGACTTCATTTTATAGGAGTTATCTCCCATTCGAAACATTGATTATTAATTTTTCATTCATAACTCATTAACTATTGATAGTAGAGGTATGGGGTCTTCACCAAAAACCCTTATGACCTTGACATTGCAGACACATACAAGGTCAAAGGTCAAGGTCATCTGATTTTTGGAATTTATTATAAGTAGCCATATCTCATTAACTACAAGAGATATTGACATAAGATCTTCACTGTTGATCATTTTTGACCTTCATCATGGTCAAGGTCACCTTGTTAAGGGTCAAGGTCAATACATTTTTTTTTAAATTTTTCATTTTCCGTGTATATGAAGTGGTTTATCCTAATAAATGCTTAGTTATTGATGTACAATATATGCAGAGATCAAAAGGTCAGTGGTCAATGTCATTAAAGTCTCTGAACGTCATATTTTATGACCTTTTTTATTTCAAAACTTATTTGAATGTTTTTTCTTTCATTTGTTCATAGTGTGAAATAGATTCCATTTACATATAAAGAAGGTCAGGTCAAGGTCATTATGCTCTACAATTTGACCTTTCCTATTTTAAATAATATATAAACAGTTTTGCTTTCAAATTTGTTAATTTTTAAAGACAAATTACAAATAATGTTTAGAAGCAGAATTCAATGTCATTAAATACAGATAGGTTCTTTCTGGCTGCGTAGAGTGGAAAGCCTATTAATCGTTCGGTAGAACGATTGAACCTATATTTAAGGCTTTCCACTTCCGAGTGGGAAGCCTTACTGTTATTCTTCTGTTTCTTATTATTATTATTATTCTTATTTTTTTCCGCCAACTTTTCTTTTCCCATTATAAATTTTGTTTCGCGACATGTCGAAAAGACCTTTTGTACTATGGGTGTATGAGACATTACGCTTTCGCAGTTGACCCTGCTACACCGAACACTTTTTCTTTACGGAGTTATTTCCCCTGTCATAAAAAAGCTTGTGTGCAGATTAACTTTGAAACTGTAAAAGATATCACAATAAAAGTTGTTCCAAAATGTTTAGCGAAGGATTGCGACACTTTATAACATATCGCATTAAAGAATTTTTCACCTTCTTATAGGAGTTATTTCCCCTTATTTATTGCAAGTAAATTTTTGACCAGAGTAACTCATGAACCAGAGGTGATAAAGACTAGATATTTCACAGTTGGTCATCATTGACCTTGACCTTGAAAAAGGTCACAAGGTCAAAGGTCAAGGTCATGTTCTAATTTTTGACCCTTTGTTGTGTGCAGATCTCCTCCTTTACTATAATAGATAGAGAACTGAAACCTTTACCAAAATGTGTATCATATTAAGATCTTGAATCGTCACTTTTTTTATTTGACATTTTATAAGAGTTGTCTCCCCTTAGACCAATAATATGCATTGTGAGTTACATTAGATCACTATATCTCAGTAACTATAACAGATATATACATGAAACCTTATATCATTGGTCATCATTGACCTTGACCTTGAAAATGGACACAAGGTCAAAGGTCAAGGTCACGTTTGAAATTTTGACACTGTCTCGCCATCGCTATTCCCTTGAAACGGTAAAAGATAGGCAATAACTTGTAATAGGTAAAATGTCAACTTTCACCTTGACCTTGCCCAAGGTCACAAGGTCAAAGGTCAAGGTCACCTGGGTTTCAGTACAGCGACATGTGAATTTTTGTACCTTTGGTTTCGCTTTGTTTTTTTAGCTTGATACATGTCGCAATAAAATTTGGTGCCAGGCATGGGCAAAAACATGGGGAATTTGAGGGTATTCCGCCAGCTTGCAAAAATAAAAAGGGGGGGGGGTGTTTCTAAGGGACCCCATAAGAATGTAGTGTGCAGATTTCATCCTAGACCACAGAGAATGGTGAAACAAAATGGACGCCAAATAGTTCGGGGATCGATGTCCTTGACTTGTCGCTACAGTAGAAATCATTCTGACGAACGATAAAAAAATTTCCAGGTCATGAAAGTTGAAGATAGGTTTTTCATGCAAAAATCGCGATTTTCAGAAAAACCATAAATCCTAGCCTTTCGAAAATGGCGCCAATCGATTTAGAATGTCGATTTTACCCCAACCAAGTATCTCGGATGTGCATAAATGTCAACAAAATCGAAAATCGGCAGAAAAAATCAAATGTCGAGGCCCCATCGGTACCCCCTAGATTTCAGCGGTTGAATGTTTGTGCATTGATAAATCCTTAAAATATACATCTGAATTATGTCTTCATGAGTTGTTCTAGCTGAAACAAACATTTTTTCTACTTGAGCATTTATTTTGAAATGCCATCGAGTGTCGTCCGGTATGCACGACTGCTGTATTTTACCGAACAAAGAAACGGTTTCCCTATTACAATGAATTGAAAGTAACATTCCTTTGAATTAAACTGTCAAAATAGCATCACTGTTGACCTCCTGAAAAGTCATCTTTTCAACAAAAAAAAAAAAAAAAAAAAAAAAAAAACATCTCCGTGATAATATATAAAATTGTCACGTGACTTTAGTCGTTTCCACCAGTCAAATCAATGCGTTTTATTTTTATTTTATAAATAAAAATCAAAGAATTTTCTGTCTTTCTTATTTATTTCATTGGTAAATACACGAAAACATTACAAAATGTCTTTGTATTTTAAATGTAGAAAACACATTGAAGGTATATATACGTCAAAATTTGACTTTCTGCATATCGTCTTCCGTGGTCCAGTGGTATCAACGAGGGCTGGCAAGACTGACATCGTCGGTTCGAGCCTAGGATGTGACATATGATTTTTGCATGGTTTTCTGCTACGTTTCACGTATATTTTATGCAGTTATGGTTTTTTATATAGAAAAAACAAAAAAAAACTGAAATTTTTTTACGCCGCGGTGTAAAAAATGTCGATGGAAGTGGTAAGCCATGATTATTTGTGGCGAAGTCACAAATGAACCTATATTTAAGGCTTTCCACTTTCCAGTGGAAAGACTTATTGTTATTAGTCTGTTTCTTATTATTATTATTATTATTATTCTTATTGTTTTTCCGCCAACTTTTTTTTCCCATTATAAATTTTGTTTCGCGACATGTCGTAAAGACATTTTGTACTATGAATGTATTAGACATTACGCTTTCGCAGTTAACCCTGGCACACCGAACACTTGTTCTTTACGGAGTTATCTCCCCTGTTACAGAAAAGCTTGTGTGCAGATAAACTATGAAACCGTAAAAGATTTCGCAATAAAAGTTGTTGCAAAATGGTCAGCTATGGATTGCGACAATTTGTTACATATCGCGCAAAGTATTTTGACGACTTCTTGTAGGAGTTATTTCCCCTTATTTATTGGAAGTACAATTTGTACCATTGTAACTCATGAACCAGAGGTGATATAGACTAGATATTTCACAGTTGGTCATCATTGACCTTGACCTTGAAAAAGGTCACAAGGTCAAAGGTCAAGGTCATGTTCTAATTTTTGACCCTTGGTTGTGTGCAGATCTCCTCCTTTACTATAATAGATAGAGAACTGAAACCTTTACCAAAATGTGTATCATATTGAGATCTTGAATCGTCACTTTTTTTATTTGACATTTTTATAAGAGTTATCTCCCCTAGACCAATAAAATGTATTGTGAATTGCATTATATCACTATATCTCAGTAACTATAACAGATATATATATGAAACCTTATATCTTTGGTCATCATTGACCTTGACCTTGAAAATGGACACAAGGTCAAAGGTCAAGGTCACGTTTGAAATTTTGGCATTGTCTTGTCATCGCTATTACTTTGAAACGGTAAAAGATAGGCTATAAGTTATAATGGATAAAATGTTGGTCTCATAAAGGCGCAACATTTTTCTATTTAAAGGGAAAGGATCCGGCTTCATCTTATAGGAGTTATCCCCCATTACAACCATTGATAATTAGTTTTTCATTAATTACTTATCAACTATTGATAGTAGAGGCATTGGGTCTTCACTATGGATCATTAGGACCCTTGGCCTTGAAAACAAATACAAGGTCAAAGGTCAAGGTCATTTTCTAATTTTTTGTATATATTATAAGTAGTCATATCTTAATGACTTTAAGAGATATTGGCATAAAATCTTCAATGTTGATCACTGTTGACCTTCAGCATGGTCAAGGTCATGCTGTAAAAGTCAAGGTCAAAGTCCTTTATACATGTTTTTCATGGTACTATGTATTTTGAATGGCTTCTTCTTTTAATGCTATTGCCTATAAGTAAATATTTACGTAGATTAAAAGATCAGTTGTCAAGGTCATTCAAGTTTTCTTACGTCCTATTTAATGACCTTTCTTATTTTTATAGATATCTAAATAGTTTTTTAATAACTTTTGTTCTTATTAATTGCTATAGACAAATTACGTATGTTTCTTAGCTTTTTGGTTTCAAGGTCATTTATTTAAGGTCTTCTTTTGAAGTGGAAAGCCTATTAATCGTTCTTTAGAACGATTGAACCTATATTTATTATTATTATTCTTATTTTTTTCCGCCAAGTTTTCTTTTCCCATTATAAATTTTGTTTCGCGACATGTCGTAAAGACATTTTGTACTATGGATGTATAAGACATTACGCTTTCGCAGTTGACCCTGTCACACCGAACACTTGTTCTTTACGGAGTTATCTCTCCTGTTACAGAAAAGCTTGTGTGCAGATAAACTATGAAACCGTAGAAGATTTCGCAATAAAAGTTGTTGCAAAATGGTCAGCTATGGATTGCGACAATTTGTTACATATCGCGCAAAGTATTTTGACGACTCCTTGTAGGAGTTATTTCCCCTTATTTATTGGAAGTAAAATTTGTACCATAGTAACTCATGAACCAGAGGTGATATAGACTAGATATTTCACAGTTGGTCATCATTGACCTTGACCTTGAAAAAGGTCACAAGGTCAAAGGTCAAGGTCATGTTCTAATTTTTGACCCTTGGTTGTGTGCAGATCTCCTCCTTTACTATAATAGATAGAGAACTGAAACCTTTACCAAAATGTGTATCATATTGAGATCTTGAATCGTCACTTTTTTTATTTGACATTTTTATAAGAGTTATCTCCCCTAGACCAATAAAATGTATTGTGAATTGCATTATATCACTATATCTCAGTAACTATAACAGATATATATATGAAACCTTATATCATTGGTCATCATTGATCTTGACCTTGAAAATGGACACAAGGTCAAAGGTCAAGGTCACGTTTGAAATTTTGGCATTGTCTTGTCATCGCTATTACTTTGAAATGGTAAAAGATAGGCTATAAGTTATAATGGATAAAATGTTGGTCTCATAAAGGCGCAACTTTTTTCTATTTAGAGGGAAAGGATCCGGCTTCATCTTATAGGAGTTATCCCCCATTACAACCACTGATAATTAGTTTTTCATTAATTACTTATCAACTATTGATAGTAGAGGCATGGGGTCTTCACTATGGATCATTAGGACCCTTGACCTTGAAAACAAATACAAGGTCAAAGGTCAAGGTCATTTTCAAATTTTTTGTATATATTATAAGTAGTCATATCTTAATGACTTTAAGTGATATTGGCATAAAATCTTCAATGTTGATCACTGTTGACCTTCAGCATGGTCAAGGTCATGCTGTAAAAGTCAAGGTCAAAGTCCTTTATAAATGTTTTTCATGGTACTATGTATTTTGAATGGCTTCTTCTTTTAATGCTATTGCCTATAAGTAATACTTACGCAGATTAAAAGATCAGTTGTAAAGGTGATTCAAGTTTTCTTACGTCCTATTTAATGACCTTTCTTATTTTTTAAGATATCTAAATAGTTTTTTAATAATTTTTGTTCTTATTAATTGCTATAGACAAATTACGTATGTTTCTTAGCTTTTTGGTTTCAAGGTCATTTATTTAAGGTCTTCTTTTGAAGTGGAAAGCCTATTAATCGTTCTTTAGAACGATTGAACCTATATTTAAGGCTTTCCACTTTCCAGTGGAAAGACTTACTGTTATTAGTCTGTTTCTTATTATTAAGGCTTTCCACTTTCCAGTGGAAAGACTTACTGTTATTAGTCTGTTTCTTATTAAGGCTTTCCACTTTCCAGTGGAAAGACTTATTGTTATTAGTCTGTTTCTTATTATTATTATTATTATTATTATTATTATTATTATTGTTTTTCCGCCAACTTTTTTTTCCCATTATAAATTTTGTTTCGCGACATGTCGTAAAGACATTTTGTACTATGGATGTATAAGACATTACGCTTTCGCAGTTGACCCTGTCACACCGAACACTTGTTCTTTACGGAGTTATCTCCCCTGTTACAGAAAAGCTTGTGTGCAGATAAACTATGAAACCGTAGAAGATTTCGCAATAAAACTTTTTGCAAAATGGTCAGCTATGGATTGCGACAATTTGTTACATATCGCGCAAAGTATTTTGACGACTCCTTGTAGGAGATATTTCCCCTTATTTATTGGAAGTACAATTTGTACCATTGTAACTCATGAACTAGAGGTGATATAGACTAGATATTTCACAGTTGGTCATCATTGACCTTGACCTTGAAAAAGGTCACAAGGTCAAAGGTCAAGGTCATGTTCTAATTTTTGACCCTTGGTTGTGTGCAGATCTCCTCCTTTACTATAATAGATAGAGAACTGAAACCTTTACCAAAATGTGTATCATATTGAGATCTTGAATCGTCCCTTTTTTTATTTGACATTTTTATAAGAGTTATCTCCCCTAGACCAATAAAATGTATTGTGAATTGCATTATATCACTATATCTCAGTAACTATAACAGATATATATATGAAACCTTATATCATTGGTCATCATTGACCTTGACCTTGAAAATGGACACAAGTTCAAAGGTCAAGGTCACGTTTGAAATTTTGGCATTGTCTTGTCATCGCTATTACTTTGAAACGGTAAAAGATAGGCTATAAGTTATAATGGATAAAATGTTGGTCTCATAAAGGCGCAACTTTTTTCTATTTAGAGGGAAAGGATCCGGCTTCATCTTATAGGAGTTATCCCCCATTACAACCATTGATAATTAGTTTTTCATTAATTACTTATCAACTATTGATAATAGAGGCATGGGGTCTTCACTATGGATCATTAGGACCCTTGACCTTGAAAACAAATACAAGGTCAAAGGTCAAGGTCATTTTCTAATTTTTTGTATATATTATAAGTAGTCATATCTTAATGACTTTAAGAGATATTGGCATAAAATCTTCAATGTTGATCACTGTTGACCTTCAGCATGGTCAAGGTCATGCTGTAAAAGTCAAGGTCAAAGTCCTTTATAAATGTTTTTCATGGTACTATGTATTTTGAATGGCTTCTTCTTTTAATGCTATTGCCTATAAGTAATATTTACGTAGATTAAAAGATCAGTTGTCAAGGTCATTCAAGTTTTCTTACGTCCTATTTAATGACCTTCCTTATTTCTAAAGATATCTAAATAGTTTTTTAATAATTTTTGTTCTTTTTAATTGCTATAGACAAATTACGTATGTTTCTTAGCTTTTTGGTTTCAAGGTCATTTATTTAAGGTCTTCTTTTGAAGTGGAAAGCCTATTAATCGTTCTTTAGAACGATTGAACCTATATTTATTATTATTATTCTTATTTTTTTTCCGCCAACTTTTTTTCCTTATTATAACTTTTGTTTCGCGACATGTCGTAAAGACATTTTGTACTATGAATGTATGAGACATTACGCTTTCGCAGTTAACCCTGTCACACCGAACACTTTTTCTTTACGGAGTTATTTCCCTTGTCACAAAAAAGCTTGTGTACAGATAAACTTTGAAACCGTAAAAGATTTTGTAATAAAAGTTGTTGCAAAATGGTCAGCTATTGATTGCGACAATTTGTTACATATCGCGCAAAGTATTTTGACGACTCCTTGTTGGAGTTATTTCCCTTTATTTATTGGAAGTACAATTTGTACCATAGTAACTCATGAACCAGAGGTGATAGAGACTAGATATTTCACAGTTGGTCATCATTGACCTTGACCTTGAAAAAGGTCACAAGGTCAAAGGTCAAGGTCACATTCTAATTTTTGACATTGTGTTGTGTACAGATCTCCTCCTTTACTATAATAGATAGAGAATTGAAACCTTTACCAAAATGTGTATCATATTAAGATCTTGAATCGTCACTTTTCTTATTTGACATTTTTATTAGAGTTATCTCCCCTAGACCACTAAAATATATTGCGAGTTGCATTATATCACTTTATCTCAGTAACTATAATAGATATTTATATGAAACCTTATATCATTAGTCATCATTTACCTTGACCTTGAAAATGGACTCAAGGTCAAAGGTCAAGGTCACTTTTGAAATTTTGGCATTGTCTTGTCATCGCTATTCCTTTGAAACGGTAAAAGATAGGCTATAAGTTGTAATAGATAAAATGTTGGTCTCATGAAGGCGCAACTTTTTTCTATTTGGAGGGTAAGGATCCGGCTTCATCTTATAGGAGTTATGCCCCATTACAACCATTGATAATTAGTTTTTCTTTAATTGCTTATCAACTATTGATAGTAGAGGCATGGAGTCTTTACTGTAGATCATTAGGACCCTTGACCTTGAAAACAAATACAAGGTCAAAGGTCAAGGTCATTTCTTTTTTTTTGAATATATTATAAGTAGTCATATCTCAATGACTACAAGAGATATTGGCATGAAATCTTCAATGTTGATCACTGTTGACCTTCAGCATGGTCAAGGTCATGCTGTAAAAGTCAAGGTCAATGTCCTTTATAAATGTTTTTCATAGTACTATGTATTTTGAATGGCTTATTCTTTTAATGCTATTGCCTATAAGTAATATTTACGTAGATTAAAAGATCAGTTGTCAAGGTCATTCAAGTTTTCTTACGTCCTATTTAATGACCTTTCTTATTTTTAAAGATATCTAAATAGTTTTTTTTATAATTTTTGTTCTTATTAATTGCTATAGACAAATTACGTATGTTTCTTAGCTTTCTGGTTTCAAGGTCATTTATTTAAGGTCTTCTTTTGAAGTGGAAAGCCTATTAATCGTTCTTTAGAACGATTGAACCTATATTTAAGGCTTTCCACTTTCCAGTGGAAAGACTTACTGTTATTAGTCTGTTTCTTATTATTCTTATTTTTTTTCCGCCAAGTTTTGTTATCCCATTATAAATTTTGTTTCGCTACATGTCGTAAAGATATTTTGTACTATGGATGTATGAGACATTTCGCTTTCGCAGTTAACCCTGTGACACCGAACACTTTTTCTTTACGGAGTTATTTCCCCTGTCATAAAAAGCTTGTGTGCAGATAAACTATGAAACCGTAAAAGATTTCGCAATGAAAGTTGTTCCAAAATGTTCAGCTAAGGATTGCGACACTTTATAACATATCACATTAAAGAATTTTTCACCTTCTTATAGGAGTTATTTCCCCTTATTTATTGGAAGTACAATTTGTACCATTGTAATTCATGAACCAGATGTGATATAGACTAGATATTTCACAGTTGGTCATCATTGACCTTGACCTTGAAAAAGATCACAAGGTCAAAGGTCAAGGTCATGTTCTAATTTTTGACCCTTGGTTGTGTGCAGATCTCCTCCTTTACTATAATAGATAGCGAACTGAAACCTTTACCAAAATGTGTATCATATTGAGATCTTGAATCGTCACTTTTTTTATTTGACATTTTTATAAGAGTTATCTCCCCTAGACCAATAAAATGTATTGTGAATTGCATTATATCACTATATCTCAGTAACTATAACAGATATATATATGAAACCTTATATCATTGGTCATCATTGACCTTGACCTTGAAAATGGACACAAGGTCAAAGGTCAAGGTCACGTTTGAAAATTTGACATCGTCTTGTCATCGCTATTCAATTGAAACGGTAAAAGATAGGCTATAAGTTATAATGGATAAAATGTTGGTCTCATAAAGGCGTAACTTTTTCCTACTTTGAGGTAAAGGATCCGACTTCATTTTATAGGAGTTATCCCCCATTACAACCATTGTTAATTAGTTTTTCAATAATTACTTATCAACTATTAATAGTAGAGGCTTGGGGTCTTCACTATAGACCATTAGGACCCTTGACCTTGAAGACAAATACAAGGTCAAAGGTCAAGGTCATCTGCTAATTATTGGTAAATTTTATAAGTAGTCATATCTCAATAACTAGAAGAAATATTGGCATAAAATCTTCAATGTTGATCACAGTTGACCTTCAGCATGGTCAAGGTCACGGTGTAAGAGTCAAGGTCAAAGTCCTTTTTTAATTTTTTTCATAGTCCTATGTATTTTAAATGGCTTATTCTTATAAATGCTATTGTCTATAAGTAAAATTTACGTAGATTAAAAGATCAGTTGTCAAGGTCACTCAAGTTTTCTAACGTCCTATTTAATGACCTTTCTTATTTTTTAAAAATATCTAAATGGTTTATTTTAATTATTTTTGAACCTATTAATTGCTATAGTCAAATTGCGGACCTTGCTTAGCTTTTTAGTTTCAAGGTCATTTATTTTAGGTTTCTTTTAAGTGGAAAGCCTATTAATCGTTCGTTAGAACGATTGAACCTATATTTATTCTTATTTTTTTTCCGCCAAGTTTTGTTATCCCATTATAAATTTTGTTTCGCGACATGTCGTAAAGACATTTTGTACTATGGATGTATGAGACATTACGCTTTCGCAGTTAACCCTGGCAGACTGAACACTTGTTCTTTACGGAGTTATCTCCCCTGTTACAGAAAAGCTTGTGTGCAGATAAACTATGAAACCGTAAAAGATTTCGCAATAAAAGTTGTTGCAAAATGGTCAGCTATGGATTGCGACAATTTGTTACATATCGCGCAAAGTATTTTGATGACTCCTTGTAGGAGTTATTTCCCCTTATTTATTGGAAGTACAATTTGTACCATTGTAACTCATGAACCAGAGGTAATATAGACTAGATATTTCACAGTTGGTCATCATTGACCTTGACCTTGAAAAAGATCACAAGGTCAAAGGTCAAGGTCATGTTCTAATTTTTGACACTTGGTTGTGTGCAGATCTCCTCCTTTACTATAATAGATAGAGAACTGAAACCTTTACCAAAATGTGTATCATATTGAGATCTTGAATCGTCACTTTTTTTATTTGACATTTTTATAAGAGTTATCTCCCCTTGACCAATAAAATGTATTGTGAATTGCATTATATCACTATATCTCAGTAACTATAACATATATATATATGAAACCTTATATCATTGGTCATCATTGACCTTGACCTTGAAAATGGACACAAGGTCAAAGGTCAAGGTCACGTTTGAAATTTTGGCATTGTCTTGTCATCGCTATTTCTTTGAAACGGTAAAAGATAGGCTATAAGTTATAATGGATAAAATGTTGGTCTCATAAAGGCGCAACTTTTTTCTATTTAAAGGGAAAGGATCCGGCTTCATCTTATAGGAGTTATCCCCCATTACAACCATTGATAATTAGTTTTTCATTAATTACTTATCAACTATTGATAGTAGAGGCATGGGGTCTTCACTATGGATCATTAGGACCATTGACCTTGAAAACAAATACAAGGTCAAAGGTCAAGGTCATTTTCTAATTTTTTGTATATAATATAAATAGTCATATCTTAATGACTTTAAGAGATATTGGCATAAAATCTTCAATGTTGATCACTGTTGACCTTCAGCATGGTCAAGGTCATGCTGTAAAAGTCAAGGTCAAAGTCCTTTATAAATGTTTTTCATGGTACAATGTATTTTGAATGGCTTATTCTTTTAATGGTATTACCTATAAGTAATATTTACGTAGATTAAAAGATCAGTTGTCAAGGTCATTTAAGTTTTCTTACGTCCTATTTAATGACCTTTCTTATTTTTAAAGATATCTAAATAGTTTTTTAATAATTTTTGTTCTTATTAATTGCTATAGACAAATTACGTATGTTTCTTAGCTTTTTGGTTTCAAGGTCATTTATTTAAGGTCTTCTTTTGAAGTGGAAAGCCTATTAATCGTTCTTTAGAACGATTGAACCTATATTTATTATTATTATTCTTATTATTCTTCCGCCAAGTTTTGTTATCCCATTATAAATTTTGTTTCGCGACATGTCGTAAAGACATTTTGTACTATGAATGTATGAGACATTACGCATTCGCAGTTAACTCTGTCACACCGAACACTTTTTCTTTACGGAGTTATTTCCCCTGTCATAAAAATCTTGTGTGCAGATAAACTTTTAAACCGTAAAAGATTTCGCAATGAAAGTTGTTGCAAAATGCTCAGCTATTGATCGCGACAATTTGTTACATATCGCGCAAAGTATTTTGACGACTCCTTGTAGGAGTTATTTCCCCTTATTTATTGGAAGTACATTTTGTACCATAGTTACTCATGAACCAGAGATGACAGTGACTAGATATTTCACAGTTGGTCATCATTGATGTTGACCTTGAAAAAGGTCACAAGGTCAAAGGTCAAGGTCACATTCTAAATTTTGACACTGTGGTGTGTGCGATTCTCCTCCTGAACCATAAGAGATACAGAAATAAATCTTTAACCAAAATGTGTATCATATTAAGGTCTTGAAAGGTCACTATAAATGATTTGACTTTTGAAAGAGTTATCTCCCCTGGATCAATTAAATATAGTGTATATAGCGTTATCTCAGTAACTATGACAGATATTTATATGAAACCTTATATCATTAGTCATCATTGACCTTGACCTTGAAAATGGACACAAGGTCAAAGGTCAAGGTCACGTTTGAAATTTTGACATTATCTTGTCATCGCTATTTCTTTGAAACGGTAAAAGATAGCTTATAACTTATAACGGATAAAATGTCGGCCTCATAAATGCGCAACTTTTTTCTATTTAAAGGAAAAGGATTTGACTTCATCTTATAGGAGTTATCTCCCATTACAACCATAGATATTTACTTTTTCATTGATAACTTATTAACTATTGATAGTAGAGGCATGGGGACTTCACCAAAGACCATTATGACCCTTGACCTTGAAAATAGAAACAAGGTAAAAGGTCAAGGTCATCTTATAAATTTGGGTATTTATGATAAATAGGCATTTCTTCATAATTATAAGACATATTGACTAAGGATCTTCACTGTTGGTCCTTTATTGACCCTCAGCATGGTCAAGGTCATATTGACAGCAGTCAAGGTCAAATAATATTTTTGGGAAATTCTGCTTTTTCGTGTATATAAAATGGTAAATACAAATAAATGATTTGTTTTTAAAGCATTGAATATGCAAAAATCAAACACTTGGTAGTCAAGGTCATTTATCTCAATTAACGTCCTATTTTTTTACCTTTTTTATTTCAAAAGATATACGAATGGTTTTTCTTTCTTTTGTTTATTTTGAAAAGAAGATTCAATTTCCATATAGCCAAAGTCAATGTCAAGGTCATTTATGCAATAAGTGGAAAGCCTCTCATTTGTTCGGTAGAACCAATGAACTTATATTTATTCTTATTTTTTTCCGCCAAGTTTTGTTACCCCATTATAAATTTTGTTTCGCGACATGTCATAAAGACATTTTGTACTATGGATGTATGAGACATTACGCATTCGCAGTTAACCCTGTCACACCGAACACTTTTTCTTTACAGAGTTATTTCCCCTGTCATAAAAAGCTTGTGTGCAGATAAACTTTGAAACTGTAAAAGATTTCGCAATAAAAATTGTTGCAAAATGGTCAGCTATTGATTGCGACAATTTGTTACATATCGCGCAAAGTATTTTGACGACTCTTTGTAGGAGTTATTTCCCCTTATTTATTGGAAGCACATTTTGTACCATAGTAACTCATGAACCAGAGGTGACAGAGACTAGATATTTCACAGTTGGTCATCATTGACCTTGACCTTGAAAAAGGTCACAAGGTCAAAGGTCAAGGTCATATTCTAAATTTTGACACTGTGGTGTGTGCGATTCTCCTCCTGAACCATAAGAGATACAGAAATAAATCTTTTACCAAAATGTGTATCATATTAAGGTCTTGAAAGGTCACTATAAATGATTTGACTTTTGAAAGAGTTATCTCCCCTGGATCAATTAAATATAGTGTATATAGCGTTATCTCAGTAACTATGACAGATATTTATATGAAACCTTATATCATTAGTCATCATTGACCTTGACCTTGAAAATGGACACAAGGTCAAAGGTCAAGGTCACGTTTGAAATTTTGACATTATCTTGTCATCGCTATTTCTTTGAAACGGTAAAAGATAGCTTATAACTTATAACGGATAAAATGTCGGCCTCATAAATGCGCAACTTTTTTCTATTTAAAGGAAAAGGATTTGACTTCATCTTATAGGAGTTATCTCCCATTACAACCATAGATATTTACTTTTTCATTGATAACTTATTAACTATTGATAGTAGAGGCATGGGGACTTCACCAAAGACCATTATGACCCTTGACCTTGAAAATAGAAACAAGGTAAAAGGTCAAGGTCATCTTATAAATTTGGGTATTTATGATAAATAGGCATTTCTTCATAATTATAAGACATATTGACTAAGGATCTTCACTGTTGGTCCTTTATTGACCCTCAGCATGGTCAAGGTCATATTGACAGCAGTCAAGGTCAAATAATATTTTTGGGAAATTCTGCTTTTTCGTGTATATAAAATGGTAAATACAAATAAATGATTTGTTTTTAAAGCATTGAATATGCAAAAATCAAACACTTGGTAGTCAAGGTCATTTATCTCAATTAACGTCCTATTTTTTTACCTTTTTTATTTCAAAAGATATACGAATGGTTTTTCTTTCTTTTGTTTATTTTGAAAAGAAGATTCAATTTCCATATAGCCAAAGTCAATGTCAAGGTCATTTATGCAATAAGTGGAAAGCCTCTCATTTGTTCGGTAGAACCAATGAACTTATATTTATTCTTATTTTTTTCCGCCAAGTTTTGTTACCCCATTATAAATTTTGTTTCGCGACATGTCATAAAGACATTTTGTACTATGGATGTATGAGACATTACGCATTCGCAGTTAACCCTGTCACACCGAACACTTTTTCTTTACAGAGTTATTTCCCCTGTCATAAAAAGCTTGTGTGCAGATAAACTTTGAAACCATAAAAGATTTCGCAATGAAAGTTGTTGCAAAATGGTCAGCTATTGATTGCGACAATTTGTTACATATCACACAAAGTATTTTGACGACTCCTTGTAGGAGTTATTTCCCCTTATTTATTGGAAGTACATTTTGTACCATAGTAACTCATGAACCAGAGGTGACAGAGACTAGATATTTAACAGTTGGTCATCATTGACCTTGACCTTGAAAAAGGTCACAAGGTCAAAGGTCAAGGTCACATTCTAAATTTTGACATTGTAGTGTGTGCGATTCTCCTCCTGAACCATAAGAGCTACAGAAATAAATCTTTTACCAAAATGTAGACCATATTAAGGTCTTGAAAGGTCACTATAAATGATTTGACTTTTGAAAGAGTTATCTCCCCTAGACCATTTAAATATATTGTGAATATCATTATATCCCTAAATCTCAGTAACTATAACAGATATATATATGAAACCTTATATCATTGGTCATCATTGACCTTGACCTTGAAAAGGGACACAAGGTCAAAGGTCAAGGTCACATTCTAAATTTTTACATTTTCTTGTCGTCGCTATTTCTTTTAAACGGTAAAAGATAGGCTATAACTTGTTACGGATAAAATGTCGGCCTCCTAATGGCGCAACTTTTTCCTATTTGGAAGAAAAGGATTTGACTTCATCTTATAGGGGTTATCTCCCATTACAACAAGTGATATTTAGTTTTTCATCGATAACTTATGAACTATTGATAGTAGAGGCATGGGGTCTTTCACCAAAGACCATTATGACCTTAACCTTGAAACAGATACAAGGTCAAAGGTCAAGGTCATCTTATAAATTTTGGTATTTATGATAAATAGTCATATCTTCACAACTTTAAGATATATTGACATAGTGGATCTTCATTGTTGGTCCTTTTTTTACCCTCATCTAGGTCAAGGTCACATTGTAAGAAGTCAAGGTCAAATCCTATTTTTTTGGAAATTCTGCTTTTTCGAGTATATAAAATGGTAAATAATAATAAATGATTTGTTTTTAAAGCATTAAATATGCAAATATCAAACACTTGGTAGTCAAGGTCATTTATCTCAATTAAAGTACTATTTTATGACCTTTTTTATTTCGAAAGATATACGCATGGTTTTTCTTTCGTTTGTTTATTTTGAAAAGAAGATTCAATTTCCATAAAACCAAAGTCAAGGCCATGGTCGTTCTTGCAATAAGTGGAAAGCCTCTCATTTGTTCGGTAGAACCAATGAACTTATATTTATTATTATTTTTTTTGCACAATGTAACACGTCATTTTAGTGTGGTTTCATCTAATCATAGATTAGTTCATAGTATAACGGTAGAATACCTCCGCGTACAAACAATTATAAATGTTTATTTCATAACAATGTTGGCCTTTATTGTTTTGTGTTAAAGGGACCAATATATTGTTGTACGTTCAATTATAAATAACTAAAACTTTATATACAGTATTCATTTTCTCCGCCATGAGAACACCAGGGTCGAAGAGCAATCCCAAACTGTCTTGACAATTTGTATACATTTAACCCTTAAAATGTATACATCTAGATGAAAAAGTAAGACAGTGATCTACCTCCCGGCAGCATATTCAACCTCATTAAAGGACCAATTGTATCTTCCATGCATAGGCGTAAACTGTTGAGACTTGTAGCTAGCTTTTCCAAGATAGTTCACTCTTTTATAGATCAGATAAATGGCGAGCAGATATCCGAAAGTTGAATTTCTTGGGCCAATTTAGCCACTTCATTTATCCATCCTTGTCAAATAAGTTTGGAGCCGAGTAAACCCTGTCCGCAGTGAGACTCGATCCCGCAACCTCAGTGTTGAAAGACCATGTGATCCAAAGTAGATAAACTATTTTAACCACTCGGCCATCGATGTCCCTATAAAGGATTTTAAAGTGTTGATTATAATTTCTAGCAATGCGATTCGCAGAATCCTTATTCAAGAACCATGACTGAAATAAAAAGACTCTTTGTAATTGTATGTTAAAGATGGATCAACGTTCATATTGACGTTAACACCTTGTAACTTCCTGCAAAATACAATTTTATTATTTGCAAACGAAGAACTTCATGCGAATGACCATTTATGTTAGATCTAAAAAGATCTGCTAGTTTTTGTTATATTACCTTATGCAAAATTCCATCTACTTTAAGATCAAGTTAACAAGAAAAACAACACAGAAACCCGACCGAACAACAATACAGTTACAAATCCGGATATAGACAAACATACACAGTCAACACAAAAACCAAAACACAAAAACAGAATAAGAGTAACACGAACCCAATAAAAACCATGGGTGCACTCATGTGCTCCGGACGAGTAAAGAATGCCTGCCTCTAACTATATAAACACGTGAGCAGGACATTTTAATTGCACCAGCAATAGAAAGTGATAAGTCGACAAAGAACAAAAATTTAGCTTCACTTTAAAGTTTAACACTCTTTAGCACAATACCTCATATATCGTGCTAAAAACTGTTCTAAGAATAACTAGAAAAGCAGACACAAGAAACTATGTCGGTTATTATAAAATCTAAGAATAAGTTTTCCCAAAATGATATCTATCAATTGTTATTGTTAAACTATCAACACATGCTTTATATTTGGAGTCCGATTTTTCGACGTTCCACTGTGCTTTTGGTCACACCTTTAATTTCACCTTCCGCTTTTTTGCAGTCCTTTTACTGAACAAATCAAAATTCAGTGATTTTGTAACTGCCCTATGGCTTTTCGATCGTGGCAATTTATCTTTGCTATCACCTCTACTGTGAGTCATTTGCAATTTAAAATTAGAAGCAAATGATCTTTTAGTGCTATTAAAAGAAAAGATCGGTTGGATATACAATTTACAAGAAAATCTTATTAAGAAATATGCGATATAAATTGTAGCATTTTGCAGTTAAAGCTTTTAAAGTCAACTTATGAACTCATGACACATCTATATTTAAGTATGAGAATTTAAATATTTGTCATTGATAACAATGTTAAAATTAAAACTGATTAAATGTATAAATGAAACCGACGAACAGATAAGTTATTAAATGGACAAATAGGACACATACGTTGATCAATAATCATGAAAATGTTAGTCCAGTTTCAGTATATAACGCTCTTTGTAACTGTGGTAAGGAACTGTTTATGATTATAGTTTAATTTTTGCTAAACACGGTAAAAAGTACACCACTGCATTATATTTATTTAATTTATACTTTTATTTATATTGGATTTTCATAATAGTCTTTAGTACAAAGGTTCACTTCATTAGACTGTTAGTCTTTATTACGGAGGTAACTAGACAATATTGAATTTGATTACACTTCACTAAGTGCATTAATCCGTGTTTATTAAATTTATAAACAAATACAGCAACATTCTATTGCACACAAGATGAGGTTTGATTGCTGAACAGTTATTTCATGATTGTTCTCTTTAAATTATCTAGGCTTTGTGATTGATATAATATTTTTATTAGAATATGTTTTACTTTTTCTCATGTTCTAAATTTAAAATTTAAGGATTATTTGTTTTATAAACTTAAATGAAATTCACTAATCATAATGGCATTGGTGGCCTAATAACTAAATTCGTTAGGTCATTAGTATTCAAAACGTGCCTTTCAAAACTGAGGTTGCGTGTTAGTCTCACTGCAGTCATGAAGAGCTCCACTCGAAGTTTTGATAGTTGTCTTTCCCCAGATAAAAACTGGACACAATTATATTGCTGTAAAATTTCTTAAAACCCATTCCAACAAACCGATGGCAAGGATTTGCATGAACAATTGTAAAGATACCAGCAAACTTTTTCAAAAGAAAACACAAAAATCCTTTGTTGTTTTGTTTTTAAAGAATATCTTAACATTTAGTCTACATGTTGCAAAACAAAGAGATAGTATGTTAACAAAAAACTTCGACAGTATTCTTTGTTATACGTTATACTATATGTAATCAAGGTAAAAGGAAGTGTAATATACGTTCAAGAAAGGGGAAATTAGGATATTGAAAAGTATTTGAAACGAAGAGAAAAGACATTTTGTGTATTATTGACAACATAATCTCTTTTATTTAACAACAGTTGTATCACTGTGTCATCGTAATAGAACTATAAAATAAATACAAATATACTATAAGTTATTTGTTTTGCAAGAATGGTCTTCTCAGCGTTATTTGCAATACCAACGCTGAGAAAATAATTTAAGCGCAAATAAATTACTATTAGTATTTTTATCGCTGATTTCTCTACAAGTAAAAGATTTTAGTAAAATTATTATGAAAATTAAAAAAAATATATGTAAGTGGGTCATAACAATGAAGTTTTAAACTTTGCACATTACGCGTAGGAAAACAGAAACCGTCCACGATCAGGCGTGTCATTTCATTCGTTAAAGAAAACAGGTCAGTTGAAGCGTAATCGGAGCATTTATTGTATGATTTCTTACACAAAAATGTAACCGGGGGAGTTCTGGTGGTTCAAAACAAACACTTAGATCCAGTTGTTGTTTCAAACAAAAACAACCCTGTAATAACAATAAATTGAAATTACAAACAGTTCGTCAACTACATCACATTATGCAAATAAAACAATTACATGTCACATAAGTATTATAGATCCATATAAAATAAATGAATAAATCGTGATGTTCATCAAATTGCTTAGATTATACCAATTAGAAGCAATAATTCAAAGTCAAAGTATAAAACTGGGAAATTATGTGAACTACGGTAAGCTATAAAACTTCTGCAAATCCGTTAGTTTGAAAATGTATATAAACATGTATGATACAATGTGACGATCTACTCAATAGATTTCCTGACTAAGTATATAACTATTGAATACCTGTCCGTATGGGACTTAGGTTGCAATGGTGTGTTCCCGGAATGGTTTATTCCCAAAATAAACATCTAATTAGTTAATGGGGTTTAAGAAGCGCGTTGAAGGTTATAAATTTTGTTACCCTACCTGTATAAAATCTAATTGTTTAAACATGAACTATGAACACAATTTTAGTTCAAACAAATATTTAAAAAACTATCTTCACAATTTTAGTTCAAACAAATAATTTAAAAACTATCTTTAAAGGAACAAGATTTAGTTGACGTTTTTGTAGCTTCACAATTAAAAAGTATGTTCAACAGAAAATTTAATGAAATATATAAACAATATGTTCCTTAAACTGTAAAATATTATTAAAAATATGCAGTGATACATAATAATTAGATAAAAGTATTTCAACGAATAGAGTTTTTGGAGTAATGAATAAATCACTAAAAAAATCACAAATCACCGCTATTTTAACTCATTGATGATTTAATCAAATGATGTCTAGTGTCTAAATCCTCATTTCATATCAAAATGTCGTCTCTTGACATGCCCACGGAAACACATTTACAGATATACAGTTCTTTAAGATATACACAAAAGCTGTAGCTATACCAACTAGACCAAAAGCCAAGAATTGCCAAACCATCGAGAACAATACCAAAATGCAAACATCGCCTGTTGGAATATGCTGAATCAGCTTTCCTATCTACTTTACTTAGGCTGACAAGAATCTTTCAGCATAAACACCTATAGGATGTGAAGTTGACGGCAATCGTTCAGCTCCCGTTAGGAAATCAAAAATGAAAAAAATATAAAATGATTGTTTTATTAGTGCTATCAGGAACCTTTGAAATAACTAGTTAGTTATACTAGTCACATGTTTTATGTTTTTATATTTCAGTGAGTTTCAGTATTCCATAAACATACTTAAAGTTGAAATATATGAATTATTCCCAAAAATATAAATTGTTTTTCCAAAAAATACTGTATTCCTTAACTATGAATTATTTTACAGTTAAATTACAGGTTAAAACCTTTAGCGGACCCTTAATCCCCTTTTTTTAATAGATCTTTATTTGCTAGTAGACGTTTTGGGACCCCCCACAAAGGAATGCCAACATTTTTAATATCACACTAGAAAGACGGATTTTTTTAAAACGTGGTATTGATTCTGGTGGTTACTTTTATGATACCAATATAAGGAATACAACTGTAGGTTAATATGACAGGGATGGGTTGCTTTGCATAAATATGGGGTCGTTGTCTCTCAGAAATTTGCCAAAAGCGATCATCACAAAACACAGAGAAATAATTTTTTAATTGACTTAATCGCTATCAACATTAAATGTTTGTTGTGCAACATCAACTGCATGTAACCTTATATATATTGAAGTACGAACTACAGCTATAGACTTCCGTCAGGTGAAGCAAGCGAACAGTTCGTTCTTGTTTAAATTCAGCCGGCTCACTTCTAGAAAACGATTGGAATCGAAGCGATTTTCACCAGACATGTCTGGTAGGTCCTACGAATTTTGTTTTCACTGTGATCAGGACTAATATGACATTAAAAAAAGAACTACAGTTACGCTTTCTACCTCGTGATAAATGCCTTTTAATTTAATAGTTGCCAGTTAGAGGCGTTTGTTTTTCCCCCTTACGGGTTTTCCTTGCCCCGGAAATAAATTTTTAAATGTAAAGGAGGACCGTATCCGGTACAAATTTGCGGACGTAATTTATCGTTAATTGCTAATTATTTAAAGCAAAAATCGATATAAAAATTTAATATTTTCATATGCAACATTAACTGCATGTAACCCTATATGGGTTAATAAAGCGCTATTTCTCTGTGTTTTGTGATGGGTGCATAATTTTAGTAGTATATAGACTGTCCCTGGTATAGATAATTAAGTATTGTTGTTTTAGTGGTTAAAAAGGGGTAAACAAAAGGTGTTGATTATTCTTTAAATTGAAATTGGTATAATCATACAAATGTGCAATTATGGCAACAGAATAAAATTAAATGGGTAAAATAAGTTTTTTTAAAGAAAAGGGAAATTTTTTGTCAGGAATTTAAAAATTGCATGTATTTAAAACGTATTAACGCAATAAACTACTTGGACACAGTCCAAACTTAGGGAAAAATACAGGATGTACATTTGAAATAATATGAATGCTAAGAATGCTATGCATTTAATACGCTAATATGACCAAAATATGTAAATAACCAGCGTATAAAATATATTTCAGAGAACAAATGTGAGGTCTTTCCCTACATTTTGTTAGTGTTTAGTGTAATGTCTAAGTATATGGTTGATTATGACTTTACGGTCAGTTACTATGGTTTTATTGTACAAAGCAATTGGTCCCAAGTCAGAAACTGATGGTTGCTAAGGACTTTCAGTCGGTTGCTATGGACAAAATGTGTTTTGGCCGCCATTTTGAAACCACTCAACCGAATCATGTACTTCTTGGGATCAAATTGTAGGTCTCATAATTCTCTTTCAAATGAACTGTATGTTTCATTCATCATCTGCAACGTTTAAAAAGTTATAAATTAAAAACCGTTTTCAAAATACGAATCAAAAGCAATAACTCAAAAAGACAAGTTTTACGCTTTCGTTCCTGAAACATCTTTTATACATTTTGATGTGAAGAACATTTTTCCCTTGTATTGTTTGCTTCAATTTTGTACGGTTTACGTGTTATTCTATAAAAACTGTTTACGGTGTCGGCCATTTTGAAAATGTCTGCTCGTAACTATTCGACTTTGGTCTTAAATTGAACGGCTTGAACGGCTTGTTATGCCGGTCACAATAACCATATGTCTACTATATTATCTCTGACGGTTTAAAAGTTATAAGCCAAAAACTGATTAACCGAAAGGGTCATAACTCGAAAACGGTTTGTCGCACAGTTTTCGACTTTAATATCAAATGTAGATCTCAATAAGAGGAACATTTTTCGGATATATATTGTCTGCTTCAATTTTGTATGGTTTTTGAGTTACATTGAAAACAAAATTTTAATGGCGGCCATTTTGAAAATGGTGGACCGAAAAAATATTTGAATCCAGATATGTAATGAGGACCCTCATATCTACTTGGAAACCAAGTTTTGTGGAAATCAAACAACTTTCGACAAACTTTGCGTCGAAAACGCGTAACCAGGAAGTTAAAAAAAAATTTGGGTGATTAAACATCGTCAGGAGACCATTTCCACACCTTAGAATTTTGATATCGGCTACGGTTTATGGGTTTAGTTGAAAACAAGGGTAAACAGTGTTTGGAGAGATTACTCCGTTTCTAAAAATAGATCGGTTTCGAAGGGTGACTCAGGTCGAGTCCAGGTAGTGTCGGTTAAGTGTGCCAAGTTTCGAAGCGCTACGTAAAGACACTTTTTTGGCATCTGCGGCAGAAAAAAAATAACCATAAGAAATACAGTAAGGTCTTTCCCTTGGAAAGGGGAAAGACCTTAATTAGCTTACACTTGAAAAAGCAATCTGACTGACATGAAAAATAAAGTATATATAGCATACAAATATGAATACCTTTGTGTTGTGGAACACAGGAATATTTCAAAAATATATTGATAAATAAAGATTCTGAGCTAAAGTTTATCATTTGTCTAAATGTAACATTTGTCTGTCATATTCATCAATTTCTGCTAATTACGTATTTTTAAGTCTAGACCTTCTTTTAATTTTCTTAAATAATTCTTGTTTCAAAGAGTGGGGAGGATGCTGACTATAAGCATTGATCACAGACAGAATTTGTCAAATTATTTAGGGGTATAATATATTTGTAGACATACTTCTAATTTAAATACAAATGTCTAAATGAATTTATTTATTATTGTAAACACTTGAAACAAATCCGTAACAAACTGTCACGGACAACTTCTGTTTTTATACATTTCTTTTATATTTGTAAATGTATTAATTTATTACCCGTTGCTACCTCGGTAGGATATTTAAATGACCTATAGTGAGCCTCATTGAAACCAAATAATTAAATTTACTTGGTCTTACCTGTGCACTATTTAAATCACTTTCGAGTCGAGTGCTTCAGAGAAAGCATGCACACTTGTAAATTTTGTACATAGTTCGTGCACGTGGCGCTGTTGGGAGCTCACCGGTCTGCTGGGGTAAGTAACAGTTTTGTTTAATATTTTATTAATATTAAATGTGCTAAAATATTCAGTTTTTGCGGCAACATTTACGTAATTGCAGTTTTCACTTATTTGGTTTAATTATCGTTTAAGAGCAATTCAAGATATTTTGTAACGTTACTTTATAATGTTGTACATGAAAACGCTGGCATTCATTGTCAACTATAGTATAGTAAAGTATATGCGGTGCATTTTGTTAGTGCGACATACTAAACTGTTAATTTACAGTGCCATACGTTGTGTATTATTGTGATTAATTCATTTTCGTAATAGATGTAATTAACCCGACCGAAGTAGTAGTATAACCTCTTGTAATATTTAAGAAGTACATATATGTGGTATATATAGACAAATGCGCAAATAAGTATTTAGCGGAGTTTACGTAATTAGTAGTGTACGCATTATTATTAGGTAGTATGGTATTTTACTAGGTCCCATGCAGTAATAGCCAGTAGTATGTAATTGCTGTGGGTGTGCAGTGTGGAGAGATGTCAAAAAATTAGTTATCGCCGTAGTGAGATAAAAGGAAAATGTCATCAATCAGCATAATAAATGTACATGCGAGATACAGGTGTATAAATTCTCAAGTGTTCTGTGTGTCAGGGTTAACTACGAAAGCATAATGTCTAATTTATCCATCGTACAAAATGTCTTTATGACATGAAGGACACGATATTTATGATTGCGGAAAACAAAAAAGAAGAATACATGAAGGTTTACTCGTTCTATGTTTTCCACATATTGCAGAATGAACACCTATCTTTAATGACTTTGAAATTGAACATCTAAACAACATAAGTAATTTATCTTCAGAAATTTGAAAGAAAAACTATTTTGATGTTAGATAACATAAGAAAGTTAAAATTGTAGCACATTATGACCTGTACACAGAATAATTTAAAAAAATTATAAGATGACCTAGACTTTTGACCTTGTGGCCATTTTCAAGGTCAAGGTCAATGATGGCCAATTCTGAATTTCGCATTGATATATCTGTTATTGTTCCTGAAATATTGCTATTTACATATTACATTGATCAAGGAGAGAATAGCTCTTATAAATGGTCAATCAAAATTAATGATATTTCAAGACCTTAACATTTTGGTAAAGTTGTCAGTTTTGTATTTTTATGGTTAAGAATTAGATCTGCACACAACACAAGGTCAAACATTAGAATGTGACCTTGATTTTTGACCTTGTGACCTTTTCAAGGTCAGGGTCAATGGTGACCAACAGAGAAATCTCAAAGTTTCTATAACAAGAGTTACAATGGTACAAAGTCAACTTGCATTAAAAAGGGGGAGATAATTCATATAAGAACGTGAAAAAAATCTTATTTAAAAAAGTGTTGCAATCCATCACTGACCATATTGGATCAAATTTCATTGCGACATCTTTTAAAGTTTCAAAGTTTATCTGCACAGAATTGTTAACAGCGAAAGCGTAATGTCTAATACACCCATGGCATGGTACACAATATCTTTACGACATCTCGCAAAACACAATTTTAAATGCGAACTGAAAAACTTTGCGGAAAAAAACATAAAAAAATCCAATAAGGTTCCCAATCTGCGAGTGGAAAACCTGAATAATAAACAGATTAATAACAGGAAGGTTTTCCACTCCTATAAGGGAAAGCCTTAAGATGGACGCTACGAAATAGCAAAAAAATATTGCTTTAAGCGGCCTCAAACACCATTCACACAAGCAAACATATTTATTGTAATTTTTCAAATTCTTGCTGATAAAGTAATAGATAGATAATACGTAGATATTATGTTATATGCGTTTATAATCGTACTTTTGAGAGATTTGAACGATTATCATACCCAAGTACACCCCAAATAAACTCTTTATCTAGGGATGTAAATATTAAAACAAGTTTATTTCTGGTTTCATTCTTTAATGACATAGTTTTAAACAATCTGACACCACAAGAGCTGAATTAAATGTAACGTTTTGTTCCTTATCAAGTGCCTGTCAACACTGAAGTTTTGGGTGCGAGTCTTGTTGCAGACAGGGTGTGCTAAACTTTAACATTAATTGAAAGGTTGCCTTTTTTGCCAAATGTCAGGGGTTTTCACCTGGTGTGCTGTCACCATGAAATTGCTGAAAAATTGCTAAATGTGGCGTTTAAAGCCAGATAAACGAACAATTTTGTTATAATTTATCCTCCAATATATCTTATATCTTCTTTTTTCTCAAGGTCAAACGTTTAAAAAAACTCAATTCTCTAGCATATATGTTGCAAACCTGACACCCCCCCCCCCCGCCCCCAATTTTGAACATTGAAAATTATTTAATACCGTGTATGGTTATGTACTGTTGAAAAATCTAATACTTGTATAACATATGCATTGTTATTTCTTAAAATGGTTTTACCATACAACACATTAAAACTAGACTTAACATTACCGCAAACACAAATATGGGCATTAACACGAAACAATCTAACACTATGCCAAGTACCCAGGCCGATCAAAACCAGACAGTTGGCGATTTGAATCAGGAGTTTTTTCTGATGGAGAATTTTTGGAGAATGGCAAAAAGTCACACGTGTGAACATAAATTCCAAAAAATATTCACAGTAAGCACTCTTTCTATGGTGTAAAAAGTTTAGTCTATGATTATAAATCATGAAAGGTCATTCGAGTTAATAATTAATAGTAAGCCTGTTGCAAGGAAACCTTGTTCATCAATAGGGCCGAGGGTTAGGACTTGGATAAAATTTGCTCAACTCCTTTGCTCGTACTTTGCATCTTTGTGTAATCTTTCATAAATACAACATAGCCTCGTTCGGAGTCGTATCATTATTTTAGAGCGTAAACGGATATGGCCTAGAAAAATTGTCATGGCGTTATTATATTTCGATTCTGTCGTGAGATGTGCACGTGCATTGTGGGGGTTGGAAGGGGTGGCGAATAGTATTTTAAGGTTTATATTAATGTTTCGACTAAATTACAGGTATTAACATCTCCAGTACAAGATGGTAATTGTGTACACGGCTATTGTGATACAGACGGAAATTTAAAATGCAATTCAAGCTATTATGGACCAACTTGTTCTCGTTACTGTGAAAATACTACGAATGGAAACTGTTCACCTGATGGTAGACTATTTTGTGATGTAAATTACTATGGACCTGGTTGTTCTTTAAAATGTGGTGACGATCATAGCAGTTGTGATAACAATGGACACTTTGTTTGTGACATTGGTTATTACGGATATGACTGTTCTGTGTATTGTTGCAGACAAAACAATTCAGGATTATGCAGGTTAGCCGCGAATACTACATTGGTAAGTAAATAAATTCCATTTTAACGCTTGTTCTTAATTTTGTAGACTGGTAGACTTGCCACAAGTTCCTTTGAATTTTTTGCTATTAGAGAGATACACCTTTTATTATCAACATATCCTATACTATCAACCTTAGTACACAACCTAATAGTATAGAAATGTTGATAATAAAAGGTGTATCTCTTTATAGCAAAAAAATATAACAACGATCAAATTAGACGATATCACAATGCACTATTTTTTATTTTATTTATTACAATCACAAGAAATAAATAAAACTATAACATAAATGATATTTTAAAAGAAGAAAAATTACATATTACATTAAAAACTTTTTAAAAAGTCGGACTCGGATGTCTTCATCTCTAGACTTTTTGTTAAAACCTGTACCTGCCGACTGTAAATACATACAAGAATTTTTCCTCGATTTTTTGTTCCAAAAAAGGGTGCGGACAATAAGTAAATGCGGAAAATACGTAAATACGGACTACATGCAGTTTTTTTACTATAGTTAAATCAAATAGACAAGAAAATGACGTCGAATTATGTTATAAAACGATAAATGGTATGATTTTGTTTCAATTTCTTTCTTTAATTTGGCTTGTTTTACTTGACTCCTACAAACCGACATAAACATCGCATATAGGGCTCAGCTTTTCCAGGTTACGTGTTTGTGCTTTGTGTGCAAATAGAAAGTTCAAGTCAGTAAGATTTGGAAATATTAAAGCAAGACCTGGTGTTTGGTGGATGTTACAGTCTCTGCACCTTAAAGATCCGATTTTATCATTTTTATTCCTTTTGCAATAATATAAATAGTTTTTTTTACTTCAAAATTGCAGGTAGTAAAGCTCTGTGCTGTTCGTTCATATTATATACAGATACTTGGACGATTTAAGAAAAAAACATAATGGGAAGTAATTAATCAATATTCTAGTGTAATTGTTTTCCCAAATAGAATTGAAAAAAATGTATCATTCACTATAGTATCAGCTTGTACACAATTTCAGGTGCCGATAGACAGATTTGTAACGATATTCGTAATGATTGAAACCTCTTTGAATTCCTTTACTCCTACTCCTACTTGCTACATTACTCTTCGTAATCGTGAGTATGTATTTAACAATTAAAAGGTATTAATTAATTATTCAACATAGCATAGAAAACTATCAGTACCGACAAATTAAAGTGTTGTTATTAGAATATAACCTTCCATCTTTGATTTGAAGGTACAATTCCGCAGGAAAATGCACACGTTCTTTGTGAATGTACAAATGCATAGCAATGTCGTTGAAAAGGGACGCATATGACAACGGATACACATACGCGTCCATCCGGATCCAACAGCCACAGAAGGATCCACATTCCGTGATCGCCTACGTTGTTGTCGGTTTTTGGTTCCGCGGAATTTGGATCGCTTCACGGATGTTATTTCAGATACTCGATGTGATATCAGAAGTTCCATGTTGAAAGAGCCAAGCTCTCGGTTGCACGACTAGAAATTGCTGACAATATTAATGATACAAACCTTTTACAGTAAAACATGCGAATGAAGACAATCTTGGTTGACCATTATAACTGTTACTTCTAGATACGTTTCTAATTTATTCGATAATTTATACTACAATATTACAGCCAAGCAATGGTTTAACATTGCCAAATATAGATGTTCAGTTAGGACCAGTATAACTGATATATTGATTTATAGGTTCCTGATGCTCAGCCACTTAAATCACAACACACAATTTATATTTGTTGAATATAAACACAGGCGAGATAATATATGATTTATATAATTTGCATATATATATTTATCGGTTTGCAACTTGTATTAATATTTCGTTTGCTGCTTGTTTGGTGTTTACTGCCACTTTCAGCAATTTTTCAGCCACGTATGGCGTCCAGTTTTTACTGGTGGAGGAAGCCGGAATAACCGGAGGAAAAGCACGACCTGCGTATTAAGATTTAAAACTTGCCATTTGTCTATGGGTACTCCAGTTTTCCCTCAAAATAAACACTGGACGGCATGATACAGCTGAAAAACTGCCGAAAGTAGCCTGAAACACCAACAACAAACAACCAGACGTAAATAATATAGTCATAATGTAATAAATCTAAAGATGGTAATAGAATATGTTTTGATACATGGGTATTTGTTAAATACATGACAGCTTTTTAAGAAAAAGCAAAATTGGTTGTGTTGTATGGCTGTTACTAAATTAACAAAATAAAACTGAAAGACTGACCTGACTCTGTAACATATTCAAGTGTAGCATGGTTTGTTGTACATTGTCAATCAGTGTACAACATATCAGGATGAATATATGTATTTGACATCAATTATCAATTTAGCATAATCTAATTCTAACTGAATAAAGATCTTTAATAAATTCGGACTGTTCGCATATTTATGTATGAATGAATCTAACCTATTTAAAAACAATAGTTTTAACCAGAAGGTTGACGTTCACAGCTGTAAGTTTTATTGAAGTTTTTGTATAATTCGCGTTTGTAGTAATAAATTGCAGAATTTATTTACATTTAAATTTGTATGGCAATATATATTTATATTAGTTAGAACTACACCTTTACAGCGGGGTGCCAACTTCCAGGGTATAAAAGTGGCGCCACTGTACATATACAATATAACTTACCAAGAAACAAAATTATATACGTTCTACCAGCATACAAAAGAATAACAATATTATTAAAATTATAAGTAAGATAGTAACACAGATAAATATGTCTTTCAATTAAAAGTTCTATTTATTTTCGATGCAAAAGCTCGGACCTTAAATTAAAACATAGGCTAAAAACATTCTACCTAAGCAATCGTAAAATTGTAACTTTGCATTAGGCAACATTTCTGTAAAAGATACAAGGGAGTTGCTTTCATTGTGGCTTGGAAAATCAATTTTGGACTCAAATAGTTCTGAGTATTCATTACGTAAAGATTCATAAATCGGGCAATCAAATAATAATTTGCGATGTTCTCGCTTACGTTTTTAGTACAGAGATCGCATGTATCATGTTGTGACATATTTATCGAACAGATATATTCATTTATAGGTAGCTTTTGATGGTGTTTAACGCCAATTTCAGCAATTTTTCAGCTATATCATGGCGTCCAGTTTTAATTGGGGGAGGAAGCCGGAGTACCCGGAGAAAACCCCGACCTGCGGTAGGAAAACTGGCAATCCTTGTCAATTAAGATTGGAGTCGAGTACACCCTGCCTGCAGTGAGAATCGAACCCGCAATCTCAGTGTTGACAGAGCACGTGATCAATAGTATCCTGCTCCAACATCCTATCTACTATAAATACAAATATTACTCACGAACTTTTATTTCACATTTTTGTATTTAAATGTTTCTGTAACCTCGTTTCACGTTTCACGTTTCACGTTTATTATGTCGGCGCTAAGGTCGAAATGTTATATTATGACGCATCTTTGATAAAGCTGTGCCAACGCACCACCACTGAAATAAATCGCCGTGTTTTGGACAACCATGCCTTCCTTTATGACGAATATCAACACTACTAAAACGGTATGATTGTTTCGTTTCCTTTTTCAAAATACATCAATATTGTTGTTTGTGATGCAATAAAACGGCAATTACATTAAGCGTTTACAAGATTACGATTTCAAAGAGTAAAATAAAAAAATTCCGGATGACTTCCCGGAGCGGGGAGCAAAAACATATGATGACTCAATATCACCAAATAGAACTTTTCTATAGATTTTCTTAATTAAATGCCAGGATTTACCCTGAATTCCACTTTCCTATAGTTTAAATAAAAGTTCTTCACGACAAACTCCATAGAATTCTTTAGACAGAATAAAGAATTCATGCAACATAAAGGTTTTTAGATGATTTGGCAAGGGAGAAAATACCTGATAAAGTAAATATGTCGTCCTTAATTCTGCGGTTCTACCTGAAGGCTCCTTGCAATTCACCTACAATATTTGAATTCTCGAGGTGTTCAACGATATTACTTTCGATTCTTTTTTAAAACAGCTTATAGATATAGGATAACGTTATTCCTCTATAATTATTTAGGTCGTACACCAAGCCCAATTTATGAAGGGGTTTTATAATACCTACATACCATTCGTCAGGAATTACCTCTAGATCGACCATTACAGTAATCATAACTACCGATCTACCAAAGCTCCTGTAATTGCATCGCCCCCATATTTCAAAAAGTCATTTGGTATCCCGTCTAAACCAGGGACCATGCAAGATTTACGTGTATTGATCTTTTTTAAACGGAAGCTTCGCAAAAAAATGAAAATTTGATATGTTATTCTTCAAATAAAAAGAAATATAATTGCCATTTGATGTTTTATTGTATTCTTTACCGTTACGCTTCTATAAGAGTGGATTAAAGGTGGTAAAATTTTGTGTATGGGGGCCGCCATATTGACATTATTTTATTACGTGACTGCGTTTGTGACGTGATAAATGTAATTACCCAGTAAATATGATAAATAATCCAGTTTAAAAATATGTTTTTCTGCCTTAGCTCTTTGAAGAATATATAAACTGTGGCGACGACTAATGACCGGCTGACAACATTAGATTACCAAAATACGTCTTAATGTTCTTTGTTTTAATAAAAGTATTTTTAGACACAAATTTTAACCTGTCTTTATTTAACTTTAATTTATATAATTTACCTAAATAATAATTGTAATAAAAGATATATTTATATGATTATTTTTATATAAAATAAAATTCCGTGGATAATTTTGCACGTCTTGAAACAGCAGTTGTACCTGGACGTGAAAATGTTACAGGTAAATCATTACTCGTTTATGAAGGGTAATTAGCAGAATTAGCAGGTAAACAAACAGAATGTTTATTGCAATTACTTGATCATTTGACGCCGACTTTGAAGTATGAATATTCGGACTTTTTCAAAAGCTAACCAGATTAAAGGTTAATCATGTAATTCGAAATTTGAAAGGCACACCCCTCCTGCCAAGACATGTATGATTTGAATACACCGAAGTGTCAGAACACAGGATGTATATAAGATTTCGAATACCTTAAGATGCCAAGTCAGCGGAAACGTTAACTCAAATATACACAACATGTAAAAGTTTAGAATCTGTGTTAGGCACACGCACAATAAACGTTACCAGTAATAATAATTATAATAATAACAATAATAATAATTATAAATGTACTAAACGTGAAGTGAAATTTTGATGCGCGAAAACCAGAGTATTTACAAATATTTCATTTAATGACCGTTATTTCTGAAATAGTCAACTTTGCAAGTATTTTGTATAAAAAAGTTTCGATCAATAAGTTGCTTAATCTGATTGAGTTGAAAATAATAATACGAATAATTTTCAATTTAATTAATATTTATGGACTTTTTTCCTCTGACTTTTTTTCCGTTTACCGTTGTTGCTGCTGTGGAAATAGTATTAAGTAGAAGTCTTTAAATTGGTTAACTGGTTTTTTTTTTGCTTATATATAGATCAGGAATCTTGTCTTATATTACAACCTTCTATTATTGACCGTTTCGCGTTATTATCATACGAAGACTTTTAAGGTACTTGGATGTCTAGTATCGCCATCTAGTGACAAGATGGCGGACCTCCATAAGTGCATTTTTTACACGATAAATTCCATGAAGAAACTTAACCACTGAAAATATAATAAAACATCAAGAGGCAAATGTGTTTCTTTTTAGATGAAGAATAACATATCAAATTTTCATTTTTCGCGAAGTTTCCATTTAAGATTGATTTGTTAGAAAATAGCAAGGACATGGTATTTTCATCAGAATAATATAAATGCTGTTTTTCCTTTTAGAGACCTTTTCCCTATACTCGGTAGCAATTGTTGCGTCTTTACTGTTTTCTGTCATTTCTGCATTTCAAAATATTATAAAATTCATCATCTATGTCAAAAGAGTCTCAAAGGTGACACATCTTTCCGTTTAGAGAATAATTTCTCCAGCTTCCCGAATCTATCGCTGGGCAGTGATTTCCACATCTAAATCTGCACAGTGTAAAAGGTTTAATTTGAAATATATTTTTCCATCGAACAATCGATAACACAGAGCTCTGTAAAATTGATCCTAATTTTTGTTATTGAACTCTATGCATTGGTAGGTAAACAAATAAAATTATTTCTTGTGTACTGAATTCAATTACCTATACTAAATGCCAAACCCACTTGGAAAAATTTGTTTGCTAGCATTTTTTCATTATTACCAATTTTCATTTTACCTTTTTATTACGAAAATTCAGTAGAAAAAATGTAGATACGATAACCTGTCCATGTTTTATAATATGCCTCTGTTGTTAAGTTGTTACAAATCGTCCTTGACTTTTGCTACGGGAATTTTACATAATAAGTCAGCCATTTTTGTTTCTAAAGGGACCTTACGATGTTTACAAATATTCGTCTGCTTTCGTGACGTTCAATGGTATTCGGACAAACCGCGAGACTTTTCCCGCCTTAACTGCAGTCGACATCACCCGAAGGATTTCGAGTAGACAACAATCGATTGTTCCTAATGTACACTTCCATTCTAATTAAGGTCAAATTTTAGTATGGAAAATTGCCCTTCCAAAATTTAAAAACTGCCATATTTCAAAACGCTGGATATCTCGAGGAAATAATTATTAATTTCAAAAAATTCCCTTCATGATCCACAAAAGGAACATAAGCTGAACCATACGCGGTAAGAAGTTTCCATTTGTAGCGCAAAAAACACTCTACACCCTTCGTCAACACTTACTATAGGGTTATGTTTTAGCCACGTTTTTATCAATCCATTTATTTAAAGTATCACACTCTTGATTGAATAATTTAACATTATGTTCTAATTCGTCACCTCAAACGAAACATAAATAAATAAAACACAACACTATGTTTGGATATCAGCTCGCCTGACATTACAGAAAATCTTATTTATTAAACATTGTAAACATAGTCCATATCAATGCCTGTCACGACCGCTGCAGTACTATACAACATACATACAATCTTAAATATAAAAACATATTATAAATATTATGAACATCTGTATTTGACAACAGAAACAAATTTAGCAAACTTTACCGTACCAGTGGCAAGCGTCGAATAACCTTGAACCTAACTAAGCACCATTTATTAACCATTTAACTATTCCCGCCATACCCGCTTGTAATACTCATGCTTAATCCATGCACAATACGTTTATATAACCATTCATTATGTAAACACAGGTATATACCAACATAAATAAACACACGTGTTCGGAGTAACATTTATAAATTCATTTATGTTCTAATTCGTCACCTCAAACGAAACACAAATCATTAATGGATAAAACACAATACTATGTTTGGATATCAGCTCGCCTGACAGAACAGTAAAGCTTCGAATAAACAAAGACAGGGTAAAAATATAGATCATTATAATACTAGTCAGATACCCAAATGCTTTGTTACAGATAATCTTTGAGATAAATTTTCTTTGATATAGCCACCCTTTGCTTTTTCTCTTTTCCATCTACCATGCTTCTTAAAAAAACCTATCGTCTATTCTCCAAATGCAGCTGCAGCGGTAGGCCCCCCCCCCTAAGCGTAAACTGTGTAAATCGAACAACTTTATCTAGTCCTATCGATTCTAGAGCTGACAGTAATACTTCTCTGGCCCTTGTGTACGCAATCGGACCACCGTTCCAGAGTTTGTAACAGTTCTTTGATGTACAATAATATACGGATCTAAAAATTAATTCTTGTGATGTATCCGAAATACCAGCCCGTTTTAAGTACCTTTCTAGCATGTTCACAGGACAGGTTTCGAGACCAGTTCTGGAAAAAACAACATCTCGACCTTCTCTATAAAAGTCAGTCTTGCTCTTTTCAAATATCAAAAGTTATATGAGTTGATGTCAAGCTTATATTTGATCTCTTTAAATTGGCCAATTTGGAGAATCTCAAAACACCAGCGTAACTTATCAGACACATAGTAGCAATACGTTAATCTGGCAAATTACAAGTTTTTGAACCATACCTATGTACAAAGTTTTTTTTTTTAGATTTCCGGTAGATCGGTTCTTTTCTATTCACACAATGTCCAATTTTTCTATGAATCCCTTCGCGTACGGATTGTAACGTGTCTGACTCGAAAAAACTATTTAGTTTATGAGCACAACTGACAGCGTATATATCCTCATCAATTTTACCTTTTGATTTTGCTGATTCCGATAATTGAATTAAGTATAAGGCTAAATGCAGATGATTTGCCGGAAGAGAAGATGAATTATGTAAACTTGCACAATAAATTGTATTTTCTTCGGGTATTGTCTGCTTTCGATGATAGCAACAAATCTGGTAGTTGTTTTGCCAATCCGTCTTATATAGAATTACCATTAGTAATTTGAGCTACAGTGTTCAACTGACCAACAGAAAAACACATGAAAAATGTTTTGTTATAAAATATATAATTAATCATCAAATATAAAAGTAACCATATGTACATACTATAACAATGTCGACCAAATTTTGATCTTGCCACAATCGTGACCCTGTCAACTACAATATACGACAATGTATATTAGGACCATGTCACCTTACAATAATGTATTCAACTTGCATCTAGCAAAAATGACAAAACTGGCGTAAAAAACGGCTATGTGCCGCAAAATAGATTTTTCATTGGAACCTTTCAGATAAATCCCAAAAGTGTTCTTAAATTCTATAACATTCTTTACACACGGCTGATAAATCATTCCTTTACAAAATATCAATGGCCAGTATGCTGCCGACTTCCATTTCGGAACTATCAATGTTCCTTTTTCTCTACAAAAGATCAAATGCTCAATGCATCTTAAAACCAAGTTTATAGGTGGAACAAGCCAGTTCATATTATTTCTCCAGTCCTGAGTAAAACCCTCGAATGCAGAAGAGTTTGGGTTCCAAAACAAAGAATAAAACTTTGCGGTTTTATTATTTAAAGAGCTGGCAAGACCGTCTATTGTATAGGGGTCCTAAAGATTATCCATAAATTGGAAAAATTCTGTAGAAACCTTTAGTCCTCATGACCTACAATTTTACTTAAAAAATCTGTTGTGGCATTCTGAGCTCTTGGAATCCATTGAACATCAACGAAGATACATTTCTCAATACAGGTAGAAAATATAGCTAGGGCAATTCGCTGCAATGCCCCTTTCATACTTCCGCCCTTTACGATTTTTACGCAATTTAAACTGTAGCTCTGCCAAAACTTCTCCGGGACACTGAAATTGTAAAATTATGCCCCAATATACTCTATTTTCAATATCCATCTAACAGGTCTTAGTCATAATTCTAGTTTCATTACCTACAACAGGAGACATTGATATTATCTTCAATACAACTTGAGCTAGGGTTCTGGCAGAAATGTGCGGAAATTCTTTCAAACTATGAGTGTGCGAGAGAATCGGATCTGAAATTCGTCTATCTGAAATGTGTAAGGCATGCCCCTTTAAATTCCATATGATACCTAACCATTGTAGTGACTGCACAGTGGTAAAAACGGACTTTTCTTCGTTGACAAAAAAACCAGCGTCAACTAAAGATTTCTTAACAAATTCAGACTCTTGTATACAATTGGATTGTTCTAAACACATATCAAAACCGTCATCTAAATACAAGACAACATTTATACTATTCTCTCTCCAATATTTTACTAATGGTCTTAAACATTTGCTAAAAATATACGAACCTGTGGAAATCCCGAATACACCAAAACTGTAAAACAGTAAAAGTTTTCATTCCAAGAAAATCCTTAAAAAGTATGTTGCTGAGAACATATATCAATGTGAAAATAATAAGATAATAAATCAAATTTATACATAAAGGAATCTTTCTGGAAATATTTGCCAGTCTTCAAATTTAATTTATTCTTTTTTGATAAACTTATTTATCACACTTAAATCTAAAATCAACCTTTTCCTACCAGATTTTTGTGTGGCTACACTGAAAGGACTGATTATGTGAGGCTGAAGAGGAACTTTTATCACACATCCAGATTGCAACAGTCATGTTCAGTTTTGTAACAAAATTTGCATTTTACAAAGCTGATTTATTATTTTTAAGTTGCATTCTATGTGGTGTAATGATAAATGGTATAATATAACCATTTCGTTTAATATCTAAAACAAAACTATTAGTTCATATACTCTTGTTACGTAATTTCAAGTTGTTCATCAAATCCTCCACTAACTCTGTGCTTCATCTGAAGATTGTCGAAAATGTTTGTATAACTTTTTTAAACCAGATAAAATATCTTCATTAAATTTAAATTCTTTTTCCTTCATGTTTGAACTTAAGGGAAACATCCTCCTTAAGCTTTTTAGACATAAAATCTTCCTCCGGGATTAATTTTGCTTCTAGATCAACCAACTTTCCGTCCATGTAATGTTTAAATAATTGAAATGTATCATGAAAATCTTGGTTTACTACTCTGCTATGTTCTTGTTGAACCGATGGTAGGGAACGAGCTCCTTCATTAGATTGCGTTTGAGAACGAGAGGGTACATCTTCAAGAAGAAGAATGTCGTCGTGTTGCATCTTACAGAATCTCAATGACTTTATCGTACCAGTGGCAAGCGTCGAATAACCTAACTAAGCACCCTTTATTAACCATACCCGCTTGTAATACCCATGCTTAATCCATCCACAAAACGTTTATATAACGATTCATTATGTAAACACAGGTAAACGAACATAAACGAACACACGTGTTCGTAGCATCATGTATAAATTAAGTTATATATGTTAATAGTGTGTTTGAAATAAACGTAAGGTGCTTTCGATGACTAATGTGCTGACGTAGTAGACTTAAAGTGTTTTATATTGTGAAATACATCATTAATTGAACATAAGAGAAGAATCTGAATTGTATTTAAGCAACCTTATAATAGAGTCGAATATTTTACACTTTAGAGCATTCAATATTTGAGTGGGATACCTCTTTCAGTATTCCATAAGTTTAAAGTGAGTCTGAAATAATGTGGGAAGCTATGATTCATTATCTTGTAAATGAATCTAAAACTGCATCCTCTCAAATCAGGGGTTCTGGGTCCGCGTTCGCTTCATGTAGCTGACTTGGGAGGATTGTAAAAGTGTAACATTTGCATTTTTGCAATATTTAAAATTGAAAGCGCCCATGTTCCTCATAAATAATAAAGCTCGGTTTTGATTCTTAAATGTGGAGTTGACAAAACAGATGTGTATAAGAGAATTGGATCAATATATCAACATATCAATATACAATTTTGTTTTTACATTTTCCTATGACTTATTTAATAGATTTTAGTGCCCGATCGCCCGACTTCCGTGCCTGAAATAAAGATCAATTTCTAGGGAGCATTACAATTATAAGTATTTATAACGATTGAAATTCTTATGTAATACTTGACCTTCTTTCTTTTAAAAAATAAGGATCTTAGTTTTATCTATATTTATATTGGAACTCCGCATATTGCAGTATCCACTCTCACTTTTCCGTGCTACGTTATATAGTATATCGAGACTTGATGGGAATTCCGTGAATTTGCGACCTGACATCGATGGTATTTAAACATATTGTTAACTATTTACAATATTTTTATTGGGTGCCTATAATATCAATGGATGTTTTGTTCATAAAACTAAAATTACGCGATAAATACGGTAATGGACTGTGTTATGGGGCTACACTAGCTTATCAAAAAGCATTAGAAATAACACTTACCATAGAATAAAACTCGTCAACTTTTTGTACTTTTGAAAAAGCTTCTTTAACTAAGGAATTTAAAAATTGTCGATCAATTCAAATCATCTACATTTTTTTGTAAAGATACGAATGCGTAAAAAATGTGCAGCTTGCCCTATAAATCGTGATATAATCCAAAGAAAAAATATGAAAAAATGGAATTGAACAAGTCTAACGAGCACATTCATACATGTATAAAACAACAAAATATAAAAATGCTTTTTATTTACTGAATAATTATCTAAATAAATAATAAAAGAAACACAATAATATATACATTTTATTATGTTTAGCACATACATACAACTTAACAAAATATATAAATGCTTGTTATTAAATTATCGAAATAATTCATAAAAGAAACACAAATATATACATTTTATTATGTTTAGAATGTATTATTAAAATACGAAGCTTACCCCGCAAAGCATGAAATAATTCAAGAAATAAAATTGAAGTGATCAGTTCTTTCTAGCGAGGCTGAGATTTGTCAAGCGGACATTAATGTACATTTTTTACATCTTTACTACGACTTCTCAAAAATGTATTTTAAAACTTGAAAGATTAAACAAATACGAAAAACTGTATGTGAAATATTTTCTTTAATATTCAATTAGTCATTACAACACTAACATGAACTATATTGTAGAGTATGTTTTGAAAAAAACAATGTTAGTACATTGTACCTGAAAGCAATTATAAAGCATTAAGAGATTATTAGGAGGGATCCAACATATGATCAAAACAACATCAATTAATGGATATAATGAACATTTGAAAACAGAATGTAATGAGAAAATGTGGCTTCCATAGTGTGTTTCATTCATAATTTAAGAAAGAAGAAGAAAGAAAAGACACTGGCCCAGACCTTTAATTTCATATTCCGCTATATTGATGACGTATTGTCCATCAACTATGCTAAATTGTTTGACTATTTACATTTAATTTACCTTAGAGAGCTTGAGGGTTTCTATTTCTGGATTTAACTTTTCCCTAGAATTAATGGGGTTTCTCCTTTAAATTGTTTTTCTAGAAAACTATAACTGTACTAAAAATCAAATGAAATTATCAATGAATTATGGTTCCCTTATACCTATTTGTGACAGATGTGTTATTTAGAACACCTTTAAAGTATTGAAATTTAACCCATGGTGTGTCATCCTGATAAGGCTTGTAATGTCACAAACTTGTATTCTCTGTAAAGGATCTATATTGAACAGCTTATTCCTTAAAACTTGCATTTTGACTACATTTATCCGACAAAAATTGGTACATTTTTGTAATTACCTTTTATAGAAGTACTTCATCAATTTAATTCGGAGAGTTCATAAACACATTTTGTATTCAAGACAAGACAAATCATTTGCACTAAATTCTACTCTTTCTAAGTATTTTGTAAGTCAAATACTGTTAAATTAATTGTTAAAATATTTATTTATAATGTAAAAATGTTAATAATTTCTGAGAAATAATTAGACCATAAAAATGCCACACAACCCTGTCTGAACGCAAATGTATTCGCCATGTTGAAAATTGTAAAATTAGCGAATTTCAAATGAAATGAGAAGTATAAAGATCAGCAATAAAAGTGTTAAAATGTGAAAAATTAAAAACATAAATATGTCTACTATTTGTATATACGTTCAAAACATAGTTTATTCCAGCTGTATATACAATTCAGGTCAGAAGTTGTGCATAGTGACTATTTCGCACTGAAATAATGTACACACAAAGTAAAAAATAAGGCTTTTTCAAACGAAATGGGAAGTATTTTGTAAGTAATTTAAACTGATAAAATGTATATAATTCGAAAGATACGAGACTGTAGAACCAGGGACAGTGTACAAAACATCTTTATCTTATTTATTTAACAATATATCGGCGGTTTTTTTTTAAATCGTCCTCATGTATATTGAATGGTAAACAAAAATTTTTAACGAACCATTTTTTATATATACAAATGTATCACATTTTAATATGCATTTACTTTGATAAGATTTATTTTAGTGACTGCTAGTATGTCACATTCTAAACAATATTTTCTTATATTAGGTTGGTCTATTTGTAGAAAGATTAAATTGCAATGTTCTTGATTATTTAACATGCCATTCAAGGGCATGATGATCATTTGCAGGTTATTGTAGGTCATTTGCAGTATAGTCTTTATTTGTTTTACTGAATTAAAATTTCAAAATGTAAAATAAAATAATGAAAGCGCTTTTACGTGATCAAAATGAGATTTTACTAGGCACAAGATCAAAAATTGATTTATAATTTGCATTGCTCAATTTTGTTTATGAAATGGTAGGGCAATAGATTGCACATCATAATATTCTCAATGTTATATGTCTTCTACACATCTACGGGAAAACATACATCGACTAACAGAAGTAATATAATTTTTAAATTATTTATTACTTGTAGGTAAATGATTTTTTGCATCAACAGTGTAAAAAACTCAATATTAATGTAATTAACATTTAAAAAATGTAGGGAATTTCTAGCTGGGATTGGATGTTCAAGTCAGCATATTGGAGTTTATATTACAAATTGGACGGTAAGATATTAATATAATTTGTTCTTCGCATTTATAATAAAATATATAAGTAACATAGTCACTAAAGAACATGAAAAATTGAGCCTAAAAGAATATGTATGAATACTGCGAAGTTATATACAGTTTCTAAGCACCGTTTACTCCAACAGATTGTATGTCTTGATATCAAATATTAAAACTTGTCGCTACAAGAGAAACCAGCCTTTCCATACGTTTATCCACAGTGCATGTTTATATTTCTGTGCAATGTATTTGCTTTGTTCACCCTATATGAACGTTTAACTGGTATGATCTAAATCTTTTTGAGCATTTGGAATCGACAATGACTTTGTTGCATATATATCTAAAGTCTAGAAGATTATGCAACGATACAACTGACGGTGTTTCTTGTCAAAAATTTAGACAAAGACTGACCAACGAATGGCCTTAGTCATTGAATGTCAATATAAATAAATGACGTAAACCGGTCATAACATATTGATCTTAAACTTTCTCATTTCCAACTTAACCCAAAATAGTTGCTTTCCAAGTCCGCCAGCCGCGGACGTGCCGTGCTGTTACTTGGCTTTGCTAAAATATTCCAACAAGATGTAATCAAAATTACCAAGGTGAGAAATTCTTTACGCCAGACGCGCGTTTCGTCTAATTAAGACTCATCAGTGGCGTTTAACTCTAAATGCTTAAAGTATTTTTTCATTCGGTGATGGAATAATATAAGTCCACTGGGATCGTGTAAAAACACAATACAGGTTGTTCAAAATATTATATAAAAGTATATATATATATATATATATATATATATATATATATATATATATATATATAACATGGTTATAGCTAATTTAATCTTTACACATACTTGACACATTTGCGAGTACTACGTCCTTTAGGCGTAATATAAATTCTAGTACTTTTAAAAGTCCGCGTAGATAGCTTGATTTAAAAAAAAACTTGTTTAAAATTCATCAAATGCTCTTTTATCTGTTGTGTCTTAATTTTGCATTTTAAACCAATTATTATGTTCGAGCGCTTATTTTGAGTCTAGATTAGACAAAACATGCGTCAGGCGTAGAAATTATATGACCTTATTATGTCTAATAAAATTTTATGGGAAGCGTGGTAGGGACATTTTTCCGAAGCAGTTAGTATTATATTCACTTTTTACCCGTTAATCTTATGACACTTCTCGACATCTCTCGATATGTCATGTGATCATAGTTCTGTATCTTTATTACCCAAAAGCAATGGAACGGAGTTGTTCGGAAAAGTGTGGCAAGATGAAAATTCACCTTTTATATTTAGTGCTATTATTAGATTTTGCCGACTTTTTGTTTTTTCTAATTTTTTTATATACCATTTAAGTATTTAGACTTTAAAGTTTTATTATCAAATAACGTTTAAAAATATTGAAATATTTTTATTGGAAGTGCAGCGCAAATTAGAACACAAATAAACAAACAGGATTTTAGCAGGCTTTTCTTGATGATAAACAAAACCAAAAAGAAAAAATTTCTATTTATTTCTTTATTTAATCCAAAATTAAAAATCTAAAAACAATCATTTTTATATACATGTTGAATATTAAATCAATTGTATAATGTTCTTGGGCGACCGTCTTAGTACACGCATAAATAGAGAATTGTTGCTCTTATTATAAAGTATACCTTGCCTATTAAGTAAATTTGCTACTACAAATTTCTGATATTCAATTTGTTTACATTACTGTATAGTATGCTTTAGTACTCACAGAAAAATCATTTCTGTGTCATAGGCAGTGAGTTTCCATGTATATTATAAATGTTCTTGAATACATCTACATGTACAAAAAATGTAAATGAAGTTGTATGTGAATGATCAATTTTATTTCAATTGTTGTTTGTGTGCATATAAAAAGCACCTAAATAAATAATCTGCTGAAATATAAAAAAAATGTGTATACTTAACCGCCATTTGTTCTGAGAACAAAAAAGGTCTTTCTCACTGTTCCTCTAAATTTAAGGGATGCTATGGGATTTTGTGTCTTGCTATAGCACAAAATGTAACTTCCAGTCATAAAAATGAGTTATTTGAGTAAAGAAAGTGGTCCCGAACCAAAATATATGGTTGTAAAAGACTTTCATTCCGTTGCTAGGGACAAAAGTCTTCCGGTCATGAAAAGACATATTTCAGTAAAGTACATCATTCTGATTCTAAAAAATATATGGTTGCCAAGGACTTTTTATAACGGTCACTATGTTGCTAAATGTACCAAATGAAGGTCTCGATAGCAGAAGTATTTTTCCATTATTGTCTGCTTCTATCTTATATGGTTTATGAGATATAGTGCTAACAAGACCTTTAGTGACATTTGACCTTGACATTTTTAGGATCAATGGTGGTGGTCTCAAGTCTCTAGGACTTACGGTTTTTGAGAAAAAAATTTTTGACGCGTTGCGACATTTTTCAGGTCAAAAACGCGTAAACAGGAAGTCGATTGGAAAAAAAAATTTTGCATCACAAATCATCGCCATTGGTCCAGCGTCATTTTGTACACTTCAGATTTTAAGAAACGGTTACGGTTTCTGAGTTTGTCTGCTAACAAGGGTTTTCGTGTTGGGGCAAATAACTCTGTTACTAAAATACTAAAAATAGATCGTTCTAAAAGCATGAGCCATGTCATCTCCGGATATGACCAATTAATGGTACCAAGTATCGAAATGACATGTCTTGACACTTTTTGGCAAACCTCCGCGGAAGAAGAAAAAAAATAATCATAAGAAATACAAGGAGGTCTTTCCACTGTAGTGGGAAAGACCTTAATAATCATAAGAAATACAAGAAGGTTTTTCCATTGGAAAGGGGAAAGACCTTATCTTTCCCTTGGAAAGGGGAAAGACCTTAATAATTAGAATAAAGGTAAGAAGGTCTTTCCAATGTAGTGGGAAAGAACTTAATTAAAAGTTTCAAACTCATTTCACTTGGTAATTATTATAAGGTTTGCCAAAATTTGTCCGTCTGTGTTTCCCGAAAATTCCCATGAAACATTTCTAGGCTACTGCAAAGAGGAATTTGTATGACAAGGCCATTTGTAGATCAATGTATAACTCTAATTATACATTTACCGCGTCGGTTATTGTATTTAAAGATAGTGTTTATTTTATGTATCTAAACAGACTTGTGGTATTATAGTTTTACTACATATAAAAATGAATACACATTGTCTTAAAATTCTTGTTCTTTTGGAAGACATCAGATGAAGTTATATTGGAAATACACGTAAGAAATACAACAATGATTAATATGACAATTATTAAAAATACTCTGCCAGATGAAGATGTATCTAACGCAGTATGTCACAATGGTTCGATGACTCCTCTGTAAGTACTTACTGTTTTCTTTTTCTTTATGTTTGTTTTATTTGCAATAAACAAACGCACATTTTGTGCTAATAACATAGAATAATAGCTCCAATGGAATACAAAGAGCAAGATAAGTAGATAAAAGAGTGCAAGAGCAGACAGGAAAGCATTCATGGCAAAACTGGCAGAGGGGGCAGAAACAGCAGCTTCCCAAAGTGACATGCAGACACTATATCGAATAACTAAATTATTTGCAGACAAATTCCAAGTATCACATCCACAACTCAAAGATCTGCAAGGATAGCCGACTGCCAATTAAGATAAACAAATCAAAAGATGGAAAGAAATTTTGAGGAAGTTTCCAACATGAGCAACCAAGAGGCTGAAACAATCATAACACCTGCTCCAAATGTCTTGGATATTCACACAGAACCGAACAACCTAACATAGATGAAGTCAAAACGGCAATCGGTACTTTATAAAATGGTAAAGCACCGGGGATAGACCAAATACATGCAGAGTTCCTAAATTCCGAATAATACTGGACACCTAGTATTCTTAAAAGTATTCTTAGTAAAAGCTTGATATCAGAAGAAATACGAACCTTCTGGAAGACTGGTCTTATTGTAAAACTCCCTAAAAAGGTGACCTATCAAACTGTAACAACTACAAAGGTATAATGTTGCTCCCAAGCCACCAAGAATGTACCCAGCAGAGTAATTCTAAACGGAATAGCTGAAACCACTGATCTTTTACTACAAAAAGTACAAGCAGGATTAAGGAAAGGAAGATTATGTGCAGACCATATATTCACACTCAGACAGATAATAGAACAATGCAATTAATGGAACTCTTACCTGTACATAAACAACATTGATTTTACAAAAGCATTTGACAGTGCGAACAGACTGGCCTTATAGAAAATCCTAAGTCATTATTGAATTCCAGATACATTTATTTCCATAATCAAGGTCCTTTATACAAACCTCAGTGCTAAGGTCATATGTGGAACAAATCTGTCTGTAGAACTCAAATTAAAAACCGGAGTAAAACAAAGGTGTCTGCTCCCCTCTCTTCTTCACCTTCTGCATCGACTGAACCATGAAAGAATCTACTTACAAAAGGATAGACATAATCTGGACCTTGACAGAATGGCTGGAAGATCAAGATTTTGCAGATGACATCGCTCTGTTATCCCACCAACATCATGATATGCAAGAAAACACAAACATGCTAACAACAACATCTAAGATAGGACTGAACATCAACTCGAGCAAAAGAAAAGTCAGGAAAATAAATAATAGAATAGAAGAACCCATTACGCCAGAGGGAAAAACATCTAGAAAGTAACAGATTTTTTATATATAGGCGTCATTACTGATGGAAAATCTGGAGTTGATTTTGAAGCCCCGATCTCAAGTCACAGGAGCATATGCTGGAAACCGTTACACCTGGAGATCAACCAAAATCAGCAATCACACCAAAATGACAATATTTAAAATGTCATAGCAGTTCTGCTTTATGGCTCTGAATCTTGAAAGGTGACCAACACTATAACGCTAGGCTAGGCGTGTTCTAAACTAGATGCATCCGCAGAATCTTGGGCATTTACTGGCCAAACAAAATCTCAACGAATTATGTATGAGAGAACTAACACAACACCACTCTCTCAAGAAATCACAAAAAGATTTGGTCATGAATTGGAAACGTATGCAGAATGCACCCAACTGCCATCCTTAGGGTTGCATTCAGGTATAATAAATAGATACAGGCCAAAAGAGACACAGAAAAAGATGAAGGAAAAGGAATGGCCATTGGGGCAAACATATCATCTGTTCCAGGACAGACGATATGGAAGTCTCTGTTGACGGCCTTGTGTGATTTCCAGCACGAAGAGGATTTAATAAATATAGATCCATTGGGCCCCAGAGCCCGCGCTTTATTTGTTTTGTTGTAAAAATTTTATTGCAAGAGTTTATACAATTAAATTTGCTGATTGCTTTACATTAACGGCAGATATTTATAGAAAAGCTAGGTGTATACCTATTAACATATATTTAAACAGTTAAAGTGTGATTGCCACTTAAATAATATTTTCATGTTTATAATATAGGATTAGTTCCAAAACTTGGATTTATTATACAAATGTATCTCCGGAAAAGATCTATGATGATCGAAAGTGTGATTATCGGTGTCCAAACATTTCACAACAGTTTCATGGAAATTTCTCTACAGTCACTAAATGGACTTGTGATTTTGGTAAACTAATTTTTAACTTTAAATCATATTGGGAACTTTTTGCATTGTATTTATTTAATTACTCTGTTTCTTATTTGCCTTTGTCTAAATTTCCAGCCGAGGGTCAGTTGAGAAATAGATTATTGGTCAGACCTTAAACTTTATACCAACCGATAGCGACCTTATTCGCATAGAGCTCAATTGCAATAAGCTATTTTGATTCTAATTTCGAAGCGGCTCTAAGAGGACGATTTCAATGGTAAAAATTTTTTAAAACTTATTAGACATATCCCAAAACGGTATGTTCATGCAAATAAAATTGACATAAACATATATGCTCGTCATTTTGTTGAATATACGTACCTTTTAAGCAAAACATATTGAGAAATCTTTACAAAATTGAATGGTTCAAGTTTGAACTTGCCAGTTGAGCGTATTTGACGTCGGGAATTCTAATTGTGACGTCACAACGGGCTTTTTCCTAATATGTATGAAGGACGTCATATAATATGGATTTTTCGAGGTTTTCTAATTAACTGACGCGAAAGTATATAACTGTTTCGTCGCACATAATTTGAGTGAGAATCGTTGCGCTCATCTTTAGTTTTATTATAGGTTCCCAGTGACTTTATTTTGCATCATCACTTTTTCTAGTGGTCTGGCAACATGTTTGTACTTATTGATTTACGATTGTATTACTTCATCTTTGTACCTACTGGTTTCTTCTTAATTTTTAATATTAAATTCATTTCAATTAGAGCCTTACACAACGAAGTTAGATGAATTTATAACAACGTTGGAACACATTTCAAGTAAAGACTTTCCCAGCACGGGGACTAGAAGCAAAAACACTGCCAGTGTGGCTTATTCAACGGTGGTGCAAATAAATACAACATATGCAACGAACTCAAAACTTTTTTATTTAACAGAGCGTGATCTCACAAAAATTTCAACAACTACAACATTCAAACAGTCATTTGGAACTCATCAGAAAGAAGGATTTGAGACAACAAAAGCACTATCAGTATTTTCCGAATCCATCTACATTAGCCAACAAAGTACATTTTACAACAACATCCGTGAAACTGATGTACCTTCACAAAATCTAATATCACCGACAACACTGAAATTACACGATTTAACTATTCCCATACCAAATTCAGAAAACCCTTCAACAACACTCTATAAAGAGTCGTCACCTAAAGATTACCGATCATCACTTTACAGCATTGACATTTTCACCTCGTCGGTTCTTCCGACCAAAATAGATGTGTCAACCACTCCGCTCTCTGTGTACAGTTTTGTACATGGGGATTTAGAAACTGTGTTAACTAAGACAACAAAAGCTGATTTAATCGGATCAAAAACAAAAAATGATACATCATCAACCCCATTCTATCAAAGTTCTTCTTTGCAACTTTCTTCTTCATATAATGTAAAGGTAACTACAATCAGCAATTCGTTTCATCAAGAAAATACGACAAAATCCACCATTTCAACGAGCACCAGAGATGTATTGAATATTTCTTTGTCAAAGAAATTTTTAACAATTTACTCGTCATCGCTGACAACATTAGAAGATATAAAACCTTCAACTAATGTCTCACCGATAGGTAAGATTTATATACTTTTTAAATTATCTGGTTAAACGATAATAATGGCATCGAATATGTTTAGTTTAATTTTATTTGCAAGAAATCATCAAAAAGGATCAAGTTAATTTATTGATTTTTAGAATAGGTCTACGCATATATTAAAAATGCCAAAAATTTCTTCGTAGGCCACTAAATTGATTAACTTTAAATTAAAGTGAAGTTACGATAATGTAAACTCTGTAAGAAATTTAAGCAGAGGTGAACTTTACTCATCTAATATAGGTAGATCTCTGTCGCTTTCAAGAAAAAGACTTCACTACTGAAATGTTTACTAAGAGCGACGTTGTCATGTAAATGTTTTTCAGAATAAAAACATTTTGGGGCCTTTGGTAGTCGTGTGGTCTACGTATGTAGTCATCTGCTGAACATAAAAATTGATCAAAAGTCGTGTCAACAAATGTGGCTATGACTTCGAGTTTGACTGTGGCGAAAGATGTGCTAGAATTTAATTAACAAGGATTTTCTGTTTTTGCGTCGAATGTGGGTATTCTCACCAGGTTCTCCTTTCTTGACTTGGTTAAATAGTTTTATTGTTCAATTAGGCTTCATTGCTCAGCGACGTTTGTCTACTGGCAAAGTAGCAGTGAACAATATTTCAGAACGGCAGTTAAAATTGAATGTTAATGCTTTGATCCTATAGCCACCCCTAAACCCTTTGACCATATGGCCACCAATAAACCTACTTCCTGGTTGATTATTTCCTATAATGCTCAAGACATCGATTTTGTTTTAAAGCTTTAACTCCATTTTTTATGGATACTGTGCGTAAAATCTACCAGGCTGATCGATTCATGGGACCGTACTTTGCTCAGCCAAAATCCAAATTCTTCACATATGCTTGTTTTAGACGCTTACGTGGATTATTGATGAAACATATTAGGAAATCCTTTTTCAATACTACTGCGAGTTCAATGATTTGCAAGGTTGTAGCAATAAAATTTTACCTGTATATCTTTCAGACAGGAACTATGAAACGTCAATTAAGGTAATAACGTATTTTAAACAAATTGTCTAGAATTATATTCCATCAATTTGTAATTTTTGAAACTGCAAGTAATTTCTTTATAAAAATATTTTAAATTTTAGTCGCTTGGCGAAACACTATACCATATTCTTACTTATTTTTTTCTCATGCCTGAGAAATATAATTCCAATTTCTAAAAGATTTTTATAGTTGGAACTTGAGAACAAAGTAACAGTCAAAACGCTTTATTTAATCAGTTAAGAGACAAAATTAACATAGAGCATCAGCAAAGAGTTATCTGCCGAATCATACATAATATTGTAACAAATTGAACCACAGAAACACACACAAACATGCTTAGTTAAAAATAAAAACTGACCACTAACTTCATGCATACATAGCACAGAAATAAAAAGCATTAAATGAAAACGTATAGAAATCGGTTTGCTTTATACATGTATAATGTATTCAATAAATTATTTTATTAGGTGTGGGTGAAAGAAAATATGATGCTGGTAATTGGAATATTAATAGGAGTTATTATTGTTTTAGTTACCATAGTGATTGTCTTTGTTTGTAAAAGGTAGGAATAATAATTAAATAAATTACATTATTTCTTATTCTGTGGTTGACATTTATATAACAATTTCATTATTATACATGTAAGCTCCAAAAACAAGTTTCTTGATAAAATTCATTATTTTTAATCTTAAGTTTAGCTTTTTAAGCGTTTATTTCAACTTCAAGTTTTTTCTCAGTAATATTTAATTGACTTCTTCTGTTTTAGTTGACGAAGTTATCACCAATTATGTATTTTATTGATATTCTTGAATTTTGTAGAGTAAAACGAAAAGCAAAGAAAATGGATACAGATGCAACCTTTGTACCTTTCCCTAATAGGAGACTTACACTTGTACTTGAATCAAACGATGAGCTGCCACCAGAATATCAACAAGTAACATCACACAGCAATCCAATTTATGATGCAATGTTTTCAGAAAGTGCGAATCTAGGGAAGGATTTTAATCACTCAAAGTCTAAAGAAATAGATTCACATTATTGCTGACGAGTGGTAAACGTGTTGAATCTGTATTTAATTTGAACATTATTATGTAAATCGATTTCATCACTTACCTGTTTTACATTATTTAAAAAACATACATTTTGACTGTGAGGGGCCTCGGTCGCCGAGTGGCCAAGGTAGTTCGTCTTCTATTGATCTGTCAACACTGAGATTGCGGTTCGATTCTCACTGCAGGCAGGGTGTACTCGACTACAATCTTAATTGACAAGGATTGCCAGTTTTCCTACCGCAGATTGGGGGTTTTCTCCGGGTACTCTGGCTTCCTCCCCCAATAAAAACTGGACGCCATAATATAGCTGAAAAATTGCTGAAAGTGGCGTTAAACACCATATCAAACAAACAAACATTTTGACTGTGTATGGCGCCCTCGAACAACATGCATGTCTGGGGATAACCTGCAGACGGATAAGTAATTGACCATTTTATACAATTGGATTCCAGTGGATGTGTGAAATGAAATTCAAACAGACAATATACGTTACGTACACAAAAAATTAGAGTATTTTTACAAACGGTTGACTAAATCCCACCAAAAACCCGAGTAGTTTCTAGACTCGCTGTTAATGATAACTAAGGCTCTGACTACTAGAGTAATTTTTCTTGATAAAAAAATGAACAAATTCATCCTCATATGTGTTTGGTTATAGTTCTAGGTATATTTTCATAAAAGTCCCATGCATGGTGGTTTTTTATATATTTATGGTCATTTTTAAAAGAATTCGATTCGTCTTGTGTTATGACCATCAACTCTCCGTGTATATTGCTCTTTACTTACGCATTCTCCTGTTTTGGTAAATAAGAATAATTTGTAAGATATTTATTGATATGTGTTCACAGTGCTGTTTATTTGTTATCTTTATCAATTACAACAGTTTAAAGATAATAGCAAAAAGTCCTTTGAGGAAAAGAGTCTCGTTTGGTGCTGTAATAAACTAATTCTTTCTGATCCGAATATTTATATAAGAAAAATTGCAAAGAAAACTGATAGAACAACAAGAGCCAAAAGTCAAGGGAGTTACACATCCGGATAAAGACAAACGCAACACAAAAACCTAAAACACAAAAAAAAACAGAAAGAGAGTAACCCGAACCCAATTAAAAACGTGGGTGCACTCAGATGCTCCGGACGCTTAAGCAGTGCCTTAAATTATTATTAAATTGAATTTAAAGACACCACCAGTACACTAAGGTCAGACTCTTACTTAGATCTACTTCTAGAAATAGAGTCAGGAAAACTACAAACTAGACTCTACGACAAACGTGATGACTTTAAATTTCCAATTGTCAACTTCCCGTTCATCGACAGCAACATTTTAGCAGCTCCGGCATATGGTTTGTACAATTCACAACTTTTACGTTATTCTAGATCCTGCGATCGGTACTCCGACTTTCAAGACCGTTCATTGTTGTTGACTACTAAACTCTTCAAACATAGGTTTGTTGTACCTAGGTTGATGTTATCTTTCCAGAAGTTCTATGGTCGTCACCATGACTTAATTGATCTTCAAAATAAATCAATGTCTCAAATACGACTAGACATTTTCGCTGTCATAGGTAGTGTTTCCTATTCCTGGGTTCAAACCGCTTACCTGACTTACTAAAAATCTTTTTTAAGAGACATGACTTTTCTTGCAAATTTTTCTATCAAATGCATTGTTAAGAGTTTATGTGAAGATGCTGCTTTTATTAATGTTGCCATGTTGAATTTCCAATCAACAGAAATTTGTATGACAGTTTCTGAGAAGAAGCTGTTTTAAGTTTTTCTCATAAGTTACTATGTTAAGTGATTTTCCATGGTGGAAGCAATCTTGCATTTTGAATCGAAACAAAAAAATCAGAATAGTAGAGGACCATCTAAGGTACATTTCTACAATACCACAATACCTTATGTCAAGTAGTATGTGAAGAAGCGAATTTTGAAATTTCAGCCAATCAGAACGCATTTGCAGCTCTGGCAGCCATGTTTAATTTCTATTGACTCGAAAAACTCAAAATAATAAGATTACTAGCCAAGATTCACATTTGCATTATTTGGTTTTATAATTGTGTTGGAACAGTTTCGCAGAAGAAGCTGTTTGTATGGTTTTCCCATAGGGTCATATGTTAAGCTATGCTTCAAGGTGGCTGCCAATCAGAACACATTAATGTCACTGGCAGCCATGTTAGATTTTTGATAAGCACCGAAAACTCAAACTTTGTTATGAACCCAATAAATATTCCTGCGAAGTTTCATTCCTATCAACCAAGTGGTTTTGGAGAAAAAGATTGAAATGTAAAAAGTTTATGGCCAACAACGTCAATGACGACAGAAGCCAAGAGATGAGAATAGCTCAAACTGACCCATTGGGTCAGGTGAGCTAAAAAGTTATTGGTGACATTGATGCTGACATCAATGTGGACATAATAATGGTAAAAGCTCACCTGGACCTTTAACTCGTGGCAGTTGTTACATAGACTTCAAATGTTTTACCAAAATTTAAGCACCAATCAATGATATGTTTATAAATCAAGTTTAATTAGGTGTTAGTACAGGTGTACCATTCCCAAACTAACTATCATATCATGAATTTACAGCAACAACAAAATGTTTTGGGTAGGGGCTTTAATATTTAATATTAAACACAAAGGACCATTTGCAAAGATATTTTAACTGCTCCTGAAATTAAAAATGTCATTCTTTACATTTAATAAAGACGTACTGTTTTATAATGAAGAAACTCTTTATTTGGTGAAAATAGTGTAAATAACAAATGTTTATTATTTTAACAATGAAATATGTTGTGGACGGAAACAAGTGTTGACATGAAAGTACCCAAGTACCATAAACACAAAAATGAAAACAACCTCTACATCTGAATGTTGTTGATAACTTAACCATGAAAGTTAGATACTAATATAAAAATAAAGTTGTTTTTACATTTTGTTGCAAAATCTCAATAGTAGTATTTATAGTATAAATTATTGTAATAATATGGAAAGAATATAATGTGACTCTAATCCAAGATTTGAATGGAATGCTAACAAAACTTACTGGTCACCTGATAAAAAATATAAATTTCTTACATTAGCTGTGAAAAGTTATCTATTCATACAGTGGATTCATTTATTTTTGTTGAGTAACAATTTTTGTAGAATGAACAAAAACAAGTTTCATAGTAAAACAAGTTTCATAGTATATCTGATTTTACACTTTATGTTTAATCAAAATTTATTTTGTAGTTAAATTCATTGTTTCATGGTTACTGACAAAATAATTTTGAATTGCACACCTGTAGTTTCTGTTGCACAATTGTAGCTAATAAAGTAAAAATGATTTTGTTTCTTAATCCATCCATTGGTTTGTCTGGAAGTTTTTTATTATCCTGTTAATTGGTCTTAATTTAATATATGTTCTCTTTAATAAGAAATCAAATGAAAAAAGTGATGTACTTTGTTTATTTAATTCCCTCCAACCTTTTCTGGATTGTTGGACACTGTTATTTATAGTAAACTTTACTGTGTCTTTCCGATTGGTTTTTGCCTGGCAAAATCGAAAACTGATACCGCGTTTGGTTTGAGTTTATGATCCTTTTGTAGATCTCAGATTACACTTTTTGAAATGAACAATTATTTTCCACAGTTAATCCTCGTTCTGAAATGTGGCTGAATTTTTCATTTTGATACAGCGATTTTCCATAAAATTTTGACCTTGTTTTGAACGGAAGTGTACGTTAGGAAAATTACATTGTTGTAATTTCGAATCCTTCGGGTAATATCGTCTGCAGTTGAGGCGGGAAAAGTCTCAAGGTTTGTCCAAATACCACTGTACGTTACGAAAGCAGATGAACGTTTGTTAACAACATTAGACCCCTTTAGAAACAAAAATGGCTGACTTCCTATAGAAATTTGATCTATCAAAATGAAAATTCAGGGGCATTTCAAAACGCTCTTTAACTGTGAAAAACAATTGTTCATTTCAAAAAGTGTAATATGAAATTTACAAAAGGACCATAAACTCGACCAAACGCAGTATCAGTTTTCAATTTTGCCAGGCAAAAACCCATTGGTCAGACACGGTAACGTTTACTATAGTTAATATGTATCTGTTGATTTAAATTGGCCATAGCCCCTAATTTTTCATTTGTCAAATATCTAAATGATATGATGATATGTTTAAACATTAATTGATACAAAAACCTAACTTTGAACACAGTAAAAAATTATATAAATGTAAAATACAGGAGTTGCAAAAAATACAGTGTTTATTTAGTGGTTACAGTGGTTACAATCTGTATGGAGGAAACATGTTTATAGAAGGAAATACACAACAGAAGTTAACATGTTGATTCTCAAAGAACTGGTACAAATCTACATAGGATTTTGTATGTTCATTTCTTGTTACTTTCTTATTAACCAAAAATACCTGAAGCTGCCTTAAAACCCAAGATTAATTTAAAACAAATGAACCCATTCACAGAAACAAAAAAACTTAGTTCTGATTGTTTGTTTTAACACACAATGTTCTATAACTGACACACTTTTCATTTTTAAACTACTCAGGGGTATAATATTTTGCTGAACTCTCAAATTCGTGGGTGGATAGCATACACAAAAACCATGCAAATTGGTATCCAATAAAGAAAAATGAATCCAAAATATAAAAACATAAAGTAATACAAGCTACAGTGAATATTGAACATCTTTGCTAGTTTATATAAAATAATAAACAAGCAAACTGAAGGATTCCTTACTAAACATTTAAAGTTTCTCTAAAATTTAATCTCAGTTTTGATTTCAAAAGCCATAAATATCAAAACCTATTCAAAATGGCAAGACAAATCATGACGAATACAATTTTGCAAGATATGTAAAAATATCTGTTCAAAATAACAGCCTATCCTTCTACTGTCAGATTATGATCAGTCCAATACACATTATAGAATGTTTTAAACAGATCTGTTAACAATAAACAATAAAATATAACATGATTAGTTATCTGAGAAGATAACACAATAGCATATCTCATACATAATAAACCCTGAAGAGAACTAATTGCATAATCATTAATGCAGGACACCATCCACCATGTTTTTAAGAAAATCTTAGAATAGATCATCTCATTTATGATCAAATTCATGTTAATTTCTTTCATTATTTACCCTTCAAAAATTATTAAGTATTCAATAAAAATTTACCACACATATCAACCCTGTATTGTTTAATAAGATAAGAAAACTGAATTTGAATTCCGAAGTTAAAATATGATATTATTAGGTAATGACCTAGTTATTGGTGCAAGGCTTGCTGTATTGCCCCGATGCACAGCCAAAGGACAATGCAGCTGGCCAAGGACCAATGGTGTCTTCAACCTATGCCAACATTTTAAAAATTTCTATTCAAGGAATGCCAACATGCAGAATACAATAGATGTTTTTATAGTAATTAAACTATTAATTATAGGTAAATCAAAGGCAAAATTATTGTATGAGTTAATGACAATCCTCAATTATGATTAAATATCAATTACACAGTGAACACTTTTCACCAGAAATTTGTATTAATACTGCTGATTCTAAAGGATTTTATCAGTTGTCCACAGTATGGCTAATGCACTATTAGACTTTCAGTGTGTTACAAACAGACCAGGGAAGTAGACCCTAGTCCACAATAAATAAAGGTTCAGAGTGAAAACATAACGAAACGAGCGAACATATCAGATACGTTGTACCCGCAACTGTACCGCTACTATTAATACTATTCCAACTAAACTACAGATTACCATGACAATGACAGAGTTCAGCTAAATGTTCATAAAGTTATACAGACTATTCGCAAACGATGCAAAGAAGAGACTACCCCAGTTCCCACTATTTACTTTTTACACACAGAAAGGGAAAGTATGCACAAATAGAACAGAGTCTGTGTGAACTGAAACAGTGGTTACACGATGGAAAAGTTACAGTAGGAGAATTTGCTGATGCTGCCTTCTTCTTGTTGCATCTTGGTTAGGCTATTGACATTTCAATTTATATTGTATCTGTTATTTATGAAATTTAATAAAATTATGTATAAATATACTGTTTTTTGATCTAATCTTTATTTAAGCCAGCATAAATTTACAAGACAAAAAGTATTAAATAAAAAAAATTATTATTCAACAAAACAGAACAAACTCCTTAAAATGTATTTTACCTACATGTATATGCGCCTGTAACTCTAATTAACGAATTGTTTATTGAAGGGATTAAAATGTTTATACAACAACTCAATGTATGCCAACATTTTTTTCTTACTTTTTTAAACAACAATTAAAAATGTTGGCATAGGTTGAATGAACCGGACCAATAACTAGGCCAATACAGAAATCATCACGTAATGATATAAATTTATTAATTAACTTATCTTATACAGGTTGAAATCAGGCCAATACTGATATTAGACAACTTATGTCCAAATTATACGGGTTCCGCAAAATAAATCATATAGACAGTTTTACTGTTATCTAAGTGAATACTAAGTAGTTAATAAGTAACAATCAACATAAGCTCTACAGAGCTTTTGACCAAATAAATACATTTTAACAATCTACTGTTTCAATTTTTGTTAAGATTAAAAAATGCTATGATGCACAGGTTATGCATAATTCACTCTGGTGAAAAAATCTTATCTCAGAATAGAAAGTAAAAGAAACATGGCTTCTAACCTTCCCTTATTATGTAGTCATTTTTATGCCAAACACACAAGCTACAAGTATTAATACAACCTAAAGTTAAGACAAACTCACAAGACACAACATTAAATAAAAACAACTACAATTAAATAAATAATGAGAAAGAAACTATTAAAAAAATTATATAAAACTAATAGCACTTTTTTAAGTTCAAAGGCTACATATCTAGAAACATTGCTAATAAATCTTCATACATAATATACTATTGTTTATATTTGTGTACCTACAAGAACTAGTATCAACACATTTACAGATACAGAAACAGATGTTTATTGCACATTAGTTATACAATTGTGCAGGTTATATCTAGCTATTGTGTATTACATTTTATCTAAAATTAAGTATGTATTTCATCAAAATCTGAAAAATTAGTGATTGATACAATCTGTGTGTTAAAAAATTTTATATCATCAATATATGTGATACAAGATGTACTTTTGTCCGAACTACTTCTTGATGTCACAATGAATGGCATAACCAATAATTCTGTGAATGACTTTTCTTCTATGAATGAAATATGACGTCATAATATGTGTGACTTTAGAGAGACTATATTTTATAAACAAATGCTTCATTGAATCTTATATTTTAAATTTTAAACATTCAGTTTTGTTCTCTATTTGTATACTTCTTAATTTTAGATGGACTTATTACAAACATTTCAGTGTAGGTACAACTACCTGTATCACGTCTCGACAGTTGCATACATTCCGCATCACAACTCAACGCTGCACGTCTTGTAGCGATATGAATGTACACAACTGTCTCGATGTGATACAGGTGGTTATACCTACAGTTAATATATGTAATGTATATTTATTTTTACAAATTATATCTGACATTTTGAATATGTCAGAGATGTCTAGTTTTATGTTATATATATAGATATTCAAAATTGCCAAAAAAATCGTCAACTTTAACAAAATGATATCTGAAACTTGTTTTATTGATTATGAAACATTGCACAATTTTTAGTTTACATCAATCTGTTTGCACAATTCTTTTTTTCTTAATATTAAAAACAGAAAAGATACAGTTTAATTAACAAATGACTTAATGATGTTTTAAATTATACTAAATATAACACAACATAATAAGTTTATTAACAAAAAAAAAATAAAATATGCAGTCTAGCATAAGAAAACTTAACAACATGACTTTATTTCCTTTTTTTTTAATGTGACCAAAGTGCAAAATATGTTAAATTACCAAATAAAATATTGCAGAAATTGTGGATTTTAAATATTGTCCTGCATTAGTGTGAATAAGACTTCAAAAAAACCATTTATACTTGAAATAAAATCATCCTTTTTAACTTAAAAACAGTCAAACAATCTTTGTGTGTATGTACCAGACTGAGCCAACATTCCATATTTTAATGATCTTTTTATTATGTATATCCTAATTGTCAAAATAATGCTGTGTAATATATGACTATACAATTTTAGGTGTAACTATATTGGGTCTTTTAGAACCATTTAGAAATTCATTTTTCATTTTCTTTCTGGTGATGAGATGATGACTTTTTATCTACCATATCCTGTAACTGAAGGAAGAAAGAGTACAAAGCTAAAGCCAGGTTGGATTTCATTTCTGTCCAATGTTCTCGAGATTCTGTCTCCGTGTTGCTGTCTCGTGTGGACATAGACCAACTCGTTGACATGTCACTAAAGGAATCTAGGACAACCCATTGGTGGGTCAGATAAGATAATAGTTTCTCATATATTTTGGTCAAGACATCAGCCTCCAGGGGTTTCAACTTGTGAATGATCTTCACAAAATATTCCATCGTGTGTGAAGTACCCTAGAAATAAAGGTGGATGATTTTTGTTTAGTGTTAATGTCAAAACAAAATAGAAAGAATATTCTTCTGATATTCATTTCACTAAGTTATTCTTGTATTTGGTCAACTCTTTATTGAGCAAAGCATTAAATACCTTGTGGAAAGTAACAAAAGGTATAACTTCTATTCTGATCAAACTAAAAACTATATATATATATACTTTATTTCTCATTAACATATTGTACAGAGAAAAGATAACAAAACATGATATATGATTTTGACTACACACCATCTTCTACTGATGCAACTATAAATTACACCCAGTTTTGTGTTTTTCTCATAAGGTACTATGTTAAGCAATTTTCCAAGGTGGCAGCAATCTTGTATTTTGTTTTGAAACAAAAGACTCAAAATTAGTAGTGGACCGTCTGAGGTACATTTCTACAATATCATACTCTTTCTGCCAAGCATTTACAGCCAAGTTGAATTTCCTATTGGCTCGAAAAATTTAAAATAATAAGATAATTATCCAAAATTCACTTCTGTATTATTTGGTTTAATTGTGTGGAACAGTTTAGGAGAAATAGCTCTTTTTATGGTTTTCCTATATGGTCCTATGTTAAGCTATGTGTACTCAAAACAATAAGATACTCTAGTAACTATCCAACCTTTCTTCATAGTTTGGATATATGTGGAACAGTTTCAGAGAAGAAGCTGTTTGTATGTTTTTCCCATTGGGTCCAATGTAAAGCTCTGTTCCACGGTGTAGCCATGTTAAATTTGGATTGGCAGAAAAAACTCTAACTTTGTAGAGGACTATTAAAGGTACATTTCTGCAATATTGTGAAAGTACTTAAATTCATGGGTATCAATTTTCGTGGTTTTACCCAAAATTTGCAAGTTTGTGGACTCGTAAATTTTGGTAATTTTGAAGAAAAATGTTTTTGTGGTATTTGGCTGTACTCGTTTAGAGTCAGCACATGAAAGTGTTCATTTCATAAAGATATCGATTTTCACAACCTAATAAAAAAATGATCAATACTTATTTGTTGTTTACTTAAATAAACATATGCCAGAAAATTCATTTATAATTATGTAATTATCATTAATTAATGTGTTAACGGGCTGTGATTATTTTACTTCATTAAGCTGTATAGGTAGGTCTCATTTTTATTATCTGTCCATCTTTAAGCTTTAAAACTATCCAACGAAAATAAACAGCTTTTTTTAATTTCAATATTTATCAATCCTTATTTGATTGATTAATTTTATGATCTTATGACCTTTTAAAAAACACCTGGCTAGACTTTTAATTGATTTATGGTGATCGAAGGGATTAATTTTGTTTAAAACTACCATACGGGTGTTTATATAACGTAGTGAAGATTTCATGGCTTCAGTTGGGTTTTGCCAGGAAATGATTGTAAATTTGATAAAAAAAATAGACTGATAAATTTTTTACTAGTATAAAATGTATTCTATTTTTTTTATTAGAAAAGAACATGTGAACATAAAAGATACATTATAACACTTCTGTACACATAAAATGAACACTTTACAAAAACATTTTAATAAACTGGAAGTACAACTGACTTGCACAAAAACATATGAAATCATTCGAATTTCACCAAATAAACAGGACAAAAACTTATCTGAGATAGTTTTAATGATTGACTTTGATTTATCTGGTAGATTAATCAAAGATTGGCTGTTCCCATAGCTTGCAACCTATTAAAAATACACTTCAATGACAAAGAGCATCGGTCCACATTGTAAAAAATAGCTCACATCTATAATAACAATACAAAAGAGTTAATATTTCATTGGATTCTTAAATTCCTAGATCAGCCTTACCCACAAAAACCACGAAAATTGGTACCCTACGAATAAAAAGGAATTTACAGTATTTCAAATCAATCTGCCAAGTGGTATGTCAGAAGAAGATTTTAGAAATTTTAGCCAATCAGAACACATGAGTGGCTCTGGAAGCCATGTTGAATTTGCAATTGGCTTGAAAAACTCAAAATAATAAGATCACTATTCAACCTTTATTTTGTTCATAATTTGGCTTCATTGTGTGGAACAGTTTCAGAGAAGGATTGCCCAATTAGTTTTAGAGAAGCATATTAAAATGTAAACAGTTTTTAGCCAACATTGACAATAACGAAGACGACGACCATGGACACCAAGGGATGAGAATAGCTTACTCTGACTCTTTGGGTCAGTTAAACCAAAAACTAAATTCCCCCTATCCATACAAAACTTAAGAAAAATACACCTCTCCTCTCCTGCTCAAACTACATGCCTTCTTGCCCTGATTGATCTATGAACTACACTTCTACTCTTATAATTAAACTATAAACTACACCCCTTCCACTCCTGATAAAAAAAGAATTCCCTATCCTCACTTGTTCAACTATAAACTACACCCCTTCCACTCCTGATAAAAAAAGAATTCCCTATCCTCACTTGTTCCACTATAAACTACACCCCTTCCTTTTCTGATCAAACTATAAACTAAACCTCCTTCTCATGTTTACAATTAATAAAATAACCTTTAGACAGTGAATGTTAACCAGAATAAAGATAACTAAGGGTCTATTTGTGCTTTACAGAGTTTGCCTATTTAGTTTATTGGCTTACAATTCATAAAAACCAGGATATGTAAAGGGAAAATAATACCTTTTCTAATTTCTTCAAAACTGCAGAAACATCTTTTGTTTTAATTATCACATTTAAATCTTGAGCTTTCAACACAGGCTCCTGAAAAAAATTATTTCATACAACAAACGTTAAACATGTGTATGCAATTTTTGTAAATATCAGCAAAATTTGCTTCAATGGAAATATTTACCTTTATGATTTTACAGTTCCAATTTGTTTCAAACAGGAGGTTTTAACAAGTCCACAACATCTGATGGCTGCAGTGATGCCTGTGCTGCTGGCATGCTGGGTGTACCCCACCCCCCCTTTTCCCCACTAAAAAAACCCACAAAAAAAACAAACGAAGAGAGAATAAATGGATGAAGTTGTTAAAATCAAGAATAAGGTCACTTTATCTTCGTTGTTTCTATAAGATACAACACACAAGTATGGACACAGAAAAATGGCTCGCCTGAATTCAGCATCAGTTATGAAAAAAAATTATGTCATAAGCATTAAGTAAATAGCATTAAATTGTTAAAATTTAAAATAAACTCTTTTTACATGCATAGTTACAGAGAAACAGACCTAGTCCAAAAACTTTAACTTAGTCACTTGATCATGACATGAAACCTACAAGACACTCATGTACTAATCATTAGCAATCTATATACCAAATACTGTCATCCTACCATGCACAGTTACAGAGAAAGTGCCCTAAACCAAAAACTTTAACATAGTCGCTGGACCATAAAATTAAGGTCAAGGTCATGTGACACCTACCAGACAGTCATGTACTCTTCAAGAGCAACCTATATGCCAAATATTATCACCCCACCATGCATAGTTTCACAGGAACTGCCCTAACCCAAACATTTTAATGTAGTCGCTGGACAGTGAAATTGAGGTCAAGGTCAGGTGACACCTACCAGACAGTCATGTACTATTCATCAGCAACCTATATGCCAAATATTGTCATCCTACCATGCATGGTTACAGAGAAACTGCCATAACCCCAAAACTATCTTGTAATGATAGCATGTACTCATCATAAGCTACCACTTGACCAAATTAGACTGACCTAGGGCTTAGGCTCATAAAGATATGAAGCAAGATGAACAAGTGTTTACGCCGCCGTCGCCAGACATATGTACATACCTTGAGGTGGTCTAGCCAAAGCCACATTATCTCTGCTAAGACATATGGGTTCTGTTCGTTGGCTAACTCCTTCCAGGCATGGTCACTTTCATTCAGCCTTTTCTGAAAATATATAAATAAGCAGTAAAAACGTGTTCATTTTGTGTCTGGAATGCTGAGATTAACCAGAGTAATTTTTACAACTGCATGATTATTGCTGTGACATTTTTACGTAATAAAAGCTGTTCCGGCATAAAAACTGGTGTTGTCCTAATATTTGCATTACTTACAAACTTCATTAGATTATATTCAATACAAATAGACTCATTATAAAAAAGTTGTGTACCATTACCAAACAGTCACATCATTCTGGTTACAAATAATTCCGATTAGGGGGAAACAAATATTACACCAGCATTTCTTAAATTTTACATTACCTGATATATTTCAGCAGCAGTAACAATGCCTTCTTCTACATCTGTTGAACCTAGAGCATCTGCTACGTCATTGGTAGATAATGTTCCAAACTCCCCGCAGACTAGGTCAACCTCGTCACTTTTTTCTGACACAAGGTCAAGGTTAGAATTGGCATCTGCTTCAGTTTCGGATTTTATGCTATTATGGCTGACTTGATGGTCAAGTTTTAAAAGTCTTTCATTTGGCAAATCTTCCATACAAACACTTTCTCTACGCGGACCTGTCTGACCAAGCTGGACTGGACTAGATGCTATTGAAGACTGAGATGTTACTCTAGGGATACCATTTACTTTAGGTAAATCACCATTTTGATTCAGTTTCTTTTCAAATGATGAGGTACTAGGACATTTTCTAATTTGAGACAGTGAATTTCCCTTTTGTGATAACTCTAGTAATCTTTCACATGCAACATATATTATCTGAAAATCAACAAGTATTAGAAATATCAAACAAATTTTAAGCACAAAAAATATTTTTACCTGAATAATCTAAGAATTACTATTGGTTTACATACAATATATATATATTTGTAAGAAACAACTTTTTGAATGATTTTCTTTTTTACACTCTTTTTTAATATCGTGTGTTTGACATACTGCCCCATAGTAAGTGGTGTTTCAGTATATTATCTGTACACAGTGTGAATTCTTTGTTTTGTGGTTGTTTATATATAAAACTTTTAAATATATATATTTAAACCACATGATGGGATTCCATAGAACCAGACTGCCCTGTTAGACCCTTCTGTAGTAACTGTTAGGAACCAAAATCTAGACTTGCATGGTTGCGTGTCTGAATCTAATTTATTAATGCTAGATTTAATGAGTAAATTTTAAATTAATGCTAGCATCTCTTTGTTTATTATAAAAAAGATAAAATGCAGTGAAATCTAACTGTTTACCTTTGGTACATGTTTAAGTCTTCTGGCTTCATACCCATGCAGTACATGTTTCTGTCTGTTCAGAAACTGCTGTAAGGTAAACTCATGAGAATTTGTCTCCCTAAAATATAAATGGTTTTGAATAAAGTATTGTATAGAAATATTAAATACAATGGAATAATTAAGTACTTCTTTACCAATGAGTTGCAGTACAATTATTTAAAGACTTCATAATTGATAAATTGAATGATTGAAACCAGTTTGTAAATTCTATAAAAAAACATAATCCATATTTAAACATCATAATCTGTCATTTAAAATCATTTCAGACCTCCGCACCCTTTCTAACAGCACAAAACCCATGAAAAATGATTATAAGCATTTAAAATCCGCAAGTAAAAGGTCTGAGATGAAGTCTAGTCAGAATTGGAAAGGTTTTACCCATAGTACATGTACATTAAACTTTTTTAAATACAAAAATGTTCATAACTGTTAAAACAATTAATAAATAGATAATCAGATAATATTCAAACAAATATTGAACCGTAACTCAACCAAACCTATTTGTCAATATTAATTAGTCTACAAAGATCACAAATAACAAAAATAATTAACAAATTTTATTATAGTCTATAACAGAATCAACACCTCAATAATCCATGACTTACCTGCACTTGCTATTAATGATACATTTCAATTTAACATATATCTAACTAAAAGTACATATTCAGACAAAATGGCAACCCTAGTGATAACAATATATGAGTTGAAACAACTCTTTTTAGTCCAGTTATAAACAAATCGCACCATTTCCTCTCAAATAAGAAAAACAGAAATAGACTCGAACAATACATGAGTACACAAATAATTTCTTGATAAATAAGATGTGAAGAAATACAGGTTCAGAAACAAACTTGCACAATTTAATTAATTAATCCAGAATTTAAAAAATTTTCGTTGAAAAGATAATTTTTTGTGTAATATTTGACAAAGGTATTTGTCACTTTGAAAAACCTTTAAAATGATTAAATATTTTAAAAGGAGACAGTTACTCCATTACATTCTGTTCAGTGTAATTAAAAGTAGCTGTTCTCTGTTGACAATTTACATTTTGTGTTTATAGAAAACATGCAAGAGTTTATTTATAAATAGACTGAATCCTGTGTTAAAGTAGTGGCATGTTTAATTATAATTAATTGTAAATAATGTGCCTTAAATGCCTGAACAACGATAACAAAATACCATGTGGTCTTTCTAGGATATTAACTATTTCTATTAAGTCTTATTTTTAAAAAAGTCTACATACTCTAATGCAAATATAACTCGGAATGGTTTTAGGTACTGTTCAAATTCTCTAATGACCTCCATTTGACCTCTAGTCTGAATAGCACCTTGTCTGAAATAATAAAGAGTATTCAGAAAATGGATTAAGACAATCTATCAAAATATAAAAAACACAAATAATGTATTCATTGTTATGAACATTGTAGGAACATGTATGTCTGTACAGCTTATGACAATACACACTAGTTGATGGGAGACATTTTGTAAATAAAATAAGAATGGATTCTACCCAATACTTTGATTTCCACTACTTTATTATATTATTGTAGTTAGTTATTCACATACTCATGTAAAAAAGTTGTGGGTCTTTTTGGCAACATGGACAATGCAGTGGAATTTTACTTAACACTTATTGTGAATGGGTAGCAGTCATTATTACATCATTGCAACTGCAGGATGAAATGGTCTTGTATTGTTCGTTGAAAGGTCTATATGCATGAAATTGGTGGTGGAATTTGTGGGCCTGACCATTAAAAATTAAGAATAAATAAATATATAATAAAAGGAAGTACAGCTATTAAAAAACATTTGTTTTTTAAGATTTTGAGTAGACATCAATGACATTTCTCCTAAGTTGATTTATGTACTATATTGATTGGGACCAACCTGGCTTTTTATTTTTTTTTAAATGTATGCTGATGTCGATTTTTAATTCCTGTTTTTGCCACTGAAAAATTAAGAATTTTAATGTGTCTATCGTAGCTAAAAACCAACCTTTGGAGGTTTTAAGAAATAAAGGTTTGTATTCGTTTTTATCTTTCTTTGTCAGGGACCGTGTCTATCGAGGATTCAAAAAAGAGTTGAAATAACCTGCATTTGAAATAACATGTTAGTTTATACATGTTTACTACCAATAAACACTCTTTTGATCCTTTCTAGAAATGATGTAATAATAGCTCTGTACTTTAATGTTAATAAAGGACACATCACTGCACTTGAAATCGACCACATTTGCAACAGTAAACAGTCATGGCAATTTCAATCAATAATCAAGTAAATTAAAATATGATGCATCAACACTTTTTGTTTACCTGTTCAATACATGTTGTCCTTAAATTTATTTATTTAATTAATTAGCTAAATGCTGTAAAACATTTTATTCATAAAATAAAATAGCAACAATCCATTAACAGATACACAAAGAGACAAAACAAAAAACATAAAGAATCTTTTGAACTTGAATCTTTCTTGTAAATATTGGCTGGATATACAACATAATGAATAAAACACAGTTTATATGTTCATTTACATTTACTGTGGGAGAGACTGCAAGACCAACCAGTGTTGCTCTTAGCTTAAAATTTCTACAACATTTCACAGAACCCATTCTAAGATTGGGCTAACCAGTCTACTATGACTGGAAAATGTAGTACTAATGGTTAATGACATTAAAGAGGAACTATATTCACATTCCTCCAAAAGGTTAACTTTAAGTACCTTCTGGATAAATAACAGATAACTTCCTTGCTATGTTAAAAAGTGAAAAACTAGAGTAAGTAACAATTTCCCAGATAAACTGCAAAACGTGATATATGGTTAAAAAATTGTGTAAAAGATTGTAAAAATTGTTTGCCATTCAGGTTGTAAGGATTGAAAAAATGCAGTTTATGTAGAAAATATATAAAAAAACATTGATGATGATGACACAAAATGATGCTTTTAGGAGTCTACGTGCATAAAGCTAAAATATCAAAACACACTTTTAGCAGACAAACTTCCTGCAAATGTTGATTTTAAAGGCTTATTGATTCTTAAGTTTGCATTCTGCAGCGAAAACAAAAAAGTGTGCATACACAGAAAAATGTCTCGCCTGCATTCCTCATTAGAAGAAAAAAGTGGTATATTTTCCTAACTGACCTAATAGAAAAACTTCAATTTAGTCACAGGACCCTGAAATTGAAGTCAAAGTCGGGTGATACCTACCAGACAGTCACATACTATTCCAAATATTGTCATCCTACCACGATGGTTACAGAGGAACTGCCCTTCTTCCAAAATTTTAATGTAGTCACTGAACTGTGAAATTGAAGTCAAAGATCAGGTGATATCTACATGCACTAGACAGTCATGTACTATATTAATTAGCATCCAAATATTGTCATCCTCCCATGCATGGTTACAGAGGAACTGCCTTAATCCATAAACTTTATAGTCACTGGACAGTGAAATTGAGGTCAAGGTCAGGTGACAGGAGACTGCCTGGCAAGAACTCATCATAAGCTACCACTGGACCAAATTTGATGGATCTCTGGCTTAAGCTTACAAAGGAAGAACGCAAAATGTCAAGTGTTAAGGCTGCAATCGCCTTAAATCAATAAATATGTCTCTCCTTCAGTGACTTTCATCACAGGCAAGACAAAAATTATCTGATTTTAAACTTGCAACAAAAACTAGTAGAGGACTATCTGCAATACATTTTTACAATATCAGGAGTAATTTGGCCAAGCTCTGTTAGAATGCATTAATTGTCTTGGCAACACATAGAGTTTCCAATAAGCAACAAAAAGGCCAAATGATGAGAATAGCTTATGTGTGACACTTTAAGTCAGCTTACGGTACATGTAACTAATAAAATCAGTCTGGGCCAAATGGATTGGAAAACTTTATGACCACTTGTGTGCCAACTTAAACATCTTCAGAAAAAGTTTTGCTGAATGTGGCATATTAATGCACCAACTTATTCTCTCAAAAAAACTTGACTGCATTTATGTTGTTGTTAACACTTGTGAAATCAAGAATTTATGTATTGGAATGTGTTACATTCTATTTTACATTCCTTTTTGATCTCTTTTTTAAATACTTTACACTGCTTAAGGCTCATGTGTCTCAGATACCAGTAACAGTAGTACCTTTTCCTCCTGTTTTAAAACTGTTTTATATTTAATGTCAGGTCAGAAAGTGGACTCAGTTTGTGAGAGAAGATATAAGTAAATTGAAATTACAAAGTAATATTTACTTAATGATAATTGCTGAATATAAATCACTGTTAAAAAACAACACTTTTAACTGACCTTTTTGACCTAACAAATTGTATTGCATCATCTGCAGAAATTCTGTTTGTAAAAACTAAATAGGCAGCTATGATAACACCAGTCCTGCCTAAAAATAATTAAAATTAATTACAAAATAATTCAAATTATATCAATTTTAAACCTGAAATAAATACTTAAATAATATTCCACTGTACATTAACAACCTTCAAGTAATAAGCTTACATCACCAGTTAGGATAACTACATTTACATATAAAATACCCAAAGTTGAATAGTTGCTCAGTTTGTTTTGAATGAATTATTTGAATTAAGACAAATATGGTAATGTGTACACTGAAGCAACGTGAATTGTCATATTCTGGAGTTAATGGCAGTATTTTAAATCAGGCAAATCTCAGAAATCAGCTCTAACAACTTTATTTACAATAAAAATAATTTAAAAAAAAGAAAATTCTTTTAAATACAATGGATTAAAACAGACAACTTATGCATGTGAGAACTAAATTTATTTGAATATTAACAACTCCTGTTAAGAAACTTTTTCAGTTATAAGTAATGTAGAGTTTATATAACTGTATTTCTTCTTCTATGATGATAATTGGACTCTTTACTATAAGTAAGGGTAGTATAATAATATACTGCTATATAACATGATGACTCTGATTAATACTGATGAGATAAGCATGTGTAATGTTTAACATTAACACTTACCAAGACCAGCATGGCAATGAATGGCAACTTTTCCACTAGAGACAGCAAATTGTATAACTTTGACCATATCCAGTATGGTACTTAGAGATGCTACCCCGTAATCATCCCTGTAAAACCATAACATACTAATAAAAATAAGAATAGCCAATGACACGTTTCAATGGTATGTATGAAGTTCCCTAAAATCACGAATATACTTTTAGCTCACAAATACTTTAACATTTTAAACATCATCTTGACTGTAGATATATGGTGATATTGTTAGAATAAATAGTTTAAAAATCCCAAATTCTTCATAAGTAATATAATCTATTTTATTTTCAAAATCAAAAAGCAAAAAACAATGCAGTCAACTGCACCAGCCCAATTACATTCCTATAGCTAGTTTGTTTGTAATACTTCTGCTGTAAATTTTTGGTATAGGTAGTTTGTATATAGGCAAAATCCAGATAGTCTGTATATAGGTGGGGTCAAGATAAATTGTAATTGGATTGCCATCACTACAATATAGGAGGGCAAGAGCAGATATGGTGGAAACCTTTAAAATAATAAAAGATATAGACAAAGTCGATGCAAAGGACAAAATGTTCCCCCTTAAAGAGACATCAACTAGAGGCCACAAATATAAGATTTATAAAAAGCGCTGTAGAACAAACATTCACAAATTTAGTTTCACACAGAGAGTAGTCGATACCTGGAACTCTCTCTCCCCGGACGTCGTAGAAGTAGACACTGTAAATAGTTTTAAAAGTGCACTAAACAAATATTGGAAAAACCTTCCAATAAAATTTGAACCAGATATATATGGGCCGGAAGCTGGTGCAACAAAAAAACTTATCAAAATGGATCAGAGAGGCAATATCCCTAACTGAAGATCTCACAGACAAGATAGACAAGGTAGGTAAATAAGTGTGGTCCAGACAGTTTGTATGTTGGTTTGGTCCAGATAGTCTGTCTGTAGGTTTGGTCCAGATAGGTTGTATGTTGATTCTGTGCAGATAGTCTGTATGTCCTCCACATATTTCAGGTTTTAAAAAATCAATACCGGTAATCCTCCTGTTCAGAATCAAATCAAAATTCACCTTTCACTTGCTCCTCCCTTTTTTGTTATTGTTGCGTGGTGGTGTAAGATCTTCCATTCCGCAGCAATAACAAAAATAGAGCATTTAATGGGACATTTAACAATACCCTGCCATGTTGCATTGTTTTTAATATTCATGAACACATTTTACTGAATTACAAATCAGCCTACAGGAACAGCTGAGCATGATAACAGTCCATCCCAGAAGACAATTTTTACCTTTACCCTGGACCTATAAAAATTATTTCAAATTGGCACAACTCAAAAACTACAAATGTGATTGAGCTGAAAATTCAGTGCGATTTTAGTACTTAACAGCTGAGTAATGTTTAAACAAAATCTGTTGACATGTTCCAAGTTATCATCTTGAAACCACCAATTGTGACAAAAAAACCTTTAATTGGCCTAAGTCGAAAACTACAAATTGGATTGTGCTGAAAATTCAACTTGATCTTCATTTTATAGTATTTAATAGCTGTGCAAAGTTTAAATAAAATCTTTTGACGCGTTTTCAAGTTATTATCTGGAAACCACCAACTGTTGACAAAATTAAAAAAAAAACTTGAATTCTTCCAAGTCAAAAACTACTAACTGGATTGTACTTAAAATCGAACTTGATCTCCATTTAATGGTATTTAATAGCTGTGCAAGGTTTAAATTAAATCTGTTGATGGGTTTTTAAGTTATCTGGAAACCACCAACAGACTGGAAACCTCAGGCAGATAGACACAATTATTCATACAAATAGTATAAAATTTTGTTCCAGTATTGTTAACAATACTGGAATTCCAGTAATGTGATCGCCAAGTACAGGAGATCCTGAGATTTTCTACAAAAAATGGTAAATGGTTTCCTGCACCCCCTTAATTAAATAATAATCATCTCCGATTTACCTGTATATTTTTGAAATATGTTTCATGCACTATTTCTATGTAGATATGCTTTTTTAAAGAAATAGATAAAAAGAATAAATGATAAATAAATAAATTAACTAATAAATCATTAAGAAATAAGAAAAAAAGAAAGAATAAACATAAATAAATTTAAGAATAAATTATACATACATTGACTAAAATATAGTGTTTAATAATTTTTACTGACTTACACCAAGCTGGAAAAGATCAAAAGAATGTTTGCATGCTAACTTGTAAGTTGACATAAATATTAGCTTTTACCCCAGACACAAGGATCCTGACACTACTCAGAGATGCAAGTTATAAACAATAACTTCCACAGCATATAACTATCATTCTGGAAGTTATAGTTGGAGACATGCTGGGCTTGAACACAAAAGTTTTTTACTGCTACCACCCAAAACATCTGGTTAAAAACACAAGAAACAAGTCAGCATAAATCAAGAAAGAGGACAACGTTCATCGACACCTAACCACCTAAGTGTGAAGGCCAATGTATGGTTTAATGCCTTCACAGACCTACAGGTAGATACCAACATCATCCACACTCCTTTTACAGAATGTCACAACATACTGAACTGACATTTATGGAACCACCAAGCAACACATCTAGAAGGATGTACAGTAGAAGAAACACTTCCAGTACTTATATTTAAACACTTACAATTAATCAAACTATTTAAGCATGAGGAAACTACAGGTACCAGTCAATGATCCAGAAGGCAGCCAATGGAAAAGGGTAGAAAAGAGAAAGAATGTTGAGATCAAAACCAGATTAAAAGACTTAAAAGTTAAACACAATAGAAAGAAATCACAGTTTGGTGATGCAGCATACCACCTTCTACAGTAACATATTCAAGAACTTATATTGTTAGTATATAGGTTTGTTCCAGGTAGTTAGTATATAGGTTTGTTCCAGGTAGTTAGTATATAGGTTTGTTCCAGGTAGCTGGTATAGAGGTTTGTTCCAGGTAGTTAGTATATGGGTTTGTTCCAGGTAGCTATTATAGAGGTTTGTTCCAGGTAGTTAGTATATAGGTTTGTTCCAGGTAGCTAGTATAGAGGTTTGTTCCAGGTAGTTAGTATATAGGTTTGTTCCAGGTTGGTTGCATGTAAGTTTTATCCTGGCAGGTAGTTCATTTGTAGGTTAGTCCAGGTCAATTTTATATAGGTTTGGTCCATATAATATGTATATCATGTATATGCATGTAGGTTTCGTCCAGTTAAGCTAACAATAATTTGCACTTTAATAAAAACAAACTTACCATCCAAAATTATAGAAGAAGACTGAAATACAAATTAAGGGAACATAAGTAACTTCATTCTTCATTGGGGTTTATATAAAACTTTCATGAATCATATACTATATACCTATACTTATTGGGATATTTTTTAATAAAATATAATTTATTGAATATTTAAGGATTTACTTTAAAAAAATAATTTTCTCTAATAAGGGATAACAAAATTTCCATTTTGCACATTGTATAATCTTTGAAGAGGATTACAGTAGAACCTGCTTTTATTGTATTGTATTGTTAACGGGAGAGGACTTCATAAATACTTTGTACTTGTGTCCAATGCCCTTTGAAATTGTTTCAAATAAAGTATATTTAAACTTAAACTTGCTTAACCCATCACAAACATATTCTGATATATTGCCATATCCGATGAATTATTGTGGTACCAATTTTTTACAATTGATTTGTTATGTACATTTTTTCCATTCTTATAAAGAATTATGAGTTTTCTAAATAGTTCAATCAATAAACACATTTAATGAAATAAAATACAATGAAAAATAAAGTGCAATCAATGTTAATCACCATTGTTCCCAGCAGCCCCATTTTTTCTTGTATCAATTTTTTGGGGGTCATTATATTGCAACCCCACACTACAGCAAACAATTGCCAACCAAATGCTTACAAGAGCATGAATTGGTCCCTTGATATATAGGTAATGCATTAAGCAGGTATTTCTATTACATTGTATATTAAACTATTTCCTGTGATGGTGGCCATTTTCAATTTCCAATTGGCATATCAATAAACTTTGTAGAGGACATCCTATGAATATTGCTGTTAAGTTTGGTTGCAACTGATTCATGGTTTTAAGATAAGACGTCTTTTCAACATTTTTCCCATTAAACGTTCATAAGCAGTATTGCTTCTGACAATGAATCAAAGGGTGTTGACAGAAATATTGAAACCATGTATTACCAATGAAATAATTGTAAATGCAGCTTACTAGTAGTTACAAAGTTTAGTTGCTGATTCCTGCACCTTGCAAAATAATTCATAACATACTTGAGTTTTCTTAAAATTTTTTTTTGCCCAACACAATTGTGTTCTAAGGTAAATATATCACACCATATGGTTCCAAAGGTAGTTGTATTAAAACCAAAAAATATTTATGTCAAGATTTATGTGACTGGGAAAACATCAGTAATTACCATACCAGTGAAATTTATCTGTTACAGACCTGTTACATTTAATTATAAAATAACTCGTTATTTACTTACTTCCGTTATCCATAAACAATTGTGGATCATAAGAAAATCCACTTTTTTCCAATCCATATCCACAGTCACCATGTTCTCCTGGTTTCTGTATACTGATTACTGTATTGATACCCTTTCTACAAAAAAGAAATTAAAATTGTCAAAAGATTGATTTTATGTTGCAATTCATCAGTAAATTATAACTTGTTACTAAAAAAGTAATGCACTGTATATAAACAAAGAATGCTGCTGTAAAAATTTACCTTTAAAAAATTCTCATCAATAATTTAAGTGTTTCATCAGAGGTTTTAAAACTGTAACAAAATTTTGCTGCTTGTTGAAAGAACTGAAATAACAAATAAATATAGATGAAAAGTTTTATTTGATTGGACAAACCAATAAACTTCATTAAGACACGCCCATCTTGAATTATGTGTATAACATTTGTCACGTCATCACATGCATAAAATATTTGTTATAAATTGTTCAAGTGTTCATTGTTTTGTTTATTTAATTTTATCAGATTATTTTACTTATATCTATTATTTATTATCTATAAGAACTGACTTTTATTTTTTATTACATGTATATTATTGGGTTGTAAATAAATTTGGGTATTCACAGCAGCGTAACTGCAAAGCACATTATACTATGTCTGAACACCCAAATTTATTCTACAACCCTATTAAAAATAAACAAGTGTGGACACAGAAAAACGTCTCGCCTGCATTCTGCATCAGTAACGAAAATAAATTTCGTCATAAGCATTACGTAAATAGCATTAAATATCAGCAGCAGCCTGTATACAAAATATTGTCACCATATCCTGCATAGTTACAGGGGAACAGCCGTAACCCAAAAACTTTAACGTAGTCGCTGGACCGTGAAATTGAGGTCAAGGTCAGGTGACACCTACCAGACAGTCATGTACTATTCATCAGCAACCTATACACCAAATATTGTCATCCTACCATGCGTAGTTACAGAGGAACTGTCGTAACCCCAAAACTTTAACGTAGTCGCTGGACCATGAAATTGAGGTCAAGGTCAGGTGACACCTACCAGACAGTCATGTACTAGTCATCAGCAACCTATACACCAAATATTGTCATCCTACCATGCATAGTTACAGAGGAACTGTCGTAACCCCAAAACTTTAACATAGTCACTGGACCGTGAAATTGAGGTCAAGGTCAGGTGACACCTACCAGACAGTCATGTACTAGTCATCAGCAACCTATACACCAAATATTGTCATCCTACCATGCATAGTTACAGAGGAACTGTCGTAACCCATAAACTTTAACGTAGTCACTGGACCGTGAAATTGAGGTCAAGGTCAGGTGACACCTACCAGACAGTCATGTACTAGTCATCAGCAACCTATACACCAAACATTGTCATCCTACCATGCATAGTTACAGAGGAACTGTTGTAACCCCAAAACTTTAACGTAGTCACTGGACCGTGAAATTGAGGTCAAGGTCAGGTGACACCTACCAGACAGTCATGTACTAGTCATCAGCAACCTATACACCAAATATTGTCATCCTACCATGCAGTTACAGAGGAACTGTCGTAACCCAAAAACTTTAACGTAGTCACTGGACCGTGAAATTGAGGTCAAGGTCAGGTGACACCTACCAGACAGTCATGTACTAGTCATCAGCAACCTATACACCAAATATTGTCATCCTACCATGCATAGTTACAGAGGAACTGTCGTAACCCCAAAACTTTAACATAGTCACTGGACCGTGAAATTGAGGTCAAGGTCAGGTGACACCTACCAGACAGTCATGTACTAGTCATCAGCAACCTATACACCAAATATTGTCATCCTACCATGCATAGTTACAGAGGAACTGTCGTAACCCAAATACTTTAACGTAGTCACTGGACCGTGAAATTGAGGTCAAGGTCAGGTGACACCTACCAGACAGTCATGTACTAGTCATCAGCAACCTATACACCAAATATTGTCATCCTACCATGCGTAGTTACAGAGGAACTGTCGTAACCCAAAAACTTTAATGTAGTCACTGGACCGTGAAATTGAGGTCAAGGTCAGGTGACAGGTGACTGACTGGCAAGTACTCATCATAAGCTACCTCTGGACCAAATATGATGGACCTAGGGCTTGGGCTTACAAAGATATGAAGCAAGATGTCAAGTGTTTACGCAGCCGCCGCCGCTGGATTCCCATACATGTCTCGCCTCCAGCGACTTTCGTCGCAGGCGGGACAAAAATGAAAGTCATTCTTCAAATCTAAATTTTCAGTTGTTAACAAATTAAGGTCCATTAAATCCTGTGATATCACTTAATGTTCCACTTATAAACAATAATATAACAGCACACAAAAAACAGCTTAAAATAAATGATAAAGTCATCAATTCAACTGAAGCACATAGTTATGAACATGTATATAATTCCAAAAGATCAAGAAATTGATCTGGTACTGTGGGCTTAAAACCGTATGTACATTGCCTTTACATAATATTTACAATATGATTTCTGACAACTTGTGTCCATAGAGTAAATTTTCTTATCAACATAAAACACCTACTCTTTAAATTGGTCTATTATACTAAACTTTGTAATGGCAGTCGTTGATGGTCTGGCCATAGCAAGTATATTGTCTGTTACCCTAAAAAAAACAGATTTGAATATTATTCAAGAACATCCAGTTATATGTTTTCTTTCTCAATTTCTGACATTAAAATTCTATGTAAGGCCTTGGAGTTATTATCCTTTAATACCTATTCTGCATGTTCTTCAGTTTATTTTTAGTAATTATGACCTTGTTGTACTGACCTTAGAATCACCAGGGTTACCAGTCTGATTTCGATCCCCCTTAAGGTTCTAGTTATAATATAAACTATTTTCCAGCTCTAAATGAAATTTAGCCCAATTTAAAATGATTCTTTATTGTATTATATGTGACAGTATATGCAAGCAACATAAAATATAAAATATTTCTTTATTTCTTAAAATATTGTTTCCTGCCCTAATTTGAATTTATGTGCAGTAACTATGACCTTCTGACATCAAAATCAATAGGGATCTTGTCTAATTAACAATTATATGTGATCATATATAAAAAAAATAAACTTTGATTTATCAAACATCTGATAACCTGTGTCTATTCCCGGTCTACATTTAGGAACATTGAATCTGACCTTAGATGTTGTAATCTCAAAATCAATAGGGCTCTTCCTCTCATGACCACATAATGAAGTAAGGTAGAAATCTAATATAAAGTTATCTGATTAATTATTCAGAAAGCAAGATAACTAATATACAAACAGAAACTACAATATACAAACTATTTTGTCTGTCACATACAACTCTAATGTTTTACAAGCATGGGGTAAAAATGTTTAAAGGTTTGACTTCACACAGACATGAGGAAAAGTTAAGTTGCTCCATTCACAGCTTCTGTCAGTAAAAATCATATAACAAACAATAGCAGAAAGATGTTTTTGAGATAATTTTTTTCAATCTATTACTTAAAAACCATTGACTCAATGAATATTAAGACTAATATTTCATTAATTTTAGTGTCAATCAAAAATGGAGATTGTTGAAAAACTACTTACCGGTACACTAAAACACTTTGTTAGAAACTGACGAGACAAAATACACAAATACTAGTATATAGTGCATACCAATTTGAGTAGAGTCCATTTATTTCTGCTTTGTCCTTCTCCCAATTCTCCCATGAACAATATTTACATTTTTTCCCTCCACAGAACAAGGCACATTGTTTCTCTGTTGAAATAAGTGTTCTTGCATGTTCAGAAAATTTGTTATATTTTCCTTTTGGTTTAGTTCCTACAAAATACAGAACAAGAATGAAACCAGGCACAGAACAAGAATGAAACCAGGCATTTCTATCACCTTAGACACAGAACAAGAATGAAACCAGGCATTTCTATCACCTTAGACACAGAACAAGAATGAAACCAGGCATTTCTATCATCTTAGACACAGAACAAGAATGAAACCAGGCATTTCTATCACCTTAGACAGTTTAACAAAAATGAAACCAGGCATTTCTATCATCTTAGACACAGAACAAGAATGAAACCAGGCAATTCTATCACCTTAGACACAGAACAAGAATGAAACCAGGCATTTCTATCATCTTAGACACAGAACAAGAATGAAACCATGCAGGCATTTCTATCATCTTAGACAGTTTAACAAGAATGAAACCAGGCATTTCTATCACCTTAGACAGTTTAACAAGAATGAAACCAGGCATTTCTATCACCTTAGACAGTTTAACAAGAATGAAACCAGGCATTTCTATCATCTTAGACACAGAACAAGAATGAAACCAGGCATTTCTATCACCTTAGACACAGAACAAGAATGAAACCAGGCATTTCTATCATCTTAGACACAGAACAAGAATGAAACCAGGCATTTCTATCACCTTAGACACAGAACAAGAATGAAACCAGGCATTTCTATCATCTTAGACAGTTTAACAAGAATGAAACCAGGCATTTCTATCACCTTAGACACAGAACAAGAATGAAACCAGGCACTTCTATCACCTTAGACACAGAACAAGAATGAAACCAGGCATTTCTATCACCTTAGACAGTTTAACAAGAATGAAACCAGGCATTTCTATCACCTTAGACATTTTATTTCAAGATTTAAATGGCATATGCATCCACTTATATGGCACTATCTTCCTTTGTAAAGCAATAACTAACAACAATCTGTAATACAACTAAGTAGCAGTCATTTCACACATACATGTATATATTTCACATTAATCATAATTTTGTAAAATATATTAACATATGTTCTGATTTTAACTACTTTCAATATAATGTATACTGGTACATGAAAAATGTTCAATGTGAATATATGTAATTGCATTGTTTTCTATATTTACTGTTTTAAGTGAAGAGTTTAATGCCTTTTCAGCAATTTTTCAGTATGATCTGTACAGTATCCAGTTTTTAATAGCAGGGGCGGATCCAGGAATTTGTGTTAGGGGAGGCGTAAAAGTTCGGCGAGGGGCCAGGGGGCAGCTCAAGGAAGCTCCGGGAATCTGCATTTGGTAGCCATCCAGACAAAGTTTTCTGACTCATATTTTTACTTTTGCCCCGCTTACAAGGGGATGTGGACAGACAGACAGACGGACGGAAGGACGGACGGGCGGGCTGGCAGGCAGACAGACAGACGTATAGACAGACAGGGTGATTCTTATGTTATCCCCCCAACCAAGTTTGCAGGGGGGGGGGTTATAATAACTGTATAACAATGTAAGTTTCCATTACTTTTTTGCAATTCCGATATATTTCAAACCCAAGTTTAAACAAAAATAAATTGAAAAAAACAGGCAATTTTCAGGTACAGTTGTTTGATACCATTAAACTTAATACCACCCCTTACTGTACTGCACTGAACTGTGAATCAAAGTTGCAATTGTGATCAACAATTATAAACTACAAATTATCATAATGTTACATTTAAACTATAGTAAATTGCAGTTACACTATCATGACTATGTAGAACTATAATAAATTGTATGATCAAAGCCATAAACATAACAGGATTAGAAATAAATTCAGTTAATTTTGTTTAATGTAGAATGCATTATAACACAAATATTGAAGACAGTTACTTACTGAATTGACTGAATTTCATTTAAACAAATTTGTGTTACCTTTAAGCCCTTCATGTTCCAATGCCCAATCCAACTGTTCATCCCCAGGGTGGTGTTGTTCATCAGGATGGGGCTCCATGTCTGGTCAGTAACTACCTAACAGGTTTCCTATTTCACCTGTAAAATGCCAAATCAATGATCAAATCAACAGCTAATATTGATTGATTCTCAATCTCCTTCATGTTAACAAGCTAAATTGCACATGCTGCTAAAGAAAAGTGCTTTTTGCTATCAATCACACAAACAAAATATCAATTGCTTACATTAGTACCTGTGGTAAATAATTGATTACTAATTCTTTATGAAGTAGCAGCATAATTAACTTGGTTACATAAAGACTGCATGTACAACATGCAATATAACTGATAAATAACACTAAATTTTTAACATTGCTATCTAGATGAGATGGTTTTCCTAGTTACATACACTGGGTCAGTGTTGAGGACATCATAATAGCTTGCTACCTTCATACAACTCAAAAATTGCTGCAAATAGCATTAAAACCTTTCTGTTATGATTGTTGGTTTTTATCTACTTCTTCCCCAACTTTGAAAATGTTGTATACAATGGCAATGATGTGAAAAAGCATACATATTAACAAACTTCAAATGTTACCTATAAATAATATCATTTATTCTTTAAAATGTTTCAATGTAATCTTGCCATGGGCTCGTTTATTTAAGAAATAATTCACTCAGGCTGTGGTTTAACATTGTTTTACAACAGGGGTGACCATTTATGTCGTATTATTTTATCCTGAGCGAAATCAAGGGATAAAATAACGACATAAATGGGCATCCAGTTGTAAAACTATGACAAATCACAGCCTCCGTGAATTCTTTCTATTCTAATAAGACAATTATGGTACATTTATAATATTTTTGTACCTATAGAAAACATCATTTCCACCATAAATGGCTGTTCCGTCAATGTAACACACAATATATTGCAACAGATAATTATAGCGTGTGTCACTATGTAAGATTAATACGTCATACACAATTGTTTTTCATTGGGAGTTATAGTTTAGTAATTAGAACAGCCCTTTAAAAGACCCCCTTCTCAGTGTGTGTTGCTCATAAATAAATCATTTTTTACCACAGTTGTGGTCTCAAAGCCTTTAAAGCATGTCATATTAGAATATTTTGTAGAAATATAATTTAACTCGAGATGCTAAAGCCATTTGCAATACTCACTGTTATCCACTCAATTTGTATTTCATACAAATATTAAACTATTATATTCTAATGTTACTATTTTAATGTACAAAAGCCAAATATCTGACCACATCAGCATATACTAGTAATTGAAATGTTGCTCCACCTAGTACATGTAGTAAACAAAAGATTGGGTTGTACAAAAAGCTGCTTATTAAAATGGCTTCAGGTACATGTAACACTTAAACATAACATGCTTAGAGGGTTACAGTGAGCACTACATCATGGAGCTAATGTCATCTTGCAAAAAAATTAACTTTAATCCTTTAAATCTCAGAATTTTTTTTTAAAACACATATGGCATTTGCAATTAGGAAAACAAAAATTTTTTATCTATGCATTTAATTAACTTGCCTGGTTTCTAACATTATAAGTATTTGACATTAAATAAACTTGCCAACATAATCAAAGATACATCATATATAAAAATGATAACATAAATTTATTTTTAATTCCAGATAGAATTATAAGGTTTTAAAGTATCCAGACCACAATTGACCACATGATCATATTTTTAATTCCCGGATGTCCATTGTTTTTCAATGGGGCAGACCTCCATAATGTTGGGCAAACACCGGCAATATGATTTGAGTAACTAACTTTTTTTTCAAAACTGTTACATGGACTCCAAGTAAAACAATATATTTAATTTGTTCATTAATTGGCAATACATCCATTTAATAAAGCTGTATTTCTTGGTCGAGAAAATTAAATTAAATGCTGACTTCAATTATGGGTCTGATACCTTTAACTTTTACAGAACTACTAACCATTTAAATCAGGGTTGTAAACTTTGAAGGAACTGCTAAATATTTTAACCACATGCTCAAAAGTAAATATTCTATGGTCAATATGGATCTGTGAAATTAGATGAATTAATTGGCCATCAATATACACATTGTCATCCATGTATTCAATCAATAATATTATGTGACCATTACAGTGGAAAAATAAGCCAATTTATCATGAAAATGTCAATTTCATTAATTATGTACAAAAGCCTCAGGTAGAAGATGATTTCCTGTAACAAACATTGCAATTAGTTACAGTTGTGAATTTTACATGATATGATCTTACATGCAGTTCCATGTACAAGTAAAGACGATTCATGTGGAACTTCTTTTCTGGAATACAAACATCTTACATGTGGTTTTTTTTTTTAAATCGCGGTATAAAAATAGCAGATTTCAAAAAACTGTACTTAACAAAACGAAGACAATTAAGGTCAATCTTTAGGACACAAATGAATGAAAACAAAATATAACAGTACAATTAAAGTTATTATTACATGTAACTCCCAGCAATAAAATTGATTGTTTGAATGGTGGTAAGTTCCACGTTTATCAATCTCCTAGCAATATTGAGATTTCCTGTGGAGAGGAAGCCATAGTACCTGGAGGAAACCCCAATTTCGACAGAAATCTAACAAGCATTGTTAATTAAGATTAGAGTCTAGCACATCCGGTCCCCAGTAAGGCTGGAATAGAAGGCAGAACCATCAAGTTTATTCCCGTAGTTTTTCTGTCAACTCTCTTTTAGTATTTGTATACATGTCATGCATGCATAACCATATAACCGTATAATGGAATAACAGTATAACCATTACTTATGTTACTAGTATATATAAAACCAAAATACAAGGGAGACAATTTAGTAAAACACAGTTTAAGTAGATCATGTAGGGGTCATTATCCTATTCATGTAATGAATTTCCGGTGCATGTCAAAAGATGGCAGGATGAAAAAATAGTCCCAATTTTCTCTTTTGTTTCTGCTTTTGCTTATAGCTGCTATTGCTTAAGAGTTGGATATTTTGAAAGGTATGGCATTACTGTAGAACAAGAATATATTTTTTTCCAGTCAATGTCTTTACAGTGGAAGCACTTCCTAAAGTGTGTAATGTGGTACAATGTGACCACAACACTGAAATGAAAGTAGAAAACCCATTCTTAAACTTTAAGGTAATTTTCCCAAAAAAAATCCGTGGACAGGTATACTTTTCTCTCCATTTTTATGTAATTTAGCATTATAGGTGTAATGCCCCATATATGAAATTTTAAGTGAAAGAAAGATTTTTTTAATAAAAAATGTTGATGTCTCGCCCGTCCGGTTACTTTTGCTCAGGCTATCCAAAAGGATAATGACCTCTGTAAGAGCAAAATTTACAAATTGGTCAAATACACAAATCCCACTTGTCAGGCACTTTTTATGAAAGGGTACCAGAACTCATTATAGGAAAACATCTTTTCTGCAAAAAATATCTTCAGGTTTTATAGTTATAGTCTGTTTCATTATCTGAAGTAAAATTTGACTTTTTGGCCTATGGTATCATAAAAAGTGATTATTTTTGCAAAAAGCACACTGCTTACAATTCTATAGAGTAGAGTAAGGTAGAACCTAAGGTGACATGAAATAAAAATGTATTATTGGTATTATATAAAACCTTTCAGACCAAAAATTGATTAAATAAAGGTAAACCATGATCCTATTTCATGTACCAGCACTTATTGCTAGACAGAAACATGTATCATACCTTGAAAATTGTAACTAAAGATTAAATGTATTCATTTTGTTTCTTAAAAGAAGGTTATACAGCAGTATTTTAATCAATATGTAGTGTTTATTCATTCCTCTGGCCTCTAGGTAATTATTTGGCATGGGTAGGCATCATTTGCAATGTGTCGTTTTAATGTAAAGTCTGTGAATCTAGTATGCTTTTGGGTACTTTGAACATATCAGTCTAGTCAGTTGTTATGTTTTCTACTTTTTCAGTGACTTGGCATGCAAAAAGGACTGAAAAGATGCCAATGAGTCTTTTTGTATAACAATTAAATGTCAGTTTTCTTAAAACTAGTCAAAACTCTACTTTGTGCATAGTTTTATTAAAGTTTAAGCTACAGAAAAGAGACCTCTGCTTCTCAACCTGAATTCCATTGTGCAGTATTTCTACTTAATAAGTTCATTTATACACTCATTACAGCTAAGAAAAGCTTTTTTAGTTAGTTTTTTTCTTTTGTGAGGAAAAATGTTAATTTTTATATCATACCGTCATAGCAACAGAATCGACTGTTTTCAACCCCCCCCTATATTCAAATGAGCTCTCACTTGATAAAAAGTTGCTTTTATCAGATGTGTTTCTGCTTATTTGGTAACTATTACACCAGTACTGTCATAAAAAGGTGATATTTTGACTGTTGTGCCCAAATTGTTGAACAGAAGAAAAAAATTATACCCTTACTGTCCTTATCAGTTAAAAATTGCTAAAACAAGGATTCACCACATCTTTGGAAACTGTCATAATTTTTATTTGAGTAGCAATATATTCAAACTGCATGCTTATTTTATTTACAGAATCATTAAATAACATTAAAAAAAAATTTGGTGGAAATCCGGAACTGTTGGCTTTGCTTAAATATAAGAGCAAAATTTACAAATTGGTCAAATACACAAATCCCACTTGTCAGGCACTTTTTATGAAAGGGTACCAGAACTCATTATAGGAAAACATCTTTTCTGCAAAAAATATCTTCAGGTTTTATAGTTATAGTCTGTTTCATTATCTGAAGTAAAATTTGACTTTTTGGCCTATGGTATCATAAAAAGTGATTATTTTTGCAAAAAGCACACTGCTTACAATTCTATAGAGTAGAGTAAGGTAGAACCTAAGGTGACATGAAATAAAAATGTATTATTGGTATTATATAAAACCTTTCAGACCAAAAATTGATTAAATAAAGGTAAACCATGATCCTATTTCATGTACCAGCACTTATTGCTAGACAGAAACATGTATCATACCTTGAAAATTGTAACTAAAGATTAAATGTATTCATTTTGTTTCTTAAAAGAAGGTTATACAGCAGTATTTTAATCAATATGTAGTGTTTATTCATTCCTCTGGCCTCTAGGTAATTATTTGGCATGGGTAGGCATCATTTGCAATGTGTCGTTTTAATGTAAAGTCTGTGAATCTAGTATGCTTTTGGGTACTTTGAACATATCAGTCTAGTCAGTTGTTATGTTTTCTACTTTTTCAGTGACTTGGCATGCAAAAAGGACTGAAAAGATGCCAATGAGTCTTTTTGTATAACAATTAAATGTCAGTTTTCTTAAAACTAGTCAAAACTCTACTTTGTGCATAGTTTTATTAAAGTTTAAGCTACAGAAAAGAGACCTCTGCTTCTCAACCTGAATTCCATTGTGCAGTATTTCTACTTAATAAGTTCATTTATACACTCATTACAGCTAAGAAAAGCTTTTTTAGTTAGTTTTTTTCTTTTGTGAGGAAAAATGTTAATTTTTATATCATACCGTCATAGCAACAGAATCGACTGTTTTCAACCCCCCCTATATTCAAATGAGCTCTCACTTGATAAAAAGTTGCTTTTATCAGATGTGTTTCTGCTTATTTGGTAACTATTACACCAGTACTGTCATAAAAAGGTGATATTTTGACTGTTGTGCCCAAATTGTTGAACAGAAGAAAAAAATTATACCCTTACTGTCCTTATCAGTTAAAAATTGCTAAAACAAGGATTCACCACATCTTTGGAAACTGTCATAATTTTTATTTGAGTAGCAATATATTCAAACTGCATGCTTATTTTATTTACAGAATCATTAAATAACATTAAAAAAAAATTTGGTGGAAATCCGGAACTGTTGGCTTTGCTTAAAGGGGTCATTATCCTATTCATGTAATGAATTTCCGGTGCATGTCAAAAGATGGCAGGATGAAAAAATTAGTCCCAATTTTCTCTTTTGTTTCTGCTTTTGCTTATAACTGCTATTGCTTAAGAGTTGGATATTTTGAAAGGTATGGCATTACTGTAGAACAAGAATATATTTTTTTCCAGTCAATGTCTTTACAGTGGAAGCACTTCCTAAAGTGTGTAATGTGGTACAATGTGACCACAACACTGAAATGAAAGTAGAAAACCCATTCTTAAACTTTAAGGTAATTTTCCCAAAAAAAATCCGTGGACAGGTATACTTTTCTCTCCATTTTTATGTAATTTAGCATTATAGGTGTAATGCCCCATATATGAAATTTTAAGTGAAAGAAAGATTTTTTTAATAAAAAATGTTGATGTCTCGCCCGTCCGGTTACTTTTGCTCAGGCTATCCAAAAGGATAATGACCTCTGTAGATTATTTCTCAAATGCAGTTATCTCTCTTAACTGTCTTCTGCATGGATTGTGCATGTATTATATTATTATATACACCAATCAACTTTATAAGAATTTTTTCTGTAATCAACAAATGACTCAAATGCAGTTATCTCCCCCCAACAAGTATAACAGACATTCCTTTTCACATTTTTTAAACTGCACAGAAGTGTTGAGCACACGTTTGTAAATCTGGGTCTAATGCGGAAAATAATAAACCTCCTTATGAACAATTTTAATTAATAATGAATGCTTTAAATTATTTGACCACTAATATATTTTTTATCACACAGATAACAAATATAAGCATATTCCATTAGGAGAACAACTGCCTACTTAAGAACATTTTTAGTCATATTTATTCATCTATAACTGTTTCTTTAAGCCCTTGCAAGACAAGTACCAAAAGTTTGTTTAAATGTACTCAACCATGGGCTTTTCAGTATAGTATTTTTTCATGCTGTACTTATCAATGTTTCTATAAATGTAGGCATCTATACTGTAATAGTACAATTATAATTGAACTACAAGTAATTACATTATTATTTTAAATGTATATAAAGAGACCACAAACCCATCACAATTCCATTAATCACTAAGGACAAAACAACAAATCTTGTTTCTACAATTCTTATAATTACATTCCATATGCCAATAATTAGTATTAAATTTAAGATAATTTCTTTAAAATAGTGCAATGCTTGATAATTTAAATAACCTCATGTTACGGTCATCATGGAAGCATGTGCTCTGACCTCTTTCAACTGATTAAACTTCTATTTTTCTTAAAGACTGGAAGTACATGTACTGAGTATTATTAATCATTCAAAAGTGTTGGATTGCATACAAAACAAAAGAACTTTAATTATTACATATTATTCAGCTCTATTGGTTTGTTTTGAACAATTGTTGTATTATCATGATTATAGTAAATAGGGGAGAGGATACATGTAGCTGTAACACCGTGAAATTTAGTGAGTGCATGATAAACTCAATTTTAATTACCTTCAAAAGACAAAAACAAATCAAAATAAAATTTTGTTTCATCACTGCAGTTTCAGGATCTTAAATAATTTCATGAAAAACAAAGAAAAAATAAAATTGCATATTGTTAATGATAAAGTAGATATTACCACAAAACAATTCCAACTGCTATTGGTCTTAATGAATGCCAAAAACATTAGTTCAGTTTTTTTATTATTTTCTTCTACAGTAGGACAGATTTAATCACCAAGTTAAAATCAAGTACACCTGTAACAGTACACTGACTGTTGTTCTACAGTAACTAAGACAATAGATTCTGCATTGAACACATGTAGTATCAGTTGGTCACTAGATTCAAAATAATTTAAACTTTTTCACATCTTAAACAATAACAAATTACCATTAATAATGCTGAAGTCATTATGTATGTTCTTTTATTGCTATATACAAGTGTATCAAATTATAATTATAAACAATGATCACAATTAATATATAATACATGTATATATATATGTATGTATCTAATTATGAACCAAGATCCCAAGATATATTTAAAGCCAATTTTTAACGCTGTTAAAATTAAATTTTAATAAGTACTGTCAATTTTTGCTTACCCAACTTTTAGATACAAAGCCATAGCATTGAGACATAGTATCATTAGCTGATCATGAGGTGGCATAGTTAATATGTACTAGCCTGTAACAGTACTAGCATATCATAACTAATACTAGTACATATTAATCTGACAGTAATCTAATTAAATATATTAATTGGAATGACACAGTTACTTGTCATTAGGTCACCGCAAGTAAATAATATACATGTACAGACAATTAAAGTATTGCAAGACATCATATAGTATATCTATCTGGTGGATAACTGAAGCATTACAAATACAAGGTTACTAGAGTAAAAACACCTGTGAGCAATGCTCACCATTGATACCCCCCCGCTTTACAATTACTTTAAAAATTCAGGTGTTCTTAATTATGAAATTGAAACTTTATCTAGTTAAACGTGAAGGCAAAATTGCAGATAATACATGTAACCCTCCCCAATCCCCCAAAGAATGGCATCCCCTATGTCAATGACAAAGTCCATGTTTTTCTATGGCAAACCTCCAATAATATTCTGATCAAAATGTTTAATATCCAATGCACAATGGCAATATGTGACCAAGATTCTGTATAAGTTTCAACAAATTCCATTCAGTTGTGTAGGAGGAATTGCAAATAAAAGATGGGTATCCCATTATGTCCATTACAAACTCCATGTTTTTCTATGGGAAACCCCAAATATCATTCCGATCAAAATGTTAAATATCTCCTGCACAATGGAACAATGTGACATGGATTCTGTGTAAGTTTCAACAAATTCCATTCAGTGGTGGAGGAATGAGTTGCACATAAGAGATGGGTATCCCTTATGTCCATGACAAAGTCCATGTTTTTCTATGGGAAACCCCAAATATCATTACAATCGAAATGTTATATATCTAGTGCACAATGGCAATATGTGACAACATTCTGTGTAAGTTTCATTAAATTCCATTTAGTGGTGTAGGAGGAGTCGCCCATAAGAAATGGGTATCCCCTTATGTCAATGACAGTCCGTGTTGTTCTATGGGAAACCCCAAATATCATTCCGATCAAAATAATAAATATCTCCTGCACAATGGCACTATGTGACAAGGATTCTGTGTAAGTTTCATTAAATTCCATTCAGTGGTGTAGGAGGAGTTGCACATAAGAGATGAGGACCCCCTTAGGTCAATGACAATGTCCATGTTTTTCTATGGGAAACCCCAAATATCGATCCGATCAAAATGTTTAATATCTCCTGCACAATGGCACTATGTGACAAGGATTCTGTGTAAGTTTCATTAAATTTCATTCAGTGGTGTAGGAGGAGTTGCATATAAGAGATGAGGACCCCCTTAGGTCAATGACAAAGTCCATGTTTTTCTATGGGAAACCCCAAATATTGATCCGATCAAAATGTTTAATATCTCCTGCAAAATGGCACTATGAGACAAGGATTCTGTGTAAGTTTCATCAAATTCCTTTCAGTGGTGTAGGAGGAGTTGCACAGAATAGAAAGTGTAACGGACGGACGGACGGACGGAAGGACGGACGGACGAACGGACACCATGAACACTATATACATCTACAATTAGCCCAATACTGTTATAATTATATTTTAATATATAAATAAGTATATATAAAAATATGTTTACCCTTAGGATTCAAACTCATACAATTGAGACACTATTACACTATAAACACCAAAACCTTAAGGGCTGACTGTAAAATTAAGTTTTGTTATCTGAAATTAAGATTGTGATGGGAAATTAAAGTTTTGATGTGGAGACCAAGGACATGAAGGAAACTGTCGAAAAAAAATAACAACACAAAAATTAAAGTCCAAAAAATGGGAAAATAAAATAACAACACAAAAATTAAAGTCCAAAAATGGGAAAATAAAATAACAACACAAAAATTAAAGTCCAAAAAATGGGAAAATAAAATAACAACACAAAAATTAAAGTCCAAAAAATGGGAAAATTATAACTAATTAGAACCAGCAAGAAAAACTATAGCAACTGACAACAGCTCTGTAAATGACCTTTGACTGAGGGAGAGGAAATTAGTTCTGATTTTGATATTTGGCTGCGCCAAGCTGTAGCATGGACAGTGGATTTATTATTCAATGGAATTTAGATATTAGAGCTGCATTTAAAAAGCAGTTTTATACAGAATTGATAAATAAATTTATATAGTTTGTTAAATGTATTGGATATTTTTCAGCTGATTGTGCAAAGCCCATTTCTGGACTATTTTATGGGTGTTTGTGAGTTTCATTGAATACCCTTCGGGGTTTCAAATTTGCGAAAAATTTTATCCGATATGACACCTCGAAAATATATTAGTGAGGGGTCTCTCATTACACAACGAAACTTGGTGCCCGAGTCAGAGCAAAAAATGTTAATAGTTTCCCCAATACGCAAATAATTAAGAGGCCATTGTCAACTACGGCAATGGTCCTGCATTTTATAAGTTGTATGGCATGCTGAGCCGCCCGCTTCTATTACTGTAATGGGTGTTTAAAAAAAAGGTAGATTAATACCATCAGATTAATTTGTACTGGCATAAAATCCATCATTACATGATAGTACACATATACCATGTTTATCTCAAGATTCACTTCAGTTATTGAAAATATATTTGCATACAGCAGGTTTGGCCATGTGATGAAGGCAGTGCATAGACTGTTTCACTGGTCTGGTGCAAGTTAAAATCAAATAAGGGGGGTGGGGGGGGGGAGGGCAGCAAAATGATGTATTAACATGTACATGTTGATGATGTACATGTAAATTTAATAGATCTGAGTTTAATTTACATCCTTAATTAATGATATCTTAGTTTTGTTACTACTTATAGTCTAATTAAAGCTTTCCTTTTTATCAATTCATGAGAATAATGCAATGGGATTCTAATAGATAACACTGTGATCTAAATTAATTAAGTTTTAAGGGAAATCAATTCTGTAACACTGTTAATGTATAGTAAAATGATAATTTAGAAATTCATTAAGAGTTATGGCATAATCGCTCTATTAAATTGAGTTTTGAAAGAAATTCTGTTAAATATAATAAGCATTTTACCATATAGGCGTTGTGCCTTCAATCCTACAACAGCAGACAACCCAAACTCTACTATAGCACTTCAAGTCAAATTAGTTTGGATCTAATATTTTGTTTCTCTTTATTGGACAAAACAAAAATGCTGGCCATTCAGCCCAAAAAGCCACAAACATACTTTGAATTACTTAATGGATAAATTTCCATTCAGTTTCAAGTTATATGCAGATATAAATCTGTTATCATAAAATTGAATACTGCAGCATTCAAAGTATGAATCCTATCAAAATTAGGGGAGTGATGGTTACAAATAAAACTCCAAAAACCTGCACATGTAATCACTCCAATGGAAGACCATACACTTAAAGCCTTTTTTAGAAGATGTCAAATAATGTTGCTTGACTTAATTATGAATGATACCGAATATCAAGTAATCTGTCCAGTACTGTCCACAGAAGATGAATATACATGATCTATAATTACCATAGTATTAAATTGTTGAAATGGTCAAAGTCCCATAAGTTTACTACTACAGTCAAAGTCCCATAAGTTTACTACTACAAAGATTGATGAATTAACATGGTGAGACAGAATGCATATCTACGAATCATAAAGATTAATCCTACAAGCATGTTCAAAATATAAAAGCAATCTGTGATGTGGCTTTAGAGAAGATGTGACCATAAATATATTGCAAAGTCCAATAACTCTTATAAAATTTAACAAGCAAATTGGTGGTTTAAGTAAGCACATCTACACATCATACTCAGTAACAATTAATCCCTACCAGTAAACAGTTTGATAGGAGATGACATGGAATTATATTGCTTAAATGGTCTCATCTCCTCTAAAATTTGACAAAACCAACTACCAATAGACTACGTACATTTACATTAAACAGGTATTTCTACCAAATATCAAAACATTCTGTTATGTAGTTTTAGACGAGATGCTTTAATTTTTTCACAGGATCAACAATTTTAATATACATGTATTGCTGAAATGGTCGAATGACTACCATCTGAGGAATCAAAATGGTATGCACATTTACACATCATAACAATTTAATTGTACCAAATATCTAAGCAATCAGCTGAGCAGTTTTAGATGCAAATGGTTTCTGTTGATTTGGTGATGGAAGGAAACACTAGAAGTCAAAGTCTTACAGAATGTAGTTGGAATTTCCGAAATGAGTTGATTAAACAATTTTCAAATTGATACCTCTTTCATCTCTCCCCACAAAGATTTTTATGATGAAAACAAATCAAATCCTCTTTTTACCGATTTATATGTACATTGTGTATATGCACAAAACAAATGAAGCAATTAAATTATGACGGCCATTTTTGTTTATCAATATCACATGCCGGAGATGATACATTGTATTCAGAGAAAGTAATACTAGGAGGTTATTATATTGCAATATTCATTTCGTGCCAAATATCAACCTGACACCTTCATATCTACCTGAGGGCCTCTATTGCCTGAGGCCTGATATTGGTCGAGGGTTGATACCAGATGTGATAAGGATATAGCAATATCACAACATTTTTATCATATAATTAAAATTGCAAGTTAAAATAAATGTCTATTTTGCCCTGCAGGACAGATATGGATCTCCATTGAAGATATATAGGAAACCCATATCTGCCCTGGAGGGGTGTGATACTGTATCACTGATACAGTATCTGTAGTACAACCCTTGGTGATATTATGCAGAATGTTGTAAGGAAATCGTTGTTGATTTAAAAATAAAATTTTTAGGATCTTCAAAAGGAGCATAAGCTCAACCATACACTTTAAGGGGTTTTTATTTGTCAGGCAAAAATCCTCCACCAAAACATATCGAATCTTACTATAATTAAAAACCGTACTGCACATTTACCCAAACTTCAATATATGTAGTACCTCTTGATACAACAGTGTCACAGAAATTGTAACACAATAATTTGCTTGCCAACCCTTGTGTATTATTTACCTTAAATATATTAAATGGCTAGAAATGTTTGTTTTCAACATTTTTTATCGCAGTGATGGAAAAATGTTCTACTTAAGGTCAAGCCCAGGGCTTTTAAAGATTTTTAAAGCCCAAGCCCAACTGTTTTCATTCAAAGTCCAATTGATACCAAGATATTTAGTAACTGGTATGACAATAAAATGTATGCATATTATTTTTAGGTGTGTGGAATGTTTGTTTTGTTTGAATAATGGTGTTTTAATACCGCTTTCAGCAATTTTCCTGATATTTCATGGTGTCCAGTTTTTATTGGGGGAGGAAGCCGGAGTACCCAGAGAGAACCACCGACCTGCAGTAGGAAAACTGACAATCCTTGTCAATTAAGATTGGAGTCGAGTACAGTGAGAATTGAACCTACTATCTCAGTGTTGACAGACCATGTGATCAATAGTAGACGAACCACCTTAACAACCGAGGCCCCAGTGTGTGGAATGCCAATGGACTTATTCTATTAATGTTAAAATATTATTGATATTTGACATTGTTGTATAAGCAATTTTATCTGGAAACTTTTCTTTCCATGATGGTTTGAAAGTTCTGACTCCTTATTCACAGTCACACTTTTTAGATTCACGATGATCATCATTGTCATCAGTGGCCTTTCTTTTATTCTGTCAACTAGATTTAATAAAACAACAACAAGTAAGAGCTTGAATCAAAACACAAAACCGTTTACTTTCAAACGCGGAATGATTCAGATTCTAATTAGAAAATTGATTGATTTATTTCTGATATCATAGATTTAACCAAGAAGTATTCTCTTGATGTTGTTATGCTAAAATTAACACAAAATATAAGTCAAACTACATTGTAGGTCAAGATGTAAAATGAAATTAAAGAAACTTTTTTTATTTGAATAGAAAGATCCAACAGACTTTTTTCTATGGAAAAAAGCATGCCCATAGCTACAACTGCACTGCCCCGGGCGTTGGACTAACACATTTTTCCACTGCTGTTATCGGATATTGATATTTGTGTTTTTAGTGAAATGCAAGGTTTCATCTTAAAACACATTTTTCCATGCGCAAATTCTGGCATAAAATTGTGCTGAATTTTAAAGTTAAGTTGATATGAACAAAGTTTGGACACCCATGCAAACTACACTAATCTAAAAGAAAATTTCTAAATTTTATAAAAAATTATCTTACCTTAGTATAATGAGTATGTTTAACGACCCATTTTGCGTTTTATTTGAGATACCCCTTCACTCCCATTACATTTCAAATAATAATAAAAAATGTAAAAGACCAATGAAAATGATAAATATAAACGTGAAATCAGATGTTTTATTTTATATATTATTTTTAACTATAAATTAATACCGGCAATTGGCAAGAACTATACTCGCTAACCAGTATTGTAGTATTTGCATTGGATAACACAAATCTTAAAAAGGTACAATATTGAGAAGCACTGATATAGATCAACCTGAAAAACATTTGGTCTGAAAAGCCAAACAACCAGTTTTTAGATGCAAAACTATTAGAAACGAAAAGGAAGTATATTTATAGTCAATAGATTGTCAAATTAATATTGAGTAGAAAGCATGATTTACAATTTTCGCGTAAAGTATAGATTATTTTTTTACAGATGTTTTTCATAATCATTCAGAAGTTAAAAAATAAAGTATAAAAAAGAAAAAATACCGCATATTATAGTACCATCATTATCACCATGTTGTCGTCAATAAAAACTTTTATTCGAATCTTTCTGTTTTTTCTTTGTTCAAAACGAAAACTTCAGTTCACAGTTTTCTCCCGAAAGAATCTGCTATGTTCGACTTTTCATACATATATTTTGCACCTATAGTTCAAAATACATGACTGAATTCGACAATAAGAAAGTTTCATCCACGTATATTACATCGGTTTTATATTAAATTAATTCAAAAATAATTAAGAAGATTTTGACTTAATTTATAAATAGATATAAGAGTAGATATGAAAAATAATCGAACACACTTTGATAAAGAATTATATCCCCTGTTTCATGAAATGAAAGTAAGCAATGAACTACTTTTACTTCGCCTCTTTACACTATGTGTTTAAATTGCAAGTGAATTGAATATCTTTCTGTAGGCTTTTTGTGGTCATTAAAAAATGTTTTTCATTATAAATGACAGGGCGGACCGCCGCTCATCCGAACAGACATAAATTCTGTAACTGTTTCGCCCCGATTACCTGTTCGCCCTGGGTAGATTCACGCGGGTCGTTTTGCAGCTATAAAGTGAGTCTTTTCGCCCTGGGTCTTTTCGCTCCTAATAAATACAGTTATATCTTGAAACAATAAAGCTGATTAACAAAATAATAAAGCGCATTTTCGCAAAATTATATTAGAATTTGTGTATAAAAATTATAACAATTGTAATTTCATTTGTTAATTACTCCATCAAAATAATTATATAAATTTGTTAATCACGGTCAAATATCAATTATCATTTTTAATGTGATGATTAAAAGAAATTAATTATGTTATGATTAAATAAAATTTTAATCAAATTAAGAAACACCTTTGATCCACAGGCACTTGGGGTCAGGATAATTTTTTTTATGGAATAAAAAGCCAATAAATGAGTTTACAGTGTGTATTCACTCGTTTGGTAACTAGTCTGACATGTCTCATTGTGAAATATTGACCTCGGAAAAATAAATTTTTCTTTATTATATAAGAACAAGGCATGAATCTTATCCAAGTTCTAAAAATAGCTCAAGTTTTATTTACTGGAATCCCCAAGTTTTATTTAAAAAACATACTGTTCCAAGTGTCCAGTCAGGAATGAGCTATGTCCGTTTAATATTCTCTTGATAATTACCACTTAACTTCACTATGTTACATCGTATTTCATTAAAATTTTGTGTTTTCTTCTATCCAAGCGAACAATAATTTTTATCGGGACGGAAGTCACTTCAAACATTTGAGGGGAGATAATTTCCCGTACTTAGAGGGTTCCCGATACGACTGCTTTATATGTAAAGTCTTAGTGAGTACCGTATGCGATTAATTTGGCGCGAAATTTAAAACAAAAGAGAAATAAGTCTTTATTATAAAACCAATATAACGTATGGATAATCGATGCCAGAATGTAAACAGGATTTCACATATTGAAACAAGAGTATAATTGCATGGTAAGATGCTCAAATTTTAACAGTTAATGTAAATTTACTCTGCAAAATTATCTGCCCCTTAATGTTTGAAGTGACTTCCGTCCAGATAAAAATTGTTGTTCGCTTGAATAGAAGAAAACACAAAATTTTAATGAAATACGATGAGACATGTCAGACTAGTTACCAAACGAGTGAATACACACTGTAAACTCATTTATTGGCTTTTTATTCCATAAAAAAAATTATCCTGACCCCAAGTGCCTGTGTTTTGATCTAGAGCTTTACAGCTTGTGCCAACATGTCAGTTAATTAAAGTTCAAAGTAATTTGTGAAATGTTTGATTAGCCAAAACATAAGCTGTAAAACTCTTCAGAATATATAAATATGTGCCACATCAGTGGCAATTATTTCACACGAAACCTTCACGATGTCTATTCTTTGTATTCATTGTTATGATCCTGTACGGCCAAAGCAGCAAGCAATCACTGCTTGTAACACATGTGATCGTTGGCAGCACCATAAATGCCCGAGGTTTAGTCCTGGTTTGCACACATTTAATTAGCTGTATAATTGATTAAGTTAAATAAACAAAAAGACAATGGGTTTACTGACCATAAAGATCTAAAGTCTGTTCTATTTTAACCGGTAAAAAATGTATAGAAAGTATATAGTTTATAGATATATATTTCTCTGTGCAGAAAGAAAAGTGATAATAGTGTTATTATATTTCTCTGTGCAGAAAGAAAAGTGATAATAGTGTTATATATTTTTTTAATCTTTCAAGGAGTTGCTTTCTTTTTTTACTGTATGTATTTGTGTTGAAATAGGAAATATGATTTTTGTGTTGAAATAAGAATTTGTAATTTAAAGAATTCATACTCTTATTTGATGATTTTTAGCCATATAAAAAAAAGAGTACATTAAACATTCAAAATATTACAAAAAATATCATATATTTTAACATTATTCATTAGCACTTAGATAGAAATAAGCGTAAGTACAGTTCATATCACTTAATAGAACAATGTTATCCTGGTTAGCTGGATGGTTGTGTGTTGGACCAAACTTAACTATGTGGCCTTCGTGTGTGTTGACTGTTGCTGCACATGTAAGTTCAGTGCATCTCCAATATACTAGTTGTTGCGGTTATTCTCAACCCTTTTAACTGTTGAATATATAGCTGATAATTTTTTCAAACAAAAATTAAAATATATCTTACCAAAAACAAATTAAACTGAACTTTAAGATTATTATTCTGATGTTATTTACCATGTTATTCATTAAAACAAACTTATTATTATCATTTAAAATTAAATATGTTCTATATTAAATAATTAAAAAAAACCTCTTTTTTTATATGTAAAACACCAATGAATTATATTGTATATGCCACACCTTTATCATTTTAATGGTATAAAATACAGGTGAAAAAAAATCAGACTACTTTTCAAGAAATGAACTATAATTGCTAAAACAACAAAACACCTTATGTTTATATATACCCCTAATTAAAAGTGGGCAAACCAGGATGACACCATGCCCGATGGGTATAACTGTACAGCAGTACAGATTAGCCCTTAGAGACGTAATAGAGCTAAACTAACTTTATTTTATTAAAAAAACTGACTTCATTAAATAAATATATTTAACATTTGTTTGTTTTTTCTGTACATTTAAGATCAAAGTAAAAACATGTACCAACATATTTAATCCATTAAGGTAATGCACTTATAACACAAGCACACGTTATGAAAAAATATATATCATATAAAAAGTAAGGGCAAAACCACCTAGGGCAAATGGGAATTGGGGCGAAATGACTCAATGCGAACTGTATTCAGAGCAAATAGACCCAGTGGTGAACGGGATTCGGAGTGACCCGGATTCACGTGCGATTTAGTCACTTTGACAGAAGTGGATGGCTGTCTTCAAAAGTCAGATGCAGCTATTAGTCTTAAATATAGTTATAGGTTCGATAACACTGTGTTTCAAAGAACTACTATTATGTCGTTTATTCTTTAAAAAGCTCTTTATAGATAGAGCTTGTATGGCCACACACTCGAATTTCGGCAATGTTCATTTAGCAATGTAAACAATGAATCCAAGGCTAAATTACTTTTAAAATATAGTGCATTTATTGTTCTAACCAAATGACTCATAAATCATGAAATATAGTGCATTTCAACCAAATTAACGTCTGTTAAAGCGACACACTTTCATTGCAGAAATTGGAGTATACACGTATATTTAGATTTCCCTAAGTCCCCTAGTTGATCCACCCCCAATTAAAGTGTAAAAAACATGAAAATATTTTATATTAGCTGTATTTATACAATTCACGTCAGAAGTGTGCATAATTGACTATTTTGCATTGAGACAAAGTTACCACAAGGTAAAAAATATAGGTTTTATTTTTCAAATTAAATTTGAAGTTTTTTGCAAGTAATTTAAACTGATAAAATGTATATAATTTGAAAGATTTGGGCAGATACTAATATGAAAATTAACAAATCTTATGTCTTCCATATGTGTTGTCCATGGTCAGGTGTGTATGTGAAGAACTTTATGTTATTATTTTCAATTTCAGAAAAAAACTATATACCGGTATTTCTGAAAAATATTTTGACAATATAAGAAATCTCAACGTCATTAATATACTGCATTTTTAATTGATGTATGATGATGGGTGGAGGATAGAAAAGTTACTGTAGATTCTTGGTTTATAAGTTACTTTATACACATGGTATGTATCTCTTTATTTTTCAGTATTCATATAAGAAAACATGGACCAAGTTGAGTTAGATGAAATTGCTGATAAACTTGATATCAAGTACAGTGTGCTTGACAACTTAAAGGATGGCAAGCTGACATACACTGCGAAAATTATACTGACTAATTATAGTACAGTAACATTAGATTATGAGAAGAAATGGGCTATTTATTTTTGCCACATTCGAATGATTGAGCCATCCATCCTCCCTGATGAAGGGGAGGCAATCATGGTGGATTCTGGTGTCAAGTTTAAGCATATAAATGGATGCTTGTTTAAACTAGAACCTATCAAGTCTTTCAAACCTCTGAATAAAAACGAATCATTGGAAATTGTATTTAAAGCTCAGTATTATTCAGTAGCTAGATCAGATCTAATGCCAAATTGGTACATTACATCTGAAAGCCTAAAACCAAAGATACTTCAGTGTACTTCTCATCATGATTTACACTATGTTCAACCTTTCGATGAAGATGCAAAATGGAAGAGGTTTTCCTACATGTTGGACAATGGAACAATGAGACATGATAAGTATGACCCATGGACTCCGCAGGACAGATTTATGAAAAATAAGACAGAAAATTTGAAGAAGCCTGGAAAAGATGTGATTCCAACTCCATATGAGATGAGTTTAGACAAAAGCAAGATAATTGACTTCTCAAACGGAAACTGGATTATATGTTATGAAAAGGAAATTGCAATAGAGGTCAAGTATTTGAAAGGTAAATACATGGATTATTTCAAGAAATTTCTATTGAGCTCTTTATATTTAATCTTTTGCTGGAATAATCTTCAATACATGTAGTAACTTTTATTAAACTACTGCAAGCAAATAATATGAATAATAATGTTTTCAGATTTACTCATCATTCTACAATTTTTAGAAATTATTTAAGATATTTTCCATTAGTGCCATGTGGTATCCCATTTTATCTAAAATTAAGTATGTATCTTGTCAAAATCTGAAAAATAAAAGATTGATACAACCTGCTTGATACAAAACCTTGTATTATATATATGTGATCCAAGATGTACTTTTGTCTGAACTACTTCTTGACGTCACAATGAATGGTATAACCAATGATTCATTGAATTACTTTAATTCTATGAATGAAATATGATGTCATAATACATGTACGTGTGACGTTAGGGACTCTATTTTATAAACAAATGTTTTGTTGAATGCTAAATTCTAAATTTTTAACATTAGTTTTGTTTTGCCTTTTTATACTTTTTATATACGAATGTACACAACTGTCTCGACATGTCAGATACAGGTAGTTGTACCTACACATAATGTATGTAATGTGTATTTATCTAATATTAAGTATGTATTTCGTCAAAATATGAAAAATTAGCGATTGATACAACCTGTGTGATAAAAAACCTTGTAGCATCTATATATGTGATACGATACAAGATGTACTTTTGTCGGAACTACTTCTTGGTGTCACAATTAAAAGTATAACCAATGATTGGGTGAATGACTTTCATTCTATGAATGAAATATGACGTCATAATATGAGTGACGTTGGAGACTATATTTTGTGAACAAATGCTTTATCGAATGTTAAATTAAAAATTTTTAAGATTCATTTTTGTTATGTTCTTTGTATACTTCTTAATTTTAGATGGATTTATTACAAACATTTCAGTGTAGGTACAACTACCTGTATCAGGTCTCGACAGTTGCATACATTCCGCATCACAACTCAAAGCTGCATGTCTCGTAGTGATACGAATGTACACAACTGTCTGGACGTGATGTAGTTGTACCTACACATAATGTATATATGTACATGATAACTTCATGTAAAGTAGGGGGACATAACCCTAGGTATTGACAGATACAATCATTGTAATAACCACTTTCCAAAGTAATTTAATAACAAAAAGCAGACAAAACTCAAGCAGTGAACTTAGGTGACACATACAGCTTCATAGTGAAGTAGAACAACAGGATTTGTGATTAATATTAGAAGTCAGGACTTTCTGGTCAATACTTGACAATAGACAGTTCTAAAATCTGACAGGTATGAAATTCAATAACACACTTTAGGTACATGTAAACATGGTAATAACAAGATTTTAAGTACATGTACATGTAGGGGCTGATTTGACTAATATTACAGTTGAGCGAGATAGATAGAAAACAGTGTGAGACAGATTATAGTTAATTGGAATTGATGTTTGTAAAGTGGAATCGTTGTTAATACATATGACTCATAAGCTAACCTGTTTGGTTGATCAGAACCTGATGGTACAGTATAATACAACTAATATAATATGAACTGCCTATTTGAATATACATGTATAGTACCAAGCTTGTAGAAGGCAGTCTGGTAGTAGGACTGACTGTATACAAATAAGTCATTTGAAAATCTTGTGTCCATAAAATTAAACACCTTGCCAAATGATGATTAATTTCTGTTTAAAATTCTGGGTTTTCTCTGCATACATTATTGTCCTCCTCAGTAAACTTTATTGACTTGTTGCTGTAAATCCACATACATGTGCATTCTGTAAATCATAATGCTTACCTTACAATGTTTTGTTTTTCTTCACAGAAATACTTAATTTAGGATTAGAAATGAAGGAGATTAACAGGAATGATAGTCTAAATTGTGAAAATGTGATTATTATGAAACTGGATAATGTGCTTGTTGGAGATAAGGATGATGATCAGACTGAAGCATATCATCTTATAATAAATGACGAGCCTGCTAAAGTTGAAATTATAGGAAATGAACCATGTGGTGTGTTTTATGGCATTCAGACACTTCTGGCATTATTAACAGATCACAAACTACCTGTGGGTGTAGTAAAAGACAGGCCTCGGTACCCTTATAGAGGGATGCAGTTAGATGTGTCACGAAACTTTCATAGTAAATCTCGGGTGTTAAAATTACTTGATGTTATGGCTATGTACAAGATGAATAAATTTCATTTTCATTTGACGGATGATGAAGGGTGGAGGATAGAAATTCCAGGATTAGAGGAACTGACAATGGTAACTGGCACTATTATCATTTGGACTTGTTTAATTAAGACTGGGTTTCAAAAACCCGCAAGTTTAGAAAATTACCAAACTTCTGTTTCCATGAAATACTAGTAGCTATAGCTTTATTTATTACTTTTTAGATAAAATGTGAATTTCACAGTTTTGTGTTAGTGAGGTGATTCCACTAGTTTTGGATTACTTAATTTAACCCTGATTTTGCATCTGATACTCTGGTAAATACTACTATAGCTACCGTGAGTACATACACATGTATACAACCTAGCAGTTTTCTATAAAACTATTTTCATAACTGCTCATGTTTAATCTGTGGGGGGTTTTTTTGCAGGTTGGTGGTAGAAGAGGTCATGACCTTACAGAGAGGACTTGTATTTTACCTATGCTAGGTTCAGGGCCCTTTTTTGACACCTCTGGAACAGGACATTATACTGTTCAGGAATATAAAGAAATATTGCAGTATGCCAAGGATCGTCTCATTGAAGTGATACCAGAGATTGATATGCCAGGTCACAGCCATGCCGCCATCAAATCTATGAGAGCTAGATATCTGAGATACAAAGAGGAAGGAGACATGGATAAAGCAGAGGAATTTTTACTGACAGACCTGGATGATGATAAATACTTCCTGTCATGTCAGTTGTATTCAGAAAACGCCATGAATCCAGGTGTAGAGTCAACATACACATTCATTGAAAAGATTGTAGTAGAAATAATGAAAATGCACGAGGATATCAGTCCATTGAAAACATTCCATTTTGGTGGTGATGAAGTTCCGTATGAGGCTTGGCTGGAATCACCTGCATGTAAAAAGCTAGTAATGACAAAAGAAGTTCAATCATTTAGTGAACTGATGGAATATTTTATTAAAAAGGTTGCTAAGATTGTAGCTCGACATGACTTGTGTCTTGGGGCATGGCAAGATGGCATGATTCATGATGAAGTAATGTTGGAACCAATGAAAAGATCATGTTTTCCAAATAAGGAAGTTTATGCATATGCATGGCAAAATGTGTGGGAATCAGGCTTATCAGGATGTGCGTACAAATTAGCAAATGAAGGTTATAAGGTAATTATCAGCCATTTTCATGGCCAGATGCTAAAGATGACAACATGAAAAATGAAAGGTATTATATATACTGTTGCACTTTCAGGATGTCAGCAGTTAGTTAACATGTTATATAAAGTTCTTATTTCTTATTTAGCAAAACATCGTTAAACTTCTAAATGTCAATTTGATTTGTTTATCTTCACAATTTGTTTTATATCTCTATGTACTTCATGAAAGGCTTTTTTTTCTCACTTTCAAAACTATAGAACGAAGACCCATATGAGCTTTTGCCATCAGTTGGCCTTCATGTTGGCACTTAATTATATATATAAGTTGGTCAAAATCATCCTTCATGTTCTAAAGGTTTTTTTATCAAGTGTTTGATTTTTGTTGCAAAAATGCTCAGAATGTGAGATCATTCAGAGAGAAATGATCAGATAACTCTTTCCTAAGAATTATTGTTCGTTAATGACCATTTTTACTATTTTGTTGTATTTAATTGGCTTTTGTTTGAAAATGTAAACAGCATATCAAGTATAAGAAAGACAAGCTCTGCATATAACCCAATCGTTGTTGTATTTGACATTATCATTTTGTGAAGATGAATGTTTACTTAACATCCAGCTTGAAATTTTCCAGCTATATTAAGAACAAACAATTAATCAATGCAAAAAGGGATATCGTTGGCCTCACATGAACAAAATTTAGACTTCCACAGAAAAGTATGGAGTAATCTGTAGGGATGAAGAATTTAGCCTTTTGTCAAGTAATAGCTTCAGAAAGCTGAATCTTTTTTGAAAGCTACACAAAAAAGGTCTTAATCATGCATGGAGCATTGCACATTCCAAGTTCATGTATGTCACCTACCGTGTCCTGCAGTCAAGCTTATTGTATGGTAACCTGGCAACATTGAACAACATGTCAGCCTTCCGTATCTGCTACCTGGGCATGAGCTGTGCATATCTGTATGTCAAACAACATGTCAGCCTCCCCTATCTGCTACCTGGGGATCTGCTTTGCAGATCTGTAGGTCAAACAACATCCAACAGCATGTCAGTCTCCCCTATCTGCTACCGGGGATGTGCTGTGCAGATCTGTAGGTCGAACAACTTCCCAACAACATGCCAGCCTCCCTATCTCCTGGGGATGTGCTGTGCAGATCTGTAGGTCGAGCATTGTAAATCCTACCAGTGTGAAGTTGAAGTTAATTGTCTTCCAGGTTAGTGATTTAGGATCGTCTAATCTTGCCTTGAATTTAAATTGTCATAAAAGGAAAGTTACTGGTTTATGTCGGACAATGTTAGCTAAGATTTCAATTGTTCCAGGCTCAGCAAACCCCATCATACAACATATCTTACTGTCAGATTTTTTCACCTATGTTGGGTTGTATTTATGTTAAAAGTTATTGGCATACAATCCTGTGTTGTGTGTACATCCACAGGCTTAAGATTTGTCATATATTTCTTAATATAGGTTATAATGGCACAAGGTACACACCTTTATTTCGACCACCCACACGAACCTGATCCCGAGGAGAGAGGACTGTACTGGGCAACACGATATATTGATACAAGGAAAACATTTGGATTTATGCCTGATAATATTTATGGTAATGCTGATGTCAAACTGACTGGGGAACCAATCACACAAAAGGATTTAGACAACCATGTTTTAGAACATGTTCCATTGAAGAAGATAAAGAATGTTGTTGGTAAGGCCATCATGTGTGAGAATTATATTTGCCTTCTTCATACATGTACTTGAAACTTTAAAGGTTGATTCTTACACACAGAAGTGATTGCCATGCAGTACTTTATCAGCTGAAGTATTTTATGACTCTGACTAATGTCTTCAATAAAATTTTGATTTACAGAGATGATCCTTCAACCAGTTTCATTTGACACAAAAAAAGAGTGAACCCACAATTGGAGCTCTGCCAGTTTCAGTCTTAAAATCAACTGAATTGTTTTATATGATTTATTGAATGTTCAGTTTACCATTTGACTTATTATATCTCACAGCTTTATTTTATTGTTACTTCATAGTAGTTTTACTTTTTTTCATTTTTTGTTTTTTAGTTTCATATTGTTCAGTTTCTTTTTCCTTTCTTTTGGTTTGTGGCATTCATGCTTAATGACCATTGACATCTCTAATAATCTTTTAAATGCTAAGAATGAATACTAATCATACACAATTATTGTTTTAGGTATGCAAGGTCAGTTATGGTCAGAACTAGTCAGGATACCAGATCATATGGATTGTATGATCTTTCCAAGGTTAATTTCCTTGGCAGAGAGAGCCTGGCATAAGGCATCGTGGGAAAATGAAGAAAACATGGAAGACAGAAAACGACTAGAGACTTCTGATTGGACATTGTTTGCTAACAGCTTGGGATACAAGGAACTTGAGAGGTTAGATAGCATGGGAGTAGCCTACCATATACCACCACCTGGTGCAAGGTAGGATCTTATGCTAATTTGAATGGGTGTCTGAATATTAAATAACAGTCTCCTTTATTCCTAATATAATCTTTACATGTCCTGAATATTCAATATGAAGGCAAGCAATATTTAAAGCTTATAACACTGATTACAAAATGATGGCAAATAAATAATAAACAGTTTAATTTCAGATCAGAAGTTTATATTTATAATTATAATAATGATGAGTAATTGTTAGTGTGTCACCTGACCTTGACCTAAATTTGGTTTTTGGGTATCTAGGTTGCTGATGAAAGGTATATGACTGTGTTTCCTGTTTGACCTCAATTACATGTTCCAGTGACTATGTTATTGATTTCAGTGAGTTCCTTAGTAACCTTCATGAATGCTTGGATGATAATATTTGGTATATACTAGTAGGCTGCTGATGATGTACTTAACAGTTGCCTGACCTTGACTTCAATTTCTCAGTCCAATGATCTTGTTAGAGTTATTGGATTATCAGTCAGTTCCTGAGTAACTATGTATGGTGGGATGACAATATTTGGCATATAGGTTGCTAGTGAAAGGTATATGACAGTCTGGTTGGTGTCACTTGACCTTGACCTCAATTTTACGGTCCAGTGACTATATTTGAAGTTCTTGTATTAGGTCAATTTCTGTGCATTAAATATTTTATTTGATTACAATTTTTTTTCTTACATGATGCTCATGAAGTAATTTTTTATACCCTCTATAAGGATATGAGTGTCTGTCTGTTGCACCGCCTGCCTGTCCATGCATTGCTGGTTTCCAGATGATAAGTTGAAAACGCGTCAACAGATTTTGTTGAAGATAAAGTTAAATTTTCAGCACAATCCAAATTGTAGTTTTAGACTTAGGCCAATTCAACTATTTTTGGTAAACAGTTGAAGGTTTTCAGATAATAACATGAAAATGTGTTAACAGATTTGTTTAAATATTGCACAGGTTTTAAGTACTAAATGAAAATTACAAGTTGAATTTTCAGTTTCAATTTTTAGCAAAATCCAATTTGTTGTTTTCGACTAGGCCAATTCAGTTTTGTTTTGGTCAGCATTTGAAGGTTTCCAAAGTATAACTAGAAAACAGGTCAACAGATTTTGTTAAAACATTGCACACCTGTTTAGTACTACAAAATTAAGATACTAGTAATGTTCAATTTATAGTACAGTCCCTTTTGTTGTTTTTGAGAAAGACCAATTATAAAAAAAATATCAAAACTTGGCTTTTTTTCAAAAGTATTACTTGAAAAACAGATTTTGTTAAACTTGGCATAGCTGTTAAATCTTATAAAACAAAGATAGTCAAACTTGCAGCACAATCCCATTTGTAGATTTAAAGTTTTGCCAATTTGAAATTTTTATAGGTCCCAATATCAAGCTAAACAATAATCTTCTGCTTATTTGTTATTAAGTCAAATGTGTGCATGAATATTGTTTTTTAAATGCAATGTGGTGGGAATCATTTAATGTCTCATAAAATACCCTATTTTTTCACTACTGACATTTTTCTATCCACTCTACCTGTAGCTGAAAGAAGTTTCATTGTCATTTGGGGGGGGAGAGATATACTGTCTTATGGTTTATTGATATGACAACATAATTTTGGATATTAAAAAGCTAAAAAATGTTGTTGTAATTTTCATCCATAGAGATAATTGTTGCAAATCTAAACCACTGGACCAATCAACGTTGGCCTTATTTATATCCTTGTGTGTGAACTGTAAATGCACAAATGGAAAAAAACTTGTATTGTTCAACCAAATAAGTTTAGACTTCATTCTTATAAGAAGAATACCGTTAACATATTTTGCGTTGGTCTGAAAAATTCAGACTTTTTCCAGTTTGTTGAATATGCATATAAGAACTATAAAACTCTCACCTTAGACCACAGGAGAATTAAAACCAAACATGATATTGTAGAATTGAGCATGGACAGTTAGAAATAAATGTGGTTTATCCAGGCCTGGTGTTGATGTACAGTTTAGATGATGGTGAGACATGGCAGATGTATGACAATCCAGTAGAAATCACAGATGATGTAGATATATTACTGTACACCAAGTAAGTAGATTCATATATGAAATGTTTGACATGTTTATGCTACAATAAATTAATTTACGTGTACATGTAATTAACAGTAGATTGAATTTGTTGTATGTTCTGTGTCATGCTAGTTTACAAATCTCTTTTGTTATGGTCAGTTGTATTGTAGATGTATCCAATCTAAGTTAAGTTTATATTGTGTATTTAGAAACTTATTTTGAGAGGACAATTTTTAAAGCTCCTGACAACACGTCGTTTTCAAGATATAATCATTCTCATTAAAGGAGTGGAAATTGTAATACTGATTACATGATTTCATAAAAATTTAGGGCTCTTTTAGTGGAAAACTGCAACATTTGATATGAAATGGGATGGCATAAGAAAGACAATTAGAAATGAAACCTGTTCTATGTTGTGCCACGGTGCAAAGCCAACACTAAAACATAAATTTCTGGAAGGGGATTGAATTTTATTCTATTTTATGCCATTCGATCACTGTTAAAAAAGATTGTGTATTGAGGGAAGTGCCATAAATAAAATCATGTGAAACCATAAATCATGCGACATGATAATCTAACTACCTATCTTAAAAATGGCGTAATGACTTTAATTTCTATCTGTCTTTCTACAGATCAGCAGATGGCAAGAGATGTAGCAGACAGGTGACATTAAAGAAAGAGAAAGATACTCAAGACAAATAATGCTGTGAATAAATGGAAGAAATAATGGACTACGAATATTGATTAATACATATATTACAGAGTGATGATCTGTTAATATGTTAACAATGTGTTATACCACTGTTTTAAGTGATTTTAATACCTAACTGCAAGTTTTCATGCATAAAAATACATCTCTACATTGGTTGTAGGACTTTAGCATAGATTGTTGTGTGAACTGTGACATCAGTCTTTTTGTTGCTGTTACACATGGTGTATTTCTTTTGTGAGTACATGTAATTCACATTTGACTACAACTAAATTACTTTCAGCATTTTTTAGATAATGTGTAATTTTTATTTACACATTTTCAGATACTGACTGTTGTAGTGATGTAGTAAATGTTGTCAAAAACATGATGAATAGAAGGTAACGGTAAGGTCAAGGACATTGCAGCTGTTATTTACAGATGTCCTTTAAACCTTACAAGTCTTCTAAAACAAGTCTTTGAATTCCACAGGACTATAATTCAACATTTTGTGCAGTTTATGTTAAGTCTGGATATTAAAATAAAATGATAATTTCTAAGCTGTTGTGTTGTGTATGTCTTCATATCAGCTGTGCACTTTTTGTCGAGACATATGTATGGGAATCCGGCGGCGGCGGCGGTGTAAACACTTGACATCTTGCTTCATATCTCTGTAAGCCCAAGCCCTAGGTCCATCAAATTTGGTCCAGAGGTAGCTTATGATGAGTACTTGCCAGTCAGTCACCTGACCTTGACCTCAATTTCACGGTCCAGTGACTACGTTAAAGTTTTTGGGTTACGACAGTTCCTCTGTAACTATGCATGGTAGGATGACAATATTTGGTGTATAGGTTGCTGATGACTAGTACATGACTGTCTGGTAGGTGTCACCTGACCTTGACCTCAATTTCACGGTCCAGCGACTACGTTAAAGTTTTTGGGTTACGACAGTTCCTCTGTAACTATGCATGGTAGGATGACAATATTTGGTGTATAGGTTGCTGATGACTAGTACATGACTGTCTGGTAGGTGTCACCTGACCTTGACCTCAATTTCACGGTCCAGCGACTACGTTAAAGTTTTTGGGTTACGACAATTCCTCTGTAACTACGCATGGTAGGATGACAATATTTGGTGTATAGGTTGCTGATGACTAGTACATGACTGTCTGGTAGGTGTCACCTGACCTTGACCTCAATTTCACGGTCCAGCGACTACGTTAAAGTTTTTGGGTTACGACAGTTCCTCTGTAACTACGCATGGTAGGATGATAATATTTGGTGTATAGGTTGCTGATGACTAGTACATGACTGTCTGGTAGGTGTCACCTGACCTTGACCTCAATTTCACGGTCCAGCGACTACGTTAAAGTTTTGGGGTTACGACAGTTCCTCTGTAACTACGCATGGTAGGATGACAATATTTGGTGTATAGGTTGCTGATGACTAGTACATGACTGTCTGGTAGGTGTCACCTGACCTTGACCTCAATTTCACGGTCCAGCGACTGCGTTAAAGTTTTTGGGTTACGATAGTTCCTCTGTAACTACGCATGGTAGGATGACAATATTTGGTATATAGGTTGCTGATTAATAGTACATGACTGTCTGGTAGGTTCCACCTGACCTTGACCTCAATTTCACGGTCCAGTGACTACATTAAAGTTTTTGGGTTACGGCTGTTCCCTGTAACTATGCAGGGTATGGTGACAATATTTTGTATACAGGCCGCTGCTGATATTTAATGCTATTTACGTAATGCTTATGACGAAATTTATTTTCGTTACTGATGCGGAATGCAGGCGAGACGTTTTTCTGTGTCCACACTTGTGGTGTTTTAATCCTGTTTAATTTAATTCCATGCCATGGTTTTGGGGCAGTTGCGGAAAGATATGAGTACCCCAAGTATAATGGATGGATGCTCCCATCACTATGTATGCCCCACTTTTTAAGCAGCGGTTATAATGAAATACTTGTACAGTTAATAAATAAATGTTGGAACAAAAATATACCTTTTCTAATAGTATTATACCACAATTATATGTCAAATTGTACTTTATTTCAGCTTTATCTGTTATAAGTTATTAATATAATTTATGATAATGTCCAACTTGTTTGTGATTTATGAAAACCATTCCAAAGGTTGTATATATGTAAGTTTGTGTTGGAAACAGATGGCCAGTAATGATTCTGTGTTTGTTAGTGTACCAGTCTTTGTGTAGGACTCAGTTATATTCCACTGAGAGGAGATGATGGACTAGGCTGGATGGCAGTTGCTGTAAGAGGAATTTGAATATATTGTTCAGTATTTTGTCTGTTTAATGTTTGCTTTCACAACTTTAAAGAGTCATGTCCATAAAGCCATATTTTGATGGATTATTTCAAGGCTTACTCTTTTTTAGCTCACCTGACCCGAAGGGTCATGTGAGGTATTGCCATCACTTTGCGTCCGTCGTCGTCGTCGTTAACTTTTCTTTAAAAATCTTCTCCTTCAAAACCACTGAAGGGATTGCTTTGAAACTTTGCACACATCATCAGTAAGATGTCCTCTGCCAAGTTTGCACAAATCATGGCCTCAGACCAACCAACATGGCCACCATGGCTAAAAATAGAACAGGGGGGTCAAAATACAGTTTTTGGCTTATAGTTCAAAAAGTAAAACAGATACAAGAAAACCAAAGAGACTTTCCTTCTTCAGCATCAAAAGCTCTACAAAACACTCCATTGGGTCAAAGTTGTATGATGACTCCTTGTAGGAGTTATTGCCCTTTAATTGTCAAAATTTATGATTTTTGCCATTTTTGCCTCAAAATCTTGAAAATTATTAGAACTTGAGAAAAAGAAAGCATTGCTTAATTGTTCTGCTCTATGAGGGCTACAAAAATGACTTTAGGGGTAATATTGTCTGATGAACCATTTAAGAGTTATTCCCCTTGAACTGTTTTTTTTAATTCGGTTTTAATTGATTTTTTAAAAATATTCTCTGAAACCACTGAAAGTACTGCTTTGAAACTTTGTACACATCTTCTGTCAAATGTCCTCAACCAAGTTTGCACCAACCATGGCTGCAGAATAACCAACATGGCCACCATGGCTAAAAATAGAATGGAGGGAGGGGGGTAAAATACAGTTTTTGGCTTACATTTAAAGAAGTGTAACAGATAAAGGAAAACCGAAGAGACATGCCTTCATCTGCATCAAAAGCTCTACGAAACACTCCATTGGGTTGAAGTTGTATGAGGACTCTTTATAGAAGTTATTCCCCTTTAATTGTCAAAATTTATTATTTTTGACATTTTTGCCTCAAAATCTTGAAAATTATTAGAACTAGAGAAAAAGTTAGATTTGCTTAATTGTTCTGCTTTATGAGGGCTACAAAAATGACTAAGGGTCAAGATTGTCTGGTGAACCGTTTAGGAATTATTCTCCTTGAACATTTTTTTAATAAATTTTACTTGATTTTAAAAAATCTTCTCCTCTTTAACCCATTAAAGGACTTCTTTGAAACATTGCACACATCATCTTTAGGACGTCCTCTACCAAAATTGTGCAAATCATGACACCTGACTACCTACATAGCTACGTTGGCTTAAAATTGAAAAGGGGGGGGGGGGAGTAGTCGAGAGAGTTTTCGACTGATAGTTAAAAAAGTATAACAGGTACAGCAAATTTGAAGTGAACCTCCCTTCTACCTCTAAGCATCAAAAGCTCCTCCTTATAGGAGTTATTTCCCTTAAAAGGTCAAAATTAATGACTTTTGCAGAAGTGTTGGGCAATTCCTTATAGCAAAGAAAAGCTGGATAAAAAGGGTTGTTTGGTTTCAGGTTCAGCTTAGCGATACAGGCTCCTGGGAGCCTCTAGTTTAAAGTACTTATATTGGCCACATTCCTAAGCTTCAAACTATCTATTAGGGTCAGGTTATATGTCCTAACACAATTTTTGGTGGCCAATGTCCAAGTGCAAAACAACTTTAAAAAATAACTCCCCGAAAAGCAAAACATATGTTTTTTGAGGGTACAAGTGGAGAATAAAAATCATCATATTGTCATCAACAAAGTCAGAGGTCAGAATACACCCTTTCCTGATTTTTGTCTACCAAGCTAGTGTCAAGATTGAGAAATTTATATCTCGCTTCTTGACATAAACTTTGATATAATTGTAAGTCTGTGACAATTGTGGGCGCCTGTCACCTAACCACTGCCAAACATACCAGTCTAATGTTTCCTTTTTGTCTTTCAGCTCTACTAACATTTTTGTGAAGTCTTGCTTTTTGTGGTTTGAAAAAGCTTCCTGTCCTTTTTGATTTCATTAAGTCAAAGTATACATTTATTTTGGACAAACCCATATAATGGCTAGGTATTCATGGGGGCAAGTTTCGCCAAAAGATTTTTCCAATATTCATGAAGTCTGCTCCACCATTTAATTTATTCCAGATACATATTTGTTTGTACGTTTTATAATAAAATAATTCACAAGTTGTTCCTAAGGATGAATTTTATTTGTTGCTCCTGTCCAGGAGTAGATTGTTAGCTTAAATTTAATTTCATGCATTGTCTGTGTACCTATTCTAATTTATGGCGATCTTCAAGTGGTTAGTGGTGTTTGCTTGTAATATTTCTATAGACGTGGGTCATTAGCAAGAAGAAAGACATGCGACCAATACACATTCCGGTGAATCGTTATTGGCATCAAACATTAGGCAAGTAATATTTTTAAGTGAAAGTTGCTGAAGATGTCGCCTATTCGATCGATGGGTTTTGATTGAATGTTTGCTTCAGGTCCAGCGAGTATAGCTGAAAAATTGCTGAAAGTGGCGTTATATGCCGTTCATTCAAACAAACAAACCTCCAGCAATAAGCTATATGCCCCAGTGTTTTCCCTTTATGTGACTGTTCTAAGCCAGTATGTTATGTCCTAGTGTTTTCCCTTTATGTGACTGTTCTAAGCCAGTATGTTATGTCCTAGTGTTTTCTCTTTTTGTGACTGTTATAAGCCAGTATGTTATGTCCTAGTGTTTTCCCTTTTTGTGACTGTTATAAGCCAGTATGTTATGCCCTAGTGTTTTCTCTTTTTGTGACTGTTCTAAGCCAGTATGTCATTTCCTAGTGTTTTCCCTTTATGTGACTGTTATAAGCCAGTATATTATGTCCTAGTGTTTTCCTTTATGTGACTGTTATAAGCCAGTATGTAACGTCCTAGTGTTTTCCATTTATGTGACTGTTCTAAGCCAGTATGTTATGTCCTAGTGTTTTCTCTTTTTGTGACTGTTATAAGCCAGTATGTTATGCCCTAGTGTTTTCTATTTTTGTGACTGTTATAAGCCAGTATGTTACGTCCTAGTGTTTTCCCTTTATGTGACTGTTATAAGCCAGTATGTTATGCACTAGTGTTTTCCCTTTGTGTGACTGTTATAAGCCAGTATGTTATGTCCTAGTGTTTTCCCTTTATGTGACTGTTATAAGCCAGTATGTTATGTCCTAGTGTTTTCCCTTTATAGGACCGTTATAAGCCAGAATGTTATGTCCTAGTGTTTTCCCTTTATGTGACTGTTATAAGCCAGTATGTTATGTCCCAGTGTTTTCCTGTTATATGACTGTTATAAGCCAGTATGTTATGCCCTAGTGTTTTCCCTTTATGTGACTGTTATAAGCCAGTGTGTTATGTCCTTGTGTTTTCCCTTTATGGGACTGTTATAAGCCAGTATGTTATGTCCTAGTGTTTTCCCTTTATGTGACTGTTATAAGCAAGTATGTCTTTTCCTAGTGTTTTCCTGTTATGTGACTCTTATAAGCCAGTATGTTATGTCCTATTGTTTTCCCTTTATGTGACTGTTATAAGCCAGTATGTTATGTCCTAGTGTTTTCCCTTTATGTGACTGTTATAAGCCAGTATGTTATGTCCTAGTGTTTTCCCTTTTTGTGACTGTTATAAGCCAGTATGTTATGTCCTAGTGTTTTCCCTTTATGTGACTGTTATAAGCCAGTATGTCATTTCCTAGTGTTTTCCCTTTATGTGACTATTATAAGCCAGTATGTTACGTCCTAGTGTTTTCCTTTTATGTGGCTGTTATAAGCCAGTATGTTACGTCCTGGTGTTTTCCTTTTATGTGACTGTTATAAGCCAGTATGTTATGTCCTAATGTCTTCCCTTTATGTGACTGTTATAAGCCAGTATATTATGTCCTAGTGTTTTCTCTTTTTGTGACTGTTATAAGCCAGTATGTTATGTCCTAATGTTTTCCCTTTTTGTGACTGTTATAAGCCAGTATGTTATGTCCTATTGTTTTCCTTTTATGTGACTGTTATAAGCCAGTATGTTATGTCCTAATGTTTTCCCTTTATGTGACTGTTATCAGCCAGTATGGTATGTCCTAGTGCTTTCTCTTTTTGTGACTGTTATAAGCCAGTATGTTACGTCCTAGTGTTTTCTTTTTTTGTGACTGTTATAAGCCAGTATGTTATGTCCTAGTGTTTTCTCTTTTTGTGACTGTTATAAGCCAGTATGTTATGTCCTAGTGTTTTCCCTTTTTGTGACTGTTATAAGCCAGTATGTTATGCCCTAGTGTTTTCTCTTTTTGTGACTGTTCTAAGCCAGTATGTCATTTCCTAGTGTTTTCCCTTTTTGTGACTGTTATAAGCCAGTATGTTATGTCCTAGTGTTTTCCCTTTATGTGACTGTTATAAGCCAGTATGTTATGTCCTAGTGTTTTCCCTTTTTGTGACTGTTATAAGCCAGTATGTCATTTCCTAGTGTTTTCCCTTTATGTGACTGTTATAAGCCAGTATGTTATGTCCTAGTGTTTTCCCTTTATGTGACTGTTATAAGCCAGTATGTTATGTCCTAGTGTTTTCTCTTTTTGTGACTGTTATAAGCCAGTATGTTATGTCCTAGTGTTTTCTCTTTATGTGACTGTTATAAGCCAGTATGTTATGTCCTAGTGTTTTCCCTTTATAGGACCGTTATAAGCCAGTATGTTATGTCCTAATGTTTTCCCTTTTTGTGACTGTTATAAGCCAGTATGTTATGTCCTAGTGTTTTCCCTTTATGTGACTGTTATAAGCCAGTATGTTATGTCCTAGTGTTTTCCCTTTATGTGACTGTTATAAGCCAGTATGTTATGTCCTAGTGTTTTCCCTTTATGTGACTGTTATAAGCTAGTATGTTATGTCCTAGTGTTTTCCCTTTATGTGACTGTTATAAGCCAGTATGTTATGCCCTAGTGTTTTCCCTTTATGTGACTGTTATAAGCCAGTATGTTATGTCCTAGTGTTTTCCCTTTATGTGACTGTTATGAGCCAGTATGTTATGCACTAGTGTTTTCCCTTTATGTGACTGTTATAAGCCAGTATGTTATGTCCTAGTGTTTTCCCTTTATGTGACTGTTATAAGCCAGTATGTTACGTCCTAGTGTTTTCCCTTTATAGGACTGTTATAAGCCAGTATGTTATGTCCTAGTGTTTTCCCTTTATGTGACTGTTATAAGCCAGTATGTTATGTCCTAGTGTTTTCCTGTTATGTGACTGTTATAAGCCAGTATGTTATGCCCTAGTGTTTTTCTTTTATGTGACTGTTCTAAGCCAGTATGTTATGTCCTAGTGTTTTCCCTTTATGTGACTGTTCTAAGCCAGTATGTTACGTCCAGTGTTTTCCCTTTATGTGACTGTTATAAGCCAGTATGTTATGTCCTAATGTTTTCCCTTTATGTGACTGTTATAAGCCAGTATGTTATGTCCTAGTGTTTTCCCTTTATGTGACTGTTATAAGCCAGTATGTTACGTCGTAGTGTTTTCTCGTTTTGTGACTGTTATAAGCCAGTATGTTATGTCCTAGTGTTTTCCCTTTATGTGACTGTTATAAGCCAGTATGTTAGAGTCGTAGTGTTTTCTCTTTTTGTGACTGTTATAAGCCAGTATGTTATGTCCTAGTGTTTTCCCTTTATGTGACTGTTATAAGCCAGTATGGTATGTCCTAGTGCTTTCTCTTTTTGTGACTGTTATAAGCCAGTATGTTACGTCCTAGTGTTTTTTCTTTTTGTGACTGTTATAAGCCAGTATGTTATGTCCTAGTGTTTTCTCTTTTTGTGACTGTTATAAGCCAGTATGTTATGTCCTAGTGTTTTCCCTTTTTGTGACTGTTATAAGCCAGTATGTTATGCCCTAGTGTTTTCTCTTTTTGTGACTGTTCTAAGCCAGTATGTCATTTCCTAGTGTTTTCCCTTTTTGTGACTGTTATAAGCCAGTATGTTATGTCCTAGTGTTTTCCTTTTATGTGACTGTTATAAGCCAGTATGTTATGTCCTAGTGTTTTCCCTTTTTGTGACTGTTATAAGCCAGTATGTCATTTCCTAGTGTTTTCCCTTTATGTGACTGTTATAAGCCAGTATGTTATGTCCTAGTGTTTTACCTTTATGTGACTGTTATAAGCCAGTATGTTATGTCCTAGTGTTTTCCCTTGATGTGACTGTTATAAGCCAGTATGTTATGTCCTAGTGTTTTCCCTTTATGTGACTGTTATAAGCCAGTATGTTATGTCCTAGTGTTTTCTCTTTTTGTGACTGTTATAAGCCAGTATGTTATGTCCTAGTATTTTCCCTTTATGTGACTGTTATAAGCCAGTATGTTATGTCCTAGTGTTTTACCTTTATGTGACTGTTATAAGCCAGTATGTTATGTCCTAGTGTTTTCCCTTTTTGTGACTGTTATAAGCCAGTATGTTATGCCCTAGTGTTTTCTCTTTTTGTGACTGTTCTAAGCCAGTATGTCATTTCCTAGTGTTTTCCCTTTTTGTGACTGTTATAAGCCAGTATGTTATGTCCTAGTGTTTTCCTTTTATGTGACTGTTATAAGCCAGTATGTTATGTCCTAGTGTTTTCCCTTTTTGTGACTGTTATAAGCCAGTATGTCATTTCCTAGTGTTTTCCCTTTATGTGACTGTTATAAGCCAGTATGTTATGTCCTAGTGTTTTACCTTTATGTGACTGTTATAAGCCAGTATGTTATGTCCTAGTGTTTTCCCTTGATGTGACTGTTATAAGCCAGTATGTTATGTCCTAGTGTTTTCCCTTTATGTGACTGTTATAAGCCAGTATGTTATGTCCTAGTGTTTTCTCTTTTTGTGACTGTTATAAGCCAGTATGTTATGTCCTAGTATTTTCCCTTTATGTGACTGTTATAAGCCAGTATGTTATGTCCTAGTGTTTTACCTTTATGTGACTGTTATAAGCCAGTATGTTATGTCCTAGTGTTTTCCCTTTATGTGACTGTTATAAGCCAGTATGTTATGTCCTAGTGTTTTCCCTTTTTGTGACTGTTATAAGCCAGTATGTCATTTCCCAGTGTTTTCCCTTTATGTGACTGTTATAAGCCAGTATGTTATGTCCTAGTGTTTTCCCTTTATGTGACTGTTATAAGCCAGTATGTTATGTCCTAGTGTTTTCTCTTTTTGTGACTGTTATAAGCCAGTATGTTATGTCCTAGTGTTTTCTCTTTATGTGACTGTTATAAGCCAGTATGTTATGTCCTAGTGTTTTCCCTTTATAGGACCGTTATAAGCCAGTATGTTATGTCCTAATGTTTTCCCTTTTTGTGACTGTTATAAGCCAGTATGTTATGTCCTAGTGTTTTCCCTTTATGTGACTGTTATAAGCCAGTATGTTATGTCCTAGTGTTTTCCCTTTATGTGACTGTTATAAGCCAGTATGTTATGTCCTAGTGTTTTCCCTTTATGTGACTGTTATAAGCTAGTATGTTATGTCCTAGTGTTTTCCCTTTATGTGACTGTTATAAGCCAGTATGTTATGCCCTAGTGTTTTCCCTTTATGTGACTGTTATAAGCCAGTATGTTATGTCCTAGTGTTTTCCCTTTATGTGACTGTTATGAGCCAGTATGTTATGCACTAGTGTTTTCCCTTTATGTGACTGTTATAAGCCAGTATGTTATGTCCTAGTGTTTTCCCTTTATGTGACTGTTATAAGCCAGTATGTTACGTCCTAGTGTTTTCCCTTTATAGGACTGTTATAAGCCAGTATGTTATGTCCTAGTGTTTTCCCTTTATGTGACTGTTATAAGCCAGTATGTTATGTCCTAGTGTTTTCCTGTTATGTGACTGTTATAAGCCAGTATGTTATGCCCTAGTGTTTTTCTTTTATGTGACTGTTCTAAGCCAGTATGTTATGTCCTAGTGTTTTCCCTTTATGTGACTGTTCTAAGCCAGTATGTTACGTCCAGTGTTTTCCCTTTATGTGACTGTTATAAGCCAGTATGTTATGTCCTAATGTTTTCCCTTTATGTGACTGTTATAAGCCAGTATGTTATGTCCTAGTGTTTTCCCTTTATGTGACTGTTATAAGCCAGTATGTTACGTCGTAGTGTTTTCTCGTTTTGTGACTGTTATAAGCCAGTATGTTATGTCCTAGTGTTTTCCCTTTATGTGACTGTTATAAGCCAGTATGTTAGAGTCGTAGTGTTTTCTCTTTTTGTGACTGTTATAAGCCAGTATGTTATGTCCTAGTGTTTTCCCTTTATGTGACTGTTATAAGCCAGTATGGTATGTCCTAGTGCTTTCTCTTTTTGTGACTGTTATAAGCCAGTATGTTACGTCCTAGTGTTTTTTCTTTTTGTGACTGTTATAAGCCAGTATGTTATGTCCTAGTGTTTTCTCTTTTTGTGACTGTTATAAGCCAGTATGTTATGTCCTAGTGTTTTCCCTTTTTGTGACTGTTATAAGCCAGTATGTTATGCCCTAGTGTTTTCTCTTTTTGTGACTGTTCTAAGCCAGTATGTCATTTCCTAGTGTTTTCCCTTTTTGTGACTGTTATAAGCCAGTATGTTATGTCCTAGTGTTTTCCTTTTATGTGACTGTTATAAGCCAGTATGTTATGTCCTAGTGTTTTCCCTTTTTGTGACTGTTATAAGCCAGTATGTCATTTCCTAGTGTTTTCCCTTTATGTGACTGTTATAAGCCAGTATGTTATGTCCTAGTGTTTTACCTTTATGTGACTGTTATAAGCCAGTATGTTATGTCCTAGTCTTTTCCCTTGATGTGACTGTTATAAGCCAGTATGTTATGTCCTAGTGTTTTCCCTTTATGTGACTGTTATAAGCCAGTATGTTATGTCCTAGTGTTTTCTCTTTTTGTGACTGTTATAAGCCAGTATGTTATGTCCTAGTATTTTCCCTTTATGTGACTGTTATAAGCCAGTATGTTATGTCCTAGTGTTTTACCTTTATGTGACTGTTATAAGCCAGTATGTTATGTCCTAGTGTTTTCCCTTTATGTGACTGTTATAAGCCAGTATGTTATGTCCTAGTGTTTTCCCTTTATGTGTCTGTTATAAGCTAGTATGTTATGTCCTAGTGTTTTCCCTTTATGTGACTGTTATAAGCCAGTATGTTATGCCCTAGTGTTTTCCCTTTATGTGACTGTTATAAGCCAGTATGTTACGTCCTAGTGTTTTCCCTTTATGTGACTGTTATTAGCCAGTATGTTATGCACTAGTGTTTTCCCTTTATGTGACTGTTATAAGCCAGTATGTTATGTCCTAGTGTTTTCCCTTTATGTGACTGTTATAAGCCAGTATGTTACGTCCTAGTGTTTTCCCTTTATAGGACTGTTATAAGCCAGTATGTTATGTCCTAGTGTTTTCCCTTTATGTGACTGTTATAAGCCAGTATGTTATGTCCTAGTGTTTTCCTGTTATGTGACTGTTATAAGCCAGTATGTTATGCCCGAGTGTTTTTCTTTTATGTGACTGTTCTAAGCCAGTATGTTATGTCCTAGTGTTTTCCCTTTATGTGACTGTTCTAAGCCAGTATGTTACGTCAAGTGTTTTCCCTTTTTGTGACTGTTATAAGCCAGTATGTTATGTCCTAGTGTTTTCCCTTTATGTGACTGTTATAAGGTAGTATGTTATGTCCTAGTGTTTTCCCTTTATGTGACTGTTATAAGCCAGTATGTTATACCCTAGTGTTTTCCCTTTATGTGACTGTTATAAGCCAGTATGTTATGTCCTAGTGTTTTCCCTTTATGTGACTGTTATAAGCCAGTATGTTATGCACTAGTGTTTTCCCTTTATGTGACTGTTATAAGCCAGTATGTTATGTCCTAGTGTTTTCCCTTTATGTGACTGTTATAAGCCAGTATGTTACGTCCTAGTGTTTTCCCTTTATAGGACCGTTATAAGCCAGTATGTTATGTCCTAGTGTTTTCCCTTTATGTGACTGTTATAAGCCAGTATGGTATGTCCTAGTGCTTTCTCTTTTTGTGACTGTTATAAGCCAGTATGTTACGTCCTAGTGTTTTTTCTTTTTGTGACTGTTATAAGCCAGTATGTTATGTCCTAGTGTTTTCTCTTTTTGTGACTGTTATAAGCCAGTATGTTATGTCCTAGTGTTTTCCCTTTTTGTGACTGTTATAAGCCAGTATGTTATGCCCTAGTGTTTTCTCTTTTTGTGACTGTTCTAAGCCAGTATGTCATTTCCTAGTGTTTTCCCTTTTTGTGACTGTTATAAGCCAGTATGTTATGTCCTAGTGTTTTCATTTTATGTGACTGTTATAAGCCAGTATGTTATGTCCTAGTGTTTTCCCTTTTTGTGACTGTTATAAGCCAGTATGTCATTTCCTAGTGTTTTCCCTTTATGTGACTGTTATAAGCCAGTATGTTATGTCCTAGTGTTTTACCTTTATGTGACTGTTATAAGCCAGTATGTTATGTCCTAGTGTTTTCCCTTGATGTGACTGTTATAAGCCAGTATGTTATGTCCTAGTGTTTTCCCTTTATGTGACTGTTATAAGCCAGTATGTTATGTCCTAGTGTTTTCTCTTTTTGTGACTGTTATAAGCCAGTATGTTATGTCCTAGTATTTTCCCTTTATGTGACTGTTATAAGCTAGTATGTTATGTCCTAGTGTTTTCCCTTTATGTGACTGTTATAAGCCAGTATGTTATGTCCTAGTGTTTTACCTTTATGTGACTGTTATAAGCCAGTATGTTATGTCCTAGTGTTTTCCCTTGATGTGACTGTTATAAGCCAGTATGTTATGTCCTAGTGTTTTCCCTTTTTGTGACTGTTATAAGCCAGTATGTTATGTCCTAGTGTTTTACCTTTATGTGACTGTTATAAGCCAGTATGTTATGTCCTAGTGTTTTCCCTTTATGTGACTGTTATAAGCCAGTATGTTATGTCCTAGTGTTTTCCCTTTATGTGTCTGTTATAAGCTAGTATGTTATGTCCTAGTGTTTTCCCTTTATGTGACTGTTATAAGCCAGTATGTTATGCCCTAGTGTTTTCCCTTTATGTGACTGTTATAAGCCAGTATGTTACGTCCTAGTGTTTTCCCTTTATGTGACTGTTATGAGCCAGTATGTTATGCACTAGTGTTTTCCCTTTATGTGACTGTTATAAGCCAGTATGTTATGTCCTAGTGTTTTCCCTTTATGTGACTGTTATAAGCCAGTATGTTACGTCCTAGTGTTTTCCCTTTATAGGACTGTTATAAGCCAGTATGTTATGTCCTAGTGTTTTCCCTTTATGTGACTGTTATAAGCCAGTATGTTATGTCCTAGTGTTTTCCTGTTATGTGACTGTTATAAGCCAGTATGTTATGCCCGAGTGTTTTTCTTTTATGTGACTGTTCTAAGCCAGTATGTTATGTCCTAGTGTTTTCCCTTTATGTGACTGTTCTAAGCCAGTATGTTACGTCAAGTGTTTTCCCTTTTTGTGACTGTTATAAGCCAGTATGTTATGTCCTAGTGTTTTCCCTTTATGTGACTGTTATAAGGTAGTATGTTATGTCCTAGTGTTTTCCCTTTATGTGACTGTTATAAGCCAGTATGTTATACCCTAGTGTTTTCCCTTTATGTGACTGTTATAAGCCAGTATGTTATGTCCTAGTGTTTTCCCTTTATGTGACTGTTATAAGCCAGTATGTTATGCACTAGTGTTTTCCCTTTATGTGACTGTTATAAGCCAGTATGTTATGTCCTAGTGTTTTCCCTTTATGTGACTGTTATAAGCCAGTATGTTACGTCCTAGTGTTTTCCCTTTATAGGACCGTTATAAGCCAGTATGTTATGTCCTAGTGTTTTCCCTTTATGTGACTGTTATAAGCAAGTATGTCTTTTCCTAGTGTTTTCCTGTTATGTGACTGTTATAAGCCAGTATGTTATGTCCTATTGTTTTCCCTTTATGTGACTGTTATAAGCCAGTATGTTATGTTCTAGTGTTTTCCCTTTTATGTGACTGTTATAAGCCAGTAAGTTATGTCCTAGTGTTTTCCCTTTATGTGACTGTTATAAGCCAGTATGTTATGTCCTAGTGTTTTCCCTTTTTGTGACTGTTATAAGCCAGTATGTTATGTCCTAGTGTTTTCCCTTTATGTGACTGTTATAAGCCAGTATGTCATTTCCTAGTGTTTTCCCTTTATGTGACTATTATAAGCCAGTATGTTACGTCCTAGTGTTTTCCTTTTATGTGACTGTTATAAGCCAGTATGTTACGTCCTGGTGTTTTCCTTTTATGTGACTGTTATAAGCCAGTATTTTATGTCCTAATGTTTTCCCTTTATGTGACTGTTATAAGCCAGTATGTTATGTCCTAGTGTTTTCTCTTTTTGTGACTGTTATAAGCCAGTATGTTATGTCCTAATGTTTTCCCTTTTTGTGACTGTTATAAGCCAGTATGTTATGTCCTAATGTTTTCCCTTTATGTGACTGTTATAAGCCAGTATGTTACGTCCTGGTGTTTTCCTTTTATGTGACTCTTATAAGCCAGTATGTTATGTCCTAATGTTTTCCCTTTATGTGACTGTTATAAGCCGGTATGTTATGTCCTATTGTTTTCCTTTTATGTGACTGTTATAAGCCAGTATATTATGTCCTAATGTTTTCCTTTATGTGACTGTTATAAGCCAGTATGTTATGTCCTAGTGTTTTCCCTTTATGTGACTGTTATAAGCCAGTATGTTACGTCATAGTGTTTTCTCTTTTTTTGACTGTTATAAGCCAGTATGTTATGTCGTAGTGTTTTCTCTTTTTGTGACTGTTATAAGCCAGTATGTTATGTCCTAGTGTTTTCCCCTTTATGTGACTGTTATAAGCCAGTATGTTATGTCCTAGTGTTTTCTCTTTTTGTGACTGTTATAAGCCAGTATGTTACGTCCTAGTGTTTTCTCTTTTTGTGACTGTTATAAGCCAGTATGTTATGTCCTAGTGTTTTCTCTTTTTGTGACTGTTATAAGCCAGTATGTTATGTCCTAGTGTTTTCCCTTTTTGTGACTGTTATAAGCCAGTATGTTATGCCCTATGGTTTTCTCCATTTGTGACTGTTCTAAGCCAGTATGTCATTTCCTAGTGTTTTCCCTTTTTGTGACTGTTATAAGCCAGTATGTTATGTCCTAGTGTTTTCCCTTTATGTGACTGTTATAAGCCAGTATGTTATGTCCTAGTGTTTTCCCTTTTTGTGACTGTTATAAGCCAGTATGTCATTTCCTAGTGTTTTCCCTTTATGTGACTGTTATAAGCCAGTATGTTATGTCCTAGTGTTTTCTCTTGATGTGACTGTTATAAGCCAGTATGTTATGTCCTAGTGTTTTCCCTTGATGTGACTGTTATAAGCCAGTATGTTATGTCCTAGTGTTTTCCCTTTATGTGACTGTTATAAGCCAGTATGTTACGTCGTAGTGTTTTCTCTTTTTTTGACTGTTATAAGCCAGTATGTTATGTCGTAGTGTTTTCTCTTTTTGTGACTGTTATAAGCCAGTATGTTATGTCCTAGTGTTTTCCCTTTATGTGACTGTTATAAGCCAGTATGTTATGTCCTAGTGTTTTCTCTTTTTGTGACTGTTATAAGCCAGTATGTTACGTCCTAGTGTTTTCTCTTTTTGTGACTGTTATAAGCCAGTATGTTATGTCCTAGTGTTTTCTCTTTTTGTGACTGTTATAAGCCAGTATGTTATGTCCTAGTGTTTTCCCTTTTTGTGACTGTTATAAGCCAGTATGTTATGCCCTAGTGTTTTCTCCTTTTGTGACTGTTCTAAGCCAGTATGTCATTTCCTAGTGTTTTCCCTTTTTGTGACTGTTATAAGCCACTATGTTATGTCCTAGTGTTTTCCCTTTATGTGACTGTTATAAGCCAGTATGTTATGTCCTAGTGTTTTCCCTTTTTGTGACTGTTATAAGCCAGTATGTCATTTCCTAGTGTTTTCCCTTTATGTGACTGTTATAAGCCAGTATGTTATGTCCTAGTGTTTTCTCTTGATGTGACTGTTATAAGCCAGTATGTTATGTCCTAGTGTTTTCCCTTGATGTGACTGTTATAAGCCAGTATGTTATGTCCTAGTGTTTTCCCTTTTTGTGACTGTTATAAGCCAGTATGTTATGTCCTAGTGTTTTCCCTTGATGTGACTGTTATAAGCCAGTATGTTATGTCCTAGTGTTTTCTCTTTTTGTGACTGTTATAAGCCAGTATGTTATGTCCTAGTGTTTTCCCTTGATGTGACTGTTATAAGCCAGTATGTTATGTCCTAGTGTTTTCCCTTTATGTGACTGTTATAAGCCAGTATGTTATGTCCTAGTGTTTTCCCTTTTTGTGACTGTTATAAGCCAATATGTTATGTCCTAGTGTTTTCCCTTTTTGTGACTGTTATAAGCCAGTATGTTATGTCCTAGTGTTTTCTCTTTTTGTGACTGTTATAAGCCAGTATGTTATGTCCTAGCGTTTTCTCTTTATGTGACTGTTATAAGCCAGTATGTTATGTCCTAGTGTTTTCCCTTTATGTGACTGTTATAAGCCAGTATGTTATGTCCTAGTGTTTTCCCTTTATGTGACTGTTATAAGCCAGTATGTTATGTCCTAGTGTTTTCTCTTTTTGTGACTGTTATAAGCCAGTATGTTATGTCCTAGTGTTTTCCCTTTATGTGACTGTTATAAGCCAGTATGTTATGTCCTAGTGTTTTCTCTTTTTGTGACTGTTATAAGCCAGTATGTTATGTCCTAGTGTTTTCTCTTTATGTGACTGTTATAAGCCAGTATGTTATGTCCTAGTGTTTTCCCTTTATAGGACCGTTATAAGCCAGTATGTTATGTCCTAGTGTTTTCCCTTTATGTGACTGTTATAAGCCAGTATGTTATGTCCTAGTGTTTTCCCTTTATGTGACTGTTATAAGCCAGTATGTTATGTCCTAGTGTTTTCCCTTTATGTGACTGTTATAAGCCAGTATGTTATGTCCTATTGTTTTCCCTTTTTGTGACTGTTATAAGCCAGTTTGTTATGTCCTAGTGTTTTCCCTTTATGTGACTGTTATAAGCAAGTATGTTATGTACTAGTGTTTTCTCTTTTTGTGACTGGTATTGTTTTCCCTTTATGTGACTGTTTTTCATCAATGTTTTGGTGATATGGTGTTCTGTCATTAAGTGATTAAGTAGTTTAAACATACTATATTTGCTCAAATATTCAAAAAGAATAAGACACACGTTAATGAAACTGATGAAGTCTTCTCCAGTATACAGTATGTCACAAAAATATTGACAGATCAGCGTACATTGTAATACAATACAAATCATATTATGTTTGTTGGAGACAAAACAAAACTTTTGATGATAAATATTAATTGAAAAATAGAAAAAAGAAGGAAATTCAATAAAAGATTGATGTGATAGATGTTGATTGATTGATTGATTGATTGATTATTGATTGATTGATTGATTGATTTCCACCAGAATGATGATTTACAATTTATAGCAACAATTACAAACAAAATCTCTATTTACACATTACAAATAAATACAGCACAGAATTACAAATTACGATACAGAAATAATGTCAAACACACACACTAACAGAGTCAGTTTCACAATATATTTTATAGATATATTAGTGACCAAAATTAAATTTATTATGATACAGAGACTTTTAAAAACTTCATGCATTTTGAATACATGGCCTGTCAAGCAGTACATCAATAATTTCCATCTGTCAGATTTTAATGCCTGGATAAAGTCTGTGTTTCCTCCAAGAACTGATATAAGAACGTCTTCATCCTCTTGGCAAAAGAAACGAACAGATCCGTCGACAGACAGAACATCAACTATGGCGTAAAACATTTAATTCGTTCTGTGTGAAGACAATTACAACGCAGCATTACGTGCTTAATAATATCAGTCGTAAAACTGTCACATAGAGTACATTGTCCTTCTTTGATGGCTGTAGAACCCAACTTTACTTGCAGAATAAGTTCGTCGTTCAGTTGAGGATACACTGTTGCAAGTCGCAATAGCCTATGTTCTGTTAGTCTAATGTGGATTTTCGAGTATAATACAAGTTCCAGTTTTGAATTTACAGATAATTTCCATTATTCCTCCTCCCGTATTTCAATTGATTGTTTGATTATTTTACCCCACAGTGTTTTGTCTGGAAAGAAAGTGTCTTCAAGAAAGCACTCCAAGAACGATATCATATCATAGTTTTTACCAAATCGCACGTTAAAGAAGTGTTCACACGATCACCGGTTAGTATTTGGCTTAACCGTAACAGAAAAGTTGCTTGTGTGTCGTGTGATGTTTAGCCCTGCAAAGACGCCCGAAAAATTGAAATTTTGATTTATCCTGTAACCCTTGGATAGTCCACAGGCCTACATTGCTAATACAAGCTTTTGTCGGTGATTGCTGGTCGAATCCTAATATAAATTGCACAAAGTAACGTTGCGTTTGTTCCAACATTTCTACTTCTGTTACTGTTAGTCGACCCCAGGTTTCACATGCGTACAAAGCTGTTGGTAAGACAACTCGTTTCCATATGGTAGAGTTCGTAATTTATGACATTCATTTTCGATTAAGCCCAACACTATAAAGGGAATGGGAGTTTCGTTAAGTTTTTTGCACGCATTTTCGGTTCGTCCAAGTGTTTTTAAGTTCAAATCAATCATCGTTCCAACATTAGTCACATTGTCTGTTAATTTCACTTTGGAGTCGCCCAACTGTAACGAAAGTTCATTGTTATTGATTGTTCTGGACTTCAAAAGATTAAATACGAGAAAGTTACTTTTCTGGGCATTATACTTTAGCCTCCACATTTTAGCATACTGATCAACATGATCTAATAAAGTTTGTAGGTCATTTCTGGTACCACTTTTGTAGCTGTGTGTTCTGCTAGTAGCATAGAAGGGATGTGCAATTTTCCAATAATTAATCCACAGTTTGTTTGTAATAGCTTGTATATCAGATCGTTAATAAACAGAGAAAACATCCAAGATGACTTTACTCGTCCTTGTCTAACCACTTGCTGAATGTGGAAAACTTGGCTGGATCTTCCATATTTTCCCAGTAATTCCTGTATTCCAAAGTTTATACAAAAGTCCGTCCTGCCATATACGGTCGAAGGCTTTTTCGTTGTGTCAAGAAACGAAACATACACAGAAGAGTCACGTTCGTTGTAGTAGGCAATTGATTCCTTAAGGGTGTAGATCGCTGGAATCGAACCATGTTCCTTTACGAATCCAACATGAAGGGAGTGCGGTATTGGGTTTTTTTATATTTTCCAAATACGTTTGAATTCGTCTTAGAAACAGTTTTTTAAGTAGTTTCCCTATTGCTGAGGTGAGATTAACGGCACGATAACTGTTCGGATCACACTTGTCCTTGTTATTACCTTAATACAATGGTATAATGATTCTGTGCCGAAAGTACGACGGTAAGTATTCTGTTGTTAAATAGTGTTTGTAACTTTTTCGCAGTCTGATAGCCACCACAGATCAAGTGTTCATTATATAGTCTGGACCTGGCGCTTTATTAAGTTTCAATGTCTTTATTTTATTAAGAATTTTGCTCGTTGAAAAGGGCTTTTCTAGTTCTTTGATTGTATGTTGAGAAGATTTATATAGATAAGAGTCAACTGCACATGTTACATTGTCATCTGTGGACGCCTTGTTTCCTTTATACAATAATTTTGATGTTGATGGACCACTTTTTCTAGATCTTCGAACTTTACGGTAAAATTCGCCTATGTCACATTCTGCTGCAATTTTCAGGTCCTCGTATTTTTCTTCTTGCCACAATTTCTCGGCTGCTCTTTTTCGCTTTCGAAATTCTCGTTTCTTTTCCTTATATTCACAGAATGACGAACCAGTTTTTGATCTAGGTTTGCCGTTATTTATCCATTTTCTTCTACTAAATCGCTGTTCATAATGTTAGTCATTTAGATTTTCCTTTTTCCAGGACGGTTTTAGGTACGGACGAAAATTTCCAATTGAAATATTATTATTGGCCGCCATGTGCAAAGCTTTCGTAAAAGTTGTTGAAAAACGTTCGATATCATTGTTCGTTGGGTTTTCAGTACTAGAACTAAAGTTAAACAGTTTATCTACTTCAGTCTGAAACATCAGTCTTTTCTCAAAATCATCAGCTTTCGACCATTTTGGTGTAACTCTTCGAAACACTTATAGGTTCTTTCATACGTTTTTGGGGAAGACCGGTTGATCTTTCACGAGTGATAGAAATTTTATGTCTTTTCGCGAGTGGAGCGCAGCGAAACGAGCCAAAAGACATAAAAATTTCTATCACGAGTGAAAGATCACACGGACTTTCCCAAAAATGTATGAAAGTACCTATTTCTTCCGTAAAACAACAACTTTCACATCGCTATAACTTATAGACTCTCCATTGTTTTAGACTCCATTGTCTCTGACGTCCAATCAGAACGCCGGAAACAAGAACGTTAAACAAAAACGTTGTTATGGTTCCATAACAACGTTCTTGTTTCTGGCGTTTTGATTGGATGACTCAGCAAGTACAGATGTGTGCGCGTGAGCTCATCTGTACTGGGTCATCTGTACCAGAAGTCGGCCATTTACGGAAGAAATATTCATCTGAAATACTGCAAAGCAGATCAATCTAACACCACATATTCTTTCATTTTCAATTTTTAAGTCGCATAATTTAAAACCAATTGATTTTCTAATCATAATTGCAGTTCCACCTGAACCCTTTTTAAAACTATTCTCCTGATAATTACTACTTATGCTGTAATTTACATGAAAATCGCTATCAATAGAATCTAAAAAAGAAATATTTGTTTCTAAACTATCCAAAAAGGGTTTGCTGTACATAGGTTGATGTTCTTTCCAGAAGTTTTATGGTCGGCATCACGACTTAATTGATCGTTGTGGGAAATCAGTGTCTCCAATACGATCTGACATTTTCGCTGAGTCATAGGTAGTGTTTCCTATTCCTGGATTTGACTTTTCCCTAGACAAGACAATGAGTAACTCAACGGGTGTATAATTAGAGGCAGGCATTGCCTACTCGTCCGGAGCACCCGAGTGCACCCATGGTTTTTATTGGGTTCGGGTTACTCTCTTTCTGTGTTTTATGTTTTTGGTTTTTGTGTTGTGTTTGTCTATATCCGGATTTGTAACTTCCCTTGGCGTTGGCTCTTGTTGTTCGGTCGGTTTTCTTTGCTATTTTCTTATTAGTTATTCATTATTTTATTATTGAATACTACTAATAATATAATAAACCGAGCTGAATAAATATATCAAAATTATGGTTACGAATCGCAAAACGCATTTAAATAAACTAATGTTTCCCGCACGAGTTGGCGACACGAATTATAATATTTTTGATACCCACTCCTGTCCAACTGGTTGTCCTATATATGATAAAGATAGAAATTCTTTTTGTCACATTTGAGTGGTTAATTGTAAATTTCATGAACGGCGGGTTAACATCTGTACAAGTGTACAAAAAAAAACCTTGTGATTTTCTGGGATTTCTGTTAGAGGGGAAAATTCGATATTTCATCATTATCTATATAATAACTTGTCATCCTATATAATGACTGTACAGATAGAGATGAGATAGTTTTAATTAATATGTATATAAATTATGAATTAAAATAATAGCTGTTCGCCGATAGTTAAGGTAGTATGCCTACGAGACCTGAGCGATAAATCGTTCGGTTTTTGCAGGTAACAAACTTGGCAATCGGTAAACGATAAAAAATGATCTAAAATATAAATAAGAGGGTAATATCAGGAATTACAATCGATTTATACAAAAGCTTACAATATAAATGTATTTTAAACATTTAATTTTTATGCTTTTCGAAGATAACATTCTAGAAATTAACTAATAAATCTTAGTTAAATTATTGCGACTGTGTGACTGCACTAATTTCGCTGAAACATCCTCCTCCTAACAACCCAAGTCAAGTGGTCTCCCATTAATATTTTATTGGTTAATATTAGTGTCATCCTAGAGGAATAACAGTAGTAAATATGAAGAAGTAACAGGTTACCAGATTGTGTACCCCCCTCCCCCCATTAAGTACAGTACTGACTACTACGTTGTGTTCTGATTTGGTCAATAGTGGTTATATGTGTACAATTTTTTAGCTGTAAGCTCCTGCATAAATTAAGTTTTAAAAAGTGGTAAAATTTTTCTCAGATCTTGCAAGATAAAATTTTGGCAATTTTTTAAACAATGTAGTACTTTTACATTCACTGCATTAGAAATTGCATGTAAAAGTGGGAGCGTCTCAAAATGTTCTAACTAGCGAAAAAAGGAGTTGGTATATATTTTTAATGGTTAATGAAAGTTTATAAATTTCCTAGTCCAGGTAAATGCCGAGGAATGTTAGAAAGGTATGCAAATCACAGAAATGTTAGTGTTTTCGACTATAGCCAAAACATTTACTACTTTTCTACCTATAAAGTAGCCACGGTTTACAAATACACCTTTTTTTATCTACCCCAAGCAGCGAACAATAAATCAATGATGAGATCTCAACTCTCATAATAAAGTTCAATAACATAATTGGTGTCTGATTTTGTTTTTAAGCAAATAAGTTTTAATTCGTCTCTCACTGTTTCAATCAAATTACTTGTACATGTGAATATATATGCAACACCAAGAGATAAAGAAACCAACCCAAAACAACACTCTAGAATCGGATCATTTTGATTATCTAACACAAGTATTGTCACGTAATTTGTACACATACTGTAGGGAAGCTCACTGCAATGCGTTCTGTATTGACTGTGATATTATTTATAGGATGGTCTTCAGCTGCACCAGTTGTCAGGGGTATGATTTGTAAATTTTTTGTTGTTGTTTTTTAAAATGTAAGTTCTTTAACTTAACCAGTTTTCTGAGGTAACTTATTTTGAATGTTTAAAATATTAACATTTTCAGTGACGGTTTGTAGTCGTAACTTAAGTTCAGAACATTTGTGTTCACAAGATATTACAAAAGAAACTATACAGTTTGCTGAAACCAGGAATATGAGAAACGGACAGATTTTAAATATTTAAAACATATTAATTTTGCTTTTGATTTTGACTTTTGGGTAAAGAAAAAACGTGACATGTTTTCCAAAGAATATAGCAGATTCAGTCTCTTAACGTTTGCTTAACGTAGCCATGTTACACCATAAAACTTACTGATAATAAACTGGAAAAGAGCTCTCATATTGGTGGTACCATCAAGATGTTAAATAGATGGAACATATTTTGTCTGCATTGAAAAATATAGGGAGGCGGATTTTTTTTTTAATTATTCCCACTTTTATAATACAATAACAAACAAACAAAAATAAAACAATAAAAAAATTACAGTAACCAGGCTATGATCATTCTAATGACACCATGTACCATTATATACAATGATTCGGTACAATACGTATGTGAGAGATTTACACCAAAAGACCTGCAGAATGACAAAATGTTATCATAGTACGTATAATATTTGACTCCTGCCTTTTCTTATCTTTAAATGCAATTGGTGTATGTGTAAACGTGTGTTTATGGAATAGTTAAGATATCTTATATTTATTGATATGAAATCAATAACCAAATTTATTATTTTACTTAATTACTGGTCTGCTTAATTCTTGACGCAGTTGTGTGTATCACAGCAAATTGATAAAAGCAACACTATCAGGAAGATAATTTTATTTAAATGTAAAGTTGGCATTTATTTTTTAGTACTTTTTATATAAGTTGGCATTTATTTTTTAGTACTTTTTATATAAGGCTCGCGATCGATGGGGCAGTAACTATCATTACAGACTTGAAAGTAATTCACAGAAGCATTTTTTTTCAGAAAAGAAAGCCGATACTGGTAAGTTCGTTATTTTTATTTTCATAAAATCAGATATGTGTAGTTTCTTCCGTGTAAACTTGACTAAACTGTTTACTACTTTCTGCGTTATGAAGAGAAGAATGCGTAAAGACAGGATGAGAAAACTGAATTTTCTCTTTTCTTCAAGGAACGTAGAAGATGTCAAGAAAACTCGTGGCTAAAAATACTTAACTGAAATAAAACAAAACTTATGAATATTTGGTGAATATTGGTCTTGAACTTTCATTCAAATCAAGAATATAAGTCATGTCGACATCTATCAACATTCAACATTTCTTCATAAATGAAGCCAATATCAGAACACTGTTCTATCTTAAACATGGTTTGATTCATTTCAGATCCATGGTCAAACGTAAAAAATCCTTGCCTGAATAATCCTACTAAAAAAATTTATTTTCCTCATCCAACGGATGCATCAAAGTTCATTCAGTGTGATATGTTTGGCAGAATGTATATTGTCCAGTGCCCTGCTGGGGAAAAATATGATCCATCTTCGGAATCGTGCACGACAGGAGCAATAGCCATTTTAGTGACACAGCCTGCCGGGACTGCGGCTGTTACAAAATTACTACCAATGACGACGACAATGGCAACTACAACAATGGCAGCCACAACGCAGCAATCGAACCAGAATCCTTGTACAAATGCAAACATTGCTGCAGGAAAGGTTTATTTTGCTCATCCACAAGATCCAACAAAATTCATTCAATGCGATCTTCTGGGGACGCAGCTGATTGTACAATGTCAGTCTGGATTGGTATGGGACCAGACACGACTTTCTTGTGTCTACAATATTAACGCAGGGACAATCCAAACTACAACTTTGGCGGCAGCTACAGCTGGAACAGGAACTACAATGGCAGTACCAACTACAACGCCAAAAAACCCATGTACTCCATTAGCGTTAACAACCGATAAGCTGTTTCATCCGCATCCGGATCCAAGCAAATTTTATCAGTGTGACTATTGGGGAGATGTGTATGAAGTCGCTTGTCCACCAAATCTTACTTGGAATGATTATGCTAAAACCTGTTCGTCACCATATCTACCAAGCGGAAGTGTTGTTGGCTAAATAAAAATATGTCTGATGATCTGTCCTTTATTTCAATGATATCAGGCCCGGTCATTACTGCCACACATAATGTAGTGTGTTATGCTAGAAATGACGTCGCCGTCTTCTTTGTAAAGATCGTTTTTTTTGTCAGAGAATGTCGGGTTGCAGTATTATTCTGATGGTTGACTATAAATGTATTCTTACTGTAGACAATGATTTCGAAGACAAACAAAATGAAAAATAAAAACCTCGGTTTTGTGACTTTCTATATTCCATTTATCCAACTAAGCTCGAGATTCAAGACACAATAGACAATAAAATGTCCGTTTAATACCTGAATTTACAACACTCAAGGAGGACTTTCTTCTAAACAATACGACAAACGGGTTGAACTAAACTTCCAAAGCAAAATTCCAACCGCTACAGCATATGGTGTTCACGTTTCTCAACTAATACGTTACTTCGGTAATTGTTGGGAATTCCACGTGCAGTCCTGGTTTTGTTGCGCAAAGTTCATTGTCTTCATTGAAGACATTTCATGAAATAAATCATGTACTTGTAGATAATTACACGATTACTGTCTCTCAAATGAGTAAAGATTTAGGTTTGTCGTAGAAATTGTGTAAATATGTTCCTGTACCCGCTTATTCTCATATGGTAGAACTATGTAAATGGTTAATAATATGGCGCTGGTTAATTTCAGTTCCTCGCCTCAAAATAAATAAATAAATAAATAAATAAATAAATAAATAAATAAATAAATAAATAAATAAATAAATAAATAAATATAGCTCGTATACTAAGTACGTATTGTCTTGCGCAATCTGATTAAAATCAGCTGTTATGTTCGCTCCGTATACTACGTTACTACGTCACTAATCAGCTAGTTAGTGGCGTAGTAACGTAGTTTACGGAGCGAACATAACAGCTGATTTTAATCAGATTGTATCTTGCGTCACATATTAATTTCACTAATGAGAGAAGAATTAAAACAGTATATAACCGCAAACACTTTGAGTTTATTTGACTCATTCAATGAATGATTAGATAATAACAGAAACCTAGTAAAACACAATACCATACTGTGAATGAATTAAATAAAATTTAAGCAAACCGAACGGTAAACAATAATAAAAAACCAAAGCGCAACGACAAAGTCCGCAATGAGACAAAGACATACGAAATAAAAAACAACAATAACAACAAATATAGCCTTTAATGCGACACTTATATTCAAACGGAGGGTATCAAACCACTTTGTGAGGCGGGTTATACAAATCAGTAAACCAAACCCAAAACAAAAACATGAGTGCACTTAACTGCTCTGGACAAGTAAGTTGTGCTCTAATTAGAAACCCGTCGAATTACTCACAATCATGCCAATAAAAAGTCAAACTCAGAAAAATGGAAAACCTACACATGGATGAGAAAAATGTCGCATTTAGTAGATTGGTTTTCTACGAAGAACAACTAAGAAGGAAGCCTTTAAAGGGGAGGCTTAAATTAAAAACATTTAAAGCTGATGGGTAATGTCATGAATATCTTTATGATGCCCCGACCCCAGTTTCCAACGCTGGATATAACCATTTGGAATAATAATTATTATGTCCCTATTCAGAGTAGACTGAGTATTTCATTCTGATAATATTCCATTCGCTGTCTGTTAAGGAACGGTTTTAATATGTTGTCTAACATTTACTTATAAATGGTTTTGAATTTAAACCGATTGTGAGATCTCGAATATTACCGATAGGTTCCTAACACCTAACAGAGCAAATGTAGCCATAGAATTAAATGTCAGAGTAGTCATTTAATGTTGATTGGTTTGTACAATACCTTGACTTTGACTTATCTAAATATCTAAAGTCTAAATTTAAAAATCTGAAGCCAATGTTGTTAAACTTGATAGGATTCATGACGAAGCCACTGTTTCATCAATGTTGTACGCATGGACAATTAAATCTGGTCCAACGACACTGGTGGAATTTAAACAACTGGGCATGCGAACACAGTTCACATTTACGACAAATTGTACGCATGCTGATCCTTGTGAAACGGTGATCGGTACAACGAAGATTCAGTACAAACAACCTCATGATTGGGGCCATCTTGGTGGCTATCTAGCTACAATAATGTAGCTCCTTTTTTTATGGGCGGAGCTACAAATTTTGACAACAATGCCACGATTACGAATAAAGTGTAAAACTAACGAATTAGGTGTTGTAGAAATATCAGTTAAACTTCAAATGTAGCAATTTAGGGAAACAGTTTAATAGCTTATTATATGCAAAACAAATCCCGGGTGTGAATCAATCCCGGCTTGCTCCATTACGAGTAATGGGACCTCTTTGTAGATCCGTCAATAAAAAAGTGTGGTACATTATTGTAGCTAGGTGGCTATCATGGCAATAGTTACCTAAAATAGTTACATATGAAAGACAACATTCTTGATCTTCTTTGTAAACAATTGTAATATTATTTCCAAATTAGTAGGAAACGGATATACAGCCGGCTCTGTACAAAGGATCCTCATTATTTTGATCATTATTATTCAGAATAGGTTCTTTTGCTATATAAACTAAAACCTTACTCTAAGAGCTTCGTGTCTGGTATTTTATTCATTTGATTTTACAGTATGTATCTCCTTTTCTAAAGTTTTATAATTAGACATTTTTGGAATAAACAAAATATACCATTGATCATCAAATATACAGGTAAGCAATTCCCTTTCAGCCTATTCTAATTATGACGTGATAAAACATAGTAATTTGCTCACAAGACTTATTACTTGTGCGCACATAAGTACGCGTATTTCGTGGGCACCACATAGTATATCATGTGCAACAAGTGGTATGTTTTGTGCTAACTCAATATTTCGTGCTCACCACATAGCATTTGATTATGACTAAATTGTTTTTTTTAGCGTACAACTTCAATTATTTCGTGGGCATCAATTAGTATTTCATGGCGCACAAAATAGTTTTTCGTGGGATTTCTTTTGAGAACTACTTTACAGTTTTATGCGCACCACATAATGTTAAAAGCGTATCAGTTCACATAGCATTTCGCACCCATACTATACTTATATGTACGCACAACCTAAAATTTTGTGCACACCTCATAATATTGTTTGCACTTCGTAGGTTTAAAAATAAATGTTCAAAACTATATTTTGAACCATTTAATTTATTACATGAACAAATATACACCTAAGTCTTTTTTATATTTTAAAACTAATTTAATTTTTTATATAAAACGTTTTCTGATGATTGTTACAATAGGAATACGTGTATGTGCTGTACTGCAAATGTTTAATTTCTTTGTTTGTGTTCCATATTTTGACATTGTTCTTCAAAACATACAGTTTATGACTATTGATACAGATTTTTTACCTATTTAGCTATTGTGGAATGGTTTGTCATAGTTTTCTTTGAAGTTATATTTACATTAAATAGATGATGCAAGGGGTGGAGCTTGTATGACATAACTGTTCAATAACTATTGCTCCACCCCTTGCATAGTTGGAATATTTTTATCGTGCGATAAGTACAAACTTTTAGGGGGATATTAACTTCAATCCTATTTCCTAGCCTCAAACCCAATCTCTGTAACAATTTTACATAAAGCAATTTCGGTTTCAATAGATTGAATTTTTGGACTCCGTTGTTTGTTAAATACATTCACATTCTTATGAGATGCCAAAAATGCTATTATTCAATTCAGCATCCAAGCTCCACGTCCGCAACTGGTTTCATGCACCTTGCAAAAAAAACCCATATGAATCGGGTTCCAATGTGCTAGAATTTGATTTACTGTCAGACATTGAAAAATACAAGTTGAAATCTCCATGTGGAAGATATTGTTGAACAGATTGACTTTTCTCCCATTTCGGTGAAAATATAATTTTCATTTTCCATGATTTCTAATATTTGTGACGACGTAATATTTATCGTCCAAACTTGAAAATGTCAATGATTAAAATATCTAAACATAGTTTTTGATACTAAACATTGAAAACACATAACTTTTTCTAACTGCATCAAATTCTTACATAAAACTAGAATGGAGAAACACATTATCAATCAATATATATCTAACCGAATAATCCTTGTTCCATTATTGTACTTCCGCTGAAAAACATGTTTATTCTCACGAACAACTTTTTTGTTTGTAAAATAATACCACTACATATACAAAATACAATAAAGCAATAAACTGAAATACATATATAAGAACGCATAATATGCTTTCCACTTAATGCAACTCAAAAGAACCTACCTATATTAAATGTCTTTGAAATTCGACCTCTAAACAATATTAGTAATTTGTCTTTACAAGTTAAAAAATTGGAAACACTAACTGTAATATAGGGAAATGACCTTGCCCAATGAACTTTTGAACTTTGCACACATTATAAAAAATATGCATTCATAACAATGAGCCTACATGTATTAACATACATGAAAAATTGTTTAAAATTTTTTTAAAATATGACGCTTACCTTGACCTCTATCATTGTGACCTCGACCTTGCTGAAGATCAACAATTATCAACAGTGAAGATCCTATGTCTATATATGTATAGTTGATAACAGTATTTTTCATTAATCCATGGAAGTGGTCATTCAAGATACATGTATATAACAAATGAAGACCTTAAAGGAATCTACGTTTTGATCATTGATTCAGTTCTGTATCTCTTATCAGAAAATCATCTTATGAAATGGTGAAAAAATGTAATTGTAATATAACCATCGATGACCATGTTGGACCAACTTTTAATGTTTACGGTTTCAAAGTTTATCTGCACAGAAGCTTGTTGTGTCAGGTGAGATAACGTGAAGACAAGGGGTTCTGTGTGCCAGGGTTAACTGTGACAGCTTATTGTATAAAACATGTATGATACAAAATGTAAACAATATATTTATACCGGAAAAAGAAACCTTTGTAGAAAAAAGAAAAACGTACACAAAACCAAAAAGGCTTTTCACTTCAAAGTGGAAAGCCTCACTATAGAAGTTGCAAGTTTCTACAAGAATTCCCTCAGACGCTTTTACAGATAGATTTTTCACATGTGCTTTGAAATATTTCATTACAATATACAAGTATTGTAAGACAGAAACGCAATTTGCTTAATTTTATTTCGCAATCAAGGTGTCGTAAGTGATTGATACATATGTTGCGACATTTCACCAGCAATTCTTATGATGGAACTTAATTGTGAATTATCATCTACATTTATCAAAGTTATATGGAGACACGCCCTACTTGAAACTTTATTTAACTATTACCTTTAGCTGTACTTCAGTATATTTGTTTAATTCGTTTAAAATAAATGTGTTGCTATGAACAATTTACTTGATATTAAATCATTCACTTGCCTTTTTGCTATTGCCACAGTAGAAGATCTAACGAAGCCGTTCATGTCACATTCTGGTGACCTTTGTTTGACTGAAAAAATAACGTTATATAAATGAATGCTAAGACATTTGAACAAACCAATCAAATTGCAGCTCTGTTAACTCTATATTAACTAGTAAGAAAAGGTGTCATCACACAACTATTTTAATACAATCATAACAGTCGTGTATATTTCTCACAGTTAATTTTTTTAATCAAACCAAATTACGAGAAAAGCATAGTTTTCGGTTCGTTAACGCTTTCAAGAGATGTGATATTTCCGTAGTTTTTTACAAACGGAATGAGACAATATAAATACCTAGTATGCCATGACAGAACATCTAATGACTCTAAATCAAATAATAAATATATCCTAGTATAATGAAGACCAAATCTGTCAAATGTTAGATTTTCTGATGGACAACATATTTGTAATATTTGGAGGACATGTTTTTCAACAGATTGTTGGTATTAACTTTGCTCCTCTCCTCGCTGACCTGTTTTTGTACTCTTATGAGGCTGAGTTCATAGAAAGCCTGCTTAAGAAGTAAAAAAGACACTGGCCCAGAACATTAATTTCACATTCCTCTGTATTGATGATGATTTGTACTTCAACAATGCTAGATGACTATTTGCATTCAATCTACCCTAAATTGAAATTAAAGACACCACCAATAAACTTAGGTCGGCCTCCTACTTAGGCCCACTTCTGGAAATTAACTCATGAGAATTACAAACTAGACTCTTATACGTTATTCTAGATCCTGCGATGATTTTTTATTCCGATTTTCTAGACCGCTCCATGCTGTTGACTACTGAATGCACCCATGGTTTTTATTGTAATCAGGTCACTCACTTTCTGTTTTTGTTTTGGGCTAATTTTTGTTTTGCCTTGTATATGTTTGTATATATCCGGGTTTGTAAGTTTCCCTGGACTTTCGGCTCTTGTTGGTCGGTCGGTTTCCTTGCGTTTTTTCAAGGTTTGTACTTTAAGAATCCACTATAATAAATTTTGAATAGCTAAGTAAACGACCGGTGAAGATCATGAGAGGTCACTACTTGGTTGGTCAAAGTCACTTGATCTCAGTTGGTTACCAGAATATGACCTGAACGGGATAACATTAGCGACATTAGAGAAAATAGGGAGGAAGTGTATGATTTGATGTTATTTATATTGCTAAATTCAATTATAAAATTTTAATTTATTAGTAAGAATTAGTAAGAAATGAATTTATACATAATCAGCCGATTAAGGTATAACCATATGTTACGGTAAAATACGCAGATCTAACATCAATACTTAATTTAGGAATAAATCTACTTCGATATTTATGAACTTATTTTATTGGTAAAACATATCATAAATCCTATCAGAGATCTTGCTATGATTTTAGTATGAAAAGGACATAAAATAACATTGAAGTATAGAGAAGCAACTTTGATGCAATATGTTACTTCTATTTTTTGTAGCAATTGTAATACATTTAAACTAATATGAGCAGCACATTCTCCTATTGGCAAAGCAAACACATCCCTTATTAAATATAATGAATTTCTGTCTTTTAAGTCATGTGTGAACCATGATTATAGAAAAATAATAAGCGGTACGGAATATCTCAAATCTGATTAAAGTCTGTTGTAACATGATTTATTACGTTGGACCCTATACGATATTAACATATTTTAGATGTAAAGTCAAATAATCACGCAATGTAAATATTGGATTAAATTTGTCCTGATGTCAGTGTGACAATTTAGGTCACAGTTTTAAACCAAATGATACGCCTTTTGGACATTTTAGATGGACATTTCTTTATTTACATTGAGTACTGCCATCAGTTGCCAACAGGCTAGATTCATGTTTATCAAAACATACATAAAAAAATACAAAATGCAAAGAGTGTTGCTGGTACGAAGGGTAAATACACGCCATAATAATTTTTTTTGCAAAATTTTTTCGAAAATATTAAAAAAGATTAATTTAAATTTATGAACACCGGAAATAAAGCATAGAAGCAGGGCATTATAGTTTTTACTAGAAAACTCAGTATTAAACTAGTAATATCTCAAAATGTCTTTTTTTGTTACGTAAAGAGGGAGGAAAGATATATAACCGATGTTTCTTTGTCTTCAGTCTTTATGGCGCTAAGCTTAATATTGAACGTTTCTTGATTATGAGATGTTTAACAAGTGACAATATTACAAAATTGTGGTTTATAAAAAGTTTCTGAAATAAGTAAGATGCGTTAAACGTTGGAACTACTTGCAAGTTTGGACAATTTCCGACAACATTAAGATTTGCATCAAAGTTTTATATTGAACATAAACCATTGTAAAGTCACTTTCTCTCATATGACTTCCCGCGTTTAAAAAAATGATTTGTAATGTTCATGATACGTAGATATTGTATTTATACAATATAATTGTTAGTACTTGTTAACAGCGATTTTTCGCCGAAAGATTTGAACTCCGGAGAGGGTTTATTTGAATGAGAAATTTAAAAATACCGCACCTGTTATTTGACTTATGCCAGATAATATTCACTTTAATCGTATCAAAATTTGACCAATTACATAAACGTTTATCTTCATTTATTTACTATTGGTCCTAATATCTTAAGGGTGGAAGTAACAACTGTTACAGGTACAACTATGCTAACAACAATGCGTAGATAAGCTTCTTTCAATATCCGTCTGTTCATTGTATGACGTTTACCCGCGAAAGTTTTGAGATAAACAATCTGCAGGACCGTCACGTCGTTTCGTTAAATACTGGACGATATCTTCTCTTCTGTCCAGTTTCGTCTGCAGAGCCGTTGAATACAGGATGGTTTCCGTAGGCACCGTTGTCCTCCTTGTAGGACTGATCGCTGGGGTCTTTGCAGGGAGATGTAAGTATTACTTCTTTGTTTTTGCAAGTAATGATGAACAGTTTAGTTTCGATACACAGTAGCCTGTATTCACGGTTTGCTTAGTTGATGATTTTTATTTTATTTTGGAAATTAACAATATATACAACAAAAAAACGGCAAGTACTAGGTAACTGCATGATATTAAAAATATAAAATATCTGACAACTTTGGACAATATGTTAAAGGCGGCAAAACGTTTTTTGATTTAAAATTTTTAATCAGTTGCTTTCAACATGTTAATACAATTTCGAGATTACACTAGAATATCTTTTATTTCCTGTTAAAAACAATTTACTATTTTCATTTTTTAATGTATCAAGATGAGACAAATGTATATTTTTTTATTTTCAGTAAGGAGACAAGCAAATTGCATTGGTAAGTTCTTTTTTTAGTTTCGTATGTATTCTAACTAGATTACAAAACCAGAAAATAATTGAATGTATCAGGCAATCTTCAATAGTTCTTAGAATTAATTACTTTTAATAGATAGATTGATTGAATGTTTTTTAATGTCCAGCAAGCAATAAAGCAGAACAAAAAAACAAATGGGAAAAAGCGGTGGGACATTGGAAAAACAATTTTGACTTACCTTGGGAAGTGTAGAATATTGGGTCGGGACGGAGAATTTAGTCTTTTGTAGCGCGGGGTCTTTATTGTTCAAGCTTCCGTAACCTGACGATCCCCCAGCGTGAGGGTCTTACATATCCGCCTCCTAGAGACGCGCTAAACAGCTCTGTGGGTCGAGCACTGGGAGCCTTCTGTTTTGTCCTATAGTCCAAACGTAAACTATAAAAAAATCAATTAAAATTGTTACACGATATATCGTTTCTGTATTTTTCAATTTTTTATGTTATAGTAGACAATGATACACAAATAGATTTTATTAGCCTTAAACATTACATCGTCCAAATTAGCAAAACCTCCGATTAAGTAAGCGCCATCTGCCGTATGGTTGTCAAGGGAGAGAATAAAAGATAAATAAAGATGAAAATAGTAAACTGTCCTAGCATGGCAAACTGTTCGTCAAATCATAAATAAACTTTTTTCCAGTCCAAAACTTTAACAAAAAATACACACTATAAATTAAAAAAAGGTGAAACGTAAAGACTATTACTTATACAGAATAGGATGTGGGGTCATGTAGACATTTACTTTTGTAAAAAATGACTAAAATAAACCATTACCAAAGTTGTACAACTCCGTACAATAAGTTAAGATCAATATTTGATCTCGTATCATTCTGCTAAAAAACGGTTCTCTGAGCAAGAGCCTCTTGTGAGATAAAAAGAAAAAGTCAAATTTAATCATTTCAGTTCTAACTACTGTTGAATTTCGAATGATTTTACCATTTAAAATATCAAAATATCATAAACTCCATTAACACACAAAATAAAATATATGAAGTGGTTCCCTTTATAATCAAGTTAAAAACACATTTCAAATTTCTGAATTTCGTTTTGGACATTTCTGTACTATCAAACATTTAAAGCACATTTTTTCAACTCTAATAAATTGTTGAAATGTCAGAAATTATATTTTTTTCCTATGGCAACGGTATTCAATTGCAAATTTTTAGACTTAGAACAACGCGCATTGTAATTTCCAAATTTTTAGACTAAGAACAAACGTGTATTGTGACAACCATATAATATAATATATAATAATACATGTATCGGAACCTATATTAAGGAATAAAAAGTGTAATATATTTATTAAAAAATATTGTTTAACGTTCATTTAATTTCTTCCCTTTTATCGCAAATATTAGACAAAATGAACCTTGAGTAAACATGTGTAATTCAGTAAAGTAAATAGGGGTAAATATGATTCTCCTTATTGTCTAAAATGGCAAAAAAATGTATAAGAAAATGATTTTAAAGATGTCAATAGCAAATGGTTGTTTTTTGCACTGTTGTAACGGCATAGAAACACCTTTGAAATTTTGTTCTTACAAAACACTTTGAAATGCTGTTTATGGAGCTTTTCAGATTTTCAAACTCCTCTGGTTTTATAAATATTTGAGTTTCTATGGACCTCAAATTTTCTTTTTATGATTTTACAGAGCTTATAACAAAACTTACAAACAATTATTAATTTAATTAAATCATAAACTAAATATGTATATATATGAAGGATAAGAAATACAAGGTTAAAACCAAATATTTATATACGTCTACAAATTAAGACTTAACGTTGTTAGAATTAAATTGCTGAATTTCAAACTTTACAAGTCATTCAAGTTACAGATTTTTGCGAATGGTTGACGGGAATTCTATAAGAATGTGCAATAAAGTTTATTATTACATAAATGGAATTTTGCGTGTTTTCGATTGGTCTCAAAACAACTTTCGGGTCACGATAAATCGCAACAGTACTAAAATTAAATAAAATGTTGTACACTGCACGTTTCCGCTACATAGTAGTCAAGCGGAATCCGATATCCACCTGGTTTTAATGTTTTAGCCAATCAGAATAACGGTCTTAATAAATTCATTCGTCCAATCGAATCGATTGTATTGATTGTTCACAATTCATTGACGTCGGCTACACACACATCGTGCGTGTCAACAACAAATGGGAGAAAGTCGGTTCTGCGATATATTGATTCATTTATAACCTTCTCAATATTTGAGACTGGAATTTCAGGCTTATAAGCAAATTGATTAAAAAAAATTATTAAGGGTAACTAGCATTACTACAATTACAAAATGTAAGCAGGTGCACCTGTAGAAAAGGCATCCTCAGTTTTTCTGATCATGGGATATGGTGGTTTTATTCATGTAATAAAACAATTAATGACTATAATATACGGTCGCTATCAGGATTTATCAGCCCTCAAAAATGTATATTCACCTCGCCTAGCGGCTCGGTGAATATTACATTTACTCTGGCTGATAAATCCTGATAGCGACCTATATCAAAGTCATTAATTGTATAATATATTTTTTTAAAATAAATAATCATATTCATTATATTTCGTGCGTACCAATTTTTATAGAAACAAAATGCTGTATTGGGAATACTTAATTTCGTTGTATTATCATATTATCATCATTATCATATGTTGCAGAGGGAATTAATTGTTTGCCATTATCGTACATTTAAAGGGGTAAAACTAACCAGTTTTCCAATATATATATTGTGTATTTACACGATCCCAGTGGACTTATATTATTCCATCGCCAAATAAAAAAAATACTTTAAGCATTTAGAGTTAAACGCTACTGATGAGTCTTGAGTAGACGAAACGCGCGTCTGGCGTAATGAATTTGTCACCTTGGTAATTTTAATTACATTTTGTTGGAATATTTGAGCAAAGCCAAGTAACAGCAAAGCACGTCCGCGGGTGGCGGACTGGGAAGCAACTATTTTGGGTTAAGTTGGATTGAGAAAGTTTAAGATCAATATGTTATGACTTGTTTACGTCATTTATTTATATTGACATTCAATGACTAAGGCCATTCGTTGGTCAGTCTTTGTCTAAATTTTTGACAAGAAACGCCGTCATTTGTATCGTTGCATAATCTTCTAGACTTGTATATTATTTCTTGTTTATGCTGTATCGTCATGTTTGTCGATCCGATACTTAATATGCTTGCTGGTTGGTACATTGATAACATTTCTTTTCAGATACATGGTCTAATATTCCAAATCCTTGCCAGAACAACCCACAGAAAGCTATCTATCTACCTCATCCAACGGATCCAACTAAGTTTCTACAATGTGACTTGTTTGGCAGAATGTACATTATTCAGTGCCCACAAGGAGAAAGTTATGATAAAACCACAGCCTCCTGCACCAAGGGCAATGTACAAATAATAGTTACACAGCCAACCCCACAACCAATTGTAACAATGGCACCAACGACACAACCGCCTATTAATGCACAAAACCCATGTTCTAATGCAAATATTGCCCAAGGACTGATCTATTTTGCCTACCCAAGTGACAACACAAAATTCTTTGAATGTGATTTACTAGGACATGCCATGATTTTGCAGTGCAATGCCGGCTTGGTCTGGAATCAGCAGAGATTATCATGCGTCTATGACATAGTACCAGGTGGCGTTCAAACAACAACACAAGCAGTAACCACCATTGGAACCGGAACTGGTACCGGTACCGGTACAGGAACCGGAATCCTCTGCAAAGTGAATGCTAACAGCTTAGATGAATTGTTCCATCCTCATCCCGATCCACACAAGTTTTACCAGTGCGATTTGTGGGGAGATGTTTTCGTAAATAACTGCCCTTCAAATCTTATTTGGAACGACACTGCCAAAACATGCTCATCTCCTTACGTTCAAATTGGGCCTAATGGAAATATAGTTGGATAAACTATTATAGTGACAATAATACAGCATGTTAGCTCAGATTCCAATATGAATATTCAAATCGTTTTGTCAAAAACATGTTATTTGTCCAACACAGTATCTTGTAGTTTGTTTGCAATGAGATAATTACTAAGAACTCCATTTTGTTGTCTCTGATATTTTAATAAACAATAATTATACTTTTTATGCACTTATTAATCAGACATATGATATATTATGCACTTCTACGTTCGTGCCGTTTTTGCTATTCGTTTTTTTCTTATTTAATTTAAATATCATTCTTTCTATTTATAATATTTAATCGCCTTATTCTGTTCCGAGCATTAACTTAATTCCCGAAAATGTGCCAAGGTACCCATTAAACGAATATTTATAAAGACTAATTTCATTTTTCAAACTAGTGCGTGGTGCCTATTAGAATTTGTTGATCTTCGATTATTTAGGATCGGCACCAAGTCATTCTTCTACACTAAGGGGGATTCAACCTTATTATAATTCTCTAACTAAAATTGGGTTTGTTTTGAGAAAATATGATGCAGTAACAATATACTAAAATTAGATATATTTGTTAATTTGACAGAATCTAAAAAGGCTTGCAAATGTGTTAAAAAGATTGGGTTATTCGAGGAATAAGGTTTGGAATACAGATTTGTAGTGTATTGTATATCCCACACAATTGCACAGTTGAAAAAAAAATCCAAATACATGTATTACACACCCGGTTCCGTGTGATTGGAGCTGGATATCTATCTTACGAAGCGAATTCTGCTTTTAATATTCAAGGCGACTCGGTACCTGATTTTGTCAGTCTTTCCAATTCACTTCATATTTATGATTATGATATACAACGGGTATTCATAACTCGTGTTTAGTTGCATTTGAACATCGCTGAAAATCGCATTATACAAAATTTCACAAATCCATTGAACAGGAACTAACAATTATTACATATATTTTTATTAAGATGCATGCTTGTATGACGATACGGAGTTTGGTAAAATAACCAAATTATACAATGTTTTCATACCAGTGTTATTTTATTATTCTACCGTAAAATTGAACATTACCCAATTAACTAATTAACCAACTTAGTATTGGCGTTACCAAAAGAATTGCTTCTACAAATACACTTATCACCATTATCTACTAATTACACCAAATACCACCTCCAGGGTTAAAAACGCATTGTCAATGCTCAGAGTTTATGACCATTAAGATTTAAGAGAAGGCGTAATTGAAAATGGTGCTAACCCGATACGACATGCTTTTTAGACAGCATACGTGTAGCGATCATTTGAAATTATGTGTGTGCTTTACATAGATGTTAGACATTTATGAACATAAGCATCTTTCTCCATGCTTTCAAACGATTCAATTTATCTGTCAACTTTTGTTTTATAATATCACAGAACAACTCTCCTGAAAAATGTATCATATTTCCTCCAGAAAAAAACACTCTAGTGTAAATGACCACTATAATTTATCTAGAAATTGAAATAGAAAGACGGAGCTGAGACATATTAATTTAAACTCGTGAAGTATCCCTCTGTAGAGTTATTGTGCATTTTAATTATTAATAAAGTCTTATAAAAACGTAAAACAAAAACTAACTTAAAGTTGATAAACGGCCACAGTCGAAAACAGGTGTGACGAAACCTGGCAAGATGAACAGACTACTGAACAATTTACAACGGGCAAGAACGAGGTCACGCTTTATAGAATAACCCAGCACCCTTTGGTACATACAACTTTATTCAGAGGAGGCAACAGCACATAAATTAGAAATCGTATACATACAATTTATAAATATTTATCTGGTAAGCTCAAGCTGGTAACAGTTCAAAACCGGCAACTCATAGAAACACGAGATAATCTCAATCTAACATTTCCGGCGGTAATTACGCAGGAAAGATTATGCTGATATGACCCGTCGTGTAGAATTCTCAGGATCCTCGGAAAGTCTCGGGATCCCTTATCTTGCCAATTCCGCAAGAGAGGGTCTACACCAAGTCAATCATTACATATATTTCTGACTGTAAACTTGACTGATGGACGATTCTGCAGTTTTTGATCAGCGCCTGCCACAATATTAATAACTGGACCGTGGGTAATTGTCAAATTCGCTGTCGCTCTAGCTGGTTGCCTTGTACTGTTAAAATTTAAAGTTTGTAGCGACCTTTTCGTTTAAATTTGTTGGATTCGGATGTTTTCTTTTCTGAGGCTTCTAATTTTGTAACAGTGGATGGCTGAATTTTTTGCCGATGAGTGTATTTAAGAATTTTACCGAACGAAAAAGGTTTATAGCAGTTTGAAATGAAAAGGATGCTCTCTAAATTTACAATACCGTGAAATACGGATAAAACAAGAAACGATCAGCAATTTTATACAATCTCAATAGGACCTAGCAACGATACTCACATTAATTAAAAAAAAGATTGATTTATCGAAAAAGCAACAAACCTTATTAACTGGCCCAAGCATGTTAACTACTAGTAATCATACTCATCTACTGTCCTAATCTCTTGTGATCGTTTTAACGATAGTCACAGTCTCACATTTGGGCGAGTTTTGGAACGAATACAATGATTCTGGTCGTTCTAAAGTTCTAAACAAAATAACCTAATAAACTGATCCACAACAAAACGCATTGTTTCTACCATCCATCTTAAAAGTGGAGAATGTCGTCTATGCATGCAGCATATTTATAGTAATATCGAAGACTAAATCTAAATGTTTGTTAAGATTTATTCACATGTTATCCGAATTCGATCATTTAGGATAAGTTTGTATATGTGTCCATATCTATGCGGTAACACTTGAGAATACTTACATGTCTTTTTATTGATTTGATAAATTCCAGTTCAGTTTTAAATACATACCTATTGAAGGAACACCATTCAAATTTGTCATAACGCATTAATGACGACACACCGGGATTGCAATGAGATCTCAAATGCTCTTAAAATAGACCAAAACATTACCAACATAAGTCAGAAAATAGGCATTTTACTGTTATATTGGTACTGTCGTTAATATCACAATCCGTTCGTGGTATGTAGATTCTGTCTAGCAAATGAGAAAATTGGAATATCAATTCATTTATCATTTAATACCGTATCAGGAGAAAGAACAATGAAACTATGATCAGATCTCTGGCTCTGAGACAGGAGCACTAAAGGCATTTAACATTTAGGGCATTGTCCGATCCAATATTTTTGTACATGAATCCTTTGTTCTTTTTTACGAATAAACAAGAGACGACGAGTAGGTATGCTCTAAATTAAAACACTTGTATAATATTGCATGAAAGGTCACGTGTGCCTGTTAAACTCAAGGGAAAATAGCCATGCAATAACCAACTACAATTATCCGATAATGCACAGTAAAACTCCGCCTTAATTATGTCAAATTTTATTGATTTTCAACGCAAAAGGATAGCACGAGCTTCCAATATTAGCTTTTCATTTGATTAGTCGAATATCGGTCGCACCATAATTAACACCGCCCTCTTTATTTATAACCAATTATTAATGGGCGGGATTCATGTTACAAATCATTTATAGCACCGCCTTCCTCGTTAGACAAATACACCTTCTCGCGCTAAAGCGCTCGAAGGTGTATCTGTCTAACTCAGAAGTCCGTGCTATAAATATAACATATTCTGGCGTTGACGCTTTTAAGGCTTGCAAAACACAACAATATTGGGTAATGACATTATGTTTAATAGGTGCATACACATCGTTCTACTGTCAGCTGATATGGTAAAAACGAATCTATAAAGATGTAAAAACATATCGGAAATGAACAGAACAAGGCCCAAAACAAAACGCACGAGACTAATGAGTAGATACACATAAAACACTTATGCTATAACTGAAATAAAAAGAACGGGAAGAAACTATGACAGTGAAAACCTCAAGTTATCTATGAGGCAGAAATCAAGTAATGCATGATGACTGATGGGAATTGTGTCATCTGAACCATGTTTGTCATAGCAATTTATATGTCAAATTCCGAAAGAATGCAAAATTCCTGAAATATTGTATTAATTGAGGAGATAAATGAACTCCAGGTACGCATGAGTGTTGCTTAAAAAAATAGATTGACAACAGAAGATGGCAATACATGATAAACAATATATGTTGGAAACAAAAAAGACAAGAAGACTTGAGCCATGGACCCCACCGAAATCTAGCGGTGAGCACGCAAGTAGTGCCTGATCCAACCGTCGTGTAGGTTCAATTAAAATCTTTTAAAGATTTCAAATGTAAGTTATCAATAGGAGAGCTGAAATCAATCTCTGAAGCAGAAGACATTGAAACAGACTAAATACATGGTGGATACCAGTCTCAAAATTATGATTTAAATTGTTCGACTTCGAATTTAGTCGACAGTTTTTTACATTTGCTTTTTGATATTTTAATAAATTAAGGCGCTATGTACAAACTCTTGTAAATCAAGACCTACCACAATCTATCCTGACAGAGAATAATTCGTCGTCTGGATGTTAAAAAATATATTTATAACTTTTATAGCTAAATTTTTGGTCTTATTGAATTTTTTTTTCTTTTCATAGAAAACACTTAAAGACACTAACACACTTTTTCCCTATTAAAGTCAAATAATGCCCGTGCTTACACGAACTTACTTATACATGTTATTCTATGTGTTATTTCTATGAACTTTGTATTATAAATATTAAGTTAGGATTCGAAACGTTAAAAAGTATGCTCTGCACCACAAAACCCCTCTTGTGACCCTTTAGGCAATTTTAGGTTTTATTTGAGTATGCTTCCGTTTTAAATGTAGTTTAATAGCTTTTATATTGTGACATAATACTAGTTAATAGGCTGACAATATCATTTTAATGTGACTCGCAGCTAGACTGCAATATAAAAGCTATCACAGAATCTTATAAAATGTACTCATTTGCTTAATAAACTGAAACACCTCCTGTGAAAGATGGCCTTAAACTAATAGTTGCTCTAAATAGTTCATGCAGTGATTCCTAAAATAAGAACAAAAGTCGGAAAATTAAAAAGTTAAAATAATTGAATTAAATCGAATTAATTATTCTGGTCATTGGGTGTTTTGCTTCTTCCTTGATTTGGGAAACACGAATCGTGAATAACCCAAGTTATCGCTTAGTAATGCAGCCCAACTTGATACTATGATTAAAGTTACTTATTGTATATAAAATATTGTATGTTTCTAAAGTTTATAACAACAGTTTGTTTTGATATTTTTCGTTTACCTTAAGAAAACTTATTTATTGCCATGTAAACAGTTTACGTTTTAACGCTTAATGCTGCCGTCACACTGTCCGAACTTGACACCAGATTATCACATGAAAATGGAATTTTGAATTTTGCGTGAAAATGGCACAGAACGTTGTCAACAGCCTCTCAGGATTCTTAGCAAAATACGAAGGCTGTACAAAACGTTATACGAGGATACACAAACCACACACGAAGGCAACAATCACAAAGTGTACCCACATGATATGCAAAGTCTTTACAAAGACAACATGATGGCTACACAACGTGGGTTATAGAGAACGATTCAATTGAACTAATAGACATGAAGGCGTTACGCGACATGCTTGGTACACGAAGCACTAGTGGAGACAACAAACAGTCTCCGCGACAACAACTGCAGTAGGGATACCTGGATTACAAAGAATCAGCTCCCCAAACTGTCAGAAACTGGCTCTGACAACATGGAATTAGACCCAGGCGTCCGTATTTTGGAGCAGATGGTGCAACACCTTGATGGTTTGAACATTTCAGAACTGGCGCAGAATGTGGTTTAGTGACGAGTCGCTGGTACTGCTATTGAAGCATGCTAGTAAAACACGTGCTTACCGCCGACAAAATGAACGATTCGCGTAGTCATGTTACCAAGAAGTGCACAGATTCAAAAGAAGTCACGTCATGATTTCGGCGGCATTCTTAGATGACATTAAAACAGAGCTTGTGTTCGTACGTACCACGCAACTTAACGGATCAGCGACACAGAGACAACATCCTTCAACCACATCTTCCAATTATCGACCACTATGCAGAGGAATATATTCCAGCGTGACAATGCTAGGCCGCACACAGCTAAACTAACCAGAGACTTTCATTAGTGGAATAACATTAATGTGTAGCCATGTCCTTCAAATTCTCTGGATTTCAATCCCATCGAACATCGACCAAAACGGACAAACGAGTGCCCCACCACAAATCACTGAATCAACTACGACGGATGTTGGAAGAGATATGGCGTAGAATACCTATCAATAATGGTCGTGCTTTGAGTACATGCCGAGGAGATGCAGAACAGTGCTGCCTTCTTGAGGTGGTCACACACGTTATTAACTTGTGGCAGTTTACCGGAAGTGACTTTGAACTGTGATTTTTCATTTGTACAGGCAATGTTTCTTTAATTTGTATACAACAAGTTTTTATAAGTTTGTTAAACTACCTATAAGGATTTACATATATACATATGTATCAATTCAGTTGTAGGGATTTTTTTTACACACATTTTATCGTCAAATTTGTTCCACAATTTTAGTGTAAAATACCGACCTGTATAATATATGCAGTTATAGTTTTGAATAGGTATACAGATAATCAAATTATTAAAGTTAAAGTTGTATCGTAATGTAAACACTCGGCAGCACTTATGGAAACTATGCTTTAGAGTTTAGAGTTTTAACTAAAAAAATAACGTCCAGATATTAAAGGAGACATTTTAAATTTACATTTATAGCTAGAATCATGTAGCTCTTTTGTTGTATCTTGTCGCATCAACAAAGAGATCCAATTACTCTAAATTGAAAAAAAAACCACCTTATACATATTTATACATATTTTCCGATATTAAAATGATGTTTTTGTTTACTCTATATTTTTTCCTTTCTCCGGCTTTCAGCTGACATTTATACAATGCCTAATTAATTAATTTCACAACTCTTTCGTAATCACGACATTTGTTGATAAAATTAAAATGGTGGAATGTATAATTTCGGAATCGTATCGATAAAAATGGTACTCCAGATATGCAATTAACCTAACCAAAATGATCCGGAATGACATCCTTGTCAACAATGCCATGATTACGAATAAAATTAATGACTAATATCAACTAATTGGCGAAGACATAAAAAAGACATAAAAAAGAGTGTAGCAAACTAGAGAAGCAGTTTAAAAGTGGATAATATGCATAAAACCCTGTGTGTGAACCACTCCGTCTCCCTGGCTGCTCAATTAATTGGACCTCTTTGTAGCTCCGCCAAGATAAAAAGGAGCTATATTATTGTATCTAGCAAATCTAAATTGTTGACATAATTGTTAAATATTGATGTTTAGAGGTATCATTCGAATATACAGACACTGTCCGATCAATAAACTGTCATAATATTGTTAACCTTAGTGCCACACCTACTTGATTTCTGATTCTAATGCAGTCATCTGGTCAAGTCTGGCCTCGTGATAAGAGTCTGTGAAATTAATAGATGTAGTTATTTCTTCGTTGATGTCCAGAACAATATCTTCCATCATACAGTTATTGTCGATCTGACATGTTCAACTTTATACCCCTTGACCTTGTTATAGAATAGTTCAATGTGAGGTTGCTGTCTTAGTCTATATATTTACTATATATGCTATTAAGGTAAATGTAGACATATTATCCTTCAACTCTCTTCAATATGATATGGTTCAGAAGATGGTGAATATTGACATGTTTATCTTCAGAAGCATATGCGGTTTTTTTTTATAGTTTTTAGTTTTGTATTGTCATTTGTTTTATTGAGTACATAATATACGGGGAAAGTATACAATTCTATCCAGGACATGTACATGTCCAGACCTATTCACCTGTATATGTGTAGTCGATGTAGTCTCATTTTTCTTTTGTATATTTGCTGTAGTGTCCATATAATTATGGCAATCTCTGACACGGGCTCTTGAACATTATATTTAATAATTGTATGTCCTCTTTTTATTACCAGATAGTTTATCTGTCACTGAAAGTAATGTATTTTCTTTTGTTGGTTGATTTATGAAGTCTAACATTAGTTCAATCTTTACTCGAAGTTACTGTCACTGACACTGTGTTGAGGGTTTTTGCGTTATAATAAAAATTTTCTTACAGCGTTTGGTTGAACTTATGCTCTATTTGTAGATCCAAAATAATGCAAATTGAAATCAATTGAACAGTACTTGCTGAATTAGAGCGGAAGCGTAAGTTAGGAACTATTCTTCGGGTAATGTCGCTAAGGTGGGAAAAGTCCCGCGGTTTTTTAATACCATTGAATGTCACGAAAGCGGACGACTTTTGTAAACAACGCAAGGTCCGTTTAGAAAAAAAATGACTTACTATGTAAAATTCCCGTAGCAAAAGTCAAGGACGATTTATGACATTTACACAACAAAGGCATAATACAATATGGGCAGATTATCGTGTGAAATTTTTTCTATTGGATTTTCTTAATACAAGGTGCAAAATGTAATAGTAAAGAAAAATGTAAGCAAAACTGAGCTCACGTGAGTGCGGTTTTTCAGTATAAATTATCATTAAAATACTTTAATGACACATTTTTTAATTTTGCTTATTTTATACCAATGTCGACAAACCCTAAAACATTATCAAATACAATCGAATGCATCCATTTATGTCCAAAGAATCGAGTAAACTCATACCTGTAGAAGCGATTATAATTTTCATGAAAGTGTATTTCGTAGAATAATTTCGTAGGCACAAAGTTTAAGTTAATTTAACTTACCTTTTAGTAACATGCTCTTTAAGCATGATATTTTGTGTGTGTGGGTATATTTTCTTGGTCTAATTACTATACATTTTCGATGAATTGTTTCCGAATTAATGCTATCTGTTTTGTTTATAGTCGCTACAATTGTGATCATCTTTACTTGGACTTCCTCTGTTACCTTCAAATTGATCAAATTGTATACTATAAGCAAGAAAACTAGCAAAGAAAACCGACCGAAAAACAAGAGCCGAAAGTCAAGGGACAATTACATATCCGAATATAGAAAAACATATAAAACGCAAAACACAAACCAAAACAAAAACAGAAAGTAACCCGGGCCCAATAAAACCATGGGTGCACTTAGGTGTTCCGGACGAGTAAACAGTGCCTGTCTCTAATTAGACACCCGTCGAGTTAGTCATGTCCAGGAAAAAGACAAATCCAAGAAAAGGAATTACTACCTATGACTCAGCGAAAATGTCCGATGGTTTTTGAGAGATTGATTTCCCATAACAATCAATTAAGTCATGTGACCATAGAACTTCTGGAGAGATAACATCAATCAAGGTACAACAAACCTTTGTTTGAGTAGTTTAGTAGTCAACAGCAATGGGCAGTCTAAAAATCGAAATACCGACTGCAGGATCTAGAATAACGTTGAAGTGCTATAAATCTGATAACAGAAGCGTGACCGGAGTCTCCCAAAGCACCAAAATTTCTAACCTGAATTTAATCCGCTTTGTTCGCTGACATCCATATAGATTATAAATTATAGATATAATAAAGCGACGAAAATTAAAGACTCTAAAAAATGGTCTACACAGAAACTAGATTATGCTGAGATATGTGACATCACCTGACCTTTACTACAAGATATATTAGATATGATTTTAAGAGACCATATACAAAGAACGAGGTTACAAGGAACAGAAAACTTCAGTCTGTATAAGAGCTGCTGAGTCCAACAACCCACCAACATGGGCCACATAGCTACTTAAACTAAATTTTACCGTGTCATTCCGACGGGATTTTGCCTGTCAAAATGGAAAACGGCTACCTGGTTTGGTCGAGTTTATGGTCCTTTTGTAAATCTTTTATTATACTTTTTGAAATCATCAATTATTTTCCACAGCTAAACGGCATTGTGAAATGCAGCTGAATTTTCATTTTGAGACATCGATTTTCCATACTAAATTTTGACCTTGTTTTGAACGGAAGTGTACGTTAGGAAAATTCCATTGTTGTCTTTTCGAAATCCTTCGGGTAATGTCGTCTGCAGTTGATGCGGAAAAATCTCGCGGTTTGTCCGAATACCATTGTACGTTACGGAAGCAGACGAACGTTTATAAACAACATTAGACCAATTTAGAAACAAAAATGGCGGACTTCCTATGGAAATTCGATCTACTAAAATGAAAATTCAGCCGCATTTCACAACGCCGTTTAGCTGTGGAAAATAATTGTTGATTTCACAAAGTGTAATTAAAGATTTACAAAAGGACCATAAACTCGAACAAACGCGGTAGCAGTTTTTTAATTTTGACAGGGAAAATCCCGTCGGAATGACACGGTAAAATTTAGTATAACCAGATCACAAATGGTTAACTCAAAGTACCACAAAAGCAAAGACACAGCAACATTACTATGCCGTCAACATTTGCGCAAACGAGCAGTTCAGATACTATCAACATTAAATAGGATAGGTGGTTCAGATTGACGAGAGTATCTTCAATCATAAGTAAATAAATAAATCAGAGCAGGCGTAAACATTAAAAACAGTGGGTGTTCAGACTAGACTAGCAGAGATATCTTATAAGCCTGCAATCACCTACGTGGAATTGATAAACAAGAGAGATGCCGCAATTAGGAAGCATTTAAAACAGGCACAATAATCCCCCCAGATTGATTGGGAACGTAAACAAATATTAAGTCTAAACTAAATCGAGAACATCAAACAGTCAAACACTCGGTCAACCGCGTAGACACAGGTGTCAATGCCCAGCCCATAAAGTCTTATTAAGCCATAGGTATATATTTAGGGAAATGAAAGGTGTACATTTTAACGCACTACCCAGCTATCTTGTTGAACGAATATGGAAGAATCGTTGGGGCAACTGCGGTAACCGAGGCTACATCACACTGAAGCAAATCGAAGAACAGTACACAATTTAAGACTACATGCCAATTTGATGATAACATCATTTCCCTCATTTTCTGTTGTCTTGATTGATGTGTTTCTTTTCTGTTATTTAGGATATGAGTGGTCATAAAATAATATACTAAACCAATTGTCTTTTGAGTATTGTTAAATATTTATTTTTGCAATATTCGTTCGTTACTTACAATAGTGGTATACCAGTATTGTATAAAATTTGATTTTTGTTTAGGGGGGAATTTTTATTTTAGTATTGGTATGCCAATATTGCGATCGCCATGTACAGATTTTTCCTCCATTAGCAACGTCTTCACATTAATTTACTTCAAAAGGTCCACCATAAATTCTGCACTCTATCTACGTGCAGCAATGAATTATTTCTTAAGTTTGACATCAATAAATATACTTGTCAGGGGTTCTGATCCCACGTTCGCTCCATCATCAACCCTTCGGAATAGCGCCATCTTGTGGAAACCGATGTTTGGCCTAAATTAAATCAACCAATGGAATTTTTCTTTATTCTCGCCTACGGAAAATGTCAGCACAAATAATTATTGATTACAAAATCACCGGACCGCAGTCTTTCATATTCATGGATGTGACATTTAGACATGACAATGAGTAAATCGGTTTGTGCCTAATTAGAGACAGGCACTTCCTACTCGACCGGAGTACATGGGTAAACCCATGGTTTTAATTGGGTTCAGGTTACCCGTTTTCTGTTCTTGTGTTATTGGTTTTTGGTTTTTGTTGTTTGTTTGTCCATATCAGGATTTTTAATTGTCCCATGACTTTCTACTCTGGATGTTCGGTCGGTATACTTGATATTTTTCGCACCATAGTTTTTGACCTTAGACCCTGACCTTTGACCTAAAGTTCGATCACATTTTTGAATATATTAAAAGCCAAAATGAGTGTCCGTGATTTAAACTGTTTGTCTTTTCAGTTAGGCGTTTGATATTTGGCATGTGCGTAGACCATTGAAATGCTTCATGTTTGATATTTGGGGACATTTGACATCAAACCAACCTTAAATATTTCCTTTTATAATTAAATCTGGGCTATTTCAGCTTTACAGTTGGTCCCAGAAAGATGAGTAACATCTCCCTGATATAAATTTTGTTTCTTTAAAGAAACTAAAGAGGAAAAAGAGGAAGCAGTGGTCCAATAGGTCTCAAATAGTTTACATCATACAATCTTTTAGTATTAACCAACTTAAGAATATCTAACCATTCCGACTAAGGAAAGCCGAGAAATGTTTGATGACATTTTTATGTACAAGTTTGGGCTGGCAAACAGGAAATAGAGGGCAGACAGTGAGAATTGTGTAGAAATTACAAACTATTGGTAAAATCGACATAACAAAATATCAAACCATTCCAATTTAAAAAAAGCAGAGAAGTAAAATCAGTGTAACACACATAGGCTACTGACAGGAAATATGAGTCCGAGATGTCTGAAAACTGTTTATAACGTACCTTTCATATGAAATAATGCTGCTCGGGCGTTAAACACCATTAATCAATCAATCAATCATATGCACAAATTACCATATCAATCATAAAAATATTCTGATTTTCGAAAGCCCAAAAGAGTGACGAATTATTCGGATGTTCGTACCTATTGTACGTACTGACGGACATTATTAAATCTGAGTGGCACCTTCGCCTATGACATCGTTAAAAGCTGCGTGTTTTTATTATTATTATTATTATTATTATTATTATTATTATTATTATTATTATTATTATTATTATTATTATTATTATTATTATTATTATTATTTCTTAGAATTCTTAATGGACGAACTCGGATGCTTAAACCATAGATACCAAAGATTAATAAAAGATGGATCTGTGTTAGTAGTCTCTTTGCTGTGTAGCTTCATGTGTCTACATGTGTAATACGCGACGAAAATTATGTAGTGATTCTGTCAAATAATTAGACATAGAAAGTCCCAGTGTTACAGTTTAATATGACGTATTCATTGTTGACATAACTTCTCATTTGTACGCTAATTCAGTATTTAGATTTTAGTTAGGTGGCTTTATTATAAATTGTTAGCAGCCCATGTTTGCCCAAATTCATACCTTATACTTGCAATAAAAGTTGACATAAATATATCTTCTCAGTAGATGTTTACGTTTTGTTCGGTTTTTATACTATTTGAGCGGCGTCGTTCATAAAGGGACCTTAGTCAAAAAATTTTAGAAATTAAGATTTTTGCAGAATTATGATCCTAATACATCGAAATAATTAAATATAAAGTTTAATTTTATTCTCCCAAAGTTGAAATCCGAAAAATATATGAAATCGTTACTCTCTACTGTCTAAAGCCCCCGTCACACTGACCACGACGTCACTACGCTCTCCACGACCTCCAAAATATTCATAATCGTAGTTAAGTCGTGGTCAGTGTGACACCCTACACGACAGTACTACGATCATAATACGATGAATTACGGGAAATTATTTTAAATGGTCAAATCTAGTACGATGCTACTACGACCATCACCAGTACAGTACGCTGCTTCAGCGACTGTCCTGCGACCAGGATACGCCTATTCCACGATCATCCACGACTCCGTTATGATACCAATACGACCTTTACGATCATTATACGTCATTGCTACGATACTACTATGCTCGTTACGTTTCTACTACGCTTATACCACGACTGTTGTACGTTTTCACTTTTCTAACATATCATGTTTGACATGTTTTTGGCATTTAGAATTTTTTCACTTTTAGTCTTGTTTTCCTTAAAATCACACATGAATCAAGTGGTCTTAGTTCAACTTGCTTTATTGCAAGGCCATCATGTCTTAATGATGAGAGACTTTCTTATAATGGCTTTACGACGACGACGAAATCGTAGACGGAGGAGAAACCGGTCAGTTTGGGTTCGACCGTGGCTTTCTGCAGACAGACGTCTACATTTTGGAGATTGGGATCAACTTATGACCGAGCTACGTTTAGAAGACGAGCAATCATTCTTTAACTTTGTACGACTGGAACCACGGAGGGTTCAGAGGGTTGGTCCTTGGATTACCAAAGAACACACCAACTTTAGAGCTGCTTTAGAACCTGGTTTAAAATTAGCTATAACTTTAAGGTTTCTGGCCACAGGGGACAAGTACTCTACACTCAGTTCCGCGTAGCACGTCAATCAGCATACTTATTCCTGAGGTATGCCGCGCCATTGCTTTGGAATACAAAGCCGAGCTAATCACGTGTCCGACAACGCCCGAAGAGTGGGGACCTATAGCAGATGAGTTCCTCTACAGATGAAATATACCTCTTGCATGTGGAGCGCTATACGGGAAACATGTCGCAATTGGATGTCCACCTAACATCGGCAGTCTGTATTACAACTATTAAGGTTTCTTTACCGATGTGTTAATGGCCCTTGTGGATGCCCAGTACCGATTAATACGAGTAGATGTTAGTACGCCTTATTTTCACCACCACCGCACTACGAATATTTTGAGCATGTTCAAAATTTACGTAGTCACCCACGACCAACCACGTTCATACCACGACCTCCGCGACTCCAGGACGACTTCAATACGATGAACCACGATTTAGGAAAAAATCCAGATCGTAGTAAGGTCGTGGCTGAGTGTGACGGGGGCTTAACGTTTATAAATTTTCCGGCGTTTTATCATAAACGACGTAGACGTCGTTTAAAGGTATGACTGTTATTTTCAATTTAATACCGTGTATTCCAGTTAATTAGTTCATGCAGTAATCATAGGACTTTGATGACTTCAATTTGCACCTTTTATCATTTATTTTAACTTATAATTAAAGTTTTACTCGAGATTATCTGTATTACTCAATTCGGCAATGTTCGTTTGCAACTATACTACGGCGTCTAGTTTTGTATTGAGAAAATAAAATATATTGAAATCTACATATGACTTTGTCTTTAAGATTTACAAAAAAACGTATCATGTTGGAGATTTCTCGAAATTTGAATTAACAAATTTCAACGAAATTTAAATGTGTACAACTTTAATTTAAAACATTAAATTTATAATGTGACATAACCAACTAGTCGTGGAAAACCCCCAAAAACCCCCATCCTTGTAGTTCCTTGTCAATGCAAACTAGATCCTATCAATAAATATCATTATCTGTAAAAATATTCAGATATTTAAATAAAATGTCATGAAAGGTACAAGGTTACTAGTATGTAATATTTCACACTTCATATTTATGTGGGATACGTTTGCAAAAAAATATTGCATAAGACGAAAGTTTTTGGCGATTGAGTGACTATTTTAAGTAAATCATAAATATTTTATAAAAAAAATTTCAAGTGGTTGTCTGATTTTTCCTGTCTGGAGATTTTTAAAAGTTGATATAATCTATATCGTATTCGGAAATATTATTAGCCGTGAAAACATGCAGCAATTTATTCACATGCAGTTTATATCTTATATAAAATCGATTTGGGTGACCTTTTAAATGAGATCATACATATTTTATTTATTTCATATTTACTCAACGGCAAATCAACAAAAAATTTGCACACAAAGAAACAGAAAACACTTTCTTTCTAATTACCTTTACATGTATTTTATTAGATCACAACTAATGTATCAATATGGATTGAAAGCGTATACAGAAAGAAACATAATTTAGTATTGGCATGCCTGATTAATTAAATATGCATGATTATTTTTCAAAAGTAAACTTTAATCCACTGTCGTACAATTTTTAACTACCATGAAAATCTAACTGCCTAAATCATTCGGATGGGTCCGTAGAAATACCGCAAAGGATCTCCTTTATGCACTAAGGACCCTTAATTGCACTAAGGACTTGATAACATAACTAAAAGAGCACAATGAACATGTTACAACAACAAGAATAACAAATAGTCAGAATTACAAATATTATTGATTTATCTTTATTAATAAAGAAGCTATTGCAATTTTAATCGGCACGTGCCATTCACACCGATATCATTAGTAAAACACTTTGTTAATTGTGGTAAACCATGACAAAACACAAATACTTTAATTGCAGTAATTAATTATTTTATAAATAACATATAAATAAGCAAAGAGTTCAACGTTAATTTATACAAACAAATTTTACAAAACATATATTTTGATACAGTTTAAAGTTATTGAGACTGACCAACCATGGTTGACAACTGAAATTAAAAAAGTAATAAGACGTAAGAATCGAATTCACAAGAAAGCAACAATTCAATAACTTCCAACAATGGGCTAAGTTTAGGAAAATTAGGAACGAAACAACGAATTTGATTCGAAAATCAAAAGCCGACTACGATAATAACCTACTTCACAAAATAAGAAATGGAAATTTATCGGACTCTAACTGGTGGAACACCGTAAAAAAATTCTCTGGCATAATCTCAGCTGATCATGGTATTCCCCCGATCGTAAAACATGGTTACTTGGTTTTTGACGACTCGGAAAAAGCAAACGAATTCAACTCTTTCTTTGTTAAGCAAACATTGCTAGACGAAGATGATAAAGATATACGGTTACCTATTTTGAATGAGCTATCCCCAGTAAAATTAGAGGAAATTTTTATTTCAGAAACTGAAGTAGAGGATGTTCTTAAAATCCTAAATCCTGGAAAGGCTTCTGGTCCCGATCTAATTAACCCACGAATTTTGAAAGAGGCTTCTACATTACTAAAAAAACCCTGTCTGCAAATTATTTAATCTCTCATTGTCTCAATGTTCATTCCCCCACCTATGGAAAAGAGCAAACGTGACGCCTGTTTTCAAAAGCAATCAAGCAAACGATGTTAAAAATTATAGACCTATTTCGCTTCTGAGTGTTTTATCAAAATGTATGGAGCGCTGTGTATATAAGCATATCCATAACTTTTTGAGACAACATGCTATCATAACAAATAATCAATCCGGTTTCACTAGCGGTGACTCCGCAGTGAACCAATTGATAAATATTACTAACGATTTTGGAAAAGCTCTATATGACGGAAAAGAAATCCGAGTTCTGCGACATATCGAAAGCCTTTGATCGAGTTTGGCATAAGGGACTGTTACATAAGTTGCAAAAATATGGTATATCAGGTAAAATATTAAAATGGTTTGCGGACTATCTCCGCGGGCGTCAACAAAGGGTCGTAATCAATGGATCAAATTCAAATTGGCTACCGGTAACTGCAGGGGTCCCTCAAGGCTCTATCCTAGGTCCACTCTTGTTTCTCATATTCATAAATGACATTGTTACAGACATACAAGCAAATATTAAGCTATTTGCAGACGACACAAGCTTATACATTATTGTAGATAACCCAATATCTGCTGCAAATATACTTAATCGAGATTTAGCAAAAATTCACGAGTGGTCACAGAATTGGCTTGTTAAATTTAACCCTCAAAAAACCGAATCAAATATAATTTCACGAAAATCCATAAAATCTCATCATCCAAAACTCCAAATGAACGACATGACATCACTGAAGTAACCAGTCAGAAACATCTGGGTGTTTACTTCTCCAATAACGGCTCATGGAATGAGCATATTGATTTCATCCTTCAAAAAGCATATAAAAGAATAAATATTCTAAGGAAACTAAAAAACACTTTGGACAGATTCACTGTAGAAAAATTGTATCTATCATTTATTAGACCAATAATAGAGTACGCGGACGTTGTCTGGGATGATATAAGTCAAATAAACGAATTAAAACTTGAAAATGTTCAACTCGACGCGGCACGAATAGTAACCGGAGGAACGAAATTAACAAGTGCATCCAAACTTTACGAAGAAACCAAATGGGAAAAGCTAACTGACAGACGTAAAGCACACAAACTTATACTGTTTCACAAAATAATAAATGGAAATACTCCGAATTACTTGCATGACTTACTTCCTGACCGTATTTATAATCGACATAATTACCCCACTCGTCAAGCAAATAATCTTACGCAAATCTATGCTCGAACATCTCTGTACTTGAATTCTTTTCTTCCATCAACAGTTAACTTATGGAACAGCCTACCACGGGACATACAAAACTGCAAATCCCTTCCTATATTAAAAAAAGGAATTCAGACTCATAATGGCAAGGTACAAAAATATTATTATACCGGAACGAGACAAGGACAAATTCTGCATACCAGACTTAGACTAAATTCAAGTTCCTTAAATTATGATTTATACTTGCGAAACTTAAATGAATCACCTAACTGCAGATGCGGAAGTCTTGAAACCACTTCACACTATCTATTACACTGTCCAATGTACTCAGCACTGCGCCAGGAAATGTTAAATTCGTTCGGTAGTCCAATAATTGTTCTCGATACAAAATTGTTACTATACGGCTCAAAAGACCTCAACGAAACAGAAAACATACGGCTATTCAAAATTGTTCAAAATTACATCATCAAGTCCAAAAGGTTTACATCAGTTCAAATCTAATGTTATATTTACTTGCATTTCATCAATTTTTCTTTTTTTCTTTTTAGATCTTTTTTTAACGTTTTTCCTCACATTAATTTATCTGTTTTCATGTAGTCTAATTTTCTTTTCTTCTTATTATTGTTCACACTAATTATTCTGCCTATATTTTTGAGGAAATAATAGTTTTTCATTGTTTTATTACAAAAGCATGTGCATTTTTGTTGTTAATAATATTGTGTATTTTCACTATGTATCAAGGAGACAGATTAACATAAGCATTTATTGCTTGTTTCTGAATCCTTCTTGTGTATGAAGAATGCTGTTATACTAATAATGATGATTTCTCTTTGAATAAATATGTTTACACTAAGTTATTGAATAAATTTCTAATTGTTGTAACGTGGCATTGTTCTAGCTGCTACGGTTTTTGGTCGACAACGCTGACCTGGCTTACGTGCCAAACCCGTAGCATTAATCATTATGAAAACATGAGCTGATTTTTTCCCTCTCATTTTTTCAGTTTATACGGAAACAAAACTGATTCAAACTCCTATTCAATTGGAATAAGAATAATTTTTTTGGCATCGGAAGAAAGTTGGATAAATATCCTTTAAACAAAAACACTTTATATATAAATAAATTGTGCAAACGCGTAAACTTTGGATTTATTTGTTCAAATTTATTATCTAGATGCATACAAGTACATTTGGAACATATTTTCTACAGATTTAAAATTAAATTATTTGTTAAAACAATGTGAATTGACAAATAATCTTTTTTTACTACACTGGATTACGTACTACAGTGAGTTTTTAAAAGAGCTATTCGAAAAAACTCGCCTGTATACTTTCACCAAAATGAAGAAATAACCAAGAACGAAATATCCCTTTTGCTTTTGAAGTTTTTAAAATGCAAAGTATTTATTTTACTAGGTCTAATGAAATTGCTTTTATAGTAAGTTCTAAGCGTGAAAGGACTGTTCATTTGAAATAAGCTCTTTGCTAAACGAGCACAGTGACTCTTAAACCACCCATCAATTATATAGCCTTGAAATGTTTGTAACTTTTTTCACATAAACTCTGTGGTTAATTCAACCAATACTGTAAAGTCTATAAAATGACGAAATTTGAAGCTTGAATGTATAATGTTTAAATACTGCCATGCAAAGTTTGGACCCTGCTAATTTCGTCATCGGCTGTTTTCAAGCCGGAGTATCCCATTTATAACCTGAAATTAAAACGTAAACCAGAGCACAATTCCAGCAGACTGCCTCTACAAACAAACCGAAAAGTGGACGACCGCGCATAGCGACTCCTAGTCAAGATCGCTAAATCCGGGGTTTCCATTTACGAAATTTAACTATTGCCACAACAGTCAAGAATGCGGAATACCTGGATTGAAAAGAATCAGCTCGCAATCAGTCCTCAACTGACTTCCACAATATGGCAATAAATCCAGAAGGTCGTATTTTGGAGGATCCAACCTCCGTCTCGATTAGAGCGTGAAAGGTTCCAACAGGTTGACGAACATTACTTAGTAATAACATAAGACCATTGATTGACTCTATGGCAAGGAGATGCAGATCAGTGTTGGTAGCTCGAGTTGGTCATACACGGTACTAACATAAACGTGACCGGAAGTAACTGCAATCAACTGACTTTTATTCGCTAGTCGCTATGTAATGGACTGGAATGTTTTTAACAAAAAAATTGAAACTGCCCGTGGTCCACGGTATGAACCAGGAAAATTGATATAGACCTAGCTTTGGCTCGGTCCATATTACGGCCCTCGGGCAGTCCGAATTTCGTTGTATTTTCGTCATTATAATTCTCTATTGTGTAAACATTGATATACCTACAAATTGTTATGATAAAATGAATTAACATTTGGGCTTTATTTAACATATCAAATACACGTAAATGTTGCACATAAAATACAGACAATAGGTTCGTAATACGAATATAGGCGCAGCAAAAATGCGAGCATAGCACATTGTTTTGTTGATGGCGTTGCTTCACAGTCTTTACGGTGCCTCTGCATTCCGTTTGTGACGCGATATCTTTCACTAATGTGTTGGTGACTTAAAAATAAATGCCAGTTTTTTTAAAAGATTTAAAAAAAAATTGTCTGACATTTTTGTTGTTTAAAAAAAAAACACTTCAAGTTTATCAATGTCAAATTATTTTTTTTTCTACTTTTAAATTAATTTTAGCGCTCTTCTACAATATTTTCTTCGGATAGCTCAGCTGATTTATTCTTATGGATCACGTGACATTTTTTACACACGCGCATGTAACCGTATTGCTCGCATTAACGATGCTCGCCATAATTGATCTGTCTTTTGCACGTTATAAATAATATAAATTGTTATTACATAAATTGATAGAGTGTAGATTAAACTTAAATGAATTGAGTAGAGTATTCATTTTAGTTAATAAAAAAATATCACGGAGATACCAAGGTTATAAAATTTACTATGCCAGACGCGCGTTTCGTCTAATCAAGACTCACCAGTGGCGCTCAAAACAAAAAATATTCAAAAGATTAAAAAAGACAAAAATTGTCTGAAAATCGATTTGTATAAATTTTTAATGCACAAGACACCCACTCCATTAGCATCGAGAATTTAAACGAATACAATTATAACACCTAGAAACATTTATTCATTAGTTGTTATATATAACTAAGAATGAAGTGAATCAATTGTGGTATTATACGATTCGGCGATGTAATGGAATGGTAAGAAACAGCTTTGGAATGATCGATGTGATTTTGCTGTTAAAAGGGGTCGATTTGATATGGTAATAGAACGCCAATCACACCAGGACAGTTTACTAATAGAAATATTTCATTGCAACAGATTCCCGCAATAGTTTCTTATACAATGCCAGCACACTAGCTATGCTTTCTTTAATAGCGATCTTGATTGCCTGACTGGAGGTATAAAATGAACTTGCTGTACCCTACGAATATTAAAAATGGAATAACTGATGTCTTGTTTTCAATGACAATTATTAACTCGTAAAGACACATTTTTCAGGATTTATGAAGCAATGTTCGCAAAACCGAACTGGACTTTAGATGAAGCTATAACCGGTGTTAATTTCGTGGGTATTGAAAATACTTCATTTGACCAATTTTTCTTTTTTGATTTTAATACTACAGGAACCTATGATTTCAATATATCAACCGAAAAAAATAGTTTGACTACAGAAGCACGCCGGGACTTATGGCGGGATATTCCCCTTGGATGCATACTTACAGTATTATCATTACTGACTTTTGTGGGGAATGCTATGGTACTGCATGCAGTCAGGACAGAGAGACGCTTACAGACGGTAAGTTGTTTAGGTCATGTCTGTATATTGTTATCAGAACTCCAGCATGTAAAGAACTAATGTTTTTTACGATCTGTATTGCAAACTGTTGCGTGTTCACTTGTTAAGTCAGCTATTTCGTTGTTAATATATTTACAATATTTGAGTTTTAAAAAATAGGCATAATGGGCGAACCCGTGGTAAAATCTGTATATATTCGTGATCCAATGAATTATTTCGATTCTAATAGGACCTATAAATTAACTGTTTCAACAACGTAACATATGAGATGCAGGACTTATTTGTCATTTAGGACACAAAATTGTGAAAAGTCTTACCATGACGTCGCCGTAATGTGTGTTGATCATTTTGACGTGAATTAGGAGTGTACTCGTTTTACTACTGGTGTGGACTTAAAGCGTTTTAGACACAGCATATAATAATATATGTTTTCTGACTTCTGTGTGTTTTTTTAACATTCCCATAAATTAACAGATTGCTTAAATTTATCAAATTTTCAATTTTTTCCTTCCAATTTGTTATTGTAAAGTTTGTTTAAGAGTGTATTTCATGGCATGCAATTACACGGCAAACAAATTTCATAAAACAACCTGTAAATCTAAAAATCACTGTGGTACATTTGGTTGCTGCTTTTATAACTCAACTGATCGTAAAAGTCTTAAAGGCAAATAAGAAATATATTTTACTTAATTTGTATATTTGTCTTGTAAATCTTAATTTCTTTTTAAATTGACCTCAGACTTATTAAATGTATATTGTAACTGAAATTTATGTCCTTGTTTATCCCACAGTTACATGTATGAAAAGCAAAATGCAGAAAAGTAAATAATAACATGGAATTTCAAAATTTTATTCATGTCTGATAACTATTGTATGTTATAAAAATTATAAATTCAGTGCGCTAATTGTTTACCTTGTTGCCTACATAGCTAGCTAAGGAAACGAATGGAACAAACTGTATACAAACATTCTCTTAATTGAGAAAAATAAGCGTAAAATATTAAAATTTAAATGAGATAAAAAAAATGTAGTGCACTTTATCACATAGTCTACTGAGATTTATCTGAGACATCTAAATGTCAAGACAAAGTCTGAGTGATGTTGGTAAACAATAATTCTAATATGACGTGCTTAAAGGCTTTGAGACCACAACTGTTGTAAAAAATGATTTATCTATGAGCAACACGCGCTGAAAAGGGCGTGTTTTAAATGGCTGTTCCAATAACAATACTCCAACCGGAAAGCTATTGCATATGACGTATACATCTTATAAATAGCGACACGCGCTATAATTATCCGTTGCAATATATTGTGTGTTACATTGACGGAACAGCCAATTTATGGCGGAAATATTTTCTATAGGTACGAAAACATTATAAATGTACTCTAATTGTCTTATTAGAATAGAAATAATTCACGGAGGCTGTGATTTATCACTGTTTTACCACGGGGTGACCATTTATGTCGTATTATTTTATCCCGAGCGATAGATATTTCTAAACAAAGCTTTTTGTCCATTGAGTCCATATAAATTCAAAACTACAGCTTGTATGTATTTATATCACGTCATTTCCGGTTATTTTGTTTGAAAATATTTATCGAGTTGAAATGAGTATAATGTAAGCCGAGTTAATCCCCGGAGTGCGAGTTAAAGCATGACTTCAGGCAAATTGTGCTCTGAACTTATTGAAAAAATTTCCTGTCGAAATGTTCTTACCGGGTACTCCTATTTCCTCTCCAAATAAAAACTAAAAGACTTGTGGTATCTGAAAAAAACATTGCTAAGTATTAAACCCTATTAAAGCACATATTTGAAGTCGGTTAATTAAACTTCCACAAACACATTACATTCGCTATTCATGTTTCTACAAAAATTTGATAGTCATTTTCAACTAAAAGGGGTTGCTTGTTTTATCCGCGCATTGAAATGTTATAGGTTAAATAGTACTTCTGTGATTCGTCCCTCCTACATGACTGTAAGACAGAGTTGAATCGAACATTATTCTTGCAAACTAGTGATTATTACTGACCCAAAACGTACATGTTCAAGAAACTACACGGTCATTTTGAATACAAATTTTCAATAACTTTAATGCTTCACTACAGAGTTTATGGTTTTGATGACTGACACCGCAGGAGATACACACCCTATTATGTCAATTTATTAAACATGCAAAGATATAACTTATTTACAGTTGTATTAAACAAGTAGCTTTATATGGCTTATGGGGCCTCTATGTCCGAGTGGTTAATGTAGTTCGTAGATCTACTATTGATGGTCTGTCAACGCTGAGGTTGCGAGTTCGTTGCTCTACTGCAGGCAGGGTGTGCTCGACTACAATCTCAATTGACAAGAATTCACAGTTTTTCTACCTTAGGTCGGGGGTTTTCTACAGCTTCCTTTCCCAAAAATACTCGATTCCATAATATAGCTGACAAATTGCTGATAGTGGCGTTAATAATCATTCAAGCAAACGAAGATACAAACAAAAATATGGCTTATGAGACATATCATTTCTTGTTATTAATGTTTTATCGTTTAAACGGTAAATTACAGATTTCGTCTGTGTTTTTATTACGTTCTTATGACGTTTAATTAGGTACTCTCTTATTGAGATCATACCACCGTGGAGAAACATAATTAATTCAATGATAGGTTAATTGTTAAAAAAGGGTTGATATTTATACGATGTAGTATGGAGATTACTGACGTTTTCTCTGTGGTGATGATGTTCTCGCCACAACCCAACAACTTAAATGGCTAAACACACTCACTTTGGTTACCACAAGTAAGGAAGTATATTACTGACAACCGCAGAAAGACCTAGTAACTGTGCTATAATATGAACAAAACACCAACTTCAAAAAAAAAAAAATAAATAACGAAAAGCAATAACATAGAGGACAATTAAGCGAGCATTCCTTGTTATAATATTTCTTGTAATATAACTATTTATATGCATAATATATTTATGAACAACGAAATAGTTTTGCCTTTAAAATTAATAAAATACGACTGAATGTTTATAATTTAACAAAACTGTTCAACCTAGATTTGATCTATTTACAAATTAGTATAGTACATTTATTGGTTGACAACCAAAAAGCTGACAGATAGCTAGCAGTCAATACCAGAAAATCGGATCGCTAGAAAAAATGTTGAAACTGTTCCCTACTGCAATGAACACAATAGTAAACAAGAAAACTTTTGATGCAAAGCATCAGTCCGCCGCCGATTTGTTTACGGGATGCATTTTAAAGCCTGTTTATACCTACGTTACAGAGGTTATTTTTTTATGTTCTTTGCAATTATGTTGTAATGCGTCAAAGCTTTATGTTAATATTTTGTTCAAATTATACATTAACAGCATATACTTTAGACCCAATAGTGTGTTTTGCTTAGAGGCTGTATTATATATAATCAAACGTTTCGAACCTTGAATATGTGTTTTTCTATCTGTTTGCATTTGCTTAAATGCAAAATACATATCATCTCGACAATGTGGCAATTAGAGAAAATAATCTCAATTTTTAGATTAGATTGAAAAATTGTACGCGTAGAGGACCAGAAGAATAAATAATCAAAGTCAAGTTGTTTTTATATAATATAAAAGCATGTGCAGCAGATATCTCAGATTTTCAGTTGAACTAAAAACACACAATTTCTAAGGACTATCTAATGAACATTCGCTTAGAAAGAATTGCAATTTCAAAACCGAAGGCATTTTAACTTTTTCCCCCATAAGGTTCTATGTAAAGTTAAGTCCTGCTGTTGTGGCTAATTTGAATTGTCGATTTCTAACTTAATTTGCGCACATTTAAATTTTTGTCATATATTAAATCACAAATATACTCGAATTAATACTAATATTTAAGTTGTTCAATTAAATTATTGACATAACATTTATATATTAAATCTTACAAATGCGGCATACTCCGGAATTGTATAAACAAAATTGCCTTTTATTCTGGTTTCCGATTTTTCAAATCTACGCTCTTCTATAGAACTATCACCGAATTATAAAGTACCAGGATAAAAAATGGTCTCCCTCTATTATTAACTTCCGTAAATAGAATACCAACAAAATTTATTATTACATGAAACTTTGATATTACCCAAGCATTTTTGCAGTCGAAACTTAGCTATCATCTTGTTTTTTCTTTCCAGTTAAATGATTGAAATTCTTGTAGCAAATTTCTGTTTATTTATGGTAACTAAGTGTACTTAAAAATATTTTCTCCTTTATCCATCGTTAGCAACGAAAGCGAATACAAATATATCGCCGCCCTCCTGAAACCGATGGCAATACAAGGAAATTTGAACAGCCCTTGGACGGTCCGAATTTCGTGGTATTGCCGAAAGTATTATTAACTATTAAATAAACATACACCCATATTGCGATAAGCAGCAAAATGTAGGAGCTGTTAGCTATCGCTTTTCATGTATTCTCACGACTAACTACAAATGGGTCATATTTAATAATACTAAAATACTGTTTTCTCCAAATCTATGTAAAAGTTCTTTAATAAAAGTAGCATATTCAAAATAACCTCAACATTAAATTATTCTTGCTTCTTTGAAACTGTAAAGAAGAATGTTAAATCTTAAATAAATATGCCGGTTAATTATCTCATAATTAAGACTTCTTATATGTTTTTTTTTCGGTTAATCGATTTCGTACAAAGGTCGTTATGATTTGACTAGCTGAGAGAAAAATCATCAACTGCCGTATCATCTTTCTGATCTTTATTTAACTAAAAAACGTAACTTTCAGCTGTAAAGATTTTTCACAACGGAGGAACTTAATACATTTTGATTCTCGAAATAAAAAATTAAAGGGTTTAACAATGTTTTTACAAGTATAGTACACATTACGCAATTAAAAAGGACTATTTATTTTTATGTAACCATTTTACTTCCGTCTTACTGGTACCCTCGGATATGACTAATCACCGGATTCGTATCTGACTTACATGATGGTTGCCACACGTTTAGAAGGAGTCAGTATCCTACTGGACTAACCCCCCCCCCCCCCGTTTTTGACAGGGTTCGTGTCACTCAGTTTGTGGTTTTTGTGTTGTGTCACTGTTTGTTTTGTTGTTCCCTCATTTGTTTAGCAATGTTTTTGTCTGTCCTTGTCTTGCTCTCTTAAAATAGTCGTTATCGTCAATTCATTTTAACATATTATGACATCCATTTATATTTCGTTCGGACACAAGTTTAAAATGGATTAGTTGACAATATATTTCGTGATGACACCCTATCGCCGGCTAGAAGCAGACTAACGTTACTAGTACTGACTTACAGAAATTCGACAAATTTTATTTGACACACAATATGGGGCAATCGAAGTAATGAACAATTGTGCGACGATATTTTCTTATATGTTTTAAGATGTCATGTAATAAATGGAGAACTACACGGGCGGGTACAACCTCTCGTACATGTCTGATAATGATTGACTTCCCATATCAACACATATCAAATTTTTATCGCACACATTAAAAATCACAAATTATCAACACGGGTAAGTTTAATTTATCCCATCTTTTCAAGTCTCGGTGTAAAAATCTTTCGCCTGTAATGCAGTGTGTAAGATTATAACTGTTTCAAAAGCTCATGTTAAACACATTTCTATCATTTTGCTTATTTGTACTTTTCAATTTTTTGATGATCACTTAAATATATATTGTTAGTACCAGTCCCCTAGAAATACTTAATAGTAATTAACATCATCAGTTATCTCGAGATGGAGCAAATTAATATGCTGACCGTTTCCTCTAAAGGCATAACGTATAATGGCACTGTGATAATTGCAGATTTTTCATCAGAGCCGGTGGACAATAAAGGATTTGTATTATACGTGACTGGTCTACCTAATTTATTTACATGATTGTTTTGATTTTAGTCTGTTTGCTAATAGAATTAGACAAATGCATTTCGATAGTTATACACTGAGGCATTGTAAAGCAGCGAGTGTTTTGGATATTGGCAGCATGAAATGAGTAATGTTAAAATGACAACATTTATATCAATATAACTATCAGTTACACGGCAAGTGAAACCATGCTACCGCTTTGTAATAATAAGTACAGTGTACTAGACTAAGTTACTGGATAGACAGTAGTATAAACACGTATTCTTTAAAGCAGTTTTAGATGTATTTTCATTTATAGGCGAGTTATTTTAATGTCTGTAAATAAATTATAACTGGTATAGTATGGTATTAATTAGTTAAGGGTAAGTTGTTCTTCAGTGAAGAGTAGCACACAATGTAAACACTACTCTATGGCCATGTATTTCATGTTGACACTGTACTATTGCCTCATGTTGACAATCACATGCAATTTAGTGAATACTTATAGAGCAAATAATCAGTTAAGTTTTTAAGTTTGGCTACCGGTTGTATTCTGTACTATTTATCATAGAAATGCGCTAAAATAATGAAAATTGCACTAATTGACAAAATAGATGTAAGGCAAAATTATGGAAAAAGTATTGTACAAAATTGATTATAACGCAAACAATTACAAAATGATGAATGAAACTCACTTTGAACAATCTTAATTGGATCAATTTTCAACACACATTAAAAAGAACTTTCCATTTTATTGAAAACGGTCACAGACACACTGCTGTTGAAAAATGGCTATTCTATTATTTCATGTCCATTCATATAGTACAGTTTATAAAAAATGAACAAGAAACATAGTACACTTTCTAACTGCAGTGCATCCGTCACTGATCACGATAAAATTGAAAGTTCTTTTTCTTTTATTTTTGTTGAAAATTGTTACAAGAAGGATTTGTTATAGTTAGTTTCATTATCATTTTTTGCCTTTGATTGGTTTTTAACCTTTTTAGCATATTGCTATGATATTTAGTACGGAATAAAACCAATAACCATTGTTATAAAACAAAAACTTAAGTGTCTCCAAGCCTTCTCTAAATTATTTGTGATTGTCAACATGAGGCAACAGTACAGTTTTAACATGAAATACCTAGCCATAAAGAACAGTGATGACATAGTGTTAGTAAGATTTTTTTTCGGCTGAAGGGTTTAATGTTCTTAAGGGGTGATGCTCTGCTAAACGGAAAGAAAGTCAAAGGAAAAAAGTAACAGTTTTGGTAGGAAAAAAGTCCCCAGAAAAATGTCGCAATTAATAAGTTGACTTGGTAACATATGTTGTCATTATATGAAAATAATTATATGTTTATTACAATTATAGTAATATTTTAATGTATTTATGACTTATTATTAGATAAATACCATTAATACAAATTTTATTTCAAGTCCATCAAAATCTAGAAAATAATTTAGTAGAAACAATATTGTTGACAGTTCTTTTTGTGCTGCTTTAACAGTTAATAATATGTATACCAAAGGAAAGTATAGGTTTAGCAAATATGATTCGATCCAAACGGAAAATATGGCTTCAAAATTTTAGTGATTTATTTATTCAAAAATGTGTTATGAGAAATAAACATGCAAATTATTGCACTACTAATTGCTTATCATTTGTTTTAATATGATAACATTTTGTTAATTAGTTAAGGCATATGTGTTAAAATTAAATGTTTTTTAAATATTCATTTTACTTTTTTACACAAGAACCAAAAACCTTGCAAAAAGCTAAGTCACAAGTGACTGTAAATACCTAAAAAAACACATCCCATACCAAGACAACTTATTAATTGTGACTTTTCTTCCTGTGACTTTTTATCTGTGACTTTTTCCGTGACTTTTTTCGTGTGACTTTAGTTCCTACACCCGATGCTCTATTGTGCAGGTGAAAATGTACTTTGGTGAAGTGCGCATTGTTCTTGGATGCGAGTAAGTTGTCCTCTTGTGAAAAGTAAAGTGTTATTAGGTAAGTCGTAAAAGTACGATATTGTTAGTTAAGGGTAAAGCTGAATGCTTAGATGGCATTTAGGGAAGTTGACAGCCACAGCGATAAGATGTCCTTTTGTGCAACGTTTGGAATAATTGGATAAAGGGCAAACGTTGTAGTGGACCTATAGACGATAGATAATATGCAGACACTGTAGAGGACCTGTGGTACTTAAAGTAAATATTGTGGTGGATCTCAGGCAGTTAGATAAAATGCAGACATTGTAGTGGACCTTATGGTAGTTAAAGTGCAGATATTGGAGTGGACCTATGGATGTTAGATAAAGTGCAGACATTGTAGTGGACCTTATGGTAGTTAAAGTGCAGATATTGGAGTGGACCTATGGATGTTAGATAAAGTGCAGACATTGTAGTGGACCTTATGGTAGTTAAAGTGCAGATATTGGAGTGGACCTATTGATGTTAGATAAAGTGCAGATATTGGAGTGGACCTATGGATGTTAGATAAAGTGCAGATATTGGAGTGGACCTATGGATGTTAGATAAAGTGCAGACATTGTAGTGGACCTTATGGTAGTTAAAGTGCAGATATTGGAGTGGACCTATTGATGTTAGATAAAGTGCAGATATTGGAGTGGACCTATGGATGTTAGATAAAGTGCAGACATTGTAGTGGACCTATGGATGTTAGATAAAGTGCAGACATTGTAGTGGACCTATGGATGTTAGATAAAATGCAGACATTGTAGTGGACCTATGGATGTTAGATAAAGTGCAGACATTGTAGTGGACCTATGGATGTTAGATAAAGTGCAGACATTGTAGTGGACCTATGGATGTTAGATAAAGTGCAGACATTGTAGTGGACCTATGGATGTTAGATAAAGTGCAGATATTGGAGTGGACCTATGGATGTTAGATAAAGTGCAGACATTGTAGTGGACCTATGGATGTTAGATAAAGTGCAGACATTGTAGTGGACCTATGGATGTTAGATAAAGTGCAGATATTGGAGTGGACCTATGGATGTTAGATAAAGTGCAGACATTGTAGTGGACCTATGGATGTTAGATAAAGTGCAGACATTGTAGTGGACCTATGGATGTTAGATAAAGTGCAGACATTGTTGTGGACATATGGATGTTAGATAAAATGCAGACATTGAAGTGGACCTATGGATGTTAGATAAAGTGCAGACATTGTAGTGGACCTATGGATGTTAGATAAAGTGCAGACATTGTAGTGGACCTATGGATGTTAGATAAAGTGCAGACATTGTAGTGGACCTATGGATGTTAGATAAAGTGCAGATATTGGAGTGGACCTATGGATGTTAGATAAAGTGCAGACATTGTAGTGGACCTATGGATGTTAGATAAAGTGCAGACATTGTAGTGGACCTATGGATGTTAGATAAAGTGCAGACATTGTAGTGGACCTATGGATGTTAGATAAAATGCAGACATTGTAGTGGACCTATGGATGTTAGATAAAGTGCAGATATTGGAGTGGACCTATGGATGTTAGATAAAGTGCAGACATTGTAGTGGACCTATGGATGTTAGATAAAATGCAGACATTGTAGTGGACCTATGGATGTTAGATAAAGTGCAGACATTGTAGTGGACCTATGGATGTTAGATAAAGTGCAGATATTGGAGTGGACCTATGGATGTTAGATAAAATGCAGACATTGTTGTGGACCTATGGATGTTAGATAAAGTGCAGATATTGGAGTGGACCTATGGATGTTAGATAAAATGCAGACATTGAAGTGGACCTATTGATGTTAGATGCAGACATTGTAGTGTACCTATGGATGTTAGATAAAGTGCAGATATTGTAGTGGACCTATGGATGTTAGATAAAGTGCAGATATTGGAGTGGACCTATGGATGTTAGATAAAATGCAGACATTGTTGTGGACCTATGGATGTTAGATAAAGTGCAGATATTGGAGTGGACCTATGGATGTTAGATAAAGTGCAGATATTGGAGTGGACCTATTGATGTTAGATAAAATGCAGACATTGTTGTGGACCTATGGATGTTAGATAAAATGCAGACATTGTAGTGGACCTATGGATGTTAGATAAAGTGCAGATATTGGAGTGGACCTATGGATGTTAGATAAAATGCAGACATTGAAGTGGACCTATTGATGTTAGATGCAGACATTGTAGTGTACCTATGTTAGTTAGATAAAATGCAGACATTGTTGTGGACCTATGGATGTTAGATAAAATGAGGGCATTGTAGTGGACCTATGGATGTTAGATAAAATGAGGGCATTGTAGTGGACCTATGGATGTTAGATAAAATGCAGACATTTTAGTGAACTTATGGCAGATGAAATGCAGACGTTGTTGTGGACCTATGGTAGACAGATCAAATGCAGACAATGTATAGACCTGTGGCAGTTAGATAAGACATTGAAGTGGACCTGTGGTAGTTAAATAAGATGCAGACATTGTAGTGGACCTAAGGTAGTTACATAATGTACAGGTATTGTAATGAACCAATGGTAGTTAAAAAAGTGTTTTGGCAGTTAAGATAAAGTGTATACATTCTAGTGGACCTTTGACAGTTTAATAAAGTTCATAGATTCCAATAGACCTTTGACAGTTTAATAAAGTGCATACATTCTAAAGGACCTTTGACGGATTAATAAAGTGCAGATATTCTACAGAACCTTCGAAAGTTTAATAAGTGCATACATTCTACAGAACCTTTGACAGTTCAATAAAGTGCATACATTCTACATGACCTTTGACAGTTTAATAAAGTGCATACATTCTACAGAACCTTTGACAGTTTAATAAAGTGCTTACATTCTACAGAACCTTTAACAGTTTAATAAAGTGCATACATTCTACAGAACCTTTGACAGTTTAATAAAGTGCATACATTCTACAGAACCTTTGACAGTTTAATAAAGTGCACACATTCTAGTGGACCTTTGACAGTTTACTCAAGTGCATACATTCTAGAGGACCTTGGGAAGTTGAATAAAGTGCATACATTCTAAAGAACCTCTGACAGTTTAATCAAGTGCATACATTCTAGAGGACCTTTGACAGTTTAATAAAGTGCATACATTCTAGCGGACCTTAGGCAGTTTAATAAGGTGCATTCATTCTACAGAACCCCTGGCAGTTTAATAAAGTGCATACATTCTTGTGGACCTTTGACAGTTTAATAAAGTGCACACATTCTAGTGGACCTTTGACAGTTTACTCAAGTGCATACATTCTAGAGGACCTTGGGAAGTTGAATAAAGTGCATACATTCTAAAGAACCTCTGACAGTTTAATAAAATGCATACATTCTAGAGGACCTTTGACAGTTTAATAAAGTGCATACATTCTAGCGGACCTTAGGCAGTTTAATAAGGTGCATACATTCAACAGAACCTATGACATTATAATTAAGTGCATACATTCTACAGAACCTTTGACAGATTAATAAAGTGCATACATCTTACATAACTTTTGACAGTTGAATACAGTGCATACATTCTATAGAACCTTTGACAGTTTAATAAAGTGCATACATTCTAGAGAACCTTTGACAGTTTAATAAAGTGCATACATTCTACAGAACTTTTGGCGGTTTAATAAAGTGTATACATTCTACAGGAACTGTGATAGTTTAATATAGTGAATACATTCTACAGAAACTTTGACAGTTTAATCAAGTGCATTCATTCTAGCGGACCTTTGACAGTTTGATAAAGTGCATACATTCTACAGAACCTTTGACAGTTTAATAAAGTGCATACATTCTGCAAGACCTTTGATAGTTTTATAAAGTGCATACATTCTACATGACCTTTGACAGTTTAATAAAGTGCATACATTCTACATAAACCTTGACAGTTTAATAAAGTGCATACTTTCTACAGAAACTTTGACAGTTTAATAAAGTGCAAACATTCTACAGAAAATTTGACAGTTTAATGCATATATTCTACAGGACCTCTGACAGTTTATTAAAGTACATAAATTCTACGGGACCTTTGATAGTTTTATAAAGTTCATACATTCTACAGGACCTTTCTCAGTTTAATAAAGTGCATAAATTCTAGTGGACCTTTGACAGTTTAATAAAGTGCATGCATTCTAGTAGACCTTTGACAGTTTAATCAAGTGCTTACATTTACAGAACCTTTGACAGTTTAATAAATTGCATACATTCTACAGAACCTTTGACAGTTTAATAAAGTGCACACATTCTAGTGGACCTTTGACAGTTTACTCAAGTGCATACATTCTAGAGAACCTTGGGAAGTTGAATAAAGTGCATACATTCTACAGAATCTCTGACAGTTTAGTAAAGTGCATACATTTTAAAGGACCTCTGACAGATTAGTAAAGTGCATACATTCTACATAACATCTAACAGTTTAATAAAGTGAATACATTCTAGAGGACCTTTGACAGTTTAATAAAGTGCATACATTATACAGAACCTTCGACAGTTAATAATGTGCATACATTCTACAGAACCTTGGACAGTTGAATAAAGTGCATACATCTTACAAAACTTTTGACAGTTGAATACAGTGCATATATTATATAGAACCTTTGACAGTTTAATAAAGTGCATACATTCCAGCGGACCTTTGACAGTTGAATAAAGTGCATACATTCTACAGAAATTTTGACAGTTTAATCAAGTGCATACATTCTAGAGGACATTTGCCTTTTAATAAAGTGCATACATTCTAGTGGACCTTTGACAGTTTAATAAAGTGCATACATTCTAGTAGACCTTTGACAGTTTCATAAAGTGCATTCGTTCTAGTGGACCTTTGACAGTTTAAAAAAGTGCATACATTCTACAGCACCTTTGACAGTTTAATAAAGTTCACACATTCTAGTGGACCTTTGACCGTTTAATAAAGTGAATACATTCTACAGAACCTTTGACAGTTTAATAAAGTGCATACATTCTACAGAACCTTTGACAGTTTAATTAAGTGCACACATTCTAGTGGACCTTTGACAGTTTAATAAAGTGAATACATTCTTCAGGACCTTTGACAGTTTAATAAGTGCATACATTCTAGTGGACCTTTGACAGTTTAATGAAGTGCCTACATTCTACAGGACCTTTGACAGTTTAATAAAGTGCATACTTTCTACAGGACCTTTGACAGTTTAATCAAGTGCATAATTCTACAGGACCTTTGACAGTTTAATCAATTGCATAAATTCTACAGAACCTTTGAAAGTTTAATGAAGTGCATACATTCTACATAACCTTTAACAGTTTTGTAAAGTGGATACATTCTACAGGACCTTTGACAGTTTAATAAAGTGCAGACATTCTAGTGGTAACTAATAAACAACGTTTTACCTTATCGTACTTTTGGGTTTGATTTATTTTCGTTACACTGTTAAATTAAGAAGAGGAAATGTGGTGTGTTGTAGCTATGACTTCCATCATTATGATAGGATAATACTTTATGTCTGAAGTATTTGAAGTGCTAATGTCTGAATACAAAACACTAATTAAGAGGCAAATAATTCTGACTGTAGAAAAAGTATGCTTATTCTGGCCATAAATATGTTTAAAACTTATGTTTGCTGCATAAAAGTAATAACTTATCTACATGATCGAATCTTAAGGTTATATACGTAAATGTTTGTCTAAGCATAGTGCCATATTTTATGAGTAGTCTTAAATCACTGAGTGACCTGTATACTTTCGGTTTAATTTGGGAAACTAGACTGCTGCCACATAATAAAACTAGAGAGTTAACTCATTCGATATGCGTCCTTTGGCAAACCACAAGCAAGTTAGCCAAAAATGGAAGAAAAGGAAACATTCGTTAAAAATAGGTAATTACCAGTCAAAAGAAAAGTTTCATCCAAGATAATATAAACAATCTTTTATCAATTTATAGTATTTTTAAAATAGTTTGACAATTGATAAAAATCTGCTAAATATTTAAGTAATTAGTTTATATTATCGGTTGTCACATTTATAAAAAAGATGATATAAGGAGACAAACTAAGACCATAGATTGAAAGCTGAAATCCATATTCTGTCTTCACGTGAGAAACAAAGTCAAAAAGTAGTGAACCTAAACATAACAAATAAAACTAGCATGAAATAAAACACAAATTAATCACCACAACTGAGCGGAAGAATTACAATTAAATATACCAGGTTTCTAGTCGAAGGTTAAGAGATATCACTGTGTTCTCCAGTCCAGTCCTACTAAAAAACTGGACGCCATGATATCGCTCAAATTTAAATCTCAAAAAGCAATAAATCACAAAATACAATTTTCTGTAATTGTAAATATCTTATCTAAACAATGATAATGAGTTAAGAAATGTAAATTGCTTGCTGGGTAAAAAAATGTAGGCTTCAGGAACCATGATTTAGGTGTTTATATTAAAGGTTTTTTTTCGGAAGAGAGTATCTTTTCTATGTGTAGATTATATAGCAATTCTCTAACATTCTGTATTAAGAGAACTGTGGTAGCCGAGTGATTAAGATAATTAGTCATCAACTATCGATTACATTTCAGTCAACACTGAGCTTGATGGTTTGAACCTTACTGCTTGACACTAAACTTAATTGACACAGATAGCCAGTTTGCTGCCGTAGGTTGGGGGTTGTACCCGAGTACTTCTGCTTCTTCCTGTTCAAACTCTGTTCAAACAAACGAAGAATCATTATTTTAACCTTATCTTCGAATAATGACAGTAGCAAGCCATAATATTTTACATTTGATTGATAAATCCTGAAAGTTTCTGTATATGTATGTCATTTATCATATGTGGTTTGACGTTATGAAAAGCAAAACTTCGTGACATTATTTACATATTCTATCTTCCACTCAAATAGGTAAGGTCTACCCTTTCCTATTTTAAGATTTGATTATTTAGGAACTTGTTTTTCCTTCGCTTTTTTAAATATTTACCGTGGTTTTGCTTAATATATATATATTTTTAATTTATTTCCACTTTGTGTATATTCTCTATCTTTTCGCAGCACTGATTTCCTTACATATTGTATTTTTCTTTTAAAATTGTTGATCAATATTAATTTATTAATTTTGTATTCAACCGAAATTTGTTATTAACATTAAAATACTTAAATATATATATAAGACATAACCAAAACAAGCTCCAATAATTATTAGATTAATAGATTTAAGAGCATTTTTTAAGTCAGTACTGTATAGAGGAATATACTACTTAATTTTGATATTTATTTTAAATATTGCAAGATTAAATTAAAAAAAGACAAAAAACTATATTTCTCTGAAACAACAATGTATGTTGACTTCTTTCACACACATGTACATTTACAGAAAGTTAATACGAGCCGATTGCTGTTACGTTGATTTCTAACCTAGTAGCTACACTTCAATTTAGGAATACCCGTATTTTACAGTGTTGTAAAATGTGTTCAGATATGCGTCATATACACCTAAATATCTCTAAATGTGTACACCGCCTGCTTTCAGTAGGTGTATTATTTTCTAATCTACTTATTATAATGGCACACATTTGAGAACTTGAAGTGTTCAAACAACCGCTTTCCGTCTACGATAACCTTACAAATCAAATGTAAAGTTGGACAAATAAACCCTTTGGGGAAAAAACGAGGCCGGATATCATTTGCAGCATTATTATTTAATGAGAATGTTATACTTTTGAAGTTACTTTTGGTTACTTAATGAAATGTTATCCGTTTGTTTTTAAATGTTGTGTTCTTTTGTGCTTAGTTGTTTTGTTACCATAATCAATAGATTTCTTCTGTTTCGTGTTTTGCTTTCAGCTGTTAGTTGTTTTGTTTTCGCTCTTTTATAATTAGACAGGTCTAAAATTAATCATTCAGAATGATTGACACAAAAATGCTTTGTTATCACAAATGTGAACGTAAATATGTATTATCAAGGCCATACAGCACACTAATTAACAAGACCAAAGCTAAAGTGAAGTCAGTTTGTTCTAACATAAATAGTAAACATTCTTTATTAAATATATGGTAGCTGGCACTACAATAACAATATACTTCTGTACAGAATTCCATTTATTAGTTCAATCTGAAAATTCCTAACACGTCATATGCTAGTATTCTAGTATAACAAAAAAGCAAGATTTAAATTATTTAAAAATATTTATGTTTTAAAATCTGTTTTGGTCTGTTTACAATATAGACTGAAACATTACTTACTCTTCGCATAACACAGATTTCACAATTAATTTACGCAAATAAGTTATGACAGAATCGCAATAATCATTGAAGACACTTGTATCAGTAAACAGCTAATAAAGTCAGAGTCAAGGACTTACGAATATTCCAAAAAATGTAAAGGACAAATGATGTTAAAACACGAAAACGTAAGTATTGGGAGGTATCTCCGTAGGAGTGAATTAGTAATTAGAAAATAATTGTACAACATTGTCGACATATCAAAAGACCAATAAAGCGAGAAATCTCTTAACGCCAGAAATATTAGAAAACCATTTCCAGGTTGAAACGTAGTCGTTATAACACTATTAACTCTGTGGTCGATTTTAATGCTGCACGTAATGTTTAGTAAGCAAGAAGAAAAGATCAAAACACACTTTAAAGTTATGAACGTAAACTACATCTAGTTTAGTTCACTTTATGCAATGATGGGAATGCAGAAAAAAAAGGCATTTGTGTTACACGTTTATTTTATATATTTTTTAACCCGCATTTTTGGTACATACTTATTCTTTATATGAACTATATGAAGGTGTCTTTTATGTCGTCCTCAACTTGCAAAAACTGATTAATTAGTTTTAAAACAAAAATAATTGTGTTATATTCATGTTAAGAAAAAGTCGGAAAGCACTCTTAGTTATTTGTGGGAAAAAATAATCCTGATTAATGTACAAAGTATGCTCGAAGCATTTTAATACATTTTATGAATTTATGGCTATGCCGTAATGTTAATAAACAAGACGTTTAGTGCTTATGTTCCAGTGTTAGTTAGTTGATATATCCTGTTAACATTTACTATTTAAATATCATTTAGACTTAAAACAAAAACCGTGAACTTGGTACAATGTTACTATCACACTTTGAACTTGATGTTATACCTCTAATCTCACATCTAAAGGTTGTTTGCAACATTTATCTTATATATAAAAACTGAATTTATCCATAGAATCGAGTTATCGAGCAAAATGTCGTTGGAATAGATCTGGACGAAACAAAGACCGCAGACACAATCGGTTTACTTGTTAAATGATGAACAAACTAAGTTAAAAATACGGAGGCGCCATCTCGTTGAGATGAAGATTGTATCAGTGATCAGTGTAAGGGCCAGAACTGTTCAAAGCCATATGTCATAATAATATACAATTGTATTTATTGTCAAATGTCACCAATGAACATTTTTGTGTTTTGCTTAAATTCTAAAACATTTAAAAAATTTAGCAACAAGTTGACGAAAATTTGTCACAATTGGAAGGATCGCTTGCGACTTTCGACCACTAGAGAGCCGACAAAGAAGACGAAGATAAGATATTTTTCCGCTAGCTAATCGTTTACCTTTTCGGCAAAACTGTTCTGTTTTATTGTAATTTGTAGTCAAAAGTGCAAACATTAAACCATTTTATGGCAATGTTTTCAATAAAAATGATTTTTAAAACTAGCCAAATAAAAAAATAGATTTGAAACAACATTAGTTGTGTCGTCATTATGTTGCTTTAAATAAATTGTATTCAAGATATTGCATCGATCTGAAATTTTCTTTACTTTCTATGCAAATACCTTGCTTATAGTTTTAAATAGTTTGATCGTGTAATCAAAATCTTAATGAATGAACTAAATCTATTCGCACAAATCCATTATTTTTACATAAAGTCATGTAAACAATCAAGAATTATAGAAATGCCACAATAAAAGATAAAATATTTCAAGGTTCAAATTAATCATAGCAAAACTTCTGCTCCCTGAATGCTAAGCAATATTCATTTAAGGAATCAAATTAAACGTTACTCTGTAGAACACGACTATGAAAGAAAGCAATTTATTCTCGAAAGACAAGTACAAAATGATATGAAAAATTAAATTCATTTTTCAAACCAAACGATTCAGTACAAAGCAATAGAGTTTAGTAAAATATGTTGTAAAACCTAAAACCTAAAACCTAAAATTAAATTATTGAAAGGCATCAAATAGAACTCTCATTCCTCTAACGTCAAATTTACACAATAATTGAACATCATATATTTTCATATTTCTCTTATTTGAAAATCAGTTTTTTCCCGCATTAAAATTTAATTAGTTCTTTACGTTTAAAATACATTTATAGGATAACTTTTATTGTTTTCTTGTTGAATTTTAAGTGAGTGTGCAGCTGGCACATTATCATACATTGGTGTGACGTGTTATTAAATGCAGCACTTGATTACAACCTTCCCACGAATATTAGCGAAATACACTGCCATATGTAATACCCGGTAAAAGTCCCACTTCTTAAAAGAAATCCTCTGTTGACTCCAGTGTAGTCGCCGCTGATAAAGGGGATGGCCTTCATCAGCATCTTCGGACTTGATTCTTTCTGTAAGAAGAAACTGCTTAAGACACTACATCTAGCAAGTAAAGTCTGGCCATGTTCAAGTTTTCATTGTTGTCTGTTTGATGGAGGTGTGAAGTTTTGTTAGACAATAACGTTTGTTATTTGTGTTACATAGGTTCCTAAAATATAACAATCACACGTATAAATCAGAATCAATTGCCTATGTCAAGAAAAGACATTATAAATCTTTTTCTGTTTTTGCAATGTACATTATGTATTAGTGATCGGTAAAATACTTATTTGTCCAGAACAGAAGAATTTAAAGTACACTTGACTCTAATTCTCGAATACAATAAAAATCCAGATACTACACAGCATGTGCTTCACCAAATAACTTTTGTCTGACTAATGTATAGCCGAAAACCGCATATCAAATGTATTTTTTGTTTTTTATTCTTATCTTCTTTCTGAAATTCAATGTCGTAGTCGTCAGCAGGGGAAATGGACGTCCGACTCCGTTAAGTATAAATGGTGTCCTGTAGAACTTTTTATATTTAACTTCAGCAAACTTGGATTGAAGAATCTACAGACTCCACACTGATACTTGTACCTGTCTTTACCTGGAAATTGATAGTAAAAGACGGAAAAGCCTTAAACTCTACAACAGACTACAATGTGTTGTACATTAAAAAATGATGTCAGTTTTGTATTTCTTACATTTTGACGACGTGAATTACCATTACGCATGCCTTTTCAAGATGTAAAGAGATACAGATTTTTTTTTATTCACTTAACCGGATTGTTTACAGTTGAAAATAGAATAGGTTCATTAAAAAAATTCTAACTCAAGTTAACATGCAGCATCAACAGGCTTAATCATTTCGGTCATATCAGTGCGTCAGCGCTTTTGTTTGCTGCTGTTTTACGCTGTTTTCGTTTTATTCTTTGTCGCCATTGTTTCCGGTTGGATTTAATACCAAGGTTCTTAGTTTAATTGGAACCAAGTACTTTAGCTCCATGATACTATTATAATGGTATTCTAATTTTATCTTTGGCAAAATTATTTTCCAGTGTGTAACCTTGACGAGACGCAGTTGTAAGCATGAACGTCTTATACGTTCGGTAATTATTTAACTTTTTTCCAAAGACTTAACAATAGATAACAGACTAATCGAAATAAGTAAAGCGTCTGTCGTATATAACAGCATTTAAAACTGTGTGTTAACATGACAATATGAAATTAAATTACTTCTTCGTAAGCGTCCATGCAAGAGCCTGAACATAAAATTTAAAATCATTTAACCGCAAGAGTGTATAAAGCTTGTACATAATTTCAGTAATACCATTAAAATTGATTAATGAGTAAACCTACCTCCTTCTTTTTTTAGTACCGATTAAAATGTCTTGTCATCTCAATGTAATATGTAATTTTCTGCGTTGCTTAATTCTGGTGTATACTTAGTTATTCAAACAACATTACCTTTTACACTTTACTAGTGACATACTTTCTTCTGGACGTCAGTTATCATTAGATCATTTACAGATCTATTACATTATACAACTTTTAAGTTATCTTGAAGACAAGTTTTATGATGCTGGAGAGATTATTTTACTGTGACTACAAACGGGATTGAAATCATAGAATTCTGTATGCAAGGAGAACCACATATATATAGTTTTGAAGTAAACCCGAAGAAAACTACAATCAATACTCTTTAACAAATGTTATAACTTCAGCTTTCCGGTTGTCAACCTCTTGCAACTCGACGTATGGTCGAAATATACCAATGCTATTAGAATTATCTACGCCAGACGTACGCTTCGTCTAATTAAGACTCATCAGTAACGCTCAAACCAAAACAATATTTCAATGCTCAAAAATTCCAAAACGTTACACACAATCCGGCTAAGTCTATCTTAATGTGATTCGAGGCAGTACATTTAGACATTGACTATATCCTTGGAAGAATCAATGGTATTCCTGTCAGCACCAAAATATGATTATTGGGCTTGTGATACCATCGGGGACGAATTCTCCACCAGCAGTTGCATCAACCCAGTGTTTGTAAATTAAATGTCATCAAAGATACCAAGATTAATAGTATTGACTATGACAGATGCGTGTTTCATGTAATCATAACTTATCTTTGGCGCTCAAATCAACACATAATTTAAATTCCAAAAGATGTTGCAGAAGTTTTAGCACCAAAGTTCCATAACTTAATACCATATCCGGCCAATGTGATCTACGCTTATACGTTATGCTGATCTTTTCAACCAGTATTCCGATTTTCTATACCGATCACTGCTGTTGAATACAAAGCTATTTAAACAAAGCTTTGATGTACCAATGATAATATTATCCCTTAAGAATTCTATGGCGATCACCATGAAACGATCGGACATTTGTCTTAGTCATAGGTACGAGTGTCTAATTAGAAACAGGCATTTTCTCGTCTGGATCATCTGACTGCACTCATGGTTTTTATAGGGTTCAGGTTACTCGCTTTTTGTTTTTGTGTTTTTGATTTTTGTTTACTGTTGTATATGTTTGTCTAAGTACGTATTGTAATCGTCTCTTAACTTTTGGCTCTTGCTGTTCGCTCGGCTTCCGTGATATGATTAAATTTAGTTGTATTGAGGACGATTGCTTGTTTGCACTATATAGTCAAGGTAAAGTTGATTTATCTGATGAAATTATTATTATTTTATATTTTGTTATTAATCTATGTTCTAGTATATGGTCGAGAACAAATAATAGTTACGATATGTGTTATGTGCACACACATTAAGGATAAAATGCTCTTGTAACATTCCACTTTACAACAGAAGTATCATAGCGAGCACAGCTAACAGCGGGCAACGAAGCTGCCTGTGAAAAGCAGTGAGCTCTACGGCAATTAAGTAACATGTGACCAAAATGAAATCACGTGATCAAAATCTGCATATTGCTGATGTTTTCGTCAGAAGTTGATATCGTAAAAAAAAACTAACAAAGTGAATGAAAATTTTAAAGAAAGACTTAAAAATAAAGTTAACATCGATAAAAAATTTAATGTTATATGTAAAAATAACAAGCAAAAATTCATACAAATTTTTACAATCTCCAAATCGATCTTAAAAAACTGACAATCATATTACATTTCATGTTAGTAACGTCACTATTACAAAAAAAAGACGTGACGTCACCTCTGGAATTTTCACTTATTGGGTGTTCGGACGTAACGTCAATTATGAAATGCACATTATATCTTAATAATAAAGGACTTTATTGCATGTTCTCGCATTTTGGCAATGCCTACTCCATATTATACTTATTATTTTCTTATAAAGTTTAATGATGGTAGTTGTCAATTCTTATACTTCAAATAGTGATATAAATACTATATATTTTACTGCAAAATGAATTAAAGTAATGACAGACATGATTATAATTAAATAATAATTGTATATTACATGTTCAAAATATAACACTTAAGGTAAACACCTGTCTAGATGCATAAAAATCATAAAATAAAACACGTTTCTATCTAATACAAAGGCCACGATCATGTGAATAAATATTATTAATTCTGGTTGTGCTTCAAAATTTCTAGGCAGAGAATTACGGAAACTATCATTGCTCCTGAAAAGCAGAAGAAAACACTGTCAACAACTGTAAACATTATAAACATAAATGCATAAATCTGCATGGTACCAAATTAACACATTACTTGGTTGCGTTATTTAATAAAATTGTTCCCTTCTTTAGTTTTGCAATAAGGTTGATTGCATTTGTGTTATGTGATATTTTCAATTTCCCATCAAATAGTCTTTAAGATTATCAATAATCTTTTGTTGAGAAGTGTTATATAGTATGATGTAAGACATTGACACCAATGATTGTCTTTCTTTATTTCAGATCAGTCTTGATGATAGGGAACACAATCTAATCTTTATCAATCATTATGCAACGTCCTCTTTGAATGCATATACAAAACAAACCGGAAACCATGGAAATACAAAAAGATCAATTGAATATTGTTAATACTTTACATGAAAATACTCAAATGCATACACAATTTTAGAAATTAGGTTGACTCACCGTTTTGTACAATGTATCGTATTCCCGTAAATGTGCTAAAACACACCTAATTGTAGACTCGTCAATGTTTCGCTGACAATTTAGTTGAGTAATCAAAAACCAAGTTTTTGCACCGTTTCTTCTTATTCTTCTTTCTAAACTTGTGTTAGATCATAAAATCGTTTGATTCATTTTCAGAGATGCTTCAATAGAAAAAAATGCAACTTGCAGATCAACTTACTGAGGTGTGCAATCAGTTTTGATAATAGCCACCACTTTACTATCAACACCCAAAATTAGGAAAACACTTTAATGTGGTCTGGTTTCAGCAAAATTTGAAGTGAAAATAGATTGTATTGTTTCGAGTGAAACACTACCTTTCGATTTTTTACCGTAACTTTCAACCGCAAATAACGTGTCAACTTGTTTTACGTTGTTTGATTTCAACGAAATTTGATGGAGATTTAGTATCCTGAGTGGTACGCTTTTCTATTTTAGACGATTTTTGGCTAATTGTGTGTTGACATCCTAACACAATTAGGACTAGTTGTAAAATGACTCGCTTCATTTGCAAACACTGCTGCTTGATGAAAACAATTAATTTTATTTACAAATTGTAATTGGCATCATTTATGTTCAGGTGACATCAGTAATGTTGCAACGTCTCCGCTTAAGCCATCTCCAGGTAGAAAAATATTATAGAAATGCTGTTTAGTTATCACACTCTACGTAGCAGAGCTCAGTTTTGTTTCAGTATATCTGTCAAATAATCATTGATTATTGTGATGTCACGTAATATATACACATTTATTTAAAAGATCATTATTGTAGGTAGAGAGCTCAATTCATATATTACGACCAATTATTTGTTGAATCATTCCTGCAGGTTATTACCTAGTGGGTAAGCAATGTGTATAGATAGAAGATCTGTAACATTTTGTTTGTTTTTACCCATCTTACTGCAGATTTCCCCATGGCTTAGAAAAGAAATGGTCAAAACCTATTTAAATCAAGAGAAACAAATTTCCCCAAGTTGATTTGTTTGAATGGTGAAAAAGACCATTCTCATCTTTATTTTCAATTTTTATTGCGGGGAGGTAGCGGGAGAAATCGGGCAATCTTTGTCCGCAATATAGTTTATACCTCAAAATAAGCACTATCACCGTTGATAGATTTCTGCGTATTTTGTTTTGGTTTTATATTATTTACAAACTGTAACAACCATTTAGAAACATAATTTTTGTTTTAAACGATACTAACGTGAATCTATCAAATAAACTAAAATGTAACATAATTCGATACTTCCAACGTCATAATCGATTAAAGCCAAGAAGATGTAGAGCGCGTGTATTTAAAAAAATATGTATCATATGGAAAAGGCATATGTAATTAAAAACTCACATAGACCGACGAGATCTGATACAATGCTGTCCCATTATAAAATAAAAGCACACACTAAATCGTGTTAATCAACTGTTTCTTGAAAATGAAAATGTGTTTGACAATAAAGTTTTTGCGATTCTTTTCAACTACTCTATTATGGCATAGTTTTAATGAATAGATTTGAACTAGTTCGATCTCAGTATCGAAGACTGGGATTACTTTAATATCATTTTGAATTGGTGTCTTGAATTTCTTACTATAAACAATATTGTATCTGCAAAATTAATCAGGTTATCGAATATGCAATAAAAGTGAAAATTATCAATATCGAATGTTTCTGAGAGTCACGGGGGGGGGGGGGGGTAACTTCCTATATAAAGGTATATGTATATGTGCCAAAAATATGGGTAGGCTTTTCTTGAAAATTTATATAAAAATGGGTATAGTTTTTACAACAATCTTATATAAAAATGGGTATGCTTTTTAATCTTAATTGAAAAAAAAATCTGGTCTCATATAAATATGGGTCATGTTTATAATATATTAAAGTGTAATTTTAATAATGACATTGTGTTTTCTTCTTCACTATGTTATCATTTTGTGTATATAAATATGACCTTCTTTTAAGTTTACTAAATATAAATATGGGTTATGAAAATTGTTCATTTTTTATAAATATGGGTCATGAAAATTGAAATTTTATATAAATATGGGTCATGAAAATTGGAAATTTTATATAAATATGGGTCATGAATATGGGAAATTTTATATAAATATGGGTAATGAAAATCGGATATTTTATATAAATATGGGTATTGAATTCAAATAAAAAATGGCACATCCCCACCCTAAAAACTACCAAGTTACCCCCCCCCCCCCCCGTGCTGAGAGTCTAAAGTGCTCGTTATTTGCCATCGACTTACCATCTTCATCAAAACGCTGAAGTTTTATTTGTCACAAAATTATCTATAAGCAATTCTGATAGCTAACACACGAGAAAGAGACAAGAAAAGAAGTCATGAAACATTAAAACCGTATGAATGTCATTTTTAAGTAACGTACAGATACGTTTCCTATTTTAATCCTAAATAATTTGGAAATCAATCGCGAATAGTGTAGTCTCTAATGTCTGATGTGATCTATATTATTCCACAGTATTGTTACAAAAACCAAGGATGTTTTCTGTTTCCTTTGCAACAAAGGCATATATCAAATGAGGAGAAATTTTTCCATTAAATTGTATTAATATAATGTTAAAACGGTTTCTGTTCCATCAGGCTTAGCATCGGTGATATATACTGAATGTCAATGAAAACACAACATTAATATATTTAATTTAATATATTGTTATTTTTGTTTTAAATCTAGCAACAATTAAAACATCAACATCAAATCAATGAACTAAAAAATGTGAAAATAAAAAAAAAATCATCAAGCAACATTTTCGCGTTCATATTAAAAATCCCATGTCTTCTAAGCTATTGCAGCCAACACACGCTCTGCATCTTCTATGCATTGAACGAAGCCCGTGTAATGTTGCTACAATCGTCGCGCAAGGCAATTTCTAGCTGACGTAAGGTTACTGGCATCTCCATACGCTTTTCTGGATGATGTCAGAAGTGTTCAAATGAGCTTCAATCACGAAAAAAGAATAACCACGGCGAAATATGTTTGATTTGATTAACGAAGTTGTAATATAAGCACAATTATCATGTTAAATCAAACCGACATATTGCTTGATGTCTAACAAGAAAGGGAACAAATGCTGGGTATAAAACTATAGCGCTCAGCTATCGACATTATCACTTATCTCGACATGCAGGATTGGGTGAATTTTACTTATAATCCACCACAGTTTAGTTTAAACATATTTTTCTTGTAATAAACAACACACAGGATAAGACACAGGTAAATACACACTTACGAATTCTTCTCCAATTTACATTTTTTAACAATAATCATATCATCACGCTGCAACCGCCCTTGACGACGACGCTGTGGTGTAAGATGTTACCGAGGAAGAGACTTCGTACTTCGATTTCATCGTCGCACCGTATTCCTTAAATTCTTGTTTTATAAGTGCTAATCGTCTCTATGAGTTTATGCTGCCGTACGGAAACTATCACGAAGATGTTGCAATCGAATGTATTGACTCTTGTTATGGCGTAGTTACCATGTTTTAGCCTGTGTGTGGTCTGTGCTCTAAAGAAACGTGCAAACAGTCATAATTTGAAATCATTCTTGCATGTTTGTCTGCCAAAAAAGATTCTTTCTGCACATACGGTGTGAACTGATCGCTCAATACGCAGTCAACCATAAATTTGCAAATAGATAATTAAAACAGTTTTGAACTCGTTTGTACTTACTGCAATTATATAAGTAGTAATTTTTTTTAAATATTTGAAAATAAAGTATTACAGTATGGATCCTAAAAGCTGATACTTGCAATCTAAATCTATATCAAAAGAAAATTTTTATCTCACCCAACCGCAATTGTTGACGCTGACTAAAAATTATAGTGCGCAAATGTCACTTATTAGTGTCCATTGTTCTTCCATTTATAAAGTACTTTTTCATCTCATAGACTAAAACAATGACGGTATTTAAAAAGGGTCAATGTAAAAAAAATTTCAGAGAATGTTGAATTATACATCACCGTCCAAGATTTAAAAATAGACGAATTCTTAAATTAATAAAAATCTCTTTTCATTTTCACACGTTTACATATTTTTCTCAGAAATAAATGTTTTTGGAGAATATGCAAATTTTGGCACAACTAAACTATGAAAAATCAAAACCGCATTGCGAACGTCTTTAGTATGAACTCACAGAATAATTATGAAGAAACTGAATCATTTCAATTTGTTTTTTTTTAATAATACCAGTTAAAATTTGAACTTTTTAATTTAAAGTGCTATTTTTGAAAATGTATTTATCTTGTTCATGTTACACTCTGCTTTAAGGAAATGATCAAAGTTTACTAATCGAAAGAAACATTTCGGGCCCTTGTATATCAGTTTGAAAAAACAGTTAGTGCATCTTCGAAGATATTAACTCGTTTTTAAACTTTTGTCAGCCTTATAATAATTTATTTGTCAGTCGCTTGAATGTTGATACAAGCTTGATAATGTTTAGCTTGCTTACCTTCGAATCTATATATCGAGAAATGATATTGAATGATTTTTGGCACACCAATGGCTGTCTCACAATTTGAAATAAGATGTTTAATTAAAGAAAATGGTGAACAAACGCAGGGTCAGTTTAAAATTCAATTCAATTACAAATTGATTTTGTACGCTATACGTTTGTTTATCTCATACAGATATTAATAAGATATTGTATTTTCACTACCTACGACGAAACAATTCATGGAAAAGAATGATATTTTTGATACTAGCCCTGAGTTGAATGCTATACTATCCACTGCGATTTGTGCAACTTCTGTGTGGGCATCCCAAAACAATATTATTTTTAATTGTTAATTTTTTGCGATTATAGAAACGCGATCTAACAGTTTAATTTAAATAAGCTGAAGAATAGAAGTCAAGATCGCTCCGTCGAATGTTGACAGAAACAGCCACTTACCATGTGAATAATTTGTCTGCGTCAAATATGATATTAATTTCTTCTCAGTTCCGTTCTGCTAATCTAGCAGGATGGAGCAATAATTTAATGTCCATCATTGTGTCATGTCGTTTTGAAGTAGAACCATCAGATAATGGTCAGTGAATCTGCTTGGACACAAATAATCAGAAAGGGATGAATAGATATGAATAAGAAAAGCAATGATTTAATTTGGAAAATAAAAACTGTTTTCACTAGGGACATCTTCAATAAGCAGTCGAAACAACAAATAGTAACAATACGTGTACAGGTTAGATGTATCATGAACTTTGATATTAATGTTAAAGAATAGATCAATTTTGTATTGTTCATCAACTATAGTATTGTCCACATTTATTTGCTAGATACTACAAATCAACATTTAGATTACTTTGAACTTCAAGTCAATATAATTTAATCTTACTGTGTTGACAACAATTGGGTTCAGTTGTAATTGATATCTAGAAAAAGTCCAAGCAATAATTTTTTTTTCGTCAGCGTCCAAACAACAGTATATTCTCGTCTCGATAAACTTTTTAAAACATTTGTAACCAAATTGTGGAAATAGGAAAACGACTGTAAAAAGTAACAAACACGGCCAAGGATAAGTAATATTTAAATTGCGTTCTACTTTACAAAATTACACAAAGGAATAGCTAAAGTTGTCCCGTTATATCAAAACCCAAAGGGCTTTTCATTTAATTGTAATAGAAAAAAATATATAAAGTAAAATTAATTAACAAAAATAAAGTCGTAACATTTTTGTGGCTCGGACCTACTGAGTTGCCCTTGAAGTAGATTATGGAAAGCCTTCCTGAAAGGAGCTTATTCACAGAACGCATTGTGCTTACAATGGTGGGTGACGTCTTTGAAAAGAGTACAACTTATTATAGATTATAGACCAATAGGTACTTACATACATTTTGGGAAAGTACGGTAGATCTTCCAAAAGTGATAGAAATTTTATGTCTTTGTTTGCCAGTGGAGCGCAGCGGAACTACAACGTTAAACAAGAACGTTGTTATGTTACATTAAAAATGTTTTTGTTTACGGCGTTTTCATTGATGACGTCAACTGTCAATTTGGTTAAGAACTAAAACCCACACTAGATTTGTTCAGTATTATAATGTGTACGGGTTTGCTTTTAATCTTTGGTATTAAATGGACGCATGTACCTCATTCTGACATTCAATTTCTTCTCTGAATGTATTTCTCTGTTAACCTTTAATGTAGAAACCAGGCGTGAAGTTAAGATGCTACGGATATTAATTTCCAAATGCATATTGCGTGGTCTGAAAGGATAGACTTTCCATTATGTATTTAAATTAAATATTGGTTTCTTTATCACTCCATATGATCAAGATATGTTCAGTTGCTGTTGCCATTTAGGCAATTAGGGATAGAAATGTGTAAGACATTGCACCATAATACGCATACCATGAATTTTCATTGCAAGCAATCACACAGCATCCAAAAAAATTAAATTACATATAAAATCAGTAAAACAATTACAACACATGCTAAAGAACCATTCATCTAAGTACTATATCGGTAATGTTATATATTAGATCAATCAGTGATGTAATGTGAGGAGGCTAACAACGATACATCGACCTAATAAAACAATACATCAAACGAAAATTATTTTATTCGCATGTATCATATTTAAATTGAAAGATTTGTTAATATCCTAATAAAATGTAAGGTGTAATGGTTTACCTCTTTTGTATCATATATCTCTGAGAAATTTTAAAAGCCACTTTTATTGGAAACAGACATATGATTACAAAAATGCAAAATCACCATCAATGTTACTCAAGGCATAGGCCATGAAGGACAACTGAACAAAAAATTATACAAATCTAAAAACTGTATGTTCGGTGTAGTGGTTAAATTGTGTTTAAAACTACGGTCATTCTGGGACGAGTGATCTAGGATTTACATAGAACAACATTAACATGTTTTACACTGCAGTTATTTGATCCAATTAAAAAAAACACTGTTTTGGGAGTATTGGCAATCCGAAAAACATAGCCAGATACAATTACTAGTATGATCTTGATAGTTATCATTTATTATGTTGTTACGTAATAACGAAATGAGGAATGGTCGACAACAGACTTACAAAAGACTTCATCGTTACAGCCACCATTTTTCTAATGTAAACGAAATACAAACGTCTGTGTTTACCCTGGTCATTCATCACAATCTTACAGACACCGTTAACGGAAATCTGTCATCATGAACTCGTTGTCGTTGACAAACAGAACTGACTACATACGCTTTGATCGAAAGCATGCTCTGAAAACTAGTGCTATGATATACAAGTCTTGTAACGGCTGACTGACACAATATATCAATTTTAGAAGAAATTAAAAATTAGTTGAAGCTAAACATAAAAAATTGTATCATGACAATAGCGAATTGATAACTGGTGGTGCATTTTATGTCAGTTTCTAAATAACAAGGTTTGCATTTTGTTTGTGTATTTCGTAATAGGTTTTATTGAAAATTACAAAAAGAAAATATATACAATTATGGCCTTAATGGAGATAATATCTGTAGTTAATAAATCAAGAAATGGTCATTCAAAAAATAAAATCTGTTGAGATTTAATAATTTGGATATTACCGAATCTATTAAAGACCTAAACTGTATTATTATACTAAACTAAACACAAGCAAGAACAAATGGACTGTGTAGACCTTTTAAATTTGACGCGCTTTTGCACGTCGAACAAATAACTAGTTATTTCACCCTTAAAATTTGGCGCTTTGGTACGTCGAACAAATAACTAGTTATTTTGTATGCGTGCACATTCCTAGACAGTTATTTTACACACGTGCGGTTTTGAGCGAGAAAAAGAAGTTATTGCACCTCACATCTCATTTATTTCAGTATAGGTTTCCATAGTAAAGTCTGATAATATGAAATATTGTGCTTTGAAATTTAGCGGAGGCAGATAGCGGTTGCTTTTTCATTTAAATAATGTTTTTATTAAAAGCAATAGGTAAGTTATATAAAATTTTCCTTTTCTAAATGTATGTAATTAAATTTTTTTTAAATCTTAGTGCGACGGGCACAAAATGTGATTTTTTTAATAGAAAAAAGCAGATGATTTTGAAATCTGATGGAAACATCACAACCAAGCAGCAAACATTCTAAAAGTGGGATTTTATCATGTAACTATAGTGCTCATTAAATTAAGCACTTAAAGCATAATGCTTTACTAATAATTTATTGCGACCGTCCGTATTATTCTAGTTTAAATTTAAAATTTTTACGTGTTATGAAATGGTTATATTGTCCAAATTTTATTATATGACGAGATTATTGTACTTAAAACTTAAAAATATGCATCGAGATAGAAAGATAATCAGAAAACGGAAATTCTTTTTGCATACCACATCAAATCGAGTAATTTTCGAGGAAATAATTGTTAATTTAAAAAAATAACCTTTTTGATCTATAAAATTATCATAAGCTGAATCATACACGGTAAGCAGTTTTCATTTGTGGCGTAAAAATCCCTCACCAAAATACGTTCACTCGTATTAGAAATTATTTCTTATACAAAATATAAGCGTCTGTATATACATGCTTCATTAAAATTTCTTATCAAGTACATCCGAATACATCCCAATCAAAACCTGGAAGCCACAATGTTGCTGAAATCAATTGCTTTAAAAAAATATGTATTGCTCTGTACGAATAATCATTTTATTTGGCAAAACGACTGATTCCAACACATTACTGTTTTGGTGCGCTTGATGCAAAGGCTTGGTGCAATAATTGTATGACTAACTAATATATCTATCTAGAATACTGTAATATATACAAAATAATGCTTCGTTATCAACGAAAACTGGGGCCACAGTTGATTAAGTGATTAACTACTGATCACGTGATCTGTCAACACTGAGGTTTCGATAGAGTCTCTCTGCGGACAGCGTGTACTCGACTCCAATTATAATCGACAAGAATTGCAAGTTTTCCTGCCGAAGGGATTTCAATATTCCAGCTTCGTAACCTAGTACAAAACTTGGACGCCACGATATAGCGGAAAAAAGTTTTAAGTTGTTTTAAACACAATACAAACAAACAAATCTAAACACACAAAGCGTCAACTATTTTTTTCTGTTATGTATTACTTTTAATTGTTAATTTGACACAAATGCATATGCAGCTTGGAAATATGTAATTATATTTTTGTTTTGATAATCAATCCGTGAGATAAACTAATTACCAATAAGACAGTGTACTTAATAATACATAAAATGTCAGAAATCCACTAAAAAAATAATCAATTATAATTTAGTTTACACAGCAGGTATTGCAATGTAAAAACTTAGTACAGTTATATGCTAAAACAACTTTAGTTTTTAAATTTGATGTTGGTGTTTTCTAGAATTGTGGTTGTATATTAAGAAGAACGTTTCTGTAAAGATAGGTGTGTATCGGATGTATTTGTGTATTTTATATTTATAAAGGGTCTAAAGAAATTTACCAAATAGTACACTTATTAAGTATCGGATCGACATACATGACGATACAGCATAAACAAAAAATAATATACAAGTCAGAGGATTATGCAACAATAGAAATGATTATAGACACAGACTAACCAACGAATGGCCTTAGTCGTTGAGTGTCAATATAAATAAATAACGTCAACAAATCATAAAATATTGATCTTGAATTTTCTCACGCTAACTGAACTTGAAATTGACTTTTATTATTCCATCTCCCAATGAAGAATACCTAAAGCATTTAGAGTTAAACGCCACTGATGAGTCTTGAATAGACGAAACGCGCGTCTGGCGTAATGAATTTGTCACCATGGTCATTTTGATAACATTTTGTTGAAATATTTGAACAAACCGGATGAAAGATCATCCGCGGGTAGCGGATGGTAAAGGCAATGTATAGAATTTTTATGATTTGTTGACGTTGTTTATTTATATTTATACTCGACGACTAAGGCCATTGGTTGGTCAGTCTGATGTGTCTATAATTTTGATAAAAACACCGTAATTTGTATCGTTGCATAATCTTCTAGACTTTTTTATACTGCAAAAAAAAACGGACGCGTTTAAATTGCATGTTCAAGAAGTTCTCATCTTCACACATAGTGTACAAGTTTAAAAACGTCCACATTCAAGTGTTCAATAAATTTTAACACTTGAATTGTTCAAAGGGCAAATGAATTTGATCTTTGTTTTTGTTTATATTATTTTGTTGCACATTGAACGAATTTAAGAAAAAAACCCCTACATAATGATTTTACTAAAATGCATTGAAATAGCTATTCAAAGGAACATTGTGTTCTCTGTCTTGTTTCTTACAAACAAATGTTTCAGTGAATAAAATAATGTGGTTCCTTTTTTTAGTTTATAGTACACATTTCTAAAATACTTTTCTTTAAAATATTTGTATTTATGGTTTAAACTTTATCAAAAATGTCCTAATCTGTTCTGTTATTTAACAATCAGTGTTTTTCAAGTGTTCTATTTCTGACTGAGACTATACTGGGAGGTTTTCTAGTGCTCGACCATCAGAGCAGCCTAGCGGGTCCCCGGGTAGCGGATAGGGAAGACCCTCGCGTTGGGGCGGGGGTTTCAGGTCATAATGCAGAAAGCCAGACCGCAGATCGTAGTGGGTGACGTGTTTGGAGAGTGCCCCGCTACTCGAAAAAAGTAGGCTCATTATAGCCGCTACAAGAGGTTAAATTGTCCGTCCTTGCCAAATACTCCATACTTTTTCAATGGCAGTCAAAATTTCGTTACTTATTTCCCACTCCAAGCCTTTTTCGATGATTTATTGACTGTTAACTTGTTTTCGTCCTGCGTATAGCTGAAATACTGCTTGCTGGACGTAAAGCAAACATTCAGTCAGCCGGTCTGTTAATTTATGAACACTGGTGTTCAAAAAGTCCCGCGCTAAATAGTACTAGAATGCATCACGCAACCACCGAAAGTCTTCCGGTTTCAGTTTTTGGGAACTCAAAGATACATTAAGAATCAAGGATTGCTTTGAAATCTTGTTTATTTACAACATACCACTGGCAAGAATTCATTCGAATGACCCTAACTTGTTTGTTAATTGTGGCTTTGGAGCACATGACATGTGAGTGTACAACCAGTATTTTGAAAGACATACCCGAGGCAAATTCTAAAGCAAAGCAACAGGAGGAATTAGTCTCATCTATCCAAACTAATTGAGGAATAGAGTAGAAAAAACAGAGATATTTGACATCAAAATATGAGAGACTGTGCATCTGAACGAGCTTCTACGTATGAATCTCAAAATCGATTGAAAGTGGTGGTGGTTGAACTTAACTGTTTAAAATGAGTTTATAACTTCATTAAGGAAAGAAAGTTACGTGTTGTTCCAAACTTTCAGACATTTTACATACCGTTTCTGTATATGTCTTAAATATTTGAATATCAAATCATTGTCGCCTGCAATATAAGGAATGGATGACTTCAATAAAACTTGCAGGATTTAAAGACATACCGAGTAATCAGATAGGTACTAAATTTTATCTGACCATTTATTTTGGAGTTATGTATTTATCTGTCATTTGTTCGTTGGACAAATTTGTGGACAAAAACTCTTGTGCCGGTTTATAGTGCATGCATAACTATCTGTATAATTGTTTGTAGTCTTTAAACATATGCAATGTATGTGAGATGTTACAATTCATCAGTAAAGTGCATTGAATAAAATTCGAAATATCATTGATGCTTTTTTCCAAAACACAGTTTTTTCAGAGTGTATTTAACTTTAAGTAGTTTCATTATGTTTAAATGTATTAAAAGTATATACATGTTTATATTAAATGATATCTTATCACTCAATTTATGTGCTTTTTTAATACAAAGCAATTTACTATATATTATTGTATTCTGGTCTTAAAAAGAAACTTTTTTAGGGTTTGTTAAATATTTTATGCAAAAATATATATTATTTTAATGCATTAATTTTTTAAAAATGAATCTGATTGGGAAATGACCTTTAAAAAGGTTTTTCACTACTTCTTACTACTGCAAGTCGCCATCTTGATTGAATAGTCTGATGCTGCTTTCGTGGTATAATATCGTAATTGAAGCGTTGCTTACATTAAGTATAACAATCTGGTAATGTTATAATGCTTTTAACAAAATAATTTTGTTTAATTGAATTGGGTTTAGCGCCACTTTCTTCCGTTTTCAACTATATTATGGCCTCTAGTTTTTACTGGAGTAGGAAGCCCAAAAAAACCACCGACCTTTGGTTTATTCAAATAAGGTATATTTGAAAAGCTTCAACTTTTTTAAATATGCCGAGATTTCTAATTAAATGATACAATACTCAGAACAATGACTTTTTTATATTTGAAACTTTTTTTTCATTTTATCTACATGACTCCATCTTTACTCGCGGATTACTGGAATTAAACCGAAAAATATCTTGTATCTTAATAGGAATGTTTCCTATACCAATTAATAAAAATAAAATTCTCTCATTTTTTTGTAAGATAAAGTTGTCTTCAGAAATCCTGTAATTATTATTATTTTTACATTGTCAATATTTTTATATTTTAACTAACCGAGACATTTGAGAACAAATAATATTTATGTAATTTTTATTCAAAATTTGTTTTAAATATAGGTAAAATATATTCTCTAAACTACAGTTACATTTAAAAATTAGATTATTGATTGCAGTACATCTTTATTTCCAAATCGAAAGTTTGGAATTTACTTTGCCAGAACATGTTAAAAACTAACCATGTTCTCAATATGAATATTGCAGTGTTTTACTTTTTAACATTAACAAAGTTGTTCAGAATATTTACATACTTTCGTTGAACATTTTCTGTGTGTTCAAAAAGTGTTACATGATCTTCGAACACGTCTTTGCATTAAATTCTTGAACATATAGATGTGTTCAAAATATTGCACACTAGGCGACAACGACCTCTTAATTATTTGCGTAAAGGGGAAACTATTAACATTGTTTGCTCTGACTTAGGCACCAAGTTTCGTTGAGTAACCCCTCAAAACGAGCGAAATAAAATCACATTAAATTTTCGGGGTGTCATGTCATATAAAAACTTTCGCAAATTTAGAAACCCGGAAGAGTACTCAAGGAAACAAACAAACACCCATTACAATGTCCAGAAATAAGCTCTGCACAATCAGCTGGAAAATAACCAATACATTTAACAAATTATATAAATAAATTTATATAAATAATTAGTTCTGTATAAAAATGCTTTTTAAATACAGCTCTAATATCAAAATTCCATTGAATAACTAATTTCCTCTCACTCAGTCAAAGGTCATTTACACAGCCGTTGTCAAACATTCTAAACGTTAACACTAATGTTCATAAACAACCAACACCAGTCTTTAAACACTTAACACTTGGCATAAATTTGATGAACAAAAGTTTTAATTTTAGGAACACCACTATCGCTCAATATTGTAACCAAAAAGTGTTCATTAGGTGTTCTCAGTTTTAAACTTGAATTTAAAGTGTAGAAACCATAACTATTATCTTATACAAAGTTCAACATAAACTCCACTTTAATGATCCTTTTTACAGAGCTGATTATCCGGAATGATCTATTGCCAGCTGTCGAACGTATTATCGGGAGAGATTGCACTTTTCTTGGGATTTATTTCATTAATTGAACAAGCCGTTTCATACAATGAATCAGTTACTTAGTGCGGACAAGCTACCAAAGAATGGATGTTGAATAAATTATGTTTGTTAGAACACAACTATAAAGCAAATTCAGACAGCGCTTAGAAGTCTGATCCGGCCACTATTGTATATTGGGCAAACTAGACAATGATTCATCTAATAGATAGTTGTCAGTGGATGTCATGGATGATATAATGCATGTATAATGTCTCTGTGTACGAAGTACACATATATGAAAGGGTTTTCATTATAGAGCCGTGCTGTCGAATCTTTCAAAGAAATGCTGAATTCGTATAATTATGTTATCTTTGTCGTGTTTGGCGTGTCAGGTTCAATAGATCTAAACGAAGGGTCAAATTCTGAAGGAAGTTGAAATAAGATGTTATGTAAAAACTTACTATTAGTTCTTAATTTTTACAAAACAACAAATTATCATTTGTAATCAGACTCTTACCGCCATTGAACAGCTAAAGTCATCTGAAATAAGATAGGCCTGGTTTTAATCTTATTTCAAAGTTCTGTTTACGATAAATGTCACATAACGTTAATTATTGTTTGCTGTTGTATTTTTATAAAATCGATTACTGATATTATACTGTAGCAAATGTGCGGATTGTCATCTTCATTCGGGAAATAATTTCTTGTGTTGTGGGCATCTGTTATCGCTCCAGAGTTAGCATGGTGTTTAGTGTATTACTATCAATGGTCATTTTATTTAATTGCCTCGTTTACGACCAGTGACTTAACCGACTGCATTCTTATCATTGTCTTATGACACATACAGAAATGTTTAATATAACTGACTTATAACTAAATATATGTACTTGCTACTGATTAATGAATATGAATGACTACAGGTATGATTTCTCTACAATTTTGTCTTTGTTCTTAGTTTTGAAACACAATTTTTTTGCATTCTGTTTCGTTATTCATATTAATCAAAATTAATGAAATATATTCACGTGGATGTATCTTGAATGTTTATATGAAACTGGCAAATACTACTGTGGTAATTTAAGAAAGTCTCTGTGTTCCTAAAATGACTACAAAATTGCATGCATCACGTCTGGAGTTGTGCGATGTTATGCTCGATGTTTCCTAATTTTTATCTTTTCTATCACTGTTATTTATTTAAAAAAATAAGTAAGTACAATTGACTAGTGATTTATCGCCTGGAATACATAACAGCGCGTTAAGTTTTGAAGTGGATACGAACATAAAATATGTTAGTAACACTGAAACGTTCATTCCCGTTAAATTAACACCATATTATATACTAATCAAATTACGAACAAAACTGCTCAGTAATGATGTTGTTGTAAAATACACTAACATTATAGAATATTAAGGAATAAAAACAAGCAAATACACAAAAAAATGTCAAAAAAATGCAATTCCGTGATATCCATGACTTAATTAATTTGTTCTAGTTTAAGGCTTTATAAAATAACAATAAAATAATAAACTCTTAACGTGAAAAGTAGAAGAAAACAAGACGTGATTAAAAAAAATCAAGATAGAAAAAAACATTTAATTATCATAAAAAGTCGACAGCGTGACAACAGGATAGACCAATTTTTATACCACAATGCAAAAAGAACCTGATTCAGCTGTGGGGATTAAACAACAAAGATAGCAACAGCAAAAACAGTTTCTTGCAATCAATCCCACCCTACCTCAGTCAAAATTGTTTATTATATTTATTTCAAATATATTTAGGATTAGAACAACAAACAATCGAATCGCATGTATCAGATCAGGAGATAGGTAAATAATTGAGCACTTTTAATGCCTACAGAAAAAGATAGATGTATATATTTGCAGGCTATATAAAATTGTGCCCGACTAGCAGTACCGAACTTTCTGGGGGCGATTTTTAACAAGCAGACGAGTTTGTAGTTTCCAAACAAGAGTCACTTTCCGATGGATGCCCCAAACCCCAAACAAACACTAAATTATCCATCGAAAACAACAGACAATTATAAGACAAGTTATGCAAAACATGTCATTACCTTCTATGAAGTACGTGTAGCATAATAATATTAATTCAATTTTAGATATGTAGACAGACAACCGAACCAATAAACACAACATAAAGGTAAATAATAAGAAAACATTATATTTGTGCAATTACTGTGTAATGCTCTAATTGTTTAGTTTAGATGTTGTTGCAGCTGATTATTTATATCTTGTTTCTCCTTACCGTGTACATCCTGTAACAAATACCATTCGTGTTCTTGTAGCTGAACTGCTTACATACAGAGTCATATACCCAAAGTTCACATCAATAGTGATAGTGTGAACACGATTAGAACTTTTAACGTATACAAAGTTCTATTCGAAATCATACATGTAACAGTTATTTTTATAATATTATCCTTTAAGCGTTTTGCAAATTGTTAACATTAAGAAATTGGTTACAATTAAACGTGAAAAACAAAATTTAAATACGACGAATTTAATTTAATTTTATACTTAAAATAGTTTTTTGTAAAATAAAAAAGTAGAAATGAAAACGACCAATCTAGATTTAGGCAAACATAAAACACGAAACAAAAAACAAAAACGCAAAAGCAGAAACAGGGAAACCAGGTGCTTTTGTCAAATAAGCAGTACCTGCCTCTAATTAGACACCCGTAGAGTTAAAATTTTCTTAATTCTACCTTAATTATATTGCCTCATAAAAATAATACACAGCTTAAAGGATACTTATACCTGTAATTGTGTATTGTTATTAATGTACCAACTACATTCAATCGGATTCACAACATTATTCTTACTTGTTTGTCAGCTGTCAGAGGAGAATTGACTGCAAAGGACAACTTACAGAACTGTACTAGTTTCAAATCCCCCATAAGGGTCTTTAAGATAAGTTAAGCTTCATTTATATATGGTATGTCAAAACAACACTACTATACAGGCTTTCACGAGGTTTTGACCGACATGGTTACTTAGCGTAAATGTCAGTCTTAGCATATCTCTGTTATTAAAACAACGTGCTTTTTTTAGAAAACGTGGTCTGTCAACACTGAGTCTCACTGCTGAGAAGGTGTACTCATCGCAAGTTTTTCTACGCAGGTAGAGGGTTTTTTGGATACTCCGGCTTCCTCCCCAACAAAAACTGCAGCATGTAATATAGATGAAAAATGGTTAAAAGTGGCGTCAAAACACCATTAAAAGAAACAGTTCAAACAAGCAATTCCCTTTTCCGAATTTCTTTATTATTTGTTGACTTTTTCTCGTCTTAAATACAGCTGAAATACTGATTGCAGGACGTTAAGCAACTATTTAATAAATCAATAAATCAGTAAAATGAAAACAACAGATATCCTTCCAAAATATTAATTACATAATGAACGTGGTCCATACATTTAAAAATTAATGAAATACATACAATACATGTTATTTATTAAATTCGACGAATCATATACACCACGATTTGCAATTCATAATTTAAATGTAAAAATCTGTGTATTGTAAACTTTTAAACGCACGTATTTAAAATAAAATATATAATTTACTAAGTGCAGTTGTGCCAAAATTTGTCTCCATCGTAACTACAGTATCATAGTCATTCCAATACTATTTTGAAAATGGGTTTGATTTAATGTGTTTGTAAAGTAACCACTTGTGATTTTATTAAAGAAAAGTATGATTTTGGTATAATTACTACTAAAGATTTTAGTCAATTTGTTCATGTCAAATCGAAAGCCTGATGTCCTCAGATCAAACATCAATTAAAAGTTATTCGTTACTTAAGGCGATTAAACAAACCTTTTAATTTAAACATGTTTGATGTATTATTAAGTATTAGGAAAAACTACTTTAAAAACACATGTACATGATTACTGAAACTGTTACTATATATTCTTCAAGTAATACCTAACAAAATTATTCTTTTCGTATACTGGTTTTTTTTTGTTATTTTAACCAACACAATCTAATTATACAGTGGTGGAATTGGGTTTTCGATTTTATAAAGTAGATGGCTTAACAAAACTGGTGCGATATAAAATGTTGTAAATTAGCTACACGATTTAGTGGACAATAAAAAGTTATACATTTTTCCGATATTACTTTCACGTGCATTCCTTGGTCAGACAAAATCAAGAATTGACGGAAAAAAGGACTGTAAATGTTTGCAATGGAAATAAACCTTCGATAAACATTTATTAACACAGTACTTTGTTTTAGATATCTTGACATTCTTGGTTTGCATCAGATGAAGTATGACAACACAAATAATTTTGAAACGGTGTACATTGCATTATGTTGATAATAATTTGTCATGCTCTATCCTCGTACGAGAGTAATGCCACGTTTGAACTACCGTCTTGCTGTGTACTTTTAACAACACGTATCTCGAGACAAATACGAATTAGACTTTTACCTAAGGCAGTAATAATTACTTTAGTGTAATGAACTGATTTTATGAAACAAAAGAAATCTGAAAATTCATCTATTCGAAGTGTTATAGATTTGCAGGGGTTCTTTAAGCTTATTAAATCTGTCAATATAAATAAGTTCCTTTTCTATTAGGTCTTCAAAGTGTGTGATAAACAATGGATTGAACTATAGATGACAACATGTTATATATAAGAAGCTTAGATTATAGAATTTGCATCTTTGTTATTTTCATTGCAAAACTGCATCATGGAAATGATTGATTGACATGGTTTTTTTTAGAAACCAGAGGAATTTTTATTTAATCATGTCTCAAATTTGTGTAATTGTTGTATTGTTCGAGATAACATTTTTCAACAAACATCATTTTCTTTGTTCTTAATCTTGGTACAAGAAATATATGAGTTAGCAATATAATGTGGTGTACTTAATTTTAAGATATCTTATTCGTCTATTTTATTAATGGCAACCAAATGAAAAACAAATAGTAGTTATTAAGTACGCAACGATTAAAAAGTAACAAGTATGGTCATTTTAATCGGTCTATAGAAATACCCAAGAACACCCAAAAATACCCAAGAATACTTAACAATACCTCATAAAAAGGACATGTTTGTTTATACTTTTAGGCTATTAAATTTGTTGAAAAGGTGCAATGTGTATTTATTTACTAGGTCCGTCTGAATGTGTTTTGTGATTGAATTGGCACGCGATGCATAATCCTTTCTGAATGTGTATTGTGATTGAATTGGCACGCGCTGCATAGTCCTTTGATGCATATATTAACCTGGTCAAGCGCACACTGAAAGCGGCATTCAACCTCGTTTATCCTATATTTATATATATTTAATACAAAATGCATACTAAAAAAATAAATAGTATACATTTATAAAACAAAAACAAGTTTCAAGTCAACGTTATGTTTAAAATAGTTGTAACAAATATACCAGAGTATATGTTAAAGTCAAACAAAAAATTCAAAAACCTCATTTTCATTTTACCGTCGATGAGGGTTGTCGTTTTAGTAGGCCATGCACCATGTTAGTGACATTTTTGGACAACCTTGCATATGTTTATGCACAAATAGATGAATATACAATGCAAAAAATTGTAAAAATATACGAAATCATAAACATCTTGTGTATATGGCATTCTATGATCTGGTAATATTGTTCTGATATATAAAGAGATATAAACCAGACACAAACTGCACAATTCCGATCAATAAAAGACAGAACAAAATATCACCAAAATTTTGATACCAACGTAACGAACACGTTAGGAGCAAAAAAAAATAATTCTACATTAAATAATCTAGTCTGTCTACCTTTGTAAAAGGCGTCGAATCGAAAAAGATACACTGACAATATCTGTAGTATTTCACGGACAACAAACAGCCAATTATGGAAATTAATCGTTTATATTGAGACCAATGCTGGAAAATGATTTACAAATCAGCAATCGTCTATAAATCAGCTGATGATGATTGTGGTCTTTATAAAGCACCCACACTCAATAGTCTTTATTTACATTATCAAATTTGGCCAATTTGTGCACATTTACAGTGTATCATTGTAACCATTATTGCTTTGGTATCATTAAATGTTGCTAAAAACGTAGTCTTTGTCATTATGTTGTAATGTGTTAATTTTGTGTTATGTTCTCAGTTACACTTATTGTTAAAGTAACAATTGGGAACTTTTTTATCAAACATTTTACTTGTAGCTAAGAAATATTTCAGATTAAAAAGATTCACAGTACAATTTCCTTAAGATTAATGTGTTTTTACGTACGATTTGGGGGAAAACTGGGTGGTCTTTCACGATTTAAAGAAATAAAATGTCTTTTCGTGAGTGCACCGCACGCGCAACGAGTACAGATTATCGCGCGTGAGCTTATCTGTACTGTGGCATCTGTACCTGAAATCGAACATTTACGGAAAAGTAATGGCGCATGAAGGTACCTATTTTTTCGTAAACCAACTACTCTAACATCGCGATATCCTATAGATTCTCCATTGTTTTATATCCGACATCCAGTCAGAATTTCCGAAACAAGAACGTTGTAATGTTTCCATAACAAAGTTGATTTTTTACGGGTTTTGATTTGACAACGCATCGAGATAACATATTATTGCGCGTGAACTCATCTGTAATAGGTCATTAGTACCAGAAATTTGTTGAAGGTACAAGTATTTAAATGGGTCTGCATAACGTATTGAAAATCAAATAATTGATAATAAATTAATGATCTACTACCTAATAAGTCTGCTTATGTCTTCATAAACAGTACTGAAGAAAACAAACAGCAACCTTGAAACAATCGGTGAAGTATCAAATGTCAAATGTCATGTTGAAATGGGGCAATTTACGAAGTTTTACAATACACTTTTACAACATCTGAATGTATTTTCTGTTTAATACTAATTTCCATGCTATATTATTAAATAAGAAATCTCAATTTAATGCTTTAATAGTTCAATAATCGTATAAAACAGACTGCGCAATAGCAATAATAGTAACAATAATCAAATAAGGTCATAAGAATTGTACGACTTGATGAAATATAATTTTTTATTTCAAATTACCGACTTTTGACAAAATTTTCGCAAAAATAATCAATTTAATGTTGCTTACAACAACGCTTATGTTTGTGTAGGTGTGCTTATCTTTTTAAGATATAGAACACATCTACACTGTCAAACACTGTACGATTGATTATGTATATTGCCTTTTAACGTTAGGCAAAAAATGCTTCACGTATCATCTGAATAAAGAACATATTATAACGACTTTCTCATATTGTCTCTGTCATCGGACATGAATAAGTTCTTACAGTTGTATGATTGAAAGATCGTAGTTTTCTTAAATATTATGCCTTTTAATTTTTTTTATTATTGTCAAATAGACCACATAAAGATAAAACGTCACTTTTTGAAAGCCTACCAGGTATAGTGTTGACAACTTCAAATGACGTCTGTAACAAATGTACACTATTTAAGACACACGAATATAGTTTGATACAGATATATGAGTTTATTTGTTACACATTGACTTGTCTATCAAATGTTTATTATAATGTATGAATATTTTGTCATTTTGTTTACCTTTAAGCTATGCGGAAAGCCCGGGTCAAGCGCCATCTTGTGTCTATTTGCTTACTGCCGTAAATCAGTCTAGATGTCGTATAGCGTTTAACACGTCAAATTTAAGTCTTTTAAGTATCCGGTTACGTCATAATAAAAATTAAGTCACCCGATAGTATAAATAGAGCGAGATCTGAGTCTTTGTTCAGTCGTGATTTTACTCCCGATTCGTTCACTTAAACGTCAAAGTCCTTCGAGACTCAGCTAAGACCTTTTCATAGCGACATCATAAATCCAAGGTTTATATTTATTTAAGTTTATAAATTCAGTCATTAAACGCAAAGTGCCTCAAGTTACAATATTTCAATTATGTCGAGACTCCAGCAGTTCTAAGGCGCAACAACCATATAAGGAAATAACAAACTATTACAAATATTTGCGTTTCATTTGTTCCGATTTTATTAGTCTTCCTTCCACATTATGTCACTTCATTACTTATTAATTTTGGTTAATAGTTTACAAACAAGACTCAAAGAGCTCGTGCACTATACGAACAAGACACTAAACAACTTACATTACGAACAAGACACAAAAGAAAATCACATATAATTATTATTGGGTATTTTAACTTAAGTATTCGAATGCGTACTTGACCAGAGCTATCCGCACGATGATGTGTTGAATGAGTCTGAATAAAAATAATATAATATGAGTCTTACTATGTATCAAACTCAAAGTTGTTAAGTCTCAATAAAAAATTACATCCTTACAAGATATTGTAATCCTTGTTAAAAATCTACTTGACAACGCACATATTTAACTATAATTTAGTAACACAATTGATTCTCGAGTCTCAAATTTATATTGAGCCAAGACCTCGAAGTCTTAAGTCACGGGTCAAATATTTGTCTTGTGTCGCAAAATAAGGAACTAAAGAAGTTCCTCAAAGAACACATATCCAAAACTAGTGGTCTCGGAGTCGGAGTGTGTCGGTTGCCAATTCGTGTCCTAATGTAAAACTTACACTTGAAAACAGTTTTGTTCAATAAATATCGCATGATTTTGAGTTAATGTTCACATTAAAGTGATGTATTTGGACATATTGTATGAACAAAGTCACAATAACAGGGTTTCTACATTACAAGCAATTGCATAATGTCCAATGGCAGCTGTGTTGGATCGAGGAAACCAATATTTATGTAATTATATATACAAATCTTTAAACTTATCAATATAGTAAAAAAAATAAGTTGAGTTATCAGATGCTTCAATACATATTTCAGAGGACATATATGGATAATTTACCATGTTGTTTATTTTGGTTTTACCTAATAATCACCGTTGATTTTTAATTAATATTATTAACCAATTGAGGTAACACTTAAAACCCATTATTGGACTTATATTTTACACAGGACGTAAAAGATACAGTAAAAGTACATGTATTAGAAAACGAAGGATCAAACGTCAGATGACAATTCAATTGATTTTTTAAACAGTTTCCTTTAACATCTTATCAACATAGTACGAATTAGAAAAACAATTCTCATGGACTGTGATAGTTTGCAGACTTAAAAGTTAAGCAAAGAAACACAACAAGACTGGGTGGGTTAACTTAAAATTAAAGGGACACAGACTTATACTTTTAAAACATTGGTTCAAAGTGAAGTTCTAAATTATCTTCAAGATTTTTGCCCATGTCCTAATAAAAAGCCAAGCTGACTAAACAGAACAGTCTTTGATTGGACGTTTTATTAATAATGTTTGTTTTTAAACTCAAAAGCAGGCGCAGTGCTAATTACAAAAGCAAAGCATGATCTCATATATGTACTAGCTAACATTTAGTTTAGATATAATCGTCTAAATTAGACTCAATCATTGCTAGTTGACCAGAATATGATTAATACATGTAGTGTTAACCCCAATGGTTCATGGAAACCCTTGCTTCTTGAAATTAACTCTGTTTGTACCCCGTTCGCAGCAAGTAAATTTTAGAAAGCTCACTAAAAGTGGCCAGTAGATAACCGCCTTTAGGTTTGATTTGTCGAATCGTATAAAATAAAGATTTTACATATAGCGTGTCACAGTTAAAAGTAAAAAATTCTACCAATAACATAGCCGTAATACAAACTTATAAAGAAACACAAGTAGTTACATTGACAAGATGACAACGAGCGTTGACCTTTATTTACTACTATGTTAATAAAAAATGACCTATTGAGTTTTATGCAGACTACTTAATCTCTTGAATTATTCCTATTACATTATGTTCAACTAACATAATCTTTAAATAATTAAAAATACGATTTTGTATTCGATTCGGAATAAGAGCCTTATTTGAGCCGCAATTATGAGCGATGTTTATCGGTAAATTGTCAGTGTAAAATTAAGATTCTTGTGGTTTTAATGACATTTATTGAAAATGTTGCTTATTGGGACGTTTTCGAGATTGAAATAAGTCCAATGTATCACAGACCCTAATTTTATTTGAGGATGAATGTATAAAGCATTTATAAGTGTCTGCACAAGGTATTGAAAATCAAATTAGGGGTAATAATTACTGATCTACTACCTAATTAGTCTGTTTATGTCTTCATAAACAGTACTGAAGAAAATATACAGCAACCTTGAAACAATCGGTGTAGTATCAAATGTCAAATGTCATGTTGAAATGGAGTGATTGACGAAGTTTTACAATCGGCCAATACACCCTAACAACATCTGAATTTTTTTTCTGTTTTAATTCTGATTTGTATGCAATCGTATGAAATAAGTAATCTCATTTCAATACTTTGACAGTTTAATGATTGTTCAATAGACAAAAATAGTAACAATAATCAAATTAGGTCATATAAATTGCATGAATTGGTGAAATTAAATTTTGTATCACAAATTTTTTCAACATTTGATCAATATAGTATACAATGCTTATATATGCCTGGTTGTGTGTATCTATTTAAAATATAGAACACATCTGAATTGTCACTCAAGGGGACTCGGTGGCCGAGTGGTTAAGGTAGTGTTGATCACGTGTACCGTCAACACTGAGATTGCAGGTTCGAGTCTCACTGCGGGCAGGTGCTCTCGACTCCAATTTCAATTGAAAAGGATTGCCAGTTTTTCTACCGAAGGTGGTGGGTTTTCTCCGAGTACTCCATCTTCCTACCCCAATAAAAACTAGACGCCTTGATATAGCTGAAAAATTGCTGAAAGTGGCGTTCAACACAATTCAAACAAACAAAACAAAACATTGTCACTCACTGCACTGTTGGTTTTAACGTTAGGCACAATGCTTCAATTGACTGAATGAAGAACACAGTAATTATCTCCAAGAGCGACAGTATGTTGTATGGTCTTATTTAGAACTCTTTCTAAAGAGGCGTTGGCGATATCTCGGCTCCTACAAGTAGCAATAAGCAATACATCATACAGTGTCTAATGAGAGCTGTATTGGGTCGGTGATGGCTGTATTGAATCGAGGATAGCTGGACTGGGTCGAGGATAGCTGATTTTTATGTAGCTATTTAAACGTATAAATGTTATGTTATCCGATGCTTCAATACAGCTTTCAGAGACATATATGGATAAATTAACATAAAATTTTAGTTTTTACTCTACTGGTTATGATTGGTTTTACCTTATAAGCACCGTTCATCGAAATAATATCATTAACCAATTGGGGTAACAGATAAAAACCATTCTTTGACTTATATTTTACCCATGACTTAGAAGATACGGTAAAAGTACATGTATTAGAAAACGTAGAAGCAAACGTCAAATTTTAATTGATTTTAAACAGTTTCCTGATACACTCGTTAACATCGTATAAATTGAAAGAATACGAAATACTCAGAACAATCAAGAAACTAGAAAAACTTAAGATATGTTGAATGATGAGTTTCTTAACCTCAGTTCCGAAATTATTATTATCGCCGGCGATATATTTTGTATTCACTTTCCTTGCTAACGATGGATAAATGAGGACATATTTTTAAGTACACTTAGTTACCATAAATGAACAGAATTTGGCTTAATCATTTAACTTGAGTGAAAAATAAAGATAGTGTATGAGGTTCGACTTCAAAATTGCTTTTGTGATATCAAAGTTTCATGTAATAATAACTTTTTTTAGTATTCTATTTACGGAAGTTAACAACAGAGGGAGACCATTTTTTATCCTGGTACTAAGTCTTTCGTTGATAGCTCTATCGACAAGCGTAGCTTTGAAAAATCGGAATCAGAATAAAAGGCTATTTTGCGTAGACAATTCGGAGTATGCCGATATTTGTAAGATTCAATAATAAATATTTTGTCAATAACTTAATTGAACCACGTGAATATTAGTTTTAATTCAAGTATATGTATGATTTAATATATGACAAAAGATTACATGTGCACAAATTTAGAAATTGGCAATTGAAACTAGCCACAACAGCAGGGCTTAGCTTTACATAGAAACTTATGGGGAATAAGTTCAAGTGTCTTGTTTTTAGAAATCACTTTGACAAACGCGTGCAGAATGTAGAATAAATCGGCGGCGAACTGATGCTTTGCATCAAAAGTTTTCTTGTAGCTTCTTGTTTTGCCTTTACACTAGATAACAGCAGACTAATGCATCATTACAATTAAAAGACGCTGTCTTTTTGTATTAAGAAAAAGTGTATTTTATTTCGTTCGCACCTTAGATGTGAAACTTTTGTATAGTGGCTGAGTTCAAAATAACTCTTTTTGTTTCACATGGTAAATCATAAAATACAGAGGTGTAATTAATAATGCGTCAATGATTTGCGCATGTCAGTCTCATATGTCGGTTAATAAACGAACCATCGTGCTGGTTCGAAGTCTGTCGCATTAATGTGTTCTTAAGTATCGTGTCTAGATTTGGATTTAATTGTCCGATATTTTATACGTCTTGTGTTCACCAATAACCACCGCAGAAGGATTGTTTAAACAAATAAAACCAGTAATTACCCACAAAAGAGACATGAAAGAAACAGGAAATTACTGCTTATACATGTTATTGTCTCTTCAATTATTTGAAGTGTTGATAGAAATTATAAAGTTTGCTGCTGTTCGAGTACTCGTATGGTCTTAAATTGTCAGAAAGTGAAGTTTGACGAAATCAGAAAGTAACATATCATGAATTTAGGTGGGGGAGGGGGGGGGCAGAATCTGTTCTTTTCTGTTAATGTGTTTTTGTGTCATTTTTATAATTCTGCTTTTTAAAATAAATAAACTGTTAACTGCTTTTCAATCATTAGCTGTTTTCTATTTTCTTACAAGTTAACAATGTTATTAACTGTTTTAATGAATAAACAAACAGTTTGCTGTTAATAGATCACAATTAGTTAAAACACTGAAAAGTTTTACAGATTTTTTGACTCTGATATGTGTTTTTTAAATTCATTTTATTCATCCCTTTCTTAAAAGCATTTTATGTAAACAAATAAAAGTCGCTTAACGGAAAACTCTTATTAATGTACATTATCTGGTATCGTCATTTAAAATGTACTGCTCTGTTTTGCGAAAACTTTTTTGAAAAGTTAACCTGTTCATGTATCTCCTTCTGCCACGCCTCATTAATATTACGTACATTTGTAACGAAAATATAACGTAAATTAGATAAGCTTTAACAATTATTTCTTGTATTCAGCAAATATGTATCTGCGGTATTGTGAACTGTTAAGCGGTAAATTATATTATGCTCTAGCAAGAAAACCATTTTGACTCCAATATTTACATAATTGTAATATGTATTACTCTACACGTTTTAATACATATTTTTAATAGATGTTCCTGTTTTATTTCAGGTAAGCAACATGTACATAGTCAGCCTGGCAGTAGCTGATCTTATAGTCGGTATGTTTGTCATGCCAATAAGTGCCATCTACATATTCACAGAGAAATGGTATTTCGGTGTTGGGCTTTGTCAGCTTTGGATTTCTGTGGACTATATTGCAAGTACTGCCTCAATTTTTAATCTGTTTATTTTAAGTGTGGACAGATACTGCTCAGTAAAATCACCTTTGAAATATATACGAAAAAGAACGAAAAAGAGAGCTTTGGTGATGATATCATTTGTTTGGTTTTTGTCGTCACTGTGGGTGATTCCAATCGTGGGATGGCATTTTTTTGTTTTTCATGGAATAAGAACTGTACCATCCAGTGTATGTGAAACCGAATACGCAAAGGACTCGGTATTCAAATTAGTTACGGCGTTCTTCAATTTCTATCTGCCTTTAACAGTAATGATATGCTTATACGGAAAAGTATTTCATGAAATACGAAAACGATCTGCATTAGAGCTTGGACAACGACACACTACTAAACAAACAACTGTACAGTTTTTACCAAGTCTAGAGTCTCAAACAATGGATGATAGCAGCGAAAATAACGTGACTACCACCGGAATTAAAGAGGACTCTAAAATTCACTACTCGAGTGGATTTTTTTCAGTACATAGTTCTAAGTGTCAAAAATCAATATACAACACTCGGCGCCGAAATAATGTAATCCCGAAATCCTACCGTGAACTTCATGTAACGGAGTTTAACACACGGTATATCCCGAAACGACGTATAGAATATATTTATGATGAAGGGGTTTACGATTCCACAACAGAAAAACTAGAGAGATACTATTACAAAAAACAAATAAACGGCTCTCTTTGCCAAAGAGACTCTTCTTTTCCGGGTGATCTCCCCATTGACCAGTCACCACCGTCTATAACACCATCAGGAAGCTCTAGTAGCGATGACAGGACATCATCAAGGTCAGTTGATATATCACAATCAAAAGACAAAAAGACACTGTATTCTCTCACGAATGGAATCAAACAAATTCGTCAAGCGACAAAAATTATTGATCACACTTCTACTGTAAATTCGAAATGTAAATACATGAATGGTAAAGACAGAGATAGCGAATTAAATGATGATGCACATAGACGTATTTCAAAATTACTGAACATCGGGAACCGGATTCGGAATATACGTCGTAGTTCATCGTTAACAAAGGAAATAAAGGCCGCGCGACAGCTAGGCGTAATAATGGGAGCATTTACCATCTGCTTTTTGCCGTACTTCATTCTGTTTCTTGTAGTTGCTTTCTGTGATGAATGTATTGATCGAGGATTACTAACCGCCATGACGTGGATTGGATATCTTAATTCAACGTTAAATCCCTTCCTTTATCCTATGTGTAATACAAACTTTCGGAGAAAATTTAGAAAAATGCTTCGTTTTAACTCTCGTCCTCGCCAACGCTCCGACGCTAATAACACTGAAAGGAACAGCTTTACAATGCGCTATGATTAAAATGTGTTTAAGTGACTACAAGGTGCTAATCAGTTTGTATGTGTAATTTGCATACTAATCAGATCGTTTTAACACTTAGTTGATCTGCATATCAAAACCAGATCATTGATTTATTTCAGATATTTTTTGAAGTATTGTGCAGTCGTACATCAGATGGTATAGACTTATGGTCTTAGTAGATATTCATTTCAAAGATAATAATTTCAATGTTTGACGACTTAATTTTATGTGAGATAATGAACTGCACTGGTGTTTTAATACAACAGATCAAGTATAAAATCTTTAAATTTGTCGAAAACGACAAAGCTAAGACACAACTGTTTTTAAATACACAATTTAAGTTGACTACTTTGTTGTATACTAATGGTGTTTATTTGGTGAATTAAAATGTTATTGACCATTACATTCGTCACTGTACCGTTCAAATGATAGTGAATTTTGTCAAGGACTGTAAATGACGCCATTATGAGATCGCCCTTTTTTGCGCCACTGATTAGTTTTGATTGGATAAAACGCTCGTTTGGCGTAGTTATTATACAACCATGGCATCTTTGATGATTTTTTATTATTATATTTAAAATTAAAGTAAATTTCTATGTGTTGCCATGGGACGTTATATCAATGTCTATTTTACACAGTCGGGAAATTTCGGAAAATTAAAGCAACATGTGACTTTAGTGAATAACTTAATTATTATTATTATTCTTTATTATCCTCCTTAAGGAGAGCAAGATATTACACAAATAAAGCAGTATAAGAAGATTTACAAGATAATAAATAAATAAATAAATAAATAAATAAATAAATAAATAAATAAATAAATAAATAAATAAATAAATAAATAAATAAATAAATAAATAAATCTGGTATTATTGTTTGTACACACAGATCATAGGTTTAGACGGGAGAATAAAGATGCCGCTAATAATTGACTTAGTCATCGTAGGTTTTACATAGTTTGTAGAGGAAAGTTATGCATACTTTACTAAACTTTTCGGAATCGAAGGAGTTTAAATGGAAAAACTTGTCACTATCACATTAAAACAGGTTGAGTGTAAGTTCTGTTTCATTCATGTTGTGAAGTGCAACACTGAAGTCAATTGGGCCGATATTGATTATTTCGCACCACAGTTCGTCTCTTATAGTCATTAAACTGGAGCAAGAAGTTACAATATGAATAATTGGGTTGCTGTAAAAATGTCCGCATTTGTGACATAATAGAACGTAAGTTGGATTGCTAGGTTGTATAATAGAACAAAGTGATATGACAAATTTGCATTGCTGGAGTAGGTGATTATGTTTATAAGCCACTGTCCTTGCTTTGTGTGGATTTATGTCACTATGAATTTCTTTAAAGAATGCAAGTTCTTTCTCCGAATTTAATTGTTCACATAGCGCACGTTTTTCAAGTTCTAGGACACGTTGCTTTACAATAAGCTTCCACTTATATTTTGGTGGGAAGTAACTTTTTTGAGTAAAGTATCCAAGTATGGCGTTAGGCTGTAATGTTGTAAAATACCTAGAATGTCTGACACAAAACTGTTTTCATTAGACGGAGTGCTGAGATGAAGAAGTATACGGGTGAGCAACACTTGTCTTGGTAAGCTTCGTGATGGTAGAGAACACAATCTCCCAAAGAATAAAAGCTTTTTAGTATCAATCATACACTTGAGAGAGGTCCATCCTAGTAGAGAGGTACAGATGACAGTTCTTGACGTCCTAGGGAGTCCCTGTAAATATTTGCATACATATCTATGGGCACGCTCGAGTAGGAGTATTTCATTATTTGATAAATTGTTCCACAACTCGCATCCGTACAATGCCTTCGAATAACAAAGTTGAGTTATAATACGGCTGCACGTCAGAGGATTTAGCACACATGAATGAATACCCTGTTTTATAATTGTCATGCTTAGTCCTCGTATCGTTCGGCATGCTGATATTGTCCTTTCGACTGAGTTGAATTTGTCTTCTAAAACCACTCCGACATGTTTAACTGTATTGCAGACAGGAATAATTCCATTACTAAGTTTCAAGTGAACTTCTACTGGACGCTTGGAGAATATCATGACCTGACTCTTTAATTGTGAGAACTCGAATTTCCATTTAATGCTATACTGTTCGCATATATCAATCATTTTTTGCATACCGTGAGCATTACACGATACTAAAGCAATATCATCTGCTTGCACCGGACAACCAACTTGTAAGTCAACCACTGCAGCGCCATGTCCTGATAACGCTACAAGATTTATTAGTTCATTTATGTAGACAAGATATAGCTTTGCCGACAACGCGCTTCCTTGGCGAATGCCTCTTTCCATTTTGAATTTATCGGAATACAAATTATTGGAGCGTATACAACTTTGGAGGTTTGAGTACATGTTGTCCAATAGAGTCCACAGTTTTCCAGTAATCCCCAAATCAAACAGTTTTACTTTTAAGCTGGTATGATCAACTGTATCAAACGCGCGCTCACTGTCAAGAAAAGTAACAATAACATTAGAGTTTCGCTCTTGATAATGATGGATTGTTTCTTGAAGATTAAATGAGGCAAACATACTGTTTAGACCTTTTTGGTAGGCCATTTGTTGCGGGTTTGGGAAATTCGTTACCAATTCATCGATACGAAGACTTTGCAAATACTAGGAATTAAGGAGATTGCTCTGTAGGAGTTTATGTCAGTTTTTGATTTATTTCCGCCTTTATAAAGAGGAATAATGGCACTTTCACGCCATGCAGTTGGTATTTTGCAATGAACAAATATTTGGTTAAATAGGTGACAAAGATGGTATACAAGTAGATTTCCACCGTGTTTCAAATGCTCATATGCAATACAATCAGCCCCAACGGCTTTTCCTTTTGGCAATGACCTTATAATCGTTTTGAATTCGTCAATGCTTACGGGCTTTATTCCACAATTCTGATTTTGATGTCGAATAAAGGAAAGTTTATGTAGGAGTTAATTATCATCGACACGCGTATCGGCAACACTAGAGATCTTGTCAAAATGTCTTGCAAAAAGCTTGCAGATCTCTGACTGATCGCTTATAATTTTGTTTCCTGATTTTAACGTTGTGTTTCCTGGAGTTAATTATTGTCCAGAGTAGCTTCTGGTCTATTTCTAAGCAGTCTTGTATCTTTCTAGAGACATCTGTCATATGAGTCTCGTACGCTTTACGGAGGTTTTCTCGAAAAATCTGCTTTGATTGCTTATAGATCTGATGGGAGGTACAATTTTTATCGCCTGGTCGACCACAATTTATCCAGTGGTATCTAGATCTGACCATGTCATTATGCAGTTTTGTCAACGTTTCGTTCCAGTAAGGTTTTTGGTAACTGCGATAGGACTTAAAGGGAAGAGTGTCATTTGCGGCGTTTTCTATAGCACGAACAAGTTCATTGTAGTAGACATCTATATCATAATTGTCGACTAGGGTCCACAAGTTCTGTGAAACAGCAAATGAATAGTCTGACAGTATGTTGGTGCGCACTGCTTTTTCCCAAGAAACTGTTGGTTTAAATGTTTGTGTTGTTTGCGACGGCTTGATCTGATACATTACGTGTATGCTGCATACAATAGGATGGTGATCCGATACATTGAAATCATGGTCGGCAAGTATTTCTGAGTTCACTACACAGTTTTTCATTTCATATGGTATAAGTATATTGTCAATCATTGAAGAGGGGCCATCTTCGTAACCTTGGAAGGTAAAGCACGGACCACGACATGTTTTATCACAGTTAATCGAGAAAAGGTTTATGTCTTTGAGCATATTTCCTAAATATTTGCTACGATCGTCGTCGACAAAATGTATCTTGTTGCCACGTACTTTAGAGTTAAAGTCTCCCAAGAAAATAACAACGCCTTCAGGATTATATACTGTATATAATTCGTGTAGCAGATCGACATGATCTTTGAAGTGAATAATGGGATTAGACGATGTCGGTAAATATACGGCGAAGATGAATAAACGTGGACAGTCTGGTAAAACGACTTCAATGCCTAGGATCCTATCGGAGTCTGTTTTTATTTCACGCGCAACATGAACTTCTACAGATTTGTGCACTAGAAATGCTAATCCTTTTCAATAGTTTTTACAGTAATGTTGATCGGGGTTAAGTTCGTCAACACTGATTGAATACGGTATATAGTCTCTGTTGATTTGTTGCAAAAAGTGAATATTATATTGTCGAAGCCAGTGTTCTGACAATGCGCAAATATGTATGTTCCTTTCAGCGAGACAGTTATTTAGGTACAATGTCGATGACATAATACCTTTACAGTTCCACGACATAAAAATTAAACATATTGCGACAGTTATACGTCAGGAGAAAATGTATAATTCCATAGAAAAGGCACTTTTTCTGTCATCAAGTTTGCCCACATACGCAGGCAATCTAGACGTTTTTATTTGCTTTGTTTGATTTGATTATAAACGTGATTCTGGTATATTATATAAAATATAAATAATTGTTCAGTATTTGAAGTACAAACACAAGTTTATAAGTTTATGTTTCACTCCTCAGTTGTGAGTCAGTTGCTACAAATGTACATTGTGTCTGAGAGTTTTAAAATACACTTGTCAAAGAAAGCTCTTTTAAATAATTAAATTTTATTGATAATGTCACACAATTTTTCAACACTTAATATATTGGTAAACATAGCATTATATGTATCACTTTATTGGCTTTTCCGAACACTTTCGGACCTCCCGGGAAATGCGGATCATGCTAAAGGTTACAAAGCAGAATTATTTGCAATGCATTTCCCATTTGGTACCCCTTGCAATTAAGATCATTTGTGCGAAAACCTCTAAAATTTACCCCTGGCAAACAGCTTTTTGTGCATGTAAAACCTCATTATTAAAAAATAAAATAGCATAGATCGTGCGAAAAAAACTAAAAGTTTTGGTTGAAATAATCAGATTTATATAATACTAACAAAAGGTCTAACCCCCCCTCTACCGTTTTAATCTCAATTATCCAGGCCCTTATAAATTTCCTCCTAAATATCTACTATTTGTGACCAATAATGTTTATAATCAATAATTTTGCTATTTTCAGAACTCCAGCATCCAATCGGATGCCTCCGTGTAGCTATATATTGTAGCTATATATAGTTTCTTCTGCATACTATCTTGGGGTAAAAAAAATCCCAGTGTCATGTAAACACATAATTAGGCTACAGTAACTTATAGACAACACGAAAGTGTCAGTGTTTTCCAAAAAGATATGGATTCATCCTTATTCAATATTCACATGTTGTTTCATATTTGGTACACGAAGTCAATTCTGGGATAACTTCCTTTTCAACATTTTTTCTCGAATAAAGTTCTGACGGCTGAAAACAAAATTTTCGTAGAATCCATGTAAAACTACAATTTTGAAACAGACTATAGCTAGCTAACATTACACTTGGTCAGTCCTTTTATATGTCCGCATGTCAGAAGTGGTCCCATTAAAGCTAACTGCATTCAAATTTAACAAAGGCGATGTCATTCATTGATACAACATACCAAAATACTTAAAACCCCCAAAACTCAATTTGGTCTAAAACAGGACTTAAGCCTAGCATAAAATAGGTGTTTTTGATGTCAAACTCTTAATTTTAATGTTTAAAAGAATTTTCACAAAAATGGCAGCAGCAATTTTTACCTAGAAGACCGCACAAACTTTACAGCCCACGCTAGTTGTTTTCCTATGAATAAATACGTATATTTCAGAAATAGACTATAATTTTTGAACAAATCGTTATTAATGAAAAATGTATACATAACTTGACATTCTGTGACGATTACAAATTAAAATTAAAAAATGGATCTTATCCAGGCTCTTATAATTTTCTTCCCAAATATCGAACATTTTTAATCAATATTTTTTATAATGTTTAATTTTGCTATTTTCAGAACTCAAACATCCAATTAGATAACTCGCCTATTTTCTTCTGCATATTTCCCGATGTCATGTAAACACATTATTAGGCTACTGTAACCACTAATTGTTTGGTGTTTCCCTCGCATTATAAATGTATAAAATAAGCGTACGTCATCATATAAAACATATGGCGCAATGAACAGATACCATAGAAACGCTTCGTTGGAGAGAAGAATAATTTTAATGAGAGTTTAACGATGATCTTTATTTAAATGATACATCTGGATAACAAAAACACATTAAATTGAAATCACGTTATGTTGTTGTGATATGGACAGCGAAGTGCATATCCAAACACGAACGCTTTACAAATCATCTAACACACAAGGTTTGACATCATTATATAAAAGCTAAGAATAGAGTCTCTTTGCTTGTTTTAGTAATTTCGCATTTTAAAACTGGTGAAAATGTTTTCCACCAAAAATGTTTATAGCATCCTGTTTTGCACACTAGTAATTATCGCATCACCTTGTGACGACAAAATATGTGTCCTTTAAAAGGAGGTACTCGTACTTACCACTATCATCATGTTCGACCTGGCGTTATTTGTTTGTGATTGTCAACTACTTCCCCACAGAGCATGGAAACTATTTTGTTGAGCTACATAATTCTTGCACAAACCCAGATAAATCAATTATTTTACGTCTCATTATAGCGGAATATTAATTAATAATATAACACTATATAAATGCCAGCATCTAAGTGGCGAAATTGTGAAAAGTTACATATTATAGTAAGAATACTCATAGGAAATTTAATTGTCTGCTGTTTATATCTGTCTGATATGTAAGTTATATCATATACTTCGCGGATTGTGGTTCTTCAATTATACTTAATATTTAATATTTCTTTGGTCATTTTAAATTCCTCTGTCGTAGGTGTTTATACGATATATTGGACCATTGAACATCCACATTTCATTTTTTGGTCATTTTACATCTGTCTGTCATAGATTTTTAAAGATGTAGTGTCCCACCGTTCTTGATTTTGGCCATTTTGTATCCCTTAGTCGAAGATTTCTTCTGATGTAGGTAGCAATAAAGAAAGAGGGGTTAAGCCAAACTAGGCCTCACATTTTAATTAAGCACTGAAGTAAACAGCGTAATTCTATTTTTAAAAAATCAAGAACAAAACAGAACAAAAACAAATAACACAAAGGACACATACAATGTATTAAAATACTGGGTTGAATCAGTCTAATAAAATATGTTTCTGGGTTGAACACGTTAAAAGGGATACCAACCCCTATATATAATACCCTAACAACGACATGCAGAAAGGGCACAACCGAACCAAAATAACCGATCATATTTACACAACTACAAACAATCAGACACGGATACATAAAATAAAAAAGGAAATTGAAATTAAATTAAAAAATAAACCAGAGGCTCTCGAGAGCCTTTATCGCTCACCTGTTTTATAGAACCAATGATAATGGCACTTCCTTGACACTAAACTATACTAAAAGTCACATCCCAGTGGAGTGCGGTTTTTTTCTTTTTCTTTTCTTTTTTTTTGCTTGCATTTTTTTCTTATTACATATTGTACATTTTATTACGAAAATCCAGTAAAAAAATGTATTCACGATAACTTTTAACCATTTAATACTATGCAACTGTTGTTTACAAGTCTGAAATCATCCTTGACTTTTTCGACAGGAACTTTACATAGTAATAGTAATTCAGTCATTTTTATTTTCAAAGGGGACTTACCTGTCCGTTGTTTGCAAAAGTTCATCTGCTTTTGTAACATTCAATGATATTTGGACATTTTTTAGACAATAAAAATAATAGCCAATCAAATATTTACCCGATTTTGGGGCGTAATGATAACAAGTCAGTCGCAATAATGCAATTTAAGTGTCTGGATGAACGATACTACGCACACTAAAAGTTTACAGTTTTGTTCAAATTTAGGTCAAACTTGACTATATAAAAATCGCCTTATCAACATTTTAAAAAACCGTCACATTTTAAAGCATTAATTAAATATGGAAAATAATTGTTTATTTCGAATTGCATGCTTTTGGATCTACCATATATATAGTCAGTAGATGGTAAAACTTATTACAGACGCGGACGGGTCGTTGTTACTTGTAACCTTGGTTTATAAGTTTATCAAGAAGGATCAAGAAGAGAGGACGTTTGCTGCTTGTTTCCATTGGTTAACTGTTTTAAGAGAAGCCTTCTTTTACTTTAAAGTAACACGCCGACGACGATGGACGAGAAGTGATGACAATAGCTCAAAGAGGGTCAGATAAGCTAAAAAATATAGAGAAACAGCAGAAAAATATAATTGTCCGACCACGACCCGTCTAAACCTTTATATTTATGTAAACAGATAATGGCTTACAGGGAAGTGTTTACCTGATACAAAAGTCTACATTTATTGGCCATAAAGGACTTTACTAAAAGCAGCGTCCCCGTGGAGTACATTGTTGAGCTTGATTTTTTTTATTGTTCTATATTGTACCTTTTAAATACGAAAATCCAGTAGAAAATAATTTTTTTTTCACGATAACCTGTTAATATTTAATTTTATGCATGTCACACATCGCCTTGACTTTTGCTACGATAATTTTACATTAAGTCAACCATTTTTGTTCCTAAACGGTTACAAATTCATAATGGTACTCGGACAAATTGCGTGACTTTTCCCGCGTCAACTGTTAACGACAAAGCCCGAAGAATAGACAAAAACCTAAGTCACAATTACGTTCTAGTTAAAATCAAAATTACTATGGAAAAGTCGTAAGCATCGAATATAAAGTAGTATGCACCGCATATAAAATCGTAATCACCGCATGTAAAGTAGTCAGCACTGCATATAAAGTCATAAGCACCGCATATAAAGTAGTAAGCATCCGCATAAAGTAATAAGAACCGCCTACACAGAACTTTTTATACATAACACAGTCATGGCGTTCCATAATAGTGTAACATTCCCTTGTTCATAATGCGAATCATGATTAAAATCGAAAATACATCGAAAATACATCTTTATATCGTATCATACATATAACTGTTCTGACTTAAGAAAAGTGCAGATGTGTGTGTTTTATTCTCGCTATGATTCCATTGTTGAGACACAAATAGGACGCGGATCAATCGGTTCTCATATAAACAGATAAAATATCATAGGCAAAATAATTAACGTCGTCGAAGTCATCAGGACAGACGTTACAAAAGCAATCCACATTCAAATGAACAGTTGTTATATAAAAATTTCGTTAAAAATGTTACTCTTTCTTTTATTTGTTACGAGATTCTTGAAATTAATCATATTACTAATAATTAAGATGATTGTGGTGCAACGACATACAGTTGGCAACTATAAACCTTTAAAGCACTTTATCTCTTTCTCATTCTAATTGGATCTCTTGCTCCTGATAAATTGCTAGTCAGACACTTGACAGGTCTACAGGAAAAAATAATTTATTCACTTTTTTCTATTGCATATTTGCAAATTAATTCATCTTTTGTTATGTTATTACCATTCGAATTATAATTAAGTCAAGTCAGCACGTTTACTGTTGTATTCAAGTTTATTTTAATTTCAGTTTTAGGTCATGTAAAATTCATAGCAGGACATGTCAAGCAATCAAACAAATTTACACGGAAAATACTACCAAAAACAAGATTCATGTTGTGATTAATTTTATGTTTTCCAAATTATATTTGGAATTTCTATTAGTTTACCATACGGCTCTACATTCAGCAGATCATTGCAGGAAAAATCATGGCTTGCAACGTGTAGTTAACATCTGTCAAATTAACACAAGTCGCTGCAGAAGGCTCATTGTTGCTGAACGCCTTAACCCTACAGAAATTACAAAAAATATTCACCGTTCTTTAGATTTATCATCCGTTTTAGATGCGTCTTATTTCTCTTGATATTTAAGTCAATGTAAAGTTTGCCTGATATACAATATGTTGTCGATAATCAAGCTCCTCTGTGTTGATATGGATGTTCTAATTGCATTAGTATTAGAATTTATTTGAATGATACAACTTGTCTTATTTTATTGCCCCAAACTAGATGTTTGGTAGCACTGATTGTTTCGATGTTGTATATGATATGTCATGGTTTGGTGTTTTTAGTTAATCATGACATAATGTTTATTTGGTAAATGTTAAACATTTGTTGTTTTTTTTTTGGTAAGTTCTGACCTGGAATTTATTTTGTAATGAATAACATTTTTTTGTAAAACATCTTCTGATGTTATTGTTAAGTCATAATAATCTTGTTAAATAAGTATTAAGTTTATTTGGAAAGTAATGCTGTTTTTCCAGTAATTGGGATTGTCCCTTTAAAGATATTAATACCCAAAAGGGTGGAATGATTCTTGTACGACAATTAAACCTCTAAAATTTTAGCAAGTATAGCACGTTTTAGTGGTTGCAATTTATACAAACGTTTCTTTTGGAAGAGAAGGGGGCGAGTGGTTAAAAATGATCACGAGCCTATAAACACTGTATGGTAGTAAGTGCTATCATTGGGTATTATTTATTTTTTTCATTGTGTATTATGTAGCACTTGACAATTTAATTATCAAAACTCGTTTAGCAAGCAACCTTATTGTTGCAAACCTATACTTTTCATATATAGCTTTAATTCAAATATTCCCAACAGTTCTCTCAATTGTCTTTCTTGTCTTCGGAGCCAAATTTTATAACATACGTAACATTCAAAGATGACTCCGCTGACTTTGAACATTTTGAAAAATTGAAAATCGGGAAAAATAATATAGTGATTCAGTCGATCGATGATTTTATCGCCCATACCAAGAATAAGAATGACTTTGTCCTTAGTAAGTATTCAAAATCTTGGTTGGTGCGGTAAAAACATGTATCGACCTCATCACCATGCTATAATTGCATTTTGTGCCCTTACCTTAAATGTTGCCATGCAAAAGTTAGACCACGTTTCATGTAACGTTTTCATCGGGTGCTTCAGTCTGGTCAGTCACAAAGTGCGGTTGCCCCTTTATTCAATGTCCGCACCAGAGTAAAATTCGCGCTTTTGTGAGGTTTCACCAGGCAATGTCATCGCAAGATCGTCCCAGAAGTGTCAGTCCACGTATAACCAACTCGGCTCCGTGAACAACGGTACATTTGGTTCACAACCTGTAAATTGAAGCCACAAGCAAATATCTGCCTAGAAGTCAGTTACAGCCTACGACGACATGGAATGTGTCCACAAAGACCTTATTTTTGCTAAAATTTCGGCCCAGAATCATAGACGGGACCGTGTTCGCTATTGTAGCACATTAGGGAAATTAGACACTGACGTCGAATTTGGTTCAGGTGTAAGTCAAGGTTTCTCTTAAAAAGACGTGAAAAAATTATGTTAACTGGCATATTAATAGCAGAACAATCGAACCTGCGTACAGGAAGTGGGCACATACGCTGGAGGAAGCGTCATGGTGTGGGCAATGGACAGATTTGAATAATATCAATGGAGTTAGGACTGATGAACGTTATAGAGAAAATATCCTTACACCACACTTGCTGCCTATTATCGACAAAGGGATCACTATAATGTTCGGCCAAACAGCACGTGTAACCATGCATTTTCTTGCTAATAGTGTTAACTTGGCCCTGGAAGTCGCCAGACTTGAATCCAATACAGCATCTATAAAACGAACTTGCGAAGCGTGTTTGCAGGCGCTAAACCTCAATCGCAAACACTTTCTAAACTAACAAATGCGTTGCACGATAAGTTAGGAAGAATTCACAGCGAACAAGACAAACATTTTATTAATCCATACTGCTATAGATGCAAGACGGTAATAGATACTTTTGTCTCACCGGAAACAAAAAAACATAAGTAAATGAACATATTTCTTTAATGAACTCGGACAGTGGTCCAAGAATCCTATGCTGTCCAACGCTTTTTTCAGACTTTAATGGCAGCGTGGGACGTCAAAAAGCTCTCCATAGACAAAACTGCGGATTTTGCGACACGTGTATGAGTCGGCACATTACACAGTCTTACGATATTATGTTCGCTTCTCTAGATAATTTTCTCTATGAAAATCAACTGACTCCAATCAAGATACTTTTAATCCGTTTCTAAGCCCTTTTCATCACTATCCCAACATTCCTTTAAAGTTTGCGAATTAAAATTAGAGTTGTATATGAATTATGCGTTCCTATTTCTTCTGATTGTATTTTCAGTAATATTTGATAAGACCTCGTTCACACTTAACATATTAGAATCGATCGCTATCGATTTCAATAAGTGTTAACTGTTCACACAATGAAGAGATCGATTGCCGTTCACCTTCTTCTGTTCTAATAAAAGTTGTGTTCTCAAAACGATCGATTTAAATTGAGATGAATAATACTGGTGTCAACAGTTGGAATTGACTGCGACAGATTCAAATGGTTTGATGAGTGTATATATAGGCAACAATCAGCTATCGGAAACAACCCGAACGCAATGGATCGCAGTCAGTTTAATGGAAAAGAATTATTTCTGTTTTACCAAATTTAGGCTTAAAACAAATTACAATGTTGCATCTGGTTTTTTGTTTAATTGTGCGAAGATTTAACTATATATAGCTATTTAATTCTTCGCAGTAAAATTTGTGTGTAAACAGGCTAACCGTATTACAGTTCGGACCAATTTCTGTCTATATTCATACACCTATACTTCGAAGTCACTTTTAAGAAAGTAGGCAAAATTAGACGAGGATGATCCGATTGTTAGGACCGTTTGTACAACAAGTTAAATTACGTTCTTGTAATGATTTATTACAACGATGTATAGAAAGTCGAGATGATGAGGTAACTGGGTACTTTCATGTGAGGTTGTAAGTTACATGTAAACGAGATATTTTGTCTGGGGTGCCTCGGGCGGATTCCCACCAGTGTGACGTGGTAAGATAGACAACATCAAGACGCCATTGTGTTAACAGTCGCAAGTGCAATAAAAGAAGAAGTTGTGCTCCATGACACCCTGAATTCATTCTTTTTAAAAACAAATCAAGGTAATAGCATGCTAAAGTGTACCAGCAAAAAAACATGAATTAAATACAGAAAATATGTTTTTATTGTTATTACAATAAACTATGATATAATGTATGTATAAATGTTTGCAGAGAGATAATTAACATTAATTTACATGAAAAAATGTTTCCCACTTGCCTAACAAATGTAAAAATATCAAAGAGCGTGCTATTTAATTATTATATATTGTGTTGTTAAATGCCAACACTGAGTGAAAAATGTCAAGTGTTCCATCTTAAATAGCGCCAATTTCTGGTGAAATGTTAGAGATTTATACTCAAATTGCTGAATAAATAAATGCTTAACTTATTTGACACTATCCTAATATGCTGAATGTATTGACATTGATCTGTAAATATTGGAACTATGGAAGGCACAATTTGTAGTGTTAAGTTGAAAATAATTATTTGGCTTCGGAATCACTTTCCCTGCCCGTCATGATTGGTATAATTCAGTCAATTCCGTCATGTCAATCTGTCATATCACATGATCTTTTCAATTTCAAAGAAAAATGATTTTGATAGCGATTGTCCATTATTACAGTGTCGGAGCACCCAAGCTGAATGAAGGATGAATGAACAAGTCATTTTGGTAATTATTTTTTACTGCCGTTTGTTTGAACTTTTCAACTCCCGATGGAACGGATAGAGATTATACTCCGTATGTTTTTATGGTAATCACTGATACCGAAAATTTTCAGCTTTGATTATATTCATATTAAATAAACATGTGAAATAGCAAATACTTCCAATCACTCGTGTGAAAAATAAGGGTATAAAAAATCATCGTTTGGAATCCTGTTATCTTTTGTGGAACATTATTCATTGACTATATATCTGGCTATGAAAATTATATAGTCAGACATATTTCAATGGCTAAATGTATATTCAGGAGAACAAAAAGAATATGTATTAAAGGGTTAACTCATAGCATATATTTGTCATCTATGTTTGTTTGTTTGTTTGAATGGTGTTTTAACGTCACTTTCAGCAATTTTTCAGCTATTTCATGGCGTCCAGTTTTTATTGGGGGAGGAAGCCGGAGTACCTGGAGAGAACCCCCGACCTGCGGTAGGAAAACTAGCAATCCTTGTCAATTAAGATTGGAGTCGAGTACACCCTGCCTGCAGTGAGAATCGAACCCGCAGTCTCAGTGTTGACAGACCACGTGATCAATAGTAGACGAACTACCTTAACCACTCGGCCAACGAGGTCCCTTTGTCATCTGTGAAAGTTTGTTATAATGTTGTTCTATTATAACAGTATCATAATAAATTTATGCGTTTTAACGATATTAAATTTATTCAAACATAAGAGGCGACCGTAAAATAGAATAACAAAGGAACCTGTTTTGGTTTTTGTTTTACAATTACTTATCACAAGTATTTGAATATTATGTCTAGCTCATTTAGAGAGAGATCATCTAAAACGCATTTGTAAAATTTAAGCGTAAAAAATGAAAGCTTAGCTTAAGTTTTTACGCGTAAATTTTACTTATGCGTTACTAGATCGCGCCTTTGAAGGCCACTTGAATAACTTTTATTAGTATTTAAAAGTTATCTAGATTAAATATTTATAAACGAATATTTTTAATTTATAATGTTCGTAACTGGTCTCGTGTAATTTTAATCAAGGCGTTATTGTTTTGAAATTACTCTTAAATTATCGAAAATAACGCGTACATTTTTACAACGGGCCTTTCAACAATAGCGCGTAAATACGGATTTCATTATTTCCTTATTATGCGTTATTTACTTTTATATTTTATAAATGACATTGGCGATTCAAGCAGGCTGTTACAAACAATTGTGAAAGACTTGCGAAGATAATAAAAGCTAAACCTTCGGTGCACATATATTTGTTCTCAAGTACTTGTGTTTTTCTATGCCATGAATAATATTTTCTTAAAGTATTATACAATTACTGCACTTTCAAAAACGAGATCAATATGAGGTTTTATGGAGCAGGGTAGAATAATACTGAGTCATGAAATGGAATATATACGATTTTTTTAATTCCCAAAAGTGACTATCTTTCATGTTTGTTTCTCGAAAATCAGTAAAACATCGACATTATCCATGACGAAATGTTTGCAGTGATTTTGTCTTGTATAATGTTGCATCCTCAGTCCGGCTTGCTTCTGCGTAAAATTTACAAAGAATTGAGTCAAAATTCCCGAGGGTCCGCCGTTTCCAAGCTTATTGACATATCCGTTTCACGTTAATATTTCGTTAACAACATAAAAATGTAATCGCTTGCTCTGTCGATTTGCGAGTGTTGACAGCATCTCTTTTCTTTTTGATTTAATTAATTTCCAAGTTAGTAATATATGCAAATCTTCGCTTATTTGCACCAGAACTATCCGTATTTCGTTCACTCGATGACGTTACCAGCAATAACGATAATTTTGATTGGTTTAGGGGATTAAAGAAAGAAGATTTGATTGGCTATCGTATTTCCGTTGGGGGAAACACCAGACAAATCAACAATTTTAACTGCATGTTATTAATATGACGGGGAGCATCTGATATCTTTCCAAGTATATAATCGAAACATTGCAACTATACGGTATGCAAGATCAGGTCAGAGAATCGGATCTATTTCATTAATTGGTCGATTTTATACATGTTTTGATTAATTCTGGGTGGTCTTTATGACGATTTTTAAATGTCTGAATTATTCAACCAATCTTACAATACAACGAACCTTTTGATTGGTTTATTCGAAATTACCAAAACGAACCAAAAATTAACGCTTGATCTAATTAAAATATGGCGCAATAAAAAAAATTACTATGCAATATATTAGAGTATTCACATTTATCAAAATTACGCGTGACTTTGTAGTTTTTACTCGTAATTTTATCGCGCCAATTACATGAATAGCCACTGATACATTAGAGAGCTTGTATTATCCAGTTTTTTTATTCGTGAGCAAAAAGGTAAAGTCTCAAATATGTTAAAATTAGATATACATGCAGTGATTTTTGTTTATTGCACTGTCATTTTTTAAATCCACAAATGACAAAATAGGTCAAAATGCTGACGTCATTTTATAATGGAGGGCTTAAAAATGAGCCGTTTTTGGTCGAGGAAATATTTTAAACTGAAAATGTTTTGTAATCAGCAATTTTTAAGTTATATCATGGCGTTCAGTTTTTATTGGGGGAGGAAGCCAGTTTACCCGGAGAAAACCCCCGACCTTTGGTAGGAAAACCGGCAATCCTTGTCAATTAGGATTGGAGTCGAACGCATCCTGCCCGCAGTGAGGCTCGAACCCGAAATCTAAGTGTTGACAGACCACGTGATCAATAGTAGACGAACTACCTTAACCACTCGGCCACCTAGGCCCCTGTGACAAGAGTAAAATGACAGAGGATTCAAGTATAGATCACCTTCGAAAATATTATCAGTAATTTCACCATTTTTTTTCGCATAAAATGATTATAGTTAATAGCAAGGAATCTAAACTTATTTTTCATGACGTAAATCAATAAGTTAAAAACGATCCTCAGTTAAAACGACAGCTTAATGGACATGATGATAAAGGGCAAATCTATACGCCTAATTACATTTATCTTGTTTGCATAATCTGGTCCTGATAAAGAAAACATAAGTTTTAATATAATGTTCACAGGAATGAACCCCACTTTTTTTGCTCAAAGCATAAAAACACAATAATATTACTCTTGATTGACAACATAACTAAGGTTTGTTCTGTAACGAATTTCTTCGATTTTTTGGCGTCTTTTCGACGTAATGTTATTTGGAACAGTTCGGGCGCCTGAGTGTTTTCACGATGCTAGGGAATTACAGGTTGAACACAATAAGTTTTGTAGATTTGTTTTAAAAGTATCTAGGAATAACCCGGTTAAACAGTCAACTGTAAAAAAAATTGCTGATTGCCAAACATTTTTAATTTAAGATCGTCCTACAAACATAGTCCACATTGTCCAACCAAATCTGTTACCTTTTTACCTGTAATTGACAACGGCTCTGTAAATGACCTTTAATTGACTGAGGGATAAAAAATTTATTTATATAGTTTGTTAAATGCATTAGATATTTTTCAGCTGATTGTGCAAAGCCCATTTCTGGACTATTTTATGAATACCCTTCGGTTTTTCTAAATTTGCGAAAAATTTTATCTGACATGACACCCCGAAAATTTAATTTGATATTAGTGAAATGATTTCGCTCGTTTTGAGGGGTCTCCCATTACTCAACGAAACTTGGTGCCCGAGTCAGAGCAAAAAAGGTCAATAGTTTCCCCAATACGCAAATAATTAAATGGCCGTTGTCAATTATTACATTTTGGACAATCTGAAAGACACCGGTGTGTTTATGGCTAATTTATTTTTGTTATCAGAAGAGGGGGTGAAACTTAGTACTCTGGATGTGATATTATTTATTTTTGGTTTTGTTTTTATATCATCTGTCATCCTTGTGATTATATAGACAGCATTGTCATGATATCTCGACTGCAAAAAGGAGAGCGGTATTGCTTGAATCATTGATAATGCCCGAGCCAAAGTCGAGGGTATTGTCAATGTTGTAAGGCACTAACTGTCCCCGAGTGCTGTCAAATAGCGAGACAATGTCGTCTCTATAATCAACTACTAGTATTATATTTATTTCATTTAAGAAATAAGAAACGACATGTTATAGACTTTGTTATTTTATTTGTACCTGTTTGCTGTATGATTTGAATGTGGTACTTCTTCTATATACCGCTTAGGTCCCTTATGAATGACGCCGCTCATATAATGCAGTTCTCCAAATTGTGATTCGTTCTCAAACGGTACCCAGTGCTGAACAAACAAAGCTTCCCAGCTCGCGGGTATCAAATTATGCATACCTTCATGTTGAAGGTTGTCAGATCATTATTCAGGCTACGGACTTTTTTAAAATAGCAAATTGGTGATTTCAAACAGGGCAGATGGATTAGAGACAATACAAAAGGCAAATCCCCAATCCGGACTCCTAATACTTTTTCAATTAGTACATATAATTACAATTTTCTTACCATTGATTAATCCAACTTCCCCAAATTATTTATTATAAATCAACTAATTCTCATATTAAATATATCTGAAATACTGCTCGAACGGAATGGGTAATTAATCAATCAAAAATAAAATGTTATACATTAACAATTTTGTTATTCTTAAAAAAATGGAATTTAATGCCCAGTGTAATGTTCTGCCTGTCGTTGTTACGTAACTTGCGTACTATGTCATTTGCAAAGTTAGTGTTAGAAAATTATTTTAAAGTACACGTCATTTACATTAAGATTTCGTTAGAATTAATTATATATTTTTCAGAATTCTTGTTAAATCAAATGGTTTAGTGTTATCAATTACTTTTAAATTAAAATAATCTCACTAACGGTTTAAACGATGAATTTAAGGAAATATCATCAATTGAATGTCAAGCGATAAAGTACATTAAGCTGGGTATAGTTCGCTCATGGTAACGCATAACATGCTTGAAAGAAACAAACGACTTTTAGATCAGGTCAACATCTTGCACCTCTATATATAATCGCCATAACGAATTAGATTTTATTTATAAACAATCTTGCCGCTCGCAACAACATGTTCTGTTTTTGATGTTATTAACGGACACGAAATGTCAACAATAATTACGTGTATTCTAAACAAAATAGTGTATGTATAGATGGTGATTATATTGACCTTTTGTTTATAGTGAATTCATCTTACGTACGGTATTAAACAAGCTTGTTGTACATCGCGACCAAATAGAAATGATTCAAAATAACAATATTTTGTATATATTTTTAGTGGAGTGTTTGAGGTAGTTATTAATTAAGAAATAATTCACGGAGGCTGTGGTTTATCATTGTTTTACCACGGGGTGACCATTTATGTCGTATTATTTTATAACGACATAAATGGTCATCCCGTGGTAAATCAATGATAAATCACAGCCTCCGTGAATTATTTCTATTCTAATAAGACAATTAGAGTACATTTATAATATTTTCGTACCTATAGAAAACATCATTTCCGCCATAAACTGGCTGTTCCGTCAATGTAACACACAATATATTGCAACGGATAATTATAGCGCGTGTCGCTATTTATAAGCTTTATACGTCATATGCAATAGCTTTCCGGTGGGAGTTATAGTTTTGTAATTGGGACCGCCATTTAAAACACGCCCTTCTCAGCGCGTGTTAATCATAGATAAATCATTTTTTACACACATTGGTGGTCTCAAAGCCTTTAAAGCACGTCATGTTAGAATCTACTATTTATCACGTTGAGGTTGCGGGTTCGAATCTCACTTCAGGCAATTAAGGTGTACATGACTCTTAATTTACACGGATTTCCCGTATTCCTATCAAAGATCAGAGTTTTCACCGAGTACTTTAGATACATCCCACATGCGCGGCCTCAAGCACAGTTCCCATATAAATAAGACAATTGCTTGCAAAAGTAAGTCGGTAAATTCCTCAAAAATAAGTCCATTATGGAAGGCAGAAGCATTTGCCAGTCCAAGCTAGTCGTGGTCAATTCGTTTATTTATGACTGAAAACGAAACGACAGGAAATATAATTATAAAATAGCATGTGTTAAACAGACAATGTGTAATTATCCCTCAGTACAGTGAGTATGTCGTAATCTTGTCTGAGCAGTTGGTGCGTCAGCAGCGAACTAGATCTGAAACCATAACTATGAATACCGTGTCGTAACGTTGTCTCAGCCATTGATGAGTCGACATCATACTCGATCTGTAAACCAGAACGAGTGTTGGTCATAATTTTGTTTCAGCCATTGATGAGTCGACATCATACTCGATCTGTACACCAGAACGAGTGTTGGTCTTAATCTTGTCTCAGCCATTGATGAGTCGACGTCATACTCGATCTGTAAACCAGTAGAACGAGTGTTGGTCTTAATCTTGTCTCAGCCATTGATGAGTCGACATCATACTTGATCTGTAAACCAGTACATCCAGTGTTTGTTATAATCTTGTCTCAGACGTTGATAAGTCAACAACATACTCTACAACGACCTTGTCTCGGCAGTTGCCGAGGTAAAATCACACACTAGATCTGAAAACCAACACAATGACTACTCATCGTAACATTGTGTTCTAAAATCAGTACAATAAGTACTGGTCGTGTCATTGTCTTAAGATTTAATGTATCACAACATTTCTCGATCTGAAAAGCATGTACTATGAGTATTAGTCATCTGGATAGTTACACATACACCATGCTGCTGGGTGACTGCAGTGGATAGTTACACATACACCATGCTGCTGGGTGACTGCAATGGATAGTTACACATACACCATGCTGCTGGGTGACTGCAGTGGATAGTTACACATACACCATGCTGCTGGGTGAATGCAGTGGATAGTTACACACACACCATGCTGCTGGGTGACTGCAGTGGATAGTTACATACACACCATGCTGCTGGGTGACTGCAGTGGATAGTTACACATACACCATGCTGCTGGGTGACTGCAGTGGATAGTTACACACACACCATGCTGCTGGGTGACTGCAGTGGATAGTTACACACACACACCATGCTGCTGGATGACTGCAGTGGATAGTTACACACACACCATGCTGCTGGGTGACTGCAGTGGATAGTAACACACACACACCATGCTGCTGGGTGACTGCAGTGGATAGTTACACACACACCATGCTGCTGGGTGACTGCAGTGGATAGTAACACACACACACCATGCTGCTGAGTGACTGCAGTGGATAGTTACACATACACCATGCTGCTGAGTGACTGCAGTGGATAGTTACACATACACCATGCTGCTGGGTGACTGCAGTGGATAGTTACACACACACCATGCTGCTGGGTGACTGCAGTGGATAGTTACACATACACCATGCTGCTGAGTGACTGCAGTGGATAGTTACATATACACCATGCTGCTGGGTGACTGCAGTGGATAGTTACACACACACACCATGCTGCTGGGTAACTGCAGTGGATAGTTACACATACACCATGCTGCTGAGTGACTGCAGTGGATAGTTACACATACACCATGCTGCTGGGTGATTGCAGTCAACGAAAAATCATGCAAGTGTTGCAAGTTCTTTTAAATTGTTTATTGTCCGTTGCCAGTCTGTATTTAGGTATGTAGGGATGCACAAAAGCTTAAAATAATGCAATTCTCTCACATGAGAAATACGTATGATCAGCAAGACACTTTTGCGATCAATGAATAACAGAACAAAATGCTAAATAGAACAAACAATCATTCTTGACGGACAAGTGTCGTAAATTGTATTTTTAAATCTGTTTTCTGACAGTTGTAGATCATTTTGCCTTTTTAACTGAATTAAAAAAGAAAAGGTTAATTGATAAAGACTCAACTTAATAACGTTTATATGATATTTTTTAATCTTTAAAGAGAGATAGCCGAACATTATTGAAAATTGCATGCATATTGGAATATAAAAGCATTCATCCCTTTTCCAATAATTACATTCCGTAACCATTAGTTAGAAAGAGCAACTGAAATACTATTCATTTATCACCAGCTAACATCCCGTCTATAACAGTATTGTCTTCAGTGATCAATCAATTCATACATTTTCCAAATTATAGTCACATTTAATTCTACAATTAACGAGAAGTGACAAAATGAATCTGATTTTAAATGCAATGAAATAGAAAAGTCTACTATTAATTTCAATTTCAGTTTTAAGCAACATCTGTGCTTTGATCATAAATGTTTTCTGCATAAATGAATGTATAATTTAAGTTATAATGCACACTGAAATGATTTCTTCTGTCTCTGCGTCTCTGCTATAGTAAAACTTGCCAAGGACCAAACCCGTTGACGTGTATTCAAAGATGTTGTCAGTTAATCAAATTTTATTCACATCCATTCTATATGACAATTCATACATAAATAAGTTATTTCTATAAATTCTTCAAAATTGCTTTTGACTATGAAATCTTTACCAGTGTCTACACGATTGGCGGGACAGTACAACACTCTTTATAATTATAATTTTATCTTCAATATTTTTGGTTTTAGTGCCAATGATGAGTTTGGATAAGAAGAAATGGTCTATATTAAAACATTGGTATTGACGACATCAGAGTCATTGCTTTGTACAATAAAACATTAGCTTTGATATTGTCTTATGCCTTGAACTTTCAGTTTATGAAAGTAAAGTCTAATAAAATAAAAGTATTGATGTACTGATTGCACCGATGTTCTAATTAATATGTACCACTCTACTATAGTAATGTACCGATGGTCTAATTTATATGTACCAGTCTACTGTAGTGATACACCGACGGTCTAATTTATATGTACCAGTCTATTGTAGTGATACACCGATGGTCTAATTAATATGTACCAGTCTACTGTAGAGATACACCGATGGTCTTATTAATATGTACCAGTCTACTGTAGTGATACACCGATGGTCTAATTAATATGTACCATTCTACTGTAGCGATACACCGATGGTCTAATTTATATGTACCAGTCTACTGTAGTGATGTACCGATGGTCTAAATAATATGTACCAGTCTACTGTAGTGATACACCGACGGTCTAATTAATATGTACCAGTCTACTGTAGTGATACACCGATGGTCTAATTAATATGTACCAGTCTACTGTAGTAATACACCGATGATCTAATTAATATATACCAGTCTAATGTACTGATGCACCGGTGGTCTAATAAATATGTACCAGTCTACTGTAGTGATGCACCGATGGTCTAATTAATATGTACCAATCTACTGTAGTGATACACCGATGGTCTAATTAATATGTACCAGTCTACTGTAGTGATACACCGATGGTCTAATTAATATGTACCAGTTCACTGTAGTGATGTGCCGATGGTCTAATTAATATGTAAGTCTAATAAAATAAAAGTATTGATGTACTGATTGCACCGATTTTCTAATTAATATGTACCACTCTACTGTAGTAATGTACCGATGGTCTAATTTATATGTACCAGTCTACTGTAGTGATACACCGACGGTCTAATTAATATGTACCAGTCTACTGTAGAGATACACCGATGGTCTTATTAATATGTACCAGTCTACTGTAGTGATACACCGATGGTCTAATTAATATGTACCAGTCTACTGTAGCGATACACCGATGGTCTAATTTATATGTACCAGTCTACTGTAGTGATGTACCGATGGTCTAATTAATATGTACCAGTCTACTGTAGTGATACAACGATGGTCTAATTTATATGTACCAGTCTACGGTAGTGATGTACCGATAGTCTAATTTATATGTACCAGTCTACGGTAGTGATACACTGATGGTCTAATTAATATGTACCAGTCTACTGTAGTGATGCACCAATGGTCTAATTAATATGTACCAGTCTACTGTAGCGATACACTGATGGTCTAATTGATATGTACCAGTCTACTGTAGTGATGTACCGACGGTCTAATTAATATGCACCAGTCTACTGTAGTGATGTACCGATGGTCTAATTAATATGTACAAGTCTACTGTTACTAGTGATGCACCGATGGTCTAATTAATATGTACCAGTCTACTGTAGTGATACACCGATGGTCTAATTAATATGTACCAATCTACTGTAGTGATGTTCCGACGGTCTTATTAATATGTATCAGTTTACTGTAGTGATGTACCGATGGTCTAATAAATATGTACCAGTCTACTGTAGTGATGCACCGACGGTTTAATTAATATGTACCAGTCTACTGTAGTGATACACCGACTAATTTATATGTACCAGTCTACTGTAGTGATGCACCGGTGGTCTTATTAATATGTACTGGTCTACTGTAGTGATGCATCGATGGTCTAATTAATATGTACCAGTCTACTGTAGTGATGCACGGTCTTATTAATATGTACCAGTCTACTGTAGTGATGTACCGACGGTCTAATTAATATGTACCAGTCTACTGTAGTGATGTACCGATGGTCTAATGAATATGTACCAGTCTACTGTAGTGATGCACCGATGGTCTAATTAATATGTACCAGTCTACTGTAGCGATACACCGATGGTCTAATTTATATGTACCAGTCTACTGTAGTGATGTACCGATGGTCTAATTAATATGTACCAGTCTACTGTAGTGATACACCGACGGTCTAATTAATATGTACCAGTCTACTGTAGTGATACACCGATGGTCTAATTAATATGTACCAGTCTACTGTAGTAATACACCGATGATCTAATTAATATATACCAGTCTAATGTACTGATGCACCGGTGGTGTAATAAATATGTACCAGTCTACTGTAGTGATGCACCGATGGTCTAATTAATATGTACCAATCTACTGTAGTGATACACCGATGGTCTAATTAATATGTACCAGTCTACTGTAGTGATACACCGATGGTCTAATTAATATGTACCAGTCTACTGTAGCGATACACCGATGGTCTAATTTATATGTACCAGTTCACTGTAGTGATGTGCCGATGGTCTAATTAATATGTAAGTCTAATAAAATAAAAGTATTGATGTACTGATTGCACCGATTTTCTAATTAATATGTACCACTCTACTGTAGTAATGTACCGATGGTCTAATTTATATGTACCAGTCTACTGTAGTGATACACCGACGGTCTAATTAATATGTACCAGTCTACTGTAGAGATACACCGATGGTCTTATTAATATGTACCAGTCTACTGTAGTGATACACCCATGGTCTAATTAATATGTACCAGTCTACTGTAGCGATACACCGATGGTCTAATTTATATGTACCAGTCTACTGTAGTGATGTACCGATAGTCTAATTAATATGTACCAGTCTACTGTAGTGATACACCGATGGTCTAATTAATATGTACCAGTCTACTGTAGTGATGCACGGTCTTATTAATATGTACCAGTCTACTGTAGTGATGTACCGACGGTCTAATTAATATGTACCAGTCTACTGTAGTGATATACCGATGGTCTAATTAATATGTACCAGTCTACTGTAGTGATGTACCGATGGTCTACCAGTCTACTGTAGTGATGCACCGATGGTCTAATTAATATGTACCAGTCTACGGTAGTGATACACTGATGGTCTAATTAATATGTACCAGTCTACTGTAGTGATGCACCAATGGTCTAATTAATATGTACCAGTCTACTGTAGTGATACACTGATGGTCTAATTAATATGTACCAGTCTACTGTAGTGATGTACCGATGGTCTAATTAATATGCACCAGTCTACTGTTGTGATGTACCGATGGTCTAATTAATATGTACAAGTCTACTGTTACTAGTGATGCACCGATGGTCTAATTTATATGTACCAGTCTACTGTAGTGATATACCGATGGTCTAATTAATATGTACCAATCTACTGTAGTGATACACCGATGGTCTAATTAATATGTACCAATCTACTGTAGTGATACACCGATGGTCTAATTAATATGTACCAGTCTACTGTAGTGATGTTCCGACGGTCTAATTAATATGTACCAGTCTACTGTAGTGATGCACCGACGGTTTAATAAATATGTACCAGTCTACTGTAGTGATGCACCGACGGTTTAATTAATATGTACCAGTCTACTGTAGTGATACACCGACTAATTTATATGTACCAGTCTACTGTAGTGATGCACCGGTGGTCTTATTAATATGTACTGGTCTACTGTAGTGATGCATCGATGGTCTAATTAATATGTACCAGTCTACTGTAGTGATGCACGGTCTTATTAATATGTACCAGTCTACTGTAGTGATGTACCGACGGTCTAATTAATATGTACCAGTCTACTGTAGTGATGTGCCGACGGTCTAATTAATATGAACTGGTCTACTGTAGTGATGCACCGATGGTCTAATTAATATGTACAAGTCTACTGTAGTGATGCACCGATGGTCAAATTAATATTTACCTGTCTACTGTAGTGATGATTAATCAGGTTAATTGTACACTTAACATATAAAAATACATTCGTTATACCAATTATGCTCATGAAAAAAAACAATCCGGTGAAAAAAATACACTTCTAGTAAACAACAACAAAAGCTGTGCAGCTTAAGAAAGCAAATATATGTGTAGGTGATGTACCAAATAACAATAACGACTCCTACATATTGGAGTTAATTAGATTAAAATCATAGTGCAGATCAAAGGCGCAATAAGATGTGGCTGAATGTTCATTTATTTCAACTTAAATCTATGAAAATAGTTTGTCCATATTTTGTATGGATTGGTTGCAGGATTCTTTCTCATTTAATGTATTTAGTTAAGTTATTGAGAACTTTTATTTTATGTTATATCTGATGATTTTCATTTCTATTTAAGAACGATCGTCAGGTATACGATATTTGTTATACATAATTTTACATCACTATATATGCATGTAAATGTGTCGCATAGATATGTGGATCAGAGATTTCAGAATTACGTTTCCAAACCTGAGAATTTTGTTTTTAATAACGTTCATTTTAGTTGAAAACATATCAGGTCATAACAAACTAAAAGACATCAAAATGTCAATCAGGGCCTCTAGATTAACTGCAGTATAGGAAATTTTTACTTATATAACTTTCTACGGAAACTATAATGGCCAGAACATTTTGTTCCATCATCCAATTAGGCTGAAAAATTTCAACTTGGTGCCTAATGGCCAGGAAACAGATAACTTATTTCAACATTGTTAAAGTTACAATATAACCTCAGTCTCTCTCTAAGGAATCAAGCTGACCTATTACCTTGACCTTCTAGAGGAAGACTGGAGTGGAAAACTACAAAATAAACAACGAACGTGATGACTTCTGTAATATTCCGTGTATTGATATCTTTGACGTATGATATTGCATATTTTCAACTCATACATTATGTTGCGCTCGGTATTTCGGTTACTGCCATTGATTTGTTATACCTAGGTCAATTTAATTTCTTCAGAAATTATGAACGTCACCAGAACAAGTACTTAGTAAGTGACTTACTTGCCGTGATAAAAAATTAATCTCCCAAATAAGATCAGACATTTTCGCTGAGTCGTTGGTAGGCTTTCCTCTTCCTGAATATGACTTTTTACCGGTAATGACGATAATTAACTCGACGTGCCTTATTAGAGCCAAACACTTCTTTCTCGTCGGAGCCCCTTAGTGCATCCATGTTCAATACACTACACTTCCTTGTACGTGTAACAGGAACCACACTCATGTTTGTATTAGGTCTTTAGAAAATAGGTTAAATACTAATATATAAGATTTGCTTGTATTTGGCAAAAAACACTTTTAATTTCTTTTAGTTTATCAGCCTCGTACAATTAATAAAATATGTAAATGTTGTTCCACTTTATGATGTATTTAAAGATGTAAACCACGTGAACTATGGAATCATAGATCTTCCAAATGAGCTTTTACCCATACATTTATCCCCCTGCAGAATAGCTGTTTCTGTTTGATATTTCTGTCGTATCTTTACATCTACATGTCCAAATAACAATACCGAGTATATAAAGCTATACAATAATTACATTATAAGATATTCAAGACTTGAAAATTGTCTACTGATCCTAGAGATGCCTCCCACTTAAAGATTGTTGAACCGTCTTAATAGGGTAAGTTATTTTTTCAGCTATCGATATTTTCTTGTATCTTCAGGGATGTGACTTTGGCTCTAGTCAGCATTGAAACGTTTGACAGTTTATACCGATTATAAATTGCAATTGCATTCAACCCTCTATGAGACTCAGTGGTGTACACTGCAGTACTTGTCTTGGTACTGGAGCTTGCTTGTCGGTTCATCAAGTGTATCAAATGTGACAAACAAGGGTCACAGCAGACAAGCGATGATTCCAATTGCTTTATTAGATTACATACTTCGAATATAGCTCGACAATCGTCAAGTAATTGTAGTTGATGGCAACAGCGTTATCTGTCAGCACTAATTTTTCTGACACCAGTGTAACGACAGAATGGTGGGTGGCACTGTTACACCTGGCGTGTGAATTTTCGAAATTTCTGGCCCTATTTTCAGAACACTTCTCAAATTTAAATTTTCCAGCAATCTAATTGGTAAATATTTGAGTTAGGTAGATCCTCAAATTTGAGATGTTTTATGAAACTGGACCCAGAACAGATTGTTTTCATAAGCCTCCTAAAATATGAACTTTCTAACGATTCTTCAACGATATTCATTTACGTTTATAATCATCGGTAATAATGATAATTGGTGCATCCTAGACTAATTGTGTAGACTTGTCCAGTGTATCAGCTGCTGCTAGTTATTCATTCACCTTACGCGTATCTAGATTAAGTGGGATGTGTGAATTTATTATTGAAAAGTGTGATCTTCAATCTTGTGGTAGCAGTTAAGATGTTTCTGATCATTATAGGACATCATTAACCAACAAACTGCTTCCTAAGATAGCTTTTATGATTTCTTCATAATGTCTATTTTACAGGCAGGCAGAATGTGACTGCATCTAGTCAAAGGAGTAAAGGAAATTGTGAAAATTTAAATCGTAATGTATAAGTACACTATGTGGCTTATGTATCCAACTTGATTTTGTTTCAATTGTGGAACTAAGTTTGGTAAAGTGTTGACTAGTCTTTTAAATAACCTATGCACTTATGGTTGTACGAAGATATTAACCATTTGTCTGGGTGCCTAATGACAGGTTAGGTTCAAAAAACGTATACTGCTTCTAAAACAACTAATTAGTCGTCTTGGTAATTTCCGGCTAATATTCAGCATGTCATTGAAGAAAATTGTTTGTCTGGACATGTCATTAAAAAAGTGGAGTTGCTAGGGTATAAATAATGTGGAAGCCTTTATCCCGGTCAGTAGTTTGGATGCCTCCTTAGGCCCATTGGGTACTACGCAAATCCCATTTAGGGGTCCGGGTGCGAATCCCTCCTCGCAGACTCCAGAGAACTAGCATTTTCGACATGTTTTTACAAATCTTTCAGAATAAGAAAAATTTCTCTGTTTTGCCAAGACGATGTGGAAGCCTAGGCTTAAGAACTTCCGCCAGAAAGACAGACAAATGTTAAATACCCTTATAAAAAAGTCACGATACATGTAATTGTTATATGTAGTGTTCTGTGAGGTAGAATTGGTAACTGATGTTTCAAGAAACCCCAAGATATTCAATGTGTATTTTTCTAGATATCTTCCAGTACTGCTAATATTGTATCTTCTTTGATCCGGAAAGATGTTTAATGCCTCAAGTAACACTATCTGCTAATAAACAGCTTTTCGAGTTTTATGACGACTAGTCTGTGTTTTTTTTTATCTTTTCTAAAAAGTTGAAGTAATGTGGCATTAAAAATGTGACCTTCTTTGCGCTTAGATTCATGCAGTTGTGTGTCCAGTGTACTTTTCTTTTTTAACTTTGGCTGCCGTGACAATATGGAGTGCGTTTGGATAGTATAAGTTGTGATAAATGTAGCCAGATGAAGATCACCGGTTGTGCAGTCAAACCTAACAATTGTACCACATTCATTGTATACTTGGTGGTCGGTATGTTGTTTATAAACTTTATCTCATCTTAATCAAAACACAACAGACTGTATACAAACAAACAAGAACGGTTTATCGATGTTTTTCCTGTATGAAATAATAAACTAAACAAATAGAACTGCATTACACTTCTCTTCAGATCGGTAAACCGTAGTATTAGTCAATCGGTATAGATCACCATTTTGATATTTCTTATGATATATACAAATGGCTTTTGTTTACAATACGCGAAATATCTATTTATTTGTAATGCCTGTCAAGAGTACCATCTCCAGTGTACTCATTCTGTTAGTAGTAAAAGCTACATGATTGCTGTCACTTACTGCGTGGAATATTAATTTGTCAATTATTGCTTATTGATCTGTGCCTTTCCTTACAGCTCCACCATGCAGAATGTTTCTCTGATAATATATCATGAACAAAACACAGTGCAGAATGTTACTTGCTGGGTTCTACGTTTTAAGTATTTAGGATTTTGTTGTATTTTTGATTTCCAGAATCATGGTTACTCACTTTTCTCGAGTCCATGAGGTTAAGGCAACAAATGGACCACGTACAGTCAATGCGTTTTCGAGGCTTTAATAATTGCATGATTAATTTAATACTTCCCATTAGGTATATAGGCATGGTAAGATCTGTAGTTAAGATAACGCTGTACCATTTTTCCCGACAAAAAAGTATATCGGATAAAAGTTTCATGATTTCTAAATTGAATAAAAAATAATTATTAATAATATGATTGTACCTATTGCAGACGGAATATCTAATATATGAGTCATTTTATTAGTATATATGTAACGTCGTTACTCGTGATGAAATATTTATACAAGTGATAGTAAAAAAAAAATGCAGTGCATCATTTGCTTCTTGTCAGACGTTAAATCTACACGTACAGTCTACTTTTATGTTCTTTGACTCGTATTCCACTTGTTCATATAATAACTGGGGATAGCAAAAAGTTGTTTTTAATTCCGAAAGAAAGAATAATATAAAATTATCAAATAAAATGCGCTTTCCTACGTAGGACTTGGTACAACACCAGCAAATAAAATAAAGGCATTGTATAGCACTGTGATATCATTGTTTATTCAATAATATATAAAACATTTTGTATAAAAATAATGTGACTGAAAAAATTGAATAAAAAAGTATATTCACTAAAAATAAAATGGTTATTCACCGCTGGAAAATGCATGCGATTGTTATTTATAGAATCCCGGTTATTCCCTTTTTTAATTATGGTTATTGTTAACAGAATAAATGTTATACAAATGTCTTATATTTTTCCGAAAAGTGGGAATCCCCCCCCCCCCCCCCCGAATAAAAAAAAAAACAAAACAAAAAAAAAAATAACAAAAAAAAATAACTGAATAAAACAATAACTGTCTTTTGATTCGGTAAATGTGTGGAGTTATTGACTTTTGAAAAAAAAACTCTTTGTTATTCACCTCATCAAAAGACAGTAATTGTATATTATCGAATATTTTGGTTGTCACTACATTTCGGTAACAAAAGACTAGCCCATATATTATGATAACAGTTTATAAGATGTTTTGTTTGTTTCAAACCCCTATAAAGCATTTTGTAAGCTTGATATTGGAGTCCAGTTTTATTCGGGACGGACGCCGTAATCCTTGGTGAACACCCACTGCTTTCGGCAGGAAAACTGGCAATCCTTGTCAGTTAGGTTTAGAGTCGAACACACACTTTCTTCAGTAAGACTCGAACTCGCAGACAGTGTTAACAGGCACGTTTTCAATAGTAGATGTCTTTTAGCCTTAACCACTCAGTCACCGAGACACTCGATATCCATAACACCAGGAAAAAGACTTTTTGTTACATACTATTTAAAGGTCTTAAAATGAATAATTATTTAAAGTGGAAATAGCTATAATATGGAAGCCAAGAAAAAATCTCTTTCGACCCCTGTTATATCGAAATCTGTCAGAAATAGGCAGACGTAAATAACTAGAAACTGTTTCAGTATAAAATATGTCAAAAAAGATACAATAAAATACAATAGTTATTTAAAAGGCAAACCAAAATGCCCATTTAATTCAATTCTTAATTCAATACCCAGTACCATAAGAGATCAAAGAATTCTTGCCATATTTCTGGAAGCATGCAATGACAAAATAGCAAGGTCAAAATACTTCAAATAGAAAGCATGAAAAGGGCTTCTTCATTCTCATAATGGCTGAAACTGTAATCGCAAGAAAACTTAGTCAGCGAGAGCTCTATTAATTCGGTATTGAATTGTGAAAGATTTTTGTCTTCGCCTTATATCACCCATTTGGCAAAAGACAGAAAATATTCCTTGACGACACCGACTGCTGGAAGAACAAAATAAGAGAATAATATATACTGAAATGTTATAGCTAGCTGAAACATTGCTGAAAGTGGCGTTAAACTATATTAAAAGAAACAAAACAAAACATCTATTAATTAATAGTCTCTTCTACGAACAGGGACAACACTAACTGTATTGGTTATTGAAGGTCATTATAAAGTTGAACATAATATATACACATTTACGCTAAATCATCTGATAATGTTCTGGACATCATGGCTGTCTTAAGGTCTTGCTTGACCAGATGATGCCTTCAGGAATCATACAAGTATCTGGTGTGCCATTATAGTTAAAATTATAATGACAATTGTTGGTCTAAACCTAAGTGTACCCATGTTCCTGTCCAATCGTCTTGTTTAACAGTTGGATTAAAATTGACATTTACATGCACATTTGACTGTTTGTATACAAGTTAATTTTTTAATATGCTATATAAATTTTTTTAATCCCTTTTATGTTTTATTCAAAATACAAAAAGACCATTTGTATTATAACTATCACTGCAGCCGAATGTTTACATTATGCTACAACTCAACTAAATTCTAAACACTCTGGTTGACGTATGTAACACCTCAGTTGGAAGTATATGCACTGTCCATAGTTTATAGACTGAAATTGTTATAAAAGTAGAATGGTAATATTTGAATTTTGTGAAATCATTTTCTTAAATTTGAACTGCCTTTCCTACTTTGAGCACAGTGCAAATGTATATCGTCATAGTGCTATCATCACTGTCGATTTTCAGTTATTGATATACCTTATACAATTAAATAAATGGAAACAAACGACAAATATTAAGAAATGTCATCAAAGATACCAAGGTTAATGGAATTTAATACGCCAGACGCGCGTTTGTCTAATCAACACTATATAATCAGTGGCGCTCAAACCCAAACAATAAATGCTCAAAGACAATGGAAACCCAAACTCATGGCCATAGATGATATAGTTATACGTACAACATTGTAAACCAGAATATACTTGAGTTTCTCCCTATGCTATAGCAATAGAAATATGACGGTTATTCTGTCACATACAGGTATTGTTGTCACAACTTAATTTATGTTATAGAAATTCACTTTTAATTTTCACCATTTAAGTATACACATTTTCTGAACCCCCAAAAAATATGTTAACAATAGGTCATGCATGCTCAAAGTAAAAAATACTTCTAATTATCACTCATTGTTACCATTGTTACCGCGCACCACCACCTCGTGAAAGATTTCGGTCTCCCGTCTTGCAGGTGACACAAGGAAAACTTAACAGGCTAAAAATAGGTAGACGCTGTCTCATAAGTAAGAAATCGACATCTACAAAGATGGTATTTAACGTGCAGAAGCGGTGCACACAGCACCCGCTATGGTCTGCGGCCTGGCTTTCTGTATTACAAATCTTTTAAACCCAGGGCATTCTTTATCCGCCACCCATGGTAGTCCGAGATTCCTCTGCCGTCCAACGCTTTTTTTAAATTTAATTTTTTGCGTAGGTCCGAGAATCCTCTGCCGTCAAACGCTTTTCTTAATATTTTTTTGCGTGGGACCCACGCAAAATAAAAATTTACAAAAAGCGTTGGACGGCAGAGGATTCTCGGACTACACCCATGGATACGTGCCATGGACATTTTTGTGTATCCTTCCCAGTATGGCTCCCTCTCTTCTTTTTCCTGTTGGGGAAAAAATTGTCATCAAATACAATGCAATGCATCATATCGGATTTTTCATCAGAGAAAGTCAATAAAGGACTTTTTCCTTTCAAAATCTGTGGGCAAAGATGCATTGATTTCAATACGACTGGTTTGTTAAAGAAAACAGATATTGGACTCGTGAACCATATCGGCTGTAGAAAACATCATTATTTTACCGTTCTTTTCATTAACGGAGTTCCGGCAGCATCATGGAACTGGAACACAAACTTTGTGACACTATTATGGTGTGCTCCTTTTGTAAATCTAATTAACAGTCTCTTGACAGTTGAATGCGTGCTTACTGTTATCGTTGTAAAATACGTCATGTTTTTCACTTTCAATATCTTGTCCATCTCCTCAAACTGTAATAACTGTAGTTAACCATTGGTGTACTAGCATCCGGGTACACAAGATAATATAATTTTTATCTTGCACTGTTTCCGTTTAAAGTTATTTTTGATTTGTCAAAAGACCTTAAACCAGAAATTCCCAGATCCGCTCATCATAAACCAATGTTTTGTTCCTAAACGTAAACAAATATGCGGTCATGTTTCGTGTTCGCTTAAGACAACAATTTGGCCCGTAATCTCGAATTTTAGGAGATAAAAATATCTTGAGCGATTTAGTTGGTGCAGCTGTATATATGACTTACTTAGGGTTACGTGGGTTCTATTACTGATTCCGAAAATTCCGTCTCCTCTTCTCTGAATTGTAATCGGCTCTATTTCAGGTGATGGTTTTTTTTTGTGTGGTCGTCGTTCAGTAGTTCTTGTCCTCTCCAGTGTTCGGCTAGTCGGCTCTTAAATGTATTGACAGTTGTTATTGTAACTATTGCTTCTGGTAATTAATTCCATATTTTAGCGGGTCTCATTGAGAATGAGTTCTTTCGCAATTCAATTCTTTGTGGATATAACTTTAAGCATTTCCCCGTACCCCTGTTCTTACTGACATGTCTTTCCACAGTTTAATAAATAGTGCAGCTTCTCGGTCATAATTTCCATTTAAAACTTTGCAGAGTTCTGTCATGTCCACGCGTATTCATTTGAAACTAAGAGTTGATAATTTCAGTTTCTTTATTCGCTCAGTATAGTTGTTTTGTGGCCCTCCTTTGAACGCTTTCAATCATATCAAGGTGTTTTACTTTGTATGGATGCCACACTGAGCAAGCAAATTCTAAGTGTGAACGAACTATGTTCTTGTATAACAATACAAATGTTGATTGGTCAAGAAACTTAAGTCCTTCTCAGTAGGGCGAACATAGCTTTGTTGACTTTTTCTCCGATGCGTCTATTGAAGTTGAGCTCAGAATCAATAATGACATCAATGTCTTTTTTGTTCATTAACTTGTGAATAGAACTTTTGATTTCAAGTTATATGTTTGGTCTTTTCCTGGTTTGCCAGTATGCATGTGTTTATATTTATCTTTTCCTGGTTTGCCAGTATGCATGTGTTTATATTTATCCGGATGGAATTTTAGTAAGCAAGTATCACTTCAATTGGAAAGTTTGTTTAGTTCTGCTTGAAGTTGATCTGTATCTTTCTTGTCGCTAATGATATTAAAGATGTTTGTATCGTCGGCGAACAAATATATATCAGAGTCGACTAAATTGGGTAAATCGTAAATGATCGATAACAAACAAAAGCGGCACCAGAACTGACCCTGGTCATCTCTGAGGTTACTTTTGACCATGATAGGTATGCATTGTTGACGGATACTTGCTGGATTCTATCATCCGCCCAATTACTGGTCAAACTATATACCGGTTCTTCAATGTTATATGCTTTCAGTTGCATTATTAATCTTTTATGAGGTACAGTATCAAAAGCTATAATGTAGTCAATGTAAACAACATCTGATTTCCCATTATCTAGAGCTTCTGCCCATTAATCAAGTACATTTAGTAGTTGGAGTGATGTTGATCTGCCAGTTATGAAACCATATTGTCTGTCAGTAAACAAATTTTTAATCTTCATGTGTTTAATGACGTGCTTCCGTATTAGTGGTTCCATGACTTTGCACACAATGGACGGTAAGCTGACTGGTCTGTAGTTTCCAGCCATGAATATACATGTAGTACTTATTTGGACTTATTTGTATTTTTTTTGGTGCTGTCTTTGTTGCTAGTGATTGCTTCAAAATCAACTGTATTGGCAGCGCTATTGTGGTGGCCGAGTGGTTAAAGTAGTTCGTCTACTATTGATCACTTGGCCTGTCAACACTGAGGTTCGAATCTCACTGCGGACAGGGTGTACTCAACTCCAATCTTAATTGACAAGGATTACCAGTTTTTCTACAGAAGGTCGGATGTTCTCTTTGGGTACTCCGACTTCCTCTCCAATAAAAACTGGACACCTAGATATATCTGAAAAATTGCTGAAAGTGGCGTTAAATGTCATTCAAACAAACAAAGCAAACAAAAACTTACAGTTTGTGATTCTAGTCTGAAACTCACAAAACTTGTTGCAGAATTGGTCTGCGTTTGTATAAAACATCTTAAACTGTTTAAAACTTTACCTTTCCCTGGGTTTTTTTGCATCATTAAAAAGTCTTCGTATCTTCTCTTTTTCTGGTTTTGTCATGTCATGACTCATTGCAATGTCTTCAAATTCTTTGTCATCCCCTTTGAGGGTGTGTGCATTTCTCGAAATATCTATTTTGAGTTGTGGTGCATGTGTGCCAACATTGGTATTTTGTTTCTTTCTATGTCGTACTTGCCCAGTCGTACTATTTAATTTATCTTGTAATTATCCATTTTTACGTCACATTTATTTGCTACAGCCATTACTAAATTTGTATTCTTCTCTTTTCTGTCTTCCTTGTCCTGGTAGTCACACTCTATACCATATATAAAATCAAGTTGTTTTTCCTTGATTTTCACTTATTTCAGTAATAACCTCAGTTACAGTGGTTTCAAGTTGTGCACCTCCAGTTCAGCACATTTTCAGTAGCTGGATTGGATTTAAGTTCTTCCTGAATATTTTTTTCGTACATTTGATTCATTGCATTTTGTTAACATGTCTTCTCAGTCGACGCCATTGTTCAAATTTTCTTCCAATTTCGTTACATCTTGCCTCAATTTTTAGGTCTGTCACAATATTTCTCTCAACAATTCCTTTGCATGGGCAACAAAACCACGTCGAATCTGATTTACATAGTATATCATACTCAAAATCTGATTTGTCAAAGCATTTTGTGCAGTAATATAGATTGCACCTTTGTCATTCAAGTATTTTGGCATCAGGATTTGAAAAGGGCTGTTTGCATTTTTTACTTATCCAAGTTTCATATCATCATTGCCCTTTTTGTAAAATACTGAATTGTATTGAAGACAATATTATAGGAGAGTTTGAACTGGAGTTATTTTGTGAGCTTTTTTGAGTAGAGGGAGTATACTCAGTGTCTGTCGATTCTAGAGTGCCCCAATGTACAGTTTTTGGGCCACTTGTATTTTGAATCCACATCAACGATTTACTAAAAGTGGTATCATCGCAAATAAGACTTTTGCAGTGGTATGAAATTAAATACCATGAAATGCTACAAAATGCCAATACACAGGAGTACAAACCCAAAAAAACGAATGTATACTCACTAAACAACTACGTTCTAGAACACGTTAACCTTTATCTTGGCCTTCTTATCAGCGAAAGCTTGAAAAGGTCATCCCATATCAACAAGATTACAAACCGGGCAACATCAACTGTTGGCTTTCTCCGTCGAAATCTCAAACACTGTTCCAGAATAAGTTTGACTCGTATAGAACTAGACTGGAAACAATTACCTGAGCGTAGACGAGACCAACGAATCATATTGATGCATAAGATTGTAAATGACCTGATAAAAATTCCTGTTGAATTTCACATCGTTAGAAACAGAGGAAAACCCAGATCAGCAACTAATAACAAGATACAAGTACATAGCTGCAACACTGAAGTCATTACCGCGGACTATCATAGAGTCGGAAAGTTATATTCAACTTGTTGAATGTTTTCCGTATAGAGAGAATAGAAGAGAAGAAGACTGGAAAAAGCTAGATTCCAAGTGTACTGGGGCAACATCGGTGGAAGCATTCAAGGAATTACTCCGTGGGCAGGTAGCAACCTTGAGTGACTAAGCCCAAACACAACACTGGGTACTATATATTCACTAGTGAAGTCCAGCCCAGTATTCTACAGATACAGTTATATATTATATGATGTGTGTATTTTTGAGCAAGCTATGATGTTGATGTCTCGGGGTTGTTATATGAGATTTGATATTAAAAGACCCATATTATTTTCTATATTTGTTTTCAGTGTATTTTGTTATTAACTCCATAACATATTTGCTGGCACGTACATATATGTTATTCACAACACTAGAATACATGTGACCAACAACAAAACACGAAATTTGTTTATGGTACAAAATAGAACATTTTAAATTTCATTATTCTAGTTCGTTTAAATTTAGACAACGGGAAATATTACCTCCCTTTGACAAAATGTACAAAAATTATTATTTTATACATTAATAAATAAATCGCAAGTACTACTGTTAGTAGAAAACGAATGAGAAATTTTATTAATGTAACATAATAAATAAAAATAACATTATTTAAAACCAGAAAAAAATTTTAATAATAAATTGCAAGTTATTTTAACGTTTGAAACCATATTTATGTAACATAGTCTTTATCAAATATAAACACTATAACAAAAAATTAGTACCACGATATAGCTGAAATATTGTTTTGATATTTGGATAATGACACATCGAAGAATGTGTTTTGAATAAATACAATTAAAATAAAACTTAATTTTGACATTCTTTGCTAAATACTATTTTATTGGACACAAGTTATACTAAATTAAGTCCGCACCTTACAATAATTCTTTTTACTTCTTATCATTATTAAATAATATTTCTTTTAAAAAGCACAAAATTAAGACTTGTTCATTCTTCTAAACTTATTATAACACTATTAAGTTAGTAAAAGATATCAAGGTTATAAAATTTATTACGCCAGACACTCAAGACTCATCAAATGAAAGACCAATTAATGTTAAAGAGGTCATCTGCACAGTGCAAATGGAAAAAAATTCCTTAGAACTAAACACTTTTTGAATTTTTATGTCAGTAAATTTGAACAATGACTATATCACTTAATTACTAATAAATCAATGATAATTGCATCAGCACTAAAGGGTGACTACTGGGCTGTGGTTGTAAATTAAACGTATTTATAAGTTATTTAAAAAGACTATGCTATATGTTTATTATGAATTGAAAATGGTATACAAAGCTACAAAATTTATGATAACAAAGAGTAAGTTTACTTAAGGTTCACAGGGGCGGATACAGGATTTTCGAAAGGGGGGGGGGCGTAAAAAGGGGATCTCGGAAAAGGAGGACCAAGAAGTGGTCCTCCTGCGCCTTGCAGAGGCGCATTTACGGCAGGGGGTAAGGCCCCCAGAAGCTCTCGAAAATGGTGCAAAATCTTGCATTCGCGCAACTTCCAAGCATCAAAATGAATTTATTTAACACAAGGTTTTTATAGTGTTCAGTAACCTTTATTTGTTACAGTATACAACAGAGATATCACAATAAACGAATTAGTACCGTTAATGCATTAATTTATGGCGATGACGAGCGGGGATTACATTTTTTCCTTAGGCGCTGGTTGTTACCCTCCCTGTTCTCTTTTTTTTTCCTTTCCTTTTTTTTTTAAAGGAGGGCGCCACTGGTTCATACGTATTGATTCGACGACCCCCGCCCTTTCACCCATACACACAACTATCAGCTCCGCCGTGGTGTTGGTGTATAGGTTGTTTAAGAAGTCATCTCCTGTCCAACGCTTTTTTTACACTTGGTGGGAGTGTGGGACCGAGGTCTAGAAAAGCAATGGACCATTGTGGACGGCAGCTCCAGGATTGTGAGTCCATAAATAAGAACTGTTCATCTGTTGGTGAAAATTGTAATTTCAATATTTTTAAAAATATATTTTAGATTTTAAGTGCTAGAAATTTGAAACATAATGGCAAGATAGATCTCCGCGATGATCGTCGCCCTGACACCAAATGTTAAGAGTCGCCTCATTCTTTCATTAAATCATAGCCATTGTTGATGGTGAATGATGATCCAATTCATTAGATAAAAATGAAAGAATTCAAGCACTTTTAAACAGTTTTGGATACGTTAGAATCGTGTTTTTGTGTGACAATGTACTATATAATTCTTTGTTACTACCTCCTCTTAAAACATTTTAAATTTAATTTCTATTTATATTATGAAGTAATACATATATCATTTAAATAAAATTAAAAAAAAATGTTAATAACAATAATAATACATTGAATGAACCATATCAATGATACCTTTAAGATATTTATGTTATTCATACCGAGCGAATTAAAATATAACCAAATACTATTGATGTTAATTCGCTACGATATAGCTGAAAAAATTGTTGAAAAATGTTTTATTGAGAAAAAACGTTTATAACGTGTTAAACTATACCTAAATAATAAAGTAGTTAATTTTAGCAGTTACAGTAAAAATGCCTAAACGAATAGGTGTTAAGAAAGAAGTATAGGGTTGGTATTTGATATTCGGTGTATTATGCCTTTGAGGGATATTTGCCAAAAAATACCTGGCTCGGGAAATTTTCTATCTCTTCTACTAGTATTTTAGGCAAATATCCCTCCAAGTCATAATATATCTGTTTAATTACACCAAATATCAAATCACACTGTGAGTTGATCGATTTCATCGAATGGCCTTAATAGCCGATTGGATTATGGTAATTTTTTAGCAGAACCACCGCACGGTGACGACAAAATCGATGCACGTTCCCCTGCAATCGGTAAAAATAAGGAAATTTGCGAAAAATACATTGTCTATCGACACATAAAAAGCCTGAATTTGATTAAGATCTAATAGTATTTTTAATTTAGTTTGATTAATTCTGGTGCAAAATTATTCTCACATTTTTTTTATAATAATTTATAAATCGCAAGTGTTACAAGTGTTACTCTAAGTCGTAAAAAAACCATAAATCATACTGAGTTCACTAAATGAAAGAAATCAAACACAAAACACAATAACAACGGAGTTGTACTACGATATAGCCGATATTAGATAATAACACATCGAAGCAGGTGTTTTGATTAAAATTACAATTGTAAGAAAAAGATCACAACGAGTAACAACATACATAAATATATATTTAAAAAAAAATAAAATTGTCATCAAAAATATAGCTTTAAACTAAACTGCTCCTGGTGCGCGTTTTGTTTAAATAAGACATCGGTTGCTCTGAACAACCCCCCCCCCCCCCCATCCCCCCCCCCCCCACGAAAAAATCTAAATAATTAAGGTGTTAAGCTGTTATCGTAAGAATTCCAAAATGTTTATGATGCTTAATCCGGCTCGGGCAATCTACATGCACCTTGTGATTAGAGACCTTGGAAATTTAAATAGGTTTGGAAATTTAGTGGCATAAATTAGATAATGATTATATTATTGAAGGAATTAATGGCTTTCATCACCGAGATGTGACTACGAAGCTGTAGTATTCTTCAGGGACAAAAATTCCAAACACACCCAAGCCACTGGTTGCTAATCAAATGTGATCAAAGATACCTAGGTCATCGCCCCAGTGGTGCGACATTAAACTGTCATGTTAGTAATAAAAGGAGTCTATGAGATATTTGTTTTATTTGAAAATATTATAAATATGATATTAAAACAACAAATGAGTATTGTTTATGGTACTTATTTATGAACTCAACGACCCACCTCCCAGCTCCATCAAATATCGTGCCATAACCTGTTCTCGATAAGCATGAACAAATACATTGTGAAAAATAACGCAAGTTTCTACGTTTCTTCTGTTTGTTGCTCGAAACCACTTTGCTGAATAAGAAATTTAAATCTCCATGTTGTGCATTTAGAAAATTCTCTCAAATACAAATTGCTATATATGTTCCTAAACCTTTCCGTAATACCGATTTTTTTTTAACTTTGACGGGTCCTATTTTTGAAACCAATGCTCCAATTTAAACAAATTTAATAGGAATAACATTTATAATTACATTCTATACATCTTTGTAGTATTTTATGGTTTAGACAATTACTAATACATATGGAGACTGCATGGGAGCTATAAAATATACATGTAGGGAATACCACTGCATGGTGACGTTAATTTATGTAAAATATATTGTAGTTTGACAAAGTTCTACGTTCTGTAACGGACGCTTACCTGTAATTGTTTGCAAGGTAAAGAAGAACAAGTTTTAAATATTCTATAATTATAATCCTATTTTACGCTAGATCGAGAAACAGCAAAACCTTGGTGTTGGTGGAGCGGAATTACATTAATATGTACTGTTCATTTGTTGATAACAAGGCTAAAAAGGATAATTTCAATATTTTTTAAAAATATATATTACGATGATGAAAGATTTTAGGGGCATGTAGAATTTTGTAACATATCGAAGATCTCCGCAGATCGTCGCCCTGACAACAAATGTTAAAAGTTAAAATATTAAAATGTTAAAAAATCCTTTATCATAGCATTATATAATCTAATTCACTGAAGGAAAATTAAAATATTGTATTCAAACGTTTTTTGACATTGAAACATTTTTGTTCAATAAAGGCCTCACATGAGGCATGATAGTACATATAACAATAAAACTGATATAAAGCATGAACAAATATATATTATGACTTAACTAACTATAAATTTGTTTGTTGTTACCTCCCCTGAGAAACACTTTTTAGTTTTAATTTATATTTATACTATGTAGTAGTATATAATCATTTTAATTGCAATAGTTTCGGAAACTAAAAATAACTTTTGTTTTAAATATTCAAGAATAATACTTTGAATTACCGGTATTATTGATACTTGTAACATATGCATATCATTCTTACCTATTATATTAAAATAATTCTATGCATATAACTTAATACGAATCTGATTTGTCTTCACGATATAGCTGAAAAATTGCTGAAAAATATTTTGTGGAGACAGGCACGTTTGTAACGTGTTCAAATAAACGTAAAAAAGTTATCTTCTTATTTACTAACTTATGGTAACGTAAATCCACATTAAGTCGTCAGTTCTTCAATTAATTGTATCTTTTTAACTAGATGACGATATTTAGGCATACACTTTTATATTGCAAAATACGAAAAAACATGTGTCCTCCAAATGACACATCATTCGGAATTCTTGTTGTTTATCTTATATGATTAAATAAACGAAAAGGATTGTTCTGACGGCTCCAGGACACCACTGTCTGAAAGTCGTCATATAGTCGGATGTAATGTTGTCAACTTATTTTATCATACCCTAGTACACTATGCCTGCAGTGAGACTCGAAACCACAACCACGGTGTTGAAAGGCCAAGTCAATAGTTGTAACTATCTCCCTTAACCACTCGGCCACTAATACCCGTCATGGGATATAAGCATTATACAAGATTGCTAGAATTGATATTTTTTTACGAAGCAATAAACGATAATCTTGCGATAAAGAAATCCGACGACTTTAAGACTGTGACGACCTAATGTCGATATTCGTTACATTTTTAAAGTCAATGTATAGTCAGAAATGAAAAAAGTGTTGAGAAAGGGATGTAGTTGGTAAAATATATTTTTTGCTAGTGTTTAAAATTGTAGATGTTACAAGATAATCTTCTGGGACTATACTTGGAGCACGGGAGGGGGGGTAACTTGGTATATATTGGGTAATACGGATGTGCGGCCCGAATAGGTCAATTTTTTACCTCTCCAAAATATATGAATAGGTAGCTTTTTTCATTGAAAAATATATCGTTGGGTATAGTTGTAAATTATCTTAATATATCCATGCCTCAATTCTCATCTTAAGCATGCTAAGCCTATGTAAAGCACAGTGATTTTACAAACAAAGTGTTCCATTAACATTACTTGATCATTTTGGTACTGAATGGACTATTTTGCCAATGGTTATGTGCTGTAATAAAATATATGAATAGGTCTGATTTAATCATTCAATATATGATTAGGTCCCATTTTATAGATCCGAAATATATGAATAGGGTGGGTTTTCAAATCTCCGTCCGCAGACCTGTACCTTAAAGTATCCTTAGTTACCCCCACCCCCCCCCCCCCCCGTGACTTGGAGAGTAAACAGAGCTTGACCTACAGAGCTGCACAAGCGCTCCACCAGGTGGCAGATAGCTGTGAAAAACCCACTCGTTTTTATTTGTCCAGAGGTACTTGGAAAAAGGACTCTACTTATTACCCACCCTTAACTTTCTAGTGGTAGTAATTATGACATCACACATATTTCACCGAAAATACTGGCTCCGCTCTGTCTGTCGAGTTGACATATATTAGAAAATTCTTATTTTCGGTGATATATGTGTGTTATGTCATAAGTACGACCAATAGAAGGCAATATTAACAGTAACAAAAACTCATTGGGGTTACCATCTCCAAGTACTTGTGGTTTTCCAACTAATTAATACAAAAAAAAATACAAACTCCATGTTATGCGATGTGAAACCCCAAATAATATTCCGTTCAAAATTAAAATATCAAGTTCACAAGTGGATGTGATAGGATTCTATTACTATCCCAAATGATACGGGGTCTAATTCCTGTAGCTAAATTCTCTTAAGGAAACACACTTGAGGAAACATTCAGTTAATGAATCGTATTAATCAATAAAACGATATTATTATCACAAAACAGAACATTCCTGTTCAGAACCACTATTCTCCGCCCTGACACTTAATGATCCTATGACTTTTCACACAGGCACTTGGGGTCAGGATAATTTTTTATGGAATAAAATTATCCTGACCCCAATTGACGGTGACTTTTCACTGTCCTTTAATTTATATAAACCCAGATATTGATCTAGTATAGTTCTATTAAAAAGACTGGAACCAAATCAGTTATCAGACATGCTATGAAGAAGAAGAAGATACTTTATTTCCAAATTAAAGGGCCTCTTATGAGGCATAAAATACATACAACAGATATGATTAGAAACAGACATAACATTTACAAAATAATGCATAATAATTATTACAATGACAGTCACTTATCCTTTCCACATTATAGATATTAAATATTAAATATTGTTAAATGGCATAACAAGAAATTGCTTTGACTTGTCCTAGTATAGGCTGAGTCCCCCCCCCCCTCTGGAGATTTTAAACGACATAAAGTTTAAATGAATTTATATAATCTCTGTTTAAATACATGTATATATACAGATTAAAGTTTCAAATTTATTATATTTTACTCTCTATAATAAGCTTACATACGGAATTCAAAATGTCCATGTTCTCATTGTTTAGAAGCCACAATAATTTATGATCTTGATTCAGGCTATTAAACTTTGGACATATATTGAGTATTGCAACTATCATATTATTTCTCTCATTGGGAGCTGTTGTACATGAAAATAAAAAATGTTTCTCGTCGTCTATTTCTCCAGATGGGCATCGAGGACACAACCTATTTTGTCTGGGAACATCCTGGTATCGACCCTTTTCTATTTGTAACCTATTGTTTGATATGCGTAATCTAGTAAAGTTTCTCCGTTGCTCAAAGGATTTTATAACTGTAAGATATTTTTCAAGACAAAATTTTGTTTTAATATAAGTTTAATATAACTACATAATTTTCCATCTGAATGGTTTTGCATCTGTTTAATCCAGTTTTGTTCAAAGCATTGGAAAATAATTTTTTTATACATATACTTAAACTTATATTTGGAGATATTAGAAAGGATATTCAGACCTGGTATTTTGTCCATTAAGAAGTTTACTGATCCATACCATGAGGGAATGTTGGCATTGAATAGTCTTTTTGATTCTGTATAAGCATCTTGTAACAAAGGGAATGTACCATTTAAGTTTTCGATCCTGTGCCAAAATCTTAGTATGGATTTTACAATATCAAAATGAATTGGAAAACGTCATAATTCTGAAAGTACAGCCAAATTTGTAGCTTTTTTATTTACACCAAGAATGTATTTACAAAATTTTATGTGTAATTTTTCACTTAGTAAATTAAGATGTATTTGATCGATTGTCATATCTTCTTTTTTGAATCTGGCTGCATTAGGGTTAAAATATCCCCAAACTTCTGATCCATACATGAGAATTGGTTTTATGGTATGGTCAAAAATATGTAGACTATTTTTTAATGAAGGTCCGAACGAGAAAAAATCTCTTCTTAATTTGTAGTATGCCTTTAATCCTTTGTTATAAAGTTCCCTTTGAGCAACTGAAAAAGACCCTGATGCACAAAAAATAATTCCAAGGTATTTATATTCTGACACACACTCTATTTTATTTCCATTAAATAACAAGTTTTGTTTTATATGCCTGCCTGCCTTGTTGAAAATCAGGGCCTTTGTTTTTTTGACATTAATATTTAGACACCAGTCATCACAGTAATTTTTCAAAATATTTAATTTGTCTTGTAGACCATTTAAGGATGTTGATAATAAAATGACATCATCTGCATACAGTAAACAATGGACTGGATTATTGTTAATAAAAACAGGGTCACTGGAGTTCAGAAGATACTTAGGAAGATCATTAATGAATATCTTAAATAAATTGGGGCTTAGGTTGTCCCCTTGCTTAACACCGACGTTATTAGGAAAAAAGTTTGTAGCTCTATCCTTTATTTTAACACAAGATTCACTTTGAGAGTACATATTTTTTATGATGTTATAAAAATGACTACTTATGCCATTTTGAATAAGCTTTATTTTAATACCAGTGTGTATGACAGTGTCAAACGCCTTCTGAAAATCAACAAAAGAGGCATACACTCTATCTTCTTTTGTATGACAGTATTTGTCTAGTATTGTTTTGAGGATAAACATATGGTCGGATGTTCCAGCCTTTCTAGTAAAGCCCATTTGGCAACTATTTATAATTTTATTCTTATCAAGATATTTTATCAATCTGTTATCCAGAATTTTATTGAAGAGCTTTCCAAGACAGTTTGTAATTGTTATCCCCCTATAGTTGTTTGGATCAGACATGTCCCCACTTTTGTGAATTGGGGTGATATATCCTTTTGACCAAGGTTCAGGATAATGTCCAAATGTAAAACAATTATTAAATAATTTATGAAGACATGAGATGATATGATTTTGACTGCTTTTCAACATATGGTTAGATATTCTGTCAAGACCTGGTGATTTATTAGCTTTGATTTCTGATATGGCTGCAGTTATCTCAGCCTCAGTAATTTTACCATCTAACTCTGTAAAATGTTTTTCTTTTTCAAGATCTTTTAGTTTTTCTTCAAGTAATTGAATACTGTCTTTAAACTCAGGTTTTGGATTGTTAAGCTTTTCAAAATGTGAATGCCATGTGGATGCAGGCAATTCAGTGTCATTGTCTGTTTTTTCTGCACCTTTTAATTCATCAATTAGACGCCAATATTGTTTTGGGTCTTCATCGTGTAAAGCTTCAATTTGTTGTAAAAGTGACTGTTTATATGATTTATATTTTACCTTTCTGGCTTTGCTATAATTTTTTAGCAGTTTATAATAATGACCCCGAACCTTTGGGTCATTAGGATATCTTGTATATATCTGACCATAATCCGTAAGATTTTTTCTCATAGAATAAAGTTCAGAGTCAAAATATTTTTTGTGTTTTTGTTTACCCTTCTTTTTAGGTTTTCGGGTTTTCAAAGATTTTTCAGCTGCTAATAGAAGAATATCTGATAATTCTACAGCAGCATCATTCACTGATTTTTGTGTATCATATTTATCTGTTTTTAAAAAATTGTCAATCTTTTCTTTAACATCTGGGGATTCTAATGCATTTTGGAAGAGGAAAGGTGATTCATCCGTCCATATGTATCCCAATGGTATCTCATTAGTGATATATTCATTCTTTGCGTACTCATCATTAACCATGCAGTATTTTGCACTTAAAGACCATTGTAATAAACAGTGACAATCAGACAAAAGAGGTATAAAATTACATACTTTAAAATACAATATTTGATTCAAGATGCTCTCAGACACTAGGACATAGTCAACAGTGCTTGCTCCATTTGGAGTATAGCAGGTGTAATTGCCAAAAGTATCCCCTAGGACTCGACCATTAAGTATTCTTAACTGATTACCACAAAGTAAAATGTTTCCATAATTTTGGTAATAACTGATATCTTTTTCAACAACTTCAAGAATTCCATGGTCAAGTCCTTTTGTGTATGAGGATGTTTCTGGTGGATCATATACACAACATACAAATAAGTCATCATTGAAACCAAAGAATTGTTTTTCCAATTTTACCCATTGATAATTTGGATTGGTGTTCTTTAAAATTTTAATATAAGGTCTAATTTCATGTTTGCATAATACTGCTAAGCCACCAAAATATCTATTATTAGCTTTTGTTATGGGTCTACATATTAAGTGACAATAAAAGGGCCCTATTTTGGAAATAATATGTTCATATCCCAAATGAGTTTCAACAAGGAATAGAATATCAAATTTATCAATCTGTTCTAGAAATTTGGGGTCTGTTGTTTTGTTCAATTGTTTGCTTATTAGACCTCCTACATTCCAAACACCCATTTTAAGAGCGGAACAAAAGTTTTTTTGTATCATCTTCAATTAACAGAATACTATACAATAAGAAAAAATCAATTAATAATGTGAATATAAAATGTATTATAACAAGGTATAGTATTAAGTACAATAAATCATACATTATGTCTGGCCTGCTTTAGCCCAGACACACTCAGAAAAGCAATGTTTGTAAATCATTTTACTAGTGATGTCCACAGATCAAAATTCTCTCTCACTTCTTATCTCTTTTCTTTAACAATAATTGTATAATTTAACATTGTTCAAAAATATGTGTTATATCCTTGTACCTAATGCACAAAAGTTAGCCAGCTCTTGACTTGAATATTGCAAAATCTGGGTAACTTAAGTACAGCAGGCACCAAGGGACGGTGCTCTATAACACTGTAGAACAATTGTTTTTTTTTTTAACTGAATTGGAGGTTAAAATATATAATACATGTAATGACGTCATTGTTATGGATTTCAGTTGTTTAATAATAAGTCAGTAAACTGAGTTATCTCCTTGTGTCTAAAGCAGATGAATTAGCCTGTCTCTATGCATGTAACATGTCCAGATCTGGGTAATTCAACTGCAGCAGACACCGAGGGACGGTGCTCTATAACATACTGACATAAATTTATAATATATATTGAATAATGCCATCTACCAGTAACCTGCATACAAAATAAGTTAACTGTGAAATTTATGGTGACATCATATTTATATATTTGCAATTGTTTGATAATTGGTCAGGTAAATGTGTTATATCCTTGTAACTAGAGCAGAGGAGCTAGCCTGTCTATGCATGTACATGTATCATGCCCAGAGCTGGGTAGCCCACCTGCAGCAGATACCAAGGGACGATGCTTTATAACACGCTGACATTATGATTTAAAATAAGATTGTGACGCTTTTTTTATATAAAAAGATGTATTATTAAGTTTTATCAATTTTGATTTTTACTTGGAGAGAAAAAGAAAATCTATGGACATATCCCATATTTATAATACATGTACAAACAATAATTATGGTATTTGTTATTGCTACAGATATATAGATATAACATAACAATACAAAGTTCCCATTTTTTAAATTTGTTAATTTATGCAATCACAAACTCAATCCCTGAGTACATACATTTATTTTCTACCTTAAAATTTTAAGCTACATAATAAAAATAAAAATTAAAAAAGCAATCTTGACATGATATTTTAAATGTGAATAATTCAATAGCGGGCCCCCCTACCTCTCCCTCTTGGGCCCCTAGATCGGGATCTCCTCCTTTGGGCAATGGGCATTTCCAAGACTTCATGCATAGCTTTCTTCAGGTTATTAGCCAAACAGGATACCCCTTGTGTGTTCAGATGATATTTATCATCTTCTAAAATATTATCTGATGGGTTCCCTTGATACATCATGCTGGAATGGTCACAGTAGAATAATTGGTTTGATTTATCTGTGACAATAATTTGTTTAATGAGTGCATTAAGGATCTGCCCATTTGTGTGAAATTGTATGTTGTCTTTGCGAGGAGTGGCTAGGGATATTATAATTCTGGTGTTGGGCCATTTGGTTCTTATTATATTCACTAATTTTTCTAGTTTTTCTAGACACTGTTCTGGTTTATACTCTTTGATATCATTTGTTAGGGAGTGAAGTACAACAAGATCAGGGATTTTATCAGACACATATGAATCAACAAAATTACATGTTTGATCAATGGTATATTTTACATATTTTTCTATTTGCATATTTTCTGATAATTTTGATTCCTGGATATTCTTTATGTTGGAGGTGCCAATCAGAATAACACTAGGCTTGGCTTTACTTGCATTTGGAACATAAAATTTTTCAGCCATCTCTGGATTTGAAGACGTGCTTGCAATATGCATTTTCAACGAGGTAATTTCATCTTCAGTCGTTGATACTTGAGTTCGGAGTCTCTTTGTTGCTTCATTTAAGGCTTCAATTTCTGTGTTCTTTTCATTGATTTTCTTTCGATACATATCTCCCTCGGAGTTGGTAAGCTCAAATGTTTTTCGGAGTTCTTCCCTAGTTTTATCCAGATCCTCTTTAGTTTTCTTGAGTTTATCTTCAATTTCCACTTTTTCTTTGTATGATTCATGTTTAAGTTCTTTAAGTTCGTTCTCCAGTGTTTGGTTTTTCTTCTTTAAGGCATCAATTAACTGCAAATCATCAGGATGTCTTTTAATCGACTCGATTTTTGTTTCAGTCATTTTCGGTTGAATTGTTTGTTGTTTCATTATTTCAATTGCACTTTGGATTTTTTCTCTCGTCTTTTTGATGTTCTCATTTTGTATATTGTTTATCTTCTCGATTCCTGTTGTTAATGTTGATTCCAATCTTACGATATGCTGTTTCAATTCTTCCATATTAGCATTTTCCTCTGAATTTTTAGAATCCACGTCTGGCAATACATGTAAGCTTGCCACACATGTGTCTGTGTTTGTGTTGCTGTCCACTACCTTGACATGTGTTTGTTCTTTTATGTCCTTCCCATCATCAAGTTTTGACGTTAACTTTTTCCTCTGTACTTATGGGACTTTATTTTGATTTTCATCTGTACCATGTGAATCTTGTGAATGATCAGCAGTCATAGGTTCCAATACTGAGTAACTGTTTATTACTTTTGTAAGAATTTGTTTAAGTATAGGGAAATGTGTGTTGACGAATGTCAAGTAATTCACCCCTTGCACTCGAAGGGTGCCTGTGGTAACAAAAAATGTTATGTTGTACTGCAATTTTTCTGATTGACTGACTTCTATTATTATTGAATTTCCACTATGGTTGCGGTCAGTCCATTCTTTGGGTTCATCGTGCCAGTTTATTGACAAATTTTCTATGTTATTACCTCCCCTTTCAAATCACACTCATGAATTTTTTGTTGTCATTATGGAGAAATACTTGAATGATTTCAATTTAAACTAATTTTAAAATTATAACTTATTATTGTGTTTAACTTGTATTCACTATATTGCATTTAAATACCATTTTCATTGATAATTGTAAACTATGTAAATCATTTTTACCTAGAGTATTGAAATCATTCGATGCAATAAGTAAAAAATATATATAAAGTACGTACACAATATGGCAAAAAAAGTTGCTGAGAAAAATGTGACATTTCTGGAGTGTAAACACGTTTAATTACGTGTTATATAATGAAAATACCGATAGAATGATGAGGGGAACTAGGAATCAGCAACCCTTCCTGGGGAGGATAAAACCCGGGAAACCGTAGGAAAGAAAATCTAAAAATCAAAGTCCAAAAATCTTCCAAATCCGAGAATCATCTAGCTTCACCAATGGTTCTGACTTGGTGTAGGCTTTCGGCATGTCAGACCTCCATTAATTTGTGAGTTGGTGTAAAAAATGTTGGTCATCATACGCCACTACTCCGTGTATCCCATAATCATCACAACACAGTCTCTTTTTGGAATACTTTTTGCAATCATATCTTCACACGAAATAGAATATATATTAATTAACTTCTAGTAATCTAGGGGCCTCGGTGGCCGAGTGGTCAAGATAGTTCGTCTACTATTGATCACGTGGTCTGTCAACACTGAGATTGCGGGTTCGATTCTCACTGCAGGCATTGTGTACTCGACTCCAATCTTAATTGACAAGGATTGCCAGTTTTTCTATCGCAGGTCAGGGGTTCTCTCCGGGTACTCCGGCTTCCTCCCCCAATAAAAACTGGACGCCATGAAATAGCTGAAAAATTGCTGAAAGTGGCGTTAAAACACCATTCAAACAAAAACAAACAATCTAGTAATACATATATATAATTCGATTGTTAAGCTATAACACATTCCCTTTGAAATATTATAGTATTATATACTTAAGTTTATGGGGTAAAGAACCACGTAAGTAGTCGTTTCGTACCTATTTTTTAAAAACTGCAAATTTCCTTGTTTTAAATAGTTAAAACAGGAAAATATACAAGTTTTTTTAATCTACTACTAATATTCACCAAAACAAAACACACTCACTGACATTTTTTACTTTTATGTGTACTAAAAATTTATAAACGAAGAATTTTATGCATCAGTAATTTTGGGTATCTTCTATGCTTCTGAACAGTTGAATAAAACACTCACTAAAACGGTGATTTTTATGGATCTGTTTATGATCAGGTAACTCCCACATACATTACAGGTTTCAATTTTCATGAAACTTTGCATGCAAGTCCATTCCAGGTTACTCACAAAGTCAACATCAACTATATTAGTATGCTTGTACACATAGAGATACTAGGTGCATAATGCATTCTTTCGATAATACCCAGACTTATATTTAACGGTTTAGCAACTCTGATTTGGAAGAATGTTGAAGCTCATTCTCATTTACATACCAGGTCTACATCAACTATATTGGTGAATACGATGCATCTAGGAACTAACCCCCAGTGCATTCTCGGATACTGCCTCTGGTCTGTATTTTATGGACAATGAATCCGGTTAGAAAAAATATTAATTCTTTTCCTGTTTACTGACAAGGTTCACATCAACTATCTTACCACATATGATGCATCTAGAGATGCTTAGCACAGTGTATGCTTCAATTGCTGCCTCTGACCCAGAATTGCGGTTGCCTGATTTAGCTATCTGAACATTGCGTACGTATAATCAAGAGAAGTAAATTATAACAATACATATTGCCATTTAACATTAAAAACAGAGAAAACATTACAAATTTCTATTGCATACTTTCACTTTAATTGTAAGAAGAAACATACAATCGTTGAAAAAAGTATTAAAACCGCGTATGCTGTAAAATTTTTTAAAACCTTTGACTTCTGCAATTAAGCTACCCACATTTTCCTTATATACCTCAGGTGATCATAACCTGTGACTGTATATGACAACAAATATACCGTTATGGAATTTATGCTGCTTTAATATCACGATTGGAAGAGATTGAAATGTATCGAATATTATGAGCTGTCCATGTAATCTTTTGGAAGTGAGGTATAACCATTTATCAAAATCTAAAAAATGATTTGGATATTTTATGCTATTGTATTTGTCCTTTCTTATTTACTTTTCGATTTCTGTTGCTGACCTGTTACTCTCTTTTTAGGTGACTAATTGTGCTTGGTTTATCAACTTTGTAAATATTATATCCACGTCTTTCTTAGTTTTGTTGTGTTTAAAAGTAACCATTAACATGTATATTTTACCGGTAGCAAATCTGTTCAGTGCGTCAAATACTCGTGGATACTCACAAAGATGCAGTGTATATCTTACATGCCCTAGTTTAACCTAACAAAATTTGCAATCCACTAACACGTCGCCTTTTGTTGTCTATTATATTTCTTGGGCTACTACTAGCTTGTATCCATGACCCCATTTATCGATGTTTTATTTCTTGGGTCACTAGTACCTTGTATCTATGGTTCTGGGGCCACTACTAGCCTAGAGTGTATCTATGAACCTCGGGTTATTTTAACCTTATATTTTCTTACTATGTCTTTTTCTGTATTATTTCTTATTATACCATGCGTTATCTTTAACCTTTGTAGTGTTTTTACTATCCGTCTTTTTTATGTACTATTTCCTATTTGTCATTGGGTTATTTCTAACTCTTCATGTTTTCTTACTATGCGTCTTTTTTTAAGTACTTGTCTAATTTGTCCTTGGGTTATTGCTTTAATTGATTTGTGTTGGGTTTATCTTCTGTCTATAAATTGTATAACATGTCAGTAAATTGATTCGTACCCTCACATAATTCGGATTATATCGGCAACAATGTTAGGCATAATAGGAAAGTATAATAACAGATTTATGGGGCCTATTTTCAAAATCTTTATTTTAAAAATCTGTAATGTAACAACACATTAGACTTTTGGAATGTAGTTTGTTTGATGATGTTTAACGCCACTTTCGTTAATTTTTCAGCTATATCATGGCGTCCAGTTTTTATTGGGGAAGGAAGCCGGAGTACCCGGAGAAAACCCCCGACGGTAGGAAAACTGGCAATACATTTCAATTAGGATTGGAGTCGAGTACACCCTTCCTGCAGTAAGAATCGAACCCGCAATCTCAGTGTTGACAGACTACGTGATCAATAGTAGACTAACTACCTTGACCACTCGGCCACCGAGGCCCATGGAATGTAGTGGTCCTAGTCCTAACTGTCGCAATAATATTATTGTTGTTACTTTTAGTTAACTGTGTAAAAATACATAATAAAGATTCATTTTCTGGATGTATAAACCGATTTTCTCAATTAATTGTAAAAAACAATAAATTGATTCCATATAAGCACACGTTTCAATAACAGTTGGAAAGTATGTTTTACAATTTCCTTATAGGGTGTATACCAAAAAAATATACAATATGAGGTCCGAAACACAGCAGTACAAATACAGCATTTTAATTTTGTTTGTAATCACAAATCACTGAAATAATTATATTTTCAGAAAATTGCTGAGTATGGTGATATTATACGTGGGTGTTATATTTTAATTATTAACACTCAAACTTAAACTTACCGAACATGCGTCTGAGTTATATTTATGTATATATCCGTCTTTTTCTATTTTCTCCACCTACAGACTTTGACACAGTATTTTAAAGAAAGTTGGACAATCATAAATTGTTTAAATAATTCCGACAAAAATTAACACGATCTTGGTTAACCTCTAAATGTGTGACGACAAAAATTAACACGATCTTGGTTAACCTCTAAATGTGTGACCATTATCACATTTTACTTTAATAAGTGGTATTTCTTCGCCGAAAACTATTAAAACGATAAAAGTTAACAATTCATGTCTCCTGGAACAAAGACACATATGTTCCATGACCAGAATTAGGTCTTGTGCAGATAGCATGCACTTAGCTGCGAACTTAATGCATGGGTGTTGTGGAAAAACGAGTTAGAGTTCGAGTTATAGTTCGTGTTAAAATTGTAGTTAGAGTTCGACCTAAACTTCGAGTAAACAAAAAAATTCATTAAACTTTTTGTTTTGTGTGTTTGAATTCAATTTTAAAAAAACAGACATGTTCTATAAATGGTGTCAAAATTGAGTTCAAATTCAGGGATTTGTAAAATTCATCTTGCATAAGGTCAGACTAGTCTTTGGAGGGAATGTCAAAATTAAGAATTTCCTGCCTTTTGTTTGGGGGGGGGGGGTGTGAAGGAGGTTAATAAATTATGGTACTTTTGAGGTGCATAAAATGGATAACGTATCCAAAAATAATTAGGTAATATATAAAAGTAAAATGATTGAACAAAAGTGACAAAAAAGAGATACAAATAATATAATATAAATTTTGTTGCAAATATCGCCCATTTGGGCCAAAGCAATACAGTTCCCAATATGACATAAGGTACAATTATTACATGTTATTATTCGTTAGTTTAACCGATGCTGACCTTATCTTCGCAGTTTCTTTGACTGCTTATACGTCACCTACGTAAGCAAAATGTTACTGACAAAAGAAGACAAGTAATGTATTAGTTTTTCATAGCTGTTTAAAAATAATGAAGTTGTTATCAAAAAAAGTTATTTGACTAAACAGTTTCTCGCCTCTGTTTGTTGATTTGACAATCCAAAAGGAAGTGTTGCTCATCTTCTAGGGATATTAAGATACATATATATATATATACACGTACATCAATTAAGTTGTTAAAATATTCAACATAGCAGCGTCTTTCAATGAGTTTTAATATTTACAAACGATCCAATAAAATCCCTGTTTACAATTATTTTAAAAAGGGTGTTAAGTATAATAACTTTACCTGTAGTCTCGTGAATTCTGGAGATATCCAGGAAGATAGAAATCAAATTGTGTTTTCTTTATTGTTGATAACAAAAATTCGTGCATGTACACAATAAAACCCTCAAACTGTTTGGTGTGAAGGCCACAGAGGTGTATAAACAATTACATGTATCAATCAGTTCATGTGTTGAACTTAGTATAAGCCTCTATAAAAGAATAATGAACTTCAAAATAATGGGAATTGTAATTGGGTAGAAATTCTATGCATAGATTGTCAAAAATGTCTGCCTGAACTATCAGAGCCAAAAATCAGTTATGTAAAGAACAATAGAAATGTTTCCCTTAATAGATCCATGTGACTTCAAAACCCAATCAGATACTAAATCTTTTATATAAATATAGATATGAATTTTAACTCGAAGTTTAACTCAAACTCTAAATCTGATTCGAAGTCTAACTCGAAGTTTATCATCTGGAATTTGAACTCGAATAGCAACTCGAACTATAATGCCAAATCGAACTCGTTCTCGAATTTCAACTCGAACTCTTACTCGAAATCGAAATACACACAAGGGTTGTTTTGTCTAAATTATTTTTTCATCAATGAAACCAATTTTCATCAGATTTGTTCAATAATAATCGTTGTATGAAATTGAAAGCGGTGTTCTACAAGACACGTAATATTTAAATCGTTATGAGATAGTGTATCATAATGACATAAAATGTTTTATCGCTATTTTGCAGTATTTTCCTTTGATCTTTGTGTGCGATATTTTTCCATCTCACTCTACTGGCGTGAGATGGGCCCATCTCAGCTCGCTGTCAAGACGTCGTTAAGTATATACTGTGACGTCACAATGTTACAAAACAGCGATAAACATATTATTTACGTTTATGAAACTCGATGCGTTTTCTCGTCATCTCATCACAGGGCTGTCGCCCTTCGATGAGATATCTCGTTTCAAAAAACCTAAATAATCTATAACTACAAGACACGTCATAAGCAGGTATGAGATAGTGTTTTATAATGACATCAAATGTTCTACAAGGCACGTCATAAGCAGGTATGAGATACTAGTAGTGTATCAGTATGACGTCAAATGTTCTACAAGACACATAATAAATACTTATGAGATAGTGTATCAGTATGACGTCAAATGTTCTACAGGACACGTAATAAACCGTTATGAGATAGTGTATCATAATGACATCAAATGTTCTACAAGACACGTAACAAGTAGTTATGAGATAGTGTATCAGTATGACGTCAAATGTTTCACAAGACCTGTCATAAGCAGATAGACACGTAAAAAACAAGTATGAGATTGTTTATCAGTATGACATCAGATGTTTTACAAGACACTTAAGAGTGTGTTAGGTGTACAGCTTAGTCGAAACATGTTAAACGGTCGTTTTGCATCGTCCTGTACAAATGTAGGGATGGCTGTTCTTATCTGTAACTTATCTTACACTGCTTGAAAGAATCACACTAAACTGTAATTGTGAATTCCTTGTTTTATTTTGCTCATGAAGAAGTTTACTCGGCGAACAAAGCCATTTTGACCCAAGCTATAATGAACTGAGAAGCGTAGTGGATTCTGTCCTCTTATTGTTGTGAGGGACTTCTAATAAGCCGTCTTATCAAGGGTGTGGGTAGGAGAGTGGTGGGGCTAACATCTAGCTAAGTTTAAGTATTTGTCGATAATACGTGAAAATGTAATGCAGTTCATATTGCAGAGGATATATCGTTTGGTTACATGATGTTAAATACTGAAAATACTTAAATTTATCGAAAAAATTGGAAAGACAAATAATCACAATTCGTTCCTTTCTTTTGATAATCCAGATATATGTTGTATTTTCAGTTTTGTTAAGGTCACCCAAAGTTCAGTTCAGGCATCAATCTGTGCAAAAGTTTTCAATTAAATATTTTCCGCAAACAGACACATATCTTATTTCTAGAAAGTAATTGAATTATTAGTGCTTTCAACAATTTCGCCGTCAATAATTCCTTCAATTGTTGGTGAAATTGACAGCAAGTACATAACAAATTTTTCGTAAGCGAGTATAAGTTTTCCATTAGTATGAATATAGGCACAGCCTGAAATGCGAGCATCACAAATTTTATGGTGCATGACGTTACTTTCGAGCACCATAACAGTGCCTCATTCTAGTGGTGACATGAAGTCTTTCTGTAATGTATTAGTGACGTCACACAAATGTGAGCGTTTTTAGAGAATGCAAAAATTGTGTCTGACATATTTGTTCTTATTTAAAAAAATAAAGGCTTACGTTACATGTAATCGATTTCAAATTTATTTATAAGTCTACTTAAAAGTGCTCGACTTTAATATTTTCTTCGGATTGCTCAGCTACCATCTAGAATTGGTTTGTTCATATGGATCACATGACTTTGTTTTCACACACGCATGTCAACGTATATAGCTCGCATCTGCGATGCTCGCTAATAAAAGAACAACCTTAAAGACTGTGAAGTCATCATTTGTTCCATCTGAACACTGACGACAAATTCTTTGCTAAAGACGCCATGCATTAAAAACAGCGAATTCACCACTTATTTCATCAGAATGCTAACATGTGTAAAAAAAAATGTTTGACCTTGAAGGGACAAGGAAAAAGTCAAATCCAGGAAAAGGAAACACTACCTATGAATTGTAAAAAATGTCCGATCGTATTTGAGATTCCCATAAGGATCAATTAAGTCATGGTGACGACCATAGAACTTCTAGAGAAAAAGTAAGAATTCTTCCTTTCACGTGCGTAAATAATCTCTTAACCTCAACCTGAGGCATTAAGACCAAGGAGAATTTAAAGTTAATGTTTTAGAGCTGCTGTACTCCAGAATCATACCCAATGCATGGCAGTTCTTCTAAGGTGCTCTATGAGTGAGTAGAACAACTCTATAACAGCGAGAATTTAGAGCTGATCGCAACTGTGTCATGGCAACACGAGACATAATTGAACCTGACCGTACGTATAGAAGCCGACATATTCAAAGAATCTATAAGATTTATAGAGACGTTTGTTCTTATAGAATCTGTATGTAAAAAAACATTGTTTCGGAAGAAATACTGTTCAGGGAAACGGTCGAAATTTATCCAAACCAAAGTATTACAAACTCCGTGGGCATTGAGAGAACTGCTGATATGTCGAAACAAAGAGGTTGTGTACAGAATATTTTATAAGCAAACATTACCCTCTGAGTGAATACGACCACACCCATGATTGATTTTTTTTATGGGTTATTTAACAGGGTTTTGTATTGGTCTAACAGCAGTACATATTCTGTTTAGCTTTTGTTTTTCCTTGCATTATAAGAAGCCTTTATATGAAAGATACTGCTTGTAAGATGGAACAACAATTTTATTTAGACAATGCGTTGCCATTTCTAAAAACTGTTGTTTTAGTAGCTGTCGACATTTTAAGTCAACAGTATAATCTATTCTGTTTATAAAGGGAGTGCCACAATGTCGGCATGCATGTACAAGCTCATATGCAGCAAGTTATTAAAAGTGGTATGTAGTTTCAAGACGGTATCGCTTTACTTATTTATAGTCCCCTTCATGTTGGCTTTGATTGCTATATTGCATTTCACAGAGTGAGGTTATCTACGAAATTGGTAATATATCTGGTGCACGTGATTGAAAGCCGGTTAAGCTATACTTGTTGTTCCTCCTCCGTCCGTAAACAGTTTGGATTATTATCCGAATCTGCGCATTTGACTGCTGAACCATTTGTAGGAATGATGCCTGTACAATACTCTTCATGGATTACTATTTCATCTAGATGATTGATTGATTGGTTGGACCAGCTAGCGGTATTTCAGCTATATTGAGGACGAGCACAAGTTGACAAATAATAAATCAACGAAAATGGGTTGGGATTTGACACAGTGAAAAGTGTAGAGTTTGGGTAGTGGCGGATAATTTTGCCTTTGTAGCGCCTACAATGTCCCTACAATGAGTATACAAAAGGGGTCTATATCGTGCAAGGAGCGTTGCACTCTTCAAACACGTTACTCACTTGTCCGCGATTAGTCTTTCTTTATTATGACCTGACACCCCCTCCCCAAAGAGATAGTTTGCCCTATCCGCCACCCGGGGACGCGCTGGGCTGCCCTTTGTGTCGAGCCTTGGAAACCCTCCCACTATGGTCCCAGCAACTAGATGAGTAATCAATTGTTGAACATGGTAACCATGGTCACTTCTCTGGAACTCGAAAAAACTGTGTATGTTAGGTCTATCACAATGATTCCGTTTGTAAACATGGCTACCACGGCCAATTTTATTCTTATTTGTTGAAATTAAAAAAAATTTCTACAAAACTACAAGAACAAAATGTATAAGTAGTCATTCAGGACTGAAGTATAGAAGAATCTTTATAAGATCAAACATGACGTATCCTTGTTTCTGATTCGCTTAAAGTGGAAAATTCACCTAATTTGCTAACATAATATTGTCACTCTATCATTTGTATTTTGTATGTATCTTCCCTTCTAAAACTACAAGGCAAGACGAGTTTCAATTCAAACTATAAAATATCTAAGTTTCTTTACAAAGATCACTCATGTTGTGATGTTTGGACTTTATGTGAACTGTATGCCAGAGAAAATTAGTTATTTTCTAATTTTTCTATGATATTTTTTAATCTTTTTCTGGGATACTAAAATTCTATATAGATTTTAACTTTGCATATTTTTTATCAATTCATGTCGATCCGAAATCACTATCAACCTCTATTCAGAATTCGTTTTGGGGCATATATTATATCTTTCGGACTTGACAGCTTGTTGGCATGAAATCAGGCCAGCTATATAGATTTAGTTCCCTAGTAGCCTCTGGTTTAACTTGTTAGCATCACTAAACGTAAGCATCAATGCTTGAATCTCAGTTTCCTTAAAGCGTGATCATCAAAAGGTATAAAACCGACTGTATTTTGTTTATTAAAGAACAATGATCTGAACAAAACAGAAAATGTCCCTATTCAACTCTGGAATTGAGTTACTACTAGTGTAACTTCCTCATTACAGTCGCGTAAATTAGTTTTATGTCAACGACCAGACATGCTGTATTAGGAAACAAAGATATTGCGAAAATATCATGTAGCAAAAAATTGTTGAAACAGAACAAATATGTATCGCTACTGGTAATTGCCATTTTATTACACTTAGAATAACACTTACTACAAATTAAATTTCAGGAGAAGCGAGAAAAAGATTACGATTTTTATTTACTTCCTTTGTATCAGTAAAAATCAGACTCGATGACTCATAGAATGTGGGAATGTCGGCTTCAAGAAAGGTTCCGGATACACTTCAATGTTTCCGAATCACAGCATATAAACCATTTCCGTTTCTGAATGTAGTCTTGGGCATATTAATTATATTTGTAAATGAATAAAGATTTTTGAGACCTTCTACACTTAACGTTTTTTAACCATGTTCTTGGATGTGAACTTGGTGGTTAAGGTAGTTAGTCTTCTACTCTAAATGACGGGAGGTTGAGGGCTCGAGCCTTTCTCTGGACAAGGTGTGTTCGACTCCAACCTTAATTGACAAGGATTTCCTGGTTTCCCTGGCGACGGTTGTTTTTTTTCACGTAAGTGGTGGTTCATCGAGTTAATTTTCGAGTTAGAATTCGAGTTAATTTCTAGTTCGAATTACACTGCGAGTTGATCATCCTAGGTCTACTTCGACGTAGACTTCCAGTTAGATTAAGAATTCGAATTAAACTTAGTTCAACTTCGGTTTAGAGTTCGAGTTCAATTTCGAGTTATATTTCGAATTTGAGTTAGAATTAGACTTACACATTGAGTTTATCATCCGAGTTAAACTTTGAGTTAGGCTTCTAGTTATATTTAGTTCCAGTTAAACTTCGAATTCGCAACACAACTATTTTACATAGGGATTACACATGAAAAACTATGAATTATGAACTATGAACTTTAAATTTATTTGATTGTCAACGGAAAACGAAATTACACATATGTCAGATATTTATACATAAACATTTCCTTTAAACATCAAATGATTCCTTTAAAAATGAAGCTTATACACGCTGTTAATTGAACGCATATCAAATCTACATTTTTAATGAAATAACCAAAACCGGTTTTTTATTTATGAATCATCAAGTTTGTATTGATTTTATATTCTATTATGGATGATTTTTACCTAAATTTAAACCTCTTGAAAGATGAGAACATAATAATTCATTATCTGATATACTTTCCCTTGACAAATCTGTCTATAAAAAAATACACAGTACATTTCGTAAAACTTTTGGGCATAAAAAGAAATGTTTGTAATATCTCGGCAAAATCTGAATGGTACGAAAGCCCGTTAGTGCGATGCTGTGTTTTATTTTTAAGTCGTTATAACGACTTAGCTTACTGGTTATAACAGCTAAGCTTACTCGTTATAACGACTTACTTACTCGTTATAACGTCTTAGTTACTCGTTATAACGACTAAGTAACTAGTTATAACAACTTAGCTTACTGGTTATAACGACTTACTTACTCGTTATAACAACTTAGCTTACTCGTTATAACGTCTTAGTTACTCGTTATAACGACTAAGTAACTAGTTATAACAACTAAGCTTACTGGTTATAACAACTAAGCTTACTCGTTATAACGACTTAGCTTACTCGTTATAACGTCTTAGTTACTCGTTATAACGACTAAGTAACTAGTTATAACAACTAAGCTTACTGGTTATAACGACTTAGCTTACTCGTTATAACAACTTACTTACTCGTTATAACGACTAAATAACTCGTTATAACGACTAAGCTTACTGGTTATAACGACTTAGCTTACTCGTTATAACAACTTAGCTTACTCGTTATAACGACTTAGTTACTCGTTATAACGACTAAGTAACTTGTTATAACGACTAAGCTTACTGGTTATTACGACTTATCTTACTCGTTATAACAATTTACTTACTCGTTATAACGACTAAGTAACTCGTTATATCGACTAAGCTTACTGTTTATAACGACTTTGCTTACTCGTTATAACAACTTAGCTTACTTGTTATAACGACTAAGCTTAATGGTTATAACGACTAAGCTTATTCGTTATAACGACTTACTATCTCGTTATACTTACTAGTATTAACTTGAACTTGAACTTTTTATTTTCAATGACCCCCAACTGCGGTATTTTGAATACAAACAAATATTAACATAATATATAAATGACAACTTAAATGTAACATCGAAATTGGTAAATAAATAATAATACACATGCATGAAATTAGGAAAGCAATACTGGTTATGTAGATCATAGATCATTGATTCTATTAATTTACAACAGATAGTAGTATAATCTTACAAAGATTATAGAAACATTTACTTTTGTTTTAAAATCATTAGAGTTGACAAGTCAATAAATTTCAGAGTATTTGTATGTTTAAATGAATCTTTTGGTAACAATCGATTTCCTTCCATGCAGAAAATTTACATTCAAACAAATAGTGAAATTCATCACCAATACATTGCATATCACAAAATTCACAAATACGACCGTCTCTTTTAACGAGATACTAAGTCGTTATAAGAAGTAAGCTAAGTCGTTATAACGAGTAACTAAGTCGTTATAACGAGTAAGCTTAGCTGTTATGACGAGTAAGCTTAGTCGTTATAAAGAGTAAGCTAATTCGTTATAACGAGTAACTAAGTCGGTATAACGAGTAAGCTTAGTCGTTATAACCAATAAGCTTAGTCGTTATAACGACTCAAAAATAAAACACAACATGGCACTAACGGGCTTCCGTAGACTGCAGTTTCCTACAAACTTTAAAGTAAGACAAGTAATATCAAAATTTAGGCTCAGTGATCATAATCTAGAGGGGTCTCGGTGGCCGAGTGGTCAAGGTAGTTCGTCTACTATTGATCATGTGGTCTGTCAACACTGAGATTGCGGGTTCGATTCTCACTGCAGGCAGGGTGTACTCGACTCCAATCTTAATTGACAAGGATTGCCAGTTTTCCTACCGCAGGTCGGGGGTTCTCTCCGGGTACTCCGGCATTCTCCCCCAATAAAAACTGGACGCCATGAAATAGCTGAAAAATTGCTGAAAGTGGCGTTAAAACTCCATTTAAACAAACAAACAAACATAATCTAGATAAAGAAACTAGTAGATATAAAAATATTCCAAGCAATAAAAGTATCTTTAAATTATGTGATTTAAAAGAAATTGATGATGAGTATCATGTTTTCCTACATTGTAAAAATATCGTTTGTTTGTTTGAATGATGTTTCACGCCACTTTCAGCAATTTTTTTTAGCTATATTATGGCGTCCAGTTTTAATTGTTGGAGGAAGAAGAGTACCAAGAGAAAATCCCGGACCTTCGGTAGAAAAACTGTCAATCGTTGTCAATTAAGATTGGAGCCGAGTACACCGTGCCCGCTCGAATTAGAGTCCCTCCATGCAAAACATTTCCTTATCGAAAATCGGACCCAAACAATTGAATCGTTCCATAATACCAACAATAAGTTCAACCTGATAAGTATGAGTATTTTTTCCTGTACTTTAGTTAGATGTTTACTATCTGCTGCCTCTTACAACTGTTTAAAATACAATCCAGAATTTATCGATCAGATCTGGTCCAATTTTTACACATCGATAGGTTCTGGAAAAACGTGTTTAATCTTATAATGCAGTAAAATGCCATATTTATAACATTATCAGGAGACCTCTGGTATGACCGGACTAAACTTCCAGAATAAACACGGTTACAAGTTATAAGCACAAGAAACACTTACTGGTACATGCTCGAGAGAACTTTAATTTGACCAGACTACTTGCACAAGACTAATATGACCGGTAGTGAATTGCACAATATGCTCTGTTACGGGTTCTTCCACTAGAGGCTATTTGTATGGGTTATCAGCACGGGGTATCAAGTTAGAGTTTATATCCGCTCGTTACGTGTATGCAAAACATTCGTAATAACCTATGAACTCGTGAATAGAAATTCAATTACAAGATGGTTATTACGAAATCACTTTTGTGTTATTTGTGATCATAGTAGGTTTTCGTACGAAGTATTACTCATGCTATCGATATTTTGCTGTTGATTAAGACAAACTTCGCAATTCATTAAACACTTTCAGATTTTTTTTAATTCTAGCTTAAAATTCCGTTTTTATTATTCTTTTTTCTTCGTTGCTATTATTTATTTGTAATTTTGTTACGTTTCACATTTTTATGTCTATGTATTTATATTTTCATTAATTAGTGCTGTCAGTTATTTGTAATATGTCGGCGGTTTTTTCTCCGGGTACTTCTTCTTACTAAAAAAAAACCTGGAGGTCATGTCTAGCTGAAAAATTGCAAAAAGTGGCGTTAAACACCATTCAAACAAACAAGTTGGAATATTTTGTAAGTTTGATCCGATTATTTTGGCCATTAAATAAGTTTAAACTAAATAAAAACATGCAACAATAATTTATGTTTAAATGTGTTCGAATCATCATCACGAGTAATAGAGATCTAAATCGTAGTGAATGCGTGGGTTTAATATATATAAGTTAACTACAATATGACTAATGGTTTACCCAAGTGAATTGCGGTTTTTACAGTGATACTATTTTAATGTCGGTTTATAAATCCAATAAATATATCCATGTACTTACGGTTTCAATGCACTAGGGCGAGGCCATTTTATGAGTGCAAAGTAAAATGAAAAGTACTATTGAAGCAACTACCCACTTTTTAAAGAAATGTAATCTTCTGTAAATACATTTGAGGAGGAAGAAATAGAAGATTGAAAACATATAGATATCTTGTGGAAATATGAAAAATAAGACTCCCTCTTTTTTTGACTCTCACGTTTTTCAGCTAGAAATGCAATGCTATCCCTATTTTTTCATTATTACAAATAATATATATATCGTCTTGAAAATAAGTACATGAACTTGGTCGAATATCATTCTACATGATTCAATCAATCCAGGTAGGGGGCCGCGGCCAAGTGGTTAAAGTAGTTAATCTGCTATTGACCATTGTTCGAATCTCACTTGGGCAGGGTTCACTCGACTCTAATCTTAATTTACAAGGGTTGCCAGTTTTCCTACCGGAGGTCGGGAGTTTATCCTGGTACTCCGTCTTCCTCCCCTCAATAAAACTGGGCGCCATGATAAAGCTGAAAAATGCTGAAAGTGACGTTAAATAACATTCAACAAATACATAAAATCAATCCAGGTAAAAGGTCTATGTTACTGATATATACGTTTATACATTGTTATTTATTAAGATCAGATAAAGAATTCCCAATGGTAAATTTAAATCGTCACAAACCGATTAAATATTTCCTGTCCCTGAATAAGATAGAGTATGTACGATTGTTTATAAAAATAACATATTATGGTCCTTCTAAAACAAACATCCTTATGTTTTCAGACCGAAAAAATATTTTAATGCCGCAATTTTTATTTTATTAGTACAAAATTCCAGTACCAATCTTTTTGGAAACTTGAGGACACACGACATACTTGTTGGGAATTTTCAAAAAACAGAGTCGAGTTAAAAATAAATGTACAATGCTAACTAAATCAGAAAATGGCCAGTAGCATTATGATATCTTTGGTTCTCCACACAATCCTTGTTTTGATTGTTTCTACTTTATTTTGCGGTAAGTCATAGTATTGGTAAACATTATTAGTTATAAGCATATGTATATATAATTGTAAATACACATTTGTATGCAACATGTGAAAAATAAGTAATTGGACATCAAATGTTTTTAGTTGTAACTATTTCTATTATATCATTATTTGAATGTGATTATTTATTGATAAGCATTATCAAAAGTATATACATATACTTGAGCGAAATATTGTAAATTAAATCTTCAAACTTTAACAACAATGAATGACTATTTTAGGCATTAAATGAAATTTGACCCATTACCGTGCAATATATGGCGGAGGAACTGTTTATTTTTCCCGAGCACCTGAATTTACTCAAAGATTTTACTACACCAAGCACCCGAATTTACTCACATATTTTACCCATTCTCAATATCGTAGGTTTAAAACGGAACCAATTTCGGGCGATAACGGTATTCAATATATATTAGGATAGTGGGCTTCTGTGTAATGATTATAGATGGAAATGATTAGATGTTTGAACTTGTCTCATATCTTTAAATTATGATTCCACAATCATTTTCAGAAAGTGCAAAATATCGCTGCTTAAAAAGTATACAACAATGAATTTGAAGGATGTGTGCATGAAATATCTAGGCATTAAATGAAATTTGAGCCTTTACCGTGCAACACATTAGCGGAGGAACTGTATATTCTTTCCGAGCACCCGAATTTACACAAAGATTTTACCCCACCAAGCAACCGAATTTAACCACAGATTTTACCCAACAAGCACCCGAATTTACCCACAGAATTTACCCCACCAAGCAACCGAATTTACACACAGATTTTATCCCAACAAGCACCCGAATTTACCCAATAGTTTACCCCACAAATGCACCCGAATTTACCCCGATTTTAACCCACCATGCACCCGAATTTACCCACAGAGTTTATCCCACCAATGCACCCGAATATACCCTGATTTTTTCCCAACAGGCACCCGAATATACCACAGAATTTACTCCCCCCCCCCTAATGCACCCGAATTTACCCAGATTTTACACCACCAAACGCCTGAATTTACCCACAGATTTGACCTATTCTACATTTTTAGGACATTTAAACAGGTAAAGGTCTCTGTCGGGGGACACAACTTTACTTCAACGTACTATTGTTAAGACGAACTTTTCAGAAAAATATTGTTATTGTAGCAATTAAAAGTCTTTTCTAGCAGAAAATGATTTTTTCTACACATTTGGAATTGCGTTTTGTTTAAATGAACAATGTTGCTATCAACAAAATTCGACAATGTTTTATCGTCATGCAGTTGACGGATTAACCGGATTTAACAAAAATAATGTGTTGCTTTGTCGCATAGTAAAACATGTGGTCTTTACATGCTAATTTTTCAGTACAAGTGCACATAACCTAGAAATGTCGATAAAAATAAGGTTTAAACTTTTTATTAGTTTAAACTTTTTCGGACGATAACGGTCTACCATATATTATTGGGCTACTGGGCTTCCGTAGTAATGCGACTTTGGACAAATGGGATTTAGACTGCTGGACTTAATTTTATAGGTCGGCCCCAAACTGGAAATGATTAGATGTTTGAACGTCTCTTATAGATTTAAATTATAATTCGACAATCATTTTCAGAAAGCGCAAAATATCGATGCTTGGGAAAATTATACAACAATGAATTTGAAGGCTGTTGTGCAGGAAATATCTACAAACTATTCGACGATGGTGTACATTTCTTCTGTTATAATGGTAAGTATGGAACACAAAGCGAGCCAAAATAACTAATATGAAAACATTCAGGAAACGCCACGGAAATATCATACTTCAAGAAGAATTAGTAGAAAACCAAGGTAGTACAAGTAAGAAACAAACACACAAAATTAAAGAAAGAGAAATTTTATTGATTATTTACGCTTTTTAAACGAGATGCGTTCTCGTCCCTATCTCATCGGAGGGCGCTAGCCCAAGACATGCATCGAGTTTCAAAACACTTTAAATAATTGCTGTTTTGTAACATTGTGACGTCATGTTATTTACTAAACAAGGTCTTGACAGCGTGAGCTAATCTGTATTGGGTACATCGGTTTCATTTACGGAAGAAAGCCCAAGATAAAAAGGAAAATACCGCAAAATAGCGATAATTACCGTCTCCCATTTGAGACGGTATACATTATCAAATCAAATGGTTCAATAAATCTATAAATATTTTTGTCATATCACAGTTGTGGATGCAGGAGGGGGGGTAAGGGGGTACGCCCCCCCCCTTTTCAAAAAAGGAAAGGAAAAAAAAGAGAACAGGGAGGGTAACAACCAGCGCCAAAGGCAAAAATGTAATCCCCACTCGTCCTCGCCATAAATTAATTCATTAACGGTACTAATTCGTTTATTATGATATCTCAGTTGTATACTGTACCAAAAAAACGTTACGCCTTAGAAGGTAAAGTATGGTTGTTTAGATAGCCGTAGCTGGATTTGGTATAACGTTTTGGAATTTTAATGATAAAAGCTCAACAACATCTTTATCTTTTGGATTTTAAATTACGTTGGGTTGAGCGCTACTGATGAGTCTTGACTAGACGAAACGCGCGTCTGGCGTGGTAAATTATATGAACCTTGGTATCTTTGATGGCATTTTATTATGAAGCTGTTCGTTACACACTATTAACCATGCATCAAATACATCACGATTTCACTGTGGTGATTTTAACAAAGATTCCCGGTTCTAGTCATATTTAGAAAACAAAGTTTAATGATATAATTTATAAATCTCAATCTTTCAGGGACTATAATTCCAAAAATAGCAACAGCTGAAATTCCGGAGTACAAATCAACGAGTGGATTGACATATTCCTGGTTAGAAAACACTGCAATTAGTATATCCGAAGATCAAATATCACGCATGACCTTATTAATGATGTCGATCATTATTTCAAAAGATTTGATAAATTAGGCAGGACAATTTCAGATTGGTAGCATTATACTGTAGGTATATACACAACTAATAATTGTTAATGTAATTTTTAATAATTATTATATAAATGGTGTATTGTTCAAGAAGTTAACATATCTTGTGTAACAGTCTTAAATGGCTATAATGACTGACAAGCTGATTAACAATTGTGTTCCTTCTTGACATCTGTTTAAATGTTTTATATTTAGCAAAAACTTTTGATATTGTAGTTTAATTTCACAAAGTTTTAATGTAACACAAAAGTTACACCGGATTGGTGTTTGATATAACTGGTTTTATATCTGCCTAATTGTTTTGCATTTATGCCAGTCTTTAAACAGTGTAATACGATGTAATAATTTAATAAATCAGGCTTTATATGTAAAGTGATACTGTTTATTTTTCTATGTTCGAAGATAGTACCGGGTCTTTCTTACGTTTTGTAGTTTGAGTAAATAACTGATAGTCTGATACTCTTTATGTTGTTATGGACGCAAACGACACCATTTTGTAATGGCGGCCATTTCACCACACTCCCCCTAAACGTCAACTTAGTCAACACGAGAATATCATGTGTATTTGGGGATTTTGTAAATGCTCAAGAATATAGTGACAATAGGGGTTCGTTTGGGAGACATTATGTGTTGGCATCCCAACACAATCAGCACTAGTTACAATTAAATCTTTCTCCGGCTCCCCCTTTTTGTTATTGGTCGCTGCGTGGTAAAGTAGCGAAATAGCGAAAAAAAAGGGGAGTCAAGTGAAAGATTGAATTTTAATTAGATTGGTTCAAATTCAATTTACACGTATTTTAAATTAAACTCCTGCAACAAGTCATATATGTATATAATTGGAAAAAGTGTGTCACAAAAACTTACAATAGAATCTGAATAAGAACATCAAGCGACGGTCAGAAAAAAAAACTACCATTCCACAGTGCATTTTAACTGAGACGGTACGAAACTAGCAACAATTTCCGACGCGAATTTTCGGTTTATCGTCTGCTCGGACCACATGTGCTCAACATGAAATGAGAAATTCTTTGAAATCAATCGGAAAAGTGTTTAAATAATCTTTAACATGCTCTGATCACACTTGAATGGACACCGACAACTTTATGCCCTTGGTCGGACGGTCTGATCACACTCATCCGCATCGTCTTTTAATAAACAATTATTATTATTATCATCGATCGTGCATCAATCAATATACACGTGCCAATATACGTCCACATATGACGATGGTCTCCCCGGGAAAGAATTAAACCGCGATAATATAAAGCTAAGTCACATGGCATAATTTCAACAACTATTATTTTTATATAATAAATTCCGTATCAAGCATTCCTAACAGTACAGAAAACACACAGAATTACAAAACAAACAGTTAAACAAAAACAAAAAAACAGAAACAGAAACAAAAAAAAACAAAAAAAAAAACGGAAGGGGAGGTAGCTCAGTGTATTATGTAAATTGACATTATTACGGGTGGGGGGGGGGGTCTTCTTCACCCCGTTATAGCCAATGTTCTGTTAAAATAAATACTGGATATTTAGTCATCTACATGCCGAGAAATAACCGTCCGAAAACCAAGTATTATGTAAGTTATTATCGTATAAATCACTCTGCCATGTGTTAAATGTGTTCTTACAAGACCTTTCCTTTTCTTAAACCTTCACAACTCATAAAACAATTACATCAGAGGGAAAAAACAGATAGAAAATGTATTTCCCCGTGGGGTAACGAACACTTATAGTCTTGCTACAGATAAGCATTATGTATGTTAATTAATAATGATGACCGCAGCGGGATAGCTTTGAATAAAAAACTTGGGGCTATTTTCGGCATGATATTGAAGGAGTGTCTTAAAAATACAATACACAATCTTCTTTAAAGTATACAACGTTTATTGGTTTAATATTTAAACAAAATGAAAGAAATGAGGGGCAACAGTTGGCAACTAACGGGAAAATTCAGCATTAAAGAGGACTGATGTTTTGACGCCATCTTGTTCAATCCTATTAACTGGGTATGTCGGTAAAGTGAAATCCTCTTGTAGGTTTAAAAAAGAGGATGTTCACTGTAGCCGATACCAAAGCCTAAATTTTCCTTCAGTACCCAATACTGTACAATTTTACATGACAGTCAATGCTTTGTTACTGTCCTGGATATAAAATGGTCGCTAGACGTTATAATTAACTATTTAATTAAAATATCAATCAATCCGTTATTTTCAAAATATGCTCCTAATATAAAGAATTTTAACCGAGTGGTTGATGAACCATAACTGCTGTGAAGAAATTCTGCTAGAAATATTTTTTTTTATGCAAAAGAAATATCGCGCTACTTTCGGATCTGTTCAGTTCCACGCTTATGTTTGGAAAGCCTTACAACTGACCTTATCATGGAAGTAATCTAATTTTGATGTAATAGTAATTTGATTTTTCTCAAAATATTTGGACACTTGTATGTTACTGGAGGTTATCTGGTCCTCATGTCTTGATTAAGACTGTCATGTTTAGCTGACTGTATCATTAAGTGCACTATATTTTATATAAAATTTAAACTTGATATTGTTTTCATCGAAATTGTTAATTGTTTCTAAACTAATTTCTTGTTAAAATGTCATGATCATGGGTTTAATCAAACAAACTGAGATGAGATCCGTTAAGAAGTCAATGTTCGGTTTAAATTAAATTTGACGTAATATTATACAAGTCCTTTCACACAGTATACAATAAAACAAAATTGTATTAATCATAGGACTAGTACGGGTAAACTCGCTTCCACAACAACAGCGTATATGACAAACCGCGTTCTGACGTTCTCAACTTAACGTGTGTTGAATTACATTCCATATACTGTAAATAATCTCGGAATTCTTTCCTTTTTACCTACAATGATAGCCTCTCTTTTTAATATTTCCTTAGTAAAAAGCTCTATAGAGCTTGTAATATGTTGTATATTGTTCCGAATGAAAAAAAAAAGCTTTCGTATTCGTATTCACCCGACTATGAAATCGAGTCTATGTAAAGCAGAGATCTAGCTAACCATAAAAATTGTTTTGGATTGCTACATTTTAGGTGTTCATTTTTATTGAGGACATTACGTCAATAATGTAAGAATTCCCTTAGTAATTCACGGAAGTAGATGCATAGTTAGTGTAAATATACGGACATCTGACCATGTTATAAACACAGAAAGTCAGTGTTAGTTATTAGCCCTCAGGGCCAATATCGATATTAAGCCTATAGAGAACATAGCAAAAAGAGAATAGGGCAAATATCGATATAAGCCATTGAGACATATATTCAAATATGTGATCAATAGAATATTATATGGGCATTTCCATATTGGCACTGTTGTGGATAATATGGGAGTCTCGGGACTGTCAATATGGAAATGACAATGTAATAATCTATAAATAACCAGTTTTCCTAGCATCGGTCTGAGGTTTTTTTCGGGCAATCCGGCTCCTCTCATATAAAAACTGAACGCCGCGATATAGTTAAAACACACTGAAAGTGGCATTAAACACCCTTAAAACAAACAAATAAAACAAAAACATAAAAGTCAGTTAGCATGCATGCTAGAGGAACTACCATTACAATTACTGCTCTACAATTTCGAACATGTTTTGTTTTTTATCAATGTTTAAATGGCATTAGCCGGATTTCGTATCACATTTCAGAAATTTGGTAATAATATCTCCTCAACATTATAAGTATTTAGCCTTCAAGTATGTTTGGTTTGAGAACAACTATAATGAGTCCAGATATATAAAACGTTCGTAAATTTGTATAATCTTGGTATCTTTTATGACATATAAAAACTATACGGAGACTATTTTTCCAGTTTTATTGTCTGACTTTCCACCTGACATTTTAAAAAGAAAACTACAAACGGCATTGTACAACTTTTACTAAATAAATCGTGAAAACTTAATTTGTACGAAAATTGTTAACTTTTTAATTGAGTGTCGAGTCAGCAAACAGGATATAGTAAGTGGGATCAAACGGACTGAGGGAGTGGAATCAATGAGTGAGATAAAACGGGTCTGGAGTATTGGGATGAGATGGGACTTCTTGGGAGTGTAATCGAACGGTACAGTCGGAGGGGATAGATCGAAATTAACGGGACTGGGTGTGTGGAATCAAATTAGGAGAGTGGGACAGGACTACATGCAGGAGTGGATTAAAAGTTTCTTTGTGTAACACTACTAACGCTTAATAACACCAGCGACCTAATGTATGGAATATGCCCTTTTTCCATTTATTATAATAAAGTTAGCCTTACCAGCTATACTGTACATGCATTTGTGAAAAAAATCACGTGATCCATATGAACAAACCAATCTCAGATGGTTGTTGAGCTTTCAGAAGAAAATATTATAGACAGCACATTAATGAATTTAAAAGAAGACATAAATAATTTTGAAACTGATAAAATTGAAGTGTTTAATTTTTAGATAACATAATGTCAGACACATTTTTTGCAATCTCAGAAAAGCTGTATTGTTCGTATTTTGTGACGTCACCAACACATTAAAGAAAGACGCCACGTCACCAATGGGATGCAGAGGAAAAGTGTGCGTGATGAAGTAACGTCATGAACCATTAAATGTGCGATGCTCGCATTTAGGCTGTGCCTATTTTCATACATCTTTGCTAGCTAAGTGTTACGATCATGTCCCCCTCCTCGAGAGGGGGGACCTGATCGTATCACTCGAGAGGGGGATCTGACCGTAACACTTGGCTAGCGAAGATGATATTTATATTATTTTTGCAGTTATGTAGAAACTATTGTGAAAGAGCAGTAACTCTGATATACCAATGTAAAAAGTGAAAACAAACCAAACAAACTAGACAGAGATAAACAAATTCGATAACCAGAAATTGTGATGTACTTCACGTTTCTGAACTTGCCCTTTAATTGTTGGAGCAAGAACTATACCGAACACCACAGAAGCGAGCTATACGGTTACATACGTGTGTGTAAAATAGTAACGTGAAGAATTATAACAAAGAACAAATCCATTTCAGATGGTTTCGTTGCTTTCGGAAGAAAATACTGTGGACAAGCAGTAAAATGAATATACAGTAGACAAAAACAATTTTGACATCGATAAAATTTAAGTATTGATTTTTTTAAATAGCTACCAAAAATGTCAGACAAATTTAAAAAATGCGACTCGTAACTTTTTTAGTTTACACATAGAATAGCTGACGAAGAACCTTTATACATATCAATTTGAAGAAAGAATAATCAATAAATGTAGAACGACATATAGCGTCTCGGCTACAAAATAAACATCCTCACAAGTCAGGGTTTCTGTGTCCACATGTGTCCACGAAAAATGTGGACACAGAAACCCTGACTTGTAAGGATGCAAAATAAAATGCGTATACATTTTGTGTAAAAAGTAATTTGGAGACAACATTCTAAACCATGCACCTTTTTGCAGGTTGGCAATTTAACAGTGTGAGTGGTAAAAAAACCCAACATGCTAGCGCCATACAAGGCGCACAATTTAATTTCGACATTTCGCGAACTAACAATTTCCCGTTCATCGATAGCAACATGACAGCAGCACTTGTGTACATTTCACAACTTATACGATATTCTAGATCCTGCGATCGATATTCCGATATTCTAGATCGCTCACCGCTGTCGACTACTAAACTATTCAAACAGAGGTTTGTTGGACCTAGGTTGATGTTATCGCTCCAGAAGTAATATACCGTCACCATGACTTATTTGATCGTTATGAGAAGTAAATCTCTCAAATACGATCAGACATTTTCGCTGAGTCATAGGTAGTGTTTCCTTTTCCTGGATTTGAGTTTTTCCTAGAAATGACAATAAGTAACTTGATGGGTGTTTAATTAAAGACAGGCACTACTTTCTCGTCTGAAGAACCTGCGTGTACCTATGGTTTTTATTGGGTTCGGGTTACTCACTTTCTGTTAAGTGTTTTTGGTTTTTGTTTTGCGTTGAATATGTTAGTCTAATTGTCCCTCAAGCTTCGGCTCTTGTTGTTGGGTCGGTTTCCTTAGCTTTTTTTCTTTGAAAAAAAACCAGATATGACCTGTTTTGTAAACATATTTATTTCATAATATAAGTTACCGGTAGGATTCAGAAGTTGCTTTTCTGGTCTGTCACCTAAGGTAAATATTCAAACATTAGCAGGTAGATATATCTTAAGCTTCTATTATGACAGGAAATAAAGGTTTAATGTTAAAAGGGGCGGGGGGGGGGGGGGGGTGAGCAAAATGCAAGTACAAATACACGCAAATGTGGGTTAATTGCAATGGGAAAATCTATACAGAAAACCTTTAAGATTTCATTATTCATTTTGAGTTTGATGAAAAAATGTGTTCTCGTCGGTACGTTGGTTAGATCCAAACAAGAACAAGTTAACATTAACTGGAAGAGGTAGACTTGCCAAAGACTTACGTAAATCATGTTTGATGTTGTTGTAGAGGACAAGACAGGAGAAAGGGTCAATTTGAAAGCGCCATGTCTCATCGATCATGTACATGTTGTAAAACAAAGCAAAAACAAAAGTTCGTTGGGAAAAAATTAAACTGAAGAACAACAGTAAGTCTTTCCACTCTTCAAGCAATACGCCTTTAAACAAATTGAAATTAATAGATTTTGCTAAAAATTCAGTATAATTAAATAGACATGTACCCCGGGAGTATGAAACATGTCATATGTTGACAATCCTTTGGAACCAATATCAAATCATTGATCTCAACAACTAGGCGTTGAACAATTACAATAAAATGTCTTAATTTCGATTTCATATAAACACTTGCAACAAAACAAACAAATACTGTGTTTGCAAATTGTTTATTTTCTTCGTACATTATAAATCTTTGCATTTTAATGATTTTGGTGCAAATTAAGATACAATCTTTTATCTTATTTAGCGTTACAATGCTCTGTTCTACAATCAAAATGCACACAGTACAATATTGACATGTGCAAGTAGGACTGCATAATAACAATATAAGTAGGAAATAATATATTTCTTTTGCTATGCACATACAGATATTTCGGGATTTCCAGATGTTGGAAAACAACAATTAGTCCATAAAACATTAAAACTATTTCAAAACAGAAAATAACATTTTTTATTTAGTTAGGTCGTATATTGTATCGTATTTTTGTAAATTTTTATCCTGTGACATAGACTTTTAGGTCCTTAAAACTTACTTTAATCTAATCTCTAGGAAGATATTATTTTAATATACCCCCACCCTTTTTGTCATATCGTTAGACAATCAATATATTGCTAAATACGTAGCAATTTCTATGTTTTTGTCTCGGTGAGACCAAGTCTATTTAAATGATTCATTTATAGCCAGCGCAGCTCGTGAGCTCTACGGCAAAAATTATGTGTATCAGAAAATATTGAATTTGTATCGTCCGGAAGTTGATATCGTCAAAAAAACTGTCACAAAATGAATGAAGAAGAGCACTAAAATTAATTTTAATGGAAGACTTAAAAATAAATTTGACGTCGATAAAAAAGTATATGTTCTATTTAAAAATAACAACAAAAGTTTCATACACTTTTTTTTGCAACTTGAAATCTTTAAAAAACTGACAATCATATGTGACGTCACTATTACAAAGAAAGACGTCACGTGACCACCGAAATTTAGAGGCACTGTTAGGGTGTTCGGAAGTAACGTGAATTATGAAATGCACATTATATATAAATAATGTAAAGTCCTGTTGCAATGAAAATAATATTGGGTTAACAATAGATTATTTGCAAGCTTGTTTCCGTTAGAGATTTATTTTAAAAATTAAAGTAGCGCGGTACCAATGTTACACAAGAGGAATTTGCATATATTTTAATCAGGACAATGTTTTGACTGTAGAAATTTGTACAAAATAATGTGTCGAACATGTTTATCGTAATTTAAGAAAATTTGTCATTCTTTACATTAATTTCATTTTGTTAATTTAACTACAATTTTGGTAAGATAATCAATTATTTATTTGTATACAAACGCGAAAAACTAAATTTTCCTACTTTATTTACTTCAATATTTATCGCACAAGTGACTTTCTGTTTAACTCCCGGACTTGGGAAAAAGAATTACTAGCTGCGCATTCGTGCATTCGTAGCTATTTGGGTCCGAAATTGCTATCATACATATAGTAAAATTGATTTGATGTTTTAAATTTTATTTATTTCAGTCCTTAGCTGTAAAGGTCTGTTATGAAGACTTTTCTCAACGGAAAATGGATGGGCTGAGACTGTCTGTCCAAAAATGTTTTAGGTTCAGTATGATCTGCAGGCATTGCATCTTACGAAAATTTTTGTATAAGGGGTCATCCATAATTGTCAACATTTTTCACGAGTTTGCAAAGAGCACTATAGGGTGGAGGGGGTTTAAATTTCAACATTTTTTCGATACGTTCTTTAAACTTCCGGTAATGTGGATGTGCAGACTTGCAAAAAAATGTTGACGTACTCTTTTGGAGGGAGGGGGTTTTCAAAAAGAGTGCTCTTTACAAACTTGTGAAAAATGTTGACAATTATGGATGACCCCAAACTTAATAGATAGATTAGATAAATAGTTGACATTATTTTTTTTTCATTCATAAATTGTTGACTTTTGACTTAGTTACTTCTTGTTGACGCTGCTAACTATATTTGACCATATGTATAAATACATGATAGTGGAATAAAGTATTAAGGTACTCGTAAAATTAATGAACAAATTAAAACTAGGAATTGTGTGCAAAAAAAAAAATAAAGGACTACATTGTCTGTGCTTGAATTTGGCAATGCCTACTCCATATCAACTTCTGAACTAAATATTATCAATCCCACACCGTCAACAAGTTGTTAGTACACAAAGTACATGTATATAAAAATGTAATACATAGTTGTTATTAACAAACTCTGTCTTGTGTATCGTACACAGGGGATGAATGTATTATTTTTCTATCTTGTATATGTATATGTTGTCGTAGGGTAATGTACGTGCTTTTTGTACACGTGGCAATAATTGGTTATACATGTTGGTGTAATTTACCATCTTGTATACAAGCAAATTGCAGTATTTTTGCCATCTTTCCTATTTTACACATGTTGCAATTCTTTGCTCTTGTATATACCACGTAGTATATACTTACATACAGTTTCTATAGGCTATACACTATATGTATTTGCAATATCGTAATATGTGTGGGAAGTCTGTATTCCTCTGTATCAGTATTTTGCTCTCTTGTAATTGTATGAGTAATTTGCCGCTTACATGCCTACCTGTATGAGTAATTGCATTTATAAACTAACATTAAGTTATGATTCTGCTGAATCATGACGTCATAACTTATACAATAAACATAAAGGTGAATATGCTAACGTTACAAAAAACACTATTACAATTTGTATAAAATAGAAATTAACACCTTTAAAACTCGTGCAGGTCTATATACATGCATGATATTGACGTTTAAAAGTGTTATATATGTAAATGTTTCAAATATTTGCAGTAATCCCGGCCTTTAAGTACAATAATATGACTCGCCTAAACTGTTCAATAAATGTATCAGTATGTTATACTGATTTCAAGATTAGATGTATCCTATCACGTGCTTTTTTTAGGGTACTTTTCTCAACGCAACGTCTTTTAACATCGTGTGAACGGCATAAAACTCAGTCCCCTTCCATAAATTTATGTTCAGTGTGGCCTTTGCACATCACATCAAAGGTTTCGTTTTGCATCGTCTTTTTTTTATACCATCCCATTCGTGTTAAATGTTGACGCTTTCTACTAAAAGTGCCCTAAATTTTTAATGAAATTACGTGATCGGCATTACAATTTTCTCTTCTTTTAACGAGAGTGAATATATCTTGAAAACCACGAAATGAATAAGGACTGCAAAAGGGTCATGTGAACTTTGTAAGATATTGTCCAGAATTAATATTAATTAAGTATGGCAATATGTATACTCAATCAAACAGGAATTAAAGTATATGCTATTTTGGGGTTTCTAACATGTATAATAGTGTTGATTATCTCTATCTGTTTTACCTTTCCATCAGGCGAAGATAAGCTATCAACTTGAAGCCCGAATAACTTTGATAACAAGGAAAGTTTATTTTGCAATATTTGTGCCTTAGGCAACTCACGTGAGGCAACTGAAGGACTATGCACTCCCAAAGTGAAATTATATAAAAAGCACAAATAAACAAACAAACAAACAAATTGTTTGAGGGAGTTAAATACTTCTGCATAAATTTGTTACTTCCTTGTGCGAAGTAGGAACTACTGGTACATTTTTTATAGATGAAAGTGACTACTGCCGCTAACATTTTTACAATCGTTCAGAACAAACCATTTTATTTGTCATTTTTAAGCAGACGAAGATCAATTTAATCAATGAAACGAATTTTAGATACGGATATAGATGGGAGATACTCCAGAAAACGTCCATGCTTTGTAACATTAATAAAAAATTAAGAAAAAGGAACGCCATTTCGAAATATGACTTATTTCTATGTGTTACCCGCAGGAATATGGAACAGCTCACGTCAAGATAGCAAATATAATTGCACAAAATTATACGAAATTTCACTCCAATAAAATATTGAATTATTTTCAGTATTTTCCAGTGTCACAATGACATAGGTTAAATTGATATCGTAAAATATAAATTATTTGTGACTGTTTCGTAGAAAGTTTTTTATAAATCTAATGATTTATCCCATGTTTCTAAACTTAAAATGGAGGTAATTAGTTTTGTTGTTACCAGCTTGAAAATGGCAACATTGAGGTGTGCTTTTTAACTACACGCAACTCAAAGTGGAATATAACAATTACAGGAATTTCACTTGGCATACAATTTGATATTCTCTTTTAATGGTTAACAGCCTAGGGAATAAAGGACTCAGACCATTTATGCAATTCTGTATTACCCGTTAATAGTTTTACCTGTTATATATATGTTATTGTGTCCTTCACAAAGTTATGCAATCTTGCTTCAAATATTTTAAAAGACTAAGAACAAATAAAGTACATAAATAATGTTGAGTTCGTATTATTACATCTTATTGAATATCCTGTATATAAGTGTCTAAAATACATTTAAAAATTACGTTAAACATAAATTTAAAGATCATTCGTATCACAATATAATCAGACTAATTTACATAATCGTATTAAAAACAGGTATATGCCACAATTTTCCTGGACAGACACTTCTACCGTTCAATATATCCATTTTATGTAATAGTAACAAGTGCCCGTTATTAATATAGAGTTATTTAAAACAACTAAAAGATGATATAACAATTAAACTAAAATACAATTTGAATCATTTACATTATGAAGAATAAATGACATTAATGTTACAAGATATTAAATATTTCCGAATAACAATGTCAGTCCTCAAAATGTTGAATCTGTTAACTGGCATATCATATAAAGGCTACTGTATTTAGTCTCCTCCTAAGCGGTTGATATAATCTGTTATATTCCGTCTGTTAATATAGTCCATGTAGTTACCATCTAATAGTCTTTTGCCATTGTTAGATACCATCCAGCATTCAACTTTTGAATTTGTTGCCAGGTTTAGGCGTCGCCCAAGTGATGCCATAACTTTGCGCGGCTTTCGGGTGTTACCATAAACTTTTAACTTGCCACGAGTTCGTCCGTTCTTTAGAATCTTTTTCTTTTCTAGTAAAACTTTTCTGTGTAAAAATTGTCCTGTAATATGCATTTCAATCATATCACTATATGGTAAAACATATCATGCGTTTTCAAGTAATCTATACAGAAACTAATGACAATGCAAAATATTTATAGTTAAGCAAAGTAATGAAATAAAAAATAGTGAATATAATCTAAACATTTTTAAATGTAGTTCAGACCCTTGAATGACATTCGTCTTAGTGTATCGTTATTAAAAAACCTCCAAAATACGATCAGACCTTGAGCACATGAGTACCTGTCTTGTATATTTATTGGGTTCGGGTTATTTAGTTTTGGTTTTTTATATCGCATCTTTGTCATGTGGCTTTGACACTGCCCTAAAGTTTTCGATAATTTATTATTCAGTTTTCTTACATGTAACTAGAACTCGATGCAACATCCGAATAAAAAGTGAAATTTGTGTCATATTCACAAGCAACTAAACAAGAAGCATCAATTACTTTGAAAGTAACCTGTGGTCAATTTCCGTCTTGCTTGGTAATCAATAATCCATATAGTTTATTCTGTGGTTCTATTAAAACTTTGGCATAATAAAAATACAATATAATAAATTATCCACTTATACAAAAACATGAATTTTGATTTTTATCAGCACCTTGGCTAGATATGCATGTGAAATACATGCTGTTCGCAATGAAAGCATTTTTTAAAAGTTGGAAAGGCAGTATTACATTATTACAAAGAAGTGTCGATACAATTTATATTTTAAAATATTCGGAAAATGTGTTAAAAAGTAGTAATTAATGCACTTTTAAAAGTAAACAACTATGAACTGCATTTGTCGTGCTTAATTAATTTTCCTCATCAAATAATACAAGAGTAATTGTAAGTAAAAAAGATACATTTACCTAATAAACCATGTGTAGATTTGGCAGAAAATCCTTTGTCTTCTACTATATAAAAACCAAGGAAGTCTACTTTTCCTGAGCGTTTTTGGGATTTCGTTCTCAGATGCCTCATGACTAGCAATGTTATTCTGTTCGGAAACATTACGACTATCATTTCACCTGTACCATCCGTAACTATTTTCGTTTTGTATGACGTAATTGTTTCTGACGACACCCATTTATGTACATCTCCATTTAGAATCCACCGTTCTGGCGTTATGCTTATGTGTGTTCCTTTTCCAGATATAATAATACTTCCGAGATAGGTTTTTAGCTCTGGATTTTCATTTTCATCGTCATCGTTTTTCTTTCGATTGAAAATCTTTTTATTAGACACAATAATGCCATTTACTACAATTCCTGGAACACAATATCGTAAGATAGGTATTATTACGTGTAACAAATACATCTTATTTGGTGTAATAAGCTTAAACATTCAAACTATGCTCTTCTGATATTGTATATATTTAGTATACTCCAAACCAGCGATATCTTTGTTTTATACAACTAACGCAAGATAACCAATTAAAAGAAATTGAAAATTAAACATAACCAGTGGAAGTTTTATCATCAGCATAATCTTTAAAACACAATGGTAGGCATATTTCAACCAAAAAATGAAATAAATGCTTTAAACTTTTATCTTGTTCTGTGTTTGTTAGCAAGTTGTGCAATTAAAGTTCAAACATGTGCAATAATTAAGAAGTCGGTGACGTTTTTTTAAATATAAATGAATATTTGTATGAAAACAATTTCCCAGTAGCAAAAAACTTTGAATATTCGGGTCAACAGAACACAATGTTTTAGTTCAAAAAAGCCATTACAATTGGTTAAAACATCATTAGTTTAACTAAATAAACAAAAGCTAAATCAGAAATGTGCATTATGTGCAAAGTTTATTTAACGTACCTGACACCTCATCTCTGACCAGATTTATTATATCGCCTGGTATACCCATGATGTCAAAACAGATAGATGTATCTATACCTTTCATGTGTACTATAAAATGAGGGTCGTTGTCAACTACAATTAGATACAGAAGTTTCATAAAAATTATGTTTTCTTTAAAATTATTTTATTTTTTAAGATTGGAATAAGTACGAAACTCGACCAATCAACAAAACTTAAAAAAAAACTCTAGCACTGTTATCAATAAAGAATTCTGCCAAATCTTGCTAAGGCCATCGACCTCTATCAACTTCGAAATTTGATTATATTTAACTGTACGCGCATGACGTATTGCATTTGGCAGTGGGAAAATTAATATGAAAATTAGATAGGAAACCAACAGGAGAACAAGCAAAATGTCAAATCCAGAAAGAGGGAAGTCAGCGAAATGTCTGACCGTATCTGAGAGAAAGACTTACCATAAACATATATTGAGTCAAGGTTACTTTTAAAGGGATAATATCATTTGAGTGTACTACATACCCTTTATTAGCTTAAAAGTCAACAGCAGTGTCGCGTTTAGAAAACTGAAATACAAATCGCAAGATCTACAAAACGTATAATTTGTGAAATGTAAACACCCTAACGGTACTGCCGAAATGTTGCTATTGAATAGGAAATTGACAATTGTGAAGTTCTTTCTAAAAGACATCTAAGTAAGGTGTTTTGTTTATGGCTAATTTAAAGCTTGCTAGGATATATTAAATGTCTATAGTCACTAACTAAATCTATATAGCGAATGGGAAATTAAAGGTGTGTGCAAGTGCCTTTCTTTCTTCTTCAATAGGCCTTCAAGGAACCCATCTTCATTCGAGTACAAAGAACTGTCGTAGAGGAAAGGAGCAGATTAGTGCACTATTGAATGACAATAATCTATTGAAAACACGTCCTCCAAACACGACAAATTCTAACAATAATTAAACAATCCAATCGGAGACAAGCATATTTAAAGACAAAGTAAGTATCATAAAACAATTAATCTTTTATTGAGGGAGACAACATGACGGAGAGGTAGAGCCGGCTGAAAACTTAAAAATTGGTTCTTTGATGTCTAAAAACACTAAAAACATATTTTGACACCCAGTTACAACGTAAAATATATAACGCTAGACCGTGATATGGTTGTATCTTGTTTGACCAAGTTTCACCAAGTTTAATCCAGTAAATATTGATTCATATTCTCTTTATGCATACCAAATGTCGGAGCTGCTCCAGCCATGGCTTGTGATTGTGGAATGTTGTTGCTCCAGAATGAATAAGGATCATCGGATGCCTCAAACGCACCATCTGAAATTTATAGAAACATTCACAAACTATACAACTCTTTTCATACTACGTAAATCCTTTAAAGTTGTAACTTTAAAATAGTCAAGTAGTTTCTTATATCAACGATAAGTCAGAAAAATCTGAACGAAAATTGGTCTTCAATACATCTGTTACAAATAATATAAATTTAATTAATCTGTATCTCACCATTAGGATCTATGACGTTGTTATGTTCCCTGTTCGTTGGAGTAGTTATTACCATTGATGTCAATGGAGTTACAAAATTATACTGAAATAAATTTAAATATATTTTAGGTAACTTTATGCAATACATTGCCAACTAGAATTCAGAACATTTTACGAAAAAAATGCAGCTTCTTCGGAATAAAAATGCCCTTTTCATTGATCAGAGACAATTTAACCGGTGTGACTTTTTACCCAAACTTACCCAAACATAGCCAAACTTACCCAAACTATACCCAAACACACATTAATATAACATTTTTTGCATTTCTATAATATTTAAACATTTTGTATACTATATTTTTGATGGAAAATGTTATAAAAGTGAAGTTAACATGACAATTTTCGCTGTTATAGTCGATCTTAAAAAGCCCCTTATGATCGTGAAAAATGAATACCCAAACAATCATTAAAATGACATTTTTTTATATTAAATAATGAATATTTAGTAGAAATTGCAATTTTAAAACAAAATTAACCAAAAATAATTAGAGATCGAAAGAATTGTGTGACCACGCACTGCAGTCCTTTGATTTCTTGATTTTAGAGTGAACAATGTGGTGCGAACAATTGCATATTATATATACACTTCTGACAAGGTGATCTTATTGATTAACAATTATTACTAAACAAGTTTAGCTTTTCTAAAAAGCTAACCGTCTCTTAGCTGCATTACAAATTTTATGGATTTATTAAAGTATCTGGGGTTTTTTGTAATTTATATGTAAGATAGGTAAACAATGTACATGTATCTTGTAAGGACATTGTTTACGCTAACCTATTATCCAATGGTGCTTGAGAGATTTAAATGCCTGTCGTCACTTCACACGTGCTTTTTAAAAAATAATTAAACAAAAGTTGACTCCCTAAACAACAAATGTTCAAAATTAGCGGTAAAAATATGTTTTGTTAAATTTGCATCAATATCAGAACGAAAATAAAGATACAGAACATATAATTTTTTCCTAACCCCAACAGCTTTAAAAAGTAGGGAGATTTTGGTACAATGTTTACCTTTTAATTGTTCACTGACCAATGCATTGAATGACATAGAAGTCAATATGTGGAACATAACATTACTACACTTAAATACTGATTAACGAAAATAAAGTTATAGAACATATATTTTTTTCCAAAACAGCTTTATAAAGTAAGGAGATTTTGGTACAATGTTTACCTTATAATTGATCACTGACCAATGCATTAAATGAAATAGAAGTCAATATGTGGAACGTAACATTACTGCACTAAAATACTGATTACAACCCCGATTCAACCTAAGAATATATCGAAATTTCAGTACTCATACTAGTGCAATCCTGACGTAAACCAATGAAATGACAAAAATATTTATAGATTTAGTAAACCACCCAATCAAGTAACAGAGAGTCATTTACTCCGAAGACTGATCGTCATTTGACTATGTATATACGGAGACGGTAATAAACATTAAAGTAGTAACTGGCTGAATTTGAAGTATTGTTTTTTATTTTTATTTTTTTGTTTAAAAAAACTTTGAGGTAGGATATTGTGCCTACAAATTTAATATAGCAACTACAACTTTGTTACCATTGATAAATTAATCAAATTGAGTAATATATGAATTCATATAAATATAATTGCATATGTGCATTATTTTAAAATTAATTTCTATTTTCACGCTTCATGTTTACCTTATTCTGGAATTTTATTGTAAAAAGAGCACTGATCGCACATGCGCCACAAAACTATTGTGGATTGCGGCATGTGTGGTTGGATATAACCTTTATTCATTATTACTACTTTCTGTGATATTTATACGTGATTGTCATGTGTTATACTTACCATGTTTTATTAAACTGAAATTTAATATGGAATAAATGTGCATTAAAATTTTTGTTGTTGTTTATTTAGTACCAATAATGTCATTTTAATGAGCGTTTGGGTAATGCATTTTTCTCGATCATAAGGGCTTCAAAAGATTGATTTTTAACAGCGAAAATTGTCATGTTAACTTCCCTTTTATAACATTTTCCATCAGAAATATAGTATATAAAGTGTTTAAACATAAAATAAAAGCAAAAAATGTTAGTCTAATGTGTGTTTGGGTATAGTTTGGGTAAGTTTGGGTATGTTTGGGTAAGTTTGGGTAAAAAGTCACATCCCCAATTTAACTGGCTAGATAATCACGATAGGTTAGGTTTAGGGCATAATAACAATTTTTAAAGGTGAAAAAACCGATAACAAAAAAGAAAAACTCGGAAACAAAAATAAGTGTAAAGTAGTAAGGAGTGAAATAAATTGAACTAATTTAAGTGGATTAAAATAGCTAACTTATACAAGTCAGCAACCTTTTTGTTTTCAATATCTGAGTTGTCTCTCTTACATCCTGTCGAAAGATAAGAAACCGAGTGACAAAAAAATTGTGGTTGTAGGAAAAATAAACGTTCGGAATTGTAAAATAAAATCTATAATGATCATGGCCGTTCTTAAGCAATATATATTAAATCTAAATAAAATGCTTAATCAACAAACTATTCTGTCAAGTTTGTCTTCAGATGGCGGATAGTGGATCTCCTAGTTATTGGTTATCAGAATTTATATTGATGGGATGTCTTCGTATCATTGTGGGTGAAATGTTTGCCACGATCTTTGGACGTTAAGAACCCCTTTGTAGACGTCGATAACATTAGACTTATTGTAGACTAACAAAAGGCCAAATTCGCCGTCACTTCCAAACGCTTCATCCTTTACAGTGTCGAAATTTGTCCAATTTAATTAAAATTAAATCTTTCATTTGCTCCCCCTTTTTGCTATGGTCGCTGCTTACAACGCAATAACAAAAAGGGTGGAGCAAGTTAAAGATTTAATTTTAATTAGATTGGAAATTTGTCCAAAGGTATATCCTATTTTGTATTGGAGAAGGTTAACTTTTACAAATATATCATCTATTTATATTGAAACAGTGAGGGATAAACTTTCGTTTCGACGTTAACAAATATGAAAAATCGCTTTGTTTATATACAATCATTTACAATTATGGACCTTCATACTTACAGCCTTGCTTTCAAAAACATAAGCTAAAGGGTATGGGTATAAAATAATTAAGATAATCCCTGCTGTGTGACTTATTTTTTATATAGTATTTAGAAAATATTGTCATAACTGATTAAGTAATTCATGTAAATTAAAAATGGATTCATAGAGGTATATTCTGATAGATAATTGCACATGTATTTGTAGTATTTAATAAGTTGAAAAAATACTTTTTCTTAAACTGGGGCCTAGGTGGACGAGTGGTCATATAGTTACTCATCACTTTTGATCACGTGTCTTTGTTTCTGTTTCGAGCCTTCCTGTGGGTTGTGTGTGTTGAAGTAATTAAATGAGCAACGAGCTTACCTTTAGCGCTAACTGCAAAGCCCTGTATTTCATATCATGCCGTTTGGTGACATTCCATTCTCGAAGTCTGTCGTTCAAAAGTTGCTTTATTGTTAAATAAACCCACATTTTTTCTGCAACATGTGAATAACTAAATCCCTCGTATTTATTTTCACTATCGGAATTTGCGCCATGTATATAAATACTTGAAGGCGACCTAAATTCCATGGTTCCGTTTAAGACACTTCCTGTCACGGCTAGTCGCAATTCTTGTACGTCTTTTGACGCTAATTTACCAGTTATTACTATTTCAGAACCTTCAAAGTAATTTGGAATTAGTGCATTTGTTATTGATGATTCAACCGCGTCCTTGCCAAGGTAATGGAATGTTAAATTAGAAATTAAAACTGATGACACCTCATCGTAAAATCCTGTTAGTTGTAGCGGAGCATCAGATGCTTCGTATATTTTTCTTGCAAATGCGTTATTTTGTGCTGACATTTTTTTTAAAAAGTTGTAGTCAGCATTTTCACCAAACGCAATACTAAATATTGGCACACCCCTAGTGTTTTGCCCTTGTATAGAATGAAGTATTTTTACCACATCTGTTTCTCCTGCTGTTGGTTCCCCGTCTGTAAGGAATATGATAACTGGTATAGTGTCTTTATCACTTGTATCATTACTTTGTATTGATTTTAGTCCTTCTAGAACCGCTCCGTTAATATTTGTCCCTGTTAAATTAAATTGAAAGCAAACATCACAACTAATACAAAATGGTACAACATACACGAAAACAACATTAAAAACAGTAGTAGAAGACCATTAAGAACATTGAACAATAGCACTAAAAGCATGTTAGAGTTTTTAAATGCAGAATCAAACCAAAATCACATTCCATGAAATGTACTAACTAAACGGAACTATATTTACTAATTTTACGATAAACCTCGTTCTAACTAAAGTTTGGATCTTTATTCCATGTGCGCTAAAGGCGGAAACTGATTAAATTATAAGAACATATCAATCGTTTGTTATTTCGATCAGTTCAATAGCTATCAATAACTATAATCGTGTTTTTTTTTCACTAGACAGATTGTGTGATACCTATTTTTAGCTAGTTCAGATATCGTTGTCTTAACCTGTGGGTGAGATTAGAATTTCACGCAACTTTCTCGCAAAATGTATTTTGATGTCAACTGTTCAGCAATAAAAATAATAAAATCGTTTGCTTTTGTTGTGTTTTTCATTTAGCCATTATAAATAGTAATATGAAACATTATATCTGTGCTCCGGCATTCAATTTGTGCACACCAGCGGTACACCCCCAAACAATAACGTTTACACAAAAATGTACTCGGGGAAAGTACTTTTATGGTAGAAAATTATATTTGTTCAAACATCTTCCTGCTAAAACTGCATTAAATTTGTTTTTAAAAATAAGTGAGAAAGAGAAACACCGGTAAGAAAGCAAGACGGAAAATCTGTTCTCTTGGGTGTCTTAGACTTTTCCCTTTTCTTTAACTTTTACGTTATATCTAAAATGCTTGACCGATGTGGAAAAATATTTCTCGTCACTAGTGAATATCTGGTTCACATTTATTGATTTAAAATAATAACGTCATAAACAAAACAACTTCATTGACACCGCATTTATGACCACAAAATTTGGGTTGGTAGAATGTGTATTTTATTCCGCAAATTTACTACTTTTGAAAGTAGAGGAACAGATTCTTACATAAGTAATCTTGGATTATCGTATTTCTCCAATCTTAATAGTTAAATGATGGAATTTAAAGTCCTCGCCAAGTCTCAAAGTTTATTCCATAATTTAATTATCTCGATTAGAGAAATCCAATACCAATATAAGATACTATATTTGGATTTCTATATATTGTTTAAGATATAACGATGTTAAATGTAATCGTTGTGTTACTTTAACACATGTTATCATACTCACAGCCATCTGCAGTGAGATTGTTAATAAACTGTTTTGCAGCAGCAACAAGTTCCGGTGTTGCGTACTTAAGAGGAACGTCTGTTGACCAAATGGAAATTTGATCATTAAATTCAATAATGTTAAACAGGTCATTTTCTTGTAAATCGTCTAAAATTTCCATCATAGCTCCCTTCAATTGTTGCATTTTTGTACCAACCATGGAACCACTTGTGTCAAGAATAAACATGATTCTTCTTGACATTCTGTGCAGACCAGCAGGGGCGAAGAAGTGAACAAAGAAGCCATCTACAATCTACAAAATAACTATGGCATTATTGTTCTTGTCCAATTTATCGAATCGACAATATCTACATTCTGCTGACTAAACGCAATTTAATGACTTAATGTGATTTAAACAAGAAATTCACACAATTTAAAAAAGAGATAACTTAAGAGGCTAGTTATTTTATCATATACGCAAGGACACGTTTTCCTATATATATAATCCAAACTCTTGTTGATTCTTAACAATTTTGGTAAATTTAAATCTTACCAAAACATCTCCCGCATCCATATTTCTGTCAACATCGTACTCAACTATAAACAGTCCAGACAAGCCGTGCATAGAAGCTCGAAGCTGGTCTTCGCGTGTTGGATTGTAAGATACAAAGGCAGACGTCAATGATGTCCTCTGCACCACTGCATATCTATTTCTTACTGGAATGTAATAAAATCAAGTTGAATCAACAGTTTTTTTAATTACTATTAATATATATAATCAAGATAAAGTGTAAGGAAACAAACTTGTCAACACCTGTCGAAAACCATAGAACAAAAAAAAACCAGGAAGATCTACAAAAAAAACAAAAAGAAAAATGAACCTAATAAAAAGCTTAGGTGCACCCACGTGATCGGAACGAGTAAGCAAAGCGACAACCGTAGACTTATTAATGACTGGGGAAAGTTAAATAGAAGAAAAACAATCTTTGGCTCAGAAAAAATGTCTAATCGCATTTGGATGATGGACTTTCCATAATGATCACCTAAATCGTTATGTCCACCATAGAACTTCTGAAGTGACGCCATTGACGTTGGTGAAACAAATCCCTGTGTGAATAGCTTATAGGTCAACATCAGCATCTAGTCTAAAAAATCGAATACCAATCGCAAAATTTAACATTACGTATGAGTTATAAAATATAGGTTGTAATTTTCTATTCGAAATTACTATGAGAATGTCTAGTAATGCTCCCTCGGGAAGACAAAAAGGTAATTGGTCACTAAACACAATTGTCGTCATACATTTAAAATTTGTAAATCATAAATAAGTCGATCAAAATGATGTTAAAATGATGTTTCTGTCATAGATAGCGGCGAATATTCTTAAATATATTTGGTGTATTGGACAAACACGCGTCTTGTGTGTACTCTTGGTACCTTTCATTAGTTTATGTACAACCACTTGATCATAGCTTCTACTGTTGGACTGGTGCTGACGTTAAAAATCTTGACCTAATAATTAAACTATTCATTTATAAAATTTACTGTCTGTTATCCACACGTATTTAGATTTTAAAGTTTGATTACTCCCAAGGTCTAGATGGCAAAGGTTTTCTTAATTATTTGGTCTTGCAATATTTCTGGATTTATTAGATTAAACAAATAGCGTCTAGTGAAGTAAATTTAATAGCCCTTTCGAAAAGCAATGGCTTTGTAATTTCGCACATACATTTTTATACGATTGATTACCACTCATTATCTTCTCATTTGATTAAACATTTTGACGTCAATCCACACTAAGGAACACGTGATATAAATTCTTCATTTTTTTTAATTTAGAAAAACTTACTAAGTGTAGTCTACTTCGGTTACAACTAAAAATAAAATAACTAACTTAACAAAAAACCACAACTATTTATCAAACATTAGTCCATAGTAAACACAAAGTTCAAAGCGTATCTGGAGACTACCATGTGCACTAACAGAAATAAACAATACAACCCGCATCAAATTTATATCACATGTTAAATTATGTAATCTACTTCAATCATATGATAATAATATTATTGAAATAATGAGTTTGTTCATAGGGGTAACAATCCATCAGGAAACAGTAAAGAGGGTACCCATAAAACGGAACTAAAACAAATAGACAAATAGTGCCATCCACGTGGTGCCATCAAGTCAGCAGTTGTCACTACTAATAGATAGAGCTAGCGCTGTTCTTTTAATACGCTACATAATGCTGAACAAAAGTACAGCGAATCTCAAGCAAACCTTGAATGGCTTAAATATATCTTTAATAAATGATACGATAGTTTTGGACAATTCCATTTTTATCATCATATTTACGATCAAAAAGGGAATTCTTTTAGTTTCGTTTCGATAGATAAAATAAATTTAAAATCCTATTAATTATATTTTTACACTCTAAACATCTATGTTCAATGTATTGTTATTACTTAACGATTGCTGCAATATAACAGCTTCGATTCTATATTTATTTCTCATGACTCTTTATCTACTAAGGTGATCTCAATAACCGTGCGATAGAGACGATACTTTCTTATGAAGCAATAAAAAATTCTTTTAAAGAGCCATCAAAATCCCTCTTTAAGTACAGGAAGAGATATATTACTTCAAAGAGATATGTAGTAGTAGTATTATCAGTTGTAGTAAATAAAACCTGAGTGGTAAGTAAAAGATTAACTAAAAAAGCTTCTTTGTCTTGTCACGACTCTGGATTACAGTAACTTCAAGAACTTCACACATTATACATTATTTTGTTTGCTTCTTTTTCAGAAGCCAAAACTTTAAAGAGCATCAATAATTTCCATGTGTATCATAAAATACATAAATAATTTGTTTCCAGTCTTAGTCAAAATCTTGATTGGAACATGAAGGGAATAAAAACATACTTTCTCAATGAACTTACAGATATAAACAATAGCAACTCAAAATGGAAATAAATGTATGATTCAACCTCAGATACTGTACCGACCTGGTGACAGTGGACAGTCCAGTGCATCTCAAGTAATCAATCACAAACAGGCTATCAACAGGCTTGCGATTATTTACAGCTTTTATCTATTTACTATCAATTGCTAGCGATTGTTGACCACTAACTAGCTCGTGTAGAAAGCTAGTTGATAGCTTCAAGTATATTGTAGTCAGACCGGTACCTTTCGTTGACTGTTTGCGTAGGTTACATTCGGGTGGTGTTCTACATGAAGTGAGATATTAGTAGACATACCTGCTGTATTGTAAGTGGACAGTATGTCATTCCTTAACGGTGGAACTCTTAGCAAAGTTATCTCCCTTGATTCTTGTATGTAAACCTCGATTCGGAAATCATCGACAATCTGACGAGGACTTATGTATATTGTATGGTCATAAAACCCTCCTCTTCGTTGTAAAATCTCATTATATGTAAGATAAAATGTAACTTCACTCAAAGCTGCGACATTGATGATAACTTGAAATGTATTTGTGTTTCTGGGTCTGTAAAATATTTGTATGTTCAACATTAATTCATTATTTTTGCAATAAATCTTTGTTCATCAAAGATTAAATGTAACAATTATAAGAAATTCTGCGATACTAAAACATTATTTGCTTTACTTAAGTTTCTGCCTAGAGCAAACCAAACCTTAGTCATATGATGACCTATATGTTTAAGTCCTGCACGGAAAATGAACTTTGATATTTCTTCAATCGTCACTGCGAATAAACCTTCTTACCTTTTTGTTCAATACAAATAACAAATTACAAAGTAGCAATGACACATGTGGAGAACTGTATTTTCTTACTTCATTTCAAGGTGGGCCGCGGTCAGTCCCCTGAGCCGCGCATGTTCATATTGTTTCTTTGCCGTATCCTTGTCCTTTACTTCTCCTGTGTATCTGTGACCCATGATTTCTCTGATAAAAGAATATCAAACGTATAAGCTTATATGCTGGATATATTAAATTGCTATGAATAATAACTTTTAACAAGTGTTCTATCTCATTTGACCGTCACATTGTCATAACCTTTGTCTTTGTATTTTATGGAAACTTGTATTACTCATTTGGAAGTTAACAGAACAAAGAGCAGAATATAATTTAGGTATCAAACTGTCCAAAGATTAATGTGTAATAGGCTGAGATTGTATTAAAATGTTATTAAAATGTTAACTTCATAATCGACTCCAAAGTTCTCTCCAGACTCCAGTTCAAGACTCATGGTGCCGTCTTTAAGTAACTTATAACGTTCTAAATAATAGACGTCCTGACACTTTTATTCCAATGTGAGGATGTGATGAATTATACGAAAACAGCAAATCAATGTTAATAAAACTACCTACAGGTTTAACTGAATATTTCTGTAAACTATTACTGCATAGCTGTACTGTTTAAATAAAACTATGAAGTATTGATAGTTATATGAAGATGTATAACCAAAAACAAGTTTCTTAAATATATTGCTATCAATAACTATTTTGACTTACAATGAAAAGTTTGAAATAAAAGCAGCTTCTGGAAGGGTGACATCAAAAACAGCTTCTTTTACTTCAATGTTTTCGTTGAGTACAGAGCTTGTCACATGAGTAGAGGCAAATCTATACTGGATCTCAGAACGAATATGTAGGGAAGTGATTCGTAAATCCTGAAACATAAATAAAACTAAATCTGATATAGTTAGGAAATTACAAAAGGTAGGAGAAAACAAACCATGTATAATTTTGTGTTGTATTCTGAAATTCTTCATAAATTTAGTGTTATTCTTTGTTTGTTAAATTCATTTTACCAGTAGTTATCATTTGATGAAATGATGAACATTTCTGCGACGTTCGAGGTACGTTAGTCTATTGATGATGACTTTTACATCTTTGTTGCTTGATCTGGTTTAATTTTGATAGTTGTAAAACTAGGTACACAGACACATCCTAGGTAGATTATTTATTCACTTGTTATAGTTCCAAATCAATACATGTATCAAAAAGGCAAGCACAACAAAATGTTAAAACAATCACAATAATTGACAAGAGAACAGAAAACCATAGATGAGAACGCGAAACTCCTTTAAAAATAAGAATTTAAATTTCCCGAATTGTTAAGTTCAATCTCTACATATGGCACAACAAATGTTATTTTTGGCACTTTCATATACAATGTTTTACAAAATGCTTCCGTAATGTATGAAAGTGTTCGCTTTGTCTAGCTAGAACCATTGTAATGTAATATATACAACTCCAGGTGGTAAAACTCTAATTAATCTCTCATTTGACAAGAAGTTTTGTTTTATGCTTTTCTATTTACTCCCGTTATCAACGAAAGAGAAAACATGAATCAACAGTAATACATAATGCAGATAACGACGACTGGTGTACGTCGATTTCACAGAGATATAGATATTATATATACATTTTCTTAAAAGTGCAGATATGGAAGGTGCAAAGTAATTGGACACAGTAACTAGTAAATCAAAAATAAAAGTTTGCTATCAAATAATTGTTACATCCAAAAAGGTGTTAAGGGAAATTGATTACATTACAACGATAAGAAAAACGCATGTTAAAAGTAATGCATGTCACATAAAACAGGAGAGGATTAATTTATTTCAATGTCTTTCACTCATTCCTTCTTTTTATTAGTGAAAGCGTCAAGTTTCAATTGTTTTTCGCCGATTTCTATATTTTACTAAATATTTATACTGTAATAGTGTTTATCTACGTTTGTATCAATGAGCCTAAAAATACTGAATGTTTTTAGGTCAATGAAGACAAAGAAGCGATAGTTGCCAAATTACTGTCAGTGTAGTCACTGTTGTTTATCTTTGCAGAATTTGTCATCGGTATAACATCAAACAGTCATATGATGATACCGACCAGTTTCTCAAAAACATTCAACAGACTCAAACAAAATCTGGTAGAGCTAACTACGCGCACCACAGTGTGAAAGCAGCATCAACACTGAATCCAACAAGCATAGCCACTTCGCTGTTCAGCGACTATTTTTGTAAAGATGATATGTGCTATAAATGTTGTGCATACATGGTACAGTGTATATTCTTTTTATGCTTTGTTTTAAAAACGTTGGGTAAAAACCTTTTATTGGGCAATGTGACCGGAGTAACGGAAATATAATACTGTACTGCTACCTTGTACATTTAACGCTTAAATTACAATTTTAAAGAGACTGTTTGATAAATCTTTGTAGTAAAGTTGGGCCTGTGATACCAGTTTGAATATATATGAGCTTTGTATTCAACCTTTACCCTTTCGTGCATGTCTATTTAAATAATGCATTTTTATTCCAGTTATTTCCAGACCGGTGTCATATTTTTATTATGTTAGAAACTTTACTTTATATTTATTTTATACATTATTACTGACGTAACCGTCTGATTAGGTTTCTTCTGGCATGTATAGATACATGCAATTAATATAAATTAATACAAATGGGTATTTGGTACATGTATGTATACCAAATAAAAATATTCTGTTTGATAATAATACCTTAAATAATAAATCCCGTAATTTTTTTATGATATTTCTTCTTCCAGGCGATATATCGAGAAATAAACTGATAGAAGAAAAATTATTTCTGTATAACTTTTCAGCACGATATTTTAAGACAAGTATTAAAACAAAAACGCGTCCGTCGTAGGATGGCGTCTGTAAATCCAATCACGACACAACTGGTATATATAGCGAATATCGAAATAGAATACGACAATGATCTGAACGTCTCATGAATAGCACGGACAACATATGGACGATTCGGTTAATGCAATTTAAAATCAAAAAGACAAAAATATCTGCATTGGCGAAATTAGAGGGAAATGTTTTAATGTTTCTGCGTTTTGTTATCGACAAATTTTTGGATAGTACTCAATCAAGCAATAGACATGGGTTAAACCTTTCGTTATTCTGGTGTTCTTATGAAAATCTCCATTGGAATGAGAGATAAACTATAGTTTAGTTTATAAAAGGAACGCATATAAGAAACTTTTCAGGGTAATCTAATATTTCTAAATATAAAAAGCAACGAAATAAATTAATAATACAAAAACTGTCAAAGAAAATGTTACATTTAATTTAGCCACTATTATTTCTGAAAATGCAACAAGTTCTACATAAAAGCATTTCGGAAAATTATGAAAATGCTTCTCAATTAAAAAAGAGGTTCTTGTAGAATTACAGAGGATGTAAATATAGACTAAATTGCTTATGATGAGAAATGTACATTGTTTAATAAAAATTACTGTTCAGTTTCGTAGCAAAAAATGAAAATGCGTATCTTTTGTCAAAAATTCCACTAAGAACTAATATTCATATGAAGTTAATGAAATTGTAAATGTTATCAAACAAGCTTTAGGACCCGATACCACTAGCTATATAATATAAGGTAAAGATTTCCTCGTCCAAAAAGCATTGCTCTACTATCGACCAACTGGCCAATTTCTCAGAAAGTTGTTTTACATTTAGGTCATTTTCAACAGTTTAATTTCATTTACGAATACCAGTCTGTTTGGTTACCATAAACCTAACTGTTCATCAACTATTAGAAATGTGCAATAGTATTATAAATTTATTAGAAAAAGAAATTAAGTTCGTTCTCTGCCATTTCTCACCAAAATTTTAGATACAATAAATGCAATCACAAATTTTACACACCTGTTCACTCATTTTCTTATTTGCATGAGAGTTTATTTTATAATAAAAGACCGATGTTATTTTGAAAACACTGTTCTTTAATGAATAAGAGTCAAACAGATCTGTTGGTTGTGTATAGTTAGCGAATTGTGGTGATACGTGTGTATGTGATTGATCTGATTGAAAGTATACAACCTAGAATCTGGTTGACTTTATAATTAATTCAAGAACTTTAATAATAATTTCGGTCTGATCTGAGGTAAGTTCATAATCAACATTCCCTATACTATCAGTTTGTGTACAAACATAGTATAGGAAATGTTGATAATAAAGGTGTATCTCTATAATCATAGCAAAAAAATCAAAGGGACATGTGGCAAGTCTAAAGTTCAGATGTATCACAAGTCAAAGGACCTAGATCTATAATAGAGGTATCCGGTAACCATTTGAGTAGTTCTAATCTTGTTGTATTAAGAGCATTAAAAATACTGCATGTTTTAAATATTATCTTGACGTCAACAAAAATGTCGTTATCTTTACTCTGAATAGATAATTCTTTAAAAAGGAATCAGAACATTGAATTTAATTCGGTATTTTGTGTGTCCGTGAGAGTTGTATGTGGAACCCGGATTTCAGAAGTGCTATATTTTTTAGTTTAGAGTAAAATTTCTTGGTTGTGTAGTTCCTTACCTTTTACAATACCTGTTCTATCATTATTTTACGTAATTATTTAAGGTCAACATGCCTAATTGTTAATTTGAATGGATATTGTACTCTAAACCTGACAAGACTTCATAAGTAAAAATGTGGCATCTAATGGCACATTAAATGATACCCCCGACAAGTTTAATTGTTTTTAATATTCATGAACACATTTTACTGAATTACAAATCAGCTTACAGGAACAGCTGAGCATGATAACAGTTCATCTCAGAAGACAATTTTTACTTTGAACTTTGACCTCTAAAATAATTTAAATTTTCCCAACTCAAAAGCTACAAATGGAATTGTGCTGAAAATTCAACTTGATCCTCATGGTATAGTTTTTAACAGTTTTTCAGGTAATCTTTTGAAAAGGGCCATTTTTTCTAATTGGCCTTACTCAAAAACATAAAAATGAATTTTGCTGAAAATTGAACTTTATTTTATAGTACATAACAGTGTGCAATGTTTTTACAAAACATCTGTTGACACGTTTTCGAGTTATCATTTGAAAACCGTCAAATGTTGAACAAAAGAAAAATAATAAATTGGTCCATGTCGAATATTAAAATTTTATTTTTCTGAAAATTGAACTTGATCTTCATTTTATGGTACTTAATAGATGTGCAAAGTTTAAACAAAATACGTTGACGCGTTTTCAATTTATCATTTGGAAACCGTCAACTGTTGACGAAAAAAATGATTTAGCCCAAGTCAAAAACGACAAATTAGATTTTGCTGAAAATTGAACTTTATATTTATTTTTAGTACTTAACAGCTGAGCAAAGTAACAAAATTTGTTACGCGTTTTCAAATTATCAATTCGAAAACCCTGAGGCAAGGACAGACTGAAGAACACTCATATCCGTACGGAGGGTATCACACAAAGTAGCGGTTGTGTGACGGGGTTTGAAAAAGAAACATGAATAACCATAGTTCATCTATAAACACAGAAAGTGGAAAACATATATCGACCTACATTGTGTATAGGATCAGTAAGCTTTGATTTACAGCTGTCGGTGTTATTCAACAGCAAAATCTTTAATAATGCCATGTCAAACTTGGTACTGACTTGGTTTCCAGGGATAGACCACATGACACGCACGTCCCCATGTGCTGAATAGGGAATACCCTCTCGTTGTGGATTCTCATGTTATAATATGAGAAATCTTGCCGCGGACCATAATTGGCCACATCTTTAAAGACTGTGATCTTCTTTGTATGTTAACAACCCCTCTTTGTAGATGTTGAAAATATTAGGCTCATTATTTGTGGCTGCAAAAGACTATAATTTTCGTTCCGTTGCAATCAAAATTGTATTTCCTATCTAGTGGTAGTTTCCATTTCCCAAGTTGCATTCTCATCCTGATTGAACGCTTGACGTTATGCAATCAATCAATCAATCAGTCAGTCAAATATAAAATAAAAAAGAATACTATGAAAAAAAACACAATTGTTCACTGTATAATAATATAATAATATTTTGTGCTTTTATTCATTGCCATTCAGCAGATAAATTGCAATAAAAGAAAATAAATTTTAAAAATATTCCACAATGAATCAGGGCAATACACTCATGTATAAAACTCCAGTGTGTATTTACCAGTTACACCCACTGAAGCATATCAGTAACTAATAATAAGCGATGGTCAAATAAACAATGTTGCTCTTATTAACACTTACAGGTGTTGTTGTTTATGTAACAATCAATTAGGGGTGCTAATTAAGCAAACAGGTACCCATATCATGTTCGCTTTCTTGTGGTATTATAAAAAATTCCATCTTCAATTGCGTTTGATCCAAGACATACAAATATATGATTTAAAGCCGCATTAACTTCTAATATATATCATAACTCCCCATACACATAATCTTGCCTTCCCCGTGGAGTTCAAGCGATACAGTGTATAACATTTGCTTATTTGAATGTATATGATTAATTCTATTTTATCTCTGCTTTGAATCCTTGAACTTAAAATTTTGATTTTATAAAGTTTTTTTTGTACTTCTGATGTTATATCAGAAGTAAAAAAATTACTTTATAAAATCAAAATTTGTGTTTAGCGAAAACGTTTTGTATATTTCACAGTAAAGAAAACATCAAGAAATGAACACAATTTTCATGCAGCAGATAAGCACATATTATAAGACTTCTGATCAACACAGCTTCCTACGGTATCCAGATTAACTATTAAGTCCTTTTGAATGCATTTGCAATAACATTTCATACACTTGATTGATTGATTGATTGATTGATTGATTGATTGAGTGAGTGAGTGAGTGAGTGAGTGAGTGAGTGAGTGAGCGAGCGAGCGAGCGAGCGAGCGAGCGAGCGAGCGAGCGAGCGAGTGAGTGAGTGAGTGAGTGAGTGAGTGAGTGAGTGAGTGAGTGAGTGAGTGAGTGAGTGAGTGAGTGAGTGAGTGAGTGAGTGAGTGAGTGAGTGAGTGAGTGAGTGGTTTACGTCGAGCGAGCAGTATTTCAGCTATATTCAAGTGAGAACAAGTTAACAGGACGAATGGACGGTACATAGGGAACATAATTTTGACTGCCACTGGAAAAGTATGGAGGCTGGATAATTTAGCTTTTTGTAGCGGCTACAATGAGTCTACTCTTTTTGAAATCTACAAACGGGTCTCTATCGTGAAGAAAACGTGGCACTCTCCAAACATGTCACCAACTACGATCCGCGGCCATGCAGGTTTTCCATGTTATGACCTGGCAAACCCCCAACGAGAGGTCCTATCCGGCATCCGGGACCCGCTGGGCTACTCTGTGGAATGAGCACTGGAATCCCTCCTTGTACTGTCCACATAAATATTAAGGGGAATGTTTCAAGCTAATAACTTTTAGTATTTAACTTATACATGTAATTAATAATCTATCAATTGTGTAGCAGACTTATCTTCACTTAATAACAATGTTACTATGTCAATTTCTGGTTTAAAAATTTGAATTTGTTTAATTTGTCATCGCAGTAGAAATTCCGCGAATTGTTAACAATTATATGTAGAGTATTGTTAAAGAACCTATTTAAAGAAAACCTTCTTTGTAAAGACAACAGTAGAATTATGTTGGTTTGATCATCCGATGCATCGAGTTGGCAACAGAATGAACTGTGCTGATCACTGATGACAGCCAATATGTGTGTATTACACTCCCGAAGAAAATATATCAACAGAATAGATTTTTTCTATAGAAATACATTCTGTACATTCTGACTAGTCATGTTGACAGCACAGGTTAAGTGATGGCTGTGTAGAACTATTCACCAACAAAATAAATGATTCCCTTATAAATGTTAGAGGATTACTGGCTGTGTACCAGTTATACCAGAAATATTCTAGCTGTTCGCGTGAGCACGTGCATTTTCTGTCTTCTGTACAAGAAAGACAATATATTCTACAGATAAATATAATTGTTGGTCTTGAACTAATACGCAGTAACAAAAGGCACTAGTACACCTTTTTAAAAGAATATTTATCCAGTTTTTATTGGAGGAGGAAGCCGGAGTACCCGGAGAAAACCCCCGACCTGCGTTAGGAAAACTGGCAATCCTTGTCAATTAAGATTGGAGTCGAGTACACCCTGCCTGCAGTGAGAATCGAACCCGCAATCTCAGTGTTGACAGACCACGTGATCAATAATAGACAAACTACCTTGACCACTCGGCCACCGAAGCCCCCTTCCCTGATAAAAAAGGATCAGAAAGTGGAAGACCCCTTTACAATTTCCATATTTGGCCATTATAATAACGATCTATAATTAAAGAAAAAATAGCTTTTCATTTCAATTGACCAAATGGTCAAATTATATAATCAATTTCAGACCTTTGCATGACATTTTCTACTTCAAAACACCTTTTAGTCCATCGTTTCCTGCATGTAAACAGTATAATAATTCGTTTTCTTATCATTCTTACTTCAAAGAAATGTTGATACGTCTTACAGAACGGTTACCAAATTTTAGACTTGTAGTATTTCATCGATGTCATAAAGTTCGACGTAAGGTTGATTCGGGGTAAACTTGTCATTAAGAAAATTATTCTAAAAATGACAGTCTTTTTCGTCTTAGTTTTCCATGTTATTACTTTTAAAGCATTTATGTATATGATCCCATGGTATGATTACGAAGTCTGAGATATCAAGAGTTATCTATATAGCATTAACCAATATCACAGAACTAAATAAAAAAAGAACTTAAATGGAAACTCCATTCCATCCCCAACCTAAATTCTTATGTGTTACAGCGTGCCATCCTTTTAAACTACAGGTTTTGCTATGAGAACGTCTTATTACATGTATAGTATAGTAAATGTTTTATAGAAATACCTTACCTCTCTAATAGCAAACAATTCAAACAAAAGGAACAAGTGGAAAGTCTATAATATTGCGGTGGAATATTTAACCCTAATATTATAGTTGGCTTTGAAAACATGTCCACAAGTATATTCATTTCACTTACAATATTGTTATTTTTATACCAACAAATAATTCATTTTACATCTTAATTATCTAGATTTAATTTTACACCACTATAACAGGTTCAAGTATTAAACTTATTTTTGGCAACATTTTATGACCTAACATTAATTGGGTTACTTTTATGACAACTGTTTTGAGAATAAGTAGGCCTGTAAATAAGAGCGTATAATAAAAAATATCTGTTTAATCATGTGTTATATGCCTTCATTGATTTCTTATAAATCAAAAACATATGTCAAGGATCATCAATAACTACATCATACTGTGATTAGCTAGAAAACGTAAAAACACGTCATTACAAGACCATTTCAGACAAAATCTATAGCTACAAAAGTAATACCATGACAGGAAGGCAAAAAGGGTCAGTCAAAAGTTTAAAATCATAGGACAATGACGCAATAAGGATTGATGCAAAGACACACGAAACAAATGAAGAAAGAAATAAAAAAAAAACAGTAAAAAACAAAAGTAAGTAATCCCTCCTCCCAAGTCAAGGGTTCTAATTTCTAGGTTACTCGATAATGGAGCGAACGTGGACTCGGAACACTCGACTTACGATGATGTAGTGACCCAAATAGAGATGTATGTAATGAAGAACTCCTTCTTTGTAAAGACAACAGTAGAATTATGTTGGTTTGATCATCCGATGCATCGAGTTGGCAACAGAATGAACTGTGCTGATCACTGATGACAGCCAAAATGTGTGTATTACACTCCCGAAGAAAATATATCAACAGAATAGATTTTTTCTACAGAAGAAATCTAAATCGAAACATAACTTGACCCCAAAAGTAAATTATGTAGGCATGCGTCAACAATTTCAATTACGTTGGCGTTTTTATTAAACTTTTCTCTCTTACAAGTTGTTGAAACAGGCACGATTACTGGTGAGAAAAAATTACATGTATTTAAAAAAAAAACACCAAACAACTCTACAAATAAAGCAAAAAACAAACTCTAATTTGTTTATTTAATTATAAGAAGAAGGACATTTGAAAAAGTACATTTATTTTGCATTTCTGCTAATTTCGGAATGCATTCATTCATTGTGTGATTTTTTTCTGAGTGATGAAGCTAATTATCCAAATCTTAGGATAAGGTTCAGTAAACTTTATTTTACATGATTCATGGACACGCCTTCAGCTTATTTAGATAAGAAATGTAGGCTGGTATTATTGCAATGACCATGGACAACTCTTGGGTATACTGTTTGCAAACAGAAAATCGAAATTAGATATCATAATCTTGACAAAATATGACCAGCACAAAACCGTTGTAAACTAAAATGAGCAGAAACCAAGCGTAATACGGGAATAGGTACGTAATGAAGAGACAAAACAGAATGTCCTTGGCAGGAAATAAATGTTTATGGCGGAGTAAAACATCTGCTTTTTCCTTACAACCATGTCAAATATAAGTGATATATAGACACCAGAATATATTTACAAGATCTGTATGACAGAAATATTATGTTCATTGTACGAGCCTTTGAAAGCGAGGCTGTATTCATGGTTATAATCACGGGTTGAATTATGTCACAAATAAATAAAATATTCGACAACATGTTGCGAGTGATAAAAGCACACTATATTATTGGACGAAGAGCCAACCAGAAGACGACATTTTACTATATGCTAGTGGTATTATATCCCAAAGATCATAAACTTAACAACTGGCACGATCAACCAATTTGTTATGGCACAAGGATTCGCTTCCCAAAAGCTTTGTTTGTAAATGTTCGACATTTGTATTTGGAACAAACTGGTGCAAGAAGAACAAAAGCAAGCGATACTACAGAGTTTTGTCTTTACACTGAATATTTATTGAAAGTCGTCGCCGTAGATTTAGGCGACAACTGTAGATTTGTCTGCATCATTGGTCATTTGATGGTCGGAAAATGAGTTTACTTAAATTTGAGCAAAAAATGTTTCGTTCCTTGAGATTTTAGACGTTTTTGTTGTTTTAACGAATTGGACTATTTTGCCAGTTTTACTTTTTGGGACTTTTTCTAGCTGAAAATACCGATAATACTGACAGTTGTGTGATATAGTGACTGACAGATATGATTTAATACCTTAATTCCAATGATAAAATCGTTATTTAGCGATATGATAAGATTTATTATAATCTAAATGAAAGCGTAAACTAGAAATATAGGTAACTTGTCATAAACTTGCTTGATTCGCAGAACTGCAAAAAACAACATGCTGTTCAGGCCAAATCGGATAACAAAGAAACACTTCTGAAAACTCATTATCGTTGATGAAAAATAGTCATAAACCGTCAAATATACATTAAACTAAACAAAAACTGGTAACGCTTATCAAGATCGTCTGGTTATGATATTACAAAAAATAAGCAACAATAATAACGTCTGTGTGAGTCAAGGACGCCTATCAATGACAACGTTTCATAAATAGATTTATTGTTGGTGACGTAGAATAGACAATAAAATATATGACGATCATTTTTCAGATCTATACGATCTGAAAAATTATAAGAAATTCCCTTCAAAGAGTAATCTGATATTCATTTAATTACAAATTATTCCGAATAAACATTGAAATTAAAAACTTAATTCAATAAAATAATTATTTTAAATAACTATACACACATGGTACACAAAATGACTTCTACATACTGTGAATGCAAGCATCTGTTAGTTCAATATACCGTTATTTTTTTATTCCGTTACATTTCAGCCTAAATTGTTTGACCAAATTCATATTTCAAGAACCTTAAACAGCTATAATACATTTCTTATTTCTTCTTAATTCGTAATAGTAATTTAACATATTCATTTTTTGCTTTTATAAAATATAATGATAAACGACAAAATGTTTGCTTTGCGTGAAGAGAGCAATTTTATTTCAGCTATACGAGTATGCATGAGAACATGCTGAAAAGCACTTTATCAACGGGGAAAGGTCAGAATCAACGTGAACAAAATTTTCACCCTCGGCTAGAAAAGGTATAGAGTAGACATGCCACATGTCCCTGTGAGTTTTTAGTAATTAGAGAGATACACATTTATTATCAAAATTTCCTACACAAAAGTGGATAGTATAGAAATTCAAAGGGACTTGTGGCAAGTCTAGGTATAGATTGGTTATCGACGATGAATTTTTAAGGGCTACAATGAGCCTTCTTTTTTCGAAATCTTTAAAAGGGGCCTTTATGGTCTGCGATCAAGCTAAGATTTTCCGTATAAAAAACTGAAAACCCTTACAAAAGGTCCTCACTTATCTCCCACGTAGTGACGCGCACGGAGAGGCACTACAGTGGAACTAACATCTCAGGATTATTTTATATCCGAATACTTTGAAAGAAGTGTCGTTTAATCATGAAATGTTTTGGTACATACTGCGAAAAAGTAACATAAATGACAAAAAATAACTTTCGTGAAGATTTCAACAGATTAAAAGTAACCCTTTTGTTTAACAATCATCCATCACTTGATGTATGACACGGATTTGTAACATGAACGGAAACATGTATTCACTACAAAAATCTCACATGTGTCTATTGTCGGTAACACTTTAATTTTAAGTAGTATAGCATTGACTGACATGCAAACTGTGTGTCAGTATAACAAGCCTTCATTTTAAGTGCCATAAAGTTTTGAATCTGAAGGGTGGGTTAAGTTGGTAGGCACGATTGTGAAACAACAATTAGCTATATAAATCGTTGTTTATCAAGGAAAACTTGTACCAAGTACACACAAACTGCTTTGTCTTCTAAACACCTGTGTTCACCAACGCTGTAATGGGGATTTGTCGTGTCTTTCTTAGCTTATTATTCTTGTCCCCTTAAAAAAATTCGTTAGAGCTTGTTTGGTTTGTGTTTGTGTTTTCGCTTTGGTTGTTCATTAAAATTTTGAGTGTGTAATTTCAATCTACTTTTTAAGTGTGTTTTCGTAAAATTTTGAGTGCATATTTTAATTTTGAGTGCGAAATTTAAAATTTTGAGTGCATATTTTTAGTTTGAGTGCGTAATTTAAAATTTTGAGTGTGAAATTTGAGATATTTTGAATCATACTTTTGACGAGAACGGCGTGCCATAGTAACTTCGTCAGGTAGAACCGGTTAGCTAACCGATTACATGCCATCCAATTAACCAATTAAATAACGCAGTATATCATCAGGTTGAACTATAGGATGTAGAGATATAGTGTTAGCTGATGAGTTACATAATCATAACTATTACAAAGCTATACTTGTCACAATACTGCAGAAATAGCATATCGTTTATCATTGTCACGTTATCACACATTCATCTTGTGTTCTATAATAATGTAGAAATATGTAAAAAGTACCAACAATACACAATCCATACATCAATTACCTAAAAAAATACACACAAAAGAAAAACTATGTTACTGAAAAGAAAAGCTGTACAGCATTATGTACTCCACATGAAAGCTGTAAAGTATTATGATACTCAACAGGAAAGCTGTAAAGCATTTTAGACTGGTAAACTAAAATGTGTAAGGTATTCAACAGGAAACCTGTACAGTCTCAAGTACTCAACAGTAAACTTTACAGTGTTACGTCATACAACATGGAAAATGTACATTATAATGGTACTCTCAACAGAAAAGTGTACATTTCTATATATAGTACTTAACTATAAGTATACGTTGCACAACAAGAAAGTTGTACAGTATTACGGTAATCAACAGGGAAACCGTGCAATATTGCAAACAGCGATAAAACTGTACTTTATAAGGTACTTAACAGAAAAACTGAACAGTGTTATGGTTATAAAAAGGAAAGCTATACAGTATTATTGTACTCCTCAGAAAATCTGTATAGTATTAGGTACTCAACGATAAAGCTATACAGTATTATGGTTTTCAAAGGAAAAATGTAGTCTTGTGGCAGTGAACAGGAAGGCTGTGCAGTGTTATGATATTCTACACGCAAGCATACAGTATAAGGTAACTAACAGGAAAGTTCTACAGTATAAGGTTCCCAACAGGAAAACAGCACAGTATTATGATAGTCAACAGGAGAGCTGTACAGTATAAAGTACCTAACAGGAAAGCTGTACAGCATTATGTACTCAACAGGAAAGCTGTACAGTATTATGATAGTCAACAGGAAAGCTGTAAAGTATTATGATAGTCAACAGGAAAGCTGTAAAGTATTATGATAGTCAACAGGAAAGCTGTAAAGTATTATGATAGTCAACAGGAAAGCTGTAAAGTATTATGATAGTCAACAGGAAAGCTGTAAAGTATTATGATAGTCAACAGGAAAGCTGTACAGTATTATGATAGTCAACAGGAAAACTGTAAAGTATTATGATAGTCAACAGGAAAGCTGTACAGTATTATGATAGTCAACAGGAAAGCTGTAAAGTATTATGATAGTCAACAGGAAAGCTGTACAGTATTATGATAGTCAACAGGAAAGCTATACAGTATTATGATAGTCAACAGGAAAGCTGTACAGTATAAAGTACCCAACAGGAAAGCTGTACAGTATAAGGTACTCAACGGGAAAGCTGTACAGTATAAGGTACCCAACAGGAAAGCAGTACAGTATTATGATAGTCAACAGGAAAGCTGTACGGTATAAAGTACCTAACAGGAAAGCTGTACAGTATTATGTACTCAACAGGAAAGCTGTACAGTATAAGGTACCCAACAGGAAAGCTGTACAGTATAAGGTACCCAACAGGAAAGCTGTACATTATAAGGTACCCAACAGGAAAGCTGTACAGTATAAGGTACCCAATAGGAAAGTTGTGCCGTATTATGGCACTCAAAAAGAAAGCTTTACAGTTGTGTGGTACTGAACAGAAAAGCTGTACAGCAAAAGATACCCAACGTGAAAGATGTACAATATTAGGTACCCACCAGGAAAGCTTAACATTATAAGGTACCCAACAGGAAAACAGTACAGTATAAGTTATCCAACAGGACAGCTTTTCAGTATTATGATACTCAACAGAAAAGCTGTACAGTAGAAAGCTGTACAGTATTAGGTACCCACCAAAAAAGCTGTAAATTGTAAAGTATTCAACAGCAAAGCTGTACAGTGTTAAGGAACTCAACAGGAAAGCTTAAGACTTTGCACGTAAAATTATAGTCAACCGAATAAATTAACACATAAAAACATGTGCATTAGCATTGTCTATACTGAATTCTATGACTATTTCATATAATTGTTTGATAATCATTGGCGATATTGAATGCATTTAACACTATGAAATGTAATGAAGTTAGTTCAAAATTCTTGTTGAGTTTACCAAATGCATAAATTTCCTTTACGATTCAATCGAACCTGTCCTTAGCTCCCAAACAAAGATCTTTTTACCAAAATAACTTATTTGAATTGTCATTATTGTGCATTTTAAACCAGTTGTTCACAGTGGCAAGACTGAAGTCATCACTAAAAAATTAAAGGGTCTTGATCATGGCTTAGATGATACAAATGATCGAATGGTCATTGATTGTTCTGTTGTTCCCTCCTGTTTACTGTGACTTCCTCCCGAATATGACAAATGACCTAACTGATACGAGGGGTTAAAAGTGTGGAGAAGAGTTACTTACCCTTCTGACGCACCTAGGCTTACTCCCGGTTGTTAGTGTCGTTCGTTTTTCTCAGTTTTGTGTTTTTGTATTGTGTGTCAGTTTGTTTTACTGTTTTGTATTGTGTGTCAGTTTGTTTTACTGTTTTGTATTGTGTGTCAGTTTGTTTTACTGTTTTGTATTGTGTGTCAGTTTGTTTTACTGTTTAGCCCTTTGTCTGTCTCTGACTTACTGTCAATTAAATACTTCTCGGTATCTTCATATTCATTTTTCTTTAAACGAATTATTAATTAGTTCATCATGAGAAGACATTAAGGGTTACTACCATATTAATCTTAGTAAGTAATATATATGTATTGATATTAAAAATGGCAAAAATTATTAACGAAAAAAGTCTTATCCCATGAAAAATGTATGCTGACAGTACATCCGGTACTGGAATATTTGGTGTTATATGTACTTTGTGCCCGGTGCGGGATACGGGTGGCTAAAAGAATAGACCGCAGTCGCGCTAGCTTGTCGTAAAAGGCGACTAAATAGTGCCCAGTACCCTGACCGGCGTGTCAGGTCGGTTTGCCTAAAGACCGACTGGGATGTGTGCCCCGGGTGGTTGAATGGGGTACCCCTGGCAAGCTGGGGTTGTCAGGCCATAATACGGAAAACCTGACCGCAAACCATATTAGTGCACCGTGTTGGGAAAAATGCCACGTTCCTCGCACGTTAAAGAACGCTGCTGTAGTATTCGCTATGAGTAGGGATTTCGATCCCGCTACAGGAGGCTAAATTGCCCGACCCTATCCATCCTCCCATTTGCCAGTGGCAATCTAAAATCCGTTACCCCTATTTGTCCTTGTGTCCCTTCCCATTTTCATTCATCATCATTTCATGTTCATTTTATCATCCATTTCATGTTCATCGCCTGAATATAGCTGAAATATTGCTGCTCGGGCGTTAAACACCATTAATCAATCAATCAATCAATCAATGTATCACTAAATGAATTCTGTAAAATATTTGATGTTATATGTACTGTGTATCAGTGAATGAATTCTGTAAAATATTTGATGTTATATGTACTGTGTATCAGTGAATGAATTCTGTAAAATGAAGTAACTACTCCATTAATTCAATCATGTTCTTTGTGTCGTGTTAATTGAGTCAATATGTTTTCTGTATCTACAGAACAGAAAGTGTGTCATCCACTAATTAACTACTTACAATCGCAGAGAAAAACTACATATCATTGTATAGAATTCATTAACCATGTAATGTATAAATATTTGATGCAATTATGTGTTGAAAATAAGTTAAGCTTATTAAATAATTTCATCGCGATAGTAAAAATCAAACTGGTGTGACATTTGTCTTTAAAATAAAAACGACCTGAAATGCTGTTTTGATCAATTATTACGATCTTATCGGTTTTGTGAAATGCATACCGTTTCCCATTGTCCTTATTTAACTAAATTGGGCAAAAATTAACCACAATTTATGTTACGTTATATAAAAATAGTTTATAAGTGAAATAAGTTATAGTATTGTTTATTGCGAGTTATAAAGGGACTAATTATTTCATAACAGTGTTTTTGTTGAGCTTTCCATGTTTAGCACAAAAAGAAGCATTACATCGATTTAATACTTAATTTAATTCGCACGTAGAAATTATTTAGTCGATCGCTTTGATTAAGTTGAATCGCATTTTGCTCTGGACAGATTATTGTGTATTCCAATAGGAAGCTAATTTGACAGGTAGAAAAATGGATTTTCCGACTCGTTAAAAACCAATTACATGCAATGACAACAAAAAACCATTCTATAAACACACCGGTTCTGTTTAATGTGTTCTGCTTTGTGCCAAATTCTTTTAGTATTACACTGATAAATTAAAGTTGACGTAGATATGAATTTTAAAAATCGACATCCAAAGGGCAACGTTCGACCATTAGATCAAAAAAATAATATGAAAAATTTATCTTATATAAAATACTCATATATAAGTAATACAAATATTGCTGAAACAGAAAACTGTACAAAAATAATAATAATAAACGCAGAAACATTAGAAATTAGGTCGGTTTTTCTATTATTGTTAATATTACAGAACAGTTCGCCAATTAATTATAGCTCGATGACTCGAAGAGCTGCCTGGCGTTTGGTACATCTAATTATTACCGGGTTGTAAGACACATACAGTAGATATAAACCCTTAAGATTTAAACTGTCATGGCCTGAAATAAAAATAAACAATCTGACTATTTAAACCAGTAACGCGTTGCATCATTAACCTCTAGCATAATAACAAAAACATAAAGTCTACTTACTGCTGTTTTTTCTTGTAATGAATTTGTGAACTGGTAACTTTGGGAATAATTTACACAACAAAATACGGATAAAATAGATATAAAAATCCATTCCATCCTAAAATCATCCCCTTGGAGGTGTAAGATAGTAAAATAATTCCACAAATTTACATTGTGTTCTGTACACTTCTGTTAGGAAAGATAAAATTTGCGCATTCGCTTTCTTCCGAAGCAATTCACATAATACGTCCAAACAAGCATGTTTCTTGCATTCATCGCGTTATTATTATAAACCACTGCATGTTGATAATTCCCCTTGTATTACAATACTTTAAGAATTATTTTAATGACTTTTTTGACGACTGGAAAGTGCATTAGTTTGCACTGGATGTCACGTGATATCGTTCTGATTTTGCCTTCAGTTCCATGTGTCTTTGACATTTAGATTTTGAACAGACCAATCATAATTCTGCTTTAAAATCCATCAAAACATAAATTTAATGGTTCCATAAATCCCGTCTTTGTAAAATCATCATGATATACTTCAAATGACTTTCTGTCATCACACGTGTAGATTTCTAGCTACTGATGCTGATTAGATTAGGACTGCAATCGGCCGCTTCCGACTGCTATCGCAGAGAAAACATATGAAGCATACTTGTAACATATTTAGTTACTTGGTAATATACCACTACAGGAAACGCTCAATGAGAAGTGAAAACAGAATATATATAAATATTGTACGTAGTTATTAATGAAAGGAAACAACCTTCTTGTTTTGTCAAATTATGTAATTTTATGAAAGAGAGCAATGGACTTTTTTTCTAAACGCCGTTTAATTAGTGGTGTACTTGACATGTCCGTTTCTTCCCACAATATAACGTACGGGAAGTACTCTTAATCATTTTTGTCCTTGGCTAAATTTTAACAGCTGAATTCTGCATAATTTTTATTAAATATTCCTTAGTACGTTTAAATATGTTCAGCAATTGCAATACATATGTTTTTTATTATGTTTATGTGATTTAAATTTATTCACTTCATATTAAATATTCGATTATAAAAATAAATCCCCTTCTTGTGAGTTGTGACAATTCCATGTCAACAATTTATTGAGGGGGAGGGCAAGATCTTTTCTGCTAACGAGTTTTTGGGCGTTTTTACACGTCTGTTAAGTGGGTTTTTTTACATAAAGCACTTGTTAACTGTTTTTAACCATCAGCTGTTATCTGTTTTCTTAAAAATTGACATTTATTGTTAATTGATATAATGAAATAAAAACCCTGTTTGCTGTCAGAAAACTGTTAACTGTTTTACATATTTTTTCTCTGTTATCTGTAAATTCATTTTATTCACCACATTTTTTAATGAAATTGAGTCTTCATATGAAACAGGATCGATGAGATTTTGCTGTTATTTGTTTTTTTTTCGATTTTTGAACTCTCTGTTTTCTGTAAATTGCTGTTATCTGTTATCTTTATTTAAATTTACTGTTATCTGTTTTGGGAAAAATAAAAAACTTGTTAACCTGTTTATGGACCCCCCTCCTCTAGCCCCCCTATTTATAAAGAAATGTTTTCTCCCCGTGGATAAACCGATGAGCATAATACAACATTAAAACAGTGGTTATTATTGAGAGAAGAAGATGTTAGAGAAGAAGGTTACAAATGTATTATACAATACAAAACCATGATGCCCTGTAATTCAATACATAAGTAGACTAGTTCCCCCTAAAGTACAAAGTTTAAGTCCTTATCAATTGCAAAATGGTGATGACATTATATTACCATACTGCAGACTTACCATCACTAATCAATCATTTATTCACGATTAGGCAATGGAGTAGAATTAACTATATTTAAAATCCTTTAAGGAGAGATACTGTTCTGGAAGTCCCAAAGACACTATGCATATGGTCCCCGAAAATTAAACATAATGCTAACACAACTACGATGCTCAGCATCCTTTCTTAATTACGATTATTTAGATCAAACCTTATTTCAAATACATGCGGTTCTCGTATTGAAGATGCAAACCACTTTTTCTTTGAATGTCCCATATATAACAACCAAAGATTAGATCTTATTGGTAGTCTTAGAGCCAACATTGATTTACACACGCTTACTTGTGGCAATCTAGAACTTTCTTATGAACAAAATATAAGTATTTAGAGAAGTGTTTGAATATGTTAAGAGATCAAACAGATTTTTAATTGTTTGATGTAGTGATATGTCAAACGGTAATACCTTAAGCCATTATTGACTTTGACTTTGATTTTGATTCTTTTGTAATGATTTTTCCATGTTTGTTCATTACACGTTCTTGTATCTTGTGATCTACTTTGTTCTAGTATATGTATATACTTGTAATGCGTAGAAAACTTTTAAGTATGCATTTACTTGTGTCCAATCCATTTTGTTATTAACAAATAAAATATGTTTTAATTAATTGCTTTATGATTACCAATAGACCGTTAGTATATATTTGGAGTTAACAAGAGATGATAAATAAATTGAATTCGTAGACCAACAGACTATAACAAAATTCAGATGTGAAATTACTAATGAATGATTAAACAAAACAAAGTGTGCTGTATTTAATTGTTGCTCACCAAACTCCCTCGTCGAATACGTTCTTCCTTGCGTCTATGGCAAATAATCATTTTCTAATTAGCTAATTGCTGTACATTGGGGTTATCTTGTTTGTCGATACAGAGAACGTTTAATCTTTTTAATATGATTTATTTGTTTTGAAACAGTGTCAATTTTAAGAGAAAGTAATATAGTTCGTAGTCAGCATTTGGCCCACAAAATCTACATAACAATATCACATACCTATTTATCTTTGTACTGTAGTTTGACAGGACAGTCTATTAGTTCAATCAATTGCATTTGTCGAATATACAAAGAGTTCATATTTCCAACTTGTGTCAAATATTTATGTAGATTTTCAGTTTAATAGAAATATTAGTTTTAAGTTAACACCCATCCTTGAAAATTTGACTATTTTCTGATTAATAACTAGTATTTAAAGGGATCCATAAATCAATGTAAGTAATTATTAGAAAACAGAGAAAACGTGACAAAACGCAATATTTACATGTATGATTAAATACTAAAAAAACATTAAAACAAACAAATTAGGTAATTTGTTTATCAGTTTTCAACCTGATCGTATCTGGCAAAAAGCCGTATATCAAATCGAATCAAAGAGGAAATACTGTATCACTTTAAAGAAGATAAAGATATAGATAAAGTCCCGTTTCATTTGAATCATACAACGGACATATCGGCACATAACTAGTACTTTGAACCTTTCAGTGGCTGCTATAATTTGTCTGAGACAATCCTTTGTACTTATATTGTATATCAAAATCTAAACAAATATCCATTCGTTTCAATTATTTCCTGGTGCATTCTTCAAAACATAAATATGGCTTTGTTGATTTCTAACTAAGATAAGATATCAAAGTTTTATTATTTTTGTATTTAACAAATTACAAACATATTTGACTTTGAATGGGACACAGATGTTGATTGCAAGATTTTTTTCATACATTATGGCGCTAATAGCATCATTGAAGTATTTATAGCAATCGATGGAGACCCAATATGAACATTAAAGTTAGATTAAAGACAATACTCTCTGTGATGACGTCTGCAGTTTAATATCGAGCCAATCAACTGCTGGATTTACCACTGTATGCAGCTTTCCCTTATCTCCAAGGACAAGCAAATTGGCGTCCGTCTAAAGCTGAACATTATCCCTCCCGTACATGTAGACTGACTGACGGATTGGCTTACGCTTAATACTAGAGATTACCGAATTTATTGAACAGTTTAATTAAAGTATATAGAAATACCGTCAAGCAGTCAAATGTCGTAACCCTGACTGAAGACTGAACGGTATCTGTAGGAAAAGAGACTAAAAGTTATATTCTATCGTAAATCGGGGACATGAAAATAGAAAAATAGAAATTAAATAATAAGTTTGAAAACTCAATCCTAATCAGCAGTGGAAGAGAGGACTAAAAGTTATTACCCAGCAGTGGAAGAGAGGACTAAAAGTTATTACCATTAATAAACACTTAGACTTTAAAATAATTAATTGTTAAATTTCTGTCGAACTACCAACTTATGTAACTAACAGACTTAAAAAAATCTTCACATATTTTTATTCTAGGTCTCAAGAATAAAAGCTTTGCGTTAGTCTTTGGTGGATGACATAACGTTGTGATACATTTAGAGTGCCAAAAGAATTGAAAAATATTTGGTTTTTCAATTAACACTCTTTGCTTTAGACTTGGGGACATACAACAAATTTCATCCGATGAAGAACTGTCTAATTGGAGTATTCAACTATATATTTTTGCAATTTTAATAATAATATTATTTCTATGAAATCGTTTTACACTACAGGCACGATAACGTTTCAAGTATCTATCACATGTTAGATCTGCCTTTTTAAACTGTCTGTCGTCGTGTTATCCTTGATCATGCAACACCGGGATCTCTCCGAAGGTTGTAATCAGTGCCGCCATCTGAATTATCTACGTTGTACCATTACTCCACAAAGTTCTTTGTTACTGAGATCATCGGCATGCTTGACTTTCTAATTGAAACATATATGTCATGTTGGTGGACGTCGGCATTTCAATTGGCAACAGCTGCTCTCACCTTCTTGCTAACTTGTTCCACTCTACATATGAGGCGAAATTTATACAAACGCTTCTTAAAACCGAGCAAAACTGTTAGTCTTTTTCTTCAATTTCACTTTCCGCTATTTAAATGACATGCTTTTAATGAATATTCTGAATTTAGTGACGATGTTGATCACATCTACCCCATTGAACTTGAAATTAAGGACATAACAGAGATAGCTAAGTCAGCCTAATATCTTGACCTACATCTAGAAATAGACAATAAAGGTCGGCTGAGAACCAAATTTTCGACGAAGTGGATTACCTGAATTTTCCTATTGTGAATGTTCTATGTTTGTGTGGCAACATACCAGCAACAACTAGATATGGAGTATACCCCTCTTAATTGATCAGAAACATAAGAGCCGGTATGCCTGTAAGGAATAGGCTGAAAGAAAAGTTAGTTAACCGTGGGTTCACGGTGACAAGATTGAAGTCATCTCTACGAAAAATTGACGGTCGGCCTCTTGATTTAGTTGACAATTGCGGAATATTTGTGTCAATGGCCATTAATGTGTTATCATTTTAGTAACCACTTTTACATCTTCTTACTGTATTTTGACTACCACGGATATGAATTATTTACCGGATTCTTACCTGATACGAGGGGTGCTACGTTTGGAGCACCTGGACTCATTTCGATTTTTAGTGTTCGTGTCGCTTAGTTGTGGTTTTTGTAATGTGGATGGATAGATTGATGGCAGTCTACAGCTTTACATTGTTCCACACTGACCAGGTGTAGTGACGACAGCTTTACGTCGTCCCACAATGACCAGGTGGACTGACGACAGTGTACAGCATCTTACGAATATAGGTGGTATGGTTGACAGGCTTCATCCTTTACCGATACATGGATCGTCGACAGTCATCATTTAAAACCGACGGGAATGACCAGTCTAAATCTCATGGACACTTTATCAAGTAGTCTTAACTTACAGACTTAAGAGTAAGTAAGTGCTATCGACGAATCAATTAAGTATTTCATTATTTTGCATTTAATCATATATATGGCTGAGTTTTCATATTCCAGCAATAATTGATGTGGTACCTATGTTATTGTTTTGAAACTTGTATGGGTATTTTGTGATTGTATTTGACGTGTTTTCTGTATTACGATATGTACATAAAAATATTTTTATAGAATAATAAAGTAGTGAATATCGTTTTCAAGGAAAAGCATTGCCCTTACATCTTCTTTCTCGTCTGATATTTGCGACAGTTCCGATGAATATGATTAAAACAACCTGGTAAAACTGAAACCACGGATCATTGGATTACTTGCAGAATTAAAAGAATCAACGTAACCTGTTTTAAGTGTATACTTTATGTCTTTGTATTTGCCCTTTGGCCCACCAGTCATACAGAATTAAATTAGTACTTTTATATAAAATGACATTAATAGAAGATTTGTAACCAATGGTCTATTCTTATGCATTCTTTGCATTCTAAGGAGTACCCACGTCGGTTTAGATACCACTGAATGAACACAAGTGATGCACGTAACGACATTTTTATTGGTTAATTGGTGCACATGATATTAATAGTTGATGCTCCAAGAATGTAAACGATAATAAGTGTCAAAAGTGGGATTTACGAGATATAAACAATGTGGTGTACAGAGAGAATCACACACATGTTCAGGTGCTTTCGCCAATAACTGAAACAGCATAAACAAATACGTGGGGAGTACTGTTCTAACCTCTGTTCACCTTTCGTGTCTACATTCCATCAGTGATGAAGATATCTATTTTATATCCAGATTTTCTTTGATTTGACATGTATTTACACTATTATCAACTCATCAGGATGATGGTTTGAAAGAAATTTTGTGTTTTTTGTTATAAAAGTGTCTTAGTACTGCATCTTTAGTGAGAAAGTATTTTCAAAGGTTAGAGACATTCATTCCAAGTACATGCTTGAAAACTAGACAGATCCTTCTAACATATATTTTAGGTACAAATACTAGTAGGATGAAACTAAATTAAAACCAATTATTATCAAAAGGGATGCAGGCAAAGTAAAAACAACGCAAAGGGGTTCCTTCTGTTAGAATAAAAATAAGGTAAGAAAACCAATAGATCAAAATCCAGGAACAGTAACTCGGTGATTTCGTATCACTGTGACGGCCATATGCTGTCTAAAATAATAACATCAACCTAGGTGCAACAATCATCTGTTTTAGTAGCTTATTAATAAACTAGTCCAGAAAATCATTATACCGATCAAGCATAGCGGATGAGTTGTGAAATCTAAACACCTGTGTTGATATTGATACTTGTGAATAACTGCCGTTTGTCTGCGAGTTTTATAGTTTGTAGGTTTTTTTTTCTCTTGAGTGTTTTTGTGAGAATAATGTCTAGGTAAGAGGCTGATTGATTGTAAGCGATGTCTTTGAATGTATATATTCAAACGTTATATCAGTGACACGACATAATATATATTGTGAAAGGTAAATTTAAAAGATGGGAGGGTGTCTTTCCTTTTGTCTTCAGTGTGCCTTCATTAAGGAAATTAGTCGCATATAAAAATATATGAAAAAATCACATGCACCTCAAACTTTGACAGATATGTTTTTAATTACAAACATTTGACAAATTTCTTTTTCAGTAAATTTGCCTTTAATCACAAGGACAAAAACAAGCTATTTACATTATAGTTTTCAACTAATATAGAATTTAGTTGAATAACAGATGCGAGACAGGTATGGTACGAGTGGATTAGCATATTTCTCCAATCGAGATAGTGAAATTATGGGATTTCAAGTCTGAGCTTTGGCGAGGACTTAAATTTCCATAATTTATCTATCGAGATTGGAGAAATCCGATAATCCAAGAGTAATATTCTGTTTCTCAAGTTTATAAAGTAGTAAATTTGCAAAATGAAGTTAAAATTCTCCCAACTTTACGTCCATGACTTGAATACGCGGTCAGTTGAAGGTGTTTTGTTTATGACGTCATTAGTTCTTATTATGACTTCATCAGTTTAAACCAATCAACTACTGAGAACACCAATTTTAAGTATTGACGAGAACCATCCATTTTTTCCACGCCGGTCAAGTGGTATGAATATAACGCAAAAAATAGTGAATGATAGATTCCACATACAATTCAGTTGTTGCACAAATTGTATATTATTGCAGCATAAACATTACGGATCCAGTATTCGTTTATCTGTCATAATTAAATAGATAAATAGTATATTTTTATAAGGAAACGGACCTCTAAAGCAAAATTGTGATTGTGTTGACCGAAATGATGATATACAGCAGGAAATCATCCTCCCAAGTCAGGGTTTCTAAGTCCGCGTTCGGTGTAGCGAATGCGGACTCATAACCGCTGACTTTGGAGGATGGCAGGAAATATCATACATAATACCACTAACCTTAAGAAATGGTATAACTTATATTTCATAAGGCGTTATATTTATTACCTTTGTAGCTCATGTAAATTCGAGAACACTTTTCTTGCCTGAGTGATGGCATAATATCTGGTTTATTATTATTATTTGTTTACTTTTATACGTAATGCTGTAATGTTTTATTGCTATGCCCGCTATGCTGAGTGGTACTTAATTTATGTGAAATAATAGTATAGTGTTTTTTTACCCTGTATTTCACGGTGTAGAATGGTAACGGACTTATCGCGTTTTTTTCTGCTGTACCGGACTATTCGGGTTAAGCAACGGACTGTTCATGCCAATAAACATGAAGTAACTCAGAAAAATGAGTTCAAATGATAACAAGAAGGGGTAAGTTTTATTAAAAACCATACTTACGGAATACGTAATTGATCTATGATAACTCCTACAAAAATGTTACGTCGATGTACCTCGTGGCTATTTCACAAAGTTAAAAACAAATCGAAAAATAGGGAAACAACATGAACAAGCAAACATGAATTTCTATCATTCATCGTCAAATTGATATAAACAATGACTTTTTATGTTCAGAAATGTCCTGTTTTGTGTTAAAAATACATTCAACAAAGCTCTAGCAATTAGAATTGAACAATAATACTGATATGTCACTAAAATTAAAATGTGAAGCAACGGACTTTTTGTGTGCGATGGATATTGTGGAAATTTCGGGCACCGGACTAATAGCGGTACTTAGCCTCAGACATAGTGTGCTCAATTATATTTTTCAGAGCAAAAAGAATAAAAAACTTTTATTGGTAAATATAAGCCAAAGAATATGAAAAAAATATGATGAAATTTCTCGTGGTAATATTTTTGAATGATTAAGACAAATGTATTACGTAGGGCCTATTCCTGAAATTCATTTTAAATAGATGACTTATATTATTATTATTATCGTTATTGTCATATAAATCAATACTACATTGATCAGTGACATATAACAGAAATAACAAACAACTAAATTGCAATAGGAAAAATCAAATCGACAAAATATTCAAGTCTACGAGACCCCTGTCCTCAGTTCCAGAGACTGTTTAATGAAAGACTCTTAATTTGTCGCAAATTTTCCGGGTTTACAATTGTTTTAAGCGAATCGGGATATGGACTAACATTAGAGATATTGAAGTCATGTAAGAGATTAGACCGAAACAGTTATTGTGATCACATTTTAAAAAGAAGTGAACCTCATCGTCCACTTCATTTAGATTAAAGAAGGAGCGAAAACGTTGTTCACCGGGGACTTTTTTTATATCTTCCACGTTCTATTTCCAGACTGTGGTCGGCTATTCGAAATTTTGAGATGAATTTGCGATTTTCATAGCTCGAACCGGACGAATAATTCTTTTCCTAAGTTGTTTTTCAAAAATTGATATAGAAAGATTTTATTTTGATCTTTTTAATTTGAAACTTTGTCCGCATACATGTTCATATAAAACTTTAACAACTCATCTTTAATATATGGTTGTATTACTTTAACATTTTTATAAGTTGTGTCCAAGTTAAGTCCATCAAAGTTAAGATCTATATCGTCAATTACATATTTTATATAAGTTACCCAAGAGTATATATTCTCAAAATCTAAAAATGTATTTAGTTCAAAACTTTCTTTTATCAAAGGGTTAATTTCACATGTACTCAACCTAGCAAAATATAATATAGATTGAGTTTCTATGTATTTTTCTATAGGGACCCTACCAAGCTCTAAACGGGAAGCTAGGGTTGAAGCAGTCGTCTTTACCCTAGTATATACTTGCAGAATGACAAATGTATTTTTTCAAAAGGAGTTTTATCTATGAAGTTACATGGATCAATGACAACATTGTTATTTGTACTACGTTTCTTTGCATTAAGCAGGAACCTATAAATCAAGTTATATATACTAGAATAAAATATATTGATCCATCATGCAAATCTCAACATTGTATGATAAAATTGGCCTTATTATTGCATCAAACATGTTCAGGGTAACTTGAACTAAGACATTTCCAATTAAAGAAAAAAAATGCTGCAAGCATAGATCAATGTATGAGGGTCGGTAGAACTTTTTACGGAACAGCGGGAAAGGCTTATTTATTCACAGGGAATTCGGGATTTAACCAATAAAACTGCGGGAATTCGGGATTTTTACGTTTCTTTTTATCCAGTACGCATTTCAACGGGAAACCGGGATCTGGTATTTATTTTTGCAGGGAGTGCGGGATGGGACCCCTCCCATTCCCCATGTATGTCAGAATAATTCTTATTTGTTTCTATGATAAGTATATTGAACGATTTTTGTTTCATGTGCATGTCAAGTCCATAATTTTATATTCCTGCATTTGCAAATAAATTTAAAATAAATCCGAGTGCCTATACATTTTATACTCGCAAAATACAACTGTCTAAAGAAATACTTGTAGAGGCAAAATATTTATTTAAACATAGTGTATAGCGCTCTTGTGCCAATTTCGATTCACTTTCTAGCTCTCAACATAGATCCATTCAACACAGCAGCCGACGCCGAAAGTCCGGTGCCACACACGACAAAAGTCCGGTGCAATGGCCTTCCATGAAAATCGATAATTTCTTCCAGATTTGAACAAATATAAATATATTTATCCTTTGTGTGATTAACATTGATGGCATTAAAGAGAAAATGACAAAAATAATATGCTAAATGAGGACAATTAGCTCGTTATATATTCTCATGTCACATATTCATAAACAAACTACACCGGGTATCGAGTTCTTTTAAACGATTTCAAATTATATACTAATCATATTCTGTAAGTGTTAACTTGTGCAGACAGATAAATAGTTCTATCGTTCCGTGACATAAACATTCTATTAATATTTTTAACAACTTGCAAAGAAATAAGACAAAATAAGTGACCTACTGTTTCTATTTACATCAACTTTCACGAACAGTTCGTTGCTTAACCCGAATAGTCCGGTACTGCAGAAAAAAACGCGATAAGTCCGTTACCATTCTACACCGTGTATTTGCATATGCTTTATTATTACATGTGCTTAAGTCGATGTTTTATGTTCCGGCTTATAGTGCTTGGATTTTATGCCCCGCAACAGTATATTTGGTTGTGCTTCATTTATAAGCTGTGCTTAGTTTATGCATTTACTTTTTGCATGGTTTTTATGCTTTTGATAATTGGATTTTTTATATATATGATGTAACATTGGTACGAGTGCATTATCGGATTTCTCCAATCGAGATAGTTAAATTATGGAATTTTAAGCGATGACTTAAAATTCCATAATTTAACTATCGAGATTGGAGAAATCCGATAATCCAAGAGTACTTATGTAAGATTCTGTTTCTCTAATTTTTAAAAGTGGTAAATTTGCGAAACGAAGTACAAATTCTCCCAACCCCAATTTTACGTTCATGACTTGAATACGCGGTAAATGGAAGGTGTTTTGTTTATGACGTCATGAGTTCTTATTGTGACGTTATTATTTTTAACCAATCAACTGCTGAGAACAACAAATTCACTAGTGACGAGAAATATTTTTTCCACGCTGGTCAAGCGGTTGAAATATTACGTCAAAATTAGAGAAGCATGTTTACATTGTCTTATGTGCATTTACATTTATGTATTAGTCTGTCAAAGTGTTCTATAGAGCTCATGTTGCGTTGTTATATATCTAAAGACACTTAATAAAATTATTTAATTAATAATTAATTCTACGCTTACTTGCGTTTGACTAAACGGAAATCTGTAAAATAACAAAGAAACTATATGTCCAGCACTAATTACCAAATCTAATGCTCTGCAGGTCAATTTGTTTTATGGACAAAGCGGCATTACTCAGTGACGTTCGCCCAAGCTGAAAAAAACGTGCAAACAATTAAATTCTGCAATTAATGCTTATCAGTACAGTTCAAAAATCAAAGCAGAAAAAAATAATGGTATACATCAAGTGAGTAGTATGTTGATAAATTTACAACATGAATTCACTACGTAATTTTGTAGCATGAAACAAGTATTTGCAAAGGTTACATATGTCTTTGCTTAAAAGAGGATGGCGGCAAGTAGTAATAACGCTTGGTATACTTTTGTCTCAAATCTCTGTAGCGAGGGCACATGAGTATAAAGTGAAATTCATCCTCAATGGTATTCAAGTTACATAACAAACATTTCCTGTCATTTATTACCATCGCTTTAAAAACTTTGAAAAAGTAGAAGGGTTGAATTGTAATAAGTGTTTACTAATTTGATCTTTCACTTTCTGGTTCAAGGGTGCATGATTTAGGTGGTCAATGTACTGAATTTTCAACAGGCCATTAAATATCTATTGTCCGGAGTAAACTTCAGGTTCTCAGAATTTTCTACTTTCAATTTTATTATCATTGAAGATTCTAATGGCTTTGTGGGTCGTTTTAATTATAAAGCAATATTATAAAATTATGGTCATTAACGACTGTTATATCCTTAATTATTTAATCAAATAAAATCTCAATAAATCCACGTACTGTAAATGACTCGTACTTATTTACTTGCACAATGTACGATATTTTGAACCTGCAACCATAAACCGCGGCATGTCGAAATCCCAAATAGAAACTGATATGAAAATGAAACGCCATAAAAGTCCTTCGATATTTCCAAACATTGTTGTTGAACATTGAAAACAGAGAGCAACAGAGGGCATACAACCGAGCCAAGCACTCAAAAGATCCAAAAGAATGCGAACAGTACAGTTCATTGAAGGCAAATCTCCAGAAAAGTACCTGACAAGCACACAGACACTGGACGCTGATTTTACTAAAAAGCCCAAACGCTTTTGGTCATATGTTAAAAGTTAGCGCCAAGAGTCTACAGGTGTCTCGCCACTCGTTGACAAAAATGGATTCCTCCATATTGACAGCCAACAGAAAGCAGAGATACTGCATGAATACACATTTTCAGAACTGCTGAGGACCATCACAACTTTCCTGACAAAGGAGATAGTTCATACCCATCAATGAAGAAGATAATTGTGGTGCTCAAATTTTTGAAGAACTTCAAGATACATAAAGCTACTGGACCAGACAACATCCCGGCCTCCATCCTGAAATCAGCATCATACGAACTAGCTCCAATACTTACACATCTGTACCAAATGTCTATCAACATCGGAAAAGTTCCAGGTTAACATAAGTGAAGACCTGAGTTGGAAACACCACACAGAAGTAAAAGCTAACAAGGCAAACAAGACAGTTGGTTTTCTTAGACGTTACCTCAGAGACTGTAGCAAGAAAGTCAGAAATGCTGCCTACACAGCACTCGTAAGACCAACACTAGAATATGCATGCACAGCATGGGATCCTCACACAACTGAAGACATAAACCTTCTCGACCAGGTGCAAAGGAGAGCTACCCGCTATCTCAGTAACAACTACCACGACAAAACTCCGGGATGTGAATAACTCAGATGATCAGAGATCTTCAGTGGGAACCCTTACCAGTCAGGAGGACCAACCATCGTCTTTCAATGCTATACAAGATCCAGCATAAACTGGTAGATGTGGATGCAAGAAACATCGTCCAACCCAATGACAGGCGCACAAGAGGAAGCCAACGTTTGTACCAGCCACGAGCCCAATCTAACAAAGTCTACAAGTTCTCATTCTACCCTAGAACTATACATACAGGAATGGAACGGCCTTCCAACGCCAGTGACAGACTTGCCAACACTGGAAGCGTTCCAGGCTGCACTACCTACTTATAGTGCAGGCCCCTCCAGATACAGTAGACGAGTTATAGTTGTACATAGTTTAGCCTGTATACAGTATGATTTTATATGGAGGGGCGACCTAAATTAGATTGTTTACATTTATTAATATCAAAATTTTATTCTGTTTGTTATAATTTTTTCTTTCATAGTATTCAAAAAGTTTCAACCTTCTGGGTAAAATACTGAAGGTCTTACAAATCTGTTTATATTTTAAAAAAAAATCTAAAGAAAAAAGGTTTTTTTTTCTTTCAAAGATATATTATAATTCCATACTTTACAAATTTTAAAGTATAAACCTAAAGCTTATGTTGAATAATCAGTTTAATATCTGATTTGTGAAGGTTAAAAATATAAGAATTTACATATTAGTGTAACTTGATCTGAGGTTTATATCTTGATAAAATATTGTATAAACTGTGTATAGGGAAGCTAACTTTCCCCATATTAAGTATTATTTTCAGTCTCAGTTTCTTTGTTTATTATTGTTATTGTTTTCATATATTAAATTTACTTTGTTCCAAGTTAGGGAACACTTAACATTTTCATTTTTTACATTGAAAGTATTTTCAAATCAGTTGAGTACAAATTATTTGATTGTATATAATGGGAGATAACCATTGTTTAAGAACAGATCTTAAAATGTGTTACTGGAATATTTGTGGATTATACACACAGGGAGATAATAAGTTAGAAGATGATTTATTCTTAAAGGAAATTTTACAATATGATCTTGTCATCCTAGGTGAGACACATGTGGGTAGCAATGAAAATTTATATTTAAAAGATTTCATGTACTTCCCTGTGTGTAGACCCATTTCATCAAATGGAAGATACTATGGTGGATTAGGCATTTTCAGAAGGTCAGCTCTCAAAAATTACATTAAAATACTCCCATCCAACTCTAAAGATTATCAATGGATCAAAGTTGACAAAAACTACTTTAATCTCGATAAGGACCTTTATGTATGTGCTTCTTATATACCCCCACCAAATTCATCTTACTCTTTGAAACTTAAATATGATATTTTACAACAAATTGAAACAGACATTACTGAATTTCAAAAAATAGGAGATATTTTATTATGTGGCGATTTAAACGCAAGAACTGCTAATGAAGCAGATTTTGTAGAAGGAGACGATGCCATGTATCTTCCATTGTCTGAATCTTATATGCCTGACTTTAATATAGGAGGTAGAAGAGCAATGGATGAAACATTAGATGAGAGAGGAAAAGAGATCATAGATATATGTATTGGGAATAAATTAAGAATTGTAAATGGTAGATGCATAGGCGATTTTTTTGGGAAATTTACCCGTTTCAACACACATGGTCAAAGTACTGTTGATTACTTAATTGTTACCGAAGACTTATTAGACTATATGCTGTATTTTGAAGTGTCTGACTTTAAATCTACATTCTCAGACTGTCATTGTAAAATCTCATGGTCAATCTTAGCTAAATTTGTGGTTGACTCAAAACCGAACATTAAAATCCATACAGCTCCTCTAAATTTTATATGGAATGAAGAATCAAATATAAAATTTCAAGCAACCCTATCATCATTAGAATTTCAACAAAAAATAAAAAGAGTTGTTGAACAAAAAATGACTTTTCATCCAGAGATGTAAACAAATTAGCAGATGATGTCAATGAGATTTTTCTTTCAGCTGCAAAAACTTCATTATGTAAACCTAAAGTTAAAATTGCTACAAAAACACGCCGGGTATTCGGACACACTGAACAGGGTGGAACACAAAAGAACGGGTGAGGTTGATGAAAGCATCGTGTTCAGGTAGGTGTGTTATTTTTATTCTGAACGTATTGAAATAGGATTAAAGACAGAAATAAGTTAATGCAGCCTTTTGTATGTCCCTGAACTACTAGTACACCAAGTATTGTCTGGTTTTACTGGAGAAATAATCCACAGGAACGTCATGAACACGGAAATTACTTCGGAAAAAGTAGACTTCCAACTTTCGTTGATTGTAACTTCTCGCGAAATGCAAGTTACAAAATCTTTTTTGTCAATATAGATACCCCAATGTATACTTGATTATCTGTGAAAAGTTGAACTTCTAACTCGACGTATTAAGCACAGTATTCTTCATTATCCAAACATAGTTAGCGAAATTTTGACACAACGGACCGCGGGTGATTCGAGATGAAGACTACTAAGAACGCGGGTGTTGGACACACAGAACATGGCGTTAACTAGCAATGACCTGGTATTAAAGAAGTGTCTAATCACTGTTGTATTTAGTTTTCTGTGTCCAAATGTTGTAGAACACCAGTTTAAGTCATGTTAGTCTATATCTTTGTTATAGAATACGTTTTATGTGCACTTACGTATACTAAGTTAACCCTCATACTAGTATATTACGGGGGTTACATCGACATATTCTCTGTAGTTAATATTATATGTGTTTTGTCAAATAAATTCGTGAAGTACCGTACTGCAGGAACCTATAAATCAACGGGACTGGAATCTAACGATATCGTATACTTTTCCTCGTCGCGCAAATACTTAATTTGCGAACAAGTGTCGACACGGATATGACCGTATTTACATCTTTTGTACGATACAATCTGTTCGAGACTCAAGCAAGTTACGTGTATATATCAATACATTGATGCATTTAATAACAAAAATTAAACAAAAAAGAAAAAAAAACAAAACAAAAGCAGAAAGAAAAAACCATACAGAACAAACAAACAAACAAAAATTGGTTGGTCTATACCTTTTAAATGTGTAATTTAGCATTACGATGATATATGGTCTGAAAGTATAAAGTTCGTAAAAATGACATACAAAAATGGCGACCGTTAAAAAGCTCCCGATTTTCGCTGATTCCAATATTTTATTTAATGATAAAACATGGTCACGATAATACAGTGATGCAAATAAAACACTTAAAATTTTTAAAAAATAACAAAATATTTACTGTCACAAGATAATTGCACAAATTTTAACTGAAATATTAGTATCGTATTGTACTATAGATGCTGTCATTTCTGCGTTCTTCTTCTTTAGTATGTATATTCCACCATTTAGTTGGTGCACCTATATTGCTATAGTCACAGTTCTGGGGGTTATTAAAATAATAAAATAAAATAATAAAATAATAAAAAACTCTATAATCTAGATCTCCTCAATACTTTGTCATTGACCAAATGAAGCCTACCACTGTGGAGTGAGTAGCACATTCTACGAGTACATAGTTCTATCTGTTGTGTTGTACTTTTATCAAATGAGGTTTCAATGAGTCCACATAACCAGTTGGAATTCAAAATAACTTTGGCAAACTGTACTAGATCTGATACAAGAATTTCCCATATATTTGGGTTTACATTGTCAAGTAATGTGTTTAGCTCATTAAAGTAGTCTTTACGGTAACCATGAAGTGTGTTACACTTGAACAGAAAATGTATAAGATTCTCATCTTCTAATTGACAGAGAGGACAGGTTCCATCCACATCATGTTGATTAAATTTGCTCGTGTCTGTGTGGAATATATATGTTCCAGTGAGGAGTCTAGCTTTAATCATACCACGTCTCACGTCTTTCAGGTTGTTGTCATTGTTCCACCAGATTGTGTGCGTTTTTTTCAATTGTTAGATTTTGGATCTCGTTCCGGTCTCGCGCGACAAAGAAATCGTACTTTTTAAACTGAAGACTTAGCGAGTGTCCAATCCCGTTAGTTATACTAGTCCCAGCGTACTGCTTATATATTATTTTTATAAATAGTATTATTCAGGCAACATTTGACTCGAACACTTAGAACGCGGGTGTATGTAAGACCGTCCTGAACAGTTTATCCACTCTTTTTTTAGTTTAGATGGAACGACTCCTTTGTGTATTTTAGTTTGATACAAAATGTATCTTTTTTGTTTCCCATTGGTTCATGCAATATAAGTTGTCTGTATTTAAGCGTTTTGGTGCCATGATCAGATGAACAAAGGTCTATAATTGTTTCTAAGCAAGTTTCGTTTACGCCAATAAAAGCAGCAATATTAGTGGATTGACTTGACATAAACCCAATATAAGGACAAGGCTTAGAAACGGAGTATAATGGCGAGGCTCTGCCCAATCTTCCCAGTTTAGTGCCTAGTCCTTATATTGTGTTTATGTCAATATTAAGTCAATATTATACAATTACTGCACTTGAACGAGATCAATATGAGGTTTTATGGAGCAGGGTAGAATAATATTGAACGAGGCGAAGCCGAGTTCAATATTATTCCACCCTGCTCCATAAAACCTCATATTGATCGAGTTCGAGTGTAGTAATTGTTTTATTACATAATTTATTGAGTCGTGAAATGGAATATACAAGATTTTTTTATTCCCGAAAGTGAATATTCGTTTCACGTAAATATTTCGTAAAAGATAATCGCTTGCTCTTTCGATTTGCGAGTGTTGACAGCATCTCTTTTCTTAATGATTTCATTAATTTCCAAGTTAGTAATATCTGTAGTTCCATTAATAAAACCTCTCATTTCATGTTTATTTTCAACATTTTTATCGGATATTGATATTTTATGTTTTTAGTCAAATGCGAGGTTTCATCTTTAAACGCATTTTCCCGTGCGCAAATTCCGCAAGAAAATTGTGCGGAATGTTTCAGTTAAGTTTGATATGAAAAAAGTTTGTACAACCATGCAAACTGCGCTAAACTTAAAGAAAAATATCTAAATTTTCTAAAAATTGCCTGACCTTAGTATATCATGGATTTTTCAAGTCCTGTTTAAAGCTTTATTTGAGGTGTCCCTTAACTCCCATTACGTTCAATGGCTGACCCCAATTAAATCTATCTTATGGCTCCGTTTTTGCCGAAACGAATTTTCCATGTGTTACAATTGCGACAAATTGTATTCGTTCCGCAATTAAATATAACTTGATTCCGTAATGTTTATTAACCGTTAAATTCAAAATGTCAGCTCGCAGAAAAATTTCGTCTCGATATTTCAAACATGGATTACTTAATTGAACATAGTTTAATTCATGGAAAACCGGTATAGTCTTTGTGTTTATGTTAGTTTCATGATAGTGCCATGTTAAAATATGCCGAACTTCTGAAAAAATTGTGCTCCGAGAAAAATCAACTGACAGATAAAACCTCACATTTCAAATAATAATAAAAAATGTAAAAGTCAGATGAAAATGATAAATATAAATTAACGTGAAATGGGAGGTTTTATGTTATAGAACTAGTAATATCTGCAAATCTTCGCTTATTAGCTCCAGAACTATCCGCATTACGTCCACTCGATGACGTTACAACGTTACCATGTTTACAAACAACAATATAATCCGAACATCAGTCAGAACGATAATTTTGATTGGTTTAGGGGATTAAAGAAAGAAGATTTGATTGGCTATCGTATTTCCGTTGGGGGAAACAGCACGTGCTAGGTATTTTCATTCAAAAATTTCTCACGAGAGTGCAATATGGTTTTTTATTGAGTAGAATGAGTTTTTTGCAAACCAATATGATAGGAAATGGAAAGTCACCTGTATTGGTTTAGGCCAATAGCAAAAAGGCAAAAATATATATTATGTAATAAAAGTTATTATGTTTATCCTGCAATCTATCCTAAAATATTTCCTCCTAAAAATTTAGAAATTGTATCCTTATTAAGCAAATACACAACTTGCGCAGTATTTTGGTAATCAACATGATAGACGTAAATTGAGTGATGTTTCAAGAACGATTTCTGCTTTTCAAGGTGAATTATGAATACAAAAGTAATGCACGTAACAAGTTCAGTAAAACATTATCAACAGAAATAACAACAAGATACTATTTTCAATATCACATAAGTTGTACTGTCTTACGAAACTCGTCGATTCGGCGTAGAAACTTTTCCTGTATGTTTAATGGCGATCGCAAATATATACAATATTCGTTCATTGTCATAAAATATACAGTTTATTTGTACTAGCCTTAGAAACAGGTAGGAATGCGAGGTTCTATCGAGAATTTCTTACCTGTTTCGTGGCGAGTACAAATAAACTTTATATTTTCCGACAATGTACGAATATTGTTTTTATTCTGCAACCAGAAAATCCATTTTAAATACGAATGAAAAGCATTAAAAGTGCACTTTAACCGATTTTTGACTTGAAATTTTCGGCGCGTAATCACGTGATAGCCTGACGTCACAAACAAATATCGTATTTGACAACATGCCGTAAACCAGAACAGAGTACTAAATATCGTTAAAAGTAAGAACAGGGGCACCAGGAGCCGACGTTATTATTTACAATTCTAATATGACGTCCTTCATACGCTTTGGCCCGCTATGACGTCACAATTAGAATTCCGATGTCATAAGCAAAAAATCCGACCGAACAACAAGAGCCAAAAGTCAAGGGACAGTTACAAATCCGGATATAGACAAACGCAATACAAAAACCAAAACACAAAAAACAGAAAGAGAGTAACCCGAACCCAATATAAGCCATGGGTGCACTCAGGTGCTCCGGATCAGTAAGCAGTGTCTGCCTCCAATTAGACACCCGTCGAGTTACTCATTGTCATGTCTAGGGAAAATTCAAATCCAGGAACAGGAAACACTATGACGCAGCGAAAATGTCAGTTCGTATTTGAGACACTGATTTCCCATAAGGATCCAAGTCATGGTGACGACCATAGAACTTCTGAAAAGATAACACCAACCTAGGTACAACAATCCTTTGTTTGAGTAGTTTAGCAGTCAACGGCAGTTATCGGTCAAGAAAATCGGAATACCTATCCCAGGATCTAGAATAACGTATAAGTTGTGAAATGTACACACCATACGCTGGAGCTGCTAGAAAGTTGATATCAATAAACGGGAAGTTGAAAATAAGAAAGTTGAAGTCATCACGTTTGTACGGTAGAGTCTAGTTTGTAGTTTTCCTGAGTCTATTTCTAGAAAAAGGTCTAAGTAAGAGGCTGACCTTAGTGTATTGGTGGTATCTTTAATGTCAAGCTCGCAGGGTAAATAGTCACCAAATTTAGCATTGTTGAGGGACAAAACATCTGCAATCTAGCGGAATGTTAAATTAAAGGTCTGGGCCAGTGTCTTTTCTTTCTTCTTCAGCAGGCCTTCTAGGAACTCAGCCTCATAAGAGTACAAAAACGGGTCGGCGAGGAGAGGAGCACAATTAGTAACCATTGGAATACCAACAGTCTGTTGAAAAACATGTCAACCAAACATGACGAATATGTTGTCGATCAGAAAATCTAACATATGACAGATTTGGTCTTCAGTATTATATTTAGAGTCATTTATGACGAAGTAAGTTCTGTCATATACGCTCAAACACAATGCAATTTTGTTAAGATTTCTCAATATTTGTTTGCTTAAAAGGTAAGTATATTCAATAAAATGACGAGAATATATGTGTATGTCAATTTTATTTGCTTGAACATACTGCTGTGGGATATCTCTAATTAGTTTCAAAAAACAAAATTACCACTGAAAGCGTCCTCTTAGAGCCGCTGCGAAATTTTAACTCATTTGTTATACATATTAGAATTGAAATAGATTATTGCAATTGGTATCTATGCAGCTCATGTAATTTTATATAGGACGAGCGCGTATACTTACTTAGTATAACTTAGTAGTGGGTCAAACAACTCCCCGCGTAACTAAAAATGTCTGCTAAATCTAATCTGAATCAATCCTACCGACTGTCCTAAAACACTGGAATGTTTATTCTGTGTGTTTTAATGTTGCCAAGAAGGATAACTCTTACTTACTGATCGTACAAAAAATCAACTAACCGTGTAGAAAGTATGGGATCATCAAGTGATATCAATCAGCCAAGAAAAATATTATCTTGGTTGTTTCATGCGGACGTAATATTTGCTTGTGAAGATGCCTAGAATCGATACTGGTGAAAAAAAATCATTTCACCACACTTAAGCAAACTTAAAATTTACTCACTCAAGTCAACTCGTATTATTACACATGCTAATTGGTTTGAATCAACAAAGATCTTGACTCGACTTGACTTTAGGAGTTTTTTACGTCATACACCAACAACTTAATGCCCTTTTGGCAGACGGCCCTTACGGACATGGATTTTTAGGGGGTTTAATAATGTGGCTATTTTAGAATTATTTAATAATTTGAGGTTTGAAAAAAAATCATCATCATTTAATATATTTCATTTTTAAGGTAGAGGTGGTAGGTGTCTTTACCGTTATTTATTTTACCTTGTACGGAGCCTAATTTTTGTTTGACAATTTCTATTATTATCATTTTTTAATTATTATTACTATATTGTTATATATCAATTAATTTTTTGTTATTTTCTGTTTTTATTTTGTATTATATATCTTTTTATTGATTTTTTGAAATTTAATTAATTTATTTCAACCAGAAACCTATAAACCTAGTTATACTAGTCCCAGTTTCAACCATGATCAACAAATACGTCGTTTATATTATAGCATTTAATTGATGTATTTACGGTAATCGAAGTATTAATACGGTACCGGAAATCGGTTCAAACCTACGCATGCGTCATTGGGAATGAATTAACAAATGGAGTGAGAATAGCAAAGATGAGTTCAAAAATACCACGAAAAGGTAGTTCTTTGTGCTTGATTTTTCTAGTTTAATATATTTCAGCTTTAAGAAGCGCCGTTCTTACAATTATTATCAATTTAATTGTAGCTTTAGCAATCCAAGCAAGAAAGAAGCGCTCGAAAGCGAAGGGCCGTTTCAAGAATGAAGAGAAGAAACGAGCGTAAGTTTACCGATTTTAAAATGTTGAAATATGTTGAGATGTTCTGCTATTTCATTTGAAGGTTATATTACAGTCAAAGTAAAATAAAACACAATATTTCAATTAACTGGCATTAATATAAACATGCTTTTATTAGATAAACGTCATGGATACCTTCCAAAGGCCTCCTTGGTGATTCACGCGATTTATTATGAGCATTTGTTATGTTGATCAAAGTGAAAGGAATGCACATTTGCTGTTGCAGAATGTTCAGAATTCTATTGTTTCATTTACCAAACATGTATATGTCGAATTTGGTGAAATTCAGTCAACCGTAAATATGTCAATGTTTTGACAAACCACGTGTTTACAAAGCAACATGTGAAAACATGAGAGTACTGTGTAATAAACTAAACAATAAACAATAAAATTTTTGACAAACAGTTAACAACAGACATTTGACATAAACCACTTTCTATTAATTAAATTGTGTTTTCATTATGCAAGTCTTAATAATTTGGAAGAACATGTTTTTGTTTTCCAGAGAAAATTGATGATTGGGTTCAATGTTATCTTTAATATTGGTAATCAATTAAGTTACAGTTAAAAAACAGACTATTAATTCATGTGAAATAAACACTGACTTATTTTAAAGAAATTCCCACATGGTGACATTTCTGATAGAAGAGCATTACATATTATTAAGATTTTGTGAAATTTTTTTTATTGACTATAGATTACTATATACTAAATGTTACACCCTGCTGCGCTAGGTGTTTTGCTTGATTTTTTTATTATTCCATATTGTACTTTTGTAGTGTTAAAATCCCCCAATTTAAACAAATCTACACGATAACACATCCATATTTTATATATGCTTTTGTTGTTGACAAGTTCCAAATCGTCCTTGACATTTGCTACGGGAATTTTACATAGGAAGTCAGCCATTTGAGCAGGGTTCTCGTTAAGACGCGTATACGTGTCCTGGACACGTCAAAATTGAGTGGGAGGCGCCATTACTAGATTCCGTTCATCCTCGGGACGCATCGCAGTCAAATAATTTGCGTCCCTAAAATCAACAGCACATCATTTACCTAAACCATACCGAATGACACTTTTACAACCGGATGTAATCCTATTTTTAACTGTGATGCACAGCAGGCGAAATATATTTGATCTCTTACAGTGACCGATGACCGATAATAAGTGGCTGAATTAACAAAAATCTAAACAATCTTAACATGATTTAAATAATTTTTTTGTGATGTATTAAAAAAAAGTTTTTATAAACTATAATAATAATATCTTTCTAGTGCATCGTGCCGAAAGTAAACAAACACGATTTCGAGTTCATGGTTTTTAAACGGCTTGCAACTTGATTTAAAAAGTTTTCTATTTGAATAATAAATAAATTATTTTCATTACCTATCAGTGAATAGCTAGAGCTTGGAATCTTTCTTTGCTGGTTTACATAACTAATAATGTAATTCAAAGTTAAAGGTTACTAAGAAAATATTTGCAGCAGAAAGATTGTTTTCGCTGTTTTAAAAATGTGATTAAGTGAAACACTTGTGACCTGATTGCAATGATTAAAAAATATTATTGTAATGATTAAATGTCGAATGAACTTTTGTTATTTTAGATGAGGTTAAGCAGAAATATTGTCAAGTTTTGGATTGGGGAAATTTAAACAAAATTTATAAAATTTGTTGAATAACTTAATAACTACTTTTAATATAGAGCTTTGAAATTTATGTATTATACAATTATTTAAACTGAGGTGTTGCCTCTTATCCCACTGAACCCATACATTTTCTCCCAGATGAAGCCATGCAGACTTCAAATAACCAACAGAAATAAATGGTGTTAATTCATAAAATGATACTAATATCTTGGGATATATAAATATGATCACAATAAATTTATGTGTACAGGGGTCACCACACTCAAAAAAAGGAGGGAGAAGTGACTTCTCCCTGGCAGCCAAACAGGGAGAAGTCAGCCACTGATAGGGAGACTTCAGGAGACACTAGGGAGAAGTCAGAGGGACCGTACAAATAATTAATTTCGCAGTACATGTAGTTACATACATTTTTCATTATTTACATCAATTTCCACCGGGAAATGACAGGGCGACTTCGACTTGGCTTTTGAGGCACCTTAGGGCGATTTCAGGTCCTAGTAGGGCGACTTTGTCGCCCACTTCGCCCAGTGTGGTGAGCCCTGGTGTATCTTTCCATGCTCATTCAAACTAAATTTTTATCTCAGTTGAAGATTACAACCCTACATTTTTAAGTTGGAAAAGTTTAAATAAATTTCACAGCAAACTCCATTATTGAATTGAAAATGCCTCAACCCTGACCAACTTCTTACTTCTAAGTACACCCAGACAGTGAACGGAAATATATCATACAATATAAGGTCAACACAAAGCAAAACTACCAAAACAAATATTTTTAATATCTTTTCATTCTGGAAACATGTAGATTGAGCTGTCATGTAGTAATGCATGGGCTTCAACGGGGATTTAACTATCAAATAAAACATGAAGATGTTCATAATGTTACAAAACAAAACTAAATGTATTACTCATGGTAACGTTATGCAGTACCGGTAGTTTGGTTTGAGTCATCTTTATGGACTCACCAAGACAGATTGGGACTCATCATTCCAAAAAGTGATGAGTCCCAGGACTCACCATAAAAAAATCCTAGTGAGAACCCTGTTTGAGTTTCATCAGGGACCTCTCATTGTTTTCAAAAAGATCGTCTGCTTTCGTAACATTCAGTGGTATTCGGACAAACCGCGAGGATTTTCCCGCCTTAACTGCAGACGATATTACCCGAAGGATTTCGAACAGACAACATTGGACTCTTCCAAACACACTTCCATTGTAATTTAGATCAAACTTTACTATAGAAAATTGCTCTATCAAATTGAAAAATACGCTGCATTTAAAAACGCTAAATAACTGTGGAAAATACAGTGATGAATTCAATTTACACATTTTTTTATCTACAAAATGAGCGTAAGCTGGACCATACACAGTAAGTACATGTAGTTTTCATTTGTCACGCAAAAACAATAACAAAAATATGTCAACATTTAGAATAGAATCATGTATTGTTTTCTTTGTTAATTTTTTTTATCTTCACTCATTTTTAAATTCATTATTTTATTTCAAAATATTCAGACCTGTACATGTCTTTTCAATAAAGATGACAACTCAGGACCAACCTTGGAAGACTGCATGTTGCTTTGTTGTGAGACACATATTAAAGGTGGTTAGCTGCCAGACTAAATTATTTTGCCCTATTGATTGTACTATACTAACTTGTCCAATAACAAGTTTCCTTGTTCTCATCCTGAATATAGCTGAAAAACTGCTTGCTGGATGTAAAACAACAACCAATCAATAAATCAACCCAAATAATAAAAGAAATTTAGAGAATTTTTAATGATTCCAATGTTAGTATTAAGTACCTTAAATGTATACATGTATCGTTGCTACTTCGGTGTAGCTTTGTGACTACTATGAGGTTCATATTTAATTGGAACTTATATAAAAGCCTGAAAAATAGTTTGTTGTGAGACGCCTTGCAGTGTACTAAAGGGATGATTATTTAAATGAAATTATTTTATTTTCGTGGTAAAAACTAGTCTTATTCACTAACATGAATGTCTGCCTTAAAATATTAAAATGACGAAAGATATGCTGCTGAAAAAAAATCGAGTTGTTTTTCGGAGACATTTCTCTTATAGAAAACAAAAATGGATACGAATTTTGAGACACTAAATTTTTTTAATGTAGCTGCACAGAAACTGAACACAATTCAGAATCACAATGACCAACCTACAGAAAAAGTCAAATCAGCACAGTGAAAGAGTCAAATTGGCTTTTGTCTTTTTGCAGTTTAAATTGTAAAAAAGGCAAATTTTAATGAATTTTCACCAGAGGCTACTCATTTGTGTAAATATATACAATACAGGGATCCTATCAAGGTGTCTAGATGCATATTGTAAGCATCTTTTCAGTTCTGGACACAACTGTTCAACATTTAACGCTTCCCAGTGTGCGTCTGTCAGTTGTCAGACACGTACGAATTTCCATTATGTCAATTCTGTCTCTGATGCGTGTTTATATATTCTTACAAATGACGATCGATTTTTACCTGTTTGCATCTGATTCTCAGCAGGTAGCAAACACTTGGGCAGCATATTTATTTTAATTAAGATGTTTATTAACCAATAAATGTGCCGTGTTGATGGACACTCTTTATGGTTAAAACTTAAAATAATTAAGCCTTGACAATACCCTCGTTCCAAATTTTAATACACGGTCGGAACCTTTCACTTGCAGTTGCACTCCTTACCATTTTTTTTAAAAAAGTAAGAATTCTTGATCAGTACGAAGATATCTTCAATATGAACATTAATTATCTAATCAGGGCTCACCACACTGGGCGAAGTGGGTGACAAAGTGGCCCTAAGGCTCTTCAAAAGCGAAGTCGAAGTCGCCCTGTCATTTCCCTTAAGTCGCCCGATGGTTCACATAAGATACTTGTAAATCTGGTCCAAATACTTCACCCAGACTACCAATTTATCAGTAAATGTGTAATTCCAATAAAAACGACAAACAATATACATATTTAACATATTTTCAAATGATTTACGTCTTTCAAATGAATTACGTGCCATTTGTGACTAATTACCGGAAGTGCACAACGAAGAAAAGTAATGTACAATGGCCCATAATGAAAAATCGTAATTTTTTTGATAAACAAAAACTTTTAATTGATTTCAAACTTTCAAAGAGTATTGTACTTAAACAATTTTCTTTGATAAGTATATGAGCTCCACTTGAAAGAATAAAAATGTATAGCAATTATTGACATCATGATAAGTTCTGTAGATGGGTGTCCCATGAAGCAATTTGGATCTTCTTTGGAAATTTGCTCATATAAACCTGGCATGTTCATAACAAACTGTTAGGAATATCATGATACAAGAACTCTTGAATGAAGTATTATGTCTACATATACAAATATTTTTGTTGATCTATTTTTGTGTGTGAATACCTTGTACAGCTACAAGTACTGAAGTACCGTAGATAGAAAAATAGTCGCTATATCTGGTGTTTTTTTCATTGATTAATAATAAAGGTTATGTGCTGTTTGATATTGCATAAATGAATAATAATGAAAAAGAAAGAAAAAAAACTGAATCTAAATGTGTTATGGTTTTAAAACACAAGAGAAATAATCCTGAAAATTGATGTAAATAATGAAAAATGTATATAATTACTGCGAAATTAATTATTTGTACGGTCCCCCTGACTTCTCCCTAGTGTCTCCTGAAGTCTCCCTATCAGGACCTGACTTCTCCCTGTTTGGCTGCCAGGGAGAAGTCACTTCTCCCTACTTTTTAGCTCACCTGACCCGAAGGGTCATGTGAGCTATTGTTATCACTTTGCGTCCGTCGGCATCGTCGTCGGCGTCTGTAAACTTTTTACATTTTAATCTTCTTCTCTGAAACCACTTGGCCAATTGAAACCAAACTTGGCCATAATGTTCATTGGGTGGACCTTTACAAAGTTTGTGTTTTTTATTTTGATTGGTAAACCAATATGGCCGCCACCTCAAGACTTAGTTTAACATAGGACCCTATGGGGAAAAAGTTTAAAAGGGCTTCTTCTCTGAAACCGTTTAACCAATCAAAACAAAACTTACTAGCAATATTGTGTGGATGGTCCTCTATAAAGTTTGTGTTTTTGATGGGAATTGGAAATTCAAAATGGCCGCCACCGCAGGACTTAGTTTAACATAGAACCCTATGGGAAAAAGTTTTAAAAGGCTTTTTCTCTGAAACCGGTTAATCAATGGAAACAAAAACTTACTAGCAATATTGTTTAAAGTTTACCAAAGCAGGTAAATGAATAAATGAATTATATTTGCAATCTCTGTGAATGTAAGGGTATCGATGGAAATGAGCTTAGAAATGGGCTTAAATCATCTGGATTGAAGGTATGACGATGAAATTTGCTGACTCATACCCGTTTTGCTTATGGAGAGCTCTCTGACTTCCCACGCAAAAAAATGTGTTGGACGGCAGAGGATTCTCTGACTATCCTTCCGTCTGCAATGTAACTTTTATAACAGTTTTCTCAGCCACTACTTATCACAACCACTTGAAATTTTATATGTGACCTTACCATGTGGTCAAATATTGCCAGTACCGATTCAGTTCTGTTGCATATCTACTTCCTTTTTATCTACTTTCAATTTTCAACAAAAAGATGTGAAAAGCGGGGTATACTGAGTGAGCAGTTGCTCATAGGTTCCTTGTTCGTAATGTTTTTCTCTTATGTTAATAATTGTCAGATATGAAACCTTTCAGAGGATCTCTATTACTACAAAATTTCTTTTTAGTGGCTTTAAATGCCTTCAAAAGTAATGATTTAGCATGAAATGAGCTAAAATAGAACAAGCAAGTGTGTTGGACATGCATTAGAGAAGTCTGTATTGTAAAGCTGACAGAGAGAAGTAGGTGGAAAACATGGAGAAGTAGCATTATATGTTGCGAAATTGTCCTGGTTTTATCAGTGTTAGCATTTTTGGTCGGATTTCATTTTTTCACAGAGTAAAAAATCTGGGTTAAAGTATGGTGAATGTTGGGCGGACGGGGAAAAGATTTTTGTAACAGTTTTCTCAGCAACTACTAATCACATTTTCTTGAAATTTGGTATGCAGCATTAGCATGGCCTCCCGTAACGTGGGATTCGATTTCAGGTCTGTTACTCACCTACTTCCTGTTAACCGACTTAGTTAATTTTTAACAAAATCCTGCCATTTCTGTCTTTGATTGATTTTTATTTTTATATGGGTTTTTTTGAGCAGTTGAATAAGGGTAATGTATCAATGGTAGTCCAGAACAAAAGTTTGATTGGTCAGCATTCTCATTATACCATAAAATTTTCATATATATTTCACAAGATCATAAAAAAGAATCAACTGCCTTGTCCCCTCTCTAACTCGAAAGTTGTTGTCTGATATGCATGACAAGTAACTTAACTTCTCTTTCGAGATGATTGAGGACAAAGTGGGACTATGATAAGTTGACAACCCAGCCGCTCTCCCAGGGCAACAAGTTTACACTCCGTAAACATGATAACATGATGCAGTAATAAAACTATTAAGATTTCCTACCAAAATTAGAATAAAATTTCAAGGCGACATAGGAGGATTATTCAAAATGACAGGGCAACACTTGGCTTTAGAAGATTAGCAAGATCAAATTGGGTCCATGATATGACGACTTCTTGGATCGAGTCTCCCTCGTATGTCAATGTTAATATTGTATATTATTGTACAAGATACTGGTAACAATTGAATTGTAAACCAGTCTGCACTGGTACATTACGGAAGTTAAAGGTTTAATAATTATGATATGAGTTATACGTAAACAGAATCAGTCAACAAGGTTTTCAGCATAAAACTAAAAGTTTTTCTGGATGGAAGATGTAAAATTGAAAAATGAAAATACTATAGGCTTAGTCAGCCCCCTCCCACCCCCAACTGAAACCTGTTCATCTGTTATGGTACAGTTCACATAGTAATTTCAAGCCTGTATTTCTGGTAAAACTCTATGACATACAAATACAGAATGCAAGTTTCTTGAGGCATGGTGGACATAGATTTTAAAGTGAAGAAAAAGTATGGCGGTAAAAAAATTAAACATGGTTGCCCTCCGCACTAAAACAGCCTGTGGCATAACCTGACATCTAGAGTCTGTCACAGGGAGTAACAGAGGTCCAATCAACTGCAGTAAAAGGTAACAGCTAAAATGTGTGTGAAGTTGCAAGTCTTAGATGATTTACATCCTTGAAATTGGCATTCAGAATTTCAATCCCACTGAGTGTTTTTTTCTCTCATTCATCAATTGGAGTTCCTGTATTTGCAGATGTTGGCAGCAATTGTAGTCCAAATTTAACTGCAGGAATAATACTATTTAGTTTTGATTTGTCTGATCATGATTAGAGACAAACTTTAGTTCCATTTTTTCTTAATGTAGCAAATGCAGAAATTCCAACTTCGATCTCTTTTACATTACCTAAGCATGAAAAACTGTCAGATAACTTAAAACGATCTGTATTAAAATAATTTCCTTTACATCTCCAATTATTGTTTATTGCTGCAAATATATTATTCAATTTTGTATTTATATAGATAGTTGTAGGTGTACTATTTCCCAGCCACTAGAAAACTAGAAAATGCCAGTAAAATACAATTTATGACTTTAATATAGGTCGCTATCACTATCAGGATTTATCAGCCAGAGAAAATGTAATATTTGCCGAGCCGATAGGCGAGGTGAATGTACATCTATGAGGGCCGATAAATCCTTTTAGCGACCGTATATCAAAGTCATTAATTGTTTTATTACATAAATAAAACCACCATCTCCCTTTATCAGAAAAACAGGATGACTTTTTTAATGCAGCCCTGATTACATTTTGTAATTGTTGTAGTTACCCTTAATATTTTTTATTTAATACCGCATTTTGATATCAATTTGGTGATAATCTTGAAATTGCAGTTTCAAATATTAAGAAAAAGGATAAATGAATCAATATATCTCAGAGCCGACGTTTCTCTAATCTGTTGTTGATATGCACGATTAATATGTAGCAGACATCCAATATTGTGTACAATACAATTAATACAATTGATTTGATTGGACGGATGAATTTATTAAGACAGCTATTCTGATTGGCTAAAACACAAAAACCAGGTTGACATTGGATTCCTCTTGACTAATGTGCAGTGGAATCGTGCAGCGTACAAAAATCTTATGTAATTTTAGTTCTGTTGTGAGTTATCGTGACCCAAAGTTGTTTTTATACTAATCAAAAACACGCAAAATCTATTCATGTAAATACACATTACATACATTATGTGTAGGTACAACTACTTGTATCACGTCAAGACAGTTGTGTACATTCGTATCACTACGAGACGCGCAGCGTCGAGTTGTGATAGGCAATGTATGCAACTGTCGAGACGTGATACAGGTAGTTGTACCTACACTTAAATGTATGCAATAAGTTTATCTAAAATTAAGAAGTATAAAAAGGGCAGAATAAAACTGAATGTTTACAATTTAAAATTTAACATTCAATGAAGCATTTGTTAGTAAAATATAGCCCCCTAACGTCGCACGCATTATGACATCATATTTCATTCATAGAATGAAAGTCATTCAACGAATCATTGGTTATATCATTCATTGTGATGTCAAGAAGTAGTTCCGACAAAAGTACATCTAGTATCACATATATAGATGATACAAGGTTTTTTATCACACAGGTTGTATCAATCGATATTTTTTCAGATTTTGACTAAATACACTCTTAATTTTAGATAACAATAAAATATAGCAGTGTTCGAAATTCCCAGTTGACCTTTCGTCAATACTGACCTAGGTTGGCATAGAACGCTCATCTGATAGGAGACGTCAATTTAGGGATAAACTGACCTTATGAAAATTGCTCGTTTTTTTTTTGTGTCATGATATAACATAATCCACAAAAACTCCTCCACAGACAGTTTGACTTGAACACATATTGTTAAATGTGGTATTGGTTTAGATTTTAGTTTTGAATAAAACACTTCCCATTTGTGGTTTTTAAATTGTTACATGTGTGTTCTCAATCTCCTCGCAAATGATTCAGGATATTTTACATCAACCACTATCATTTCTGCCACTCCATTGGTTGACGCCATGAGAGATGTTAACACAGTACTAGTTCATTCAAGAAAACTAATATAAAAATTGTATAAATATATATGTATATTTTTAAAAATTTATATGATCTCGGGTATTTTTTCACACACATTGACATTGTTCTTTGTTTACAAACATCAAGCAAAGAAAACAAATGTACAAAAGTTAATGTTGGATGAAGTGTAGCAGAGGTTATATTTGGTAATTTGTTAAGTGTTAAAAATTAAAAGATACTTGTGGCAAGTCTACATTCAAACAAAACAAAAGAACTTTAATGTAGAATACTAGAGTTGTTTCCCTTTGCATGTGTTTTATAATATACATACTAGTAAAGGTTGAATAAGGGCTTTTTGTTTTGTTTTTATTTAAGTAGTGATTGATTAATAATTCTTTCTTTGACAAAAAATGTAAGCAAACTGAGCTAGCCACGAGGAACTAAAACTTTCTTTTTTACTGCTGAGAGAAATTTAATTTAATTATATAAATAAGACACTTTGTAAAAGAAGAATAACATTATACAGAATAAAAGCTGCATTTATGTACATGTAGTGTAACATGGTGCTGAACCTGAACTAAACTTTTAATAAATTGCAACAGATACAATACAGTGTTGTACAGGGTATACATGTAACTTAATACAATATTGTAATAGCTAGAGTAGATGTGTCTCAATAAACATACAGCCAATAATACAACTATGGCTATTTTATCTGGAAATTTATAATATTCTGTACAACTGTGATATATTTTGAAAATTGCCTATATTCCTCCAGAATATTCAAACTATATTGCATATTGGCATAGTGATCTGGTGCAATACAGGTAGTGACAATTTTTAGGTAGAGTAAAGGCTTTTTACTAGCCAGACAATATGACCTGATCAAACAAAGCCTATTAATAAAAGCTTTGTCATATTTGTGCATACTAGTTCCTTTGCACTTCAATTTTAACTTGAAGAAAGTCAATACAAGGGATGTAATAGTAGATTATAAAAATTGCATTGATCAGGAATGAATTGTTCATTGTGTATTTTTGTCTCGCCTGCGACGAAAGTCGCTGGAGGCGAGACATATGTATGGGAATCCGGCGGCGGCGGCGGCGTAAACACTTGACATCTTGCTTCATATCTTTGTAAGCCCAAGCCCTAGGTCCATCAAATTTGGTCCGGAGGTAGCTTATGATGAGTACTTGCCAGTCAATCACCTGTCACCTGACCTTGACCTCAATTTCACGGTCCAGCGACTACGTTAAAGTTTTTGGGTTACGACAGTTCCTCTGTAACTACGCATGGTAGGATGACAATATTTGGTGTATAGGTTGCTGATGACTAGTACATGACTGTCTGGTAGGTGTCACCTGACCTTGACCTCAATTTCACGGTCCAGCGACTACGTTAAAGTTTTTGGGTTACGACAGTTCCTCTGTAACTACGCATGGTAGGATGACTATTTGGTGTATAGGTTGCTGATGACTAGTACATGACTGTCTGGTAGGTGTCACCTGACCTTGACCTCAATTTCACGGTCCAGCGACTATGACAGTTCCTATGTAACTATGCAGGGTAGGATGACAATATTTGGTGTATCGGTTGCTGATGACTAGTACATGACTGTCTGGTAGGTGTCACCTGACCTTGACCTCAATTTCACAGTCCAGCGACTACATTAAAGTTTTTGGGTTACGACAGTTCCTCTGTAACTATGCATGGTAGGATGACAATATTTGGTATATAGGTTGCTGATGAATAGTACATGACTGTCTGGTAGGTTCCACCTGACCTTGACCTCAATTTCACGGTCCAGCGACTACGTTAAAGTTTTTGGGTTACGACAGTTCCTCTGTAACTACGCATGGTAGGATGACAATATTTGGTGTATAGGTTGCTGATGACTAGTACATGACTGTCTGGTAGGTGTCACCTGACCTTGACCTCAATTTCACGGTCCAGCGACTACGTTAAAGTTTTGGGGTTATGACAGTTCCTATGTAACTATGCAGGGTAGGATGACAATATTTGGTGTATCGGTTGCTGATGACTAGTACATGACTGTCTGGTAGGTGTCACCTGACCTTGACCTCAATTTCACAGTCCAGCGACTACATTAAAGTTTTTGGGTTACGACAGTTCCTCTGTAACTATGCATGGTAGGATGACAATATTTGGTATATAGGTTGCTGATGAATAGTACATGACTGTCTGGTAGGTTCCACCTGACCTTGACCTCAATTTCACGGTCCAGCGACTACGTTAAAGTTTTTGGGCTAGGGCTGTTCCCCTGTAACTATGCAGGGTATGGTGACAATATTTTGTATACAGGCGGCTGCTGATATTTAATGCTATTTACGTAATGCTTATGACGAAATTTATTTTCGTTACTGATGCGGAATGCAGGCGAGACGTTTTTCTGTGTCCACACTTGTTTTATTTATCAATCTGATATGACCTTTAATGGGACATTGTTTGATCTCTTATGAGACATACAATGTATCAATAAAACCAGAGTAATGAAAGATCACATTTTATTCCATTGGTTTAAATTCACTATATTGTAACATAATAACAAAAAGTTGAATATACATGTGTATAAGTTTACACATTAAAAGTTCTAGGAGTGGTGCATTTACTCAAATCTCTATGATTGTAGTCTTACGTGTACACTAACTCAATTTTTTTCTCTGGCCATACATGTACATATACATGTACATATGTATTAACAAATGCAGCAAAGCCAATATATATATAGTCTAGTTTCACAACTTAGGCTTTTCACCAGAATCATGTTGGTCACTGCTGAAATTTTAAATATTTCCATGTACACTGGAAGTTGCTGAAGGTGGTCTGGTACCATTGTACATGTCTGATCATTGATTTTTTTTGTTTCTGTTCCAGATTTTAGCTGTGTTTTAGTATCAACCAAATATATTTTTACAATTATAGCTACATTATGGCATTAGTAATGGATCCTTTACTTAAATTAAAATGTAAACTAGTCATCAAGTTTCTAATGATATTGCTTCACTGCATGTCAGAACCTCACTAGATACCAAGGTTAATGGATCAATGGACCAAATTAAGGGTTAGTGTAAGTCTGTATAATCAATTGATTTTTAATTCTCTGATGTAACAATTGATTACAGTTAATTTAATATTGTGGTAGAGAAATTTTATGTAGACTTTTTTTTGCTTCAGTAAATTTACATGTACCTGTAGTACAAGCATGTTTAAACATGTTGAAAATTTATTAAATTTGTAGAGTTAAAAGAGTCAAACTGTGGAAAGTAGGTTCGGAATAACTGGATATAACTAGATTTTATATTTATATCAGTATTGTTTAAAGAACACAAGCTAGGGAATTTTGGCATAGTTTGTTAAGAGTTGAACATGTAGTAGTGAAATGCTTTAGAAGGGATAGATAACTATTTTCTCTGTCTAGTTTACATCATCAAGGCTGATGTTTCACTCTACTATCATCAGTTTGTAAAATACTATACCATTACTGCTCCTTATTGAGATATGAGGTTTTATGGAGCAGGGTGAAATAATATTGAACGAGGCGAAGCCGAGTTCAATACTGTTGTACCCTGCTCCATACAGATTGCCTTCAAATTTGGTAAGATTATTTGTTATGATGTGTAGATGTGCATACTCTTATGTCATATTAATTCCTCAAATTGTGTGGGAGTTATAGAACTTGTACCGTTTCAGCAATCTAATGCACCAGTAGATCTTGTGGAAGCATCTGTTCTTAAATCACTTCACAAATTGCTTTGATATTTGGTAGGATTATTTATAGAACGAATAATCGTACCCTCCCCCCCCCCTTTTTTTTTGGCGAGGGTACGAATTTAGTCCCATAACTCGTAATGTAGCAGATCTAGAGCGGGAGTGAATCACTCCTTGCATTTTGATGTCCAAAAGAAGTTGCATATACTATCAGACGTGATCGATCTTGATATCGTTCGACAGTGTCATCATTTTGTTATCGGTTTTGTGTTTAAAATCGGTCATTAAAATCAATCGATCAATGATAGTAATTGCGGTTTTTAAAAACCCACTGTGCGTTGTGTATTAATTGACATTCGTGTCTCTTTTTATTTACGTTTACTACATGAAAAAACATTGAGAAACCCGAAACTGAATGGCGTGTTGCATCTTGGGTAATACATATGTAAATTACTGGATTCTTACTACGGAATGGTTGTTATAGTATGCAAATGAGCACGTTTATAATAAAATAAGGTCGCATTATCCATATACGGCAAAATGATAAACAAAGCATTTTCCACGTGCATCTTCAAAGACGAAAAAAAAGAAATTTCTTCAATAAAGATCGTTTCCCGTTAGTTTCGCAATGTCTTAAGCTTAAATAACGTTAAGAAGATGAATATTATGTTTGAATTTTGTATAAATAGACAGAAGTTAGAATTTTTATTTGCTACATTATGAGCAATAGGACTGAATTCTGCTGTTAATCCAACAAATCACAAAACTAACTTCGGATTATAACGGCAGTAAAATTTAGCCTAGATTATTTGTTATGATGTGTAGATGTGCATACTTTACCATAATTTTGATTCGTCAAATTTTGTAGGAGTTATGGGACTTTGGCCATTTCAGTAATATGAACAATTGTTAATATTGTGGGTGCTCCTGTGAAACTGCCCGACAGATTGCTCAGATGTTTAGTGGGATTAATTGTTATGGCATATAGAAGTGCATAGTCTACCACCATTTTGATTCATAAAATTTTGTAGGAGTTATGGAACTGACCATTTCAGCAATAAAATAAGATGTTAGGTCTTGAGGATGCATCTGTGAAACAGTTCAATGTATTGCTTTGATATTTTATAGGAATTGTTGTGATGCTTAAATGTTACATTCCCTGTCACTATTTTTATTTGTTAAATTTATAATTAGGAGTTATGGGACTTTGACCATTTTAGAAATACTGAACAATTTTGAAAGAAAATTTTTATAAAGAACTCTACTCAAGTTGGCACATTCTGATGAAGTTTTATCGTATAGTTGCTTAGCTCTTCCCAAATACCTGTATAAACAGTTGTAATATTACATTCTTATTATTTTGTCTTGAAACCAAATGTATCACCAAAAAAAATGTGTCCATTTTAATGAGTTTCTTACACCTCTTAGCAATTTGATACTGCATCAGGGTACATTTGGCTACATATAACAACTTGCCCTTGTTGAAAAATGACTGCCATTGGCATTCAACCTAAACAATTCAGTCCTAATACCAAAGAAATGTTGAATATCATTGGTTTCTGTCCATGTTTACTGATAGATTTTCTTATACATTATAAGATATTTGATAATCTTCTCCTATGACACTTCTTTTGAAACATTTAATTTTTTTTACTGTATGTTAATGTTATAATGTCAAAATCTATATTCTAATATGACGTCCTGCTTTAGCTATGTAGACAAAGCCGTGTCAAAATTCCAATAAGTTTATTTCGCACATGCGTAAACTGCGTGTTTTGTGTAAATGTAAAAAATGACTTACAAATGCCGTTTGTTATGTGTTATCCATAATTATCGTTATTGTTAATAAATTAGTTAGTTTTAGTCTGAATTCCGAGATTTATATGATTTAAACTACTCTCGATACATTATTTTGTTTAACAATTCTACATTCGAATTAATATGACGTCACAATTAGAATTCCGACGTCATATTACGCTGAACTGAAAATTTCAAACTTGAACAATGAAATTTCGTTAAGATTTCTCAATATTTTTGTTTAAAAGGTACGTACATTCAATAAAATGACGAGAATATATGTTTATGTCAATTTTATTTGCTTTAACATACTGTTTTGGGATATCTCGTATTAGTTTCAAAACAACAATATTACCACTGAAAACGTCCTCTTGGAACCGCTTCGAAATTTTAAAACATTTGTTAGACATATTAGAATCGAAATAGATTATTGTGAGCGGGCTTTATGGGAATTAGAACATGGTCAGACCTTATATTTGTCTTATTTTATACCTCGCTATCGCTCGGTATAAAATATTGACAAATATATGGTCTGACCATGTTCTAATTCCCATAAAGCCCGCTCGCAATAATCTATTTCTTAAATAAAAAGATTAAACATGTCAAACTTTCTAGACTTTGTAACTTAGTCATTTTTCAGAACATTGGCTATTTGTGTAATAAACTCGTACAGTTTTCAACCTAGATCTCTAAAACTAAACAGAATGGTTGCACATGAATTGAAGTTGTGAACATACAATTACGAAATTGTTAAAGATTTTTTTCCTCATTTTCTAGATGAGAACTTTTTCAAAACATTTGCAGAAGGGAGTACCTGTTTTTCTAATCAACTCCTTCTACTGTTATTGTTTGACAACACAATAAAAGATGTGTCTTGTAGTCATCATTAACATTCTGAGTTCTGGGTACTAATTTTCACATAAAGAGAACATTTATTGTAAAACTGGTGGGAGACAGGTAATATCTCAAGACACCTGTATGAAAGATTTCTTTCATGAAAAGAAATCTTTTCCTTTGGGTGTCTGAGATTTTGTGTTCTTCCGTAAATGGCAGATTTCTGGTACAGATGACCCAGACAGTACAGATGAGCTCACGCGCACACATCTGTACTTGCTGCGTCATCCTATCCAAACGTCAGAAACAAGAACGTTGTTATGGAAACATAACAACGTTCTTGTTTGACGTTCTTGTTTAGGGAGTTCTGATTGGACGTCAGAGACAATTGAGTCTAAAACAATGGAGAGTCTATAGGTTATAGCGGTGTGAAGTTGTTGGTTTACGGAAGAAATAGGTACTTTCATACTTTGTTGGGAAAGGCAGTGTGATCTTTCACTCCTGATAGAAATTTTTATGTCTTTTGGCTCGTTCCGCTGCGCTCCACTCGCCAAAAGATTTAAAATTTCTATCACTCGTGAAAGATCAACCGGTCTTTCCCAAAAACGTATAAAAGAACCTATAAGTCTTGCCCTGTCATCAGTGTTATATCCTTTGTCTTGACAGAAAGATGTTAAATGTTATATGTCGTAGCAGTAAGTTTTAGGAGGTAAATGTCTTGTGTCATAAGAAGATTCTGCAAATATGTAATATGAAACTTTTGGTTAAAAGTGTTTTTATTTTTACAAGACTATCACCTCACAAGAAACTTTTGGTTAGAAGTATTTTTATTTTTACAAGACTGTCACCTCACAAGAAACTTTTGCTAGCAAATGTTAAATATTTTGCTGTTTTTAAGTACAGCAGTAATATAACAAGACTAGAATTGATGACAGAAGAAACTTTACAAGGCCAATGTTTTTTGTCTTGATAAGCTGACAAGTACAGGGAACATTAATTCTGTTAATCTGTAGCAATCAGTATATGTATTTTAAACAAAACAGTTTAGTGTTTGCAATTATAAACATGTATTGATGATGCTTGACATGTATGAACTAAATTACATAAAACATATATTGGTCTCGGATTGAAGCCAACAATTTATGCAGATCAATCGATGATTTTTAGCTGTGGTCATGATTGCTTTTTGGTTTGCATGTACATAATCAGTTTCTGTGAAGTTTTTCGATTATTGATGATGATATCTGATTAAGTTAATTAGCACACAAGTTGTTAGATCAATAGTCCTAGAAACAATGTTATTGAAGAAGGAAATAAACATCTTTTCTGGAAGACTTGACTGCTCATCTCTAATAATCACAATCGGAAGTTTGATTGTCTGTGATGGAATTGTCAGGTAGTTTAATATGAGGTAAGGAAATTAGGATATTTTTCAGTTGAATATTTTCATGATATGTATATAAAGTATTTTTTCATTAACTTACGAACATGTGTTAATGGTAAGGGACTTTGACATTTTTCAATTGAAAATTGTTTTTTTTCTTCAGCATCCTTTACTACTAGTTTCATTTTCTACAAGGTAATAAAAGTTACATGTGTTTCCTGGTTGACCATATTATTGACCACTTCCACAAAAAGTTGAACAACATTATTTTACCCTATATCTACATGTACAACTTCATGAGTTAAGGGTATATCTGTTCCTCCTACAGATTTTCTACAAGTGCTATGCAGAAAATTTGTACATGTAATGTTCAGCCATGGCATTTGTTCATTAAAATAATGATAACCATTTACCAGATTTAAAAAAAAATGTGTCTGACATTTCCATGTTCAACGATGTACATAAATGGGGCTCTATAATTCAACTTAGAAAAGACATCATATTAGGTGTACATGTATTAAAAGTGTAATGGGAAACGGTATAAGAATATTTCTTGACAGTGCTTGTCTATAAGTTGTGAAACTGTTAGTGAAATCTTTTGTTGACGGCAGCTACCAAATACAAACAAAGAGAACAACAATTCTTTGTCTTAGCTTGTATTGTCCAAGTTTACAGACTTGGGGCTGATGTCATTTTGTGTATAGACTACAGGGCTCATAATTATGTTTAGTTTACTTTAGATCATGTGTAGTAACATTAGGACTTGTGTTACCTTGTTTATAGACTTTAGGGCTTGTGTGGTAAAGTTTATAAGTTCTTTGGCTTGTGGTGCCTTGTTAACAGACCTTAGGACTTGTGTTGTTTAGTTTACAGATTTTGTGGCATGTGTTGTCTACAGACTCTAGGGCTTGTGCGGTGCTTATGCATTGTCCACAATCTGGGGTATAACTAGTAACAATAATTCTAATATGATTTGCATATTTAGAAATACGTTTATTTGATTGGTCTAGATTACTTCCGGTTGAGGTTTTTAACGAAATATATTTTTTTGATAAATGAAGTTAACTCCATTTATTTTAGGATAAACGACGTTGACCGAACTATTTTTAGCGTAACCAATGTAAACAAAGATGGCGGTTCAATATCGAAAGTAGCGATCAACTTTCAAATTATTTGTTTGATGAATTATCATTAATGATTTGTTAAATTTAAAACTGTGGATATTAGTAACAATAATTCTAATATGATTTGCATATTTAGAAATACGTTTATTTGATTGGTCTAGATTACTTCCGGTTGAGGTTTTTAACGAAATATATTTTTTGATAAATGAAGTTAACTCCATTTATTTTAGGATAAACGACGTTGACCGAACTATTTTTAGCGTAACCAATGTAAACAAAGATGGCGGTTCAATATCGAAAGTAGCGATCAACTTTCAAATTATTTGTTTGATGAATTATCATTAATGATTTTTTAAATTTAAAACTGTCCTTGTGTTCAATACAGAAAATAAGGTTACAGATTGATGTAAAACTAAAAAATTGTGTTTATTAAAATCAGAAAATGGTTTATGGAAATAATCGTACGTTTAAAAATAAACAAAATATTCATACGTTCAGTCAATCCCGCTACCAAATACACAAGAAATATGAAGTTGAGAAACACGTTAGATAAATAAATTTCTTAATGCAATTTTAAAGAATTATAAGGATTAAACACCGTTTTCAATGGATTTATCTGTATATCAACAAGACCAACTCACTCACAAACAGGATTAAACACCGTTTTCAATGGATTTATCGGTATATCAACAAGACCAACTCACTCACAAACAAATAAAAGTCCGAAGGACTTTCATGTTATGTTTGTGAGTGAGTTGGTCTTGTTGATATACCGATAAATCCATTGAAAACGGTGTTTAATCCTATAATAAACTTATCCATATTCATTTTGTTTTAAGTTATGGCTTGGTGACCTTACTGGGAGGGTTCCCAGTGCTTGATCCACAGAGCAGCCCAGCACATCCCTCTGGTTGGGGGGTTGTCAGGTCATTATACAGAAAGCCTGGCCTCAGACTGTAGTGGGTAACATGTTTGGAGAGTGCTATGACCCTTGCGTAATAAAGACCCCTTTGTAGATTTCGAAAAAGAGCAGGCTTATTGTAGCCGCTACAAAAGACTAAATTTTTCGCCCCTACTCAAAACTCCACACTTGCCAGTGGCAGACAAGATTTGTGTCCAATCCCACCTCCTATTTCTATCGATTTATTGTTTGTTAACTTGTTCTCATCCTGAATATAGCTGAAATACTGGTGACATGAACAATCAGTCAATTAATGAATGGTTATATGAAAAATGTTTTTATAGACAACTGGTAGAACAGGTTATATTATAAACTTCAAGTCAAACATGAATATTTCTGACATAATTAATCCTGCCATATAGAATGTAAATAGTGGTACATGTATGAATCATGTCAAGTTATGTAAACTTCATTGTCCTTAGCAATCTTCTCCTTCCTTACTTTCTGTAAGATACATAAAAACAAAATATATAATAGTTGAGAAAGGATCTTAATGTCACATATAATTTAGTGAATATCTAGATAGAAAACACTGAAAAATTAAAGCTGAATTCATATGATGCTAATGTTATTTATAAAAATACCAATTTTCTATGGAAAAGTAAAGTAGGAACTAATATTATTTGCAAGTCTAAACTTAAAAGTTGTACATTTATTTCATTTCATTATGTTCATCAGGTATCAATGCTGCAAAGAGACATGCAGAGCATCTCTCTCTGAGATTTTGATGGTAGGCTAAAATATTCTAGGTTAATCGGACTGAGATAAGAGATTTTCAATAAACATGACATTCCAGAAATTTAATTGTGGCTTCATCTTCATTGGCATTGGTGTGACTTAATATTATTAAGCACCTCACTTGAAGAAAAGACTCTTTGTTTTTATTTGTCATGAATGGCATGATTAAGGATAGTCTTCAAACAAATTAATTTTTGTCTCGCCTGCGACGAAAGTCGCTGGAGGCGAGACATATGTATGGGAATCCGGCGGCGGCGGCGTAAACACTTGACATCTTGCTTCATATATTTGTAAGCCCAAGCCCTAGGTCCATCAAATTTGGTACAGAGGTAGCTTATGATGAGTACTTGCCAGTCAGTCACCTGTCACCTGACCTTGACCTCAATTTCACGGTCTAGCGACTACGTTAAAGTTTTTGGGTTACGGCAGTTCCTCTGTAACTACGCATGGTAGGATGACAATATTTGGTGTACAGGTTGCTGATGACAAGTACATGACTGTCTGGTAGGTGTCACCTGACCTTGACCTCAATTTCACGGTCCAGCGACTACGTTAACGTTTTTGGGTTACGACAGTTCCTCTGTAACCACGCATGGTAGAATGACAATATTTGGTATATAGGTTGCTGATGACTAGTACATGACTGTCTGGTAGGTGTCACCTGACCTTGACCTCAATTTCACGGTCCAGCGACTACGTTAAAGTTTTTGGGTTACGACAGTTCCTCTGTAACCACGCATGGTAGGATGATAATATTTGGTATATAGGTTGCTGATAACTAGTACATGACTGTCTGGTAGGTGTCACCTGACCTTGACCTCAATTTCACGGTCCAGTGACTATGTTAAAGTTTTTGTGTTACGGCAATTCCTCTGTTACCACACATGGTAGGATGACAATATTTGGTATATAGGTTGCTGATGACTAGTACTTGACTGTCTGGTAGGTGTCACCTGACCTTGACCTCAATTTCATGGTCCAGCGACTACGTTAAAGTTGTTGGGTTATGGCAGTTTCTCTGTAACTATGCATGGCAGGATGACAATATTTGGTATATAGGTTGCTGATGAATAGTACATGACTGTCTGGTAGGTGCCACTTGACCTTGACCTCAATTTCACGGTCCAGCGACTATGTTAAAATTTTTGGGTTACGGCTGTTCCTCTGTAACCATGCATGGTAGGATGACAATATTTGGTATATAGGTTGCTGATGAATAGTACATGACTGTCTGGTAGTTGTCACTTGACCTTGACCTCAATTTAACGGTCCAGCGACGACGTTAAAGTTTTTGTATTAGGACAGTTCCTCTGTAACTATGCATGGTATGGTGACAATATTTAGTATACAGGCCGCTGCTGATAATAAATGCTATTTACGTAATGCTTATGACAAAATTTATTTTCGTTACTGATGCGGAATCCAGGCGAGACGTTTCTCTGTGTCCACACTTGTATATAGTAGAGATTACTAAGCAGCAGAGAATAGAATAATTATTATACCCCCCGCTTGAAAAGCGGGGGGTATATAGTGTTCATGGTGTCCGTCCGACCGTCCATCCGTCCGTTACACTTTCTATTATTTGCAACTCCTCCTACACCACTGAAAGGAATTTGATGAAACTTACACAGAATCTTTGTCACATAGTGCCATTGTGCAGGAGATATTAAACATTTTGATTGGATCGATATTTGGGGTTTCCCATAGAAAAACATGGACATTGTCATTGACCTAGGGGGGTCCTCATCTCTTATGTGCAACTCCTCCTACACCACTGAATGGAATTTAAAGAAACTTGCACAGCATCCTTGTCACATAGTGCCATTGTGCAGGAGATATTAAACATTTTGATCGGATCGATATTTGGGGTTTCCCATATAAAAACATGGACATTGTCATTGACCTAGGGGGGTCCTCATGTCTTATGTGCAACTCCTCCTACACCACTGAATGGAATTTGTTGAAACTTACACAGAATCCTTGTCACATAGTGCCATTGTGCAGGAGAAAATTATTATTTTGATTGGAATGATATTTGGGGTTTCCCATAGAACAACACGGACTGTCATTGACATAAGGGGATACCCATTTCTTATGTGCGACTCCTCCTACACCACTAAATGGAATTTGATGAAACTTACACAGAATGTTGTCACATATTGCCATTGTGCACTAGATATATAACATTTCGATTGGAATGATATTTGGGGTTTCCCATAGAAAAACATGGACTTTGTCATGGACATAAGGGATACCCATCTCTTATGTGCAACTCATTCCTACACCACTGAATGGAATTTGTTGAAACTTACACAGAATCCATGTCACAAATGCCATTGTGCAGGAGATATTTAACATTTTAATCGGAATGATATTTGGGGTTTCCCATAGAAAAACATGGAGTTTGTAATGGACATAATGGGATACCCATCTATTTACAATTTCTCCTACACCACTGAATGGAATTTGTTGAAACTTATACAGAATCTTGGTCACATATTGCCATTGTGCATTGGATATTAAACATTTTGATCAGAATATTATTGGAGGTTTGCCATAGAAAAACATGGACTTTGTCATTGGCATAGGGGATGCCATTCTTTGGGGGATTGGGGAGGGTTACATGTATTATCTGCAATTTCGCCTTCACGTTTAACTAGATAATTTTTCAATTTCATAATTAAGAACACCTGAATTTTCAAAGTAATTGAAGCGGCGGGTATCAATGGTGAGCATTGCTCACAGGTGTTTTTACTCTAGTTTATTACTGGTAAACAATGGCAACAGTTTAATAGTGGACAATCTGTGAATGTGAATTACTCCCCACTCTAGTCCTTTATGACAGTAATGTGACATCATAGTATTCCATTTGTCATGAAGCCTAGGTGGCAGAATGGTTCAGTTAGTTAATCTACTATTGATAACATGCCTATCAACACTAAGGTTGCGGGTTTGTACTGCAGGGAGTGTATACCAGACAACAATTTTAATAGACATGAATTGCAGTCTTCCTACTGAAGGTCAGGTCTTTTCTCTAGGTACTCTGGCTTCCCCCACCAATAGACACTGAAGACCATAATACAGTAGTCCCCCTCTTATAAGACCACCCTATCTGAGTCGTGAAAGTGGTCTTATAATGGGGGTGGTCTTTCTTGAGGGGATACAATTTATACAGGTCTATAGAGCTTGGTCGGTTGATTAGCAGCAAAAGCTGTGAAGTGATTAAGAATCACACAAAACAAGTATTTGTATTTTATTATTCAGTATAAATAAAAATAAAAAGAATTCATGCAGTTTTTATCTGTTCAAAATGTGTAATGATAATATAACAATTCCAAGTCTTCTTAACAGTGAATGTTTCTGTTCCTGTTTCATCTGCATTATCGTTGTTTATATCACTTTTATTGTCTGCCCAGGTTCCACTTCGTATTTTATTAAGGTTCCGTCTAATTTGGAAAAATCCAGGTTTTTCTCTGTTCCAGTTTCCCAAGTTTTTGACATCGTTTGTAGTAAATTTTGATTTATGATTGTGTTGGTAAATTGTATTATTATCTCCTTGTTGAATATTTCAGTCTTCTTGTAATAAACCCGATTTCCGTAATGCCAAAATCAAACTGATCTACAATAATTACTTGTTTTCCCCTTTAATCCAGCTTAAAAACTCTCTTTTGCACGATTTCGACATTTTGTTTACCGGTTGTTGAACTGTTTCCGAACTGGTTTACGATAATAAAAGCAAATCTCGTTCTATTCGAGACTTTCAAAATAAACATCCGGTCAGTGAAAATGGTCGTTCGTGAGGAAATTTACGTTGTTGTGTCAAAAAAAACGAGGTCGCTGGTCGCGCTTGAGGGGTGGTCGTTCACGACAGGTAATTTTATGTTAGAAACACTTAATGCATCAGGGTTTTGGCCGGATAAAGCGGGTGGTCGCTGGTGGAGGGATCGTATAAGGGGGACTACTGTATAGCTGAAATACATGTATAGTTAAAAACCATTCAAGCAAAACAAACAATACTGTCACAGCAGCTTTATTATGGTAGCAATGTACAGTAGCATCAAGTCATGAAAGCTTGAGAAATTTGTATTAAAAAAATCTAGTCAAAAAATCAAATAAAATATGACACACAGTACTGGTCTGTGAGTTCTTGTCAAGTAGACATGATCATGTTTTTGTGAACATTGTCAAGGCCATTGTAAAACATTAAAACAGAAAAAACATTCATCAGTTATGTGTTCTTCCCACTAGAAATTAACTAAAGTATCATAGAAAATACTCCTCATTTTTTTCTTTTTTTATAATAATTTATATCATATTGCAGGAGTTTTGGAATATTTTAGGTCCTTGCAAAAATATATCTTTTAATATATTTTGTTGTATATCTGTGTTAGTGGTAGCAAAAAATAGAAAAAAATCAAAGTTAGAATTCATTTCAATTTATTTAATAAGCCACACATGGTACTTGTTTACACTTATACATCAAAACATGCAAATACAGTATTGCACCAAACATATCAGAAGACCACTCAAAAACAAACAAAAAACAACAGCATGGACATTTGTCCTTGCCATGATGCCTAATCTGGCACAAAAATGAGTGAAATAATTTCAAAATTGTTTTTGTACACAGACTTCATATTACTGATTAACAAATGATCAAATCACAATGACGTCAGTTCCGGAAACAAAACATGACCATACAGAACTTTTTCACTGTCATGTCATGACAATGAATGATAGTTTATCAAAATTTTAGACATCAAATGAAAAATTTGTTATTCATGTAGGAAATGTTTACCAGATTTATTTTATCTATAATTAGTATGTTATAGAAAAACATGCAAACAGCTTGTTCTGTACTATTGACAAATTGAATATACTTGACATGATGCTAAAGCATATAGAAAGTTTGTACTTGGTGCTAAGCAGAAATCTATGCTGGCTGTTTGATCAAGAGTATGATGATACAATCCAACAATATACACACATTTATAATATACATGTACTTGTCAAGTGATCCAGAGTGTCTAGATTCAAGTTAGAGTTGTATACAAGGAATAAATATTTGGTGGGACTCATGATTTTTTGATTGCTGAATGTACCATTTACATCAAATTTATCTGTGTCATGATGATCTTTTTACTAATAGAAAAGCTTTCACTGTGTAGGAAATAGGAACTTTTGTTAATTTATCATCAATATCAGACATGGATGAACAAATATTGGAAACACATTTTATACTTTGATCAGACTGTTAGCATCACTGGCCCAAAATTGACTTCGATCCATGTTTTGGCAATTTCTGATAGCTTTGTAAAAAAAAATCTGTGGAAAGGAATACATCTTGTTTGGTGAAGACCTGAATAATAGAAGCTCATTGATCACATTACCAAAGTTGTATTATGTCCCAGGAGATAGCTTCTGAGGTTTGTGCCAGTACATACATTTTGTAGATGATGTTATTTGTAAACATAGCAGAGTTTGAGAGGCAGGTGATCTACCTTGTAGAGATAATTACTGTCTTATTGACTTGTTACACTGCCATGGAATAATTGTTTTAGTGAAATAATGGAATGAGCAAATTACTGGGCATCATTAAACAAAATTGGCAACAGTTTTATAGTACTAGGACAAGGTTAGTGCAAGTTAACATTAAACTGTTCTATTTATATTACTTTTGTTGCTGCATAAATACATAAATTTGGCATGACAGAAACTGTATTTTCATTGTCATGATAAAAAAGTATATAAAATAATGTAAAAATCAGGGTTTTACATCTAGTTTATTTTTTTAATATAATATTTGGAGATGACAGTTATAATCATACTAAATGAAAACAAATCTTTTTCTGATTGGCTAAAATTTCAAAAATGTTCTTACAAACTGCATGGCAGATTGATTTGAAATATTGCATAAATATACCTTAATTAAATGGTCCTCTCTAAAGTTTGAGTTTTTTGTGACAATCCAAAATCCAAGATGGACACCACTGTGGAACACATCTTTACATATGATCCTATGGCAAAAAAACACAAATAGCTTCTTCTATGAAACTGTTCCTCACAATAATGGCAAATTATGCAGAAATGAAGCTTGGATAGTTATCTTTAAATTATTTTGAGTTTTTTTTAGCTAAACCGAAATTCAACATGACTGCTAGGGCTACTAGTGCATATTGATTTGCTGAATTCAAAAGATCCTGTGCATGTCTCTTTGCAGCATTAATACCCAATGAACATAAACATAATGAAATGAAATGAACAACTTTAGACTTGCAAATAATATTAGTGAATTAGTAGAAATTTGTTCTCAATATTTGTGTAATTTATTTAATAAGGTGATTTGTGTATCTCCTCTGCTGATACATTACAAAACTATTTTGAAAGCAATTATTTATGCATGTAGATAAAATAAGTTTAGATTGGTAAAAAAAAAAAATTTGCCAAATAATTTGATTGACTTCCAATGCAATCTGTAGCAACCTTTCAACGGACATTCACATTTAGGTATGTTTTGAGTTGAGAATATTGTTTGAATGTGGTCTTCCTTCAGCTATTCAGTTGTATCATGGTGTCCATTTTTTATCGTGAAAATAAAACAAGATTTAGAACAAATGTTAACCCCAACCGAAAAGTTATATTTTATCTGGACACGATGAAATATGCAGACTTGACCCTGTGTAACGAAATCTGCTGTTTTGCTTATGGAGAGCTCTCTGATGTCCCATGAAAAAAAAAAGCTTTAGACAGCACAAGATTTTCGGAGTATTAGTTCTAGCTTTTGAATCACACAACAGATTTCTGTTAAATTTTGTAGTTGATTCAGACACACATGTACATGTATACATTTTAAGGAAATTATGATTCATATTCTTTTATTATGAGTTACAATGTATGCACCTTGAAACTTGCATTTACGAATTAACTAAAGACAATTTTTGAATTTGATATCCATATATTATAATGTTGTAAATAAACTCAAACAATGGAATAAACCTATATTTAATTTGTGTAATTTTACATTTTCGGAAAGAAAAAAAAAGATTTATACCTAACTGCAAGTGTTCCACAGAGTTATATGTTATGTCATAGGAAAACAAAGCCACCATGAAATTTGATCAAAAATTTTTTCTACCCAATCAAAAGTCAGTATTCTCATACAATATTTAAAATAAAGCTAAAAATGTTATTGGTGTATGGACCAAATATAATGTGACTGTGTAGGTTATGTGAGCATGCTCCCAAATGAGTTTTTTTTTTATTTTGTTCATATGAACGCAGATTAGATTGTGTAAACATATTGAGTTTATTTCTGTATAAACTGAAAAATATTTATGATCAATTTATACAAAGCAAATTATTGTCTTGAACTTTGTGTGTTTCAAGTGTTTATATAACCTAGCACAGGTTGTTTCCACAAAGTACTCTGCTGACATGAAATTTTATTTTAATAAAAACTATTTAATTTTGATCAGATGGGTTGGTATGTCTGGTAATAGACTTTTGTATTTCTCATATATTTTTTTTTTATCCAATGTCAATTTCCTGAATAAATGAATTATTTGAATGGTTGACTAGAAATTACATGTATGTAAATTAAAGAAGATGATCTTATATTAATAAGATATTCAGTGAACTATGTAAAAATTTTGTAGTTTTAAAGCAGTGATGTTGTTCAAGCGGATAATTTAAGACCTGATTACTTTGCTCTATGATAAAACACCATAACATATTTGTCTTTTAGATAAATCGCTAGTATTTTCAAAACATATACATGTATAACATTGTATTTTGATTGTTTGAACAGGGTTTCATGTTATTTTCAGCAATATTTCAGCTATATTATCCAAAAGTCTAATTATATTGGAGGAAGCTATCTTCATGAGTATCCAATGACAACCCAGACCTTAAACAGGAAACTAGCAACCCTTTAAGGTTAATGTTGACGTAGTGAACAGTTTAATAGTGTACATTTGGTGAACATTTTTGTGCACATTTTACTTGGCAAACTATTATCTGCTAATTTTTCTTCTAATTTTAGTGCTCATTAGTGCACACATAAGTCTTGTTGGATACTGTGTGTTCATGTGATGTCATGAATAAACATGTCAACATAATGTAATGTTTCTTATTTGTTTATTTACATCTTTATTTAGAATTCTGGACATTTTGGTATTTTATAGACCCATTAGTACTGTGCATTTTATACAGTGTTTCTGCTAACGCAAATTTGTGCGTATTTTACACATAGAAAACATTTTTGAGCCCCAAAAATATTACCCAGAGGGTCATTATGACGCAGCAAATTATGTACCAAAAATGTTTTAATACTTGTCTGATCTGGCAGCGTATGTTATTTACCGTCATACTTTTTTGGAAAATATATAAGCTGGTATCCTTTGTGTTGCCGTATAAGGAAAACGATTATTTTCAACGGTAACCAGTTTGTTACTTCCGGGAGTCCTCGGACTTTATCTTCAACTCTGACAGTTTTGTATACACGTGGAACGATACGCTTCCTAACTTTGATTACATTTTATTGGATTAAGGCAACACTTTAAACAAATAAACAGTCAACTGGCGATGATAAAATTGATAAGTTTATTCCAAAATGAAGCATGACGAGAACGATTGTTTTTGAAGTAGGATCGAAGTAGCGCAACCACGTGATCAAACACTACGAAGTGCAAACTTTTGCAATCGTCTTTCAGAAATCGGCTTTAGAACGACCTTGGTTTACTGATGATCATATACTTGACAAAAATATATTATCCTTTTTGCATTCAGATATCTATTAAAGTTTCAACAGTTGTATTTATTTTCAGCTGTTCAATACCTCTACTCTCTACACTACAGACCTTGTCTAGTTTTCTTAAAGAAACTAAACAGATAAAAATTAATAAGCTTTCATCTTACCTTTGCTGTGTTTCCAGAGAAGTCACACTAAATAATTGCCTTCTTTTAAATTCTGGTTAGATACACATGTATGATACTATCTAATTCTTTTTTCATAAACAATTATTGAAATCAATTGTATTAGGATATTGACATGAAACAAAACATTTTTTTCATACACCAGATATGCATGTATTATTTCAGAGGTATAAATAATTCATGCAGAAATTATATTACAATCTCTCTAAATGTAATTTTAGGCTGTGGTATATATTGTTTACTCTTGTTTGCAACATTGTTCGATACAAGTTTTTTATCACCAAAACTGAATTATAAATATGACCCTTGAAAATTGTATTTGACTCCCTAAACTCAGCTGCAGAGGGTCATCATGACCCCCTGAATAGAAAAGTTTCAAAAACACTGTTATATCCCATTAGAACAGTGCATGTCTATTAATCTGACATTTAGAGGCTTCATTGAAGAACATTCTAAGTTTTAAAAACTTATTTTTAGTCTTTATAGGTTTTTAAACATTTTTCTCATAAAATAGGTGGACAAAACAAGAATATTGTTGTTATTTTAATATAGGAAATATCACAAGATAAAAATTAAGTGTGGAGAAAATTCAGAATAAAGAAAAAAATAGAACAGAATAATTTAATCATCTCATTTAGATATTTATATATTGTTTATGTTTTATTAAACTAGATGCATGTTCTCGTCTGCATTTCAACAAAAGAAGACAGCCCTGAGATGAGATGACAAAAAAATGCATCGAGTTTCATAAAACATAAGTAATCTGTTTATTGCTGTTTTGTAACATTGTGATGTTTTGACAGTGAGGTGAGATGTGCCCATCTCACGCTAGTTGTGAGATGGGATAATACTGCAGATAAAGATTACACAAAAATACTTCAAAATAGCAAATTTGGCTTTCTATAATTATATTACGAAAGGATGAATGAGTTTCATTTAAGTAATTATTTGGCTGATAAATTAATATAAAGATACAGTACATGTACATGTATACTTGTATAAAGCATGCTATTTTTAGGGATATTTTGTGGGACAAATTGGAATAAAGCATCTGGGTTATCCAAAAAAAAAGATATGAATATATTGGGAAAATCTGAAATATGTGCCAGGTACTACATGTAAACTACAAATACATGATCAGTAGTATGTTTGCTTATATGTAGGTCAGAGGCACCAAGCAAAGAACCGGAATATGAAGAAGAAGAAGAAATTCTTGGCTCTGATGATGATGAACAAGAAGATCCAGCTGATTATGAAAAAGGTTTGTTTACTTTGTCAACCTTGCAGTTCAGTTTTTTTTTATTGAGTGTGCCAATCATTTTTTAGGATGTAATAAGAAGATATTCAGTGACTTCAACGAGGACAGCACCTGACAAATTGTTGTCATTTCATTTTGTAAAAACTGTCAGTGCAATAAATTGACATATTACATGTTTGTATGAAGTAATGACATTTGTCTTGTTTTACTAAGTAAGTGGCCTATGAGAAGTTTTAAAAGTAGATCTTGATAAAACCTTGTTTAAACAGCTGTATGATCATCTTTGATGTTTGTAAACAACATGGCAATCTATAATAATTTATTTCTTAACTTGTTTGAAAATACAAAGAGAGAACAGATTGACTAGTCAAGTGAAATCAAGAAAAATATAAAATTGGAGAATATGACTTGTTAAATCAGAATCAAGATTTTAATTGCTTTTGAAAAATTTGAGTTGCATAATGCTTATTATTTATTATGTCTTGGTCTTGAATCCCCTAAACCTTCCAACTTATAAAAGTACCGTAATTAGGGTCGTATTGTGTGTGGTGTTTTTCTTTGAATCTAAGTGGAAAGGAATGGTGCTGATTATACGTAAATACAGATGCAATAGATTTTTTTCTACCTGCTTATTGTTGTCAGTGGCTGTCGCCATATTGTTGTTTTGTTATATGCTGTATTTTCGTACTATTCTAACATGATTTTTTTTTATAAACTTCCATATGAATACGTTGCAATGACATTAATTAGTGCGCCGCCACTTTGTGGCAGATGCCCAATAGTGATCAGTCTGTCTGTCTGTCCGTCCGTCCGAAACTAATCGTGTCCGGGCTGTAACTTTTTTTTTATCTTTTGAGGTAGGATTTGATATTTGGAATGTGGGTAGATAACACTAAGGGGATGTGTCGCATACCATGGTTGATCACATTTGACCTTGAACTTTGACCTTAAGGTCACATTATTGCTTTTTAGCTCACCATGGTTGATCACATTTGACCTTGAACTTTGACCTTAAGGTCACATTATTGCTTTTTAGCTCACCTGACCCCAAGGGTCATGTGAGCTATTGTTATCACTTTGCATCCGTCGTCGTTGGCGTCTGTAAACTTTTTACATTTTAATCTTCATCTGTGAAACCACTTGGCCAATTGAAACCAAACTTGGCCATAATATTCATTGGATGGACCTTTATAAAGTTTGTGTTTTTTATTTGGATTGGAAAACCAACATGGCCGCCACAGCAGGACTTAGTTTAACATAGGACCCTATTGGACAAAGTTTTAAAAGGCTTCTTCTCTGAAACCGGTTAACCAATGGAAACAAAAGCTTACTAGCAATATTGTTTGGATGGTCCTCTATAGAGTTTGTGTTTTTTATTTGGATTGGAAAACCAATATGGCTGCCACCGCAGGACTTAGTTTAACATAGGACCCTATGGGAAAAAAGTTTAAAAAGGGAGTCTTCTCTGAAACCGGTTAAACAATCAAAGCAAAACTTTCCAGCAATATTGTTTGGATTGTCCTCTATAAAGTTCATGTTTTTTATCCCAATCGGAAATTCAAAATGTCCACCAACGCAACACTTGGTTTAACATTGGACCGTATGGGAAAAAAGTTAAAACGGTTTCTTCTCTGAAACCGATTAACCAATGGAAACAAAACTTACTACCAATATTATTTTAGATGGTCCTTTATAAAGTTTGTATTTTTTATGCCAATTGGAAAATCAAAAGGCCACCACCGCAAAACTGGTTAACCAATGGAAACAAAACTTACTAGCAATATTGTTTGGATGTCCTCTGTGAAGTTTATGTTTTTTACGAAAATCAAAATGGCCACCACAGCATTACATTGATTACTTAGTTTAATATAGGACCCTATGGGCAAATTAAAAAAATATCTTCTTCTCTATAAAACCGGTTAACCAATGAAAACAAAACTTTCTAGCAATATTGTTTGGATGGTCCTCTTTAAAGATTATTGAAAACTACAGGACTTCGTTTAACATAAGGGAAATGCAACCTTTATTGCCTATAAAATCAGGTGAGCAATACAGGCTCTTAAGAGCCTCTGGTTGAAAGTCAAATTCATGTCCGGGCTGTAACTTTTTTATTTTTTGAGGTAGGCTTTTGAATTTTGGAATGTAGGTAAATAATATCAAGGCGATTTGTCGCATACCATGATTGTTGACCCTTGACCTTGGACTTTGACCTAAGGTCACATTATTGCTTTCTGAATGACAATTCATGTCCGGGCTGTAACTTTTTTATTTTTCAAGGTTGGGTTGTGATATTTCGAATGTGGGTAGATAATATTAAGGCGATGTGTCACATACCATGGTTGATGATCTTTGACCTTGACCTTAAGGTCGGCAGGGCTCACAGAGATAGGTACTATCTCACTGAAATCTAGTTTTTACTAAAATTATTTTAAGTAATACGATATTAATTATAAAGGACGAATAAAAATTAAAACAGATACGAAAATAGTGGATATGTATCCTTAATTGCGTAAAATGCCAATGACATGGTTTTGTAACCGTAAGTTGTTGAAGATCGATGTTTTGCTTGCAGTCATTGAGGGATTAAAAGAACAAGTGTTATCTGTTTTTATACCCCCCGCTTGAAAAGCGGGGGGTATATAGTGTTCATGGTGTCCGTCCGTCCTTCCGTCCGTCCGTCCGTCCGTTACACTTTCTATTATTTGCAACTCCTCCTACACCACTGAAAGGAATTTGATGAAACTTACACAGAATCTTTGTCTCATAGTGCCATTGTGCAGGAGATATTTAACATTTTGATCGGAATGATATTTGGGGTTTCCCATAGAAAAACATGGACTTTGGCATTGACCTAAGGGGTCCCTATCTCTTATGTGCAACTCCTCCTACACCACTGAATGGAATTTAAAGAAACTTACACAGCATCCTTGTCACATAGTGCCATTGTGCAGGAGATATTAACCATTTTGATCGGATCGATATTTGGGGTTTCCCATAGAAAAAAATGGACATTGTCATTGACCTAAGGGGGTCCTCATGTCTTATGTGCAACTCCTCCTACACCACTGAATGGAATTTGTTGAAACTTACACAGAATCCTTGTCACATAGTGCCATTGTGCAGGAGATATTTATTATTTTGATCGGAATGATATTTGGGGTTTCCCATAGAACAACATGGACTGTCATTGACAAAAGGGGATACCCATTTCTTATGTGCGACTCCTCCTACACCACTAAATGGAATTTGATGAAACTTACACAGAATGTTGTCACATATTGCCACTGTGCACTAGATATATAACATTTCGATTGAAATGATATTTGGGGTTTCCCATAGAAAAACATGGACTTTGTCATGGACATAAGGGATACCCATCTCTTATGTGCAACTCATTCCTACACCACTGAATGGAATTTGTTGAAACTTACACAGAATTCATGTCACATAGTGCCATTGTGCAGGAGATATTTAACATTTTGATCGGAATGATATTTGGGGTTTCCCATAGAAAAACATGGAGTTTGTAATGGACATAATGGGATACCCATCTTTTATTTACAATTCCTCCTACACCACTGAATGGAATTTGTTGAAACTTATACAGAATCTTGGTCACATATTGCCATTGTGCATTGGATATTAAACATTTTTATCAGAATATTATTGGAGGTTTGCCATAGAAAAACATGGACTTTGTCATTGACATAGGGGATGCCATTCTTTGGGGGATTGGGGAGGGTTACATGTATTATCTGCAATTTCGCCTTCACGTTTAACTAGATAAAGTTTCAATTTCATAATTAAGAACACCTGAATTTTCAAAGTAATTGTGAAGCGGGGGGTATCAATGGTGAGCATTGCTCACAGGTGTTTTTACTCTAGTTTTTCTTTGATTTTGGGTGATAAATGAAAGTAGACAAATTGTTTTGGTTTCGAAATTGTAAGTATCTGTTTTAACAACGATCAAAATAGACGATATGACAATGCACAATTACTTATTTTTTTATTACAATCACAAGAAAAAAATAAAATTATAAACATAAATATTTTAAAAGAGAATAAACTACATATTACTGAAAAATCTTTTTTAAAAACGGCCAAGTCAAACTCAGATGTCTTCATCTTGAGACGTTTAGTGAAAACTTGTATGTGCGGATTGTACATGCATTTGAGAATTTTTCTGCAATATTCTGGTTCAAGAAAAGGTGTGGACAATACGTTAATGTTGACTATACACAGCTTTTTATGCAAAGTCATAGATAAAAGAGGACCAAACATTCCTCTGTCTTTGTGAAATTTGTAGTACTGCTGAAAAAGGAAATGCCAAAGATATTTGCCATTCAGTCACAGCTCAAACAGCTAACAACCACAGTTGTGATATATTTTCCTCCAAACAGTCTGTTCTTCTCCCACTTTCCCATTAGCAATGAGGGAACCGTGACCACCCTTCTCCCTCTAAAAAAATTATAGATTGTGCCCAGACATTAACATTAAAAGGGTCAAATTGTCTGCAGTTTTTTATGCCCCCGCGACGACATGTCGGGGGGCATTAAGTTTTACTCATGTCCGTCCGTCCGTACGTACGTACGTCCGAACAAATTTCCGTCAAGCTTTTCTCAGAAACCGTACATGAGAACAATTTTAAATTTGGCAGAGTGGTTCAGTATCACAAGTTGTACGTCCTAAGCGAATTTCAGACCTGTCGGACAACTACTTCCTGTTTGGGACTTCATTTGTACGTAAATACGTCCGTCTGTATGTACAAATTTCCGTCAAGCTTTTCTCAGAAACCGTACATCAGAACAATTTGAAATTTGGCAGGGTGGTTCAGTATCACAAGTTGTACGTCCTAAGCGACTTTCAGACCTGTCGGACAACTACTTCCTGTTTGGGACTTCATTTAGCGGGGGCATCCGTGTCCCATGGACACACTCTTGAATTTTTGTCTCGCCTGCGACGAAAGTCGCTGGAGGCGAGACATATGTATGGGAATCCGGCGGCGGCGTAAACACTTGACATCTTGCTTCATATCTTTGTAAGCCCAAGCCCTAGGTCCATCAAATTTGGTCCAGAGGTAGCTTATGAGGAGTACTTGCCAGTCAGTCACCTGTCACCTGACCTTGACCTCAATTTCACGGTCCAGTGACTACGTTAAAGTTTTGGGGTTACGACAGTTCCTCTGTAACTACGCATGGTAGGATGACAATATTTGGTGTATAGGTTGCTGATGACTAGTGCATGACTGTCTGGTAGGTGTCACCTGATCTTGACCTCAATTTCACGGTCCAGCGACTGCGTTAAAGTTTTTGGGTTACGATAGTTCCTCTGTAACTACGCATGGTAGGATGACAATATTTGGTATATAGGTTGCTGATTAATAGTACATGACTGTCTGGTAGGTTCCACCTGACCTTGACCTCAATTTCACGGTCCAGCGACTACGTTAATGTTTTTGTATTAGGACAGTTCCTCTGTAACTATGCATAGTATGGTGACAATATTTGGTATACAGGCCGCTGCTCATAATTAATGCTATTAACGTAATGCTTATGACGAAATTTATTTTTGTTACTGATGCGGAATTCAGGCGAGACGTTTTTCTGTGTCCACACTTGTTTCTTTAAATCTTATTTGAAAAGGAAGGGTTAGGATTATATGTAACTACAGACTCCGAAAGAGTTTTATTAGAACAGTTCTGGATGTTGTCACTGGCGGTCTTCATTTTGTTGTTTTGTTATTTGCTGTTATTTTCGTACTATTATAACAATTCTTTGATAAACTTAAATATATATTCTTTGTAATGATATTAATTTTTATTAAAAATAATTTTACTTATATTAATTATGTGAGATGATTAAAAATTAAAATGAGTATGAAAATAGCGGATACTGTTTGCTTAAAATGCAAATGGCTATTGCAAGTAACCTAAATTTGTTGAAGATGTTTTGATTGCAATTGTTAAGGGATTAAAATCAATTGTTCAATCTATTTGTTTCTTCGCTTTTGTTGATAAATGAAAGTGAACAAAATGGGTTTGGTTTCAGAATACATGTATGTTTGATCTGTTGACTTTGTTTAACAACGATTAGAATAAACAAAATTACAATGCACTAATTGTTATTTTATTTATTACCAGAGCAAGAAATAAATTAAACTATAAACATAATTAGTATTTCAGGAGAGAATAAATTACCTACTACAGTTAAAACTTTTTAAAAAGATCACAGTAAAGTAGGACTAGAATGTCTTCATCTTGGGACTTTTTGTGAAAACTTGTAAACTATACGGGCCTTTTTCCTGCCCTTTATGGGACTTTATTGTCCTGAAAAAAAGATTTTTTTTTAATTTAAGACTAATTCAAAAATGCTCCTTCAATTATTTTAAAGATTTTGGGAAATGACTTTTTCAAAGATTAAGATGCGAGCTTACTGTTACATTTGGTAAAATTCCAATTTATTGTTATAGAGTTAGGGTACTTTTTGAAAAAAAGGGTGATTTTTTATCTGGCCTGCGACAAAAGTCGCTGGAGGTGAGACATATGTATGGGAATCCAGCAACAGCGTGAACACTTGGACATCCTGCTTCATATCTATGTAAGCCTAAGCCCTAGGTCGATCAAGTTTGGTCCAGTGGTAGCTTATGATGAGTACTTGCCAGTCAGTCACCTGACCTTGACCTCAATTTCACCATCCAGCGACTACATTAAAATTTTTTTACAATTGTTCCTATGTAACCATGCATGGTAGGATGACAATATTTGGTATACAGGCTGCTGCTGATAACTAATGCTATTTACGTAATGCTTATGACAAAAGTTATTATCATTACTGATGCAGAATGCAGGCAAGACGTTTTTCTGTGTCCACACTTGTCTCATCTTTCATACTGGTTGTTTCACAAAGCAAATATATTGAGCATTTTTGGCAGAAATCTTAAAAAAATATTATGAGCTCCAGTGTTACAGAATATGGTCTACATGTAGATATTTGACTTGTTCCAATGATACAAATGTATTTTTAGCAACAACCAAAACAAGTTGTTTTTAAGCAGTTAATAGTGTCTAGATAGGTATTAATGATAATGACAAGCCCTAATAATGAATATGTACAGTTTCTTTAATTATACATTAATGTGACCTCACTGATGTCTATATTTAAAAAATAGATTAAGTTTATCCATTGGTTCTGCTGAACAATCTTATTTCACCATTGATTAAAGATTTTACATGCACGGGTGGTTTAGTTTTGTCCAAACTTGTACAAGTAACAATATAAATAAGAATCTTATTTCATAACAAATCTCCTATTTCAAAACAATTAATTTCTATTGAACATGTAATATATATATTTCTGTTCAATATTTTAAGTTACTGTGGTAGTGTATTTAAGTGGTTATTGACATATTTTATACTGTTTACACATTGAAACTTTTAATTGTTCTGAAAAGGGGTTTTTTAAAATCTGCTGAACGCGGGCGTTTATTGTTCAGGTCACAAACACCATGTACACATGACATTAAATCCCGAGAGAAGACAAAAGATGTACAGACTTGTCATAAAAAGATAGATGTTTACTATTTATGACTTTGGATATTTATATTTCACCTGAGTTTAAATGATGACACGAGAATGTTTAAATAATGTTGCAAAGTAAATTTGTGGTATATAATTCGATTTTACACACTAAATAATCCTGGTATTATTTTGTTGTAACTGTACTTGAAAGGATTTATTTGTAAGGTGAATCTATGTAAATATTGAAGAGACTAATTATAGTTGTGTCACACTGGGAAAATAAAAAAGGCCTCCACTAAGGTATGTGATCAATAATGTGGAAGGACGTAATGATTTATATTAAAGTTTATTTCTTTTATGGAGAAAATACGAGTACATAATTACAACAGATTGCAGGACTGTAATAGGATTAAAACTGGTACCAGAAATTATGAACTAATGGCTTTGTTATGTCAATAATCCAATTATTTGGTGGATTAGAATTTCAGTGAGTTTAATTTGGCTTTCACAATTTTTAGTTGAGTTGACATAAACTACTGTGAACTGGAGATAATATTACTGTAACCCGTGTAGTAAAATTAGCCTCGTCACTGCCAAAATGAGTGATTATAGAGAGCGTTACAATCACTATATGGAAATGTACAAATTAGTGCCACCATCAGATGTGGATCATCGTATGTCATGGAAGGGAGAACAAGTGTTGTATCACGATAACTACAGGAGACAGCGTAGAAGTACTGGATCAGTAGAATTATGCAGCCAAGTTGACAATCTGTTACATCAAGTACATAATGCACAACAGATGCTCAGTCAGTCTAGTCTATACAGAATTGACAGGAATTATAACATTAGTAATAATTACACTCAGAGTAGTGTAAATAATCATAGACAAAATCACTATGTGGTAATGCCTCCGTACCAACTGTCACAGACTACCAGTGTGCTAAAACCGCGGATCAATAGTGTACATGATGATATTAGTCCAGAATTCAGAAAAACTTTAGAGAGGTGGCGTAGTTCAAAACGCCAAACAAAACGGTCTAGTCATAAGGAAAACAAGATCAATGTGTCCTCGATTCCTCACCACATAGCATTGAATTGGGACAATCTTTATTTCTCAACGGGTCAAGAGCCTGATCATACATCAGAGTTTAAAAACAAACACTATCAGTCAGAATATGCCAAAGGTATATCTTTGTGTATATATCTCTTACTTCATAGATTTTGTTGCGTTAAACTTTCTACATGGAGCTCAGTTGTTTGTCATGGGAGGCTTATGTCTGCTTATACCATGATAAATTATGGTCTGATTATTTTGAGTGCTCTTTTCTGCTTCTCTGCAGCTTAGAAATTTTGTTGATTACTTGTCTATTTCTACTAAAATTCATGTATTTAAAGAAATTTTAATCTTTCTTGAAAAATCATTTTAACATAGAGAATGTATGCTGATGTGTTTATTTATTGCATAATTTGTATTAATAACCACATTTCATTCTGATGTTGTCAACAGAGGATTGATTGCCTAATGAATTTTACAAACTTTCTTGATTCTAACATTAGTAAAAATGATTATTGTCTTTAAAGAAAAATTCATCACAGTAATGTAAACATGTCTTACAAGTACTGAAATTTAAAAAATCGAAGAAAAACAAGAATTTTCAATTTACATGTACATGTAGTTGTAAATAATATGTTTTATCACTATTTTGCAGTATTTTCTTTTGATCTTTGTGTGCGATATTATTCCATCTCACTCTACTAGCTTGAGATGGGCCCATCTCAGTTCGCTGTCAAGATGTCGTTAAGTAACACTGTGACGTCACATGTTACAAAACAGCGATAAACAGATTATTTACGTTTTATGAAACTCGATGCATTTTCTCGTCATTTCATCTCAGGGCTGACGCCCTTCGATGAGATATGAACGAGAAAACGCATCTCATTTCAAAAAAGGTAAATAACCTATAAGTAAAGCATTGTTCAGTAAGATAGGAAAGCACAGTTCTGTGCGTCGCCTCTTGGATTTTTAAATAAATTTACCTTTAAAATCCTTCTTTGCTATCCTTTGCAAAAACCCTAAAGAGATTATTTATTGAAATATAATTTCAGCCTGTCTTGCTTCCTTGGTTGATTGAAATTCATAAACTTAATATTTGCGCTATCTTTTACTATCATTTCACTACGTAATCATAACCAGGGATTTTCATTGTAGATCAATAGTTTTAGCTACCCTTTGCACAGGACCATAAGTAGAGCTATAGATAAAAACTAATCTTTGTATTAAAAGTCTTGCTCTACGGTTATTGTACATCTCCAACAAATGTTAAAATGTTAAAATTCTTTCTTAGATCGATGTGTTCTGTTCCAGGGTTAACTCCTTATTAAAGTATAAAAGATCAATAGGTTCTTATACAGGGATCAGAAATGTCGTGCACCCAGCACATTTAAGCATTAGGGGGGAAAATGGTGCATGCAAACTAATACTAATGGGCCCACCCCGCACATTCTTTCTTTCTTACTGACAACTACATGTGGAATATAAATGTTTAATTATTCTCATATATAATTTGTTTTATATTGATCTATGTTTACTAAATGTCATTATTCATAATTAAATGTTGAAATGTGTGAGGATTTCTGAAAGATAAATACATCTGAATCCAAAATTAAGGATTCTAAGACCTATTTAATATATAGATTTTTAATACAGGGTATGAATGATCCATGAATATGTCATTTATTTTGTTAACTTTTTACGATTCCTAATAATAAATTTATCTGAAAAGTGATACCTTAACTTGGTATTCAGATGTATTAATTTTGCAAAAATCCTCACACATTTCAACATTTATTACGAAAAAATGACATCTAGTAAACATAGATGAGAAGGAAAAAATTTTTTTCAATAAATAAATCTTTTAGAATTACTTCACATTTATAATTTTATTGTATCATGTATAAATAAAAGCAACATAAAAACATGGATGTATTTTTAAAGGATAAATAGCATTGAACCCTCAGGTCTCTTTTAATCTCTGGGTTGTAACTGCACATACAGGTGAAAACCCTGTAATTTTTGGGAGCAATCAGAGATACTGTTATTATTGATAAGTTGTATATGTTTGTTAAAAACCTTAGCCAAGAATAAAATAAAAAACAAGGGGAAAATTTTTACAATGTAACTACTGGGAGCATACTGGGAGGGTTCCCAGTGCTCGACCCACAGAGCAGCCCAGCGCGTCCCCGGGTGGCGGATAGGGGAGACCCTCTCGTTGGGGGGTTGTCAGGTCATAATACCGAAAGCCTGACTGCGGACCGTAGTGGGTAACGTGTTTGGAGAGTGCCACACTCCTTGCACGATAAAGACCCCTTTTGTAGATTTTGAAAAAGAGTAGGCTCATTGTAGCTAAAGGCTAAATTTTCCGCCCCTACCCAAAACTCCATACTTTTCCAGTGGCAGTCAAAATTGTATTCCCTGTGACCCATCCCACCCCCATTTTCCGTTGATTTATTGTTTGTTAACTTGTTCCCGTCCTGAATATAGCTGAAATAGTGCTCGCTGGACGTAAAGCAGACATCCAATCAATCAACAATGTAACTAAGTTGTTTCCTTTTGAGGCAAAAACTGAAATGTGCAAACTGCAGGTAGCTTATAAATAACAAAATGGTGATGAGAAACCATGTATGAATATTTGATTATTACATGTACATTACCATTGTCAGAACTAGAATGCAACAACCACACTGGAGACAAACCTTACATACAAGTGTAAATCTAGTTTTGTCAGATCTTGAATATGCACATAATCGTCTTGATGAGAAGCCTTGTATTAATATTTTATTGTTATGTTTTAGTTAGTCTCAGAAAACGAATGCACACATGTAAAACATACTAGTGTGAAACTTTTAAATGTGTTTTTGATTTAAAAAAAATAGCTATATCTGATTTTCAAAATTTAATAGTAGGATATTGCCCATTGATTTAGACAATGGCCCGTAAAATTTGTAAATGCCCCATTGAAATATTGCTGCAGTGGCCTTGGGTCCATTTACTAGAAAACTTTAAAGATCACTGCTTATATACAATTGTGATGACTAGGTGATCATCTCCAAGTGATAGATATTGAAAAGACATGTATATCACAAGAGCTTTTCAAAAAAATCCTTTTTCTTCCATACACCAACTTTTACATCATGATGCCCTATAGACTGTCCTTTAATATTGGACATCCAATTAAAATGCAAACAAAGATGTTGGTATGTTAACATAGCAACATTCTTGTTTAAGGCTTTCAGAATGGATGGCACAACAAGTAGAAATCAGTGTGGGCGATCTCATCTTAACTTGGTCTTCTCAACGTAAAATAACATTTAACTAATTTAATGCATTGCAGGAGGATATCATCCAGTTAAGATTGGAGATTTATTCAACAACAAATACCATGTGATAAGAAAGTTAGGATGGGGCCACTTTTCAACTGTATGGTTGTGTTGGGACATGCAGTAAGTAAAACAGATTTTAGAAGAATGTGTTGATGTTTTTAAAGTATAGATGTGATTGGTTTTCGATATGTAAGATCAATATTTAGCTGTAAGATTAATCTCATTCAGGACACACTGGAACGTTTAGTTATGTTGAGGTGATTTACAGTACTGAGTTCATTGTGGCAAGAAATTCAGTAATTGTTGTCAATTAAGGTTGCAGTCTGACTTGAACCTTTAACTTTAGGTGAAAAATTTATCAGTGTATTGTTTATATTGATCACAGCAATTCCATTTAGAACATTTAACATGTTTACATACAAAACAGTATGGAACAATGCATTCACAAAACTTGTGTAATATATGTCCTGTCAACATATATGTAATTCTTAATTTTATATTAGCAATTAAAACATATATGTGCTCACTCCTTTGACACGACCACACACATGCAAGGTAAACATGTATCTGCTTAATGTTGTTCCTTAACTGGTGTATATGTTGATCTTGTCTGACAGTGAATACTTAAATATAAGATAGAGAGCTGTTAGTAATGTATTATGTTTGTTTGAATGGGGGTTTAATGCCACTTTCTGCCACTAGGCCACTGAGGTCCCCACTGTGTAGTCAATAGTTGTAAGTTGCAATAGATTTTTCTGAATTCTATTTATTTTTGCAGGAACAAAAGATTTGTTGCTTTGAAGGTTGTGAAAAGTGCCCAGCACTACACAGAAACAGCTCTAGATGAAATTAAATTGTTAAAATGTGTAGGTATTGTTATGTTTATCAGTGCAGAACATAAAAGTCACTTATTATCTTAAGAGATAGTCAATTCTATAAACTGTACAATGACAATCACTGACTCCTGTCTGGTGTATTGGCAGCACCTGTTTTGATAGTATAATAGATTAATATTGGTACATCATACTACAACAAACAAGGAAGCTATTTAAAAATTAAAATCTTTGCAATTTTTTTTCCTTATAAAAGTTTGCATTCTTTAGAAATGTGAAGAAAGATTTAGATAACTATGCTTCCTTGTATTGTCATGTTGATTTTTTTTAACATTTCTATATGTCTGCTATTTTCTAAACAGAATTTTAGTTCTGACTTTTATCAGAACATTAGATATTTATTTCCTAAAGATGAATAAAAAAATGTATATGCAAACATTGACTAATGTGATAATTTTGTTACTTATTTATTTTCCTGAAACACAGCAATTTTCTTGTCTGTTGAGTGATTTATATCAACATTGGGCCATTGTAATTATATTCCTTTGACAAGTTTTGTGTCGGAGGAGGTATTGATTTTCGATCACTAAAAGCAGTTTCCATTTTACTGATATTTCCAAAACTTACAACCATATTATACTCTCAACATCAATTAAATGGTGTATATTGGCAGTGTTACGTCAATATTAGTATCAGAAACTTGTGTCACAGGAAGTTTTGTCTATGAAATACTTGTCTTGATTAAAATGTTATATATGCCTGTTAATGATAATCTAATCAGTTGTGTACAAGGAACTGCATCGTGTCCTTATTATTACCCCACGACGATTAGTCTGGGTGGGCATATTAATTTACCATTATCCGTCCATGGTCCAGATAAGCATGTCCAGCTAACTCCTCCTCCAGTTTTAGGGCTACAACATTTATATTTAGCACAATGTTGGTATACATAATGGAGGTGGGCAAGGTCAAAGTATTTTGATTGTTTAAAAATATTTTTAAAACTACCGATAGTTGGACAGTTTGCAGACCATGCATCTGTGATAAGGGTACATGTCTTGTCTGTCTATCTTCTCCTTCATCTTTGAAGCTACAGTGTTTATATTGGAAGGATATTTGAACACGTAATAGAGATGTGCAGGACCAAAGGATTTTACTTTTCAATAAATTTTATTAAAACAGCAGATAGTTGGACTTGGTCAGTTTGCTGACCAGATAACTGAGATAGTGTTACATGTCATGTCCAGCTATCTTCTTCATTTTTAGAGCTACATCATTTATATTTAACAGCATGTTTGCACACATAATGATTGTAGGCAGGACCAAAGGATTTTGATTTTGATTTAATTTTCATAGAGTTTCAGATAGTTGGATGTCTCAGTTTTCAGGCCAGAAAGCGGAGATAAGGGTACATGTATTTTGTGGCTTACTCTTCATTTTTAGATTTACTGTATTAATGTTTAGGAGGATGTTTCTATAAATAATAAAAGTGTGCATCACCACTGGATTTTTTATTTCCATTCAATTTTCCAATTTCTGCCTGTTGCAACACACTGCTCAAGTTACTGGTTAGGTGGGGGTCATCATGTGTCTTACAGACTCACTACAAATACTTTAAAAAAACTTTGCCACTAACATATTAACCTTTAATTCTTAGCTGCAGCGACATTTTTATCATCTATTTTATCAATAATAAATATTATGTAACAGAGAATGCATTAAAAATTAACAAAAAATTTTCAATCATAAATAATATATGCAAAATAGTAAGAGAATATAGGAATAAGATTTCATATATAGCAGTTGACGCTAAACCAGAAATTTATCTGTTGACATTTATCTTCAAGAGAATTACATAAAAAAAATATTTAGTTTAGTTGATTTATAGAAATTTCCATTTCCTTGGTTGAACTGATCCTGAATTGTAACAGAAAAATCATTGATTTATCAGTTGTTTATAAAAGTGAGGAAATAGTTTAAACAAATTCATATAATCTGACGCCTGATAATTGCATGACATGTAAATATCTTTTGATGACATTAGGGTAGCTGGTGTGTAAATAGCTCTGGAGATTGACACAGGTTAAATCAATGAAGGAATAATAAATGTCTCCTTATGTCATAACTGTATGTCTTGTATACTCAGTGGAATCCCCAATATTTAGTTGGGAAAGTTTGGAATAATTATTGATCAGACATTATGTTCAATTCTATTTCAGTCTTGATTTTTTCTCTGCCTTTCATCTTTGTTCCTCTAGGGAAGCTATAAATACTGAGAACAAGTTGTGGTCAGTAGTAATCTAAGCAAGAGAAATTAAAAGTATTTGGATTTGAAATTTTGATTAGCTGCTGATGGAACCATTTAAGAAATGAGAATTGTAAACATTTTAGTTTCCAGTGTTACAGTAATTTGGTCTATCAGTTTTGTTTTGTTGTGCAGGAGTAAGTTGTATTGATTTTCTTGTCCTGTAATTATAGTAACTTGTTCTAGGAACCTTTAAAGCATTTGTTTCAGCTATTTATACAACACTTGTTTGTGGGTTTTTACTTATTGAATATAACTTAATCTTTTCAATCTTGGATATGAGTTAGAAGACTTTAGAAAAAAGGGTGTGATATCATGCCCACAGTAGGACTGTGATATCATGCCCACAGTACATGAAGTTATCAGTTATCACATCTTTAAAAAGTAATACCATATTATTACACAATGTTTCCTTCATTTGCTATTTTCAATCAAGTTGCACTGACAGTGATTTGTGATGGATGATCACGATGCTTATTGATGTTATCTTATGGAGTATTCTTGCATGTTATTTGCAGTGGAGCCAGTAAAACCTCTCCACTTAAAATGCTTTTATCACACACACAAATTTTATTATATTTATAGAAATATAGATGTGATAATAATTGGTAATATATAGTCAGTAGAGGATATGTATTTCTGTTATTTTCATGTTCAAACAAAGAATTTGTAAAGTTGACAAATTTGTTATACTATTTTTGCAGGTCAGAGAAAGTGATGAAAGTGATGCTTTCAGAGAAAGAACAGTACAGTTATTAGATGACTTCAAAATATCAGGAGTAAACGGAACTCGTATCTTTTTGTTCTTGATCCCAAAATGTGTATGATTCTACAGATATTTTCTGAAAATATTGCTTAAAATATACATCTTAATACAAGTTTTTTCTAGTTAGTGAGACGAATTATTAATAACTCAACACTATTTTATCCTATTTGTCATAAGGGTTGAAAGATTTGTTATATATAATGTTTTACTGAAATCGGTTAAATAAATATTTGCAGAGTTAGAAAAAATACATTGAAACACTTTGGTTAATGAGACAGCATGATGTTTATCTGATTTTCTAGTTCCAATGAAATATTTAGCTAAATCTGGTACATTTTTTTGACAAAGAACAAGAAATATATGTCTAGAAATTATTGGTGTTCCTGTATTATTGTATACTTTATTTTATTTAATTCCATGATCCTTTTAGTGTAGTTACATTATACAGCAGACTGGAACTGTTAAGTTACTACAGTGTCAGAACAGATAAATCACTATTACACCCAGGAGTGCAAAATAATGTTAAAATATTTTATTTCCAGCAGTTTATACATGTTGGGATGAAATACTTCATTTCTACAGTTGCATGACATGTAAGGTCTTAATACTTTTGCTACGCTTCCTTAATAGTGAACAGATGTTTGTATGGTGTTTGAAGTTTTGGGAAACAATTTACTGAAATTAATTATACGATCAAATTATCAAGGAATTCCTGTACGAAATGTCAAATCAATCATTAAACAGGTAATTATTGATATAGAACATGAGGTAAGTAGATTAATATTTATTAATATATTATATTAATATAAAGGTTATGACTAGTAGATATACAAGTAGTAGTTAAAGTTTATACAAATATTTTCTAAAGATGAAAGTAATTGCGAACAAACTAAAGGAATAAAGGTTAAACTAATTGAAGAACTTTGTTTGTATCACTTTGTATGCACTCCCACACCAACATATTTTTGTAGATTTTTATGAAATTTAATATCAATGTCTCAGATGAGTTTGAAAATCAGCTAAGCTATAAACTAGTTGGCCAGGAGTTTAGCCACTGAGAATGTAAATTATATAGCAAATTTTACCAAAGCGGGTACAGATAATCAAGTCCTCTTTACAGAAAGCATGCATATTGAAATAGTGCATCTGCTATTATGGAATTGTTCAAGGATTGTTTTCCCATTTTAGCCATGGAACTTAGTTATTTTTAGCATAATTTATACATTGTGGTTCTGTAAAATCAACTTCTACATTTTTTGACACAGACCCAAAACCTTCTTCCAACAAATTGTTACTCATTCACCATATATTAAGGCACTTGCTTTGCAACCTGGCCATTTCAGACTTTTGTAATTTTTTACGTTAATACAGGAGCACACAGATATAAATGCCCCATGGGTAGACCTTATTGATAACTACTCTCTCTCTTGAGCTTGTTTGGATGAAAAGCACAGCCTTATTAAACAAATCGGAATATAGATAAAGCATGAAACAGAATTATTAATAGATATTATTATGTTATGAGTACATTACTTTAAAGAACGAATTATATTGTTTGGGTTTTTTTTGCAGGTGTTACAAGGATTGCACTATCTACATGTAAAATGTAAAATAATTCATACAGATATAAAACCAGAAAATGTTTTGATGTGTGTTGATGATTCCCATGTTCGTAAACTTGCATCTGATGCATTTGAATGGCAAAAAATAGGTTGTCCTATGCCAGGATCTGCAGGTAGTGTTATGTTATATAAATATGTTAATTGCCCACTCAATGTTGATCAGATTTTATCCTTGTGTTTGTAGGTCAGTTCACTTCACCTCTAGCATGTTAATCATTTCTAGGACAAACAACATGCAACAGGTTAAAATGTATAGATAAACATGCATGTTTTAATTTTGTATAAATAATGTAAATATACAGTTATTTTTTGGTAACTTGTTTGTGTATCAGAATTATTTACTTATTTCTTCAACAGATATACCTTGATAAAATTCCACTGTGTTGGACCTAATTTTATTCAAGGATTTCTTACAAAATATATTTTCTTCATTGAGGGTATAATATTAGTTATATATGTTCATATCAGTAGATTTAGAGATTTTAACACCAGAAATGCCCCAAGTACGTTCTGAGGCGAAGCACAAGGGTGTAAAAGGTTTTTAAGCTTTAAAAATCTCCATATTTACGGATATGAACGTGTATAATGAATTGTCCCCTGTTTTAGTTTGAAAGTATGGATTTTTAATTATTTTGTCAGTGCAATGGTGGACATTAAATAAAGTTGTCTTTATTATCAAAAAAAGTTTTATTAAAATTTGGTAAAAATAATGCTTTAGGTAGAGAACTACTTTCTACAGTTCTGGAAAAAAAATGTTTTTTTTTATTGGATTCAAGCAGATGTTGAAAAATTAAATATTGGTTCAAAATGTCAGATGACCAATAGTGTGACGTCATTGTTTGTCAAACTTCATATCTTTTTGTTTTTTTTTCTGCTGCTTTTCTAATATTTCATCATCCTGTATATGACGCAAACAAATTAACCATTTCTAATATAATTTCATCTTGCGTACTGTTGTGCAACTATTGGTTAGCAACACCCAGGTACATTGGTTATGTAAAGAAGTGTTTACCTTCCAATCAAATTCCAGGAATAATACTGATACTGGGGTAACAAAATGTTTATTGTGAATATTGTATAAATGTGCATAATGAAAACTGTGTTATCCCTGGATGGAAAAATTTTCTTTTGTAGTTAATTCTTATAAATAAATTCAAATAGCAGAATACACTAAGCAATTTAATTTGTGTAATTTTACATTTATGAAAGAAAAAGGGTCAACTTACAACTACAGATGTTGCTTCATCTTGTAACAGAAAACATTTTCTAGCCAATCAAAAGTCAGTATTCTTGTACAATGTATTTATAGTTGAATGATTTAATTAAAAAGGGTTTCTATTGAATTTTCATTCTAATTTTTAATAGTTAGTACAGCACCAAAGGAAAAGCCAGACACTTCAAAGATGTCTAAGAATAAAAAGAAAAAGCTAAAGAAAAAACTGAAGAAGCAGCAACAGCTATTAGAGGTGCAAATGCAACAAATATCGGAAAGTCAAATTGTTTCGACGGTTTGTATTCGTTGCATCGTTGCAATTGTAATCAAACCTGGTTGATGTGTCCATTAATATAAGGTCATCTGATCATAGAAAGGTCATCTCTTATTATATTTCTCTTTTTCCAGCTTTAGGTAGAAATTTAACACTTTTACCATTTTTTAATTATTTTTTAAGAGGATAAATTAGTAGTAGGAATAAATGAATTTTTAGCAAGACCAGATTACACATACTGAAAATCTAGATGTTTTAAAAAAAATTCTCCAACAATATTTCCAGTGATATTGTTTTTCAGAATAAATGCTTAAGGTCAAATTAATCAAACATTTTTTAACTGAAAGATCGAGAAATGTAATAATGAAGTGATCCTAATGCCACAAGGGTTGATTAAAATTACACAAAAACTCTCCACCATTGTATTAATCTCACATTTTGATTATAGCATTTTATTATCTGATAATCATTCTGTGTGAATTTTTCCAGTTTATTTAGAGCTGTGGTTTGATATTTATTTTAACAAAATCTATAATAATTACTTGCTCTTAACACTTATGGCATTTAGATTTCAAGTGAAAACACATATTTGACTTTTCTGTTCATTCTTTATATATGTAGAAATGTAGACTTTTATTATTTTAGTTATATTCCATTGCATCTTAGCATTGTTTTGCTAGTTTCAATTTATAGTATATTTATTAATGGGTATTGCATCTATTTATAATGCAGGGACAGTAGAGTTTGGAAACATTTTGTCAGAAAATTGTTCCAATTGAGTAAAGGATTGTAACAAGGTTGAAATGTATATACTTAACAAGGTTCTATTGTATAAACTTGTATATTTTGCATGTATTGTTATAGATATGTATCTGTGTATAAAACATATTTTCATGGTGCCAATAAAAAATATTTTTAATGATAAAATTCACAAAAAAAGGTATTGCATGTTTTAGTAAAAAAATGTTTAAATTTATTTGAAACTTCTATATACTTGGACTGTTGTAATTGATAATTAAACAGTAAAATATGCATATTCTAGTAAGATATGAAATTAATCAAGAATGAATTGTCAAATTTTACAGATGACACAGAGTGCAAGCATTAATGCCATTGCACATGTAAACCCAGGTCATGAAGGCATGGATCAAATGAACCAGGAGTTTGCAGAGGAAGATGACAGTAACCTGCCAAACTCTGAAACTTCCAGTCTAAACAATATGCCAAGCTCTGAAAGTTCAAATCTGATTTCACCATTATCAGAGAGCTCCAATTTTGTATCTCCCACATCAGAGAGCTCTAATCTGGTACCCAGTGGTGAAGCTACTGCACTTAGTTCAGATGCATCACCTTTATCAGAAAAGGGAAATGCAGAAAATGATAAGAATGGTATAAATATAACTATACCTGAAAACAATAACAAAGGTAAGGCCAGTCAAATAAACAGTCTTGTTTCTCAAGCACTACTCAAAAAGGTAAGCAAAAGCAATTTTTTCCAAACCTGGCAATTTAGGATTTTAAGTTTTTTCAACCTAAAATTTAGTTTTCTATTGCATGAAATGGATGACAAGAAGTTCACTTTAGAGTATTTAGTAAATGTTTCTATAGGTGAGTTAGAAGGCATATTTTGTAGACAGCAGCAGTCTGTAAAATGACCTTGATCTCCATATAAGATATATTTATGCCTTTTCTCTGTATTTGCCTTCATAGACCCCATATCTAGAACAAGTATATAACACTACTAACTATATAATGATTAAAGCGTAATGAAGTGGATGTATATTTTATTCATACTTTTTAGTTTTGACAAAACAAAATTGTTTTGAAATGATCAGATTTGTTTCAAATTAATTAAAAAATGTCTCGAAGATAAAATACAGAGTAAAGAAAATTCAGTTGACTTGAGAAATAAGCTTGTTTTTGAATGGCCTAAACATGTATACTGTGTGCGGCTTGTTTGTGTTTCCTTCTGTAGTTAGATCCCCAGCCAGACATTTAGTTGCATCCACATACATCTATTAATATTTGTATCCAGTGTTGTATTCTGTTGTATAGCAAAGTTCTCCTTGGCATTTTGTTTTATAATTCATTCAGGTTTATGTAAAATTTAGGTCCAATTTAAGGCCAAACAACCAGTACACATGTTGATTTAAAATACTGCCACTCTTATTTATGTGACATTAAAATTTCTATATAAATTATACTCTTGGCATTTTATTTCTTATTTATATCAATTTTTTCAGTTCTAATTACATGTAGTAACCTGAAAACAATTATTACTTTTGAATGCTCTAATTGTTTTTCAGTTGTAGTCAATTTTCCTGTAATTTATAAAGTAATGTTGGAAAATTTATAAAATAACTGTCCCATCTTTGGTTTACATTTGCGTTGAACCTTTTTTTTTATGAACAATACTTTACATCTTCATGAAACTTGAACTAGATGATCTCTTCACTGGCAAAAGTCTTCAGGGCTGTGCCAAAAATATATATGGATTGAGGGATCTTTGTAAAAGGGGTGTGTACCAAGTGGAACATCAGTGTTGCTGAGGCACATTTTCTTGTTTTAACTATCAACTATTTGATTACAAACATTAAACAGTGTTCTGGTGTTAACACCAAATAAGTTTAAGTAGAGAACTAAAGTTTAGGATTACCAAAAAATCATCCTCACAAGTCGGGGTTTCTGTGTCCACATGTGTCCACGAACCCCTGACAAACTTAGCTAGGAAATTCCAGGACTAGAAGTCACTATTTTGATTGGCTACATCATACCTTAATGTAGCCAATCAAAAGCTTGCTTTCATTCACGACTTGGTTAGGGGATATCCCGATGTCGATTGCAAATAAACCAAACGGATGTGTTGCATATACCATGTGAAAATCAGTGTATTTTGTACAGTAGTGTTAATAGTTTGTTATTGGTTATTACCGCGTTATTATTTAGTTGTGTTACGTTTTCTTCACATTCCAGAATGAGTAAGAATGACTACTACCAAACACTTGCTTCTTTTAAGCAATTTCATTAGTTGATATTTTAAAGGATTGACGTCATACGAAAATCTTCTAGCCCGGGAATTTCCTAGCTAAGTTTGTCAGGGGTTCGTGGACACATGTGGACACAGAAACCCTGACTTGTGAGGATGCCAAAAAATAAGTATAAATGGTACAATATAATAGTTACTGTATTTTGTAAGACTAATTGGTTTTATTTTTTTTATTGTATGTATTTTCTATAATTGCAGCTAACTGTGAAAAGTGTAATGTATGTGTACACATTAAGAAATGACATGATTATATCAATATCTTAATCAGTACTATCTGTCTTCACTGTATGTTTGGGCTTGTGGTGCGTATTTTGATTTTTGTATTCTTTTTTACAGTGAAAGAAAGGAACATAGTGAATGAAACAAAAACTGAAAATGCAAAAGATTTGGGTCACAATTCTACAGACATGTGTCAGTCTGACATTATTGATTTAAATATAAAAGAAGTTGAATCTAAATTAAATGTTGAAAATGACAATAAGTCGAAGGAGAAATCTGAGGTTGTGCATGATGCAGGTGATGAACCAATGTGTAATGGATATGAATCTCAGAACGGTGATGTTAATAAAAACTCTCAAAGTGAAAATGCCATGGATCAAGAAGCACCATTAGAGGATGCACAAGACAGCCGCGGTAATAGACGCTCTCATAGTCCTGGAAGCCAGACACCGAGTGATAAAACTGATTCTTCAAGTAAGAACAAGATGAAGGAGAATAATATAGAAGACAAATTATGTTTTGATATGGTTTAGGTGTACAGGAAACATATTGTACTTAGTGTTGCAGAGTTGTTTACCATTATAAATTTACATATTTTAAATGAATTTCAAAGGCATTTTGCAATTTTAGCTCACCTGACCCGAAGGTTCATGTGAGCTATTGCCATCACTTGGTGTCCGTCTCCGTCGTCGTCGTCATTAAAGTTTCTTTAAAACTCTTCTCCTCCAAAACCACTGAAGGGATTGCTTTGAAACTTTGCACACATCATCTGCCAAGTTTGCACAAATCATGGCCTCAGACCAACCAACATGACCGCCATGGCTAAAAATAGAACAGGGGGGTCAAAATACAGTTTTTGGCTTATAGTTCAAAAAGTATAACAGATACTGGAAAACCAAAGCAACTTCCTTCTTCAGCATCAAAAGCTCTACAAAACACTCCATTGGGTCAAAGTTGTATGATGACTCCTTGTAGGTGTTATTGCCCTTTAATTGTAGAAATTGATGATCTTTGCCATTTTTGCCTCAAAATCTCGAAAATTATTAGAACTAGGGAAAAGGTAAGCATTGCTTAATTGTTCTGCTCTATTAGGGCTACAAAATTGGCTTTAGAGTCAAGATTGTCTGATTAACCGTTTAAGAGTTATTCCCCTTAAACTGTTTATTTAATTGGTTTTAATTGATTCATTAATATCTTCTCCTCTGAAACCACTGAAAGTACTGCTTTGAAACTTTTTACACATTATCCGTCAAATGTCCTCAACCAAGTTTGCACCAACCATGGCTGCAGATTAACCAGCGTGGCGGCCATGGCTAAAAAAAGAACGGGGGGTCAAAATACAATTTTTGGCTGATAGTTCAAAAAAGTATAACAGATACAGGAAAACCAGACATGCCTTCATCTGCATCAAAAGCTTTACGAAACACTCCATTGGGTCAAAGTTGTATGATGACCCCTTGTAGGAGTTATTGCCCATTAATTGTCGAAATTGATTATTTTTGACATTTTTGCATCAAAATCTTGAAAATTATTAGAACTAGAAAAAAAGTTACCATTGCTTAATTGTTCTGCACTATGAAGGCTACAAAAATGACCTAGGGTCAAGATTGTCTGATGAACTGTTTAGGAATTATTCTCCTTGAACATTTTTTTGATCAATTTACTTGATTTTAAAAAATCTTCTCTTCTTTAACCCATTAAAGGACTGCTTTGAAACATTGCACACATCATCTTTAGGAGGTCCTCTACCAAAATTGTGCAAATCATGACACCTGACTACCTACATAGCTACGTTGGCTTAAAATAGAAAATGGAGGGGGGGGGGAGTCAAGAGAGTTTTTGACTGATAGTTAAAAAAAGTATAATAGGTTCAGCAAATTTCAAGTGAACCTCCCTTCTCCCTCTAAGCATCAAAAGCTCCTCCTTATAGGAGTTATTTCCCTTAAAAGGTCAAAATTAATGACTTTTGCAGAAGTGTTGGGGAATTCCTTATAGCAAACAAAAGCTGGATAAAAAAGGTTGTTTGGTTTCAGGTTCAGGTGAGCGATACAGGCTCCTGGGAGCCTCTAGTTTAGTATGTTGCTGTTAAAGCAATAAAATAGATGGTAACAACACATTTTTGACTTGAAGCCCATTGGAGATTTTGTCATTTCATGGTCTTTCTTGTGACTTGTTCAATTTTATTTTCGTCTTCTGCTATGCTTGGGCTTCAATTATGGCTGGCATTCACAATAATGGTTTCAGGTTGGCTGAAACTTCATAGAAATATCTCAGATACTACATCAGGGTTAGTTTAAAGTTAACTTTACAGGTTTGTTTTGTAGTGGTTTCATCTTACCAGTGTCCCATCAGATGAGCAACAGGTTTAGGTGACGACCCTATTGGGAGGAGGGTTGGGGGCAGGGGAGTTGAGGAGTTGCTCAACCAAATTTGGTCATGTGGTATGATGAGTACTTGTCAGTCTGTCACATGACCTTGACCTTAATGTCACTGTCAACTACATTACAGTTATCGGATAGAGTCGGTTCCTTAGTAACCATAAAGGTATGTGACAGTCTGGTATGTGTCGCTGAAGACCTTGACCTTAATTTCCAAGTCCAGTGACTGCATTCAAGTTATTGGATTAAGTCCATTCCTCGGTAACTATGCAATATATGGTATATAGGTTGCTGATGAAAGGTATATGAAGGTCCGTCACATATCACCTGGCATTGACCTCAATTTTGTTCAGTGATTATGTCAAGTTATTGGATTAAGTCAGTTCTTTAGTGACTATGGTTAGATCACAATATTTGGTATAAAGGTTGCTGATGTAAGGTACATGACAGTCTGGTATGTGCCCCTTGACTAAGATCTCAATGTTGTGGTCCATTGATTTTTGTAATTAGGTACGTTTGCTTTATTTCAAATTATTCCAGATGGCTTTCAGTTTCACAGTTGATTTTATACAACAATATTTCCTAAAATGTGTGTATTGTGCAAATAGGATAAACTCAGGAAAATACTTAATGTCACACAGAATGTCATTAATAGAATGGATGTTTTTTCAAACAAAATTTATATGAAATCATTTTTCATGAAATTTATCAGACAAAAAGAAACAGATGCTTCTGAATTTTTTGTAAATAAAACATTTTAATGAATAAGTTTGAGACGAAATCTGAAAAAGACTTAAATTCATTACCATATGGTATAAATAATATGATTAATCTTACACATGAAGTTAAAAAAATTATAGTATTTAACAGTTCAAATGCTACAACTAAAAACAAGTTGATTGCTGTAATGGCTGTTTAACATCAAGCAGTATTTTAGCTATATTTTAGACAAAAACCCAAGTTAACAAACAATAAATAAGGGGATGGACTGTGGACAGAAAATTGAGCCCTTTAGTGCAGCTACAATCAACTTACAAGGAGATCCTCAACATTTAAGAAACATGGTACTCTTTGAACATGGCTCTTGCTATAGTCCCAGATAAGTCTTTCTGTATTATAGCAGGAGAACCACCCAAACAAGAGGTCACCTTCCACTGTGGAAAGCTCTGTCATCTCCTCCGACGTGACCTAGTAATAACGAGTTTATTTGTCTGTAGTATCTAACCTATTTAGTGTATAATAAACTTGGTTTACTTATGCTATTTTTAGGTGGAAAAGCAAATGCTGCACGACCAGATCCAGTAAAAGAAGAATGTGACATTCCTGTAAAAATTGCAGATCTTGGAAATGCTTGTTGGACGGTATAGTTAATTTGGTTTTTTATGCCCCGCGACGACATGACGGGGGCATTAAGTTTTACTCATGTCTGTACTTACATATGAATTTCCATCAAGCTTTTCTCAGAAACCGTACATGAGAACAATTTGAAATTTGGCAGGGTAGTTCAGTATCAAAAGTTGTAGACTTTTAGACCTGTTGGACAACTACTTCCTGTTTGGGACTTCATTTAGCAGGTGCATCTGTGTCCCATGGACACATTCTTCGATTTTTATTTATAAGATCATTTGCTTCCTAAACCATGGTTGTCTTTCATCATCATAGGTATCAGTATACTTCCATGAAACCCCTTAAAAAATTGGAACCAAAGTGGCAGCAATGTTCAGGCATTCCTTTACAAATTGTCAAGTTTATTTGCAATAGAAATTAATACAAATCTAATTTCAAATTTATCACCTCTGCTTTAATTGAAATAACAAGCTTTAAAGAAATTCCCAAAATAGACTATCATAGTCATGTTTATTTCTTCAGTGTACATGCAGCATCAAGAAATAATTGTGTACCTCCTCTCCAAGAACTCAGTAATGGTACAGCTAGACAGCTATACTGTGGCATTACATACTCTCACAAATTTATGTGTCATCATTTAGGAATCACAAGAATTTGAGATACAGATTGGGAGATAATTAAATGTTACTTTGTATTTATTTCAGTATCATCGGTTTACAGAGGACATCCAAACAAGGCAGTATAGGTGTTTAGAGGTGTTAATAGGAGCAGGGTACGGACCTCCTGCAGATATATGGAGTACGGCTTGTATGGTAAGAATGTTTAGTATAGCCAAGGACAGGAAGCTAGAATACAATTTTGTGACATAATACATTAAATATGTTTTAAAATTAACATATAACATATAATTAACTTATTTTGTTTTTAAATTAACATCCATCCCATGTTTACTTCCTTCAGATATATTTTCTAATAAATAAAGAAAAAAATTTAAGTTAGCTTTTTTCTGCAGAAATTAAAGAAATGTGACATTTTGTAATTTGACCTCAAAATCTTGTTGCATTTTTTTTTAAAGTTCTTATGTAGAAAGCTACTTGTCAGTTTGTCTCAGTTCTTGACCAGTGTAAGAGCTACCAATGACAAGTGTCCTAATGTTAGACTTTAAAGTTATTTTTTGTCTAATTTTGACGAGTTGTTTCCAGTGTATTTGTTTTTACCACTTATATATTTTTCTTCCAGTGGCTTTTGCAATTAAGGACTTTTGAAGGGCCAATTGTTTAGTTCAAAATGGCGTTCATATATCAAGTAACTTCTGCACTCCATTTAACACCTGCTTGATGCAAGGGTAGAACATTGATAAACTTTATCTTACTTTAATTATACAAGCATGTATATATATATGGGAATTAAATAAGAGAAATATTTGAAAAAAGCAAAATGACCCATTCCCAGCAAACATAACATATTTTTGAAGCTAAAGCATATTTTGTGGCCCATTATTAGGACACATGAAAATTAAAATGTTTCTGTCCGTGGCCCTTTTGCTGCCTTTCATAATCAGTATAACCTTTTTATGTTCCCACTATTGGAATGAATAATCGAACCCTTGCCCCTTTTAATGTCCTGTGGCTATATTTGTTGGTTTGTCGACCCCACCTCAGGTTTTTTTTTTTGCATTGAAAATTTTATATGAAGATGACTTAACATCTTCATGAAACTTGGTACTCAGCTGTAAGCCTGTGCCAAATATTACATGCTTGAGTGAACTTGGAATTTTGATTGTTTTAATGTGTTTAATGCCACTAGCAGCAATTTTCAGCTATATCGTGGTGTCCACTTTATGTTATGGGAGCCCAGAGAAAACACCCAACTTTTCGTTAGGAAAACTGGCAATTCTTGTCAATGAAGATTGAAGTCCAGCACACCCTACCTGCAGTGCAAGTCTAACCTCCAATCTCAGTATTGACAGACTTGTGATCAATAGTAGACGAGCTACGTTAGCCACCGAGGTCCCAAGTGAACTTAGAAAAAGGGGGGATTACCAATATGTGGGAGAGACACATTTTTTGTTTGTTTTGTTTTGTTTGTATTTAAAAAAAAAATTGTATGGTTTGGGTATGAATTTAGTACAATTTCTCGTTATGTAGCAGATAAGGAGTGAATCACCCCCAACCACACTTTAATGTAAGAAAAATAGGAGTTGCTTAATATAATTAACTACATAAAATCTTGATAGTCGCCATTTGTTTTAAGTCTCCAATTATTGGTACATGATGATAATTATGAAGGTTGATGTCAAAATTGACATTCGTGAATCTGTTTAGTTATGTTTGCTGACTGAAAAATGGATGATGTGTTGCATCTTGGAAATTGTGTTGAAATTAAAGTAAATTAAAATATACAGAGACGTGCCAGAAGTATTCGGTCACAATGGCGACGTCATAAAAAATAAAAATGAAAGTAGATTGTAAACAAAGAATTACATTGTAACAAATGTCACAAAAGAGTTATGTAAGGTATTTTTAAGGACTTGATCACATGGTATATGATCATGTGATCAGATTTTGTCGTCTGCTACATACGTTTCCAAAACGTAAACAAAATAGTAAGATGGGTCGGAAAAGGAGTGAGCTTTCTACTGCTGTGAAAAATATTATAATTGAAATGTTAAAAAGTGGATTTACGAGAAGAAAAATTGGTGTGGCATTGAAAATACAGAAGTCAACTGTTATAGACGTTTGTAAAAAATATTCGGACACGGGATCGGTTGAAAACAAAAAGAGAAGCGGTAGACCATCAATCGTAGGTGAAAGGAGTTACCGGAAGCTGGAGCGAATTGTAAAAGTCAATCGTAGAAGTTCGCTGAGCGATATAACTGCAAAATTCAATGAAGAAAACGTAGATAATGTGTCTCAACGAACAATTCAGCGTCATCTGCATAAGCATGATTTCAAGAGACGTGTAATGAGGAAAAAAGTCTTTGTAAAGGAAGGCAACCGTAAGAAAAGACTTTCCTGGTGTAGAGAAAAGCGTAAATGGACAGTTAATGATTGGAAGCGTGTGATATTTTCGGACGAAAGTAAGATTATGATTGGTCACGACCAGCGAGTGCATATTTGGCGTCAGCGCGGCGAAGGTTGGAGACCGGACTTGGTCCCCGCTAGAAGTACGCAGCCAAAATATGGTGTTATGATATGGGGATGTATTTGCTGGAACAGTGTTGGTACATTAACAAAAGTAAATGGAAATATTAATGCAGAAAAATATCAAAACATTCTTGAGGATAATTTGTGGCCAGTTATTGCTCGTCACTTTCCGGTGAATGGATACTTCTTTCAGGATGACAACGCCCCGGTACACCGAGCTAGGACTACTCAAAATTACTTGACTGAGAACAATATTAACAGAATGAGTTGGCCAGCACAGTCACCAGACATTAATATAATAGAAAACGTGTGGTTATTTATTAAAAGAAAACTACAAACTCGCGCTGGAACAATAAAATCAAACGATGAATTGTATGATGAAATTTTTCGTATCTGGATGAACATTCCTCCTCTCTTCGTTCAGAGCTTGTATAAGTCCATCCCCAAAAGGATTATGAACGTTATTAGGCTTAAAGGACATTTGACTAAATATTAAAGGTATGTGATTAGAAATGTTCTTTTTTGTTGGTTCATTTGTTTTTGCATGACGTTTAAAATGTGATCGTATTTTCTAAGCGGAAAGGCAACGTCGCCATTGTGACCGAATACTTTTGGCACGTCTCTGTATATGGAATTAGTACTATGGAGTGTTTGCAAATCATTAAAATTGCACTATTGTGTTCATTTGAAAATAAGCAGTGTAATGGATGGAAACTGTCAGCCTGATCTATGAAGCAATATTAAATGTAATGAACAAAGAATTAAAGAAGCTGGGATTTTGGAAAACAGATGTCTGTGGCTAGCTTCCAACAGGGTTGGGAAATAGTACGCACTCAATCTATATATTGTAAAATGCCAAGGTTGAATTGCTGCTATGAATAGATGAAATTCTGATTATTTTTACTTGCTACATTCCCAGTGTTTTTGAAACTTTTCAAATCTGGGGGTCAGGGTCATATTTATTATTCAGTTTTTGTCTTGCCGGCGACACATATGTATGGGAATCCGGCGGCGGCGTAAACACTTGACATCTTGCTTCATATATTTGTAAGCCCAAGCCCTAGTTCAAATCAAATTTGGTACAAAGGTAGCTTATGATGAGTACTTGCCAGTCAGTCACTTGTCACCTGACCTTGACCTCAATTTCACGGTCCAGCGCCTACGTTAAAGTTTTTGGGTAACGGCAGTTCCTCTGTAACTACGCATGGTAGGATGACAATATTTGGTGTATAGGTTGCTGATGACTAGTACATGACTGTCTGATAGGTGTCACCTGACCTTAACCTCAATTTCACGGTCCAGTGACTACGTTAAAGTTTTTGGGTTACAACAGTTCCTCTGTAACCACGCATGTTAGTATGACAATATTTGGTATATAGGTTGCTGATGACTAGTACATGTCTGTCTGGTAGGTGTCACCTGACCTTGACCTCAATTTCACGGTCCAGCGACTATGTTAAAGTTTTTGGGTTACAACTGTTCCCCTGTAACTACACATGTTAGGATGACAATATTTGGTATTTACGTTGCTGATGAATAGTACATGACTGTCTGGTAGGTGTCACCTGACCTTGACCTCAATTTCACGGTCCAGCGACTAAGTTAAAGTTTTTGTATTAGGACAGTTCCTCTGTATCTATGCATGGTATGGTGACAATATTTATACAGGCTGCTGCTGATAACTAATGCTATTTACGTAATGCATATGACTAAATTTATTTTCGTTACTGATGCGGAATGCAGGCAAGACATTTTTCTGTGTCCACACTTTTGATGATAAAAAACTTGTATCGAGCAATGTTGCAAACAAGAGTAAACAATATATACCACAGCCTAAAATTACATTAATAGAGATTGTAATATAATTTCTGCATGAATTATTTATACCTCTAAAATAATACATGCATATCTGGTGTATGAAAAAAATGTTTTGTTTCATGTCAATATCCTAATACAATTGATTTCAATAATTGTTTATGAAAAAAGAATTTGATAGTATCATACATGTGTATCTAACCAGAATTTAAAAGAAAGCAATTATTTAGTGTGACTTCTCTGGCATGTCTGGAAACACAGCAAAGATGAGATAAAAGCTTATTTATTTTCATCTGTTTAGTTTTTTAAGAAACTAGACAAGGTCTTTAGTGTAGAGGGTAGAGGTATTGAACAGCTGAAAATAACTACAACTGTTGAAACTTTAATAGAATGCAAAAAGGATAATATATTTTTGTCAAGTATATGATCATCAGTAAACCAAGGTCGTTCTAAAGCCGATTTCTGAAAGATTTTGGAACAATCCATTGCAAAAGTTTGCACTTCATAGTGTTTGATCACGTGGTTGCACTACTTCGATCCTACTTCAAAAACTATTGTTCTCTTCATGCTCATTTTATCAATTTTATCATCGCCGGTTGACTGATTATTTACCTAATCAAATAAATTAGGAAGCGTATTGTTCAACGTGTATACAAAACTGTCATTAGTGTTGAAGATAAAGTCTGAGGATTCGCGGAAGTAACGTGCGGGTTACCATTGAAAATAATCCTTTTCCTTATACGGCAACACAAAGGATACCAGCTTTCACATTTTCTGAAAGTATGTCTAAAGTAAATAACATATGCTGCTGGCTCAGACAAGTAATAAAACGTTTTGGTACATAATTGGCTGCGTCATGATGACCCTCTGGGTAATATTTTTGGGGGTCAAAAATGTTTTTTATGCGTAAAATACGCACAAATTTGCGTTAACGGAAACGCTGATTCCAAGTAATGCAAGTAAATTCTGCCCAGGTTTTTATGAAAGTGAAATTAGACCTACCTAATTATTTGGTAGAAATTACATGTATGTTGGTATTCTTAATTTATTAGACATTGTTCATAATTATTTGTGTAATGTTTTTCAGGCATTTGAATTGGTAGTTGGGGATTATTTATTTGAACCTCATTCAGGAGAGGACTACTCCCGAGATGAAGACCACATTGCCCACATTATAGAACTTCTGGGACCAATACCTCGCCATTTAGCACTAGCTGGAAAATATTCTAGAGAGTTTTTTAATCGAAGAGGTAACTTATTTAGAATACCTGCTGATTTATTTGACAATGATTGCTACTTTTCATGCCAAAGGTATGGGGTTTTTACTGGGTACTTCTGCTTCCTCCTCAACCATGATATAACTGTAAGTGATTTAAACTCTGTTCAAACAAATACAAGTACCAGAAATTAATGTATCTCACTAAGTGGTCAGTATATTGTTGTAAGATTGACATTGTCTATTCTTTCATTCCTAAATAGTCTACCCTTTATGATGAAAGGAAGGTGGGTGTATATGTATCATTTTGTTTATTGGTCTTATCATTTTTATGGAGTTGATGATGGGCTCAGAACTGTTGTATGTCTGGAAGAATATAAAAATATTGCAGTATAACCAGAATAAGGTGGCCATGCTAAGTCTGCAAACTTAGTTCAACACTACATTTCATATACAAAAATGTTAAGTCTTGTCTAGCTTAGAACTGAAATTTTTTATACCCTGCCACACAAAGGGGTGGGATATTATTATCCTCAGTTTGGATATGAGTGTCTGTCCATTCCCCGTTTGTTTCCAAATGATGACTTGAAATGTGTCCAGCGAGTTGTTGAAAGGTTGCACAACTGTAACATACCATAAAATGGAGATCAGGTTCAATATTTTCCGCACAATCCAATTTGTAGGTTCGAGTTGGGCCAGCACATTTTTTTTTTGGGGTCATCAGTTGGCAGTTTCTAACTGATAACTTGAAAACAGGTCACAGCTGTTAAGTACCATAAAATGAAGATAAAGTTCAATTTTCAGCAACAATTCCATTTGTAGTTTTTGACCAAGCCAAGTAAAAAAAAATCGTCAGAACGGCAGTTTTTGAAAGAATACTTGAAAAACTGATTTTGTTAAAACTTTACTCTTAAAATTAAGATCAGTTGACATTTCAGCCCAATCCTATTTGTAGTTTTTGAGTTAAGCTAGTATTTGTCCATGTTCAAGGTAAAAATTGTCTTCTGAGATTGACTGTTATTGTGCTTATCTGTTCCTATAGTCTTGATTAGCAATTCAATTAAATGTGTTCATGGATATGAAAAACAATGGCAGTTTCCTTGGTGTTCTGTATTTTGTTTACTATCTCCATTCATGTAGAATATTATGGTACTAGATAAGCAATGAATCAGGCTTTAATCGGAAAAACAAGATGGGCAACACAAATGCCACTAGAACTGACCTATATGCGAAGAAGGGATAAGCAATGAATAGTATTTTCATTCATAAATTTGATGACACAAAACCCCACTAGAAGTGGACTGAATGGTTCACATAAGAAATTTGTATTTGTTAACAAATAAAACAATATTGTATTTGTTACAACTTCTGAGTAAGAGGACACACATTATTGGTACGCTTTTGTGGTATGCCACTTTAAAACACTTTTTTTGTTGATAGAATTTTTATTTGTTTCAAGGGTCAGTTAATGGTAATATTTTAACCATGACAAAAATAACACCAAAGGTCCAGTACATCAAACCTTGAGTGTTTACACATGACACATATTTTTATAAACACTAAGGACGAAGTTTTTATTTCTTCATAATTGATTTGATTTCCTAAGATGTAGAATTTGTTTATTACTAGGTGAATTGAAGCACATTTTAAAACTAAAACCATGGGCACTGACAGATGTCTTAACAGAAAAGTATGAATGGTCGATGGAAGATGCACAAGCATTTGCAGACTTTTTAACTCCAATGTTAGAATTTGATCCAGAGAAAAGAGCAACTGCCGAGGAATGTCTTCAGCATCCGTGGTTAAATGACCTATGACCTTGTGTCTGAATTTGGTACACTTCAAATATTTTGCTCCATTGTTAACAGCAACATCATTCACAAATTTACCATGCATGTATTTTGGTTGGATTTCTTCTAATGTTACTATCGTTATAATTGTTTAAACTTTTGTTGCTTGGCATCAGTTTACTGTTAAACATATTAATATGAAAAATAATTAATGGACGTAATATTTGTCATCTATACAGATATATAACAGGGTTTTAACTAATCATGGAAGTGAAATCCAGTATAGAAAAGTCCACTCTTTGAATTAAAAAATCTACAAGTGACCAGCGAGAGGTTACATATAAGATGTAACATGAAGTTTCATAAGGATTACAACACATATAATATATATTGGAGATTTGTTCATCGGTCAGTACATGAATAGTTGATACATATTTTTTTCTCCACCTTTCTCTTTGTTGTTATAGACACTTATGTGAAGAAATCTGAGAACAATTACAAAAAGACTATGTTATAGCCATACTGTAGTTGTCTTTTTGTGACAACAAAGATACATGTAATTATTTGTAATAAGATATGCTTGTGGTATGCTTGAATTAATGTGACTGAATACTGGACATAACCCCTGTCTTAAAATCTTGACAAAGTTGATGTACTTAATATATTGTTATTCTTATGTGTAGATTTGACAGTAAATTTTACAATGTTTTCTAAATTCAGCAATAAACTGCCAAGAAAGCTTTGTTATTGTTCTATTTAAAGATTTGTCTGAGGGAGGAGGTAAGCAACTCTTTACAACCACAATTACATATTCTTCAAAGATGTTTTAATTTATTTACTTTATTGACTTGTGAACAGTTAATTATAATAGATGTAAATTAATTTATTGACAGTTTAATCCTTGACATTATGATAAAGGGTTGATGTCTCATTGTATTCTTATGGATAGAAGTTGTGTAAAGAATTATGTAATGAAAGAAATCCTCCCTAACTCGAATAGTAAAAGTAATATTTTTCCCTTTTTCTTCTGTCTCCGGATTGTATTTGTACAGAAGAACATTGGAAGAAGACTTTTGAAAATTGTGTTTTAATATTGTAATTATTCTCAAGTACTTTTGTTTATTTGAAACTTGACTTCATATTGTACATATAGTGCTATGGAATTGGCTACTTTATTTTGTACACATAGTGCTAAGTAAAACATTCCTTAATACAAAACTTAATACCAAATATTACATCCTTCCTTGTTTGTAAATTAAATTAAAAAACTAGTGAGTCATCATACAAGTTCAGTAGCATGTAGATAATTAAAGTGTGTTTGGAGTTTTTTTTAGTGCTGGAGTTTCTTGGCAGAGTTAATATTTTTATTGTTCATAGTTATTAAATATTTATTTGCAAAAGTAATTTATAAAGAAATCCTTATTTTTTACCACTTTGAGGTAAGTTTTTCAGACATGTTTGTATCTGAACAGTGTTAATGTCAAAATGTAGGACAATAATGTGACAAGATTCAAAACACATGTCATGAATTTTTGATGTAATATATAACCAAGTGCTTCTGCAAGAGCTACAAATAGTGGAGTAGCAGACAACATACCTGTATAGTGAATGTGTTTTCATCATTTTCTTCAGGAAAAAGCAAGCACCTGTCATTTTCTACTGTATATGTAATAAATCAATGTGTTAAAATAGGACATTTAAACATCAGAGTGATTGAACATAAAAAGCTGTTAAAATAATTTAGTTTGAACCAGTGATCTGTAAGGTTTCAGAGCACTTACCACACAATGTTAGACTTTTATTTTGTACAATTGTCATAGAACTACATTAGTTTATGGGGATTAATTTTGTTTTATTCTGAAACCTACATCAACTTAGCTAGGTCATTCTATTCAAGATCAATGTTCACTCCAAAAAAAAATAAATTCTATGAATGCTTGTTTGTATGACTGTTGAAGGAATACATGTTTGAATACAAATTGTGAATAGATTATTGTATTTCAGTTGTCTGTTTTCTTTTATTAAATAAAAATAGAAGACATTCTTTTTTTTCAAGTACTGTGGTATTATGTGGACTTGTTTGGTATTTTCAGCATACAGTATGTGTCCTTGTACTTTAGTAACTTTGATTTTGAAGTAACAAGTTTGTGTTTGTTTGAATTGATGTTTAACACCACTTTTAGCAATTTTGTAGCTATTTCATGTATTCAGTTTTTATTGGGGGAGGAAGCTGGAGTTCCCTGAGAAAATCCCCGACCTGTGTCAGGAAACTAGCAATCCTTGTCAATTAAGATTGGAAACGAGTACACCCTGCCAGCAGTGAGACTTGAACCTGCAATCTCAGTGTTGACTGACCATGTGATCAATAAACAAGTTTGTGACTTGTTACATTGTTTGTTTCTATTTTAATTATGACGTATTGTTTTTGTCCTGTCTGTCTGTCTGCTGTCCGTCACAAAGTTATTCCGCTCAACTCTTCTGAAACTACTCAACCAAATTTTACGAAACTTGGTCTGTAACAAGTACACCATATGTAGTTATGCATATTACCTGGAAATTCTGATCCTCAAAATTTTGTGGGAGTTATGGCCCTTTGAACTTAGAATTTTCCAAAAATTTCTCATAAATCATGGTTTCGGCTCAACTCCTCTGAAACTTCTGAACCAAATTTTAACCAAAGAGTTACATTACAAATATTCCTTGTGTTGTTTTTATGAGATGAGAACATGGCTACCATGACAGTGTTGGAAACTAATTTTTCATTCCAGCTACCAAGATAGTAGCAGGTAGTCTAAAATTAACTTCACTCATTTAATAAAAAAATCTACTTAAGACTTAATTGCAGTAAAAAGAAAACGTGTATATCAATTTAAAGACCAGAAATCAGAAGAATTGTATTCAAAGGTAAAATCGACCAATTAATGTACCGTACCTACCAATACACACTACAATAGCACTGTGTACGAGTTTATGGGGATTATGTTATATTACCATAAATGGATAAAGATAATGATTTTGTTAAATAAAAACTGATTTTGGAAAATGTCATTTTGTCACAAAATCTATAAGTCCACCAGCGGGCGAGTGTGTGTGGGATACAACTTTGATTGTCCCAGGTCAACATAGATCTGTGTTGATAACCCAATGACTGGGAATTTCAAACACTGCACGAACAATTCTTGCTTTTGATTGACAGTATGGTGCAAACTAAACGTTCTGAATATATCTGAAATACTGTTTGCTGGACATGAAACAATAATCAATCAACATTGGTGAAAATGATGTACGTCTTTTACGTCTTGTACAGATTGAATTGAAACTTGCTGCTGTGGTAAATTCATATCCTGTGGGCTGAAATTTGTTTCTTTGAAGGAATGTCTCAGAAGGTGATCTCATGAGCAAATTGTTCGTCGTGCAGCAGCTTTACCACTACTTCCACTCGACAAGGTTGAAGACTACTGGCTCCACACCTTAGAAGACGCACCAGACAGAGAAGACTGTACCAAACTCACTGACTACGTAACAGAGACCTGGATAGAAGGAAGATTCCCACTACCAACTTGGAACCACTACCAGACTGAGGGACCCAGAACCAACAACCATCTGGAAGGCTGGCACAATAAACTGAAGAAGAGAGTAAAGACAGCCCATCCCAACATCTACAAGATCATAGAAGAATTTAGGAAAGAACAAGCAGCTAATGAGGTTAAAATGGTGCAATACTCAGCAGGTGGAAAGAGGAGAAAGCAGACGAAGAAGTACCGTGAAATTGAAGACAGACTCCATCGACTCAAGTCCCAACTGAAAATCTCACACATATGTAAAAAACCAGATTATTATTTATAAAAAAAACTGATACTGAAAAAAGTCCTATATAATAAAACAAAATATTAATTTGCCAGCATTCACAAAAACAAATACAAATCTTAAAGTTTTTTTTTAATTATTCACATTAATCAAGTAGTATTGATTTTTGTTTATTTTACTATATAAACATTACATTTGATGTTTACATAAGTTCCCATTTAGCCTTAGTTGACACCTGACCCTACTAAGGCGAAATGGGAATAATTTTATGCATAAAATTTTAGAGTTAAGGCGAAATGGGAACAAACCATTTAATCAAACTGTAGCTAAAGATAGGTATTTTTCGGTCAGTCACCTGACTTTGACCATTAATAATGATTTAATTAATAACTTAAAAGCTTTTAGATTAGGTTTTTTACTGTAACATGTATGAGAGGATGGCAAAAATTAAGTAGGTGTCGCATCACCAGACCTTGACCCAGGACCGCTCTAGGAAGTGTAGGGTCCCATTGGAAACCTAATATATAAAAGTTATGATAATAACACTATAGATAGCCTGACAGACTTGCAGGTTTTAAAGTTTAATAAACCGTATAGGTGGTACTTCTACACTTAACACTTGCTAGTTACCATGTGGCACCTTTTAGGGTTTTTTTTCCTCCATAACCATGAATGTTGAGATGACACTATCTGGTATATTTGTTGAGTAATAATACAGTTCAATCTGTTATGTGTGGCCTGATCTTGACCTCACTTTCGAGGTCTTCGTTGAAGTTGTATTGGGTCATTTCATCAGTAACCATGTGTCCATAACCATGCATGGTAGGATGACAATATCATGTATCTAGGTTGCTAATTAGCCGTACATGCCAGTGTGTTGGGCGTCATTCGATCTTGACCTAAATTTCACTACCCAGTATCTCTGTTAGTTTTTTAAGTTATGTTTGAGTAGGAATAATACATTGAAGTTTATCTAAAACTAGCAGAAAAAAAAAGGTTTCCATTACAACTAGAAAAAACTGTGAGCAATGCTCACTGATACCCCGCTTCCCTTATGTCAATGACAAAGTCCATGTTTTTCAAAACCCCAAATATTCCGATCAAAATGCTAAATATAGGTGCACAATGGCACTAAGTGACAAAGATTCTGTGCAAGTTTCATCAAATTCTATTCAGTAGTGTAGGAGGAGTTGAGCATAAGAGAAATTATAACGGACGGACAGACACAAACTCACTACATACTCTCCGCTCAAGCGGGGGTATAATAATGTTGCTCCCTGTGTTATCTCTTATATTATTGTAGCGACATCAAATGACATTACACTGGCGAGGTAGTCGGTACAAGGTCAATATATTGTTCAGAACTAAAACAAATTAGATCAAGGACAATATTTTATTTCTGAATAAACCTCAGAGGAAAACCTTTTGCTATGTAATGCTTGAAAAGACTGGGAAGTGATCTATCTTCGTACTCCCTGGTTATTCTATACAACACGTCTGAACCTTCGTTACGGGTTTTAACTTTAACATAAATTCGTTCATCTTTGTGTTGGTCGGTTCTGCAAAAAAGTACCTATAAGTCAGTGTAGTTAAACTAGTCATAGTGTAAAAATAGCATGAAAATGTGGGGGGGGGGGTTGAAAAAGGGGGAGGGGCTATAAATATCTTGAAATAATATAAATATATTATAAATTTAACACGAGGCTATTGTATGCACTTACCGGTATCGTACCGATTCGACCCATATTAATAACGATTCGCCCTCATCAGTAACGATTTGCCTCACATATGTACAATATATTCGTTTATTATATAAATTTATAAATTTGTATATATTTAATTGCAAGATGTTTTAATTTTTGAATGAAGGTATGATGCTTACATTTATATCCGAGGAAAATATCTAAAGAAGCGAATTATATGAAGTTTAACTGCACGAAAATGTTTTATAACATTTGGAGAGACATACTCAGACCCGTATCGCAAAATCCAATGTTTTGCTTCTGGAGAGCTCTCTGACGTCACATGCAAAATAAGCGTTGGACGGCAGAAGATTCTCTGACTAGGCATGATCATGCAGTATTAGTGGAGGGTTGTGTTTGCATGAAAGATTATGGATATCAATGATTATGATTCAAATTCGAGACAAATAATTTATATGAAGGTGGATTACTATTAGTTGCACAAACTATATGTATGATAATTATTCATGAACATAAAAGCTCGCTTACTACAGATTCATATAATTCGATTTATAAAACATGAAATATAGTATATTTAACAGTAAACATGATAATAATAAACAATTATTTGTCTTAAATTGTACATGTCATAACCATAGATATTCAAGGCTATTCTTTCGTCAACTATCTGAAATCTTAAATTATTTGCCTTAATCCTAGATAATAATATACTAGTAGCCAGATAACCATAGAGTATTGTCAAAATCGGCGTATACGTATACAGTTACGAACGAAAGGACAGAACTAAAATATGTCACGTAAAAAACATACACTATAGTAAGCTGATCGAGATAAATGTGACCCAAGAGTCACAAAAATCTTAATTATTAAATTAAAGGAAATCGCCTAAACAGCTATAACGCTGAAATTAGGCGATTTTCAGTTATAAAATGAAAATTCCCGAAACGTTATAAGAAATGCACCTGATGCTTCCTAAACCGTAGTTATATAAAGGCACCTGATGCTTCCTAAACCGTAGTTATAACAAAGGCACCTTATGCTTCCTAAACCGTAGTCATAATAAAGGAATCACGATGCTTCCTAAACCGTAGTTATAACAAAGACACAATGGTGCTTATTAAACCGTAATTATAACAAAGGCACCTCATGCTTCCTAAACCGTAGTTATATAAAGGCACCTGATGCTTCCTAAACCGTAGGTTTAATAAAGTCACATTATGCTTCTGAAACCGTAGTTATAATAAAGGCACCTGATGCTTCCTAAACCGTAGTTATAATAAAGGCATCACGATGCTTCCTAAACTGTAGTTATAATAAAGGGAACCTTGTGCTTCCTAAACCGTAGTTATAATAAAGGCACCTTATGCTTCCTAAACCGTAGTTATAATAAAGGCATCAAGATGCTTCCTAAACCGTAGTTATAACAAAGGCACCTGATGCTTCCTAAACCGTAGTTATAATAAAGACACCTTATGCTTCTGAAACCGTAGTTATAATAAAGGCACCTTATGCTTCTGAAACCGTAGTTATAATAAAGACACCTGATGCTTCCTAAACCGTAGTTACAATAAAGGCACCTGATGCTTCCTAAACGGTAGTTATAATAAAGGCACCTGATGCTTTCCTAAACCGTAGTTATAATAAAGGCACCTTGTGCTTTCTAAACCGAAGTTATAATAAAGGCACCTTATGCTTCCTAAACCGTAGTTATAATAAAGGCACCTTATGCTTCCTAAGCAGTAGTTATAACAAAGGCACCTTGTGCTTCCTAAACCGTAGTTATAATAAAGGCACCTTATGCTTCTGAAACCGTAGTTATAATAAAGGCACCTTATGCTTCTGAAACTGTAGTTATAATAAAGGCACCTTATGCTTCCTAAACCGAAGTTATAATAAAGGCACCTTATGCTTCCTAAACCGTAGTTATAATAAAGGCACCTGATGATTCCTAAATCGTAGTTATAACAAAGGCACCTTGTGCTTCCTAAACCGTAGTTATAATAAAGGCACCTTATGCTTCTGAAACCGTAGTTATAATAAAGGCACCTTATGCTTCCTAAGCAGTAGTTACAATCAAGGCACCTGATGATTCCTAAACCGTAGTTATAATAAAGGCACCTCGTGCTTCCTAAACCGTAGTTATAATAAAGGCACCTTATGCTTCGGAAACCGTAGTTATAATAAAGGCACCTTATGCTTCCTAAACCATAGTTACAATAAAGGCACCTGATGATTCCTAAACCGTAGTTATAATAAAGGCACCTTGTGCTTCCTAAACCGTAGTTATAATAAAGGCACCTTATGCTTCTGAAACCGTAGTTATAATAAAGGCACCTTATGCTTCCTAAATCGTAGTTATAATAAAAGCACCTTGTGCTTCCTAAACCGTAGTTATAATAAAGGCACCTTATGCTTCGGAAACCGTAGTTATAATAAAGGCACCTTATGCTTCCTAAACCGTAGTTACAATAAAGGCACCTGATGATTCCTAAACCGTAGTTATAATAAAGGCACCTTGTGCTTCCTAAACCGTAGTTATAATAAAGGCACCTTATGCTTCCTAAATCGTAGTTATAATAAAAGCACCTTGTGCTTCCTAAACCGTAGTTATAATAAAGGCACCTTATGCTTCTGAAACTGTAGTTATAATAAAGGCACCTTATGCTTACTGTATTTATTGCGTCTTACCGTAATGTTATAATAAAGGAATTCTTTTGCTTACTAAACCATATGAAAAAGTCTCCATCCTTCAGTGATCTGACAATTCTATCATGCTGAAAAAACACATAAACTGTGGTAACAAATATCACAGCGGACGCAAAGGACAACACCGTTTATGTATAAATGGCAGCACCGTTTATATTTTAATTGCGATGTTGTCTTTTACTTCCTAGAAAACAATCTTACAGATTATTTCCCAACTTAAAGTGTAAAAATCATATACTATTATTGCAAAGTTTTAAATCCAAGAACCAGGGGCATCAACCTAATTGGCAAGGTTCTGGCAAAGTACTCTGTACTTTTGTTACATTATAACTGGAAGACTATTTAAAGCGGTATAATATGAACCATTATGCGCCACATTTCAATCCCCCATTATCATGATGAATTTACGTGTACTTACATTGCTGTCGTTTATTCTTGGACACCAACCCGGAACCGAATTTAGTTCTGCAGCATGTATATCGTCATAGGTCGCTTTTGAATCATGGATCTCATTATCTGTGAATGGTATACGTAAATTTAACCCCGTCATGTCTGGGAATAGTGCAGTATCGTAGTTAGATTCTGTGTCAGTGGTCACTTCGTCGTATGGAGCCTCTTCATCAACTGTGCCTGTAGCTTCATCAGCATCTTTCGATGATTTGATTGGTCCATCGGGAGTATTTAGGATCTCTTTCATTTTTGTTGATCCAGATCCTCTATCACTGTTAACAGTACCTTGACGATTTATTTCAGACTCTACAGTTTCTGTTGCGTCGTTGTTCTCACTTGCACAATGTTCTGTGCCATCTGACTTTGTTCCATATCTGTTTGATTCTGTTCAATTTATAAATATAAAATATACATTAGATTTTAACCTTTATAGTAGCACACTAGATGAATATCGTAACAGTCGTTTTTTTCTTTAGAATAATTTGTGTTGGCGATCGATAGAATATTAAAACGGCTTGTATTGCATGCCAGGGCGAATTCAGGATTTTATGTTTCGAAGACGAAATCTGCACATGTAAGCACTTTTTAAACCCGTCTCCCACGATTCTGCAAATTTGGTTTTGGGTGTGGGGTGCGCACACACTTTTTCGCCAAGTTGTCACTTTAGTCGGTGCGTTGTGCTACTGTACAAATTCCTGCCTAATAAATAGTAGTAAAGTATGACAAGCATTGCTTTTATCCTTGGGCAAACTTATTTTAATCGCGCATCTAGATTAATAAATACATACTCATTATGACGTCCTTGCACATGGCCAGGAAGCAGAACACAGTTTTAAAATACATCACTGTTTACTTTTGCCTTTTCCGTTTACCATTTCTATATCTTTCTATATAATAGAAATCGTGTAAGAAGAATGGCAATTTCACATTGACTGAAGATATACGTAAAAATACCTCCTTAAGTGCGTCTTCTACAATTATTGTATCCTGCTTCGCATCTTCTCTAGCCAAGGGTTACGATCCGATACTCTTATCTTCACCAGGGTGAAGAGAGGGGGGACCTGATCGTAACACTTGGCTAGCGAAGATGCCTGCTTCGGGAAAATCACTTAATTTTCTACCAATCCCTAAATGTTCTCGTATTCAGCCTCGGTAAAATCACGTGATTTCCTAATAACCCTGAAATTTTCTTGTATATTTCCTTCTCTGGATAACTTCATTTGGCGACTCTATACACAAACAATATGTATGTCAGAACACAGTTTTAAAATACATCACTGTTTACTTTTGCCTTTTCCGTTTACCATTTCTATATCTTTCTATATAATAGAAATCGTGTAAGAAGAATGGCAATTTCACATTGACTGAAAATATACGTAAAATACTGCCTTAAGTGCGTCTTCTACAATTATTGTATCCTGCTTCGCATCTTCTCTAGCCAAGGGTTACGATCCGATACTCTTGTCTTCACCAGGGTGAAGAGAGGGGGGACCTGATCGTAACACTTGGCTAGCGAAGATGCCTGCTTCGGGGAAATCACTTAATTTTCTACCAATCCCTAAATGTTCTCGTATTCAGCCTCGGTAAAATCACGTGATTTCCTAATAACCCTGAAATTTTCTTGTATATTTCCTTCTCTGGATAACTTCATTTGGCGACTCTATACACAAACAATATGTATGTCGTCAGATTGCTTCGCGTTGCAAGGATAACATTGCGTTCCAAGGACAATACTATAAAGTTAATGGTATGAAATTATATCGCCGCGATAAACTCGTTATACAGTCAATTACAATGGGGGTACGGAAATATATGGAATGCATGAACACATTCTCTTATCGGAGCTTGAATGACGCATCGACCTTTACGAATTTTCATATCTTTCCATATCCACCCTGCAACTGACTGTTTAACAAATAATAACAGGGCGTAATAAAGATCAGTCCATGGACGCGGTCTAAAATGGTGTCACACGATACAAGAAAACATGCACTATTAAAAACTTGGAGATTGCTTAACTATTATAACTACATGTGTATATTCCCCTGCTCGTAGAAGCTCGACGTGCATGGGCGAAATATCGACCATCGATATAGTTCCTTGGTATGTATATATTTAAGAGTAATAAATTACCAATCCTAAGATGATAAGCAACATGGCAATATCCACTTTTCTCCAAACAAACTAAAAACTTTTTAAAGGAATTTAATCCTGCAAAAAGCAAAATGTGCAGTAATTTATCAATTTTGTCCCTGTTTGAGTTTCTTTCTTCTTTCAGATCGTTCTTTTGATCAAAAGATATGACACCTTCTTGTAGTAAATAATCCTGAATGTCATCAAAGTTGACGTTGTCTTTCAGATAGATGATGTTAGACTGCAATGTCTTTTCGTCTTGTTTGTTCATTCTTCCCCTTTCCATCTTATTCAACTTGAAAGAAACGTAACCCTGCAGAAGGAATAACGTCTTTTTATAAATTCGAACATACAAACAAATTAATTGTTGGTTGTAGTTATATTTTTGTACCTATAAATGAACTTGTTAGAACCATTATCTAGTCAGCATGTATAGCAAAACACGTATTGTATTATAGTACTAGTCTAGTGAGATTATTTTTAACACTGTGTTGCAAAAGTTATGAACTGATTGATAGATAGATAGATAGATAGATTGATTGATTGATTGATTGATTGATTGATTGATTGATTGATTGATTGATTGATTGATTGATTGATTGATTGATTGATTGATTGATTGATTGATTGATTGATTGATTGATTGATTGATTGATTGATTGATTGATTGATTGATTGATTGATGTCCTGTTAGCAATACTACAGTGAGAACCATTGTATCATTGAGAAAGATTCATCACGTGCACATTACTAAAAATGTGACCCCGTACACTATGAGGATAAATACATGTTATAGCTAGTGAAAAGATTTAAATTAAACAATTAAAACTGTAAAAACGTGTCTACAGGCACGGTGAACAGATAATTTTGAGAATATATCAGAAAACTCAATAAACTGAACCCCACCTATTTACTAAAACGGAGGGGTTTTTTTTACTATTAAATACGTAAAAACCAATAAACAAATACCAGGAAGAAAAAAATATTTCCGTAATTCGATCTATAATTATTATCAAAGTTAAAAAAACAGGACAATATTTATACCAAATAATGTCGTAATAGAAACTTACAATTAAATATTCAAAGTATTAAGCCTTAAGGTTTTGTCTTCTTCCAGTGGTCTAAACACTCTCCAATAATGGTAATCTATATTTAGCAAAACATAAAGTACCCTTACAGGTAAATTTAACATTTGTTTTGTCACAAGTATATACGTCACAGGTAAATATTAAAATAATCAACCTTACATTATCACACCGATCAACCGATTTATATCATTTTGGTGAGAAGAAGTATGACACGATGAAAAAAGATCTAAACAAGTTAAGATTTATACGTATACAAATCGCTAAGTTAAAAACTCACCATATCAAATATAAGGTAGTAAAAATTATTTCGCATATATTTGTCCATTAACATATTTAATCGTTTAAACTAGTGTCTTCACTTGTTATCTGAAAATATGTTCCAAAGGTACTGTCATCACAAATTTGAACAAATATATGTTAGTTAGTTTGTTTGTTTGATTTTGTTTAACGTGGCGTTAAACAAAATCAAACAAACAAACAAACTGGCTTTCAGCAATTTTTCAGCTATATCATGGCGTCCAGTTTTTATTGGGGGAGGAAGCCGGAGTACCCGCAGAAAAACCCCGACCTGCGGTAGGAAAACTGGCAATCCTTGTCAATTAAGATTGGGGTCGAGTACACCCTGCCTGCAGTGAGAATCGAACCCGCAATCTCAGTGTTGACAGACCACGTGATCAATAGTAGGCGAACTACCTTGACCACTCGGCCACCGAGGCCCCAATAAATGTTAGATTTACGCTTCTGCACAATATATTTCTGTATCAAGTGTATTTGTTCAAAAGGACATTTATCTAACTTTTTTCTGACCCCATAATTATTCTTCTTTTTGCAATTTATTTGTTATTTGAATCATTTTTCTTTACGCATTTACTGAAAAAATCAGCTCATCTTTTTATAATGACACGATGAATAAAAGTTCCTTCATACGATTGAAAATTCTTAAGTGATTAGTTTTATACTTTCACATGGGGCATATCAATAACTTTTTAGAACTAATGTCTGCATGTCATTGAATATTATACAAAAAGTCTACAATTGTTAATACAATAGGACTATGACACAAATCACTGGACATGAAAAAAAGGTAACAAGCGGCGGAGCAGCTTTTAAATTCATCTTAAAACTCGTGAGGAATTAAACATAGAGTAAATGCTCTCATTGAGACAATCCCAGAGCAGGGCTTAAGCGGAAATCTGTGTTATATGTGGATAACGCTCGACAAATGAGTTTGATCATATCAGCAAATAACAACATAAAGAACACGATTTTTTTACAAATATTTTCTACTATGTCAACATTAAATAGTCAAAACGGAACCATCTACTAGGTCAATATAGCGATGTCAAATTTTTATTACAAATTATAAGGTATGATTTAGGGAAACATTATCAAATGTGCTGCCTACAATTTATAATAAAGACGCAGAGCGAAAAATTTAAAGGTTAATTAGCGTACAAATGAGAGTTAAGTCTCAAGAATTAATACATTATATTTAACTATAACACGGATACTTCCTATGTCTAATGCTTTTTAACATTATCGGTTTGCAAATATTTTTTAGAATTCCAGTTATCTTTTACATAAAAACAGAAAAGAAAAACGTGTAAGACATGTAGTTACTAAGGACAATATTATATCATTCGAACAGACCGCTAGATTGACCTTAATTGACCGAATTATACACAATTTTCAATCGCGTATTACACCTGTAGACACCTGAAGATACACAGAAAAGAATCTACTAGTCTGGTAAGAGAATACTTACAAAAATGTATACCGTTTCATTACAAAATTATTTATATTTATGGTTTAATCACCATTTGTTTTTTCATTGCTAATTGTAATAAATGAATAATAAATAATAATAATAATAATAATCAAACAAACAAAACAAAAAACAAACAAACAAAAATCAATAAAAACCAAAACACCCCAGCTTTTAGCGATGTCATATAATATTGTCTTTATATTTATGTCAACGCCCCAAATGCGAAGGCCACCTTCGCCTTTGGGATTCAGTTTTGCAAAAGGTACGAACGTTGACTTAATTTTGTCACTCTTTTGGGTTTTCTACAAGGCCCATTGTCTAGTTACTATCTATCCACATGGCAAATGTGAAAAGCTTAGCCGATTTCAGCGAAGGTCGGGGTTTTCTCAGGGTACTCACGCTCCCACTCCCAATAAAAACTGGAAACAATCATAAAGCTGAAGTATTGCTGAAAGTGGCATTAAGCACCATTCATACAAGCAAACAAACAGTCAAACAATTATTTTAAACGTTATTACCCGGGCGCGAAGCAATGACTTAAAAGGCATTGATGTGATCTTGCGGGGGAGGGGGGTCAGATTTCGAAGTTAAATATCCCGGACACAAACCTGTCACTCAAAAGGAATTGATGTTACCTTTGGGTGTCAAATTTCGATAAGTTATCTACCCATATGCCAAATATCAAAAAGCCTACCTAAAAGGATAAAAAGTTATATCCCGGACACGATTTGTTATGGATGCACGGACGGACAGACAACAATATGTCGACCTTCTTTTGTCTCTATTACCAAAACCCAATATAAACCTCATACAAAATGAAAAGTGGAATCCCTAACACTAGATAAAGCTATCTTGCATATCCTAAACGTGTATTGGTATGCGATTTGCAGTGTCAAATAAATTTGTCTGAAAAAATCGGCCTTTAAGGAGAAGAAATGAAAAAAGAAGATGATGTAAATTAAGAGACAAAACATTTATCTTCGTTTGGTATACATAATAAAATAAGAGTTGTTCATTGTATATTGTATGCACTGTAATCAAAATTAATTTTCCCCATCCTCCTCTTCATGCTTCATATTGACAAGAAAATACAAAATTACATTATTATTACGTTACGAACTCTTAAAGTGCATACTTATTCAATCGGTTAGCAGAATTTAATAGCTTATACAAAGTCATATTTTTTGTTTTAGTCGTATCATTGAACTGATTTATATCGTATCGTACTTTCTCTGACTGTGCAATTAAAATCTAATTAATATTGTTAATGCATTATGTTAAAGATACATTTTTGGCACCAAATGACAGCTAAAAGTAATATTCTTTATATTTAAACAGCGATTTGAAATACAATTATATGATAAAAGGTCATTTGAGCATTTTAATAACTATATCTGCATTTTTGTGTTTATTTCCTAAGATAAGTTAGACAAAAATAAAAGCAAGAGATTAAAGAACTGGATATATCTATTGACAACTCTATGATAAATGTGTTTTTATATATTTTATTCGCTACATTAAATTTAAAACATAAAATAATTGGAAAAACTTACCTACGTTTTCATCACTTCTAACTTGTTTATATCTTTTTTCATCGTGTCATACTACTTCTCACCAAAATGATCTAAGTCGGTTGATCGGTGTGATTATTATGTATAATAACGGCAAAAAAGAACTAAAAGTTATTTTATGTTTTGATAATTTACTGAGAGATTTTTGTTAATAGAATCATTCTAATTAAGTTGCCGAAGTAATACACCAAACTTTGTTACTGTAAATACTGTTGAAACAATCAGTATCGTGTGAACCGCTAGCTTCAGTTGCTGCTCGACTTATTGTTACTTCGGGATAGTTATCATATGTTCGATCTCTTCTTAGTATCTTTTAATGATCATATGTTCGATCTCTTCTTATTATCTCTTAATGATATATAATTGTTTTCGGGTAAATTGAGCAAAAAGGTTTTTCATATTTGTTAAATCCATCAAGCGTTAAAATACTTTTTTTGTCCATTAATAATAGCCCGTGCGGGATCCGGGTGGCTAAAAGAATAGACCGCAGACGCGCTAGCTTGTCGTAAAAGGCGACTAAATAGCGCCCAGTACCCTGACCGGCGTGTCAGGTCGGTTTGCCTAAAGACCGACTGGGATGTGTGCCCCGGTGGTTGAATGGGGTACCACTGGCAAGCTGGGGTTGTCAGGCCATAATACGGAAAACCACAAACCATATTAGTGCACCGTGTTGGGAAAATGCCACGTTCCTCACACGTCGAAGAACGCTGCTGTAGTATTCGCTATGAGTAGAGATTTCGATCCCGCTACAGGAGGCTAAATTGCCCGACCCTATCCATCCTCCCATTTGCCAGTGGCAATCTAAAATCCGTTACCCCTATTTTGCCAGGGGCCTCGGTGGCCGAGTGGTCAAGGTAGTTCGTCTACTATTGATCACGTGGTCTGTCAACACTGAGATTGCGGGTTCGATTCTCACAGCAGGCAGGGTGTACTCGACTCCAATCTTAATTGACAAGGATTGCCAGTTTTCCTACCGCAGGTCGGGGGTTCTCTCTGGGTACTCCGGCTTCCTCCCCCAATAAAAACTGGACGCCATGAAATAGCTGAAAATTTACTGAAAGTGGCGTTAAAACACCATTCAAACAAACAAAAACCCTTTTTTTCCTTGTGTCCCATCACATTTTCATTCATCATCATTTCATGTTCATTTTATCATCCATTTCATGTTCATCGCCTGAATATAGCTGAAATATTGCTGCTCGGGCGTTAAACACCATTAATCAATCAATCAATCTATATATTATAAGAAGAAGTAAAGATGTACATAATTGCATATTAATGCGCTTTACCAGTACCTCGGTAGTATGAATAGATGCGCTTCAATTTTTATTTTGGGATTATTTTACTATCTTTATGGTAAGCCTAGTGTTTTTATTAATGCGTCAAGCTTCGTAATTTTTTATGCATTCTTATTTTAACATGATAAAGTGTAAGTTTTTCGGTTTCTTTTATTAGTTACTTAGATAATTTGACAATAAAAGTGCATTTTTAGATTTTGTTTAACGCGCTTGTGACCGCTCATCCAGAAAATTTATTTCTGGATTATTTCATAATATATAAGATAGAAAATGGATCTTTTACGCAGAAAATTAGTCATTTTGAAAATTAAATTTAGTTTCCCTGGGTTTTGTTTATTGACGGTTTAGAAATCCCAAACTCTCGTGAACAATTCGTGTGTGATAGTGGTGGTTTTAGGGAGGGGGCAGAGACATTTCTGTGATGTAATTGTATATTAGATGTGCCTTGTTTATTTGCTAATTGATTATTTATTACCTGACACTGAACTTTGATGAAAGGTAAAAATGAAAGACCAATTAGACTCGCATAATAAGACGCTAAAATGGCTAAATTAGATTATGATTTTGATATATATTGTATATAGCCTGTTGTTTTGATTGTTTCTCAATAATAAAAAACAATGTGATGTTAAGATATTTTAACGAAGCAAGTTATATGGGCTATTCCAAAAAAAATATGACCCCAAGATGAGAAAAAATGTCAAATTTAAATATGAGCATATCAAGTATTTGTTCATAATTTCCAAATGTGCATACGTTGAAGTTAATAAATCAAAAAAGAAATTAACGAAAAGGTAAGAAATAAAGTTTTTATAATATTTTATTTAACAAATTTTGAAATATAAAACACTCTTAACATTTATACATTTAACTTCAGTATAACAATGTTATGTTTTATATAACTTGTTGCTGTTTTCTTAAACAAAGTAACAAATACTAATGACTTCCTGTGCAAGATTTTGAACAATATGCAATTGTACTTTTTCAAAAAAATATTTTTTTTTCAAGAATTTTTGAAAATTCTTTTGTTATCTACCTCTTACTGAAATTGTTAATAAGTCAAAAGTAGTATGTATTTTTTGCATATGGCAACAAAATTATTAAATTGTAATTATAAGTCACCCATTGAGAATACAAATTTCATGATAAAGTTAAATCATTTTAAAATGGTAGGTTGTAGAAAAAGTACTATGTTTAGTCTGATTTTGTTGCACTCCTGACACTCCAGGTTAAAACAAATAAAAGAAGGAAATACATTCTTTAAAAAGTACTGAGGTAATTTTGTGATATTGCTGGGAACAAATTTCATATATCTTAACATTTTCAATAGGATATTTGAGAAAGAACCAAATTAATATATAAGCTGTTTAAAAAAATGACCCCAACAGATTATGGTCCTCTAATTTTGTCAAATTAATCTATTAGATATATTATTTCTAAATTGTTAAAAATGTATGTCTAGCTGTGGGAAACATGTCTGCAAAAAATCTTGAAGATATATTAGAAAACAAAAACGTTATGCCAAAAACATGCCAAAATTGTCAGGAGTGCAACACTTTTCTGTGACACCTAAATATGTCATTTTTAAAAGGTCACAAAATTGTCAATCTAGCAATATGTGCATAATTCCTTTTGTATTACATAGTTTCATGTGTTAACTAATTGAGAGATATCAAAAGAAAGTATGTTGCATTTAAAAAGTATGAAAATATTGTTCTGAAAAAAAAACTACCCTGTCATGGTTGTAACAAAATTTAAACAACATTGCATTTAGTTCTTGGTAGAATTTTTTTCCTTTTCTTATCAATGATTAAACAAAAATAAAATCATAAATATACCTTTGCTGCATCAGAGCAGTCACAGCACGATACCATAAAACTGGTAATCTGATCAGGAACAACAGAGTAAAAGAGAGCACCCTCAACTGTCAGGAGTGCAACAAAAGACATGTTCTTACATTGTAGATATGTTTTCTTAAAAAGTTCTCTTTTTTGTGTTTTCTCTTTATTTTTCAGCAGAAGCTACACAGAAGCATTGAATAAATATTTCAGATGGATGATAATACCTTTCACATTCATTGTTTAATGTCAGGAGTAATGCAGTTTGTTTAAAATTGAGCTTCAGATTTTATAAAAATTCATATATTGTGTACAATTTAGACGGCACTTATATTGATACCAACTGTTTTTATAATCGAAAGACACCATTCCCAATTGTAGTCTTTGTTCCATCCATATGGAGAACCATAATTTTGCAGTATAGTTGAAAATCATCTATTCATTTAAATATTGTGTCAGGAGTGCAACATTTACATGGACGACATTTAAAACTGGACATCTTAGATACATGAACAGATGTTTTTCAACAGTATATTTTTTTAATGCCAATTGATAAATGAACATATAAAACAATTAGCTGTTAAAATATGTCTCTAGATTATAAAAAACAGTTGGTATCAATATGAGAGACAACTAAATTGTACACAAAATATGAATTTTTATCAAATTTTAAGCTCATAAACTGCTCTTGTAACAATTTTTTTCTAAGAAAAGTTTCCTTAACTTAAATTAAAATAATTAAAATAAATAAATCTTCATAAAATATTTCATATTATGATACAATTGAAGATTAATAAAAAAACTGCTGCACTCCTGACATTAAAAAAATTTATGTAAAAGGTATTTTTCAGCCATCTGAAATACTTATTCGACAATTCTGTATAGATTCTGCTTAAAAGTAAAGAAATACACAAAATATATCACATTACAAAAAAATATATCTAAAAACATATCATTTGTTGCACTCCTGACAGTTAAGGGGGCTCTGTTTTATTTGTTGTCCCTGTTCAGATTTCCAGTTTTAGGGTATATTGCAGTGACTGTTTTGATACAGCAAAGGTATATTTATGATTTTGTTTTGGTTTAATTATTGAAAACAAAAGGAAAAAATTTCTATCAAGAACTCAATGCAAAATAACTAATTTGTGTTGCACTCATGACAGGGTAGATCAATTTTTCAAAACAATATTTTCATACTTTTTAAAATGCGACATACTTTCTTTTTATATCTCTTAATAAGTTAACACCTGAAACTTTGTAATAAAAAAGAATTATGCACATATTGCTAGATTTGACAATTTGGTTACCTTTTAAAAAATGGCATTTTTTTAAAGTGTCACAAAAAGTGTTGCACTCCTGACAATTTTGGCATGTTTTTTTGGCATAACTTTTTTGTTTTCTGAGATATCTTTGAGATTTTTTGCAGACATGTAACCCACAACTAGACATACATTTTAACTATTTAGAAATAATATATCTATTAATTTGACAAAATTAGAGGACCATGACCTCTTGGTGTCATTTTTTTTAAAACCACTCATAATAATACAATAGAAATTAATTCAGTTACGTTCGAATAAAGGTCATCAACAGTTTATATTGTTGAAAATAATTGTAGAAGTTAATAATCTCATCAATTGTTTTGCAAAATAAGACTCTTCTTCTAATTGTTTTTTTATATTTTAAATTCTGAAAATTTTATAAAGTTCTTATGTACATGAATGATAGTTTGACGTTTAAAATATATTTAATAAACTCCATCCATACAATTAAATGTTGTATATGAGCTGTTAAAGTATACGCAGTTGTTAGTTTTTCTTCAGATGATTTGTAGTCCTTTTTTTTAAACCTGAAAGTCGAAATTAAACCCTTCTGTTTTAGTGAATACAAGGGCGTATGTTTACCGTGAAACATGATCAAATATACAATTAACATTGTAAGAAACGCTCAGGTTTCCGAAGCACTTAGGTTAACTCCTGGCTTTATGTAAGTTTTGCTTTAAGTCCTGTCCGTCGACTTGTAAGTCCTTGTTTAACCCACTGGTTAACTTGGGAGTTGTCTGGTGCGACAAACAGAAAACATGAAACATGTTGGAAGAATTTTGGGGTTCATTGCCGACTCAAGACCACATCAATAACAAGAGATAAAAAGTGACCGGTGCTAACGTCAAAATGTCGCAGTCTACGTTTCAGCATGTAAATCCAGTCATTTTAATAATTTGATTTTAACTGTTAACTTGACTATCCTGGATGACATCAGGAAATTAACTGTTAGTGTTAGTGATGCATATCGGTATGGTGTCGAACACTCAAACACATTGTGTTATATTCCTTATTTTTCATGAAAATAACATCAAGTGGTATACGGTGTTTTATGACTTATTGCCCTAGATTTACAAGAAAGAAAAGAACAATGTAAAGAAAATATTTATTCAAAATAGAGCTAGAAAATTCGTACAACAGATACAGCAGTAGATGTAAACAAATAAACAATATCAACAGATCAACAGTCTATATTGCACTTGTAATTTTTTTTCTCGCATAGATGGTTTCCTTCGATAATATTTACCTACATTCCAGTAGTCGTTCCTATTTTTTCCACAAGAACACTCAATCACATGTTAAAAAAATTCCAACAAACAGTAATTATCGTAGAAAGTCTATCAACATCAATACGGCATTTTGTAACACAATTGTTTCAAATGACTTTTTCCACGAGACCAGTATTTATTGTTTAAAATTTTATGTACGTAGATGAACGAAAGATTTGTAAATGTTACTGTAACATTATAGATAATAATAGCTATATCCCTCATCGTATATCATAAGACAATATTGTAGATATTTTCCGTTTTAATCTGAACAGAATCAACACTCAATAGCATGTCCCTGCCAGGACCGCGTAGCCATCTTGGTGTTCATTTATTCCCTAAACATTATCAATAAATAGTAAGAATTTAATGTATTTGGCCAATACAGACAACTCGTTACTATACCCATCTGTAGCTATTATAAATATGCGTGACTTCAGCATTAAAATATGGATATAAATAACAATCAACAACAAATAAGTTTCAACTGTGTATATACAAGCAAGTATTTAGAATTTTAAATATATGTTAATTAAACAACCCCAATAAATTTATGTACAAACAGTTCTTTTTAACAAAAACAATACAGTAACATCATCTTTAGAACTGGAGTGTCTGGTTAGTAACAACAGTTACCCATGGTTTACTTAAATGATGTACATGAACCAACTCTTTGATTGCTACTTTCTTTTTTGCGTGTTGTCTGCAGGATCTATCTGAACCAATAATGGAAAATAGACTTGGACTATGTAATAAAACCAGGTCCAACTGCCACTTGCCTTAAAGCCAAATTATACATACATCAACATGTTAAATTACAAAACAGCTTGGAACAAATGACCGTTATTGCTTGTTAAGTTGACATGATTTAATATGTCAAACCAATAATTCACGAAGAGAAATGTTTATGAGTACTACGATGAATGACCACAATCAAATACAATTAGATGACAAAACTGACAAAAGCCATAACAATATATATCACAGATTATGCTAAAATAACTATAACAATATTAAGATTAATACGTTTAAATTTATCAGATTATTTGGTTTAGCCGATTCCAGTACAAGTGTGGACTGTGAGCTAATGCTCACTAGTGATACCCCGCTTTCTCAAAAATTTGCTCTATGTGTAAAAATCTAAGTATTCAGTAAACAGGAAGTAGATGACGAAGGATCATGAAAATGCTATACACCATATGGCACTATAGGATAAAGCAATATGCAAAATATCAGGCTTCTGCATGCTATAGTTGCTTAGAAAACTTCGACGGAAATTTTTGTTAGGGACGGACAAACGAACGAATAGACGAAAGGACAAGGGTAAAATGCACTTGCTTTTCTTCATACAGTCAATACATGTTATCTCTAGTAAAAAAATAGAAAATTTTGAACATTATCAAAAACTTGTTAACTAGGCAGGTTTATAATAAGCAAGTAAAACAGGAAACTGTTTACAATATCTAAAAAATAATCTCGATTGCGTTCAAGGAGGCAATTCTATGACATCATGTTCGGTTATTCTTTACATTCTGCAAAACGTAGTACAAGTTACTTATATATTGGCAGCGTTCAAATCGCACATCTTCCACGAGCCTCCACTGTTGCTGTTTGCTAGAAATATAATGACCTCTGAGCACTCGGCTGTGTTTGGACACATGCAGGTGTAACCACAGGTATTCTGTAAACCAACATCACTGTAAGTGTTCTTACAGTACTTTACGTCACCATGGAAGCGGCCAACAGAGGATGACACAGGGTAAGAAATCTACATTATAAATACAATCATATTATATTTATAAAAATATAAAATATATATGTATCACAATCTACTAATTGAATTTGTCAGAATTTAGAAGATTCGAATTTTACTCATATTTTATTCTATACAAATGATTTTAAAGTCTTGCTCAAGTCTGATAGTTCTTTCTGCTCTTGACTTCTTTGTCATTATTCCGTTCACTTAGACAAGTTTGGGTTTTTCCTCAGTTAATTCCATTTGAGATATTTATCATAATGGAATCAATTACAGTGATTTTTGTCTTGAATCAATTTGTTTTCGTGTTATTTTTATTCTTGGAATAATGAAAGTAACATTTAATACTCGATCTGTTTTATAAAATGAGTGTAAGTTTTGAGTTTGTAAGATAAAATAAACTACGTGCATGATAAACAAAATAAAACAAATAAACTAACTGGAAAGAGATTAGCAATTCAGTATAGCAAATTTATATCTACATTTATAGTTAATAGCAATTAAAACACGCATGTTTTGCGATTTAAAGTTCAACTATTTTTCAGTCTTACTAAGAGTGGTATAAGACATTGTCTTCCATTTAAGTAAACTATTTTTCAGTCTTACTAAGAGTGGTTTAAGACATTGTCTTCCATTTAAGTTAAATTTAATGTATACTTTTAATTTGCATTGTAATGGGAGATAATTTTATCTTTGTTTGTATATTGTTTAATGCTACTTTCAGCAATTTTTCAGCTATATCACGGCGTCCAATTTTTATTGGGGGAGGAAGCCGGAGTACCCGGAGATAACCTCCGACCTTCAGTAGGAAAACTGGCAATCCTTGTCAATTAAGATTGGAGTCGAGTACACCCTTCCCGCAGTGAGACTCGAACCCGCAACCTCAGTGTTAACAGATAACGTGATCAATAATAGACAAACTACCTTAACCACTCGGCCACCGAGGACCCTAATTTTGTCAAGTTACACGCTATAGTTTTGATCATTTCCTTCATGTGTTATAGTATTTGGTAAAATATCGGATTTACATTTCGCATAACAGTAAATGGCTTTTGCACTTAATATCAAATAGGTTTATTTATTTATTTTTATGTGCTTAGTTGAGCATAGATTTATTAATGCTTATATGTTATGTGTGCTTCTAATCTCTTGTTCGCATTAACAGAAATGCAATTCTTTTTAACTTTTATAATATTTGAAGCTGCAGTTAAATACACATTGTGCAATACATAATAGAATACGTGTATATATTGAATGGGAAACCGGAATGATCCGTTATTTCTTTGTTTTTATATATTTAAAGATATTGTGGAAATACATGGAAGGATTTTCCGCGTACATGTCTGATTGTAATTTATTTTTAACTCTTATTGTTATGCTTACCATAAGTTATCGCCCTATTGTCATTGTAGTGTTATGTTCGAGTATAGAATATTTCTCTATTTGGACAAATTTTGGTTTTATATTTTAATAATCTACATGTAAAATGGGCTGTACCTAACAAGTCAGAGAAGCAATGTGGCTTTAGTTGAAGTAACAACAGATCACACGAACAATCAAAAGGAAAAAAAATGTTCAAATTCATAGAAAGCAGTAAACGATTTCAGTACCCAAACCTTTTGCGAATTATTTTCTTAATATTCGCACTTTACTTACACCTCCTTACTTACCCAATCCGTTTTCTTACAACCAAACAAAAAATTAATTGATTCCAAGTAGACATCCTCCAACAGTAATTCATCATTATTAATGCTACTTTGTCTCACTAGATAGAGAGTAATATGGGTGAAGTAACTGGTTTCCCAATCCTAGTAATTCTTATACTGCACTACGTTACTTAATACTAGTACACGTATATCAATACTGTACTTGTGTATAGAATAAATTAATATAATATGTTTTAATAAATACGATTATAAAAGACGGTCATATAGTGCAAAAGGAAACAGTCGAAGTGTGCAAAAGTGAAACTTACTGATACCTGCAGAACCTTTTCTGCTCCATGACGTTCGCATGAAATACCTTCACCAGTGACATTCAGAGTAAAGCTTTGAAGATTGATATTCAACAACGTTATGTTGATCCTGGCCCAAAACACAGGAGGTGTATTTCCCTGCACTGGCAGATTCATGCACGAGGTTTGGTTGTGGTCAAATACATTCAACATATTCGTCAATATTGCTTCGCTGTCATCACCAAAGATATCTACATAGTCTTTCACTGGAAATACAAAAAATCACCAAGGTAATTGTATTTGTTTTATACATATTTGAGCATCAACATTATTCAAGTTTCTTCAAGTAAAATGCATGCATGGTCTCCAATTATTAATCATTGTTATTTAGAAATGATATATATATTGAGTTTAGAGAAAATATAACACATTGTGAAGCTTACGTGAGGTATAAGTAAAGTCATAATCCACTCCACAAGCTGACTGACAGTTTTCTGTAATCAACCCGGCTTTCCTACCAAGGATTGGGTTTTGTAAGTTGTAAGTGGAATGTGTTCCATTGTTGATGGGTGCACCAGTCTGTAAGCAAATGTAGACAGTTTAAGATCAATAATGTGCAAAATGTACATGCCTTACGAGTATACGTTTCCGAAATGTTCTATAAACAAGCCACTCAATTTTACCAAGACAATATCGGCGGTTTTTTTATATTACTTTTTTTAATGAGTTGACGGCGTCCATTTTTAACCCAAATATTTTGTACATTTTAACACAAAAAAACAAGCGTAGCGCTAATTTTTGTTCTAAATGTCACGTTAAAGCAAATTTTAATTATCTCGACGTTGCTCCTCTCCGCAGTATTTGCTATCGTGTGTATGCAATGATAATGACAAAAACAAACCAAGCAATCGACAATTGCGTCAAGCTTAAACCCATTCAGAACACAATACAAACCTGTAAGATGAGAGAATCGTAAACATTCCCATCAAAACTTCTGGATATGCTGTAGTTTCCAGGCATGGTATAGTTGTTGTTAAGCACGTTAATTGCTTTTATAATGACTGGACCACCAAAATCGTTCTAAATTGAAAAAAAAATCCAGTTTGCAAAAGTGGTATATCTCATCAACTAGTATTCTTAAGAAAAGATCTCCTTATTAACAATGTGTAACTACATGTATAAATTAATATAAACGATTTTATACCAAGACAAACTTATTTTCTAGTAGAATCTATCATCTTTGTCAAGGCCGAAAACATTTCGTTTTTACAGTTACATTAAATGTTAATACATTTAATACAATATATTAATGCCTTTGCTAAAATATGATGATTATTAGTAAAATCAAAAAGTAACCTACTTTTGTCTGTCCATTGAAAGCATACTGAGCAACCCAGATCTGTGTTGATGTGTATTTCGATCCGATGCCAAACCAGTATATCATACCCTTGGTAATAGTCACTCCATCTTTAAAACGTCCTTTGATACGCAGAACAAGTTTGTCTTCTTCGACGTTCGAAAATAAATCAACATTGCATGCAGGTTGAATGTTAATTGAAACATACTCGTGTGTTCCGTCCGGTAATCTAAAAATTATTGATGCACATTTAGTACCGCAACATAGCTTTATGTCGGAGGATGTGTGTGTGTGTGTGTGAGGGTGAGGGAGGGTGTGTGTGTGTGTGTGTGTGTAAAGAGGACACAGGTAACCATCCGCCCTTTTTGAGAACATCGCAAAATAGTTGGCACATTTATAGAAAAATTAATATCTTTTATTATTGACCCTTTATTTCCTTTTTTTACGTTTTTGAATAAACTAAAGAAAACATAATGAAAATAAAATTTTTAACAAGGGAGGTTTTGACAAAACAATACCAATTTTTAGTACTTTTTGACCAGTCATTTCCCATCCTGCCGATAGACAAAGTTTAAATAGGAGACTCCTATTTTTCTTTTCATTACTAAAACTGATTCAAATTGTTTGACAATATAAAAAAAACTAAAAACTTAAATGGACAGAACTTTTTTATTTATTAGTTCGCTGCTTTTTTATTCTCTTCGCTGTATAATTTGAAATTTCAGTGCCCAACCTCTGAAAACAAACGTACAGCTTATTGCTTGGTCATAATTAAAATCTCAGGCATTTTCAGAGTTACTAAATGTTGTGTACTTTATCCAAGAGTTTAATGATACGAATACACTGGAGTTTTTCGCAGTACTTGTTTCTGTCCCACAAATTTACTCTTAAAAAAGACCTGATTAAAAATCTAAAGAGTAATGTTTAAATAGTAATACGTGCGCATTGTTTAATTATGCTTACGTTGTATAATTGGCTCCATTCACGAACTGATCTGGATTGAAGCAAACCAAATTTTTTCCAATGTTAATGACTTCTATTCCACATACGGCGAACATACCGTCAGTAACGTTCGCTGGTATTGGAAATTCGATCTGAAGACTTTCTGGGTTTGTACCCCTCTGTGTCAATACCGTTAAGATGAGATCAAAGGTAGCATCTTCACTTAAGACTTGGTTGTCACCACAGTCACTTGATAATTCAAATGTGTGGTTCGTATTTGTCTATATTAGAAATAAAACAAGAAGAAAGATGCACATTATATATATTGTTTGAAATATGCAAAATTAATACGAGAAATAAAAATATATTGAGATAAATCATTTACCATATTGTATCCCAATTTTGAAATTAAGTTTGTAATTTTACCTAGATTTCTTTAACTGGACTAGATTTATTTTACTTTCGACAAATTTGTGTAAATTTTGTACGAAAGAACAGCGTTAATCCAGTTTTACAATAATCACACATGGAGAAATTTATGTCATTAAAAAGATTATTAAATTCTCGGGAACTATGGAATGTTCGAATGTTAGGCCAAATTTACTGCCGTAAAAATTCGATTTTAGTTTTATGATTTGTCGAATTAAAAAAAGGCAAGGGTACGATTATCTGTTCTATTCCAATGTTTGATGCAACGCTCTCACACCTCAATAAAAAGGGGTAAAACACAAAGAAATATTAAAATAGACTGTTTGAGCCATAATACTCTGCCTGTATAAGAAGAAAATATAAAATCTGTGTTGTCAAATGTCAATTTGTAAAATTATAGCTAATGAATATTTTGTTATTAACCGATATATCAATTCATCAAATTACACATACACTGTAACACTTACGTCAAATGGTGTTGTACCGTTCATTTTATATCTCGTTGTCTGTGTGTTTAATGCTGAAATATTGGAAGTAATCTTCACATCGTAGGAGGCTCCATCAACAGCCTTTCCAATAACCCCAACCAATGCGATGTTGATATCAACCCAATTATCGTTACTAGCACCTGTTGTATTTTGTCCATGATTTGCTGCCGTCACGGTAAGATAAGCGATATCTTTGATTCCACCTGCTATAGACGAATCTTGGGTAGTGGTAATGGAAACACACTGGACATTTGCGCCGTCATTTGCAACAAATCCTTGCGATACAATAATACCAGGGACACCAGCAGTAACTTTTATTGTTTCCACCTTAAATACAGCTGTTACCAAACCTCGATCTTTCGGAATTTCAATGGTAGCTTTAACAAGAAATCCTTCGCCTATCTTTTTCGTAGACAAACCATCAGAGGGTGAAAGGCTTTGAATGGGAAATGTAATCTACAAGATATTAATTATTCGATTCATTTCCACAATAGAGACGATGAAATGTTGCATATGTCAATAGGAAATGCTGCCGAATTATATTCAATAAAAGAAGCTTCTTACAACATTGTTTTGTCCAAAATTTATAAGCCCGACTAAAAAACCTTACATACACATCAAACAAATAAGCAACACAATCACCTCTAAGCATAAGGATGATACGAGATGTTCCAGAAAGATGACGAGAGACTAAGAGGTAAGTTACCCAAGAACATCCATGACATCTGTATGACAGATTTCCCAAAATGCAAGTTATTTTTTTCATTTATCTCTTAACAATCAACATTTTACAAATATATAATAAAAACGTAACATGTGTAAGCAAAAAAATGAAGTAATATAGTATACTGGTGGATCCTCTTGAATGGCTGTAATATTCATGGTGGCTACCCAGACTTCAGTGCCATCTATTTCTACTCCAACACCAAAAGGGTAGCTATCATATATCAGTGCAGATCCTTTCATGTTTACTAACGCTTGAAACTGTAGTTTGTCCATTAATCCTGCTGGTGATGCATTTCGGGAACCTAAAAATATTATATAGTTCTAAAACTGTTAGATTGGTAAAAATTGTTTACAATTTCTTTAGAGATTACTTAACAAAGATGTATTCCAACAATTAAAGATTTCGAATATTAATTTCAATTTATTATAAATTCTTTAGCATATTACTGTGTGTCATACAGAATAATATAGTAAAGTCCTGTACGTTGGTTTTACCTTTGTTTGGTATAGTTCCGATATCTAATCTAATTCTTCTTGCTCCACCACCATCAACTGCACAGTCCACGCCATTTTCTTGCAGAAGAGGGTAGTTTAACATAGTTGGGGTTCCAAACTCGTAGTTAGAACCACTTGAGATGCATTTCAGGGCGACAACTCTAAGGTGGTCGTTTGTGGTCGATAATGAGATCGCTTCAACAGCAACAAAAGAGTTCGGATATGGAATCCATGCTTCAAACAGCAAGGGGGTAACAGACATTCTCTTGATTTGAGTCACATTTTGCAAGGAAAAGCTGGGCGTTTTCGCATTAACCTGAAAGGAAGTTTGCTGATTATACATTCTCAACATTAGCACTGATATTTTAATAGTTTTGTAGGTGATAAAGGTTTTTTTTTAATTTTGTCGCACAGCGAAGCTCTAGATGTTATTATGCATTGAAATACGTTAAAATGCTAAAAAGGCGCGAAAAAGGCAATTCGACAATTTACACTGCAATGTTTCAAAATGAAAATTTTGACAATGGAAGACGAAATTTGCATCAAAACAAATTTATGTAGCTTTTTAATTATGGAGTTTAGATTGAATGTTGACATACATGATAATATTATTAAGCTTTTCAAAGAAATTATTTCACAGAAGTTTTTCAAAATACATAACATCTGTTCCATACCAAAGTTCCGGTTCGTATGAATAGTTCTATCTGCCCGACCCAGATGTTATTGCTGTTGTCGTACTCTACTCCAGCACTGATCCAGTGTGATGCGTTATCTGCAAGCCCTTGAACTGATACCACAAATGCTTCGAATTGAATGGTGTAAGTGTAATCTGCAAGAACACCGGTGAGGTCAGAAACAACGACATTTCCTAAATTTATCACTGCTCTCGTGGAATGTTGAACCTTTTGCTGCAAGTACATAAATCATTCATTCAAACAAGTCAATAATATACGACGGCTTATTCGTGTCAAACAATAAAAAGAAAAAAATATTATTTCGTTTGTACGATTTATTAATTCGTTTGTACGGTTTATTAAATCGTTTTATACGATTTATTAAATCGCTTGAACGGTTTATTAAATCGTTTGTACGATTATTATCAGGGACCATAGGGACCACATGGTCTAGGTAGTTTGATTATCAGGGACTATGGGGACCATGTGGTTTAGGTAGTTATACTATTGATTATCAGGGACCTTAGGGACCACATGAATAAACCGTTCAAACGTATTAATAAATCGCTTGAACGGTTTATTAAATCGTTTGTACGATTATTATCAGGGACCATAGGGACCACATGGTCTAGGTAGTTTGATTATCAGGGACTATGGGGACCATGTGGTTTAGGTAGTTATACTATTGATTATCAGGGACCTTAGGGACCACATGAATAAACCGTTCAAACGTATTAATAAACCGTTTAAACGATTTAATACATCGTTCAAACGGACTAATAAATCGTACAAACGATTTAATAAATCGTACAAACGATTTAATAAACCGACGTTTTTGTTCAGTTTCAAGTAGGATTGTCATTAATAGTAATCAGAGTAGTGTTGTCTCCTCTCATTCTTCTACTGGGACCATACTGGGAGGTTCCCAGTGCTCGACCCACAGACCAGCCCAGCGCGTCCCCGGGTGGCGGATATGGGAGACCCTCTCGTCGGGGTGTTGTCAGGGCATAATACGGAAAGCCTAACCGCGGACCGTAGTGGGTAACGTGTTTGGAAAGTGCCACGCTCCTTGCACGATAAAGACCCCTTTTGTAGATTTTGAAAAAAGAGTAGGCTCATTGTAGCCGCTACAAAAGGCTAAGTTTTCCGCCCCTACCCAAAACTCCATACTTTTCCAGTGGCAGTCAAAATTGTATTCCTGTGACCCATCCCACCCCCATTTTCCGTTGATTTATTGTTTGTTAACTTGTCCCCGTCCTGAATATAGCTGAAATACTGATCGCTGTTCGTAAAGCAGACATCCAATCAATCAATCAATCTCATTATTCTATATGAATACATTCGTCTTCTTTTCGTAAAACAGAAATAAAAATATAGTCTATTAGAAAAGAACTTTTAATTCACGTAACTTACTCCAATTGTTGCATCAGTAATGTATCTGGTGACACTCGTATTCCCTGAGATGCTTGCGATTTTTGTTGCAGGAGTCACTGTTATTGCCCCTAACGCCATGATAGTTACATTAGTTGACGGTAAAAGTTCAATGATAGTAGCAGCAGTCGTTCCGGATGGAAAAGAGACTTTTACTTCCATTTTCGTCATACCTCCAATGTAAAGCTCAGAAATTGTGTCGTATGGTGAAGCCAGACTCACGTCTAATGTAAGTTCAGTAGGGGGTGCGCTATGAACTAATAATAATAATAAAACCATTATCTGGAGAAAATACTAATTCCGTCAACCCACAAATGGTACTGTGAGCGTAAGTTACTGATGTCCCTATATAACCTCTTTTATTTTTACGGTCTGTTGGTCTTGTCTTTGTTTTGTTTATAACCATATGTTTTAATGAGACATATTTACAGATAAAGTAGTTTTATGATTTTGACATAAATTCGTAATTATAAATTGTCTATAGTTACGACACTTGTTTACCTATCGGTACACAACAGCATATTCATAAAAAATTACAATAGTTTCATATATGCTAATGCTTATCTGGAAATTTTGAAAAGTTTGTAAACAAATAAATATACATTTGAATGCTACTAACTCCTTGTATTTACTTTATTGTCTATTTAAATTATCGAAAAATCTATCAGTTCTAAATGGTTAATAGATCAATTTTTTTTATTTTACATTTCAGTTTCGCATTCTTACACGACAGGTGGATTTATGATCGGTTATCAAGAAAATTTCTCCGATTCAGACCATATAACATGTTTTCCTCTGTACATGAACGCAGTTGCTATAACGCCTTTTAATAACAACACAGAGAGATGAATAAAACCAAAGGAACAAAGAAATTAATATCATAAGCCGAATTTACTGCCGTTATAATATGAACTTAGTTTTGTGATTTGTCGGATTAACTCGCAAAAAAAAGAAGCTAGGGTACGATTATTCGTTCTATTAATATTAATGCGCCAAACTCCGTTTTGTGACAACCTGCGATTTTGTACCAACTAGTGTGCGTCCCCATCGAAACTTTTATTAAGGTAACTCACTGTGTTGCAAGAAGACGGACATTTAAACTAAAACTCGGTAGACATTTAAGTGCATGTGTTCTGATACTTTTTTTGTACAAATTACCACTAAAGACACCCTATGGATAAACGAATATGAATGTAAGATTTGGCTTTTAAAAATATATTGGCATTACTATCATTTTATTGATAAGCTGCAAGACTATATATCTGTAACGTAATTTTTGAAAAAAATTAAGTTTCCGTGTGCTAATAGATACATTTTTCCAGTCTGCAATACACACTTATTAAAACTGACTTTGTATGCATGAAGGATTTTCTACCTATATAGATTTCATATAGATTCGCGTAAATCTAATATCCTACCAAGGGTCATATATATATTGTTTTATCTCTAATACTACTGTTTCGTCAAATGCCATGAGTTTAGAAAAAATAAAATGGTATGCCGTTATTTGTCTGTCAGAGGTATAAGTATGCTGATAATAATAAAATCAAGGTGACACATTGATAATACAGAATCCCACTCAATGTGACCACTCGAAGGAGGGGATTTCGAATGCATCCCTCGGAAACGCATCATTGTGTAAAATATAATCTTGTAATTTTTTCTGCAAGAATTGTCTTGTTACGGATTTTCAATATTCTCATTTTATATCGCTTTAATTGTAGTGAGCATAGCTAGTTTAGCTATATTTATATCGTGTATGTTCCCGGAACAAATCAATCACCTCGACCAATATTGAATGTCTGTTACGTGTACAATCACGTGTGTACAATATCAATCTAATTAAAATTAAATATTTCACTTGCTCCCCCCTTTTTGTTATAGGTCGCTGCGTGTAACGCAGCGACCATAGCAAAAAGGGGGAGCAAGTGAAAGATTTAATTTACGCAGCGACCTATAACAAAAAGGGGAGAGCAAGTGAAAGATTTAATTTTAATTAGATTGGTACAATATCAAAAACTATTGTGAAAAAATGATAGTCTGAAAAACAAAATGGTAAATAAAAAAATATTTCATTTCGTGAAATATAAAATGTTTTAATTTATATTATAGAAATACTTAGACTTACCTTTGAAAGTTGTCAACGTAATTAACACCAACAGACAAAGCGGGTAACGGTGACCCGCCATTTTCTTTTTCTGTTAACACTGAGCCCAGTACCGATGCTGACAGCTTACCTGTACAGCACTACCTGTTGGTTAGCAACCGATGAATAAATAGTCAAAGACATATGACATATATTGAAAATTTCAACATGAATAATACATAAAACAAGTGGAAAGATGGAATTTTAATCAATAGTGTAAGGCGTCAAACAATATTGTCGAATTTCAATCGATTTCTACCTTGGGTTTTAATGCATATTCTTCAGAATTTCAATTTAAATCCATTGTAAAATGTGAATGCATAACCAGGACAGTACAATGTATAATCAGAATCTATGTGTTATCATTGAAGTAAATTTTAATACATTTTTATTGATGTTGTATAAGACAAATGGGACCAAGTCGTGTGCTTTATTGTATCCTAAAGGAAAGTCGTGACCATTATCTTTAATTTAATCCGGTACTTGTATCTTTGTATTAGACATGTATCCTGAAACGATTAGACCAATTCAGTGACGTATACAACATAGATATTGACACAAAAAAAGCCATGGAGCATCCCTCAGTGTGTTCTATCATAACAGATTTTGCTGCATTTGTTGTTTCTATTAAATATCATTTTCATAATAAATTAGGCAAAAAAATCATATTCACCATACAAACAATAATTCTTGATTTTATGAGAAAATAATGATATTAACATATTTGTGGCTTTTGAACAACCGCATTATTTACAGTTCATGGTATAAATATGTCCTAAACGATCTGCACAGATATCTTATTTGGGACGCAAAAAAGAAATAAGAACTTTGAAGCTCTTTTGGGAAAGTGTGATCTTTCACTCGTAACAGATAATTTTTTGTAAATGTCTTTGCGCTTGGTTTACAACGCTCCTCTCGCAAGAAGACATACATTTTCTATCACTTGTGGAAAATCGCCCAGTCTTTTACCAAAACGTATGTCAGAACCTATTAATCTTTTTTCACAAATATTTATCTGCTTGATCTTTCATCTCTATCAAAGATCTTAGAAACACATGCATACTACTTGCAACCGTTAATCTCATAATCGATAATGTCTCGGGTTGACAGATGACGCGTTACGCTTTTCTGCAGCTTAATAAACATGTTTACTTATTGAATTGAACACGAAAAAACACGTTTCAGTGGTATTATTTTTAGCCGAAGCGTTATTTTAAGTCGAAGTGTAACAATGCTTCACCAGAGACAAACCTTAAAAAAACAAACTTGTCAGTTACAAAAAGCATACATTTTTTGGTACCATCACACATTGGAGCAAACTTCTTTTATGCTAACGAATAATGAAAACATTCTCAATGTTTACAATTAACTTAAATTTGAAAACATAGTTCAGTCTTGAAATCTAATCACGGTGCGTCTGAAGTACATGAACGTTTTTATTTATATGTTTTTAACAAAAATATGTGTACAAAGTGCATGAATCAAATACAGCAGATGTGCTTCTTACCAGTTTAGCGATCATAAATACAATTGTATTCAAAATTGCTGGAAAAGGTAAGATTTCTGGACAATTTTAAAGATGAAACTCAACTTTTCCCATAGACGTATGGTCAGAATCATAAAATATAAACGTTAAATGTCTCTGGTGTATATCAAATATGTAATGACATACATTTTAATTAGGACACCAATAAAATCTAAAGAATAAAATAAGCCTACCATGAAGCAAACAGATTTTGAAAAACAATATATTTATAACATCTAATCTCTAGAGGGATGATACCGTGCAAACCATTCAATTAAAACAGCTGAAGTACTAAATGTCAATTTATTATAATTTGCAATGTCGGCATCATCGAATTCTGTTAATAGATATTATAGAAATGAAATGGTTTTCGTACACGCAATTTAATCTTTTGAAATAAAAGAACAAAAGTATCGAATGATATTGAAAAAAATACTAAGAAAAAACACACACATATCGATATCCATGAAATTTACATTGCACACTGTATTATTTATTTTGTCTCCACATGTTTGTCTCATTTTTATAACAGTTTTCCAATACTAAATACGAAATGATAAGTCTAACGGATTATATATTTATTGGCGAACTCAGTTTGAATTTCTGATTTAAAATACAAAAATCATTGTGTTTTAATAAAGTACCGTTGAAGAATAATATACATATAACAATATTTTAATATTTTAATTTTTTCAGAATTTGAAACACTAATGCTTATGTTACAGGGATTATCGACACAAAGGTCATCTTCAATTTTTCTAAAACATATAAAATCATTATTATACTACGGTTATTAAAAAATTTAACAAATATAAAAAATATAGCGAAAACATTTTTGATTACGTTACTCTTCTATAACATTTATTTTTACACGAGTATCAGAAATGTATACAATAAACAACATTTTTAAGGCGGCGACAAGCCACCTATGGTTTATGTCTATGGGTTTCCTAATGTGATAAACAGGATGAGGACCGATTTAAGTTTTACACGAAACACATTTAAAGTATTTAATACAAGGAAATGGTTACTTTACGAGTTATTAAATGTTGTTTTCAAATAGAGTCTCATACTGATTTATAATTCCCAAATTTACGCTCTGCTCCAAATAAAACGTATTTTTTTTAGATCTATTTTGGTCCATTGAATAAATCTCTTACGGTATCCCGTTAGCAGTTGTTGTTGCTTTGTTATATATGGAATACCCGAATGAAATTTATTAAAGAGGGGCCTCGGTGGTCGAGTGGTCAAGGTAGTTCGTCTACTATTGATCACGTGGTCTGTCAACACTGAGATTGCGGGTTCGATTCTCCCTGCAGGCAGGGTACGTGTACTCGACTTCAATCTTAATTGACAAGGATTGCCAGTTTTCCTACCGCAGGTCGGGGGTTTTCTCCAGGTACTCCGGCTTCCTCCCCCAATAAAAACTGGACGCCATGATATATCTGAAAAATTGCCGAAAGTGACGTTAAACATCATAAACGAACAAACCAAACAAACAATTTATTACAGAACAAATAAAAATAATAATTAGATCCCTTTCTTTGTAATTAATTGTTGAAAATGCGTACTCTGTTCACAAACTGCAAAATATTTGTAAAAAGTTCGAATATTTCAAAATATTTGATATCTAATATACAATAAATATTTTTAATAAGAACATTCTAAATTTACTATATTAAATGCAAGGTACGAGTAGGTAGAGGTACGAGTTGGTAGGGTAAGAAGAGTTGGTTGAGGTACGAGTTGTCCTGCACCCGATGTACCGATCTTGCGGTGCTGTAATTATGCATGGTGTATCACTTCTCGTTCTTGGACGGTCTTTAGTCGTACCGGTCTGTTGGAATCTGGCCCATAGTCTAAAAATTATACTCTGGTTCACATTCTTGGTCCGTGCAACCTCATTTTGGAGACTCCAGCCTGTAGCCAACTGCATGGCATAACTTTAACGTTTCGACGCGCGTTGGCCAATAAACCTGTTCCGAATAGACGGTTCAGTAAACCACGACTGACTTTCCGTTCTGTCAAATTTCGCGGCAATTCACGAATTTCAGACTAATCTCTGCTTTCTTTCTCCCATTGCCAGTTTTCGACCGTTTAGTTTTTAATCAAGTTTCCACCTATGCTAATTTGCCATTGTTTTACCAGACAATAGTGACAAGAGCGTTACCAGTTAAAAAGGACATTAATTCAAAGACGCATTTTTGATCATTTTTTGGTTGTGGGAAAGATTCAACATGTGGTCGAAGATGGCAATTCTGTCGGATGGCGTCTGGATTGTCTGTTGTTAAGTACTTTATCATCAATACTCATGTGGTTGGTCATTTTCATTAATTCTTTTTGTGGGGTCCTCTTATAATTTCGTACAACCGGTCATCTTTCGTGACGTCCGGTCTTTCGATTATAGGCAGATTTTCATATGATTATCTAATTGTTTTCGGGTAAATTGAGCAAAAAGGTAAAAACCATACTCTACAATATAGTTCATGTTGTAAGTGATAAAATGGCTAATTTAATGCTAAAGAAAACATTTCAATTACAGTTTTTCGTATTTGTTAAATCCTCCTAGCTTTAAAATACATTTTTCTGTCCTGATCTAATAAGGAGTAGTAAAGATGAACAAAATTGTATATTAATGCGCTTTTGACCTCGTTAGATAGGATCATCGATTCAATTTTATTTCTTGGATTATTTCACGATTTATAGGGTATGCTTAGCATTTTTTTAATGCATTCTTATATTTACAAAATAAAATGTAAATATCGGTGTTTCTTTTATTAATTAGTTAGATAATTTGATAATAAAAAGGAATTTTTAGATTTTGTTACGTTATATTACGTAATGTATATGTTAGAAAGACTTGTTCAGTTCAATTTTATAATTATTTTTTTTGTTTGGATTATTTCATGCTTGATAGAGCAAGCTTCATATCTTTTTTGCATTCGTATTTTTACATAAAAATGTAGATGATTATAAAGTTGACTTTATCGATAATTTTCAATTTTATTTCTTTTGTTATGTCAGAATATCTAGGGTACTTAAGCCTTGTAGTTTTTATGAAGTTTTCTAATCTTCACATAATAGAATGTGAATGTATTTGTTTTTAAGATGATTTGATAAAAATAATGCATTTTAAAATTTTGTAGTATTACGTAATGCATGATCGATAATTTTCAGTATTATTTCTGGATTATTTCATAATTAGGGTAGAAAATGAAACCTTTATGTAGAAATTCATCAATCTTGAACATTAAATTTAATTTCCCTGGGTTTTGATTATTTACCCGAAACTCTCTCGCACGAGATTGGCCAAGAACGATGTGTGTGTGGGGGGGTGAGTGTGTGTGTGTGTGTGTGAGAGGGTGGGTGTGTGTGTGAGGGTGTGTGTGTGTATTGTGTGTGTGTGAGGGTGGGTGTGTGTGGGCGTGAGGGTGTGAGTGTGTGTGTGTGTGTGTGTGAGGGTGTGTGTGGGGGGGGGGTGTGGGGGTGTGTGTGAGGGTGTGTGGGGGGGTGAGGGGTGTGTGTGCATGGTGGGGGTGAGGGGTAAGAGATATTTCTGTGATGTAATTGTTAATTGTAAAATAGATGTGCCTTGTTAATTTGCTAATTGCTTATTTATGACACTGAACTTTAATGAAAGGTATAAATGGAAGACCATTTAGACTCACATAATTAGACACGAAAATGCTATTTTAGATTATGATTTTTAAACGAAAATAAGATTTTAAAACAGGCATGTTATTAAAGAAATATGATTTTCTGAATGAGTGAAACATGTCATAGACATTGATAGGGAAAATAAATTTCTTTATAATAAGAAAAAACACACAAAAGGTTTGCATTTTTATTTAATTCAAGATTAAAAAATAATTTTTTTTTATGTAGAACTATTTTAAAGAAGCAGTTATATTTAGATACTTATAGAATTATATTAAACCTACTTCTAAGATCGTATATGAAGTCCTTTAAACAAACCAAAATTTTAAAAAGCTATATGAAATTTTGAAAAATTATAATAAAATAGAAAAACTGAAAGCTAAATGAAATTTAGAAAAATGTATATAAAAATACAACAGAAAAACAATCCAGTTACATTCAAATAAAGGTCATCAACAGTTGTAATAGTTGAAAATAATTCTAGAAGTTAATAATCTCATAAATTGTTTTGCAAAAACAGAGGCATATAATTACATGTCTCTGGCAAAAATAAGACTTTTATATATTTTTTATTATTTTACAGTCTGAAAATATTATTGTTCTTAGCAATGTTTATGCAAATGAACGTTGGTTTGACGTTTGAATAAATTTTTTAAAATTTTTTGAAAAACAATTTTAATTACTGTACAATTAAATCAATTGAAATTGTAACTTGTCGGTATTTTTCTTTGATCTTCCGAGGATGCCCGACGGAAGTACGCGATAACTGTCGATCTTACCGCCCCCTTTTTTTCCCCCACACAACCACGTGATTATGTGATTTCGAAAAGGTCAATGTATTGTTATTGTACGGTAAACATTTGTCTTTCCTACACATTGCTTTTTTTATTACAATACTCTTCTCAAAGTTGAGATATTATAATCAAGATGATTATTTCTTGCCTTGCACAATCGTCTATAATATTTGTAACCTTTTACAGCATATGATGAAATTTTAAATAAAACAAGTTGAAAAAAACTATTAAAACCAAATCGGAAACACCTAGAACATATAAATCGAACATCATTTCTTGTTCATAACCACAACCGCACTACCCCTTTCTGCTGGTTTCATGACAATTAATTTATTCATTACCAGGTTGAGACATATGCTGATCTGATTTTTTCCGGAATATGTCCAGATTTAAGTTAGTACATTATTTTCTACAATACGCACTACGTCGTGCAAAATTGTGTACGCAACCGGAAGTATACGTGATGGAAGAAAACCAAGAAACAAAAAGTAATATTATAAAAGTTAGCAAATATTCATTCCTATGGAGTAACAAATTTAAGCCTAATCTTTTTATCCCGGAACATTATTTTTTTTGCCATTTTAGAACGCAAAAATATCCAGTAAATATTCCGCACCCTTTAAAAAAAGGGACCATACGGCTTCACGTCATCAGTTAGCAATACGGTAATATGAATGTAGGCGCAGCCTAAATGCGAGCATCGCACATTGTTCATGTCGTTTTTTCGTGCCCCCTTACAGTGCCTCTATTCCATTGATGACTTGACGTCTTTTCTAATGTGTTGGTGACGTCACAAAACTCAATTTCAAATACAGCGTTTCAGATTGAAAACAAAATTGTCTGTCATTTTTGTAATAATTTAAAAAATAAACAATTTAATTTTATCGATGTCAAAATTATTTTGTCTACTTTTATATTATATGTTTTTTCGTTCGTCTACAATATTTTCTTCGGATAGCTCAGCTACCATCTGAAATGGATTTGTTCATATGGATCACATGACTTTTTTTTTACACACACGCATGTAACCATTTAGCTCGCATCTACGATGCTCGCTATTACTCGAATTTCGGCAATGAACATTTCCTGAAAATGTATCACTTTAAGTGACTGTAATTTGATTAAAACACTTGTTTATTATTAAAAAAAAGTGACCATAAGGCTTCACGTTATCAGTTCTCAATATGGTATTCCACGAATTTCGCCAATGAACATGTCCTGAAAATGTATCACTTTAACTGATGGTAATTTGAATAAAACATTTGTTTATTTTTATTGAGGAATCATTCTTTAGAAGTAGAGAATTGTTTGCAAGATATTTAACAGTACCTTTCGTTATGTATTTATTCCTTTCCATAGCTGAAAAATCAAAATCGCTGAAATTCGTGTGAGGAAGGAATTAGAGTATGTGACCATTTTTATTAAACTGTACATACCCATCAAACTTTCTGGAAACATGAACTCTTAAAACTCGACAAAAAAGAAATGTATCTAGGGTTTTTGTTGCAGTCTAAAGGGGTCTGGCCACGATAGAATTTCAATCTGCATGGTGGTACATGTGACAACATAATCATTGTTATTTAATTTATTTCGGGTCTAAACTTAGTAACCCAAAAGAAAAGAAAACATTTTAAAGCAGTGCTTATGAATAGTTTACACATGTATTTTATTTGTTGATGATCAATAATAATTTAATGTGCAGGTACTAGTAAACTTGAAGATTGAATTGTGTTCAACCAAATGCATGATGTTGTGCATGAAATACCACCCTGAACAAGTTCGGTAAATTTTCCGGACTTGAATTGTCACAGTTTGTTTATAATGAATTACAAAGTATAACATATTGCAGGGCTTGCTCTGGGTTCTAAAAAGTTGGTGCCAAAAAATCGCAAAATGCTATTTTTTGTCGCCAATTTCCAAAATCTGGTGCCAAGGTAAAAAAATTTTTTCATGCCAATATATTAATATATTATGCATGTGTATTATCATTTATGGTCACTGACACACATTTTGTCCACTTACCAAAACAGTTTCATTCTCTTGGCAATGACAGTATTACACAAGAGCAGCGCAATACTTCTTCTAAATACATCCTACTTTAATGTGGTGGTTATATTAAAATAATAAATTTTAATTGATATATAGGAGAGATTGAAAAACAAAAGGGTGGAAGACAGTAATTTCAATGCTGCATTTATATTTGCTTTTGATTCTGATTACTAAAACAGAGCTCACCACACTGGGCGAAGTGGGCGACAAAGTCGCCCTACTAAGACCTGAAGTCGCCCTTACGCGCCATTTGTTTATTTACTGGATGTGACTAATTACCGGAAGTAAACAACGAAGAAAAGTAATGTACAACAGCCCATAACAGCCCATAATCGTAATTTTTTTTGATAAACAAACACTTTTAATTGGTTTCAAACTTAAGTTCTTTCAAATAGTATTGTAACAATTTTCTTTGATAAGTACAACATGTATATGAGCTCCACTTGAAAGAATAAAGATGTACTAAAATAGTAATTATTGACATCATGATAAGTTTTGTAGATGGGTGTCCCATGAAGCAATTTGAATCAGCACAACTTTGTCTAAATGGGAGTGTGCTGAACAGAAGAATTATTTCTGGGTTTAATGTAATGTTATTTTATCTATCTTCTTTGGAAATTTTCTCAGATATGTTCATAACAAACTGTTGGGAATATTATGATAAAAGAACTCATAAATGAAGTTTATGTCTACACATATACCGGTACAAATATTTGTGTTGATCTATTTTTATTTGTGAATACCTTGTATGGCTGCAAGTACTGAAGTAGATAGAAAAATAGTCCCTATATCTGGTGTTTTTTTCATAGATTAATGATAAAGGTTATGTGCTGTTTGATATTGCATACCATGAATAATAATGAAAAAGATAGAATAAAAACTGAATCTAAGTGTGTTATGGTTTTTTAACACAAGAGAAATAATCCTGGAAATTGATGTAAATAATGAAAAATGTATGCAACTACTGTGAAATTAATTATTTGTACGGTCCCCCCTGACTTCTCCCTAGTGTCTCATGAAGTCTCCTATCAGGGCCTGACTTCTCCCTGTTTGGCTGCCAGGGAGAAGTCACTTCTCCCTAATTTTTTAGAGTGTGGTGACCCCTGCTAAAAGTATTTTAGTAGTTCACAACAACATATTGGTAGATAACTCTATTGAGATATTGAATTCAAGTTAGCTAATATACCACTAAAGGTAAAATACTCAATTTTTTTACATTTTTAATTTAAAACATAAGTAACCACAAATTTTTACAGATATAGTGTTTAAAATGTGGTTTTGTTTAAGTTTTTATTTGCAATACAAATTTAGAAAAGTCTGCCAGGTGCATTTGTGTAATTTGTTTATTTCACTGAAAAACAAGGGAAGTAACAGCATTGTTTAATTTATTTTTAGAAATTTTTTACATTTTGTCCTGGATCTAATTCTGACCCATAGTTTGAAAATATAAACAGAAAAGACAAGAAAACTGTTGTGAGACTTTTATCTTGTACTATTTTGAGATTTCCATTCTGTAAAATTGACACTACATGTAAGTATGTTCCATCAACCATGATGCAATACTACACTTTGGACACCTGCTGTGGTTATATAATTAAACAATTGTTACTGGCCATAAACTATCTGTAAATTGTGCACAACTTTAATCCTTATGTGTGGGAGTGATCTAGAAGAACACATTTAACTAATTTATGGTCTTATTTCTGGTTAATTAATTCAGTTGCAACTGATGAGTGCCAAAAAAATCACCAAAGACAATATTTTGTCGCCAATTGAAATAAAAAATCACAAATGGCGACATTGGGGAAGATTAGTGCAAACCCTGTATTGTCCTTAAGTTGTATGCGAACTCTCTTTAATCAACAAAGAATCCTTTTGGACAGAAAACAAACAGTTGAGTGGCGATCCTTTCTTTATTTGGTATTTAAAAGCAGAGTTGTTTGAACAAATGCAGACTAAAGTCACAACACTTATAATTACTTATATTTAAATAAATTTGGTAATAGGCTGGGATCCAAAAATATATTACTTAAATAAAGCCAACATCAGCAAAAACAATAAATATATGAATGTGAAAAGTTTATAAATGAGATTCCCCACATACAGTATAGTTTATGAAATGGTACAGGTGTTGCAGTGTCCATTTCATAAGGTTGAATGAAGTCTTTTGTACAAACAATTCTGAATACACATTTACCTTGGATAATGGTGTTTTAAATTATAACAATTAGTATTACAGGTTTATATACAGGAGTTATATCAAACGCTAAACTGAAAAGTTCAGGTTAAAAAACTAGCAGTTTTGGTGTTTAGCTGTAGCATGACAGTATTAATTGGATGAATTTTTCTCGTTATCAGATTCCTTCAAGACTTGCTTAAGTTCTCTAAATACAAATACTAATTCTTGACATTTTGTCATATTGTTGTACATTGATCATGTTGATTAAATAATAAAATATGCTTAGTTACTTACATTCTAACATTAACAAAACAAATTGGGCTAAAACTATTTTGAAAGACGCCCGTCTGACGAAATAACTGATTTGTCCACACTTTTATATACAAAATAATAGGTTTTTTTCTTTTGTTTTTAATTTTTTGTTGTTGTTTTTTTTTTTTTGCACTTTGATAAGAATTTTGTTTGCAGACATGATCATGTCTTGTAATATAATAGAAAGTATAAGAAGTCTAATAAAGGTGATGTGACAGGCTTTCAATGTCAAAACGACTATTATGGTTGAATCTATATCACAATAGTATTTTTCAACACACTTGGTTCAACACCAAATACGAATCTTGAAGGAAATCATTCATGAAATAATATATCTGTCACTGTGACATTTATTGATAATTAGTGATAATTGCAAAAACTATGAAAATGAAAATGTAGATTAGCTTTGTAAGTCGTATCGATTTTAAAGTTTTAAAAACTTTATTTTTGCACATCTCGTATTTGTTGTATAAAGTGCTATTTTACCATTAAAAAATCTGAAGCACATGCTCACCTGTCGATTTCAAAATTATACCATACACAAAGTTATTGTAGTATTTTAGAGCACATGCTTGATTATATGATGACTGGACAATACTTAGTTATCGATTGATTTAGGTGTGACATAATTTACATCTGGTAAAAGTTACAGGGTTGCAACATTAATCATAGGCGCTGACAGGGATATGGTCAAAATGCAGTTTTCTGACCTTTTTAAAAATTTTAAGGGAATTATTGTTAATCTAAATCAGTGACAATAAACTAAGGTATTCTCGTATTGTAAATATAGATAAGCAAGAATGTAGATTAATTTTTCTTTTCAAACAAATGTTTTTAAACCAGATCTCTAAATTAAATCGAAAAAAATTTAATTTTTTCATTGTGAAAGCATAAAAGGATATTTAAAATCGAAATTGAATTTACCAATGTGGGGCACGCTATGTAGTGGACAGAACACAATATACAGCAGAAAACCATCGTGGAGTATTGTGGTGAATTTTCTGAATGAATGGTATATATTGGGCAATATAAAAAAACATCTTGTCACACATGTACAGTACATAAAATGTTTTGCTCCCTGCACAATTTATGCATTAGATGAGGCACAAGGGACCTTCTACTAATGAGCCTACCTGGTGGATTCTTTCTTTGTGTGGAATGTTTAATTTTAATTCTCATAAATATATTCATGTTAAAGTTATATATGTTTACCAAAGGTTGTTTTTTTCACAATTAAATGTTGAAAGGCACAAATATAAATACATCTGATACCAACAATAATATACTGTACTAATACTATACTTATTAAGATTGTGAAAAGTTAACCTAATAAAATATATTTATGTACAATGTCTGACTCATGCAGTGTATTTAAAGTCTATGTATTAAAATAGATCTAACAATCAGACAATTGAAAGTTAAAACAAGTGCATGGCTCCTGTAGTTTTTAATTTGTTGTTTGTTCCATTTAAATGCTGCCAAGGTATGGTTGAGATGGGATGAACTACATTGTTGTCAGGGTTAATAGTTAGATTTGTACAATTAAATGCTGTAAACAAATCGTCTTAACTCTTTATTGATCTCTTAATAGGAATGCTAAAGATATATACTGCAGCAGTTACACTGATGTTCAAATTTTATCGTTTACACCTTTTCGTTCAGTATAACATTAATGTAAGCTGTTTACAAACTAGTGCATGTAAATTTGTTTGAAATAGTTTTCAAAGGAAGTTTCCATTATCATTACTAGTTTTTGTTCAAAATACTTATTTTTATATTCTAACCACATTGGTCTGGTCTTCTTTTAAGTGTATAGCTGCTACATGTATTGGAAAAAAAATACACATTTGTACTAGTACTTGCTAGTATACATGTAAAATATTGGAAGATTAAATCAGGTTTATATTTAGTCTATGAAAGGACGAATAGGCAGTTTATTTAAAAATCTTACAAATTTGTGACATTGAAAACATTTTTTAAGGTTCAATTCTTTTAGCATGTTTAGTATTCTTCATTTATATGAGGGATTTTTCTGTGTAAAGATAACAATACTGACAGATCAGCCCTATTGTTAAGGGTAGGTTTACAATATTTGTTATTTAATATCAGTGGAACTTTTCAACAAATTTCTAAAATTTTAATTTTAAAAATTTTGTAGATGCAGATATGAAAAAGATTGGAGATGGATCAGGTGATCACAGTATGAATAATACAGAATCTCACATCAGTGCTAGTATTTCTGACAATAATGTTATTACTGACAGTACAGTTATTACTGACAGTACAATTATTACTGATAGTATCACTGATACCTCTGTGATTACTGACAGTACTATAATTGTAGATGGACCAGAAAAATCAGACGATGAAGGTAAACATTGATACAGCAAAAGCTTAATTGAATATTCCTCTTAAACATAAATTTAACAAAGCATAATACAATAACAATAACTAACATGCAATTATAACAGAATCTATTGATTGGTATGGTACTTGTATGATTCTAGCACATGTAAACCTGACAGTTCTGCCTAATACGTGTATCTGGTGTGACTTTTTACCCAAACTTACTCAAATATACCAAAACTTACCCAAATTATACCCCAAAACACATTAATATAACACTATTTGACAGTATTATTTAGTTTAACCGTTTTATATACTCTATTTTTGACTGTTATTACGTGCAGTTACCATGACAATTTCTTGTGTTAAAGTAGATCTTCTGAAGCTCCTCATGATCATGTAAAAATGCATTACCCAAACTGTACCCAAATTCACTCGTTAAAATAGCATTTTTAGTATTTTAATAAACAAAATAGTAAACTACTAAAATTCCCTTAAATAATGAATATTTATTTATTAGACATTATAATTTTTAAAACAAAATAACCCCAAAAGAATTAGAAATTGAACGTATAATTCATTGTATGTCATATAATACAAAGGGTTAATATAAAATGTTTCCAAAATGTTTTTCTCTGTAGGAATATTTTATGTGATAGCATATATATGTACGCAGACTTTTGTTGTAACATTTTCCAACATAAATAGAGTACATACATGTACAACTCATAAACAGGTTACAACCGACAAGCATTGTTATTTTACCCACATTTTTACTATCAAATGGGCTTCATACACAAATGTATGTTCATGATAACTTAAATAAAGTTTTTCAACAAAAATTGAGTACTTAAAACGTTTAAACAGGATAAAACTTCCCAAAATGTTATTTTATGTGTGTTTTGATATAGTTTGGGTAAAAAGTCACACCCAGGTGTATCTCTTTTACTTACAAGGAAACTTTCGCAAAAAAAACCCCTGAAAACTATATTGAAAATTATGTTATTTATTAAAAAAAACATTTTTAGTGTTTATGTACATGTATACTTCTATATTGAATTTAAGGTGTTAAAATTTCATATATAGGGCTGCTGTTTTGATGATTTTTACCCTAAGATGTGTACCTTGTGATGCAGGAAGGTATATTATCACATGGTTTTTCCAGTAAAAAAAATTCAAGTACATGTAGCCCATATTTGTATTGTTTTCTACCATCACCCATATACTTAACAAAGAAAAGTGCTCATGACTTATGACCATATAGCAATACTAGATTACAAAGTATGCCTTTGAGTTTTCATCAATATTGATAGATTATTTACGTTTTTTGAAACGAGATGCGTTTTCTCGTCCATATCGAGAAAATGCATCGAGTTTCATAAAACGTAAATAATCTGTTTATCGCTGTTTTGTAACATTGTGACGTCACAGTGTTTACTTAACTACGTCTTGACAGTGAGCTGAGATGGGCCTATCTCACGCTAGTAGAGTGAGATGGAATAATATCGCACACAAAGATCAAAGGAAAATACTGCAAAATAGCGATAATAGTTTTTATTAAAACAAGGAACATGTTACCATCCTCTCAAGTCGGGGTTTCTGTGTCCTCATGTTGCTACAAAACTTTCAACTGTTTTCAATGATTTTGTCAGGTAACTATGATTATAGTGATGATTTTGAGGATGATGATGATAATGACGACAGTGAGGAAGGTGATGAAACAGACATAGAGGATAATTTGGAGCCTCAGTTTACAGTCAGAAGACAATCATCTCACTCAGATCTTCCCAATACTGTCACAGTGTTAGATACTGGATGGGGGAGCAAGGTTTATTTGATAGGAACAGCTCATTTTAGTGTAGAAAGCCAACAAGATGTATCTAAGGTTAACATACTGTTTGCATTGTTTTTCTAGTATCAAATAATTCATTTCATTTAAAAAAAACCATATTATTGTTTGTTTTATAACTGTAATTTAGCATAATAAAAGAACTTAAAATACTTAATAATAGTTATAATCATGAATGTACAGTAAGGGGATGACAAAATACACCTTAGGATTATAGAGATTTATTTCTTTTTACCATATTGAAAATTTATATAACTAGTAAAAGAACCAGTTTTTTTCTGGTTGACAAATTGTATTGTGCTTTATTATTTTTCATTTACTGTTAAGAAACAATAATCACATATATTACTTAAGAAAGTACATAAATATTATCAGAGAACAGATATTTGTCTTTTAACATACTTAATCCAAAGAGATAAACTTAAGGAATGGACATTGGTCATTACTAGTATAACAGTTTTGTAACACTTTTGACCCAAGTCGGTAATGTTATTGTTCCTACACTTGGTAAATCCACATTTTGTATGACATGTCTGGGTTTTGTTAGTGTTTTTCTAATGCTTTATGCCAGCTATTTTACATCAATACAACTACAAATCACATAAAACTTAGCAGTGGGAAAGGAATTCTGAGTACATAGTTCACTTTTGGTGGGAAAACCAGCATTTCTTGTCAGTAAAATTGAGCTATTAGCATGCCTTAGTCAGAATCAGATGTACAAAAATCTCCACTATCTGTACTACAAACAGTAATATGTACATGTACACAATATATATTAGGACTTTATGGAAAAGTTACGGCAATAAAAATATGAAACAGATGGGACATATACTGTAAAACATTTTTTCTACATGATACAGCTATGAATCATCTGAAATATGATGCTTGTCCATTGCTTTAGTTAATACATGTACCACTATTATTAGAACAATATGTTTTTGTGAGGAATTTACTAATGACATAACATTTGAAACAGAAAATAGGAATAATTAATTTTTGATTCCTCCTTTTAAGGTGATACAAATGGTACAACCAAATGTAGTTATGGTAGAATTGTGTAACAGTAGGGTCAATATATTACATTTAGATGAAGAAACATTACTGGAAGAAGCCAAGAACATCAACTTAGAGAAAATAAGGATTTCAATAAAGCAGGTAATTGAAGACAGATATATCACTTATAAATAGTTCTTCTGTGAAATGCATATCAGAAATAGATTTAACAATAAGTGTAGTGTACAATCCATCCTAAGAAATCCATTGTGACATCAGCACTTAAGATGTATTTTACACTTACGACTTTTTGTGAAAAGCACTGTTGGACATACTTTCAAAGGACTTTCGGTTTGCATTTAAATGTTTAATTTTTGTAATAGATGAAGCTAACTACTTTCAAAAACAACATATAATAACTAGTTGCAAAAAGAAAAATCTATGCATGGTTTGAATGAACAGTACAATAATTTAAAAAAAATTATAAGGATAAAGAATGATTTTTAAGGAATTTATGGATGAATAAACAAATGAACAAGACCAATTCACTCAACAAACACATAAAAAAGTATATCTGACATTTATTTATTTGTGAGTAAACTGGTCTTGTTTAAACATCAATAAATGAAATTTTATGACAATTGCTATTTGCATGTACTGCTTGCTTCAGGATTTATTGAACTTTGTCTTAATAGCATTAGAATTTGACAAAAATCTGCTGACCGTCTGACACTGCTGATTGTACATAGGGATTACAGCTAAAAAACAACTAGTGACAAGTTTGTGTTTTGTATTGGTTATGATGTCATTTAAACAATCCAATGCATTAAAGTAGATTATTTAATTCAAAGTTAACATTTCACAAACACCATTCCCCAGAAGTGAACATTCCTTCCATCCATTTTAGATATTTTTTACTCATAAAATGGTGGTCCACTTAATGCAGCTGAAAGATTGTAACTAAGTTCTAGCATTACTGTACACAAAATGGAATATTGATAGAACATGAAAAGTCCAGCCAAAGCATAATTATCAAATTGATTTAAAATTTATGTAATGGGATATCTTAAAACTGGTTGTTATACAGTTCACATGATGATGATAGTGCTTCTCAAGTTATTAGGAACTTTGGTCTATTTTAGAGTGGTTTAGTGCAAGGGATAATGCATTTACTACTACTCAGTATGTCAGCTCATTTAACTAAAGAATTAGGCATGGCACCTGGTGGAGAGTTCAGAAGAGCTTATAATGAAGTAAGAATATTAGTTATAAATAGTTGTGCTAATGTTGAATGCTTATTGTGTCTGCATTTATATTGAATTGGTACTGTGATTTTTCCAACATCTGACACTTTATTGAAATGTATGGGTGATACATAAATCATTGTGTTACAGAGATTGTTTGTAATAAAATATAGAAATATAGGATCTTGCATTGGTACGAGTGGATTATCTGATTTCTCCAATCGAGATAGTTCAATTATGGAATTTTAAGTCCGAGCCTTGGCGAGGACTTAAATTTCCATAATTTAACTATCGAGATTGGAGAAATCCGATAATCCAAGAGTACTAATGTAAGATTCTGTTTCTCTAATTTTAAAAAGTAGTAAATTTGCGAAACGAAGTACAAATTCTCCCAACCCCAATTTTAAGTTCATGACTTGAATACCAGGTAAATGAAAGGTGTTTTGTTTATGACGTCATGAGTTCTTATTATGACGTTATTATTTTTAACCAATCAACTGCTGAGAACAACAAATTCGCTAGTGACGAGAAATAATTTTTTCACACCTGTCAAGCGGTTGAAATATTAAGTCAAAATTAGAGAACATTTTTTCTTTCTTTGTATATGTCTATCATCTTTTCTTAGCCCCCCTCCACCCCTTTATTTGCTTACTTAAGTATTATTTGGTTACAAATTAGTCAATAAAACATGAGCTACACACTGAGATAATTACAATTAATTTGTTCAGTTTGTTTACCAACAAATAAAATTGTCAAATTGTTTTTAGAATTTATAAAAAAAAATTTTTGACTGAGTCATGTTATAACAGATACATGCCCTGGTATCATTGCTGTTGGACTTTTTGTTATGTCGTTCTATAATAAGGTTAAACGAAATAGTTTGGTTTTGGTTTCAAGCTGATAAATTTTTACAGTAAAATTAAAAAACACGAAAATTTGATATGTTGTTCTTCATAAAAAAAAAAAAACTAATTTGCCCTTTAATGTTTAATTGTATTTACCCCCCTGCAAACTTGTCTGTCTGTCCGTCTGTCCAAATCCCTTGTAAGCGCTTCTCCTCCTAAACTGCTTCACAGACTTTTATGAAACTTAACATGAAGAAAGTACATCATATGTAGATGTGCATGAAGAATTTTCGTTGCTGTCGGATGTAATTCAGAGGAGATAATTAGAGTAAGAATTTTTATTAAATATAGTATTCAGTGGGAGCTTGTAAGGGCAACTCCTCCTAAACTGCTTAATGAAATTTAATGAAACTTAGCTTAAAGGAAGTACATTATATGTAGATGTGCGTGAAGGATATTTATTGACCTCTTATATGATTAAGGGGAGATAATTGGACTTGAAAGCGAAACCTGGTCATCGCTTTGTGAGCGTGCTCACAGTCCATACTTGTTTCAACTATAAAGTTGTTACAGTGAATTTACCATGTAAAATTCACTTATGGAGGTTCAATATCTCTTCACTAGATGGCTGTAGTTTCTAAAAGTCATTGCATTATAATAATTTGAAACAGTAAATCATTATCAACATGTTATGCAAAGCAGAATGTTGTATTATACGACTAGATTCTGGCCTAAGTACATTCCTGATGTGATTTATACAAGTATATTCCTGATCTAAGAAAGAAACTAAATCAAGTAACAAGTGGCTCACCTGTTTAAAGATTTCTGCTTTAGACGATGTCTCTATTGAAACTCCTCTGTATCTTCATATCTTACTGTATAAGTGTTTGTTAAATAATTGGAATAAAATATTGAGCATAGACATTAAAAATAGTGTAGGTTGTAACATAAAGCTGTATTTACTACATACTACATTTGTAGGCTAAACAAATACCAGGATGTAGATTGTATCTAGGAGATAGACCAATACAGATAACACTGAAAAGAGCTTTAGCATCATTAAATGTGTGGCAGAAGTTCAAGTTGGCTTGGTGTTTAATTACCTCTAAAGATCCAATCAGGTACATAGCTACTGTAATTAACTACACTATCAAATACTGTACACAGATTTGTGTATATAAAATAAATTTCAAAACAAGGGACATACTTATATAACTAGAATTTTTGAGGGATGTTTTTGTTAGGCTTTCATAGTTATCAAACAATGACATGTCTGATATTTATATAGAAAGTTGTCAAATTTCAGTTTGAATACAATTTTGTCATGCAATTATTTGCTTTGTTTAAGAAAGGTGGATATTTGGTTTTTTTTATTTAAGTACTGGTAACATAAATTGAATGTACAGAAGTCATTGCCTTAATAAGTAAATGCTTAGAAAGTTACAAGAGATGCCCAATTTGGTGTACTTGTTGCAGCCTTGAAAATATGTGTTTAAAGTAGTCATCGACTAATGATTTCCGGCATGTCACTACTGAGGTGATGAGTTATTGCCCCACATTTGTCTGGATGTGATATATTACATCCTAATTGACTTTGAGGTGCCAGGTTTCTGATGAAAGTTGAGGCTTTCTCCAGACTTTGGCTTCCTCCTCCTTCAAAAACAACTTGGTGATATATGTACAAAATTACTGACAATAGTGTAAAACATGACATATTAAATATTTTAGCATCTTAAATAAATCGACTGATGTACTTAGATTTAACATATAATTGTATTGACCCAAGAGACTTTAAAGCATATTTTTATGGGTAAAATATAATTTTCAGGTAATTTGTTGTAAACTGAAGTCTACAAACTTCAACAAATTATACACTGTTTGTTATTAATTTGTATGCAAATGATGTTTTACTTTTAAGTAAAGAAGATGTAGAGAAATGTAAACAGAAGGATTTATTAGAACAAATGTTGAAAGAAATGACAGGGGAATTCCCTGCTCTCTCAGAAGTTTTTGTTGCAGAAAGAGACATATTTTTGACCAATTCATTAAAAAATGCTTCCTTACCAATACGATCTACAGAAGAGCCTTATGGTAAGTATGTCTTTGTTTAAATATATATGTAGTATTATAAAAATATTACTACTACTTTTATTTGTTAGAACATATTTTTGTTTGTAGATGGATCAAACAAATAACATTTATTATATTTTAACATTGACAGGCATAAATGATTGATTTAAGGGTTTCAAATTGAAGTTTTCTTATGACATTTTAGACGTGACAACAGTTGAATTTTTGTGAATAGAAGTGACAAATATATTTTTTAAATTATGATTTAAAAAAAAAGGAAATTTGCAGTTGAACAGTTTAATGAATATCATAGATGTAAACAATATTGCAGTTAAACATGTCTTCATATCAGATTGTGCTAGTATTATAAATATCCATCATGTTAGTCTGTTACAAAATAGATGCAAAAATAAACACTTATATTCTTGCCAGAAAGCAAATTACGTATAAAACATGCATGGCTTAGTTTTAAAATAATGACATTTATTAGACTTGGCACTTTGCCTTTAGTGATAGGGTGAATTCCATGTGCAGGAATGGCTTACATCTACAACAGCAGTTTAGTCTATCTGTTTAATTGTTTTTTGAGGCTACAGTTTTGTCTTTCTGTATTGCTGCTTTGTTAAAAATGTCTTTGATCTTTCTGCTTTCTTATTCGTATTGATTGTATCTGCAAACATATTGAATTTGAAGCTTTAATAGCTATATTTCTAAATGGTGATTTTTCTGAGAATTGTCTCCCTTAGATAAAGATTATGACAAAATATTAGCTTTAGGACTCTTTGTCTCTTATAATTGGAGAACATAGAAAAATAGTCATTGAAAAATTTCCAAATACAAACCAGCGTTTACAAATTATGCACGTTAAACCTAAAGTATGCACAACATGTAAAACTTAATAAACCTGCACTAAAATATTGTATGTAAATAATTGTTACACATGTTTCTTTACAGCTTTACAGCCAACAACAGTTGTAGGTGTTGTGGGTATTGGTCATGTACCTGGTATATTAAAGAATTGGCCAAAAGAGAAACATGATCTTAGAGAAATAACTAGGTAAGGATTTTGTTTGAGATACTTGATGTTGAAATGGAAATTCTGTTTAGGTAACAGCTAAGAAGTTTGATGACCTTTGAAACTGAATGCTGTATAGTGTATAGTTTTCATACTAAAACATTACAAAATTTATCAAAAATTTTATAGAAAGTATATAATTTATAATGTATTATTATTAGCTCACCTGACCCAAAGGGTCATGTGAGCTATTGCCATCACTTGGCGTCCGTCGTTGTCGTTAACTTTTCTTCAAAAATCTTCTCCTCCAAAACCACTGACGGGATTGCTTTGAAACTTTGCATACATCATCAGTAAAATGCCCTCTACCAAGTTTGCCCAAATCATGGCCGCAGACCAACCAACATGGCCGCCATGGCTAAAAATAGAACAGAGTGGTCAAAATACAGTTTTTTACTTATAGTTAAAAAAGTATAACAGATACAGGAAAACCGAAGAGACTTTCCTTCTTCAGCATCTAAAGCTCTACAAAACACTCCATTGGGTCAAAGTTGTATGATGACTCCTTGTAGGAGTTATTGCCCTTTAATTGTCAAAATTGATGATTTTTGCCATTTTTGCCTCAAAATCTTGAAAATTATTAGAACTAGAGAAAAAGTTAGCATTGCTTAATTGTTCTGCTCAATTAGGGCTACATAAATGACTTAGGGTCAAGATTGTCTGATTAACCGTTTAAGAGTTATTCCCCTTGAACTGTTTTTTTTAATTGGTTTTAATTGATTTTTTAAAATCTTCTCCACTGAAACAACTGAAAGTACTGCTTTGAAACTTTGTACACATCATCTGTCAAATGTCCTCAACCAAGTTTGCACCAACCATGGCTGCAGATTAACCAACATGGCCACCATGGCTAAAAAAAGGATGGGGGGGGGGGCGGTAAAATACAGTTTTGGCTTATATTTAAAAAAGTGTAAAAGATACAGGAAAACAGAAGAGACAAGCCTTCATCTGCATCAAAAGCTCTAGGAAACACTCCATTGGGTTGAAGTTGTATGATGACTCCTTATAGGAGTTATTGCCCTTTAATTGTCGAAATTGATTATTTTTGACATTTTTGCCTCAAAATCTTGAAAATTATTAGAACTAGAGAAAAAGTTAGCTTTGCTTAATTGTTCTGCTCTATGAGGGCTACAAAAATGACTTTAGGGTCAAGATTGTCTGATGAACCGTTTAGGAATTATTCACCTTGAACATTTTTTTAATCAATTTTACTTGATTTTAAAAATTCTTCTCCTCTTAAACCAATGAAAGGACTGCTTTGAAACATTGCACACATCATCTTTAGGATGTCCTCTACCAAAATTGTGCAAATCATGACACCTGACTACCTACATAGCTACGTTGGATTAAAATAGAAAAAATGAAAAAAGGGGGGGGGGGGGTCGAGAGAGTTTTCGACTGATAGTTAAAAAAGTATAACAGGTACAGCGAATTTGAAGTGAACCTCCCTTCTCCCTCTAACCATCAAAAGATCCTCCTTATAGGAGTTATTTCCCTTAAAAGGTCAAAATTAATGATTTTGCAGAAGTGTTGGGCAATTCCTTATAGCAAAGAAAAGCTGTATAAAAAAGGGTTGTTTGGTTTCAGGTTCAGGTGAGCGATACAGGCTCCTGGGAGCCTCTAGTTATTAGTATGTATAATCAGGCTTTGCTTGATTGATTGTTGTGTTATGTCTAGCAAGCAATAATTCAGCTATATTCAGGATGTGGCTTGACTTGAAGGTTAACAGAAGGGCAATAAGAAACCTTTTGAGGACTAACTATACGAACATCAAATGTGAATTTATATTATTAGCTTGAGGTCAGTAGATGGGCCATTCATTACAGTTTTTGTCTACCCCAGTGGAAAAATAGAAGCATATCAACTTAGGGTCATCTGTAATTGTCAACATTTTTCACAAGTTTGCAAAGAGCACTCTTCTTGAAAACCCCCTCCCTCCCTCCAAAAGAGTACGTCAACATTTTTTGCAAGTCTGCACATCCACATTACGGAAGTTAAAGAACGTACCGAAAAAAGGTTGAAATTGAAACCCCCTCCCCCCTATAGTGCTCTTTGCAAACTCGTGAAAAATGTTGACAATTATGGATGACCCCTTATATCATGAATAATTTATTTGTAAAAACAAAACCTTTTTGTCTTGATCTTGGTTGACTCGATAATTCGGTTATGGATTACTTCCAAAGATTTGGGGAAATCTGATCTCTCTATATCACACTTAACTTGATACATGTACATCTTTTTATTATGTAAACTACTTATTAATGGCATTTTTACTTCTTTATGTAGAAGTTATCTCCAGATATTATTATAATGATGACTGTTAAAAACAAACAGTTCAGTTCTTGATTTACTAGTATATGTGACAATGTTCAGTTAAAGACATTGTATAATTTTTGGATAGGTTTTCAAAAGGTTTTATCTAACACTGTGGGTGTTATATTTTGATGCTGTTTGCATAGAGCTTTAAATACTCACTATTTCCATTGTATAGTTGGTAGAATGTTCATCAGGAGCACTGGAATTGATGGTAGGGCAGATCAGTCATTAAAATTGGTACTTGCTGCTTTTTTCTCAGAATACTGTTTTAAGAATGCAGAGCAATGTATGGTCCAATCCTAGTCCGAATATGTTTGACTGTTTTAAGGTTTTACTTACAAATAGTACAGCACAAAGCAGACTTGTGAAAACTGCTCAACACAAATTTATGTGGTTGTCATGTTACTTTGGAAAAAACGTTCATACACTCAGTTATCATTTATCTCCATCAATTGCTTGTAGTATGTTATCTTTAGTGTACCACAGTGTTTAGAAGTGATATTTGTATGGAACTTATATGCAAGGTGTTTTTTTTCTTCAGTATTCTACAGGCTATGATAGACTTGTTACTTTTATCTACCACATTGATCTGTTGTTTATTACTCCACTTTACTTCACTGAGATCAATGGTTAAACTAACATTTTACTTTATAATGATCCAATGCAGCATAGGGATCTGTTGCTATAACATTTATTTTATTTTGTTTATTGTGGTTCATAGATCAGTTCCTATATAAATATTTTACTTTATATTTCAGCGTGCCACAGGGATCAATAGTAGGGAAGATGTTTGTATGGAGCTTTCGGCTATCACTAATAGGAATATTATCTTTTGGGTGCTATAAAGTCTATAAATGGACATTTCCATTTATTTTCAAGACTTTGTAGAACATACAGTGTAGATACATGCTGACCTTACTTTGTTATGTTATTGTTAATAATTTTATGGATGTGTACTGAAAATTCTTATATTTGAATAAAGAAGTGTGTAAAATAATTTTGTGAGAGAAAGTCACCAAAGTAAATTATACAATAAAAATTCACTATGAATTAAAAAATTGTTATACTTATTTACAGCATGAAAGTTTAATTGCTTTCTGCCAGTCAAGGTGTTCGATTGCTATCATCTTGAATCATAATGGAGACAATTTAACACTCAGTGTTTGCAAAAAATTCAAACACATTTGTTCAATAATGACATGCTTACAATGGATTTAGGATCAGACATGCATAGTAAAAAATGTCTTTGCGACATGTCACGATACAAAATTTATAATAGGAAAAGAAAACTTGTCGGGATAAAAAAGAATTATAAACAGACGAATAACAGGAAGGCTTTCCACTCGGACAGGTGGAAAGCCTTAATTATTAAATTGGACAACACACAATGAAAACACATAAGATGAAAGCTTTGCACTAATATCTTATTATTTTATGAAACAGTTCTGTCAAATGACAAAAAACAATTCTGGGAAAGGATTTAGATTTATATGTGTGGTCTTTATTGGATCTTTTTAAATATTGTTGACTTGCTTTGATATGTTCCTGATTTATTGCAACTATTTTTAACTTTTCACTGGATTCTCATTTATTTTTTGTACAAATATATTTTTATTTTTTTAAGCATATACCTTGTCATTTACAGCACTTACAAAACCATCAAAAATAGGCTGACAGTTAATTTATACATTAGGGGATCTACATCTATTCTATTAAAACTTTCTTAAAACAAAGGTATCATATAATTCTAAATTTGACAAATATTATCCGCGCATAGTATTTGCAATATATTGACTTCCAAATCTCTGTGTATATGGTCCAAGTAACTGAAAAAAACTTCAAAACAAAAAATGTCATACAATTATAGGTACAACCAATATACGTATTATCATACATCTAGTAACTACAAAGTCTCTGTGTGGTCCATTTACATTTTTTAAAATAGACTAAATGTAATCGGGGCTTATCAGAATTTATGTAAAGAAATCCCTTTGAATTGATAAATACAATCGTTAATGTCAAACATAGGCACGTAGAAGATCTACGTTTTGTCTTGTATCATTTACATATTCGTTGATGAGGTTTTAATCGTATATTTCCCCTTTTCTATTTCTAATTTGTGAGCGCTTATGCGAAACTTGGTATATAAGGCTCTTTGTTCTTCACTTAAAATTGTTAAATATTTCTCCAGTGTGAAATTATTTTTAATTTTACTGTAATTTCTTTATTTGTTACCATAGTTTTTATCTTCTCTTTTATTATTTAGTTCCGATCTCCAACAATTAGAATATTTGAACAACTGTAGTATAATTCTCATCTGCAGCTCCTAAACGATCGACACCGTCACATTTAATTAACTGACAAGAACCGAGAAGTGATACACGTGTGTCGTTAGCATCATGTTGGTAGGGCAAATGGGCTTTTCTTTTGACGAGATATTTATTAAGGTCTTTCCCTTCCACAGAAGGAAAGACCTTACTGTATTTCGTCTGATTATTTTTTTTCTGCCACAGATGTCAAAAAAGTGTCTTGACGTATCGCTTTGAAACTTGGCACACTTAACCGACACTACCTGAGCTCAACCTGAGTCACCCTGCGACACCAATCTATTTTTAGAAACGGAGTTATCTCCCCAAACACTGTTTACCCTTGTGTTCAGATAAACTCAGAAACCATGACAGATATCAAAAATCTTAAGTGAGGAAAATGTTGTCTGACTTATGGCCATCATTTGTCATGCAAAAATACATTCTTCGATCTACTTCCTGTTTACGCGATTTTGACGCGAAGTTTGTCAAACACGTCAAAGTTGTCGGATTTACACAAAACTTGGTTTCCAAGTAGATATGAGGGTCCTAATTACATGTATCGGATCAAATTTTTTTTTCGATCCACCATTTTCAAAATGGCCGCCATTGAAATTTTGTGTTTTCAATATAACTCAAAAACCAAAAAAAAATTGAAGCAGACAATATATCAGAAAAATGTTCCTCTCATTGAGATCTACATTTGATATATAGGTTTGAAAACTGTTCGACAAACCGTTTTAGAAGTTATGGATCTTGACAGGTTTCGGCTAAATTTTGTTTTCGAAATAACTCAAAAACCATAAAAAATTAAAGCAGACAATATATCAGAAAAATGTTCCTCTCATTGAGATCTACATTTGATATACAGGTTCAAAAATTGTGAGACAAACCGTTTTAGAGGTTAAGGCCCTTGACAGGTTTCGGCTAAATTTTGTTTTCGAAATAACTCGAAAACCATAAAAAATTGAAGCAGATAATATATTAGAAAAATTTTCCTCTCATTGAGATCTACATTTGATATATAGGTTCAAAAACTGTGCGACAAACCGTTTTAGAGGTTATGGCCCTTGACAGGTTTCGGCTAAATTTTGTTTTCGAAATAACTCAAAAAACAAAAAAATTGAAGCAGACAATATATCAGAAAAATGTTCCTCTCGTTGAGATCTACATTTGATATTAATGTCGAAAACTGTGCGACAAACTGTTTTCGAGGTTATGGCCCTTGACAGGTTTCGGTTAAATTTTGTTTTCAATATAACTTAAAAACCATAAAAAAATTGAATCAGACAATATATCAGAAAAATGTTCCTCTCGTTGAGATCTACATTCGATATACATGTATAGTGTTGAAACTATCCGACACACAGTTTTCGAGGTTGTAACCCTTGACAGGTTTCGGCTAAATTTTGTTTTCAATATAACTCGAAAACCATAAAAATTTGAAGCAGACAATATACCAGAAAAATGTTCCTCTCATTGAGATCTACATTTGATCTAAATTATTGAAAACTGTGCGACAAATCGTTTTCAAGTTATGGCCTTTGACATTTTTCGGCTAATCAGTTTATGGCTTATAACTTTTAAACCGTCAGAGATGATATAGTGAACATAAGTTTTTGTGACCGTCTCAACAAGCCCTTCGATTTAAGACCAGAGTCCAATGGTTACGGGCAGGAATTTTCAAAATTAGCAACCATATACCTAGACATAACAATAAGAAAATGCCGGGAAAGACCTCACATTTGTTCTTTGAACAAATGACTTTTCATTGTAGATATATTAAGGTTTTCAACACGTATTTCAAATTTTTATTGTAAATATTGTAAATGTATTTAAAACCATTGTACTCGAGAATGTGATTCTGTCATTAAATCAACTTTTCCACGTGTGCAGCTATTTAAAAAGTCCCAGTTTCCTTGTTCTAAACAAATATTCCCCTCTCACATTCAAGAACATAAGCAACTTGCTCTGAGCTGTATGGAAAATCTAGCACTATTCTCGCATTGTACAACGTATACAAATCAACGTAGGTTTTCATTGGTAGAACGCACTAAATCCCAAAACCTTAAGTTAAAGAAAAAAGGGTAAGCGATAAAATACTATGAAATCATTTATATACAAAATAAACATAAATTCGACATTTAACATGGAATTGTATATGCATCTAACACTAATCCCAGTTTCCTTGTGCTAAACAAACATTCCCTTCAAACGTTCAAGAACATCAGCAACATGCTGTGAAACGGTTTGCAAAATCTAAAATTTTCCTGTTTGGACGAAATACTATTCCAGCTTACCAAGGGTGCAATATGTTCTGTAAGTGCAGGCTAACTCAATCTTTTGCACTAAAAACAACCTTTATAGAAATTTATAACGCAAAGGAATACATTTAACTATTGTAATAACAAATATACAGTGTATGCTATTATATTTTTTTGGTATTATGGCAAATTTGACATAACATAAGCGATGAACAGAGAATGTCGTGGTAAGAAAACTAGCATGATCCATTGATGAGCTTAAAGAGATAGGTATAGATAAGCTTCATAAATACATTCATCATCTTCTAAAACAGTTAACACAACAATGGACATATAACTTGAAAAGTAGTATTAGTAAATTAAACAGATGAAGGTAATAACAAAAAACCGAAGACAGTTGAAACGGTAAAAAAAGACAATCTACAAATCAAAGTCCGAGAAACCGGCAACTCCAGAATCAACCAAACATATAGAACTCCAGCAATGGTCACTGACTTGGTAAAAGCATTTCAAAAGAAATGTTTTGTTAAAAATGGTTTATGGCAACCTCCCGCTTCCATTACTGTAGTAAGAGAGTTGGTTAGTTGATAAAAAGTTGATAGGTATAACATACCACTAGTCACTAATAGGTGTATCCAACAATCATCGTAGCACATTCACTACACTGAATTCAAAATTTGGGAAAACTATCTGCAACCCAATTTTCAAATAGAATAAATATTAATTGTTTATCTAACATGTATAACAACAAAAACATGACAAACAATTTGAGTATAGGCATCGACTGAAAACATGTCCGTTGAAAACAACGTGCATCAGGATGCGCAGAACGATTGCCCTTTTATAAAGAAGCCCAAAGGCTTTCTATGGTTTCATGTGAATAACCGTCACTCGTGTGCTGCACGCTTTTAAAAGTAAAATCAATATACTCTGGGTACCTGTGCGTATATAAACTCACCAGGCTACCCTTCTCGTGTTTGTCCAAAGATTTATTTATTGCAAAATGTTTGAATGGGAGTGGCTTCTCATGGAGGGTAGATTGAACCCTTGGAAACCTCCAGCTTCTTCATAAAAAGGCCTTTATTCTGTACATCAGTCAGATGCTGGGATGATGTTCACATTTTATTACGTAATGACACTACGGCTTCCTTTTGTTTAAAGTAAATTTTCAAAGATTGCAACAAATGACACGACAAACAACGCAGTTGGAAGTACCCAATGAAGTAACTTCATGGAATAAAAGATCATGTAACAAACAATTAAAATAATGCACCAAAAACTCTCTCTAGAAAAAAAGTGTTTTTCAAACACCTGAACAGACCGAACAGAAAATGAACGATTATATATTCAACATTTAATACTTGTGTAAGTGCCGTATATACTGATTAGAGTTTTTTTACACTAACTTAGATCTATGTCATTCTGTCATATCAATGTACAAAGGAAATGAAATAAATTCGTTTAAATCTTAAATAGATACTAGTATATAAAATAGTATACTATACAACATTTTATTATACTTGTGCATAATTAACAAATTATTTCTAAAGTCTCATGAATTCATTAAAAAGCTTTGTTCATATACACATTCTTTAAGAAACACTGTCCATATACACATTCTTTAAGAAGCACTGTCCATATACACGAAATTAAAAGTGTCCATCAACAAGTCCATAAATGAGAAAATCGCAAACTGTCCTTTTATTTAGTACAGCAGAGGCAAATCAACCATTCGATGATCCCTCAGACCTAGGAACAACATCAGATATAATGTTTTGTTGTAAAACCCGACATATTTAATGTATAGTTTTCATCCATCCCGAAATAATACACGTTGTAACATTTCTAAATGAAAAAAAATTATGCCAACAAATATCAAGACTTTCCTTTGTCTTCATTTTAATGTATTTGTATAGTGTAAACAACAAAAATAATGTTGTAAGCTTTATCAAAGGGGCTTTTAAAAAAGGCTTACAAGTTGTTTTAAAACTGCTTAATCTCAAAATGTATACCAAAAATGTCAGCCTTCATTTCAACCGATAGAGTCTGTGCCCTTTGTGCAGCTGATAAAGCTGACAGTGTAGTAAGTTTTAAAGTTAAGATAAATTTTCAAGTGAATACAACGATTTTAGAAACGCAAGTATAACATTCAAATCCCACATTTCTGTGTATTTTGACACAGGAAGTTTTGTTTTGTTTTGTTAAAAAAAACTAAAATATAATTACACAATTATCATCTTTTGTTATTTTTTTTACAGCTGAATATGACTCAATTTCACATGGTATTGGAACTTAGTTTAACAAATGTGGCTTAAAATAAGTAAACAAAAATTATTTTCATGAATGAAGTTTTTCAACGCTGAGACTTCATACGCAAAATCCATTCAAGTATGTGTTGAATGGACTTTCCGGAAAACTAGATAACTGTAGTAAAATAGACTTTCCTAGTAATTTTTACCGTAAATAGGGAAATACAAATCAATATTCAGTAGCCGGTTATGCTATATTGACAGAACCCTCTTGTTCTGACTGGTATTAACTAGTGTAATCAAACCCGTTATCGCACAAATCTGCGGTTATTAAGTCTTTTAGAAAGCAGGAAAAGCTGGGATAGTTATTCAATTATTAACAATCAACGGTTTGAAATCACTGGTATTGTGAATTGTCCGCACCGTTTCTCTTAGATGCAATATCCAATCAATATGAAACTTTAGGAACATGTTAATAGTGACCTAAAATTTTCCAATCCATTTTTTAAAGTTTCAAAATGGCTGCCGTTTCCATGGAAACGGGGGTCATTAAATAGGACATTGCATTATCTTGGTAAAAATGGTTATTTGGGGGTTTTCAACATGCTGAAAATTTTCGTGGCAAAAATGGTTCGTTTGGGAGACATTTTGTGTTTGCATTCCAACACAGTTATTACTAGTTATTTTTCTTTTTCTATAAATTTTTTCACTAAATCTTGTCAGCACAGTTTCGTTTCTCTGCGATGCAATCAAACTTTAGGAACATGTTAATGATGACCTTCAAGTTTTGCAATCCACTTTTGAAATTATATAGGACATTATATGGTAAAAATTTGTATTTTGAGGTTTTTCAACATACTCAAGATTTGTTCCTTAATATGTGTCATCAAAAGCTTTGTTATGTCTCCAACAAACATAATATAATTTGTATTGTATTACAATGTACGCTGCTCTATCAATATATTTTTGTAACATACTGTATACTGGAGAAGACTTCATAAGTTTGATTAACTTGTGTCTTATCCAATTTGCATGTTTGAGCAAATAAAATATGTTTAAACTAAACTCAAGGTTATAGTGGCAATGGGGGTTCGTTAGAAAAACATTTTGTGTTGGCATCTCAAAACAATAATACTAGTTAATATATATTTTTGTATTTACCAAACTTGTATAAATCCCAGATTCAAAGATACAAACGTATACACAATAAAAAATAAAAAAAATAAATATCAGTTTTTATTGCCACACAATTTACTTGATAACACATTAATTTAAGTTGTCATCATATAAAATAATCTTAAATTTGTATTTTTTTTATTTAGTGCAGCAATACTTTTGCCTAAATATATATTTTGTAAAACAGATAACATGACACTTCATGTTTAATTCGACACAATTTTAATTAATTATTTATGTAAGCACATCCATAAAACTAGACAAATCAAAATCGCCGTTGACACGTATAGGTCTTTTGGACTTTACGAAGTATCGACAGATATTTATTCAGATTTTGTTAAAGACAAAATCTAATGGTTTTCACCTAAAGACAGTAAACATGAAAACATTGGGTGTAGACATCTAATAAAAAGGTGGTCGAGTGGTTTAGTTAGTAAATCATCTACTTTTGGTCACTAGCATGTGACACTGATTGTGTGAGTTCGACTAGCACTGCGGGTATGATGTGCTCCACTCTAATCCTCTTGACAATTGATTGCTAGTATTCAAACCGAAGGTCGAAGGTTTTCAAATGTACTTCTGATTCATCTCCCAAGAAAACCTTGACGTCACGATATCTTTAAAATATACAATATATGTTTATAAGAACACAAAAGTTCTAAATACACTATAATGATTTAAATAGGTTTTTAATCACAAGGAAAAAATGGCCTTAGTCGAATCTGGTATGTCGTTTTTCAATTTTGATAATAAGCTATTCAAGGTCTTAAGTATTTAGATTTTAATAAGTCTTTATTGCAAGAAACGCATCTAGCCAAGTAAATTTTATAATTTTGATATCTTTAATGACATTTTACATTTTAAATGTCAATAAACAAAAGTTTTTTAGCTAAAAAATTGTATGTCCCCTTTATTCAAATATTTTAAAAAAAATAATTGTTATTTAAAACACGGGATACTTCCATTTTGCAAGCAGGGAATAACTTTTATGAGATTTTTATTTTTAAAAAGTAAGGTGTTTCAAGGTAAGACTCCGTGGACTTTTACAAAAAATTGGACAAAATCTCTATCTACCTTTTGAATTTGTGGTCGATAACACTTTCTTAAAGTAATGATTTCTGTATATCGATATTATTAAATACATTGTCAAATTTGTATATTCCTGTTGACATAAGATTGTGTAAAGGTGGTTGTTATCTTTGTTCAAAACCGTTAATAAAGCCAATAACAAAATACCAAACACAGAGAAAACTGTCAAAAAGTAAAAAAGACAATCCCAAAATCAAAGTCCGAGAAACCAGCAAACTCCTAAACCAACAACAAAAATATAGTAACAGCAGCAATGGTCCTGACTTGGTGCAGACATATAAAAAGAAATGGTGGTTTAAAACAGGTTTTATGGCAAGCCAAACATTCCGCTACCATTATTATAGCATTAAAGTTAATATTCGAGGTAAAAAAATGATGTCGATGAAGCTGTTTCTGTGATTTCTTTAATTTCCATTTCTGAAGGATATATTCACGGAAGCCATTCAGCAATTTGATGGGACATCATCAGTATATCTATGTGTGAATATTAATGGACCTAGCTTCTGCTATCGTCATGTCTTTAATAAGACATTGACGAAATTCAGTTTCATAAGAATACAGGAACAAATCAACAAGGAGTGGCGCACAGTTTGGACCCATTGGAATCCTGATTGCAAGCTGGAAAAAACCCTGATTGCAAGCTGGAAAAAACACATCCTCCAAATGTTTCAAATATGGTGTTGATCAGAAAATAGCATTTTATAAACCTGTTCTTCGCTGTAGCACAACTTGCCTTTTAGTTCTTTAGTAGAAAAAATATGTATCGTTGTTACTTAAAACTACATATTTGCAGGCATATGTGAAAGCAAAGGAAGTGATTTCTTAAAAACGGGATTTAATTTCTCGTGAGGCAAGGTTGTTATAATTAGTTGCATAAACAACGATTCTAACAGATGACATTTCAAATACCGATCTTCATTTAAAATTTGTCAAAAGTTGTTTTACATTTTTAAGAATCTACGTATGATTAATATATCTTCGCGAATAAACAGTTTCCCAGTATTTTGTGGTCCTTCTTTCTCTGCAGACAATATCTTAGGCACCTGTTTTGACAACTCTTTTATAGAGTACGTAGATGAACCGGCTATGTATCTTTCCTTGTAAGGATTTTTATGTAATTTTGGAATTCAATACAATTATGGTAAGTCTCCAGACTATTTGTCGTAATAAATATTCGAAGAAGTCATGAATGGCTTATGGTTAGCCAGGATTTCATCTTTGTCAAATGTGCACGTTTGTATGTGGAATTATCAGAGTCATCCTTGATACTTCGCTCTATAATGAGGAATTAATGGACTTACATACACGCAATGTTGTTAGAAGCCTTGTCTGCAGGGCAACAATATATTTGTCATGAAGGAAAGTGAAGCCCCTAATAGCATCCTCGTCTTTGAATACGGAATAAGGTCCATCAGTAATGCCATGTCTAAGATTCTTAATGTAACATTGTTCCTTATTGTTCTTACCCAAGTAGACAGTGCGTCTAGTTCTGGGTCTTGTTCCCTGTCTCTTTATCCGTTTTTAACATAGTCTTCGAATGAATTCATAATAGTTTTGAAAATTTAATTCCAGTTTTCTGATTGAGGTTCCCTGAATGTTTTCCACGAGAAATAATGTTTCTGAGATTATTGTGGTTCAGTGGTTCGTGGTATTAAAACATGACCAGACGGATTGTATATGAAAGGAGAATGAGAACAAGTGCATTCAGTTGGTATATTTCAATGTCTAGGTCCTGCAATTCTGGTTGAAGATTTTACGGACAATGGTGTTTTATACGATACAGGACACAATAGTAGTCATTTTTGAAATATAAAGGTATCTGATCATTCACTTCTTTTCTATTGAAAATATTGATGATGATATCATATGAGTCAAATCCATTATTTCCGAATTTCATGTGCAGGAATTTTCTATTATCAGCTAGAAGAGTCTCTGTCCGCACATGTTTGAAAAAAGACGGAAAGAAGTAATATCGCAAATGATGCTTGTCAATATATATTGAGATATAAATGGATCTATTCCTCCATCCTCAAGTGCATAATCCCTAAGAAGTTTCAAACAATTGGCAGGCGTAGCCCAAAAGATTACGAATGTTATGTAAACTAAGGGTTATTCGATTTGAGAAAAAAGGTCATTATAATTATCGAAGGAAGATATAATTCTTTGGTGGTTGTATTTTTATATGACCTTGGCGTCTTTTGGATCTAAAATTGGTGTTAAAAGGAATCATTGCATTCCCTTTACTGCATGCTGGACTAGATACATTACCACCTTTGATGATAATAGTGCAGCCGTAAGGCATTGCAGTTCCCCGTTCCAAAAATTCTCTTTGTTTGCGGAGCTGTGTACTTAGTACGGGACTACAACTGTGATGATAAAGTGTTTGGATCAAATAAGAACAGGCTCGAGTGTATATAAATGAAAGACAAACCAAAAGCAAAACGAAAATCTCTGTGTTAATATCTAAATGGATTGGTAGCCTAAAACATATGAGAACATCAAAAGAAGGAATTAATAATAATAAAACAAATTATTGTGATTAAATAGAAATAATCTTTATAAAATTCGTAATTAGAACATAGTGTTTGTTTGATCGTTTGAATGAATTTTAACGCCATTTTCAGCAATTTGTCAGCTATATCATGGCGTCCAGTTTTTATTGGGGGAGGAAGCCGGAGTACCCTGAGAAAACACCGGACCTGCAGTAGGAAAACTGTCAATCCTTGTCAAGTGAGATTGGAGTCGAGTACACCCTGCCCTCAGTGAGAATCGAACTCGCAATCTCAGTGTTGAAAGACCACGTGATCAATAGTAGAACTACCTTAACCACTCGACCACCGAGGCCCGGACATAGTGTCTGAGTGTCATGATAAAGAAGAACTACAACATCAAGCTAACGCCCCAAATTGCACCATTGTTTTCAAATTTTTCGGGAGGGGGCATGCCCCCGGATCCCCCTAGTTATTTTGTGAGTCCACATTGTAAATAATCTAACAACGCCCCTGATTACCAACCTGGTCAGTATTCACTGGATGGTTGTGTCTGATTGGATACCAATAATTTTTAAAAGTTTCTCTGAAACAAGTGCACGTGAAAGTCAGTTAAAATAAATTTTGTAACCAGTAATTATAAATGGTCCGCTGTAGAGTTTTTTTATTAAAATTGTAGACTGTGTTCTAAGGCTAGTAATACATATAATCATGAAAAAACAAGCAGTATACAGACCACGTCTCCGATAATAATGTACACAATAACTTGATAATAACACATCCACATAGACACTAATTTAAGTATAATGTCATCAAACACTACAGGATTAAACTCTTTTTTTTGTTAGTTTTTTTATTCATTGCATATATTTTCATAACTAGGTTTGATATTTATTTCTACAGTTAACATTACACGGAATTCGTTATTAACGTAGGCACATTCATTAAACTAGAAAAAAAAGAAAATTGCCTCTGAGATGGGGTAAGACCATCAATATCACGAACGAAGACTATTTCATGTTTTTAACATTCGAGAAGGAAAGACAGATACATACAACGCTCCATGCAACGGTACACCAAACATTTCATGAAACATTTTTACGGAGAATTTAAATGTTTAAGCAAAAATGTTTAAATACGTATGTGATGTTTGGGGAATTTGAGCGTGCGAGTCCACCACCATGTTTGATCTTTTTACTATCGCGCCGACTGTAGCAAATCTCGGTATGAATTTATCATGCATTCCAAGCGATAGACAACATTTGATTTGCAGGTAAACTTTTTTACATAAACCAAGCCATCGTACAAAAAACATAAAAACATGGCGGATAGTGATGGGCAGGTGTGTTTTGACCGGGATAAAAACATATGATTTGCATAGTCTGAAGAAGTCTTCTCTGTTTATAGACAATGATTATAGACAATGTTTAGTGTCGACTTCATGGAGAAGTTTGCAAATACAGACTTTGGTCTCCAAAAACAGTGTTATGGGTAAATCGAAGCGAAAGCAATTGAATTTAAGTGAGTCAAGCATGCAGACCAAACGCACCCACAACACCCCAAAACAATTTAACTTATAACGCAGTACACAATGCCAACCAGGCCTTATATGGACCACCACCAGTCAGATCTTCACCCGGCTCTATACAAACATTTCACACCTTACAACCACCGATGCAAAATATGTACACTTCAACGCCGATACACAATTTGGTACAACCGAATACACATCCAATTGTAACGAGACAAGGTCAAGGTTATCCCGTACCAACAATGTCAACAAATCAAATTGTCAAGTGATGATGGAGTACAAGGGTACAATCTACAACCAAATTTACCAGTTATATTGCAAGATATACAGATGAGGTTAAAAAACTGGATCTACTTGATAGCGTGTGTGAAAGATTATTAATTATCGAGCGAAAATTCGATGCAGTTGAGAAAGATATTTATCAGTTCAAGCAAACGGTCCAGAACCAGGATCGAAAATTAACTGTTAATGATACTGATATGGCACAGTTTCATAATAGAATATCAGAGTTAGAGTTCTCCCGCAGAAAGTTAGAAACACGAACGAACGAGCTTCATGAAACTCTTTTAGAACAGCAAACAAGATCCATGAAGTACAATCTCATATTTGAAAATATACCTGAAGCATTTAATCCATATCCAAATGTTAAAGAAGACACGGAGGCTGTTTTGCGACACTTCATTGTAAATGAACTGAAGTTGACTGACAAGATTGAATTCCAAAATGTTCATCGTCTCAAAAGAAATAATGACCGTAGAAAAACACGAGGAATAGTGGCTAGATTCGTTCAATTTAAGGACAAATAATCCGTTATCAAGGCAGCACAGGAAAACCTGAAGGGTAAACCACAAAAAGTCTACTCTCAGTACCCACAGGAAATTAGTAATCGGCGTAAGGAGCTTGTACCGATAATGAAAGAATTTAGAGACCAAGGTAAACGAGCAACTTTAGTGGTTGACAAGCTGTATGTAGATGGTCAACGTTTTGTGCCAGGTGAGCAGGCATCCAAGGGAGGTGAGCAGGCATCCAAGGGACATGTCAGATTCAAGTAGGACAGGCGGGATAGATAAAAAAAAAATGTACTTTGAATAAAGAATCTTTTCATTTTGAATACACTGAAAATATGTTGTCTGAATGTTTGTGGACTTAAATCAAAGTTGTTAAATCCAGATTTTTTGTTATTTATAAAGAATTATGATATACTTTTATTTCAAGAAACAAAAACTGATATTTATGATAGGTTAGATTTACCTGAAGAATATAATTTTAAGGCAAAACATAGAAAGAAATGTTTAAAAAAATCAGGTGGTCTCATTATTGTTTATTAAAATTCTTTAAATGAAATCACTGAATTCTTAGAATCTGATTCAGATTTTGTTATATGGATGAGAATGAAAAGTGATAGGATAAAGTTTGATATATTATTAGGCTGTATTTATATTCCTCCAGAAAATACTAAGTATGCATCAGATGAGGCTTTTGCTGAGATAGAATCTGAAATGTTTGATTTTTATAAATCGGGTGAAAAAAATATGCCTTTTATGTGACTTTAATGCTAAAACAAGTAATTTACCAGATTTTGTACAACCTGATGAATCATTGTAATTTTTGATTTGTATGATGATCCAGATCTCATAACCTTTATGTATGACTATGAAAATTTATTACGAGCTGGTCTTCCTTTAGAAAGAAAAAGTACTTGTACAGGTAGACCAAATACATATGGCCTCAAACTGTTAGATTTTTGTAGAAAAAATAATGTATATATTATAAATGGTTGGAAATGATAGGTTAAGGGGTGAGCGTTCTTGTAAAGACTTAACTATAGTAGATTATTGTTTGTGTTCATCTAAATTGTTGTCTTATAATATATCTGCATTTGAGATAGGGGAATTTACTTCCATGTTCTCGCACATTCATAAGCCCATTTTTTAAACTCTATATAGTATTATGAATTTTGAAACAGAGGATCGTGACACTGATAAACGTAAGAATAACGGAGATAGAGCGAGGCGTTGAGATCACGGAAAGTCCGATGATTTCATCAGTCGCATTGTTGAGGATGGAAAGTTTACTGACTTAAATTTTATGGTCGATGAGCTTAGTAATCTTCAGAATGCGAGTAGTGAAATCGATGTTGAGAATATTAACGCGATAGTCGATGGATTTACACACTTTTTAACGATTCTGCTAAAGCAACCTTTGGCATCGTTCGAAAAAATTCGTCTGTAAGCAAAAGCAGTAATCGTCCGTGGTTTGATGATATTTGTAAAGAAAAGAGGTGCGAGTTCAATGCAGCAAGAAAACAATATAATGCTTCGAAAACTGAAATAAATCGGTTAATTCTAGCTAATGCTAGTAATAACTTCAAGCGTGCTATGAACAATGGTTTTAATAAATTTCAAGATACGATAACTTCTGAACTCCGAACGTCTTCAAAGTCTAATCCAAAAAAAAATTTGGAAGCTTTTAATCGCGTCTCCGAAAAGAAGAGCAATATAGTTGATGTATCATTGGAAGAATTGTATGATTATTTTAAAGAAATGAATACGTCTGATGACGATGAAGCGGTTCCCGATATAGATGTAAATAACGAAATTTCGAGAATGATGAAATTTTAAATTCTCCTATAACTATTGCAGGGATAGAAAACGCTGTAATGAATCTTCAAAATGATAAGGCAAGTGGTCTTGATTGTGTAACTAACGAATACATAAAATACTCATTACATATTATGATTCCTATATATGCAAAAGTGTTTAACTTTGTTTTTGATAAGGGAATTGTCCCGGAAAGTTGGTCTGTTGGGATCATAACTCCGGTATAAAAAAATAAAGGGAGTCAAAAAGAACCAAAAAACTATAGAGGTATCACTTTAATTAGCTGTCTTGGGAAGGTATTCACGGGTATTTTGAATGATCGATTAGCTAGATTTTCAGATGAAGTTAATCTTATTTCCCATTCACAAGCTGGGGTTAGAAAGTCACACTCAACAGTTGACAATATTTTCATTTTACAATCACTCATTAGTTTATATCTTTCAAAGAACAAACAGATTTTTTGTTTTGTACATTTGTAGATTTTAGTAGAGCGTTTGATACTATTTGGTCAAAAAATGGTCTTTACTCCGATTTCTTTGCTTGTAACATAGGGGTTCATCAGGGAGAAAATTTATCTCCCTTTCTATTTTCATTGTTCATAAACGATTTAGAAAGCTTTTTACACATCAATTGTGTAGAATCACTAGGTTTAATTGATAATTTAAGTAGTGATATGTTAGAATATTACTTAAGAGTTTTTCTACTTCTCTACGCAGACGATACTGTTCTTATCTCAGAACGATCAGAAAGTGTCGAAGGCATGCAAAATATGCTAAATATGTTTAGTGATTATTGTAATGAATGGAAGCTTCATGTAAATGTCGACAAGACAAAAGTAGTGGTATTCTCTTAAAGAAAGTTTACTCAAAATGTAAAGTTTATGTTTAATGATAATAAACTCGATATTTGTGATTCTTATAACTATTTGGGTATTCTTTTTTCATTTCAATAATAATTTTGAAAATGCAAAGAGAAAACTTGTTCAACAAGCTCAAAAAGCATTTTGTTAGTCTGTTTATTACAAGATAAGAAATATCAATATTCCTATCGATTTACAACTTAAGATGTTTGATTCCTTAGTTCGACCTATTTTGCTTTATGGTTGTGAAGTTATTGGTCATGAAAAAAATGATAATATAGAAAAGGTACATTTACAATTTTTGAAGAAAATTCTTAAAATTAAGCACGACAACACCAAACAACTTAGTTTATGGACCAGGAACCTATAAATCATCAAATAGTTATACTAGTCCCAGCTTGGACGTTTCCCATTGATTGTTGATATTAAATGTCGAATATTATGTTATTGGAATAGCTTGATTGGCTCTGACAAATTATCCTCGAAATTTGCACTTTTACAATATAATTTGAACAAGAATGGTTTATTAGATATAAAGTGGATCACATTTGTAAAAAGTACTTTCAATGAAATTGGTCTTAATTTCATTTTTTCTGATTCTTTACATGTAAGTTCTGTCTGGTTGAAAACTCATGCCAAACAGATATTAAAAGATCAATTCATTCAAATGTGGTATACTGAACTTAGAAATACGCCAAGAGGGCAATTCTATCTAACAACGAGTTTGTGATGGAACTATATTTGTTACGTCTGAACTCTACTCAACGATCATATATTACAAAGCTTAGATTATCAAATATTAGATTCCCTATATGGACAGGGCGTTGGAGAAATATCACAAGAGGCAATCGAATATATAGTAAATGTAATTCCCCAGAGATTGGCAATGAATTTCATTACCTGTTTGTTTGTCAATCACCTGATATTCTTGAAATAAGGTTGAAGCATATTCCCCGATTTTATGTCAACAGTCCCTGTGAAACAAAAATGATTGGTTTACTGAAACTTTGTTACAAAAAGGTACGTATTAGTTTATCATCTTTTACCAAACAATTCTAATCCTGTGGATTCACTATCCCCCATGTTTTGAAATCGTTTATTATGTAATGTATTGTATTACCTGTATTATTGTGTATTAGATGTAATAACTTGCTTATGTTGCACAGAGTTCTGAAATAAAATCTTGAAATCACAAAGGAAAAAGGAGTTCAAACATGACGTGAATATCCTTTAATGCTAAGGCAGTATTGAGGTCTGCGTCAATCAACTAATCAACTGCGGCGAAGTGTTTTGGCAAAAGTATCGTGGTTCTTTTCTTGTGTCATACCTACTAACTAACATTATCCCTATGACAAAACGCAATCATGGTTTTTCGCACAAGCCATCGTGATTCTATGTGGTTTTTTCATAGAGAGCTTGTTCTGTGTTGATTTGTAACCTACACGGAAACGCTGGAGCAGTAATAGGTATCATCGTATGCATCTCACTGTTCGTAAACGGTCTTAATTTAATCGGTATGGCAGTGTTGATGAAGCTGCTGTCTAAACGCATCTACAGGAAACTAAAGAAGACCAAAATAAACTTATCATACCAAACTCGAAAAATGTTTGATTGTTTGAATGTTGTTTAACGCCACTTTCAGCCAATTTTCAGCTCTATTATAGCTTCCAGTTTTTATATCGGGACGGAAGCCGGGTACCAGGAGAAAACCCCGGACCATCGGTAGGAAAACTCTAGAATGTGCATTGCTTGAAATATTTACCCATACTTCTATAAATAATTTCTTATCCAGATTTTTCTCAATAGAAATAAAATTAAAAGCCTCAGCCCTACTTTTTTCTACTTTTTTCCCCACCGGGTCGCACAAGAGGTACTCTCGTTTGTACTTAAAAACACAAATGATTCTTTTACATCTTTTTCATTGTTTAGCGAAGTGCAATTCTATACTTGTATTGTTTTACTGGTCTGTTTCAGTCAGAATTTACTATCTAATTCTATCACATTCAGAATTATATAGAACTTTCTTCTTGATTCTGTCCTTTATTTGTATTATGAGTTCGTTAGAGAATGCAAATAGGCTTTTAGGTCTTACATTTAAATCAATGGTTACTCGACACTCAATGTGTAATGTTAAAACGCATTATGTAATCAGTTGCCTTGACATATTTTTTGTTTGGACTTTCCGAATACGTCATATGAAATATGTTCGTTATTGATTTCAGGTAAATAAAGCCAGATAAAATTGTTGTTTATTCAAGCGTTTTTATTCATAAACATAGAACGAACAAATGGAAATTTACCAAGTTTGTAGCAAAGTTGTTTTATTTATTTATTTATTTTTTTGGGGGTAAAGTAACTGTTAATATTGAGCATTAGTAGTTTTCAGGACCGGACAATAAAATGTATGCTCGCAAGATTGTTAAGGAAGATGAATAGAATCGGTCTTGGCATATAGTTGTTTTTGTGGACAAATTCGTCATCGTTATTGATTTCAGGTAAATAAAGCTATATAAAAATGATGTTCGTGTATCACTGTTACATGTATATTTTTTTATTCATAAATATAGAACAAATGTAACTTGACTACTTGTGTAGCATATTTGTTTTATTTTATTTCATTTTATATTTTCGTATAGTAACTGTAAATATTGAGCATTGGTAGCTTGCCAAGCATGGATATTATACTAGTTTATCAATTAAAATGGTGTGTTCACGTTTCTCCAACATTTGATATTTCAGGTAAAAAGTATGTTGGAGAAAAGTGAAAAGGTACTTAACTAATTTTACCTGTAATTAAGACTACAGTAAAAACATGAATCTTTGGCAAGTAATAAGTAAAAAATATAGTATATTATATATATTTAATTGAAATACAGTACAAAGTAAAAGGCATGTCCATTTAACAAATTAAAATTGACATCATAGTCATGAGTAACGATGAACATCTAGACATGCAAATCCGATGAGAGTATATTAAAAATAAATAAAAAAAATTTTTCATTTCACAAATGAATAAACTTTGATTTACAATAATTTTCAAAGAAATTTTAATTTAATTATGGTACAAAATTGTAGTAAAATGACGGTACAGAAACTGACAGTTACATGGGATCAGAAAAAAGAATCAATTGTAGACAAAATTTGTTTAACAAATGTACCTAAAATTTTATGTTATAAAATTACAAGTGAATTATGAAATTGTAATAGTTTTACCTTTCACTGAAGACAAGGACTCAAAAAGTTATTATTAATTTATCTTAATTACAATCTATTTATTTATTATGTATGTAACTTGCTACCTTTATTCTAGTGTATCGTGGAATATTTGTGCAGTTATTGTGTTTACTTCCAATATTAGTTTTGATACCCAATACATTCCATTGGACTTGATTTTCTAACTCAAAGTGTTGAACTCTCTTTTTTAAAATCTTTCTTTGGTTTACTATTTTTGTGTTCTCGTCACAGAGAAAACATATTATTAAAGGAGCAAAGTAAAGCTCACATTTAAAGTTATTTTCCTTAAAATAAAGAAAATTTATCTTTCTGTGTCTTACAAGCTTGTCTCGTAAAAATGCTCAAGTGAATATTAAAATGATTTAAAGTTCTACAGAAATTATAACCCGAACCCTTTATATATCTATGGTCTTTGCGATTAGCTCTATGAATTCAAATCTAATACAGACGATTATTCTTATATAATTGTCAATTGTTCAAATGTTCAAAACATGTGATAAAAAGGGAATGTGTGGTGTTTGAAAACAAGGTATTGTATATCTTTTTCTAGTATAGACAAAGTTAAAATAAATATTTAATTACCGTTTAAGTTTTCGCGGATATCTAATTTTTGTTCTTTTTCGCTGTCATTAGCGATCTGCAAAAATAAAATAAAGTTTTTGCCTTACAAGCTACTATGTGTAGCTACATGAATATATATGTTTACAGCATTATAATTTTGCCGAGTTTTGGGTTAGTGAAAATCAATTTTTTTAAAAGACAAATTTGCAACATTACCACATTTTGTATTTAGCTGATTGGATAAAAAGATTGGGCGTATTTGTGTGGCTTGTCAAATCCAAAGCTGTGTACTCTGGTATAAATACAGTGCCCAACTCTTGTTGTACCATTGGAGCAAACTGAAAGAATATGTTTTATATATTGTAAAGAAATACGATGAGGTAAGCAGTACCTTTTGCTAAAGTTTTTGGTAAAATTATAGCACTTAATTTGTTTTCATGTGTCAAAATGTATTAAGTATACAACACATAACAGAACATTGTTATGGTGGTTCAAGACTAAACTATTAGTTATAGGCTTTCTTATTTTTACAGAAGTTTTATAGTAAGAATAAATAAAGCAACCACAAACCCCATAATAAAATGATCACCAAAAATATTAAATATAAATCATCAAAACCAAAGGAAAAACAAATTACACAAGGATGAATGTAAGGACATAAACAAGTAGCTTTAGCAGTATATTAAACGACAACATAATAATAATAACAATAATAATGATATAGTTATCATAGTATAATCAACGATATATATCTCTTAAAGTGTTGGGCTAATTTGTTGGAGCTATAGGTTATGCAAAAATCCGCAATTTTCTTGAAACAGTACGTGAAAAGACATAAGCATGATAAGTAGATAATACATGTTGCCACATATTTTGTAGTTATCTGTTTGTTTTGTTGTTGTCCCCTCTTGATAAACCATGGCCAGGTCGATTCCGTTTTTTAATCTTTCGTCAATCAAAATCTTAATTCTTGAATAAATCAAAATCTATTTGGATAAGTAAAATAAGATTATCATGAAACGTTTTTATGACATGAATATTTTTTTCAATTCATCTCTATATTTACAGTTTGTTAATTAAATACCAATCAATAATGATCATTTAAGGACCTTGATGGCCGCACAAGTTGTAATTTAGTGCAATATTATTTTGAAATGCGATAGTGCTCACTAACATAGCGTTATGACGACAGCAATTCACTTCGATTGAAAACATTACGTATGATCACGAGTCGGCTATAGAAAAGCTAAATAAAGAGGTGATACAAACGACTTGATTTTAGCAGTTTGTGTATTACTTGTATGCAGCCGACTTGTATTTGAAAATAATCATTAACGATTTGTATTGTAAGGACGGAGTAAAAAACCCAAACAAATCAGTACAAATATTAATTAAATTAGTTTAGCGCTCATGTTAGCGCTTATTATGCAATATGCAACTGTAACAAGCTAGTAGATTATGTATTTATTTGATATTTCCGTTGTTTGTTTTGAGAAATGTTCAGGGAGTAACTAAATTGTAAGGTTTATGTTTTCTTTGTCTCCTATTTATATAAAAATATAAAGACACATCTTTTCAACTATGAAATGTAAGTTTGCAATTCGTAAGATGTAGGAGGATTTTGTATACCATTTTCGAATTTTGATGATTAAATCTATACAACATCTTAATTATTTGAATTTTAAATATTTTTGGGGTTGAGCGGCATTTATGAGTCTTCCTTAACGAAACGCGCGTCTGGCGAGGTAATTTTTATAATCTCTGGTGTCAATTATGACTGTAAAAAACATTACCATGAATCCTTCTCTCATTAAGGAAAAATTAGTTTTTATTTCATTGAGTGAAGAAAAAAGAGAAGTACTTAAAAGTTATAACGGAAATTCGAAAAATATATTTTCAATGCTTTCCAACAATATTCTTGCACGAGATCGGTAAAAAAATATTATACCACTTAATTTCATGAATTTAATACATCCAATAGTTAAGAATGTACTAATAAAATATATTTAGTTGCAACGAAGCCGTAACTCCTGCCTTTCAGGACCATTGTTGTAGTTGCTTAATGTTGGTGGATGGTTCTGGAGTTTGCCGTTTCTCGGACTTTGACTTGTGGATTGTTTTTTTTGACAGTTTCATCAGTGTTCGGTATTTTATTATTACCTTCATTTCATCCCTTACCCATTTGTAGGTAGTTTATCGTTGAAGCCGCTGCCGATTAACAGAAACCACAGTTTGTTGCTATAAACAAGTTTGTTCGAAGCTGAAAAATTGGTGAGTGTTTAAGTACAACTATAAAACCCAATTACCGTATTATCCAACTAATTTTGTCTTCAATAACTTTTAGTTTAAAACAGACAATTGTATTATTTATATTAACGTTTCACATAAACACTACAATAATTTATGCCATTGATTTTTATTGTACCTTTCCTTTAATATGTACTGATAAGCATTTACTGCTTAATGTGAATAAAGTTTTAAAATTGAATTGATATCATTATGTACTGGTATATCTCTTTAGTCAGATTAATTTAATCTATATATATACAAACCAGATTGGTGCACTTATAAAGCTGACTAAATTTACAAAATACTATTATTTCATAAAAAATTACTCCTGAAATTTAAGTTAAACACAATAAATTAGAGAACAAAAATTTATATCGAAGCTTAAATAACGCTGGCCTTGCTAATTTAAATTCTATGAAAATCATCCCAAACTTATTAGTGGTAAATACAAATAAAGTTAACTCGCGTGTTCGTTTCTTTTACAGATGAAGTAGAAGATATGAGCGATATTGCTAAAATCGACAAGTGTGTAGCAGAATTATGCAAAGGGGAGGACAAAAAGAGTGATGCTATGATGTTAATGTCACCCGACAGTAACTGGGATCAATTTTTAACACCTGCACCATGTGCAATAGCTCTTCTTGGAGACTTAATATTGATTTCAGCAGACACTGATTTTAGTTTGGAAGAAAAACCCCCCAAAGATGGTTTTAAACATCTTCGGTATCCCGGGTCATTCCGGGCATCCCTGGTTCAAGTAAGCAACGAAGGATGGTCTGCTTTTAATGAAGCACATACAAGTATGGATCAGATACGTCTTCATACTGGAAACGTGGATGGGCATGTTAAAAACGCTGTCCGCTTTTTAATGCAAGGCACGCAAGTGGAAGTAGAAAAAATGCTTCCAATGTCATTGCGTAAAATTCAAGACATTGCAGATGAAAGTCTCAAACTTGCAAAAGCAATAGAAGATCGTTTTATTGGCGTCATGGAGTTAACAGGGGAACTTCTAGAAGCCTGCACAAATACAAAAGGACGATATGACGAGAAAACAAAAGAAACGGAAATAGCCCTTCACATTGCCAGGACAGAAAGAGAATCGCGACAGGAAGAAATTGAAGCATCACAGCGTAGGTTGGCAAACATGGAGAAAGAGGTCCAAGAAGCACAGCAGGATTTTAGAGAAGCAATGGACAACGTGCCTTCCAGTGCGTCAATATTTGTTATTTCTGCAGGAGAGGCTCTGGTAGAAGGGGTACGAAACATAACAAGCATTCCAAAGTTGGTTAAGGGTGTAGTAAAACGACAAATAGAAAACGTTCTCCAGTATGACGCTTCAACTGATAACGGAGATGACAGTTATTACAAAAGAGAAACATCAAAGCAGCGTATTTATGACAAGGTTCCAATTATTACTAAAAACATAAATTTGCTGATAGAAATCGCAAATGGAAATGATTGCAACAAGCCTAGCCCTAATTGGAACAGAATTAAACGGGACGACCTAAAATTTGTCTTGCAATACTTGAAAAAGTCTCGATCTCATGTTAGTAAAGAAACATACTGTGGCGATCTTTGCCACAGGGTTTTAAAACTTTGCGACGAGGCAATTTCAATTTGTAGTACTCTTCATCAACTATCGAAAAGTATGACAGAAGAAAATCGTGATGATCGTATTTTTGATGTCATTACAAGATCAAACCTTCTAAAGACAGAAGTACAAACACTTGACGCTGAGGCGAGTAAATCAGCGGGCAAAAATCCGCTGGATAACAAATCACCTCACCTGTCTAAAATGCCTACAGAAAGTGCAAGTACATCAGCGGTTAAGGCCGCTTTGGAAAATGCTCGTTATAAAACGGAACTTGCAAAGGAAACCTTGAAAGACGCAAAACGCAGACAAGAAAAAGCAGCAGATGAGCTAAAGGAGTCTAATCAAAGGCTTACACAGGTTTTAAAGGAGATGGCAAAACTTGATCTGACAAAAATTGATTTTGATACCATCCGAGAAACTCTTGTTAAAGGTATAAAAGCTATAGCCGAAGTCAGGGAACAATGGGGAAAGCTTGTACGATTCTTTCAGATGCTTTCAAATTTAATCAAATGCTGCTTGCATTCTTCTCTAACAGATTTTGTGGACCAAGCCCGCACTGGTCGAGAAATAAGGATGGGTGATCTCACTGTTCCACTCTCTAATATTTTTAGAGATGTGATTTTTGAACAAGCTGCAAAAGCAAGTCAGATTGCTCATGTCGTTCGTACAATTGCTGGAACTTATGTCCAAATATCAAATGAACACTTGATGGATAGAATAACATGCCTTGGTAGGTTAGTGGCACTTGATCCAAAAAAAGATGAGCATGAAATTACCAGAAAAAGAGATGAACTTCATGATGGTTGTGAAAAAGCACAAAAAGCTATTCGTGACATCATTATGAAAGAAAAGGAGGAATTCAATAGAAAAATTGATGAAAGAATTAATCAGATAATTGCAATGGAGAAAACTCTGCCTGCTATTGAACCCACAAGAGAAAAAGAAATAATCGAGTCAGTTGCAACTGGGTTTACGTTCAGTGACAATGAATTAGACAATCTGATTTAAGACAGAATTAATAGAGTAGCACTTAAGAAATAGTTTCTTATCCGATGCTCTCGTATTTGTAATATGCTTTTTATATGCTTAAATTGTTCTTGAGTATTTCGCAGACATTTTTATTTAAGAGAGCTCTTTTACCATGGAAATCAGTTTGTACTCTTCTTTCAATTTGTATATGTACTACATGGATACTTCTTAAAGGGAAACTTCGCGAAAAAATGATAATTTGATATGTTATGCTTCAACTAAAAGGAAACACATTTGCCTCTTGATGTTTTATTATATTTTCAGTGGTTAAGTTTCTGCATTGAATTTACCGTGTAAAAAATGCAATTATGGAGGTCCGCCATCTTGTCACTATCTCGTCACTAGATGGCGATGCTAGACATCCAAGTACCTTAAAAGTCGTCGTATGATAATAACTCGAAACGGTCAATAACAGAGTCATAACAGAAGGTTGTACTACAAGACAAGGTTGTGGAAAGATTATGTTTGTATTCCTGATCTATATATAAGCAAAAAAACCGACTTGTGTAACAAGTAGTTAACCAATTTAAAGACTTCTACTTCAGACTATTTCCACAGCAGCAACAACGCTTAAACGGAAAGAAAGTCACAGGAAAAAAGTCACAGTTTTGATAGGAAAAAAGTCAATAAATATTAATTAAATTGAAAATTATTCGTATTATTATTTTCAACATAATCAAATTAAGCAACGTATTGAATGAAACTTTTTTATAGAAATTATTTGCAAAGTTGACTTTTTAAGAAATAACGGTCATTAAATGAAATATTTTTAAATACTCTGTTTTACATGTTGCGTATATTTGAGTTAACGTGTAAGTTTTATGTTTCCTCTGACTTGGCATCTAAAGGTACTCGAAATCTTATATACAACCTGTGTTCTGACACTTCGGTGTATTCAAATCATACCTGTCCTTGGCAGGAGATGGTGTGCCTTTCTAATTTTGAATTACATGATTAACCTTTAATCTGGTTAGCTTTTGAAAAAGTCTGAATATTCATACTTCAAAGTCGCCGTCAAATGATCTAGTAATTGCAATAAACATCCTGTTTGTTTACCTGCTAATTTTGTTAATTACCCTCATAAACGAGTAATGATTTACCTGTAACATTTTCACGTCCAGGTACAACTGCCGTTTCAAGACGTGCAAAATTATATACGGAATTTTATTTTATATATAAATATAATCATATAAATATATCGTTTATTACAATTATTATTTAGGTAAATTCTATCTGAGTTAAATAAAGACAGGTAAAAATTTGTGTCTAAAAATACATTTATTAAAACAAAGATCATTAAAACATTAAGACTTATTTTGTAATCTTATGTTGTCAGCCGGTCATTAGTCATCGCCACAGTTTATATATTCTTCAAAGAGCAAAGGCAGAAAAACATATTTTTAAACTGGATTATTTATCATATTTACTGGATAATTACATTTATCACGTCACAAACGCAGTCACATGATATAATATTGTCAATATGGCGGCCCCCATAAACAAAATTTTACCACCTTTAATCCACTCTAGAAGCGTAACGGTAAAGAATACAATAAAACATCAAAAGGCAATTATATTTCTTTTTATTTGAAGAATAACATATCAAATTTTAATTTTTTCGCGAAGTTTCCCTTTAAGTCAAAATACGCCGTCTTGCAGGGATATGTTTGCGTGTTGTAGAATTGAACTGCTTTCCGATGCAAGCAAGCTTCGATTGATGAAATACAAAGTTGGCCAGCAATATTTCCATTTACTTTACTTTTTAGTCTGGTTGCACGAAGTGCAAACCGGGGTTATAGTATGGTGAAGTTGGGCGGGCGGGCGGGCAAAATAGGGTATCTATTTTGTGTAATTTACTCCTACTACATTTTTGTACACAGACTCAAAACCTTCGTCCGGAAAATTGTAAACCATACCCTGTTTATTAAGGCACTCGCTTTGCAACCTAGCCATATCAGACTTTTGCGATTTTTGAATGTTACACTACATTACTTAAATATACAACGTACAACAAAACAAAAGCACACACAAATAGAAAGGGAGTAGCCCGAACCCCCCAAAAAACTTGTACAATATATTTGACTTCATTTTCTAGAATATTGCAACTAATTTTGTACTAATCTAGAAATGCCTTACAGACACAGCCTATTTTTGTAAATTCTGCTTTATTGCTTAGCTTTTGTATTCAGTAGTAATCTATATAATTGTAAAACTAACGTGTTCACAGTTATAAAATATATGTTTGTTTAGCTCCATTGTAATAAAAAAGAGTAGAAAACTATGTGCTTGTGTGAAAATAAACGCATCAGATATTTGTGTCTATGTTATTTTTAAGACGTTATAGCAGCAGATGCAGATGAAAGTTGTCTCAATGAATACGCCTTTCTACCCTTTCAAACTGGACGGCGGCTGCTATATATGGAACTTTTCCACTTCTGAAGCTCAACCTTTTTATTGGGTTTTGCATCTCATTTTGTTGCTTTTCAATTATATGTCTAATTTATCAGATTGGTTAACGTTTTTATTCGTCACGTCTTGCCATCTTCTGAAGGTTTTTTATTCATATTTTGTTAGATTGCCAGACTTTATATTTCTTGTTGTTATAGCTATCCTTTGTATTTGTTCAAACACATAAGGTCAGTTTTCCTACCGAATGTCGTGAGGTTTCCCAGGGTACTACGGCTTCCTGCACCAATTTAAATGATATGGATAAAAATTTCCGAAAGTGGCGTTAAACACCATTTAACAAACAAACAAACACAGACGTATATCTCTTAATTTAGTTTGATAGCTACACATATCAATTCTTGTTGTAGCTTATGAGTTTATACAGAAGAAACAAACAGCTATTTTCATATTATATTTTCATTCTATTGGTAATACATGTATATCCGTTAGTGTCCTCTATGTGATTGAAACAAAATGATAAAATAACAAAAAATTAACACATATATAAATAAATAAATAAATAAATATATATATATATATATATATATATATATATATATATATATATATATATATATATATATATCCGGAATCGTACATGCCAGGGCCATATTCTCTCAATATGACATCCCTTTTTAAAGCCCTCTAATAGAAAATCAGCTTCTGGTGGTAAAACCACTCTAAAATAAGCACTTTCATTTCAGATAAGAAAATCTTGGTTAAGGTTTATTGGTCATGTAGTAATACATACAATACAATATCATAATCACCATGAAAAAGAGAAACTTTAATACCCAAAATTGCTCCAATATATTCCAGAAAAAATGTTTATTTATTAAAATACATTTGGTAGTTTTAAGTACCATCAAGTATAACCGGATTATTTTGTTTTAATTATCTACTTCCTATTAGGTGTATTGATACCTGAAGAACATGTATTTGTCGATAAAATTGTACAGTTTCACGTATTGTTAACCTTATTATATTTGACCATTACCTAAAAATTTCCTTTCATTCTATTCAACAGAATTGGAGAATCTCAGAAAAAGATTTAAGGACTTTGCACATACTTAATCAGCACAAACTAAGTTTGCATTATTTCAAATACATTTAATTTCCTAAGTTCATTGTAAATTTCACATACTAACAATATAATATAAAATACTTAATACTAAGTAAATCATACACTAGATTTTTGTGGCACAAATAATGCAAGATGGAGAAAACTGTAGGAGGAGCTGATTACATCGACTTCTGCAATTTTTTAGAAAAATACCCCTGGTTCATATTCCAGGCAACTTCAATGCAGCTCGCTATCGTGATGAGATTCTACCGCCTCACTTATTGCCCTCAATCGATGTCCATAGGGAGGTTTTTCAACATGATAATGCCAGACCGCATACTGCAAGGATTGTTTGTTGACTTTTTGGAGCAGCAAAACGTAAATGTTTTGCGTTGACCTTCACAGTCACGAGATATAAACCTTGTGCGAAAAACTCTACCACTAAACTTCAACCCCCGCATCAAAAACTGCAGGAATTATAGCATGCACTTCAGGTTGAATGGGCTTGAATTTCTTGGGCTCGAGTATAGCGATTAATTCAGTTTATTCCCAGAGCTGTTCTGCAGGCAAACGGAAGACATAACAGATATTGACTGTTGTTCTGCAAAGTATTGCATCCCGATGGACAAAATTAACAAATGTTTTGGTAAAAGTGACCCTTTTACAAGATTTGTCCCAATTGTTAGTGTTCTGTGTTTTTTATTTCTGTTGTAATTTATAATAAAAATTTATCAAGTAAAACATAATTTTTCTTATGGTGCGTTTCTTTTTTGAGAGAGTATATTATTAATAAATGAAAATGCCTATATCGTAGGCCCTGACCTGATGTTATATTACAAAGTGAAGCTTATGTAAATGAAAAATATGGCACTGGGAGACAAGGTGATAAAAGAACTCTGTCAAAATACAATTTAAATAAAAAGCTTTCTACGTAAATGAGAAAAGACGCTAAAACATACGTATCAATTAAAGGATATATTCCGAGCTTTTCTATTAAGCGATGAAGCAAGTAATAAGTAAAACAGCTGAAGGAATAAAATTATGGTATAATAATTTCCATTTTATTAGGAAATTAATTATGGATTTAAAAGAGTGTTTGGAAGCTGGAATGAAGTGTTAAGTTGACTAGTACAGTGAAGACGATATCAGAAACTTCATCAAACTGCAAAGTTATTACATTTCATAAGAAATGAATGATATATTTAAGTGCACCCACATAGCCATATTGTATGTAGCATTGACATGTTTTTGTCAATATTACATACACCTGTAAAGGAAATAATTGGCATTTCTTACAATTCTACAAAGTCCAATATGTTTTAGAATTGTTCAATTCGAATTTGAGATGTAACGGCATTCAAAATCAATAACTGTTTATTAATTAGTACTTTTCAGAAAAATATATAGATTTGGCATGAGAATGGAGAAAGATACACCAACTACTTTTGTAACTTGGAAAAAACCTTAATAAATAAAACCACGACTGAACTCATTGATGCCCAAGTGAAGCAAATTGCTGATCAATTTAAGATACTATCTGAACTGGAAAACTTTTATAAAAACTTATACTAAAGAAGGTCAATAAATAATAATGATAACCAGTTTTATCCATGACATTAAACTTAGTGATGAGCAAAAATCACTCTGTGAGGGAAACTTATCTGTTAAGGGATGTGGGGAAGCTTTAAAACAGATGCAGAATGGAAAATCGATAGGATCAGATGGTTTTACAGTTCAATTTTCTGGAAATTAATTGGTCCTTTTTTCGGTCTCTGCAAAATGGATATAAGTAAAAATGGAAAAAGTACCAGTCTAATATTCTTTAGATATAACATTTTGGAAATCCCTATGGTCAAAACCACAAGGTATGGTACACAATTTGTCACTGCAACGCTTTTTAACAGTCTTGCTGATCGCTTCACGAATGAAAATAGTTTTTCTCAATTTAAGTCTAATTCAGTACTGGAATGGTACAGACTGTTAATGCTCAATTTGTAAATAATTAAATATGCAGTCTTTTTGGTTGGTGTCAACTCTCTTCTCTTGAATCACAAATTAATCTATATTTGATCAACTGCTGTTGCTTTTATAGATTTTAGTTAATGCTTTCTTTCTTAGTGTTGCATTATATAGCTCCTGCCAACACGTTAATAAACTATTTAATTACTATGATAGCAATTATCATATGTTTTATGTATACCAGTGCTTATATGTTAAGCAGCTTATTTTGCATGTCTGCAAATATTTTTACTTTCCTTTTTATAACTTTTCTACCTGTTTTTATAGTGCTTACATATTAATTATAATCAGCTGATTTTTTGTAACTTTATATTTTGAATATATATTACGACTTGTGCCACTTGATATATTCATTTCGAATTCAAACAAAGTGATCTTTTTTCGCTTCCTTTACTTTTCTTGTTTCTTTGCATACGTAAATTAAAAATGTGATCAGTGCAAAATTTTAATTCAATTTATGTAATTATGTTTTTATAAATAGTTTTCTATTTATTAAGAATTTTGGGAATTATGTCACTACACTCTACATGAAGCAATAATAAAGTTATATTTCCGCAGCCCCTTTTAGATTGCAAGGTTAAGGATTAAGAGTTTAGTTTTGAACATATGCAATTTTTGGATTTACTGTGTTGTTCAAGACATCAAGAATCAAGAGTAATATTTTTATAGATTATTATAATTAGAATAAAATTTGATTTATTTCACCATTCACTACCCCGTTCCCCCGACTCCTTTTACCTAATTAAGTTTAGTTAAATAAAAGATGAACTGTCAAGTAATTGTTTATCAATCTTTATTAATGCAAAGAAGTATTACTAAATGAGACAAGTATAATCAACACATAATCGATTAAGATAAATAATAAACAATTTAAAATACAATATGGTAGTTGATTGAACACAGTGGCAAAACTAAATCTTTGTTAACTATGAATTTGTTGTAAGAATATATAAGTTGTTTAGATTATGCTCATTTTAGACTAACTTTTCATTTAAAGTTGTCCCCTATGGTTCTAGTGTAGACCCATTTGTACGTTGTGACCTTTAAATACCGAAATAATCGCCTTGGCTATCACAACATCACAGAACCTCATGTTTTGTCCAGACAGGAGACTGTTCGATAGTCTGATAGTACATATTTGATGATAAGAAAGTACTTGCTTTTTTCACTTCTTGAGTCTTATTTACTGATTTCGTCATAGAGAGTTTGTCCTCTTTAGAAAATCTCTGTAAAGGACACGACAGAAGTTATGTATTCGAACAATGGTTGTAGTTGTATGAACTAATTTCTAAACTTCCCTCTCCTTTTTATAATATTTGTTCTTGGTGGTAGATGGTAGTTATTAGTGCTAGTTTTAAAGTTCACCATTATTCCAGATAGGAACCCCCTTTGTAATAATAAATAAAATATAAAAGACTACTCAAATAATTTGATGGTGATGCCCCATCTCTGTTCTAAATTAGTTATTGTGTGAGTCTCCTGTGTACTCAACACAGGTGGTGGTAGCTTTAATCACAGTTATTACCCAAGGGGTCCGCTACAGTACGTATTCAGTTATGTAGAGACTACTTGAATACGAGCGTCGAGGTCGTCATCTTGTGTATTTCACACATAATATAATTTTTTTAAAGTTAATACTGTTAAAGGCTTGCAGAAATTGAACTCTCGTTTGAAATGTGAGAATACAATTTTTCGAATATTGACATAATGATTCCATATAATCCCTTTTATCATCTTTTAGGAAATATGTCATTGACAATGTGCAACCAGTTCCAAAAATATGAGTCCAGACTAAGTTCAATTTTTACTTTACTACGGAATGGCCTTGTTTCTTTATCTGTGTTTGTAACGGATTTGGAAGCAGGTTTTGTCGGAATCGGAGATGAGATATGCCACATTAAAACAAAGTTGGATCCTTCTATTAAAAAGACACAGTCTTATTATGGAAGTATGATGGAAGAAGCCGACAAATTATTACAGCAAATAAATAATGATTTTGAATCATGTATATTAGATATAAAGGTGCAACGAGATAAAATCAATGAAATAAACTGCGAATTGGGGGATGTACAAATACACCTTCAACAAAAAGTGCAAGATGTGCGTGATGCTGAATGCCAGTGTGTTCAAAAGAATCAAGAACTATTTCATGCAGAATCCGCATTACGCATTGCTAGCCAAAATTTGGAGGATGCACAATCGCGTCAGATTGGAGCCATAATTGGTGGTTATACGGCCACAACTGTATCTCTTATGCTAACATTTGTATTTCCACCTGCTCTGATTGGTGTATTCGGTGGTACTGCAACAACTGTGGCAGGTTTGACCGTCCTTCAAGACAGAAAGAATGAATGTTCAAATCGTCAATCTACTGCTATTAACGAAGTTTCCGCGAGCAAGACAAAACTTGAATTAGCAAAGAATACGAAAACAACCATTGAGCGTCAATTGTCAGATTTACAAGTTAAGAAAAATAGTACAGAACAAATATTAAACGACAAAAAAAGATTGCTGGAGAAAATTCAAAAATATCAGAAAGATATCATTGAGCTGAATACTAACATTAAGCGTTTATACAGTATGTTATGCGATTTTTGCGGAAGTTTTAATGTCCTTTGCTGTGAGACAAAAGGCGGATATCAGCTAGATAGTCTTAAATCCCCCACATTGAATGTATGTAATTCGTTATTTTCCTTACTTAATTGTGATGTTATACAATTGTCGTGTGATCATCACCAACTGGAATGTATGAAAGGTCATTTACTGCAAATTCAAAGAATTAAATGGCCATCGCTTACATACGAAGAAAATGACCTTATATAAACATATAAAGAAAACCGGGACATGTATAAAACGAAGTTGTGTATGTATAAATTTAATGCAATTTACGAATTTTAGTTAATATGTGTAGAAAAATTAAACTTCAAAAATGATTGGAGGATTTAGAAACAATTGCTAGTTATCATATCTTTCCTCGAACGACACTTTCAACGAGTACACATTTAACATTCGCCGAGGTTCGTGATAGTAGAGAGTTGCAGATTAAATTTCCAATGACGCAAGGTCGCTACTATATCACCCTTGAGTAGGCTGCTTGAAATAAAAAAAGTATAAATTTTACCTAAATTTAGCTACAGCTGTTGTTGTTTTGTTTTGTTTTGTTTTGTTACTCGTTTGCGTTTTTACCTGCATTTTTTAGACCATCAATTCATAATAAATTGTGTTTTTATTCATTAGAAATTAACTTCTTACTGCTGAATATGTGCTCTCCATATTTAATACAGAGGTGTCAACAAAATATGGATGGGCATATTCTTAAGCTCCTGATAACACACTGTCTATCAATCGCATAAATCTGACTGGTGCAGATGCTAATCCAAAGGGCATAACTTAAAATTCATACAAATCAAATGGTGTGACAAATGCTTCGAACAACACTCGGTAGTTTTATAATACCCTTCAGAGAAATCGAGCTTGTAATATAATGTGTTTTGCTAACTTTCCAGGTAACAAAATACCCCTTTTCTCCAGACTACACGTAAAGATAAGCATCTCATGAATATTTATATCTGACTAAACTGACCACAACAGATAAGGAGGCATGTCATAAACCAATGAATCAGTTAATACTTCAAATATACAGCTGCTCTGATTTAAAAAACCAGTATCAATATTCTTCTTATAACAATACAAATCTGTGAAGTTTTCTCCTTGTGACACACACCAACGTAAAGTATAAATACGAGGTTTGGACCAGTAACAAAACATGAACTGGAGGGGAAGCGCCAATTAAATGGACCTCAAACACGGTTTAGTTCATTTTTGACAACATTCCATCAACTCTGCATTGCATATTTGCATATCTCATTTAATACGATATTCTAAAACCTTAATTTTCTGTTGAGAGGATTGCAGCTGACGCGGAATCGGCATTTACTGGTATTACAGCCAGATTTCAATCTTCACTTGTAGCAATATTTTTATTGATCGTGAGTGTGTTTTAGATATAGATGATTTATGATTAGTTGCTAATGTCATTTATTTTTTAATCTTTGATGTTTGTTTATGTGTTTTGAATAATGTTGAGCAATTTTTCAGCTATATCATGGCGTCCAGTTTTTATTGTGGGAGGAAGCCGGAGAGAACCCCCGACCTTCCGTAGGAAAACTGGCAATCCTTGTCAATTAAGATTGGAGTTGAGTACACCCTGCCCGCAGTTAGACTTGAACCCACAACCTCAGTGTTACAGACCACGTGATCAATAGTAGACGAACTACCTCAACCACTCGGCCACCGAGGCCCCTTGAATCTTTGACTACAATTGCTAGACATTGTAGGTGCCTTATTTGGATGCTGGAAATACCATATTAGAGCATCAGATTTTATCCCACGTGTTAGTGTTAGTTAATGTTGCCTAAATTGATGTTTTTGTGAGCGCTGTGTTACATTTGTTTAATCGTGTACACTTGTTTGTCTTTATTTTATTAGGATCCTTGGTTTTCGACCATCATGCTTTATTCTTAAAACTGTTTCTAAAGTTGATATGTATTAAACGCCCGACGGGTATTAGTAAAAGATAAAGCAAATTTTAAAATTACAATTCTATTAATCACCCAAAGACAGGACAAGAAATCATTAAAAAAATTGACGAAAGACGCACTGCAGGAAAGTCTAAAAAATGGACATAAACCCTGGTTTGGAAAAGTCGCACTAAACCTTCCATGTCGACTCATAGGTATTAATATACCCTAACAATAAAGACATGCAGAAACGTATGACTCGAAACGAATAAGCAAAAAGCGGGTAAACTGAACCCAATCAACACCAAGTCAAAAACAACTAATAAAAGTTTGAGAATAATAACAGTAGATAGAAACATGCAATTCATAAATGGGGTCAATTACCACGCGGGTAATTTGAAGATAAATTACTTGAATAATTCATCTTTCGGCTAAGTGGTTCAATAGAAACCATTTTATGTAAAGAAAATATGCAACAACTTTTGCACGGTACGCTTAGACGGTCTAAGTAGTCGGGCTGAGCTGTCAGACATATCTGACGGACTGTCGACTTTTGTCTTAAAATTAAACTGTCGCTATATGATGTCTCCAGACCGAGTTGTCTTGCATTCGTTACATTTTGTACTTCAAAATCCACTTGACCTATTGAAATCCAACTTGTTTGGACATGTTCATTTATCTGTACTCATACAATTTTTAGCTGAACCAGTATTCAATACAGATGCCTGGGTTGCGCTTGTAAAAACATTTCTAACAAACCACTATGTATTGTATTTTTATCTTATAGAAATGTACCTCATATGGTCCTTTATAAAGTGTGAGTTTTTGGTACTGATCCTAAAACCAAGATGGCTACAACAGTGGAAAATAGAACCCCAGAGGCAATAAGAAAAAAGAGCTGATTTTCAGAAACTATTTCACTTAATTTAATCAAATTATGCAGACCTAATATCAGGGAAGTTATCTGTCATTTTACTACTTTGTATGGATTGAAAATGCAACGTAGCTGCTAAATTGGCTGAAATAAAAAAAATCTTGCAGATTCTTCCAGGGCGGTTCTCTACTATTTACAAGTTTTGGTGCGGAATGAAAACTTTAGAAACATATAAGAAACGTTTTTTAACAGCATAAAAAAATCCCCAAATTTGTGTTGGTCAAACTGAAGTTCTTTGTGATAAATCAAGTGAGCATTACACGCTTTCCATGTATAATTATGAATATAGATTGACTCTGTACATTTGTTTAAATGTAAAAGAATTTGCTTTATAACGTACTGGCATTACGTACTTACATGAAGGAAACATTACCAGTTGTGCAAACTGCACTTTGATTAGTATATGTTTTGTACATGTATTGATCAACATCCTACTAGGTACCCTAAGGATGATTGTGACCACGTTTGGAAAAAAAAATGAATTAGATTGGCCAAGTGGTGTCAGATTAGAAGATTGTTTAAAAATTTTACAACGGACAGACGAAATATGACGGACACCTAGTGAATAGGTGATGACAAAATGAAGAGGGGAGAAATTTATGTTTAAAAAACTTCCTGCATAATAGCATATTAAAATCTGATCATTTTGGATAATATTTATCTTTTTATTGGAGTTTTGTAAATAATTTTAGTCTCTTTCAATTAAATCAACGACTTGGCAATTTTGAAAGATTTTTAAGTACAAATTAAAAGGTATATTTGTACTAGTTCCACCTCCCTATTTTTCTTACTTTTTCCTTTCCCCCTCCCCCTTTCTCCTTTCTCCATCCCCTTTGCTCCTTTCTCCCTCCCCTTTGGTCCTTTCTCCCTCCGCCTCTTCCCCTTTCTTGGAAGTTGTAAAGGGGTTAAAGTTAGATTTTGTAGAAATACCACCAAAACAATTAAATACCCCAATGTTATTCGACAAAGAAAAGTCAGATCTCATAAATCTAGAAATTCAAAAACGGCAATAAAAGCAGTTCCACAAAGAAAAGAACATTGTGTTCTTAGTGGAGACAAAAGGGGGAGGTCAAAGACCTGTGATAAATCTAAAAAACTGAAACCAAACCATTTTTTGAATTACAATCATTTCAAAATTTAGGGTATCGATTCAGTCAGGGACCTAATCCGAAAATGGGATTTGAATGATAAGACTAGATCTCACCGATGCTTACTTTTCAGTGGTAATCTTATCAATTTGTTTGTTTCCCATTTGGAATGTATATAGCCCTTTTGTGTTTGCAAGGTCAATGAAGGTTCTGATGGCTTTGTTTCGAAGAAGAAGTAAAACAAGGAAAACTGCATCTTTTGCAATCCCTGGAATTTGGATAAGCATGGACAAATCAGTTCTAATTCCATTTCATGTGATGGAGTTTTTTTGGTTACAAAATCAGGTCAATAGAAATGACACTATTTTTGCCTCAAAAACAAAGTAAAAAACATACGAAAACAGAAGTAAGAGACTCAAAAGTATTTCATTGAGAAAATTATCAAAACTCATTGGTACAATGACTGCGTCAATTCAAGCTAGCTAACTCTCTTCATTATCAATTTTTACAAGCAGCCAAGAACCAAAAACTTTGTCAGATTTAGAATTATAATGCCACCCTTTTCCTAAACAAAAATGGTTTGACCGAATAGTACTTGATAGATCATTTAGACAAAAGGAATGGGAAAGGCATAATTTAAGTTCAACCAACTGTAATAATTCAGTCAGACGCACGCTTGGGGAGCTGTAAGTCAAGACGATCGGATAGGGGGTCCATGGTTGAACTCAGAGAAACACTTCCATACAAATGAATTGGAAATTCTGACAGTAAGCAATGCAGTCAAGTCTTTTCTAAAAGATTAATCAAATGTGACAGTTTTAATTCAAACAGACAACAAAACTACTAAAGCCTACATGAACAAAATGGGGGAACAAATGCAATCAATTGGCCCTCCGTGTATGGGATAATGTTGAAGGCAGATTTTCTGACAAGAAAGATGGATCAAACAGACTAGGAATCACGTCACCGTCTGGATTCTAGCAGTTGGAAATAAAACCCTTAAATTTTTTCAAGCCCTTATGTCCAAAACAATGAATTGTAAAATAGTTCTATTTGCAGACAGAACAAATAACCAACTCCCAGTCTATGAGTTAGTTTCTGGATCCAAGAGCGAGACTATTTGATGCTCTAATACATCCTTGGGTAGAATTGAAGGCTTATGTCTTTCCCCCGTTTTGTCTGATTTCTCAGTACTTCACATAAATTTGGGCAGAAAAAGCAACAGTTTTCATAGTGACTCATGCTTGAACATCTTAGCTATGGTACACAGCTCTACTAGAGGTATCCATTGAGGATCCTATCCTACTTGCCCCGAGTCCACAGCGTCTAACATATTCTTATAACCAAATTCACCCTTTTGGTTCAAAACAGAACGCTCCAATTGATCGTTTAACTCAATTAACTATCAGAAAACTACTTATGAGCTCATTGGTGGGGAAGGAACCAACAAAGCTTACGATTCTACCTGGAATAAGTGTGCTAGATGGTGCTTGGAGAAGAAAACTGATCACTTTACAGCATCTTTAGCATCAGCTTTGGAATTTTTTGTCTGGATGTTTATAAATGGGTTTTTTTATATAGAACAGTGAATGTTCACAGGTCTGCTTTATCATCAGTTTTGCCCATATTGATGGTAATCCAGTTGGGAAAACTCGTTTAGTAAAATGTTTAAAGAGGTATTTTACGCAAAAACATCCACTCCCAAGATATAAGGAAACCAGGGACTTGGTTTTGAAGTATCTGAATTCTTTAGGAAATAATTCAGATCTTGATCTTTTAAGTTTTGTCAAGAAAATAGCCATTACAGCCCTTAAAATGGTATCTGAGATTGTTCTATTAGACGTCAGATTTATGCCTCTTGCTTAGACCTACTTCTAAATAGACTCAGGAAAACTACAAACTAGACTCTACGACAAACGTGATGACTTCAACTTTCCAATTGTCAACCTCTCGTTCATCGACAGCAACATTCAAGCAGCTCCAGCGTATGGTGAGTACATTTCACAACTTATACGTTATTCCAGATCCTGCAATCGGTATTCCGATTTTCTAGACCGTTCACTGCTGTTGACTGCTAAACTACTCAAGCAAGGGTTCGTTGCACCTAGGTTGATGTTATCTCTCCAGAAGTTCTATGGTCGTCACTATGACCTAATTGATCTTTATGTGAAATCAGTTTCTCAAATACGATCTGACAGTCATAGGTAGTGATTCATATTCCTGGATTTGACTTTTCCCTAGACATGACAATGAGTAACTCGACGGGTGTCTAATTAGAGGCAGGCACTGCTTACTCGTCCGGAGCACCTGAGTGCACCCATGGCTTTTATTGGATTTGGGTTACTCTCTTTCTGTTTTTTGTGTTTTTGGTTTTTGTGTTGCGTTTGTCTATATCCGGATTTGTAACTGTCCCTTGAATTTTGGCTCTTGTTGTTCGGTTTTCTTTGCTATTTTTTTTAATTATTATTTAGATAATTTAGAGGTCGAGGTTAATATACTTAACAATTCTACAAGTTCAAGTTTAATAAAGATTAAGAAAGAACATATGTCAAATTTTTTGGTGAATTATTAATGAATTACAAAGTGACAATGAAGCGTGCTTCTCTAACCATGAATTTGCAAAATTTGGACAGAAATACAACTTTAAACATGCCAGAAGTTAATCTTTATATGCTCAGTCAAAAGGACTAGCGGTGAAAACAGTTGAAACTCTGAAGAAATTACTTAAAGAAGCAAAACTTGACAAGAAAGACTATCAATGCTTGAATTTTGAAATACACCACTAAATTGCGGAAAAGCACCTGTTCAACTGATGATGGGAAGCAAAACAAATACTCTGATGCCAATCAATCCAGCATTGTGGTAATTTAATTGTAAGAAAATCAACAAAAACTCTGAGAACGATACATTATACTACGATTGAAATGCTAATGAATTAGAACCGTTAATATCAGAACATGTACGACCTTGTCAAAACTTTACTTAGAAACCACCGGAATTAGTTAGTAAAATTTCAGATCCAGCTCGTACATTGTAAAATGAAAGTGAAAACTCGTTTAGAGAGAATAGAAGAAAAAATGAAATTTTGATTTTAAAGAAACATCTGCTTACAAATTGGTGATAATGATAACACAGAGACGCCAGTTAGTCGAAAATCCACAAGAACGATCAAACCGCCGACAAGATTAATTTAGTACTGTTAATGTTTATGGGTTAATGGTAAATAATAACTACAGCTATGAGTCATGATGAGTATGATAGCAACCTGTTACTCCAAATCTGGTGGGTAGTGTTAAGTGCGTATAGTACCGTTGCATTTAATAATTGGACCGTATAACGTCTACTTTGAATATTTATGAACTTTAATTTACTGTAGGGTTATAATGTTGACATAAATTATGTGTTTTATTAAAATTTCAGAAAGAATCCAAGAAGACAGTAATTTCTAGAAAGGAATAATGTTATAATATTTATAAGTGATTATAGATAATGTTAGATAATGTTTTCATACATTCATACTTTCACACATTTGTTAAAAAGGCCTTAACGATTAGTTAGTTTTAATTGTCTTTCTCACGCTACAAACGTGAAATTGATACTCTGTAATTTGTATTAAAATACTAAAGTCATTTTGTTCTAGTTGCTTGTTGTGACAACGAGAATAAAACACACTAATTCAGCCCTGTAGAGTGTATATCTGAGGTTATACGATATACGATCATTTATTATCTAGATAAAAGATTGTAGATTACAAAGAATTTGCAGGAAAATTATTCGAAAGATTAAGATTGAAATCTTGACCTTATAATTTATACGATTGTTATCTTATTTGATTGACCACGGTTCACGGTTTGTTTTAAAACCTATTTGTGATCGGTTTGCACTATCATATTTTTCAATCCCTTCTGCATCTTTTACAATAATTGATGATGATGGGTGCCATATATTGTGGTGCAGGAAATATTCTATACTGGTAGCATGTTAGTTTAACTCAATGTTTTGCTGGGTTCATATTGCCTGTCTTATGTTTTTGTGCTCGTCGTATCAATTATATCATTTGCATTCCGCACACATGTTTGTCTTAATTTGTATCATGTCGTCTGCTTGCTTGTCTTATATCCAATGGCGAGTGTTATTTACGTTTTTAGTTTGTCATACATTAAAGACCGTTGTAGTGAGCAAATTCGATGTATATGAAAAGATACATAAACCTTACAATTCATTTTACCACCTACAGAAGATATATTAAATCGCCAAAATTAAAAAAAAAATAACTGCAGAAAATACAAAAACAAAAGTACAAACCGTCGGTTTGTGAAATCACATCAAACACAGCGTGTCGATGTTGAACCAATTGCAATACAGACCCGCATAATCGTATGACCCTAAAGAAAGATAAAAGACACTAACGCAAAAAATAACCAATAGAAATAGCTTTCACAATACAAGCCATCAAGTATAACTACATTGCAAAAGTAACATAAAACTAATTCACATACAGGAGACAAAACTCAAGGGTAAATAAAAATTTGAATTTAGACTATCACACAAGGCACTGAAAACCATGAGTTGCGTATAAAAGAGAACTAAAGGGGGGGGGACAAAAACGCAAATAACAAATTAGGTACAGACATACAATTTAAATTTCTAAAGATTAATTAGCACGGAACTACTAGTTAAAAACACAAACAACTGAAACAAGTTAACTCTCTTAGCAGCGGTTTCAACGCGTGCATAAACAATATTGTTCTCTAAGTAAATGCAGCGAGACTGATGAATTAGTTCATAGCTTAATACAAGTGTTCACTGGCACAAGAAATAAAATATAAAGTCAGACAAACCAGTCAGAGTAGAAACTGGAATTCTGAAATACTTAGTCGTGATCAAGTGTTGAAATGATATAGTCTCAATAAAATGAGATAAGAAAAAAGAATCGAAGAATTCGTGATTTTTAAGGGAACGGTTAGTCAAGGACAAATAAAACCATGATTAAAGAAAGAAGGACAACAGCAAACAAACAGAATCATAACACAATACCAATTTATTAAAACTTTAACACTGTTTTACAAGAACTCTTCATCTTTATATTATATAAACATTTATTCTTTATTACATATACTTTAGGTTAATCAAGTCGCAATAAAAACGAGAAACAGAAAGTAGATATCCAGAACCTAAATAAAAATCTTTAGTTAGGTAAAGTATAAAATGAACTATGCGGAAAACAAATGTGAATAACAACAAAAGATACATACAATTTAAACTTATACAGGTAAATTACCACTATTACGAAGTATGGCAGTTAAAACCCGTGACGATCTTATTTCATATATCCAAATTTGGACTTATGATAGAACAAGCCAACGAAACTACAGCAGATAAATAAAAAATTTCGAATCATGTGTATTTGATATAAAGAAGGACAATGATAATATCAAGGAAATCGACTGCAACTTGCTGGATTTACAGAAACATTTTGGAGGAAAAGAACGTGACGTTCGTGAAGCTGAACGACAGTGTGAAGTGAGGAAACAAGATTTGTTTGAAGCAAAGCTAGACAAAGGTTGGAAGATGCAGAATCTAAACAGAGAAAAGCTGTAGTTTGTGGATCTGCTCTCACGTATTTATCTATTCTGCTGACACCTGTTTTTCCTCAAGCGGCTGTAGGTATAGTCGGAGGTGTAGCAACAGGTGTTGCAAGTTTGACTGCTCTAGAAGACGTCAAAAACGAGTGCTGGAATCATGTATCTACGGCCAAAAATGCGGTTTCTATCAGAGAGGAAAATCTTGAAAAGCAAAGAATTTCAGAAAAAAACTGAAAGTCACTTGTCAGAATTGAAAGGCAAGAAATTCATCACAGAAAAAGAATTACAAGAAAAAAACAGAATGCTTGAGGACATAAGAAATGCTCAGCATGATTGTATTTTAATGAATGAGTATATGCAGAAGCTGTTTATGGAGTTTTGCTACCTCAATAAAAAGTGCAATATTCTTTGTTGCGAAACAATTGGCTGGTATTCACTGGATTGCCGGAAGTCTCCAAACATGACCGCTTGTTCTTCCTTAACTTCCCTAATTCAGTGCCGAGTTATACAATCGTCGTGTCCTATCAACTTACAATTATGAAACGTCGGCTAATGTAAATTCAGACCGTTCATTGACCATCCGTTACGTATGAGTTCAAAAGTACACATTATGCAATAAAATATTTAATGTGTGTTCATATTAGTATGAAACACATAAAAGATTCTTGTAAATATGTATATAAAAATTTAAACCCAAAGGAACTGCGGTATACACAAATAATAGATAGTTTTTTTCCAACTGTACTGCACAACACTTAAAAAATTTAAGTAAGATGTTTTAATACACGATATACTATTTATATTCAGATTTCAAGGCAAATCAGTGATGGTGAAAATTCCTTTAAAGCTAGAATTACGTTTCGTTGTTGGTGGAAGGTTTCCATCATATCATTTTTTGTTGTGTCAATCAGTTCATTGTGCTTAAAACAACACTGGACAAAATAAATCATTCATATCGGAACACATTTGGCGTCTTTTATTAAAGTGCATGATGCTTCGTTCTTCTTTCAATAAATGCAGAAATATATATACATTCACAATTAACCATAATAATGGTGTTACTTAATGCTACTGATATTTCTATACAATATTTAATATTTAATGAGTAAGAGTAGTATTACAACTTTATCTGTATATAAATAAAGTTAAAAACAAAATACTGAGCACAGATGATATCGCCAAAAAGACAATCCACAAACAAAAATCCTTTTAACCGGCAAACTTTAGAACCAACTAATGCAATTGTTCTGACTTGGTACAGGCAATCCCAAATTTATTTTTGAAATTAAAATCGTCTCGTTTGTCGTAAATTATTGTGCTAAAATGACCGTTGGTGCCATTCACGAGGTATAAGTCTAAAAGTGATGTATATGAAGACGTTTCGGTGGTTTCTTTAATTTCCAGTTCTTGAGGATACATAAACGGAACCGACTCAGCAAATTGAAGGCTATTAATTGAAAGAACATCATCAATATCTCTCTATGTGAAATTAAAAGACCTGGCGTCTGCTACCTTCTTGTCTTTAATAACACGTTGAAGAAATTCAGTTTCATGAGAATATACAGGAACAAAGCGGCAAGGAGTGCGGAACAGTTTGTACGTATTGGAATTCCACTTGCCTGCTGAAAGCATCCTTCACAAGTTACAAATATACATTAACATATCTATTTACATATGTGGAAGAAAAGGATTTATGTATGATTTCTTTAAGACATAATTCAAGTTTCTCGTCAAACAAGGTGGTATAAACCAAGTATATTACCTCACCATTAAATAAAAATTAACTATCTGACTTAATCTTTCTTATACAGCCTAACAGCAATAATTATGTCTTGTATATGTTATATCAGAATTTTGATTGCATAAGGTTTTGTAAAAAGGTTGTAGCTGTGACCTTCCAGTTCGTCCAATTATTATTTCATAGAGTCGTTCTCTTAAGCCAGCTGGACAAGTCATGGTGTGAAAAACAATATGTTTTAACTATATCCTGAGATTTGTGGAGGATGTAATTGAAACAATAAATAAATAAATAATAGGTACCACTGAGGCTTTTACTACCGTCAATTATGTCATTATTTGTCTTCATCTCTGCTAGTACTAGATCACTATTTTATTATAAAACTTTACACATCACACCGCGGGAAAGGGTGCTGCGAACTAAAGACACTATTAGATACAGGGCTGTGGACATAGATTTGGGACGTTATTAAATGGGACATAATCATATACTGATTTTGTAAACCACCTATTCATCATATATTTTTATTGATTATAAATCCACATGAATACAATAGTACATTCACTACCAAATTATTTCTACAAAAAAAGTTTATTTTTATACCCCCGCTCGACAGAGTCAAGGGTATATAGTGATCCTCATGTCCGTCCGTCCTTCCGTCCGTCCGTCCGTCTTTCCGTCCGTCCGTCCGTCTTTCCGACCGTCCGTTCGTCCGTCCACATTTGGTTTCCGGATGATAATTCAGAAAGTTTGCATTAAGTTTTGAATAAACTTTGGGATATTGTTAAATATCATGTTAGTAAGAAGCCTATCGATTTTGTGGGAAATCCGTTAAATTTCAGGGTTGCAGTCAACAAAATACGTTAGAAATGTAAGCAAAAATGTTGTTTCCGGACGATAACTTTAAAAATTTGCATTCGATTAAAATGAAATTTTGGGATATTGTTATCTATCAGGTTGGTAAGAAACCTAACGTTTTTGGGGGAAATCCGTCGAATTTCAAGGTCGGAGTCAACGAAAAACGTCAATTCATCAATTTATCAAGTCTTTTTTCCATCGTCGATTAAATTATGGAACGCATTGGACTTAAAAATCAGAGAACTCCTACGTTTACTTTCTTTAAATCAAAATTACAACATTTATATTTCAGATGCAAAAAACCTCCAATATATTTTGCTTACGGTGTTAGATTGTATAATGTATTACATGCGAGATTGCGCAATAACTGCAGTGCACTTAATGCTGGCTTAAATAAAGCAAATTTAGTACCAAATTCAGAATGTATATGTGGTTCTATAATGAGAATGCTGAACACTATTTACTACATTGTTGCATAATCTTGTAGACTTGTATATTATTTTTTGTTTATGATGTATCGTCATGTTTGTCGATCCGATACTTAATAAGCTTACTTGTTGGTAGACTCTTTAGACTTTTTTATTTAATATTTTGAACTACCTGTATTGTGTTTTTACACGATCCCAGTGGACTTATATTATTCCATCACCAAATGACAAAATACTTTAAGCATTTAGAGTTAAACGCCACTGATGAGTCTTAAGGAGACGAAACGCGCGTCTGGCGAAATGAATTTGTCACCTTGGTAATTTTGATTACATCTTCTTGGAATATTTGAGCAAAGCCAAGTAACAGCACGGCACGTCCGCGGCTGGCGGACTAAGAAGCAACTATTTTGGGTTAAGTTGGAAATGACAAAGTTTAAGATCAATATGTTATGACTTGTTTACGTCATTTATTTATATTGACATTCAATGACTAAGGCCATTCGTTAGTCAGCCTTTGTCTAAATTTTTGACAAGAAACACCGTCATTTGCATCGTTGCATAATCTTCTAGACTTGTATATATATATATATATATATATATATATATATATATATATATATATATATGTGTGTGTGTATATATAATAATCCTTTTGTTATATTGATAATGAACACAGACATATTCATGTCAATATTTTACGGCGTGTTCGTAAAACAACATATACAAGGGTCTGTTCGATTCGTTCTTTTCTTGCACACGAAATCCATTGAATCATAGTATTTTTCTTGTTTTATAATTCTATTTGTAATAATATTATTATCTTTTCAAAATTCACGTCTTCATATACAAAATATATATTGTTGTAATTCTATAATGTATGATGTCAATCATTGTGTGTATATATGTATGTTTCTGGAAAACACAGTACTAAGTTGTGAAACTTGTGTCTGATCCAATTGTTTTTCAACAATAAAATATGTTTAAAGTAAAACGTTAGAAATTTTTACAAAAAAGATGTTTTCGGACAATAACTCAAAAAGGTTGCATCCGATTTGAATGAAACTTTGGAATATTGTTATATATCAGGTTGGTAGGAAGCCTATCGATTTTAGGGATAATCTTTCAAATTTCAAGGTCGCAGTCCAAGAAAAACGTTAGACTTTTTACTAAAGCAGGGGTATTAGTGATCGCTAGATCGACTTGTCTAGTTCTCTATTGGCGGCACAATGACAAAATTTGTTAAGTCACTGTGGTTAATCTCCCCAGCTTTAGATAGGACATCATGTTGGGCATTAATATATTTTGATAATTTGTAACTTCTCAATGGTATATCTTTAAATGGGAATAACTATTTCAGGTTTTAAACTGGTTTCAATCAAGTTTATAAAACTTGTTTTTGTTTAACTGATGGGTACTAAATATTTTGGTTGTAGGTGTATAAGGCAAAGACTATTATGGCCTTTTCCTGTCTATTGTGGATTTGCAAATCAATTATAGCTTTGGACTAGTGTGGATTTGACAGTCCAAAATGGTTTGGTTTTCCCCTAGCATGTATTTTTGTCAATTTATAATGAATTCAAGAGATGAACTTTTTAAAAGTTCTCATTCTCACTTCACATTTGATAATATTCCTAAATTTTTGTGCTTTCAAACAAATGTTAACATTGTTTTAAATGCATGTTCGTTTTTTTAGAGACAGTCAGATTTCCGGTGAAACTATAACAATAGAATCGGAGTAGCGATAACAAACCATCCGCCATTTTGGGCGTTGCTATCTGTCACATGGAAGGTAAGTCACCAAAAAAACTATCTACATTTTAATATTACTGAGATTTTAACTATATGAAATCCATCAATGTATTAGGATTACCCTTAAAAACACTTCTATATGTCCTTTATGATTAAAATTTGGGTTTTTTAACTCAGACGTGGCAATTAAAGTCATCGAAAATATGACTTCCAGAAAATTATGGAGGCCGACATTTTGACTATCTGCCAGTGGGTCACATGCAAAATCACCCGACAATCATGTTCTGATGACGTAAAACACACATTTGTGTACTTCATCTGAAAGAAAAAACATGGCCGAAGAGAATGGTAACAGGTTTTCGCCAAATGATTTTTGTGTTACAAGTTCCACAAAAGCCAATATTGGTCAATTTTATCAATAATTAATGAAAATTAGACAAAGCCTCGAACATTTGCGGCGATGTTTAACTGACCAACATTATTTAAAAAGAAGAATTACGACAAAAAACAAGAAAAATGTCATAGCGCAAAGAAGCGCAAAAATTTTTTTTTAACCCACCCAAATCACCATGACAAATGAAGCAAAAGTTATTTCCCCTTGATACTTCCGGTTTGTTGTCAACTTGTAGTCCAAGTAAAATATATGTTTGTAATGCTTTTATATCTATGTTGTGTTGTATTTTTCTGTAAATCCTAGTTAACAATAAAACTAATAAGGGCTCTGCATCAACATTGACAACAAACTTTGTCTGTATCTGTCTGTCCAGCGCCATCAACGACAACATTGACCTAAGTCAAGGTTCTGTTAAGGCAGTACGGGCCAATTTCTTGTGTAGTTGTGTACACTAGGGGGGGGTGGACAGGGGGGTGTCGTCTCCCTTTTCCCGCCCCCTTATCTCCAGTCTCCCTCCTCCCGGCCCCTCTTTTTCTTACCCCTCCTTTTGACCCCCCACCCCCTTTTTTGTTTGCTTGCACCGATTTTCTTCTTTTCCCTCCCCCTCTCCTCCCGCCCCATTTTCTCCCTCTCTCTCTCTTCCTACCCCCTCTTCTCCCTTCTCCCTCAATAGCTGACCATCCCCACAACACTTATCCTCAAAAACTATAGACAGTACAGGTCAGATATTTTGTACATTTGCTAACTAGCATCTCAATTCATCTTACATTTATATGCATATTAAATTAATTTGTAAATTAGGGGACGACCATTTGATTCTGGGGGGGGGGAGCATGGCAGTTTTTGTAAATAAATAATCTGGCCTCACCCTCTTAAGAAATAAATTTTCTGTCCTTAAGAATTCAATAAATATAATTAAAGTACATGTATATGTAAAATAAATAATCTTGCCGCATAGCGGCGGAATATAAATTTTCTGACCTAAAAATAAATAATCTGACCCGACCTAAACTGCCAGGCCCCCTCAAATTAAAAGGTCGTCCCCTTAGTGAAATTTTTGGAATTTTATTTCAATGAAACAGGGGACATAGACAGGTGCAACATGTTCATATATCTCTCTATATCGAACTGATTTATGTACTTTGTAGATTATAAGAATATATTAGATGAGATATTTTCAAGTAATACTAGTCCTAGACTGCCAGCCCCTACATCAAGACGTGTAGAATCACCAAGTGAGTTACAGGTAAAAAAAATTTCATAATACTTATCTAACTGCACGTATATGTAGTATTTTAGCAAGAATGAAAACAAATATTTAAATTGTCCTAACGATATATTCTTATGAACACTCAGTCACTGTTGAAAATGTATTGATTTCTTTAATATACATACAATTTTATAACAAAATAACTAATTCTTCTTCTTCATTCTTGCTAAAATGTAATATATAGAAAACATATATTGCTTTGCTAAATAGTATATAGTATATTATGATTTGTATGTCATGTATGTAACTGTAGTAATTCTCTGTCGTTTTCTTAGTAATATTTACTACTTAGGCCATGGCAAATTAATTAATTAATTATTTGTTGGATGTTTGAAATCAGTGCAAAAAATATTAATTTTGACTGCTGAAACTGAAAGATTACAAAGGAAAAAAATATGGGGAAGTGAGCACACAAAGTTGTTCTATTTTTTTATGTAATTGTCTATAAAAAAAATTTAAGTTATAAAAAATCATTTAATTTTTTTAAATGCTCATCGCCCCTCTTTTTTTATGAAAAAAAATCTGTAAACAAGTATTTAATTTGGTTTGGCCTAATTAGTGGGGGCTATATTGCAATCACCTTTTCCTTCCGTCCGTCTGTCTGTCCGTCCGTTACAAACTTTCGTAATAAATTTCTCAGCTTCTACTGAAGGGATTGATTTCAAATTTGGTATACAGCTTTATTATGATGAGTCGTAACGTGCTTTCAGGTCAGTCGACCATCTACTTCCTGTTTTCCGAGCCAACTTGGTCGAGTGGGGGTATACTTAGCAGAACTTAGTGCAGCCTCTTGTTATCTTTTGCTTTAAAGCAGAATTATGTTATTTGCATTCTTTCCGTTACCCAATAGGCTTTTATAATGAACTCAGCATTCTTAATATATATATGCTATTTCCGCTTTTTTAAAATCGGGTAACATCATGTCTGATTATAATTAGGGCCCCGTCACAAAGTGGCGGACGCCTTATAGTGATCATTCTGTCCGTCCGTCCGAAACAAATAGTTTTCCACACTTTTTTTAAACCCTTGCTGATTTGTAAGCCTACCTTCATGAGTTACAGATTAAGTTTACGTTTCATTCGGCTCTGATGAAATTTTTGTCAAAGTTATGGCCCTTGGACTTCGAAAAAAATGTACTGAAATTTCAGTTTCCCACACTTTTTAAACAAAATCTTCCAGATATTGAACCAATTTTGGTATGTAAGTCTTCCTTTATGAGTTACATATCACTTTGTTTCATTTTGCTCCACCCTTGGATTGCCTTACCTTTAATGTTGATCTGTGGTGTTAAGGGTAAATAATTCGGTTTTGAATGGGTGCCCTGTGGTGCCCAGGTTTTTATAGCAGGACCCATAGAGATGGGTACAATCTCCATGATATCAAGTTATATATTTGTATGCATGTTAACTTCATTTCCTTCGCTTTGCTTATGTGCACAACTAACTTTTCTCTTTAGATAGCACCTGATGATTCAAGCAAACATAAATCATCCCAAACAGACATAACACACAATTTTGATGAAGAATTTGTATATTACACTAACACTTTTAATCAAGAACTAGTTATTAATGAATCAATTATTCAAGAGGCAACTCTTAGAGATGATGAACTGCCAGAAGGATTTCCCCAAGACCGCATAGTTCAAACCATTTGCAGTGGCAATCATAAACCCAATGTGGGTATTCAATGTAACCGTTTGCCAATTGCGTCATCATTATATTTAAAATTGAATAACATTTATACTGGAGATCTCTGTCAAGTTGATAAAAAGACACACTTATCAAAACCTGTACAAACTATTGTAACATTTAATAATTTTTTACAATAAATTTCATGAACATGATGGAAGAAATACATGTAACGTATGGAAGCATTATTGAAAGAGAAAGAAATGATGGGCTAAAGGCCTCTATTGTTTGGTTAAATTCATTTCAAGATAACGATAAAACACTGCCTGAAACTACAATAAGAAGTTCTATTATCAAAATTATTAAAGAATATAAGTCGATGTTAAAATCCAAAAATAGACCAGGTTTCCAGGAGAAAATTTTGAATTTTGAGAAACAAATTTATATTTTCCCTAATAAGCAGAGCAATCCAAGAAAAAGGAAGTATGATTCTGCTTTTGAAAATTCTTCTAACGAAACATTAAAAGAAGTGAATTTGAAAATTGCAAAAGAGTTAAATAATTCTATTGAAATGAATAAGAAAATTAAAGCTGAAAATGAAGAAATGAAAAACTGTGTAGAGAAGAAATGTACATTGAAATACAAATTAAAAATCAGTAGATCAGAAGTTCGCACTTTGAAGTCAAAAATTGGTCACCTTGAATTTTGTGTTAATGCCAAAAATAAGATTTTGAAGAGACTAAGGGCTCAAAATAATTTCTTACAATCAAAAGTGAATGCACAAAGCAAAAAACATGATGAACTTCTTACACTTAATCACAGTCTTAAACAAGAAACAAGTAACTTGAATGAAGAGTTAGTTAACTTAAGAGGAAAATTCAGAGATGAACGCGAGGAAAATGAGTACCTCCGGTTATTAATTGAAGATAACAACATTAAATTAATCAAATTATTTGATGAAGACAAAAAAGTGTATACAAAAGAAACTCAAGAATGTGTTTTTGAACTTCTCAATAAAAATGTAACAACAAGTAATGTGAGCCCTGTTATCACAACGGTTTTAAAATTGATAGGTTTTAATGCAAATCGATTGCCATCAACGTCAACAGTCAACAACATGAACATTCAACGGCTAATCCTGTCACAGTGTCATATAGCCGAAGAGTTAGCACCAAAAAACAATACTTGTCTTCTAAGTGATGAAACATCAAAATTTGGTAAACAGTTTGAAGGCTTCCACATAGCAGACGGGGAAGGACATCTTTGGGTTTTAGGATTAAGACATTTAACAACAAAATCTGGGAGTGATTGTTTAAAAACATTTCAACAGATTTTATCTGACATTTATGATACAAGTGTAAATTCTGAGAATGTTGTTAGCAAAGAAATTTTAATTAATATATCATCAACCATGTCTGATAGGGCTGCTACTCAAATAAAGTTCAATCAATTACTAGAGGAGTTTAGGACTCAGATTTTAACTGAAAAACTTGGTGCTGCATGGGGCGAAATGACAGATAGCGAACAGTCATCAATTAGTAAACTGAATAACTTCTTTTGCGGACTCCATGTTTTGGTTCATGCAGCAGAGACAGCATCTGCTTGTTTAGTAGAGGCCGAGAAAGTTTTATTTGATTCTGAAGTACCAATTCACGATCCATCATTTCGAAAACAGAAGGAGTCAGGTTGTTTAAGGTTGATAAGAACAGTTAGCAAGGCCTTTTCATGCGGAGGAGATGAAAAGTCTGGCGTTTTTGGACCCTTTAACTTATATTGTAAACCTTTTTTGCAGGAAAAAGGCTTGAACAGTTTACCTCTCGAACGTTTTAGAGGTAATCGGTTTAATATACTTTTTAGTAATGCTGCGGCAGTATACTTTTTACTACCTAAGATAACAGAGTTTCTGCAAGGAAATGACAGTAACAGACTTCTTAAATCAATTAAATTTGATATTAGCAAGCCAGAGTTTGTTGCGGGCTGTAAGGCTTTAGGTTTAATTGCCTACTTCATAACAATACCTTTATGGTGCTCTATAGAGGATAAAGAAATACACATTTTAGATTTTTGTATTTACTATCAAGAACTTCTGGAATATCTAGAAACCAATTCAGATGATACAGACAATTTTATGTTGGGTGAAAATACTTTGTCTTTTCATCGTGACTTCATTAAGAATGGAAGAGAAGATTCCATATTACAATCATTACTTGAACCATCACCTCATGACAATATAGTAAATGCCATCTTAAAGGTTATTTTACCCGGACTTTGTAAGACAGTCAAACATTTATTAAGTGATTATTTAGATAATGGTCCATGGAAGAGGGCTAGAGAAAGTAATGACCTTCGAAATAAAACTCAAAGTGTACCAAAGCATAACAAATTTGCTGAGACCATCTTTGGTCATCTAGATCGAGTTCTGAGAGAAAAACCTAACATTTCGTTGATAGCTGTAGAATCTTGTGTCATGTTTGTTCATAACAATACATTGGAATGGCTGCAAACCAAATCGGAAGTGGAAAAAACAATGTTAATGGCCAAGGCGAGAAAAGATGTTACACATGTTAGGCAAAAATTTAAGGACCGTTTAAAGGAAATAGAACGACAGAGACGCTTAAATATTGATGAAAAATTAAAGAAAGCAGAGGAATCAGAAAAGAAACGGTTGTCAAAATTACAAGAATATACAAATGATATATTAGAATGGGGACTTTGGCAGAGCGAAGCCCAAGTTGATTTTCACATGAGTTTGAAAACGACATGTAAAACAAATGCAGATAAAATGAAGGCAGTTAAGTCACAATTAAATTTCCGAAGATATGTACTGTTGCAAATTCCTAAGGAAGACGAATATAAAGATGTTTATTTATTTTCCAAAAAAGTAGACAACTCTAGTAAGAGAAAAAATTTGTCAGCTGATGAGCTTGCAAAAAACATTAAAAAATTAATTCGTCATGGATTCAGCCTACCAGAGAAGCAACACGAAGGTGAAGAAGATGCCCCCATGCTAGTAGGAAAATGTATAAAAATGTACTTCGAGGGAGAGACAGGAACTGTCAAAGAGACTTGGACAGGGCATGTAATTTCAACGGTAATGTTAATTGAGCAAGATGATAATTAGTGCCACACATTGAGGGTACTGCGCCTTACAGTTTTCTATTTGTCTGTCCTTTCACTGAGTGCACTGAAACTCAATAACTACACCAGAGATCTGCAATTTTATACATTGATTCTGTACCATTAGATAATTCACATATTAACAATCAAATTTTATTTCTGAAAAAAAACTTTCTAGTATATGTTTTGATGGGGTCCTTCTTGATGATGGGCATGCACTTACATTTATTTTTAGCTTGCATGTGTGTATGGCTGTATAATATATATATGCATATTCAATACTATGACTCATATATTAACATATTAACATTTCAATACATGTATATTCACTACTGATCTTGCACTATTATGTTGTCAAAAGAAAAAGATAATCTAAAATTATGTTTCAGCCTTATGATTCCTAAAATGTCAATCTTTTACATTTAAATTTAAATGATAAGAAGTTCATTTTTTTTCAATATTTTGATTTAAATGTCGGTGACGAGAGGTCACTCCTTGAAATGTGAAAATCTAGCATATTTAAAAATTACCGTTTAATTTAACAGGCACTATGGTAGTTATCTAATTAATTCATTATTAAATTTTAACTTTAGGATATAGATTTACGAATTAAATACTTAATATTGTTTCACATTTAGTCTTTGTCTATTTCAGGTACCCGGCTATCCTAACTGGTTTAATGTTAAATTTGAAAAGGATAAAGCTATTTATACCTACCAACTGCTAGAGGACTACAAGCGTGGCGACTTGGAGATTGTTGTATGAAATTGACAGTGAGTAAGGAATTGACTCTTATATAAAGAACTTAGAATTAAAATCTAATTGACAATAAGAAACTTTCAGACGTTAGAAGCCCGAAAATTATATGGTTTGCAAAATGTTACTGCTGTGTAGATAAATTCGTGTACAACATTTTTCATAATATCTTTATTATTATTGAAGATAGAACTATAAAATAAACTGCATTGAATTGCTCTTAAAAAATGCTTTAAAATGGTATGTGACAAATGTATATTTGGGGCATTAGAAATCAACTGTTTTTCAGTAGTTCGTCCGACAGAAAAAAATCGAGTAATGCAAAATTGTTTCCCTTTATATCTTTTTTGTTTATAAAGATAAAGACATGAAATAAATTGCATTGTATTTCTCTTAAAAAATGCTTTAAAATGATATATAATAAGTACATATTTGCAAAATTTTTGAAAAACCTCTGTTATCGCTAATCGGAGCTCTCTATTATACAAGGTACAAAAGTTATGTACCCATGTTTATTCGGTTGCCATGCAAATTAAAAGTTATTTAGCACATTGACTGACAAAAGTTTTCGTTTACTATCTATTCGTTTTAAAATTAAAGACAACTTTGGAAAGTTACAAGAACAACGGATATTTAATACCTGTGTTTTGATCAGAAAACATGAAAAACAGGGAGTGTATTCTTAGGTGCTGCAAAAAAATGCACCAATTTTAATTTCGATGAAAAAAATTCCATAGATTTCTGAAATATTCATCTTTCACATGTGTAATTTTTGACTTGTGACGACCTTTCGTTTTCGAGAAAAAAAATTTCAAAGTCGAGCATTATTTCTGTTGCTGTTCATTCATGTGTGATAATTTTCGGTGTGTCCGTATATGAAACAGATGAACAAGGTGCGTGTGATTTGCCTTAAGGTTATGTACAAAGTCTCGTTTTAGTGCGGTACATTTTATTTTAAAGGTGTTTAAATTTTAAAATAAATAGAGTAAAAAATAATAACAATAATATCTATTTTTTTAAATGAAGTAACACATAAAAATAAGCGGTTTTTTCGCAAAACACAGTAACATTCGTCACATTCTGTGCGAGGGTACGATTATTCGTCCCAGTTCTCTATCACTAAAATTTATTGAAATATCAGCATTTTACTTCAAGCCACTCATAGTTCCCTCTTTTTCGATCTAAAATGGTTTCTATTACACGATGATTGTGTTGAAAATATTTTAGCAGATTAATTTCTATAACAACCGAACATTTCATTGAACGTTTTTATAACATTTTTAATCTGCGTCTTGTACGTATCTTAAATGCGTCAAATTAAGACTTATTATAAATAATGTCTTGTGTATATAGCTAATATGTTGGTAGAAAGTGTATTATTTTTTTTTTTAATTCTTCAAATAGTTCGATAAAATAATTGTTCGCATTAATGGCACAGAACAGCGATCCCTGTATGACTAATACTTATTTTTTAGTTTATGTGAATTGTATTAGCATGAGCAAAAAAAAAGCGTTTATAAGAGCGTTGGATGGCAGAGATTTCTCGGACTACTTATTTTCATGCAAATGCTACATTTTTACGTTCACGTGGGGACACCAAGGCAGAAAAATTCACACTTGAAGACCAAAATCTTATGTGCAAAACGTGGCACGGACTTAATAAGTCGCAAGTTCGCAAGACAAAATCTTTCAAAATGACCTAAATTTTAGGAAAGAAAGTCAATTCACACTGACGTAAGTGATTTGCTCTCCTTGCTGTACATTTCTTTAATAACTATGACCCCCCCCCCCTAGAACGCATAATCGTACCCTCGCTTTTTTGGCGTTAAGCCGACAAATCGCAAAACTAACTTCGGATTATAACGGCAGTAAAAATCGGCTAACAACCCCCCCCCCCCCCAACTTCGTAAAACAAACCAGAAAATAAGCGTCCAACAAACACATATAAATGTAATTTGTGCATACAATATTTGTTCAAGAAGGGTTTTTTGAAATCGTGACATTTAACATTGCTGTAATTCCGAATCTGCATGGTTATGGCGGGGGTGGGGGGGGGGAGTCCAAAATAACATTGCAAAATCTGCATCATGAATCTTCCACAAGTATATGTCCATGGAATGGAGCATTATCTAAACTTTCCCACTACGTAAGTATTCTAAAACTGTTGTCTGTAGATTGGTTTCTCCCTATTCATTATAGCCAAATACACCAAAACACCCCACACATATAGTCATAAATGCCAGCAACTCATTTTAGAAGACATCTAACAATTATGCTCCACTTGAATAAATTTGATCAGATTATTTTGTGCATGCACTTTTTCAGATTTTATCTATCAAGATTGTAAAAATAAATGCAACAATTACTTGCATTTTATATTTTATTTTCAGTCATTGACATTTTGTTGTTTGGTAGCTACAAAAAATTATCTGACTTTATACTAGGCACCATAAGATAAGGATAATTTAGACCAACTTTGCTTAAAGTTGGCAAAAAAGGGTTTCCGAGTAGATTTTTTAAACAAAAGCACACGGAGTGAAGTTTAAACATAGTCAATTGATTCAAATATTAAAGATACCAACTGGGGATTCTAAAACCTATGGGTTTTTCATCAATACTCTAAGACAATGGCACATTAATGTCAGGTTGGAGAAATAACTTAACACACATTTAAGAAGAAAGTTTATTAAGAACTTTGCAAAACTGTTCAAATTTTTAATTTTTGAAATCACAATCTTTTTCCTGCATAAGACCGTATCACGAATATGCATTCTCAAGCACATTCAATACGTCAATAAAGTATTAAAGATGATTGGAAGAGGTGGTACAAGTGGTTTCTATACAACCATGGCTAGTTAGGCTTGCGCATGATGACGCCTTCTAGTATAATCCATCTCCAGACCTTGATACAATTGCAGGTTACCTACATACAGAGCATCTCTACAAAAAAAAAAAAGATTTTCAATTAGGAAATAACAGTAAAGGACAATTTAAGAATCTGAAAATAATTTGGGATTGCGAAGTATTTAAAAGTTATCAGTAATAGCCTAAATAGGATTTTTTTTTACAAAACATTTTTAGCCTACACAGCCTGCCATACCACAATCAATTACCGGACGTGAATCACTTGACCGTTACATAACTTTTAGACTTGTCTCCCTTCCCAGCAAACACATGACGTAAATCCAACGTTGGTTATAAGTTGTGAGAATGTCGGACCTGACGTTACTTATCTACAACGAAAATGCAACGTTGTTGTTACGTCTTCAAAGCACGTTTAACTGACGTTGTTAAAACGTTGTGAAAAATAGCAACATTTGTATGACATTGTTGTGTAGACGTTGTTAAATCACGTAAAACATAACGTTAATTCAACGTGTTGTTTACGTTACAATAAACTTAGCGAACATATTTGCAACGTCCTTGTAACGTTTATTAGTGTTCGACTTATAAGGAACCCATATACGATTTTTTGAAGATGGAAATTAGATATAAATATTTTACAAACTAACACGAATGTTTTAAAATAAAGAATATAGTATAAATATTTTTAATATTTTAAAACAAATGATATTAAACAATTTTTCTTTCTGTTTTAAAATCTTTACTGGATTGTAGAGGGTGGGAGGGTTTCAACATAATAGATTCTTTACATTTTAAATGAATTCCACAAGAATTAAATTAGCATGTTCCTCCTCAATCTGTTTTGCTTTCTTCAAATTATGTTTCTTACAGTGGTTTTTTATTAACTGGCGATTTACGGGGGTGGGGGATTGCAACACAGATACTTTACATTGTATCAAATTTTATGAATTTAATTTACATTTCCTGGTCAGTTTCGTTCGCTTTATTTCTCTGTATATCTCTTACAGTGGCTTTTTGTTCTTGCCGATCGAATGTAAATAGCAGGGGTCATGAAATTACACAAAGGTTGTAAAACCAGACTTGCACGCGTAATTTGATATCTTGTGAGTGTTTGCTACTGAAACAAAGAAAACTGGGTCATTCGCCACATGGAATGAAAAGACCAAGCTCAAAAGTAAGTACTATAATATACAAGATACAATAGACAAAATTCATAAGAAAACGTTTAGCATATTTTTGATATGTAATAATTCTTCTTTTAATTCTTTAAGAGCACGAATTTGAATATTGTATATGTTTCGTTGCGACATTCGCACAATTAAATTCCTTTTCCTCAAAATCACGTTCTAATATTTAAAGTTTTACTACACGCACTTGAGTCCTGTAAGAGCATATCGTTTACTTGAAAACAAGAATGAATAGGAATGTGTGTATAAAATGCAGTAATATTTTATACCTAGTCATGTCATAAATGTCAGAGGAAAGCACACGCTGGCTGCTCACCCTGCAGATGTAAGATCTCGACGAAATGTCAGAGTGCGGAAACGCTCCTACCCATGTGGGGTACTGGAGTAGGCCAACGTTACATCGGAGCAGCCCGGTCGCTAGTAGAACATAATGCCGAGTTTTCGACTAGGTATCCCGAAGGCTGGGCTTCTCCAAACCCACCATGGTGTAGTCCATGGACTACTAACAACTAACAACCGTCCGACCGAGAGTATTTATTTATCAGTGTAGGACGTTAAAATCCCCAACAAGAAGAAGAATTCATTTGGGTCTTATAATGTATTTATAGTTGATTTTATTTCGTTATATATGTCCTTAGCGCATTTAAGCCAGATGACATTTTCTTATGTGCATTTGGACCCCAAACTGAAATATTTAGTAAACATCGCTTATACAGGAAATAATCATATGGAACGCCATGACTGCCTTATGTATGAAAAGTTCTTTGTATGTGGTGCTTACTACTTTATATGTGGTGCTTTCGACTATATATGCGGTGCTAACTTCTTTATATGCGGTGTTTACGTCTTTATATGTGCAGTAGGATTAAGATTATATGTATAGTAAAATCATTTATTGTTTTTTTTATCGTCGTACAGCTCAAGCCGCTTACTGCTCTGGTTGGGACTTTATACGGCGAATGATGAAGACAATTGGCAGCAATGCATTATGGTATGACTACAGTTTAAGAGGGGAAAAGGAAAGCTCCCATTACTGAATCTTTCTGTGTGTTGTCAGATGATGATACGTAAGTTATTTTCTAAATCATTGTATTATAATTAATAATCAATCCACAACACAGGATTGTTACATGTTACATGATTCGTCATGCTTATATGAAAGGAAGAGCAAAAATGTTTCTGTTAACACTTTTAAATAATTACTATTTGGACCAAATGAAACTGTAAACCCTTATCAGTCTTTGCGATTGACCAATTTATCGAAGTACTGTTAACCATATGACAAAAAAAATAGATAAAAAAAAAGATTTATTAATTTTCTTCTTCAGGGGCAAACAGAAAAAATCATCCGTCAGTGACATAAATGGATGCGAAGGAGATTATAACGGAATGCCTAAAACAAGGGATCCTGATATAAGGTAAGTTTAATAATTGCTAACTTTGGGAAAACCAAATAATACTGTATTCAGAACATAGACTGTCTCAAAACATTTTCAGATTTATGTTAGTTTTTATTTAATTGTTGTGATTGACGCAACTTTCAGCCATTTTTCAGCTGTATCATGACGTCCGGGTTTTTTTGCGGGAGGAATACCCTGTAAAAAGCCCGAAAAACCATCAATCCTTGTCAATTAAGTTTTTTATTCGAGCACACCCTGCCCGCCGTAAGGCGCGATCCCGCGACCACAGCGGTAACAGACACGTGGTCAATAGAAGATGACCAACTACCATAACCACGCGGCCACCGACGCCCTCGTTTCAAAAAATTAGCGTACAGAGACACACTGATATAAAAACTTTTATCCTGGGACCAAATTCATAAAATTAGTCTATTTTAAATATTTTTTGTAGAGCTTTACACACACTTTAAACTTGACCACTTCTACCGTGCCGTATAAAGAATGCCTAATGTACTCAATAAAAAAATAATCTTAATAGATGGTTAAAAAGAGTCTATCAGATAAAGAAATAATATTGCTTTAATTCTTATGAAAAATATGGGAAGATGCAAGATATTTTATTTATTTATTTATTTTTAGGTGCCAGAATCCAGACAGCAACCAGTTGTAACTGTATTGCAGAAGTCTGCAAAATTTTTTAAAAAGTTCATGTATTGATTGTATATTACAAAATCCTAAGATCCGATGTCATATAGATCTGTGTTGTGAATAAACTGCTGTTGTATATTTTGCTCTCTCTACAACACTTAGTTATTTATTTACTTTGTGTATTGAATGTAAGTAATTGTTGAACATGTTTTAATATTTATTGCCTTTGTTTGTTTTAATTGATGTAGCTGTATTTGTGTCTGTATGTATTAATGTCTTAAACTAACTACTGTTTATATTTTCTTTGTGTCCTCCGGCACAACTGTTTGTCAGAGGCTTAATTAACCGTTTTGTCTTGTAATATTTAAACAATAAAAAATAGGAAACTAATTTATATTTCTGTTTTAATTATACAAGTAATTTGCCTCGTTTTTCCTTTGAAAATCGTTTTTTGTATTTCACCCTACTATGTATTTTGTGGAGCCAGCCGCAGAGCTTTTCGAGACATAAAGGCAGTTATATGTAGCTTTTTATATGTTCCATGAATTCTTGAAATGTTCACCATTTGGTATCTGGCATTTGTTTTACGTTGGCTATCAGAGATGTATTGTTGCGGTTAATAAATACGATGCGGTTATGACCATATTTCTAGGAAAAACGGAACAGTGATTTTCAGGAAGACATATTTTTCATATATGCAATAATTGCTTGTTTCAATTACGTTAGACAAACGTCTGTGGAACGTGTTATGTATTATTTTTAATGTTGTGACAACGTTTACAGAACATCTTCGTCAAAATCATACGTAGTCTAAATGTCGGTTGTACGTCACGATTTTTTCGTAACGTTTGGTGAATGTCTGTTAAACGTCGTAAATTGGTTGCAAAAAACGTTAAGGCGACGTTAAGAAAACCATCCATTTTTTCGTAAAAATAACGTTATATACGATAGTAACGTTACTGCAACCAAAAACATACATTTTAACGACGTTTCTACGACGTAAAATTGTTTGCTGGGTTAATTACTTGACAACGGACACATTTAAGTGCTGCGATTTTTTGCACCACGTTAAAATTACTTCAAACAAACTTATAAATCAATTCTATATATAATTACCTTTGTCCCATAGAAGATCCGATTTGTTACTACATCGGGAACAGTGTTTTAAAAATTTTCAAAGGTCTGCCAACATTTTCTAAAGTTGTTCCTTGACAATGGAAAAATGTCTATAGCTACTTTTTTTAGATGGACTGTAATTTTCTGCTGTCATTGCTCGACGGAGGAAGCATTCGCGTCTTAGAATATCATAGTATTGTGTATTCTTGGGTTGAACTGTATTAGCTGTGTGCATGTTTCAAGTCCAGTCAATACACTTCGCGTCAATACGAAAATGGCGGTCTTTCCAAGTGACTGCATCTTATGAATATTTTGAAGGGAGATAATTCGATGTCACCACAAATCGGACTGAAGACACTTACATAAAAACTAAACCAAACGATAACTGATGATGATTTGAATGCTGTTAATGCAAAACAAATCACAACCACTTTAGGTTGCAAATTAGTTAAAAAACCCAGTTCGCGTAAACAAATTGAGAATTTAATTAAACATTCCGAAACCCAAACCAATTTTGAATAATAAGAACACAAAAAACCCTGACTTGTTAGGACACATGTATACATGTATGTCGTTCTTGTACTTCAAAAGTAATTCTTCCACTTCGTCTTCCTGATACTAAACATAAAGCTAACATTATATTAGATTTTAGAAATTGTAACTTTTGTTATTATAACCCGTGCCAAGCTACGTTTTTTGTCTTGTCTTATTAAATATGCATGTTATGTCGGATATCATGACAATATGTTGTAAAAACATAAGTGGAAATCGCGCATCTTTGGTTTATTAGATAAAATTTCCCCCAAAAGTAATACAATGTACTACGACAGTCTTCAAATCAAGACTAATCAGTGGCGATTAATACTCATCATTGACGCTCACATTTCTAAACCTAAAAAGTATTTAAAATTCAAATAATTAAGATGGAATGCTCGTTTATCATTTATATTCCGTATAAACTTCTGAACAATGCGAATAGAAAAACCTTAGAATTGAAATAATTTTTAAAATTTCAATTATTTTCTGCAATTGTTTGTGTGTTTATTAACGCCACTTTCAGCAATTTTGTCAGTTATATCATGGCGTCGTTGTATTAATGGTGTGGGAGAACATTAGTACTTGGTGGAAAATCCCTTCCTACAGCAGAAAACTGTATTTAGTTGTAATACAAACGTATACTTACAAACAGATTCAAAATCATAAATTTCCAGCCATGAGGTTTGCCCTAACACTAACGGCAAGTATATAACCAACATATACAAGTATGCAACTAAATTACTTCAGAATAACAATACAAACTAACTCAGTCTTAGAACATAACATAAGAAACGCGAAATATAATCAACCAATTAAAAACGTGCCAAATGTAAAAAAAACAATTTATCCAAAGCCAGAGTTAGCTATATTTATATTGGATGGGAGTTTAGGGCACTCAGAAATTAATTGTGGAATTTCTTCATTCCAAAATTTCATCCTTTCAGTAAAACGATCAACGGTACTATTTCTGTATTCTCCTAGCAGCATAAACGATCCAGTTCTACTATTGTACTGCGGCCATTCTACGGACCCAGCTGGGTTAGGATCCCTGAAATACAGAGGAACGTGATATAATCCTGTAATACAGCAATAGGACCATTCAACTTGTTCGGGCTGATTGGTAAATCCCTGGAATACGTCTAACTGTTATAATTTCAGTGTATGTACATTAAGACAATTAATTTGAATAACCAGTTCAAATATAATGTTTACAATAAATATGTATGTCAATGGGCATTATTTACAATATATTACTCACAACAGGCCTACGTCGGACAACTCATCAGAAGCATGCCTTTCGTGTTTTTTACCCGTTTTCAAGATATCTTGAATGTCTTTGGCCTTCGATAACATTTTTATGACAGGTTTATTCGAAATGATCGAACTGCTTTAAACAAAATCATTGAGGAAACAATGATTATGTAACAAAACAATTGAACACACAATTAAACGAATTCAGCGGTTTAATTACCCATTCAGAGAATGAGGGATAAATGGACTGTTTGAGATGGATGTGTATGAATGAATGGAAAAATGATTTAACTTGGAACATTTTGTTCAGCTCGATGGCTGATACCTGTCTTTAATAGTTACTAGTGTTTGAACAATACCTGTCATATTACTTTTTTCCCACTATCAGCATAACAGGTTGTTAGGCAATATATTTGTTAATTATATAAACAAGAAAAGATATGGTTGTAACCATATCGGGGAAACTCAATTAAAGTAATTGGAGGATTAAAACAGGAACCCATTTGTAATGTAATATGAGAGATTAATTGTTGTTTACAGATTGTGAAGATATAATGTACTTATGATATTCTATAATATGCTTTAACAAAGTCAGGATCATTTAATATATGTGACCCGGCATTTCAGGAACCCATTTTGTAATGTAATATGAGAGATTAATTGTTGTTTACAGCTGTTAAGATATAATGTACTTATGATATTCTACAATATGCTTTAACCAAGTCAGGATCATTTAATACAATCAAATTTTTATGATTTGTCTTTGCCATGTGTTGCTTTTTCTTCTTTGATATAAGAGAATGATCATCTGAGACATCAGTTCTAAACATTTGTTTCTTTACATAATAATGCATATAGATATTAAGGAAACGAGTTAAATAAGATAGAATACAAGACATAAAAAGTAAAATAAAATACAGAAAAATGTGTGTTAAATGTATTTTTAGTGTTATCTTGTAAAATATATGTTTATATTAATATTTATGTTTTGGCATATCTGTTAAACAAAATAGTGGCATTTTTGGCCTCTTTTGGGTCCCTAATTTCTAAACGAAAAATTGTGGGGACCCTAAAATTAAATCCCATCCATCCCTTCATGGTAAGAAACATCACTGTAAAGTTTCAAAGCAATTGGATAACTAGAACAAAAGTTATTGTGGGAACAACAGACAACGACGCAGACGACGACGACACAGACGACAGCATCATACTATTATACGCCTGCAATTTTTTTGCGGTCGTATAAAAATAGTAGGCATGCATAGTAAATCTACCAGTTAACATTTTTGGACATTTGAATTATTGAAAGAAAAAGAAAGATGCAGGAAATTGCACTTGAGACGTGTATTTAAACAAAAATAAATAATTTATTTCTGTTTGATGCGACAACAACAAAATAACTTGAAAATTAAAAAGTGCATAAAACCAATAATAAGAAAATGCTAAAGTAGAAACGTTTTCATCATTTTATTTTCCAGGAATTACAGATTCGTAATACTTCCCTCATCAAGTCGGTGTGCCATCTTTGTCCCATTCTCCCAAATTATTTACATTTGTACCATTTGTTAAATTTGCAATCCCAACTGGGATAAAGGACTGGTTATCGCTTAATTGTTTTAAAATTATTCGAAATTCTTAATACATTGACGATGATCAGCTGCAGAAGCACAGGCAGCGATTGAATATTAACTGTTTACATCACGAAAATTGTTTAATTAACCATTAAAAACAGTAGCAAGAAGATCATTATTGTTGGACATACTTATTATGCGTTAGTTATATAATTAACAATTCAGATGAAAGCAGATTGAATGTGCATTTATATGATCATTCATCTAGCCAGCTTGATCGCGTAAGAATATATGAACAGAATTATACTTTTATTCAAATGATAAGAACAAAATTATTACATTTCGCAATACAAAACATACTGTTTTTCACCTGAAAAATAATCAAAACAATATATCAGATAGAACGTACTTACTTCGGTAAATGCGAACTTCGAACTATATTATCGCGCAATAGTTCAGTAAACCGTACCCAAAATTAGTTATAACCCCATGTGTGATACAATGCAATGATTTGAGTTATGATAATTATTATATAATGTGTTTGTAGGTACTTATTTGATATGGTATCCTTTAAAGATATTATCATCAGTATACTGTCATAATTTTGCGCAAAATCTAGGTTTGTTTGCAACAATCTGATTAAAATCATCTTTTATGATGACTCCGTTTACCATCTACAAACATAACTGCTAATGTTCATCAGATCGATCTTACAGTTACTATAAATTCGCCTACTTAATTGTAATGGTTTTTTATGTTTCTTCGAGTACCTTATATAACATCATGTTCAAGTTATTAGTCTCATATATGTGGAAACAAGTATTTAATATCAAGCCAGCACACATTGTCTTACAATAACTTTAAATATTAAAATAGAAGTGTTCGTGCGTTTGTTATTAAAGGTGGTTAATACATAAGTATTTAACATACCCGGTTTTCCCAAAGTTATGCCAATAAGACATAATTTTCTTGGAAAGATCTGATTCTGTAGGATTAATGTGTACATCTGTTGGATACCATTCTTTCAAGCTGAAAACAAATGCCAGTTCGTCCGCATGATTTGCTCCTAAAAGCCATGTTGGTCGGTCTTGTATAAGTCCCCATGTCGGCTCATGTGTGAAAAGGTATTGGTAACTTCTTTTATGACTTCTGGTATGAAAATCTAGGGATCGTGTAGCAAGTGAAGACATTTCCAGATCGCCAAAAAAGTTAATGGCTTGAATTGTTGCTTGTGCAAGAGAAGTTGCATCTTCTGGTAAATACTTAGCACATATTATACGCGACACATTATTACAAGCGTTTAATACCTCGTTCGATACATAAGACACTATATTGTCACAAAGAACACGAAAGGGAATTCCTGTCTTTAAATCAAAATTGAAATTCGTTTGTTCTGAAATTAGGTAGAAATAAAATAGTCCAGCTTCCCCGTCATTTGCCCCAGTCATGAAGTCTATACTGTTGAACATAGTCGACGATGCTGATTGGGGATCTGACAGCATATGGTCAGGCATGTCCGGAATGAGGTCGTTATCAGGTACTAGACCGATTGCGTCTTTCAATGAAAATCCTGTTTGCAAGTTTTGCTCACCTATGGAATATCCGTTTAATAACTCTTGGGCAGGGACTTTTCTCATGCAATCTAAACACGAATCCTGACCGATTTGGCAATCAGAACAGTTCAAAACGACCTATTTCTCTTGTAAGGTTTTCTGAACTAGCTCCGATATCTCTTAAACTAAGACAAGACACACTTTGCGCAATTGCTCTTTGGAAAAGTCCTATGTTTGAGGGAATGATAGCTTGAAGTCCCACGCTGACACCACCGGCGGACTCTCCAAATATTGTTATCGTATTGGAATCGCCGCCATAATCAACAATGTTTTCTTTCACCCATTGTATCGCTAGTTTTTGATCCCATAATCCTAGGTTGCGCGGTGAGTTTTTTCCTACATTTACAAAACCAAATATATTTAACCGATAATTTATAGTAACGAGAACAACATTTCCTGTAGACACAAATTCAGAACCGTCAAACATCATCCCTTGACTATTGGTAAAACCTCCTCCGTGAATCCAAATGAAGACCGGTCGTCTGCGTGCGTTATTCAGATCATTTGGAGCAATGACATTAAGATGAAGACAATCTTCTGAAAGGTCCCAGTTTATAATTAATCGCTTATCGTTGTCGTATAAGTACTGCATGCAGTTAGGTCCATAAGCTGAAGCATTCAATATATTACCCCAGGAACCAAAAGGTTGGGGTTTTTGAAACCGCAAAGGCGAAATGGGTGGCTTGGCGTAAGGAATTTTTCTGAACTGATATACAGTTATTTTTCCTAAAGTACTCTGTAATCCACGAATATCACCGAGACGAGTTTTGTGAATATAATCGTTGCTTGTTGCCGTGTAAACTACCAGTGTGAGTGGTTGCAATATGAAAAACGTATAAGAGATCTGAAATATGTAGTACTTAACATTATTAATATTTTAGCAATAAAGCGTTAGTATAAATTACAAATTAATATACTCATAATTCATTTTGGTGTCAGAAAACATGCTTGAAAAGTATTAAAATAAAATAAAAAAGTGTTAAGAATTATTAATTTGATTAACTTGTGTAATAATATATGATTGACCCGCTAGAATCTATTATTAACAAGTCCGACATATCTGCTATACTAACATTCCTGGAAGAGTGGATTCGTTAGGTACAATATCTGGGCTAAAAAACTTTGATTGATAGAATCTCTAATATTAAATGTGCAGCACACAGACAGTATGTCACGGTTTTGGGTGTAAAGATGTACATCTATATCATTTTTATTCGTATGCAAAATTGCTTAAGTTGTCAGTCCTGTACTTTTAATCACAAGCATGGCAACACGTAGGTTACCAGTTTGAGCCTTATTGTTGGCACGGTGTTCTCGACTCTATTCTAACCAGTTTTCCTCCTGAAGCTCAGGTTAACAAAAAATACAATTTAATTGAAAAACATATTTAACAAAAATAAATCAACATTAAATTAGTGGTAGTCATGTGATGTTCTATTATAACATGTGTTTATCCAATTGGTTTGCCAGGATGCTAACATGCACGCTAAATTGGAGTTGTAAAAACAACATTTTAGCCCGTAATAACATGCACCACAGTGATTGGTAAAGTACGAGCTATATGTACAAATCGAGCGTATTTAAATACAAAAAGATTCATAGTTCAATTTTGGATGTGAATATAACAGCTTCAAATAAAAAAAGTTGTATTTTGTTGCTCTTACGTTTTAGGAAATATATACTTACAATCATTTTTCCTTCAACTTGTTTTAAGTTTTAAACACGATACAACACAACGAAAAAATCCTAATGCCTAAGTCAACAACTGATATCTAAAACGACCGAATACCTGTCAGTTGCATATTTATTTTATAATACTGCAGATCAACTCTGACATTTTGTTACTCAAACGTACCAAGTTTAAATTTTGTGTAACAATGTATACTATATTGTTATTGTCCGCCACAAATGTTACTGTTTTACAGAAGGGGTTCTTATAAAACAAAATTGTTTTTGATCAATATTCCATTCTTCTTGAATCTTTTGTGTGAAAAGAATCACAATTATATGAAGTTGTTATATTTCATTGTTAAATTCCACATGCACCCCTTCACCATTTTTATTTGATCATGTTCTTTTGACTTAAAATTTATTTATTTTTTACTTGTAGTACATCTTAGCTAGCCATTAAACTGGTCCTTCTAATCTATAGGGATGATCGGATCGAAACCCTTAGCAAAGAACTGGTTTGAAGTTAGCAGTGGGTTTGAAGATCCGTCTAGTGTTGTCTATAGGTTATGAATAACCCCCTATATCCATATGTTTTGTTTACAGCAACATGTTTACTTTATGATTAGCCCAAAATATCCGATTACATACATTAACTGCAAGCATTAAAAAATTAAGATGACTTAAATTGTAGACTTGATTACCCTTGCCAAAAACAGTTTTGATTAAATGGTGGGCGGGAAACTATTTAAAAAAAAATAAAACAAAAAAAAAACAAGAAAATGTACATACAGAAAATATTTTTTCTGCTCATTGTTTCCTGTTGAACTTTGTGACATTTTGGGAATAACTGCCAAACTATCTTTTATTGTTTACTTGCTCCCAGGTATACCTACCATATCACACTTTTGATCAATTTGTCTATCGATCAGAAAAATTGAGTTAAAAGACACTACTCTGATAATTACATCGACCTTAACATTAACATAAACTTTACAATACAAACTAAACTCTGATAACAGTCATGTCTTCAACTTCCAAATTGTCGAGTTCTCTTTCACCGTCAGCTCCGGGGGATAGTGTTTTTATTTTGTTAATTACTAGACCACGCGCCTTTGTTAACCAATTAATTACTCATGCAAGAATTTCTCGTACCTAGGTTAATATTATCTCTTCAAAATTGTCATGGCCGTAACCGCGACTTGTTTGATTGATATGGAAAATCGATATCTCCAAAATATGCGATCAGACATTTTTTATCTTGACATTTTCGCGGAAATTACGATAAGTAACATGACGTGTAGCTTAGTGCACCCATCCCGTCGTAACGAGTTTCAATTACACAAAGAGGCCTTTAAAAATCGACATGCTTAATAAAATGATACTGGGTAAAAATTAAGGGAAGAAACAGTCTTGACTTGCCAACTTGATCGTTACTGACACCTTTCGTTGCTCGCCATTTTAGTTACAAAAAATAATTTCCAATCTGCGAGAATGTTGTTCGTTTTGTTGGGAACTGGCTGAAATTCTTCAAAATGTTGTGGTTTAATGACAAAAGTCAGTGATTTTTATGAAGTAAACTTAATTAGTAACCGAACTTATAAGAAAATCGCGTAGATTGAGGTAAAGTAATTTTTGTTATTTTTAACAATGGAGCGCAAAGACTATGTTTCTTCCATTTTCCTACTGTGTAACAAATTCGACCCGGTATAATTATATTGCGCATGGGAATGGCAGAGCTTGACTATTAGTAACCTTTGTTTGCCTGTTTGCTGACAACTTGGCAGCAAAACTTTGACAACTTTTACCAGCAAACCCTAAGACATTCGAGGTTATGTTGCCTAAATTGCTTTCTTTCAAGAATACCGTAAATATATTTTAAAGTGCTCCTCTACATGAGAATATATTTTTACTTTAAATTGCTTTGCTTGCACGTTAAACGGAATCATCTAATTGCTAAGACTTTTTTGTTTTAAGTAAAGGTAGTCTTCTTGGCAGAAAGATGAAGTTATTTAATATGAGTAAGCATTTTTGGATCTTTGATGCATTTTTGTTACAAAATTTGCCGATTGTAGGTGAAAATTTCAATACGGAAGACAGAAGGTCAACAGCTTTATTTACACAACAAATACAGCTGTTAACCGACCCCTCTTTAATTTATTTTCCTAATTGGTTGCAGGTGTTAAAACAAACAAATCCTGGATATAACGTTTCTCCATGCGCACTCATCTGACTCATTGCGTGATCAATTCATTTCATTGTACACTTTAAAAAAATGTTAGAATTTTAGTCCTATATTTCCACTTGTTACTATGTTATTCTGCTGGACTGATTTTTTCGCAGGCATGTAGCACAATTTAGTGCATATCTTTACAGTCGCACATGGAATCCTGATATCTTAAGCCTTATATTTGATCAAATCGGATCAAAATTTTTCAACTCCTGCTTTATTTATTAAAACAGAATCTGTAAATTTTAAGTACTTTTCTGAATTCACCACAACCAATACCATTTATTAATTTATTCTTGTTAGGTGTTATGATTTGTTAGATATCTGACATTTAAAAAAATCCTGATTTTCTGTGATATTTTGAATATAATATTATAGGCTTCCGTGTTTTGCTGAGGCTAAACATTGTTGTCTTGATAGTCAGGAGTGGGATTTTAAATCAAAGAACAAAAAACAAGTTATGTAGTTATCTGAATTTCTGATTTTGTTCAAAATATAAGCAATTTAACCAAATAATAATATTTTCATAGTTACATGCATACTAATGTTTGTTAGTGAAACAAAATGCAAGTTAGGGATAGCATACAATACATAACAGTCAAGTTACTGTTAAAGGTTGTGAAATAAAAATTAATGGATTGTTATTTAAATAAGATTATAATGATACTGTTATTTTGGCTTATAAAGCAGTATTCTTCAGAATTATGCCCATTTGTCAGTCTTGGTCATTACTAATATTCAGTTTGATAATCTCGTGACTTAATTTATTTCTGGCTGGTCTAATTTCTGTTGACTGTAATGTGCTTCTACTATATTATATGGGTTATATTTGATAGACAGCATAATATATTCACAGGCTTTAATATTTAAACTCATTCGTTCTTTATTTATTGTGCAATATTTTGGACAGATAAATGAAACAGAAACATTTCTTCGATTATCTCCCCTTGTCCAAAATTACGTTCCCCGTGCTAAGCCTATATTAAACAGAATAAAGAAATCCGATATAAATTTGGTAACAAATAAACCCCCTTTTACATTGATCAGGTAAAAAGTCAAGCCTTTGTTAGCTTTCATTGTGATGGGTGGTACAATCAGTAAAATGTAACAAGGACCTTCAACATATACAGCTACCAGAAAGTAATACAAACAGAAAATACGGAATTAAGTACTAACATAAATCTGACAAATCATCAAAACAATGAATACTAATCCGGAGTTAGCTATGTTTGTATTAGTCAAGAACTTAGGGCACTCGGCAATTAGTTGCGGAATTTCCTCATTCCAAAATTTCATCCTTTCAGTAAAACGATCAACGGTACTATTTCTGTATTCTCCTAGCAGCATAAATGATCCAGTGCTACTTTTGTACTGTGGTCATTCAACTGATCAAGCCGGGTTAGGGTCCCTGAAAAGCAGAATTATTTTGCATACATTATAAAATTTGTATTTAATAGGCAATACAAAGTGCCATGTTATTTAATAATTTATTTTAATTGGCATTTTTTAATTAAAAACCATTGCAATACATGTTTAGCAACATCCGACTTCGCTCCATTTATCGGAAGCTTTGTGGTAATGGTTCTTCACGCATTCGAAATGTCTTTATATCCCTAACCTTTTTATATAAGGTGATGCTAAAGTATTTCAGGATGATTGACGCACCTTACTATATCTATACATATCAATGGGAACTATGATATGTTAACTTGACAAATATTTACTGCCTATTAAGAAAATAGTTATAGAGATGTATTGTTGGATTAAACTGGTAACATTTTGTTTAGATTTTTCGATGATACCTGTTTTACCACTTATTAGAAGTCAAACTACACCTGTCTAAAACCAGTCAAAATATACCGTATTTTACCAGTTACTATAGTTCGAACGATACCGGTCTTTACTCGTTACTAGCGGTCAAACGATACCGGTTTTTACCAGTTACTAGCAGTCGAATTGTACCTGTCATTAACATTTGCTAGCAGTCAAACGATACCGGTTTTTACCAGTAACTAGCATTCATGTCTTACTAGTAACTGGAAGAAAAACAAGCAGTTACTAGCAGCCGAACGATACACGTCTTACCAGTAAATGGTAGCCGAACGATACCTGTTTTCTCCAGTAACTAGTTGTCTTCATCACTGTTTTCTTCAATTTTCGTTTGATCGAATCGGTTAGCTTATGATAAAAGATCTAAATATATTCAATTTACAACAGAAAAGCCAACAATATACGATTATTGACTTTGATATAGGTGGCTATCATCATGTATCAGCCAGAGAAAATATAATATTCACCGAGCCGCTATTCAAGTTAAATATACATTTTATTTTTCAGGGCTGCGAAATCTTGATAGAGACCATATATCAAATTCAGTAATTGTTTTATTACATGAATAAAATCACTATCTTCCTTGATCAGAGAAACAAAGGATGCTTGAATGATCGTCGTACAGGTCTCTGTAGGCTATATGATTCTTGTCGCTGCAACCACTTTCGTATCTTATATTTACTGAGTACGAATTTTCCTTCTTGTCGTACAAATCTGTACAACTTCTCAGGTCCTGCGAAACTAACTGGGCTTGACGGATCGCGATATATCGAATATTGCTCCCACATGGCCTTATCTACACACTCCCAGTGAATGTTAAGCAATAGTATGATTCAGAGCTCTATTTTTCCTTGTCTGCCTCGTCCCCCTCCTTGTCTTCTTCCCTGTTATTTTTTTCGTCCTGTTCTTCTTCGTCATCGTATTCCTCGTTGTTAATGACTTCATCGAGGTAGCTTTCCAACAACGACCTATATTTCCTAACAGATATTTTAATGGCTTTAACATGGTCCACGCCATCGGTAATTAATCCATCGATCGTTTGCATGACCTTGTTGTGTAATTTGACGTTCTGTTACTGTAGAAGATATTGAATAAGACTAGAATATTTGAAATAAACTCGTCCATATCCTCGTCTCTAAGTTTGCGATCAGCCTTGCTCCTAGCCTCTTCTTCATCTAAGCCGTCAGACATATATTGATCGACTTTAGTTTCCCACTTGTCTTCGTTCAACTTTCTAGCTAAGGTGGCTATTTGTTCAAAAGCGGCATCTTCATCGTCTTCGATATCAAGTTTCAGTTTTTTCCTATTATTGTCATCGTTATCATCCTCGTTTAATTTTCTTTTCAAATAATTTTCTGGGTACCATCTATTCATATGTCGGGCTAAGTCAGGCACGTTTTCAAACACTAACCCACAATCGTCACAGGAAGACATGTTTTTGTGTTTATCTTTTAACGAAATATCTGGTTGGTTCACTTCTTTATTCTTCTGGTGTTCTAAATCAATTGTTTGTGCACTTCTATGTCTGTCTGGCAAATGAGGCATATTTGACCTTTCCTCTTTTACATACTGTCCGCTGCAGATTTGAGTAGGTGTCGAATGTTCAAAGATGTCTGTTTTCAATCTTTCATCTTCTGGTGTTGTTTGCTTCAAATCTATAAATAGATAACCATGAGGTTGCTTTGTTCCTTCATTGTATTTCGTCATAAACTTCTTTGGATTATTTGGATACATCTGTCTGGCAAATATTGTGTGTCCGACCTGATCACGTGGGTTTTTAAATAATACCATATACTGGCGGTTGATGCGGTTGATGCTCATGGTCCTGCTTTCTTTTGATTTGTAAAATGCGTTCTGAACAAGGCATGCCACGCTAAGATTCCTATGATGACTTCCCTCCACAAAGAGTTTACAAACATCCCGATTATTTGTAACATCCTTCATTACATCGTCTAAGATTATAAAAGTAGAGAATTTTGTGTCTACGAATGAATCTTCATTTAAGTTTTCCGGGATACCCTGTACAAATACTATGTGTTTTACTGTCTGCTTCATTTCGTTGAACAGGGGTTGCCATCTTTTGTAACACCAAACAATACGTTCTGGATTCGGTTTTATCATAGACTTAGCATTTTCTAGGAGTCGTTTCATCCAAAACGTTTTCCTAGATCCAGTCGGTCCCGCTAACATCATGGTGAAAGGATTTTAAGAATCACTCCTCCTCCTCCTCCTCCTCCTCCCCCTCCTTTTCCTCCTCATTGTGTTTCGTGTTCAGTATATTCATGTTTATTTTTCAAGTGCCGCATTAAATTGTCTTTTCTAGAAAATGTCAAGCCACAATAACCACAAGTCGTAGACATCGTTACGAGCTTTTATAAACACGTCTGCCTCCTTCTACTGCTTGTCTAAAAATGAAAATGACCCGTTCATATAATTTGGTTTATATTCTTCAGTGGCCGTATGCCAGGCTTGTGATACCATCTTCGAGAATATACCTTTTATCGTCGAATGGTGATAGTCCTAGTTTGTTGATAGTTATGTTGAATAACTAGTGGTCATATGATCTGATCTTGGTCATTGCAGACATGTGAATGGTTCTGTCAAATAGGCAATCGTTGTAATGTTGGTGTCTGGTATGCTGTTTAATGACACTCTTCTTGATTTTTTTCGCGGTCTTCTTTTCGATCAACTTTTCATCTTCTTGATAGACAAGAGAATACATCTTAGATTTTAGACCTATAAATATTTTGAACGGGTATACCATGGGTTTCATCCTTCATTTTGCCTTGAACTTTTCTGTTGACTGTACTGTAAAGGGGGTGACTTTGGTCGTACTCTGATGTTTAGAACAGTTCTTTGTCTTGGAGCATGTCACTGTATATGTCATCTGTATAGACGCTATAGCATAGGCTGTCCGTAAATAAAAGCTGTGCGTTTGAGCCATACCTCTTCTTCATGTAGTTATAATGAAAATCATACATAAGCGTCTTCGACAAATCGAGGATGGTGAATCCTACATAAATGGGTCGATTTAAATACAATTTTTGCTTCAGTAAATGCACGGCCACTAAATCCTCGTTGAAAATCTTAAAGGCATGGAATGTAGGTTTACTTGTGAGTTTCCATGCTCTTGTTTGGATGTTGACTAGTTGAACGTCGATTCGTTTTCTAAGATTTTCCATTGTCTTGCCAAACACGGCGTTATTCATTAACGTTGAGCTGCATCTAATCCATAGTAGTTTAGAAGTTCTCATATACGTCAGCTAGGGAGAGAACGTCTGTAAGGACATAAAGGTCGTGGTACTGTCCGAGGTTATTTAGATTAAATTCTTTCCATACTTCCTGTCATGTGTATAATCCTCTTCTGTAATGTCTTCTACCGACAATGAACTGTGAAATGCTTCGATGGGTGGTAGTTTATTTTCTGAAAATTTTGAATCAGTGTCGAAATACTCGTATGGATAGACCTGTTTTCTTAATAATAATTCTATTTTTTCGCTTCCAAAATTTTCCATCATATTCTTGACATTTGAAGATCCTTCTTTGGCTAAGTTATCGATAAATTTCTCTAATGAAGATCTCATAAACTGAAAAGAGTCGATGAAGTCCATACAGCCCAGTGAGAAACTTATGTACTTCTCCATGTTATTTGGGATGCATTTTATCTGTTTGTTGATTTTCCCTATTACCTGCATAATTAATTGACTATCGTACTGGCGGAGATTGTGAAATATGACAGGAGTGCGTCCCGTAAACTTGAAATTGATATTGCAGTCTCTGTGTGCTGCACCTCGAAACTTCCCTGTCACGTGACAATGGTCTCTTACTCGATCATCACCGAATGTCTATGTGCAGATATGACAATGAGTAGCCTTCTTGAATGATTGCCAGTCATTGCCTGTCATGACCATAGGCTCGCAATGTTTAAACCTTTTCTCTATATCCTCCTGTTCGCTGACCATACAATCCACAAATTTCTCAGCAGCATCCGAACCTCGATAGACAACAGGCTCCTTGGAGGTTTCTGAAGTTAAACCTACGACTTTGTAGGCAAATCCACATGGTATGTGCTTTGCAGTTTTTGTCGTTGAGGACTTATCTGGATCATTATCACAACCTTGAATGGGCACCTGAAGACTTTCAAAGTCAGCATAGATGACAAAGGGTACTTTGAGTTGCTTACGAATGTCTTTGTAAAATAACCATTTGTCCTCTTCCTTTGGCATTTCGATTCTTTGTGGTCCATGTGTCTGACAGTATGGTTTATGTTCATCGAGAAGTCGTTCCTTGGTAAATCCATGAAGACAATAAATACAATGAAAATGTTTGTCACGGTGACTATGTTGATCACTTAGTAATCGATTCAAGTCTTTGATCCAACAATAGTGTGACTTATTATTGTCCGATATCAAGAGAAGGTTTACATGTCTTTTAAATCTATTGTTTGTCACGTGCTTTGGGAATACTTCGTTCTTCTCGTATCTAAACACGTTGACGGAAATATCATTCTGCTTCTCGAATTTCTGTATATCTTCCATTCTCACGGGAAATGATATACCTCTAAAGTTTAATTTCGATTCATGTTCTTTATATTTCCAAATACGCTCCCCATCCTGTTTTGTCGGATACAATGCAGCTAGAATTGACCACATGAAACATTTCTTGTCTGTGTTCTTCACGTTTATTATGGCATGTTTTGATCTCAGCTTAATCGGGAGTGGAATATATCTAGATCCACGCAGTTGTCTATAACGTGCCATGTGTATGGTTAAATCAATAACTTTGTCCACTGTCCAAGTTGACGAACTTTGTTCCTTGCTTTATTACTCCCACCACCTATCTGGATGTGTGCTTTCAAATAATGACGTTGATAATTATCTCTCCTTCCGAATGTTGTTTCGCAGATAGTACAGTTCCACTTTGCATCAGTATGTGCAGTTTTCATGTGACGACTTAAGCCTGTTCTTTGCGCAAAAGATTTGCAGCATGTTTTAAACACGTGGGATGAGATAGTTTGGCTTTCTTACACGAAGATTTCATGTTTCACTTCAATATCTGTGAAGAAAATGAGTTGTACTATGAGCAACGCAGTATATATGGCATGGTATCACGTGACATAAAAACAACCAATCATCATTCATACCTGGAGAGCTTATCGCCGCCGGTACTCGCCCACGGGTCGGAAAAATAGCTCTCGAATCTACCGACCGTACGGGTTCCCAGCATTGATACAAATATGAATTACATATTGATTGATATTCAAGAACGTTTGATTAAGGACAAAGAAGCCACCGCCCATCGACATTTCCATCACTGGAAACGGAGCTGCCCTTGAAATCAATGGCTGCAAAGGCTATGGTTGGAGAGGTCTTCCTGACTATAGCGGGACGTACCACATGACACTTCCTCTTCATTGTAAGCTACGTGGTATTGCCCTAAGTCAGTACACCTTGCCAGTGCAGGAGTGTAATTCAAACTTTCTAGAACTTTATGAAAATATACATTCTTACTACAATGACATTAAAAGGTACACTCATACACATAAATACACCCCTTTCAATACCATGTTGTAACTACCCACATCTTATAAAATAAAATACGTAGTATCAACTATGTTAAGAGCAATAACGTTTGAATAAGTGTCGATGAAGCGCCCTTTATTTAAGCTCGGTCAGTAAGCTTAAATCTATTGTGGAGACATTGCGGACATCAAGCTGACAAGCGTCCTCGTCTTCCACAACGGATTCACTCTTAAAGACAGAAATTTAAACGCTTCCGGGAAGCTACCAGGTGACGCCGATATGAGACATTATTCCCCCTTAATCTCAAATAGTCGAGAGAGTCACGCAGTCGGTCCCAGTAGCCGATGCTAATGTATATTTTGTTAATTTAGTCTAAAATATTTCACATTCATTACAAATATTATGTTAACATAATTTTTAGGAATACTTCACTATAATTCCAACTGGCTTGCTTTATTCAGGCTAAATGTCTAATACGTCCTCTCAGTTTGACTGTCGATTCATAATTAAAATTCCTCTCGATTTTCTCGCTTATATAGGTGCCGCGAGCTATACCATACAACAGGAAATGTCAGGACAATGCCTTGATTAAAATATATAGAAATTTGGAATAAGATATATGATTAAACAAAAACATCTGTACGTCGTTTTATGGTTCTCACCCCTTCCGCTTAGACTCGTCTATTTAAAGCGTCAGTTGTGAAATGTTGCCATTTTGAACGGATGTGTTTTTTATCGCTCCAATTAAAGTCCTTATATTTGACAATGCATCGGGTAAAACACTAATATTATCTACTTATTGTGTTGATTTGTTTATATTTTCTTGTAGATATATCATTTTAAGTTACGACTTTATTGTGAATCTATTTGGATTTATTACATAAACAACGGTAGGAAAAAGGGGGATTGGTACAACGAATCGTCATACTATATTATTGCATTATTTTATTTTAGTGTCACTTTTGAGACAATAATTTTGTTTTATAATAATTTTTTTTTAATCAAAGTTCTTAATAACGCCTTCAATAATTTTCAAACATTTGTGATGATCATGATTGAACCGGTTATACACACATGTCATAACACGTTAAGGTCATTGAACTACAGATTTAACGATACATGATTGTTTTTACAAGGGAGATTAGGACAGCCGTCATTCTGTCAAATCATACATTATTTTATCTTAAAAGCCAATTCTTGAAAAAATGTCTACAAGTTTATTATTAATTTTCGTTTATCTTTTACATTATTTATTTAAATCCTAATTCTTAAACATGACGCCGATAATCTATATTTAAATGAGGCATACACACACGTTAAGGTCAATGAACTATAGATTTAAATGTTTATAAATAGCAGATAAATTTTTACATTGACAAAATAGAATTTGTTATGACTTGTGAAATATGGAGATCTGTTATGAAAAAAAGGGGGTGGGGATGACGCATTTTAATTACTACACTCACAATGAAAGGCTACAATGGAATCTGCAATATATTTAATTAATTATAATACACCTATTAATTACAATTAAAAACCAATCGATACCATTTTCTCAAGTTAACTCACGTTAAGGTCAGTGAACTACAGATTTTAAATGTTAATTAATAGCAAACGATTTTTTTTACATTGAAAAATATAACAATTGTTATGACTTGTGAAATATGGAGATCTGCTATGAAAAAAGGGGGGTGGGAAAGACGCATTTTAATTACTACACTCAAAATGAAAGGCTACAATCGAATCTGCAATATATTTAATTAATTACAATACACACCTATTGATTACAATTAAAAACGAATCGATACCATTTTCCTTGCTATATCCGTTACATCACAATACTTTATGCAACACTTGTTTGACGTCATAATGTTAACCTCACTCTGGGAGGTTAAATGTTGGGAGGGTAATTTTTCTCATAGGGATAACATGAAGAAATGTCGCTAGAAACCCCAGTTTTTCTACTACTACTACTATTTCACACACAAAAACACAAAAAACGGGGAAAAATTCCTTACATATTTTCATAGCCGTAAGATGTGGAGATTAAAACCCCATCAGCACATGTACACCCTTTAGTATTCCCCAAGTCGTTTTATTTCCTCGATCTCATTATCCATTTAGCCGTAATCGGCTCGATTGATAATTTCTTGGAAATAAACCAACATTAATTTATATTTACTAGTTCCTAGCAGTCGAACGAACCCGTCTTTACTTTACATGCAACCATCAATCGAACATGTTTTTTGATAACCATAATGATACAGAACGAAGCCCATAGACTCATTAAAGACAACAGGCAGTATAAACAGGTTAATAAGACTGTTTGTTGCTATGAGGTGTACAGTTAAAATGTCTGCAATCTTGAGATAATTTTTTGAATTATGTTATTTAATTAACTTTGTTGGTCTTAATTTTATACAGCATTTTGCGTAGACGTTATTTATATTTAACTGTCTTGAGAAAGTAGGCTTCGTTTGAAATGTCTTAAAAGAACAATTAATTCCTCAGGATCATCATAATGCTCTTTTACGGTTTCTTCGAATTAAAGCTTAATTTATTTTTTTTCGTACGGAAAGGAAAGTAGTGTTGAACGAACAAGTTTCATACGATATCTTTCAATCTGAAAGAAAAATGGCATTGTCTTACATACCCCGTTTTTCCAAAGTTATGCTAATGTAGAAGTCGTGTCTTTACAGGTATAAAACACAAACTATATCCAAGGTTCGATATTTTATTCACATATAACATAATAAATAAATGCCCTGTAAAATACAAATAATCATAATATAACACAAGAACGATAATTAGATCTTGCTAATAGTAAAAGCTCAAATAAGCGATCATATGCAAACTTGGTGATCGTATGTAATATATACATGTAACAACATAAAAATGCAAGTACACCGAGTTCATATCTACGCTTGTTAGATGAAGATTCAATTAAAGACAGAGACTTTGAACTGGTGTTTACCGAATATATCCTTGTTATACACGCTATAACAGTTGTATTCAAAATAAATAAATGACAATACAAATTGCTTTAAAGCATAGCTAAATATCGGTTAGCACAATAAGCATATTAATAGCGTAACGCAACAAATATTAAAAGCATAAGCCAAGCATAAAAACACAAATACACTTAGCTTACCTCACATATCGTGCAAGAGGCACATTCCGTATTATGGAATCAAAAATAAGGTGATCTTTATACAGCCAATGTATGTGAAACATGTACAATCAAAAATTAATAATTATAGTTCAATGTATAAGGAATGAACGGTTATGACGCCGTAAACAACATTTTAATGATCAATGTTAAAGATTATAATTATATTCGAAAATTACATCGGGAATTCTATTTTCTTTTGTCTTATTCTTATAATTTAAAAGTTTAGATCACACATCAATACACGGTGCACTCGAACTACTCTCACATTCGTACTTATCGAACCCTACACAATTAACATTCATTTTAGGCCTATGTAACTGTAACAGTGTTATTTAATAAATATGTATTACTTTAATAGTGATCTCCCTTGTTTTCATATTTCTCATTTAAAGTGCTTATTTTTGTTATATTGTCAAAGTAAATTACTACTTTTAACTAAATTGATAATTGTATTGTGATTTTGTTTGAATATTTACATGTAGATGTGACTGTGATATTTTTCTGAGTAATGTTTGCAAATTCAGAGTTTAACGTTTATCTTGATAAACACATTTAAATTAATTTCTATATGTGTTTTGAAAGTAAGTCTAAGGGTCGTTGCTGCTCAACTATTTTGAGGTACGACCATAGAGCTACTATTTAGTTCTAACATTTTGTTACATTTTCCATTGAATCAGATGCCGAAAATTGTGAGTTATTTAGATTTTGTCTAGTCATTTTTTCGATTACAACTTGTTTACATTCAGGGATAAAAGTGCTTGAGATATTGTTATTTTTTTGATACTTTACACTTAACTTGTATTTACAACTGTTATCCAATTTTGTTTGTTAATTAAAAGTAAACTCGCTGTTTTATATTTTGTCTACTGCCAACATTCTCTAAACTCAGATCCCAGAGGACGAACTAATATGGTCTTAAAAAGCCCCCCCTTGTGTCTATGAGACATTGCTTGGCGTTTATGTCATGATGACATGTTAGTGTTGGGCTAAAAGACCATTTTTGTATTCAGCAGGGTTGTGCAGCATATAGGCACTCAACCCTCCTGTTACATTTTATGGTGGCCAGTGTGGGGATCTGAGATAAAATTAGTGGAGTGTTGGTAGTATTTATATTAATTTGACAGTGATACACACATAATCAAAATTTGATTGTCCAATATAAAATAGAACTAAATAACAGATAAAATCAATTAACCTTCATTTAATAACTTGTTTAATTAGGCTCTTAGTAAATAGGAACTTGAACCAATTAAAATAAACAAAATCAAATATTTAGCAATGGCTAGTCGCTCTGATGATTGGGAACAATATGAAAATGACCAGTCTTTGGAAAACACTGAAAGTCGACGAGTACATCATCGAGTTAATTTCAGTGAAAAAGAAAATCCACCATTGAGGCCGCCTCCGCCGAGAGAAAGATACGATTCTAGTTACGTAGTACCAGAAACACCTTCGTTTAGTCGCGAAAGGTCAGACAACCTTTATTCACGCGAACATGGTGGCTACCGTACTGATTCGCGACGTCATATACCAGAAGCACCATATTACAGTACACCGTATAGCGGATATCAGCGAAACGTAACGCGACAGTCGTATAACGAGTATGATCGCTCAAATAATGAGTTCAATTTTGAGCGAGAAGTCGACATGAGAGATATGTATTCTGACTTGCCACCAACGATAACGCCACGTTTTTCTCGTGCTCACATAATCAATCGACGAGAAAAAGAACCAGAAAAATTCGATGGCAAATCGGTTGACTGGAAAGATTACATTGTTCAATTCGAACAAGTCGCAACTTGGAATAACTGGACCGATTTCGAAAAAAGCACAACAATTAATCATGAGCTTACGTGGAACAGCACAAAAGATTTTAGGTGATTTGAAATTGTCGGTCGTTCACAATTATGCATTGTTAAAATCAGTTCTTGCCCAAAGGGTCAATCCAAAAGAAAGAGTTACTGCTTCACGATGTGAATTTTCAGCTCGGAAAAGAAAATCGGGAGAAAATCTTTCTGATTTTGGCTACGCACTAAGACGTCTTGTACGACTTGCTTATCCCGATAGCGAGTATAATTCCGTGCTAGAACAACTTGTAATTAATCAGTTTATCACAGGTCTATGTCATACTGATATGGAAAAACATGTTCAATTTTCGCATCCCGAGACTTTAGAAGAAGCCATAGCTTCTGCCGTTGAGTACGAAGCGTTTACAAGTGCTCAAAATATTCCGAGAAAACCAAAAGATGAAACTTTTACTATCAGAGCAATAAACAATGAAAGTAAAGTAGGGAAAGCTGAAAAACTAAATAAAGTAAGTGAAGATAATTCAAATGAAGCGTTAAAGGAAATGTTCAAATCTTTCTGTGAATGTGTAGATAAAATGAATGAAAAGTTAGATGAAATAGTCACAGTAAATAAGAATAAAAAAGATGACCAAAAACGAAAACCTGTGGAATGTTGGAATTGCAAGAAGAAAGGTCACATAGCTAAATTTTGTAGATCTGAAAAGAAAGTAGAACCTCAAAATGATAAGAAAGAATCTAGTAATACAAAAAACTAAAAAGGACTGATTCTGAGGCCAAAGACTCAGTCTCAAATTTAATAGAAAATGAAAGGCCAGTTGTCGTGATTAACTCTGTTAAACAAGCAGGTTGCTTGTTTGCAAAAACTAAAATTCAAAATTCCATTTTTAATTTTTTAGTTGATATGGGGTCACCTGTTTCCTTGATTTCTAAATGTTCATTTGATAAGCTAGGATTGTCCACTAATTCTTTTAGCGAAGTCTCGACGACTTTGAAGTCTGTAAATGGTACAGATGTGGAAGATTATGGACAAGTTAAACTTAAATTTTCTATATCAAATAAAGTATTTATTCATGATCTCATTGTGGCTGATACTTATGAAACAGATGGAATATTAGGAATGGACTTCTTAGATAAATATGAGGCCAACATTCAAGTTTCTAAACATCAAATGTTTTTGAAAGGACAAAAAGTTAGACTTTATAAATTAGGATTCCTAGCATGTGCTCATGTCAAGCTAGTTGAAAAAATAAAAATTGCACCTCAGGCTGAAGTTACAGTGAAAGGACAAATTTTTGGACCAAATCTCAATTCAGAATCTGTGTTTGAACCTAGAACAGATTTAAATAGGAAAGGTTTAATGTTAGCTAGGACTTTGTGTCATAAGTCCGACAATCAAATTTTGATCAACGCTATCAATCTTACAAATCAAAGCATTTATTTGACAGAAGAATCTTTGTTAGGCAAATTAGACCCAGTATCTGAAGTTAAACCCTTAGAATTGGAAAGTAAATTTGAAGAAACTGAAACTGAAATAATTTTACCAGATCATCTGAAATGTCTTGTAGACAAAGCTTCAACAGAATTAAGTTGTGAACAAAAGTTGCAATTACAGAAGTTAATATTTGATTATCAGGACATTTTTACATCTCCTGATGGCAAATTAGGTCGTACCGACATTGTAAAGCATAGCATTGATACAGGGAATGCTAAGCCCATTCGTGTTCCACCAAGAAGGGTTCCTTTATCCCAAAGACAAATTATAGAATCTGAAATAGAGAAAATGTTACAAAATGATGTAATAGAACCTAGTACAAGTGCATGGTCAAGTCCAATCTTATTGGTTAAAAAGAAAGACAACTCTGTTCGTTTTTGCATTGATTATCGTCAGTTAAATTCAGTTACGAAGAAAGATGCATATCCTTTACCCCGGATAGATTCCTCTCTAGATGCTTTGGGTGGAAATAAATGATTTTGCACCATAGACCTTACTTCCGGGTACTGGCAATGCGAAATGTCTCCTGAGAGTAAAGAGAAAACCTCGTTTTCGTCTCACAAAGGCTTTTATCAGTTCAAAGTGTTACCATTCGGACTCTGCAATGCTCCCGCAACCTTTGAACGTTTGATGGAATTAGTTTTGAAAGGATATCAATGGGAATACTGTCTCTGTTACCTTGATGATGTCATTATTTTTGGAGATACGTTTGAAAAGACTTTAGAAAATCTAAAATTGGTTTTTGATAGGTTTAGGTTACATAACTTGAAGTTAAAACCCAGTAAATGTAGCATGTTTCAAACAGAAATTCTATTTTTGGGTCATATTGTTTCAGACAAAGGTATAACTTGTGATCCAAGTAAAGTTGAAACTGTGAGAAATTGGCCTGTGCCTTCCTCTGTCACAGAAGTAAAAAGTTTTCTAGGACTTGCAGGGTATTACAGAAAATTCATTCCAAATTTTTCAGAAATTGCTTCACCTTTGACTGGTTTGACTAAAAAAGCACGTAAGTTTGAATGGTCTGATGATTGTCAAAAAGGTTTTGATATGCTAAAAGAATTGTTAGTTTCTTCTCCAGTTTTGTCATATCCTATGGAAAAGGGTGAATACATTTTGGATACTGATGCTTCTGGAAATGGTATAGGGGCTGTATTATCCCAAGTACAAGATGGTCACGAAAAAGTAATTGCTTATAGTAGTAAGACTCTCAATGATTCTCAAAGAAGATATTGCACAACTTACAAGGAATTGTTAGCTGTTGTTACTTTTGTGAAACAATTCAGGCATTATCTTTGGGGTCAACACTTTAGAGTACGAACTGACCACGCGTCTCCTATTTGGTTAAAGAATTTTAAGAATCCCGAAGGAATTGTAGCTAGATGGATCAGTGTTTTGGACACTTTTGATTTGGTTCTTGAACATAGAAAGGGTAGTCTTCATGTCAATGCTGATAGTTTGTCTAGGCGTCCGCATAAGAAATGTATAAGAGAGGATTGTCCTGATTGTACTAATGTCAAATTAGTTTCGGCTAACAGTGATGAAAGCTGTAAATCTAAGACAACACATCATATTTTAGCACCTATTCAGGTTCAACCACCTGAGCTGGTTGACAATCAGCATCCCACAAAAGAGGATACATTTATTCCAAATTGGTTGTTAGTTTGGTCGGATAAGCAGATAGCTTCATGGCAAGATGAAGACCCGGATATTAAGAAAATTTTGGAACTGAAATCTTTGAATGCAGGAAAACCTCCAAATCAATGTATACAGGGCTGTTCTTATACTGTTAGAGTTTTATGGAATAATTGGGAACATTTGTTGGTTAAGAATGGAATTCTGTACTATATGTATTTATGTCCCAATTCAGATGTCAAAGAACTATTGGTAGCTCCTCACGAAGTTCGAAGTGAAATCTTTAAACAATTACACAATTCACGAATTGCAGGTCATTTAGGTCGAGATAAAACTTTGGAGTCCGTAAAACGTCGTTTCTTCTGGCCTGGAATGTCTGCAGATGTTCGTAATTGGTGTAAATCTTGCAATGAATGTGCCCAAGCTAAAGCTGGTCCTGGTCGTGGAAGATTTCCTCTTCAGCAGTCTGCTACTGGTTGTCCTTTTGACAGAGTTGCTGTTGACATTGTTGGTCCATGTCCTATCAGCGAGAAGGGTAACGAATACCTGATAGTCATAACAGATTATTTCTCTAAATGGACTGAGGCTTTTGCTGTGCAAAATCATACAGCTATGACGGTTGCTGATAAGCTTGTTACTGAAGTGTTTTGTCGCTTTGGTGTACCAAATCAACTTCATTCTGACCAAGGGCGTGAGTTTGAATCGGAATTGTTTGGCAATATTTGTTCTTTGTTAGGGGTAGAAAAAACTCGTACTTGTCCTTATAGGCCCCAGTCGGATGGTCTTGTTGAGAGAATGAATAGAACTCTCATTCAGATGTTTTCAATTTTTGTTAATCAAAACAGGAATAATTGGGATGATCATCTTCCTTTCATTTTGATGGCCTATCGTGCAACTATACAGGATAGTACAGGTTTCAGTCCTTATAAAATGTTATTTGGAAGGGACATGATTTGTCCAATGGATATTATTTGTGGGTTCACAACAAGGAATATTGTCAACTTTTGCCCCGTTGAATATGTGGAATGGGTTAAGTTCTCATTAACACTCACATATGATTTTGCCTATGAAAATCTTTCAAAAGCTGCCACTCGCCAGAAGAAAAACTATGATCGAGGTGCAAAACCTCGATGTTTTGTCGAGGGTAGTTTTGTTTGGCGATGGTATCCTCCTAAAGCAGGTTTAAAATTAGCATTAGGTTGGACAGGTCCATATTTTGTTGAAGCAAAAGTCAGTGATGTTTTGTACAAAATCAAACGTTTGCCAAACAGTCAATTTTTGATAGTTCATGTAGATCATTTAAAACCATACACTGGACAAAATATACCAGATGGTTGGCAAAACGAAATAACGAATTTTAAATACTATTTCTGACAATGATTCAGAAGAACTTGCATCCGACAATGACAGTGAAACAAACGACATGTTCGATGATTTCCAAAACATATCAGTAGATAATCAAGATAGTTTTCAGTTACCCTCATCTGTCAGTTCACCTAAAACACCAAATTTTGAACCTGTAACACCTAAGAGAACTCGATGTGGTCGTCAGGTTAAGAAACCTCTTAAATACTCCCCTTCATTGTAGAAAAACAAATGAGTTCAGGATTGCATTTTGTCTGTAAATAATTTGTAAATATTTTATATTCATAATGATTGACTCAGTATTTAAAGAAAATGTTGACAGAATTAGTTTTGATACAATGTGTCGCCCTATATAATCCTTAGTCATTGGTTTGAAAGTATAGAAGTAGAAATAAACGTTCGTATGTTTGGTAGTTGATTATACAATAGGCCAGACTTTTTAAGGCAAATGGTAACACTCTCATCAGGGTGTTTTGTTCAATAAATGTTTTGCCATTTTTAGACTTCTTGAAGTAGGGATAAATATATTTATTTCCGAAATAAACGAAGTTAGTGAGGGATGAATTTAGTTAACTTTAGTTTCTCATTCTTGATTTGCGTTTTCTCATACTTTGAGAGAGACATAATTTCATCTGTGTATATGTGCGCAGTATCTAGATGAAGTTACAGCAGAAATTGTTAAATTTTCCGAAGATAAAATAAGTAGGGAATTTATTCATTTTTCTGTTTTGTTTCTTGTGTGCTAATAACGTCATATGAACTTCCGAAACAAAAGTAGGAGTTTGTGTTAAATGACACACATGAGCTAAAGTATGTTTACGTAAATTTAGTATGATCTAGTGTGAACATGTGGAACTTGGGAAATAAAAATAGTACCGGTTATACCCATGTAGCATACTTGTATGTCAAATTTATCCATTTCAGTTCAAAATGGCAGACTTTGATATTCAGTTAGACGTTGATGATACGGAGCTAAATAAGTTAGATGATGATTTGAGATTACCATGGCCTGAAAGTGGAATGTCATGCGACGTTCAGGGATGTCAAACAAACATATTCAGCAGTTACCGAAAATATATAAAACACTGGAAAGAAATCCATGTAGCTAAAATCAAGATTACTCGATGCTCAAAATGTGGACAGAAATTCATTTATAAATTCAAATGTTTAAAACATTTACTTAAATTCCATAAACTTGTAAATTCGGTCGCCAAAGAAGAACTTAAACATTGTAACACACAAACAGTAGATAACTCTAAGTTTATTTGTCCTGGTCCTGTTTTACCACATAGAAAAACATAAAAATCTATAAAAAAAATTGTTATATTTACTTTGTTTATATCATTACAGATATGGCTTGTGGTGACATAAGTGTTTCTCCCTTTGTTGTTCCTGACCTCTGTGAGGAGGAGGACAAGAGGGAATATTTTCCATCACATGGTATGTTCTGTGAGGTGGAGGGCTGTACAAGCCCTTTCCTTAAGAACCACGATAAATATAGAAAACATTGAAGAATGTATCATGTTAAAAAAGTAAATATACATCTGTGCCCGGTACAAGGATGCTCATACAAAGCTAAAGAGAAATGGATTGTAAAGAAGCACATTAAGATACACAAACTACCTCAAGAAGAATCTTTTTCACTTGTTGTTATTAAAGAGGAAGTTCATAATATGCATTACCTCAATCCAGGACCAGTACTCTTCCGCAAATTTTGCAAGATAAATGTAAGAGCTCGAGAGGAAGCGCAGAAGCAAAGACAGCAGTATGCTCAAGATAATTTAGCTAACATAAGGATACCCGAACCAACACAACTTTCGGTGTGTAGAGGCCACTATGTGGACATTGACTTTGACACTAGTGTAGCTACTGTGGTCAAAAGATGGTGAAATGACTTTGGATTCCAAAAAGACTAATTTTGGTGGGGCTGGCACATTTGTTAAGTTGTATATATATATATATATATATATATATATCGTTTAATTTGTTTATTTTAAAAACAAATTTATAAATATAAATTGTTCTGAGGGGGGAGGAATGTAACAGTGTTATTTAATAAATATGTATTACTTTAATAGTGATCTCCCTTGTTTTCATATTTCTCATTTAAAGTGCTTATTTTTGTTATATTGTCAAAGTAAATTATTACTTTTAACTAAATTGATAATTGTATTGTGATTTTGTTTGAATATTTACATGTAGATGTGACTGTGATATTTTTCTGAGTAATGTTTGCAAATTCAGAGTTTAACGTTTATCTTGATAAACACAGTTAAATTAATTTCTATATGTGTTTTGAAAGTAAGTCTAAGGGTCGTTGCTGCTCAACTATTTTGAGGTACGACCATAGAGCTACTATTTAGTTCTAACATTTTGTTACATTTTCCATTGAATCAGATGCCGAAAATTGTGAGTTATTTAGATTTTGTCTAGTCATTTTTTCGATTACAACTTGTTTACATTCAGGGATAAAAGTGCTTGAGATATTGTTATTTTTTTGATACTTTACACTTAACTTGTATTTACAACTGTTATCCAATTTTGTTTGTTAATTAAAAGTAAAACTCGCTGTTTTATATTTTGTCTACTGCCAACATTCTCTAAACTCAGATCCCAGAGGACGAACTAATATGGTCTTAAAAAGCCTCCCCTTGTGTCTATGAGACATTGCTTGGCGTTTATGTCATGATGACATGTTAGTGTTGGGCTAAAAGACCATTTTTGTATTCAGCAGGGTTGTGCAGCATATAGGCACTCAACCCTCCTGTTACATAACTAAAGTTAAAATAGCAATAGACTCTGAATGTTTCAAAGATTTATTCTTAAATTTTACCAAGACCAAATATTCATTCAATTCATTCATACGGTCTGCCATACACAATTATATTAATAATAAGACCATTAATATATACAATTAGTAAAGGGAAAATAAAGAAACTGACCTGAATACAGAAAACTATTTTTCACCAAAATACATAGCACAGCATTTCTATTTGAAAATTCGTTTTCCTTCTGAGAAGAACAATAGAATTAACCGCTAAAATATACTAGCCAATAGAAAAGTATAGAAATGTTTGTGGTTCAATCACCCGTGACTTAGAATGCGAAAAACCAGTAAAACCAGAATGACCAGGCTAAAAATACGTCTGTCAATAGGTCCGTGTGAATAGTCGTCATAAAGTACATGTAATAACAATAAACTACTATCTATAACTATTATAGAAAAGTTAACATAAGTTTAATATACTCATGGCGATATTATTCATCTAATAAAATTAAAACATGTTAAATTCTGTATAGAACTGCAGGCTGTCACACTAATAAGACATCATTTTCTTGGAAAAATCTGACTCTGTAAGGCTGTGGACATCTGTTGGATATCATCTTTTCAAGCTAAAAACGAATAGAAGTTCGTCCGCATGATTTGCTCCTATAAGCCAGGCTGGTCGATAAGTCCCCATGTCGGCTTATGTGTAAAAAGGTATTGGTAACTTCGTTTCCGACTTCTGGTATGAAAATCTAAGGATCGTGCAGCAAGTGGAGACATTCCCAAATCGCCAGAAACGTTGATAGCTTGAAATGTTGCTTGTTCAAGAGAAGTTGCATCTTCTGCTGTATATTTAGCACATATTACATGAGACACACGATCACAAGCGTTTATAACCTCTTTTGATAGATACGGCACTATATTGTCACAAAGAACGCGTGAGGAAATTCCTGTCTTTAAATCAAAATTAAAATTCGTTTGTTCTGACTTTAAAGCGAAGTAAACTAATCCAACTTCCCCGTCATTTGTTCCAGCCATGAAGTCTATACTATTGAACATCGTTGACGATGCTGATTGGTGATCTGACAGCAAACGGTCCGGCATTTCCCCTTTATGTAATTTAAGTCCTTTAAATGATGGTGGCAAATCCTTTCTGTGACATCATGCTGTTCCTGTGATATAAGTGCCTTCAAATAGATAGTGACAAAGTGGAGGCGAGAAGAAGAAGTTGTCGAGAATAAGATTATGACTTTTTTGCAAGTGTGGCTGCAAAAGCTCCTTCACAATCTCAAATATTACTCCAGGTGAACCCACAGGTCGTGGTGTGTTTGATTTGCCTGTAACAGAATAAAAACAGTTTATGGAAATTTCGTTTCACCTCAAATGTTTGTTTATATATACACTGTTTAAATTAATTGGGTAATTAATAAAAACCTTCATCAAACGACACAATTGTCTGTATAAGCGATGTTTGTTAAGATATATATTTTTTTCCAAGTAAAATTTAATTTGCAGTTTGAGAAAAATAACACAAGTACGCCATTAAATACAGATAAAAAGGAACAATTAAGAAAAGAGGAAATTATTTTCCTTCAATACAATTTTGTTGCTTGTATCAATCATTGTTCATTAAATTGTGTACCTGTGTAAAGCTTAATATGGTAAATGTATCCAGTATCCGATTCTGCAAGAAGAAACAATTTTGGTTCCTATCGGTGCGATTTTTTGGCAGGCATGTATTTAACTAGCCGGTTTCTACCCTTAAAACTGACAAGACTCTCGTCAACAGTAATATCTCTAGAAAGGGAGTAGTTCAAACTAAATGTGTGATTCAGCAAGTCAAGTACCGGTCTGATTTTAAAACCTGGTTGACCATGCAGGACAGCTAAAGTGTTGTCATTACAGTGCAGATACTTGAACAATAACTGGAACCTATTGCGTGCGATTACTAGGGGAAAAGCTGGTGGGTTAGTTAGCCAAGACTGAGTATCCTTCTGCCAGTATGATTCAATTAATGGCTTTTTAAGAATTCCCATGGACAATATTAAACCTAAAAAAGCTTTCATTTCTTCTCTTTGTGTCATGCCAAGAGTGGGCTCTCGAGTTTGGTTTTAGTATTTCTGCTGCAATTGATTGTTGAGCATAAAGATTGATTTCCCTAACAAGAAGACCAATAAGATTTCCATGTGTTGCATGGTTGATAATAAAATAAAATATTCAATTGGTTAAGCATTTAGCTGTAATCTTGTTCTCGCGCCAGTCCTTTCTGCTAACTCAACTAGAGGAAAAGGTTTTCTCATAGCCTTCAATATCCACATAGGTTATAATTAAGAAAAAAATCCCTTTTTATATTTTTATTCGCCAGGCTCAAACGAATATAAAATATTAAAACCATTAAACTTCAAACTATTTATTTAGGAAAACAGCTAATGATGTGGCATATATCGAAACAAATAAAGAAAGGTATAAACCAAAAAAGGAGGGTTATAGTCCAATGTTTTGTGTGACTGATAACTTTACTTGTATATTTTCATGAACGTAGCCATCTTTAGCCGAATCGGATGCCCACCTTCCATGCTTTTTAAACAATCTGTCGTCGATTCCTGCTGCGGCCGCCGCTGTAGCTCCACCAGATCTCAAACTATGTAACCTAAACTTTGATTTGTTTAAACCTAGAGATTCTAAAGCATTTAACAATATCTCTCTAGCTCTAGTATACGATAGTGGATTATTTTTCCTTAAGATGTAATTATTTTTCTTTAACAATACGACACAGACCTGAATAAAAACTCATCTGGTTTTATTATATTAGCCTGCTTAATGTAAGTCTCTAACATCTGTACAGGACAGGTTAAAGTGTTTTATTTTGAAATCATAACTTCACTTCCTTAACTTTTCTGATCCGCCTTACTTTTTTTCAATAAAAAGTGTTAGGTATGAAGGATAGAATTTAACATCTTTTAATTTCAAGTTGACTAGTTCTGAAAATCTTAAAAATCCAGCATATAAAATGAGGCACATACAAGCTAGACGTCTTTCACACAAATTACTAGAATTTCGTCCGTATTTCAATACAATGTCTTTCAATATTTCTGGTAATATTGGTTCTTTCTTTGCTGAAATAGTATGACCTATAGATTTGATAGAACCTTCTCTAACTGATTTACAAAGAAATGAACTGCACGGATCTGGAAAATTAGCCAGCTTATGAACCCATTTTATAGCGTAAAACGCTTCGTCGATTTTTGATTTACAAAGATGAATGAAATACATAGAAACATGTAGTTCAGATGCTGGTAAAGCCTTTATATTTTTAATTATATTATTGGTAGCGCATCATCTTCAAAATTATCATAAGCATACATATATTTTTTGCATGTGTTTTCTGCTCTTAATTTAAGACACATTTCAGGTAAATGGTTTGCCAGTAATTTCAAATAATCGGTGTGTGTGTTGTCTATATGGTAAGAGTTAGAAAAGTTGAAGACATCTGAAAAACGTAATTACATAAATACAAAAACTATTTATTCATTTATGTATTATCTTAGCCCTCATTAAAACCGAAATACAGATTCGGGCTTGTCAAATTAGATTAGTATAGAAAACAGTTATTTACTACGACATACAAAATCTCACACCCAGTATTTCCGATTTGAACAAATCTGTTCCGAAAATCACGTTTTTATTTTTGCCCTGTACAAAAATATTTTGTCCAGGCGAAAATTCTAAAACTTCTACAACAGGAATACGAAAAGACATATTTCGACCAAAAAGTACAGTCCAAAAACGGGCTGACGGCCATTAAGGAACTATCAAAGTTCCTTTTGCTCTGCATAAAACTAAATGTTTTATAGTTTTAGAAATGAGATTTATCGGGGGAACAAGCCAGTTATTATCTTTTCCCCAGTTTTGAGAATAAGCGTCTACAGCTTCACAACCAGGATTCCACACTTTAGAATTAAAACGATGCAATTTAGAATTTGAAAAATTGGCAAATATATCAACTGAAAAAGGACCCCATAAATTCTCAATAAACGAGAAGAAATCATACGATGTTTCCCAGTCATCAAAGTCAATAATATTTTAAATAAAATCTGCTTTCTCGTTTAAAAAATCTAGGGATCCGAACTGGAAAGAGATTTATTCCCAGGCTCGAACATGTTTTAAAAATGTCATGTGCGAGATTTTGTAAATGCATTTTTGTACTTCCTTTTTCGACGATCTTTACGCAGTTTTGGTTATCAGTTTACCATTGTACTGTTCTATTTTTTAATACCGATTGAAAAGCATGCAGAGAAAGCTGTATTGCTCTTAGTTCTCGCCAAGTGAAACTTATTTTCTGTTCATGTTCATCCCATGTGTAATTAACACTTTTTCACTAAGCTCAACAGTATAAGCAGCAGCCGCTACATTACTAGCGTCAGAATAAACTATAATTTCCGGTAAATATCCGGAATTTAGATTTTTCATATTCAAAGAATTTAAATTTTTTTCGAAAAATTTAACTCTGCAAAAACATTTTCTTTAATATCAAACTTTAAAACTGAATCCCAAGCTTTTCGACATTCTATAGCGAAAAACATGTCTGGATATAAGATTTGCCACATTGCCTAATACAGGTGTCATCGAAATAATTTTCCCCGTTAACTGAGCAAGCTACCTTGCAGTTATTGTAGGGAAATTTTCAAATAAAAAGTCCAACGTTTTATAAGCGTCTCCAATACGACGTTCAGTGATATATAAGGGTAATGTTTTGCATCCCATCTGGTCCTAACCATTCTAAGCGCTGTACAGGTTTAAAAATAGATTTGTCGTAGTTATTCAAAAAAACCTGCTTTAGTCAAGGTATTCTGGATAAATTCAGAATTTTTAAGACATGTTTCATAACTATCGGCTAAACCTAGACCATCGTCTAAATAAAGAACAATGCTAATACTGTTCGTTCTCCAGTATTTAACAATGGGTCTCAATAAACATTTTGTAAAAATGTAAGGGGCCGGGGTACCAAAAAGTAAAACTGAAAAACAGTAAAATTTGTGTTTCCATGAAAACCCAAGGTATGTGTGTTGTTGTTTGCAAATGTCTATATGAAAATACCCACTTGTCAAGAATTTTATTAAATACAAATCTTTATTAAAATATTGACTTGCGATTCTCCAGTCTTCGAATTTAATTTTGACTTTTCTACATATAAATTTAATTCACTCAAATCTAAAATTAATCTCTTTTTCCCCGAATTTTGAACAGCTACAATTAGTGGATTTACAACAAATGGCTGAAAAGGAAGTTCATAGATGCATCCATTGTCTAATAGTTTATTAATCGTTGAATCTACAAAATCACTATGATCTAAAGCCGATTTATTGTTTCGAAAAAACATTGGAGGCGGACTAAGGCTAAAAGGGATTAAATAGCCATTACTAATAGTATCTAATATAAATTTACTTGCCCCTATAAGTTCCCAAAAATCTATATTTTTCTTCAAACTAGATTTAACACCTTTAGCAGTTTTGGAAAAATCTACATTATCGCAGTACATTGCGTGCTCGAGAACATTTATGTTGAAAGAACAAGTCACTTGACAATCTAAATACTTGTATCGAATTTCATTTGGTCGCTGAAGTCTCTGTGACAGTTGCTGTTTTGAGGTTGGACAATTCTTTTTCCAATGTCCGAATTGACGGAATTCGTAGCACAGTCGTAGGGAGTCGCCTTGCGGCGACGGTTTCTCTGAAAAGGCTGCTGGTACTGAGGAACATTAGAATAATGAGATGCTTCAGGAGTTGGACGCGTAACTGTAGCAGCTGGTGTAATTCTCGAATATGGTTTAAACCTGTTCTTCTTCTCCTTGATAGAACGGAGAGCACGGTTTTCAGCTTGTCGTAGCCGTTTTTCATCTTCTGAGTCCGAAGCAAGGTCATCGCTCTCATATTCTCTTACTGTTGACCAACCTGCAGGCGATTTATCAATTATCAGCTATCCTTATAAGCTTATTACGCTTGTTGATTTTAACCAGAAGATTGGATGTTTTGAGAAGTGAAATCTTCAGTAGGTATTCTGGACTGTAACTTCTGTAGTTCTGATAATATTTCAGAATTAAAAGTGAATTGAATCTGATTTCCCTCACCTCTTAAGGGTTTAACTTTTGCTTCGGTTCTCAATTTGGATGCCAGGGAATCGGTACCTGACAAAAGCTCTTTCTTCGGAGAAAAAAACTTTGTATCAAAATATGATGTAAAAAGTTGAAATTGATCCTCACTAAAGCGGGCAGTTTCAGGAGCAGGATTTCTGGATGTATGCTGAGGTGCTGTAGTATCGTCAAGCATTAATTTTTCGTCTGACATTGTAAAGTAACGTGAGGTGTGCCACGGAAGAGCCTCGAATGACCAATACTAAACTAAGCACCTATTTATACTTCATAAACATAAGCATGCTTTGCATGAAGCGCGGCAAACTTTCTACTTCAATAAGCTTCACAACTACGCAATAAGAATCATGTAAGAAAACCATGCATGTATTGATCAAAGATCAAGTATCTAGGTGTTATTATTTGTTTACAATAATAACAACTCATGCGAATCAGAAAATAGTTCTACCGTAACATGTTTTAATATATTTATTTGGTACTTCTTAAGCCTACAAAAGGACATACGTGTCTGTGTGGCAGTCGCCCGGTGATGGACACATATGTCCATGTGGCAGCAACAGGGTTATTTTGGTAAAATTATTTCAGTTTTCGATAGTGTTTTTATATGTCGTGACGTCATACAAATTAACTAATAATTTGTCATTACGTCATTGTATATCTGACGTCAAAAGTGCATGTGTTCGTATCCATGTTCGTATAGATAAAAGCGACGGACGATAGATATTTCTGTTATTCTTTTGAATGTTTTGATATTGGACTATACAAAGAAAAACACCCAGACTGAGGTATTCACCTAGTCTGGGATCCTGACTAAATATTCTCAATACCGTAAGCGGACTTCCGGTTCGAATATACAGTCAGGTCACCAGCAATGAATCCGGTCAAAATTTTGACCGGTTTAAAACATTCGGAATGTCTCAAAATTTACGTCAGTATTAACTGTAACTGACGTAATTCCGATACAAAGCATTATGACGTAACGTTATAGATTTATGTCTTGTTTGTGGAAATAACTCCACTTAAAACGTCAGTTTAATTCGAAATCCGGAAAACAAGAAGCAGGTAGCTACTTTATTTAAATTGTATTCTAACAGAAATTTCCTACGGAACAAAACGCGCGAAAAGTTATGTAAAACATGGCGTTTTAAACAACCAATCAAACCGGGTAGTAAACTGGTGGTGACCTGGGGTTATATTTGAAAGTGTAGCTTGCGTAAATGAAAAATATTGCACCAGGGGACCAGGTTAGGTATTCACCAAACTAACAATTAGTGAAAATAACTGCAAAATTTTCTGCCAAAAATATACTATGATAATTGCATTTTTTAATATGGTTTTCCGCCATTTTAATGGTTTTTGTCAGCTATTTCATGACGTCCTGGTTTTATAGATGAAAGCGAGGAAAGCCTTATGAGAACCTACGTCCTTTGGCAGAGTAAAACGACAATCTTTGTCAAGTAAGATAAGATTAGAGCACACCTTGAAAGACATCATACTCGAACGAACAACTACAATGTCAACACATCGGTGATTATTCGTAGATAGCTACTTAGACCACTTGCCACTAATGCTAGCTTGCGCTAATTTATTTGAAAATCGTTTGTTCAAAAGCTGGGATGATTAAAATGTTATGTTTTATATTCATATAATAACATCAATCAAGGCATCAGTGAAAATGGTAAGAAAAATAAATGTTTATTTATAGCATAAATGATTTTTTGACAAACAGGATTTTGTATCTAATTTGCAGGTCGGTATAGATAACGTCTTTCAACAGATTTATCAGTCTTAATTATTATCTCCCTTCTCGTATCTCCCAACAGATGGCGTTAACTCCATTGTATTACAGCTACATAAGCTTTGCTCATTTGGGCACGTGCATTAGGATTAGATAGTTTTAAGTTAAGTATAACTTCTGATGTTAGTCTGTACTTCGTAACTTTTAATATTATGTTTAGCACTTATTTTGCAAGCTTTTCCTACTTTTTCGATAATGTTATATTTTATAAAGCACGTGTCTTTTGATAGCGTATACACACTTTAGGTTCTTCTTTTGACCTAGTTTTACGTGTATTTACTTGGGCGGAGTTTTGCTCTGTGACACGTTTTTAAAAGCTGGTACTCTTTCTTACGGATTAGAGTTTTAGCTAACGCATTTATGAATTTTAAGTAGCTAGTCCTGCTAAATTTAGTTATGAAAGTGAAAACAGACTGAAATCGAGACCACGTGAGAGTTCTCTTCTGATTCTCTTCTGTTCGGCATAAATTCTTACTATTTATTTTAAACTTATTTATGTTTTTGCGTGTAGCTGTATTGACCAATCGTTGGTATATATAACATCAACATTTGGAGTCTATTTATTGACAGTATGCCTGTGTACTTATGTTTTACAGGCTTTATTATTTATTGTTGAGGTAAATAGTTTTATCATAATTGCAGTATATAAGTAGGTATTTACTAGGATGCTGCTCTATCCAGTTAAAATGTAACTGTGGTAGGAGTTGCTACATTTTTGTACTGCTGATTTTTATGGTGATGTCGTGAAATTCTATGATGTAATAAGTGTTTATTGTAGTGGTCTGTGTTCGGTTAAAACTTTTTCGTTAACATCTGGAAAGTCTAAGAATAACTCATTTCTTATGAAACATTTATTTTACTAGTAAAACTGTTAAAAAGGCTTTTCTACTTGAATAGGGAAAATCACAGGTATATACGAGTCCATTAATGCCACCTGATTAATTAAACCAATTAATGAATGTTATAACCCTAGATGTATGTAGAGTGCACTATTACATCTGATGTGTATTTGCTACATCTTAGCTAGCGAAGATGTATGTGCCGAGGCGTGGCAGAAATGTATTTTAAAGCGGCGCTTGGACTAAAAAAAATGTGTGGCCACCCGGCACACAATACCAGCCTATGGTGCGGAATAATATTGCTGCTCTGGTTTGTTTATGCTACCCAAATTGATATGAAGGGTATTTTATGTTTTGAGTTGCATATATACAGGTAACACAGTTTGTATATACAGTCCAACTTTTGTATGCTTCCTATATATGGATCTGTATCTTTTGATTCAAGCGGTACTCAGAAAAATGCAAAAGGTATATGTTTGTTATACTAAGCAGATATGCTTTATCTAGTGTTACATAACTCTTTTCATTTTTAGGAGGTTAATATTGGGTTTTTGGTAAAAAAGGCAAAAGAAGATCGACATATTGTTGTGTGTCCGTCTGTGCAGCCATTACAAATCTTGTCCGGGATATAACTTTTTATCCTTTTAGGTAGGCTTTTTGATATTTGGCATGTGGGTAGATTATAACTTATCGATGTTACGCATGCCATAGGTGTTGATATTTAATTTAAAATTTGATCCCAAGGTCACATCATTGCCTTTTGAGTGACTGCTTCATGTCCGGGATATTTAACTTCGAAATTTGACCCCACCCCCCACCCAGGATAACCTCAATGCCTTTTTAGTCATTGCTTCGCGCCTGGTTATAACTTTTAAAATAATTGTTTGACTGTTTGTTTGCTTGTATGAATGGTTTTAATGCCTTTCAGCAATTTATCAGCTGTATGATGTCTTTAATGGGAGTGGAAGCCAAGTACCCAGAGAAGACCCCGACCTTCGCTGAAATAGGCTAAGCTTTTCATATATGCCATGTGGGTAGATAATTACTAGACAATGGGTCTCTTATCATCGTTGTAGACCTTAGACTTTGAACTTTGACAAGTCGATTCGCATTTGTTTTGATTGACAAATAAGTACCAGGGTTTTAAATCGTATACAATCCATTAGTATAAACCATAATATGAAATATCCAACCAGTACGATAAACGAAACACGAGAAACGTTTGACGAAATTGTTCAATACGTATAAGCTGCAAGCAGAAAGTAGAGGGTCGACAGTGAGATTTGTGCAGAACTTACTGCCTATTAGTACGAATCGCCAAATATCGAACCGTTCCAATTTCCAGAAGGGGTTCAATGTTAAACTAAAATCATTGTAATGCACATCTGCCAAGTAGAAGTAGGGTTCTGTCGGATAACGGCCTATAACGTACTATTCGTTTGCACAAATCACCATATCAGTCATCAAACTATTTTGATTGAAGAAAACCCAAAAGAGTGACAAAATAAATGTCGACGTTCGTACTTTGTGCAAAACTGAATTTTTATGTCACCGTTTAAAGGCGAAGGTGGCCTTCGCATTTAAAAATAAAGACAATATTATATGACATCGTTAAAGGCAGGGTGTTTTGATTTGTGTTTGTTTGATTGTTTATCATTATTTATTATTCATTTATTAGAATTAACAATGAAAGAAAACGGGTAATTAAACCATAAATATAAATAATTGTAATAAAACAGTGTACATTTGTGTAAGTATTCTCTAACCAGATTGGTAGATTCTTTTCTGTGTATCTTTAGGTGTCTACAGTGGTAATACGCGATGAAAATTGTGTACAATTCGGTCAATGAAGGTAAATCTCGCGTTCTGTTTGAATGAAATAATATTGTCCTTAGTAACTACATGTCTTAGACGTTTTCCTTTTCTGTTTTTATGTAAACGATTACTGTGGAATTCTCAAAATATTTGCAACCGATAATGTTAAACATTATTAGACATAGGCAGTATTCGTGCTACAGTTATATATAATGTATTAATTCTTGAGATTAAACTCTCATTTGTACGCTACTTAACCTTAAATTTCTCGCTCTTCGTCTTTATTATAAATTGAAGCTGGACTAGTATATAGGTTCCTGATTGTAGGCAGCACATTTGATAATGTTTGCCTAAATTCATACCTTAAAAATAATTTGTAAAAAAAGTTTGACATCAATATAATGACCTACCAAGTAGATGGACCCGTTATATACTATTTAATGTCGACATAGTAGGAAATATATGTACAAGTAGGAAATATTTGTACAAAATCTTGTTCGTTATGTGTTATTTGTTGATAGGTGAGAACTCATATGTAGAGCGTTATCGACATATAACACTGATTTCCGCTTAAGCCCTGCTCTGGGATTGTCTAAATGGGAGCATTTACTCTATGTTTAATTCCTCACTATGGTTTTAAGATGAATTACAAAGCTGCTCCGCTGCTTGTTACCTTTTTCCATGTCTAGTGATTTGTGTCAAGAATGTATACATCATAGTCCTATTGTATTAACAATTGTAGACTTTTTGTATAATATTCAATTATATACAGACATTAGTTGTAAAATGTTATTGAAATGCCCCATGTGGAAGTATAAAACTAATCACTTAAGAAATACGTGGCTGTTTTCAATCGTGTCAAGGAACTTTTATTCATCGTGTCATTATAAAAAGATGAGCTGATTTTTTCCATATCATTTTTTCAGTAAGTGCGTAAAGAAAAATGATTCAAACTCATAATAAATTGCAATTGAAAGAATAATTTTGGGGTCAGAAAAAAAGTTGGATATATGTCCTTTTGAACAAAAACACTTGATACAGAAATATATTGTGCAGAAGCGTAAATTTTGCATTTATGTGTTCAAATTTGTGATGCCAGTACCTTTGGAACCTATTTTCAGATAACAAATGAAAACATTAGTTAAAACGATTGAATATGTTAATGGACAAATATATTCCAAATAATTTTTTACTACACTATATTTGATACAGTGAGTTTTAAACGTAGCGACTTGGAAAAAGTCATCCGTATAGGTATAGGTCTTAACTTGTTTATATCTTTTTTCATCGTGTCATACTTCTTCTCACCAAAATGAAATAAGTCGGTTGATCGGTGTGGATTATCAGCTGCTAGTAACTAAGAGATTTTAATCGACAGGTGTGTATTGGAAGATGTACACCTTTGATCGAAGAAGCTAATAAACTACTTAGGAAGAGTAAAAGAAAAATACAAATGTATTTTATTGGAATATAAGAGCATAAGTTTGATAAAAAAAATTTTCAACCGGAAAAAAATTATTGTCTTTGGCGAATTTGTTTTCCGCCTGAGTATGTTAAGTTGCAAACTCACTAGAAGTAATAGATATAGTAATTCTTCTAGATCTGACACGCAAACGCACACGAGTTATACAGAATTTAGATAATGTTTATGACCCGAATCAATCTTCACCACAGCAGGTGTCAAATCGTAGTGTTTGCGGTAGTTGATCGCCCGTACTTTCTTTTCTAGTAAAGACTTTGTTTGAACATTATCTGTATTTGCTCATTAAGTTTTCATAGGAAAAAAAGAGGAACTCCTTGAAAACAGAATAACTAATTTGTTTATTTGGTGTGTTTATTTATATGTAGGCTTTCAGCCCTCACGGGGTATAAATGTGTTTAAATTGATTAAGTACTTAATGCAGTATTTGCTATTATGTTAATAGTTATCTTAAATAGAAAAATGACATTCCATCCTATATTCTGATTATCAACTGGCTTTTTCAAAGCATGATATCAATGATATAATCATAAGAGTGGTTCTGTCATATGTATATATGCATGTAATGTATGTTTTCTTATTGAACATACCCTGTACACGAAGAAAAATAAAGGTTTCTTTCTAATTATGTTGTATTTAAAGTACTGTACAGTAAACTATTTTGTCGTTCTAGGTGTAACTGCACCATTCATGTTTATGTATATTTTTTACTGCAGATGTTAATTTTGGAAATCGGTAAATTTGACCGAAATGTTTCCTAAACAAGTTGTGGGCGCAGATTACACCTAGATGTTGTTTTATGTATAGGGCTTATGGAAGTTTGTGAAAATATGACACCTTGATGTGTTTGTGCAAGTTGTGGTATAGTCCATAAGGCACATTGATGTTTGTGCAAATTCCACTTGTGATATGACGCCTTGTTTAATGTAAATAAAATCTTGAATCTTGAATTTTGTTTATGTGCAGTTGCACCTGAATGTTTATTTATGCAATTTAAAATTAATTCTACATTTTTTCAACTGTCTTCTTAAAGCATGACAAATTATTTAATCTTTTTAACATATTCATGTATGTCATGTTTATTTTCCAACCGAACATGCATAAAATTGACGTTTGTTTTCATGGTATTACTAAGTAGTTGAGTTGTAATTAAAATACCTTATGGTAACTAATTTTGTGGTTCCAGGTGTAACCGCACCATTCTTTATGTATATATATATATTATGCAGATGTCAATAATTGAAACCAGTAAATTAGCTTTCTTATGCAGGCTGTTGGTGCCGATGACACTTAAATGTTATTTTATGACTATGGTATTTAGAATTTACAATGGTGCATTTTATGTTTTCGCAAGTTGCACAGTAGTGCAAATTGACCTTGTTATGTATATGTAACGCTATGGTGCAATATGCACACTGTTGTTTGAGCAAATCAATTGGTGAAATGACACCTTGTTGATGTTTGAACATATTACTCTGATGCATATGGCTCCTTGACGTTTGTGCAAATTTCACTAGTGCAAACGACAGTTTGATGTTTGGGTATGTTGCATATAGCATCTTGACTTTGTTTTGTGCATTTGCACACTGGTGCATTACGCACCTTGATGGTTGAACAAATAACACTGGTGCAAATGGCATATTGATGTTTGCAAATTTTCACTGGTACAAATTACATCTTGATTTTTGTGCAAGATGCAATGTTGCTTATGGTATCTTGTTTTGTATGAATTGCACAGTTGTGCCTAACGCACCTTGATGTTTGAGCAAATTACACTTACAAATGGCACCTGGATGTTTGTGCAAAATTTAACTGGAGCAAATGAAAGCTTGATTTTTGTGCAAATTGCACTGTTGCGTATGGCCGCTTCACTCTGTTTTGTGCAAATTGCACACTGGTGCAAAACGCATCTTGATGTTTGAACAAATAACACTGGTGCAAATGGCACCTTGATGTTTGCAAATTTTCACTGGTACAAATGACATCTTGATATTTGTGCAAGTTGCAATGTTGCTTATGGTATCTTGTTTTGCATGAATTGCACAGTTGTGCCTAACGCATTTTGATGTTTGAGCAAATTACACTTACAAATGGCACCTGGAAGTTTGTGCAATATTTAACTGGAGCAAATGAAAGCTTGATTTTGTGCAAATTGCACTGTTGCATATGGCAGCTTCACTCTGTTTTGTGCAAATTGCACAGTGGTGCAATAAGCACCTTGATGTTTGAGCAAATTACACTGGTGCAGATGGCACCTTGATGTTTCTGCAAATGGCGCTGTTGCATATGGCACGTTGATATTTTCTGTGGCACAGTGATACATATGGTATCTTGATGTCTGTGCTATTTCACCTTAATGTTTATTATGCCAATTGTACAGTGGTGCATTTGACATATATTAATATATATTTTGTCTTTTATTTAGCTCTGGTACTGTACGATGGCAGTTGACTGATGGCAAGTTCAATTATGGTCCTTCCATAAAGAGAAGGAATACTGCAAGGACTAAGTGTCCAGCATACTGACTTAGTCAGAACTACTCCGGTATTTGTAAGACGTCCGACAATAGTGTGTTGTTTATGAACATATGAACATGTTTGCAGAACTATTGTACACTACTATTACACACGCTCAAGTCAATTTTGACAATAATTTATAAAAAATGTTATCGCAAGCCTTCATGTACAAAATGGTGGAGGACTTCGAGTAATGGTGCTAGGAGTATTTCAGTGCTGGACAACATGTAGAATACTGCTCATATATATATGTGTAAGTTTAGGAGTTAATATGTCTCTTCTCCAGCAAACTTCGATTATATTGACAGCCATCATGCAGTTTTGTTTCCAGACAGAGTAGAGCACACGTGGAATCCCTACACCAATTGAAACTATAGTTTTATGTATTTGAGTGTCGATGCCGTAGAGGCTTTGGTCCTATGGAATTTTAACTAAGAAAAGATACAAGTGACTTTCGCCAAGCCCATTCCAGGTTTAGATAATGTTGGGCTTGAAATATGACCCTCATACCACACAAGTTTTATGGATGCTGCATGCACTAAGGCAGTGTTTTAGTTGGACAGTTTTACAGCTGCTATCTTTAGAAGGATGGGTTTCTAAGGCGTTCTTTATATATTTAAAACTCTTCGAAGATTACAAGTCACAATCTTGCGAAAATGAGCCGCAACGGGCAGTGATTTATGTGTTCTCACTTGAGGAACTTTACATAATTTGATATTTTAAGTTTTACAATAATTTCAATAATGAGGCATCTGGGATTGTAGGTGTGGACATATTATTAATGTATTCATCATATTTAAATTGTGTGTTTTATTTAACAGACACTCCTGTGTGTCTGTTATGAATTTTTACAATCGTTTTCATGGTATTTTATCGCTTTCCCGTTTATCCCTAAAACAATAGGGTTTTGGGTTTTAGTGCGAATCTACCAGTAAAAACTGATACATTGTTTCTTGTTTCACACATCTCGAATTAGGAGGACCACGAAGGTGCTGTTTGAATCCGGATTAAATGTATATACATTTTTTTTAATGCTTATTATCAATATAATCTTAATTAATAATATACAGTCGCCCATAAAAGTGGGGTTTTTATGCCATTCTTGGTGTTAGTTTTTATTGATGAAATCAAACTGCTTGCTGTGTGAAACATGAATTATGATACAATGCAATTTATTCCATATTATTTTATTATTTTTTGTGGAATTTATACTTGTTCATGAATACGAATATTCATCTGACAAACTGTTAGAAATGTTTATTTTTATGTGTATATATGTATATACACTTTACATTAGCTACGTGGGTTAATACCTCTTTATTACTTTTTATTTTTTCCTCTATTTATATATAATTTTTCTAGCTTTGTTATAATGTTATGACTTGTTATTTATACTAATGGGTATTTGTTTTTTCCTCTCAATTTTTCACCACAGGCTTGGATGGGGGGTATTGTCACAAAACGTTTGTTTCAATACTGTGGCCTATAATATCCCCATCTTTGATGGGATGGGTTCTTTATTATAGTAGTTATGATTTCTATCTATTTGTATGTATATATGTTTTATTATTTTTAATTTGTGTTTTCGTCATTTATATTTATTAATAAATGACATTTTCAATTCAATGCCGAGTTTCTTCTTCCCTCCCATCAAACGGAGCACAGCCTGTGTTGACAAAAATAAATATATTAATGAAATATTATAATTTACACGTTTCATTTCCTATGTGTTTTTCTTTTGTTCCGGTCTATATTTTCGTACATATTACCATGAACTATACCCAGTTTAATGTAGGTTAATCTTTGTTTTTATTGAAGCCTTACGAACATTTCTCTTGTGAAATAACAGCGCATATATTCCTTCTTTCATGTGCTTTAAAAAATTTGACATGCTTTTATAAATATATCTTTAAGTTTTTTATGCATACATGGTTATGTGTATTTTAAACATTGTCTATAGATTGGATTGGTTGACTGATGTATAATATATCAAATAATTCATGATACTGAAGGCCATATCACGGGTGTGTTTTAGACTGGGAGCTCAGTCTAAATAGTAAATGGACCTTAGCTTCGGTTCGGTATATATATATGATATAGAGATGATCTCACGGTCAAATAACACCATATGGCCCGCATTATCAATAATTATTTGATAAATATGAATGCAAATAAAAGTTAATGTAAATGAATTATGCATATATTATCTTGGTAAATGTATTACTTTCCTGCGTTTAGAGGAATTAACTATGAAATAGTTGTGAATATATCGGATATGATGCATCAAGCTTCTTGTTATACATAATTTTTCATGCATCATCCTGTTTGTGATAATTTTTCAAGAGCATATATTTAAAAGGGGCTTTTCTGGATAGAACAGATTAGATGCTGCATTCACTGTAAGGACACAAACAAAGCTGAATTCTTTTAAATCTACAATTTACTGACAACATGCCAATTTTAAGAAATCTCCGAAAATTTAAGTTTCAGAAATACACATCGTTTTACATCACTGACTGCATGAGTCGGACTCAGAACCTATGAATTCTAGGGATTGAAAATCTGAAATGCCGTCTTATTAGTCAATCATTGTTGTCCCCCACCACCTCCTCCGCGTGGTAAAAAATTCTGATTATATTAATTACTATGTAATTTTTTTCTTTAATTTGTAAAGTTTTATTATCACCAATCCGTAGAATGGGTAGGTCTATATAAAATATAGATATTGTATAGTTATTGCATAGAAAGAAAAAAAACGCAGTTTTGGGTTATTATTGTTTTGACTTAAGATTTTATGTTCTTGTTGATGAGGATGAAACTATTTTGACATTGATCAAATTCTTCGCATTGAAATCACATCGACTAGGTATAATTCTTGACTTAGATGTACGTCTGACTGTTCTCTTGACTTTATGATTTAGTGCCAGACTATGTACAATTAAAAAAGGTGCACTCGATTCCCATTCATATGATTAACTTAACCCTTTTTGCTTGTCTTAATTCATCCTATTATGAAACTGATTTTAAATTAATAGATATTTGTATGTTATAATAAAAAATAGTCCGAGATATAACTTGTAGCGTTCTTTGACATTCCATGAATTTGGCAGAGGAATGTAAATAACATATGTATTTATCATTCCACCAGTGAATAGCGACTGACCATTTTTCAGTCAGTCACTACGGCCATATTTTAAACTAACTGTTTGCATTTAATATTTGTTCATTTCTAAGAGTATACTGTCATACGACACTATTCGACATGTATTTAGACTAAAAAATCTTAAAAACAAACAAAGATCAAATTAACATTTTATCTTTTAAATTCTTGCAATATAACTTAAGCAAAGCTAGGCAGAATTTTACTGCCGTTATAACCTGAAGTTAATTTTGTGATTGACGGATTAACGGCAGAATTTAGTCATATTGCTCGTAATGTAGCGAATAAAAAATTCCAACGTGGGTCTATTTATACAAAATTCGAACATAATATTCATCTTCTTTACGTTAAAGCTTCAGACATTGCGAAAATAACGGGAAACGATCTTTATTAAAGAAATTTCCTTTTTAGTCTTTGAAAATGCAGGTGTAAAATGCTATGTTGATCATTTTTCCGTATGCACAATGTGGCCTAATTTAATTATAATCGTGCTAATCTGCATACTGTAACAACCAATTCGTAGTTCAAATTCAAATTCAAATTCTTTATAAAGCCAATTAAAGGGGCCCATTAATGGCATATAAATCAGACATATAAACAAACAAGACAGATTTTAAATTTATTGTGTTGATTGAATATACATATAATTATAATAACAACAATGTGAGAGTCAGTCAGGTCAGAGGGATAACTCGATCATAAATTATAATAAAGTTGACTCTTTTCTAATCTGGAATATCAAAAATAAATATTTACTAAATTTAATGTTGAAATCTGTGTCTTCATTATTCATAATCCATATAAATACATCTTTTTTTTATAAATAAGTTTTAATGTAATGTATTTTATGTACAAATTTGAAAGAAAAGTTTGTCTTTGTAAATCATACTTTGGACACTACAGGGTAAAATGAAATTCAGTCTATCATGTTAATATTAAATTACAATATTGACAAAGTCTCTCACATCTGGGTAATATTTCAGGTTATCATATTGATTTAATTTATTTCATATCTGCCAGTTTCAATTCGTAAGGAGTGGTTACTCTTTCGAAATTTAGCTAAAGTTCTCCTTTGCTCAAAGTTTACTATATTTAGATAGCTTTCATATCTAAAGGAGGATTTCAATTCAAAGAAAGTGTCAGGTTTCCCAACGCCAGCTTCAGTTAGATAGCTATTTTTAATTGTATTCCAATTATTTAGATATTATTTTCTCAACTGCTTTTTAAGTAGAGCCTTGAATTTATTATGACTCAAATTGGGACATATAGGTAATTTTAGATCAATCTTTTCACTTATGAATATTATATTTCAATACCAGGATGACTTTAAGGTAGTTCTGTTTGATTTATATTCATAGAGCTCTTCTGAGAAGTTGAGTTTTGACTTTTCAATTCTATGCCAGAAGAAAAACCTGTGTTCTATCATATATAAGTAAAGAGGAAATCTTCCCTGGTCTGAAATAACAGCTATATTAGAGCATAGCTTTGAAACCCCAATGATATGTTTACAAAATTTAATATTAAGTTTTTCTACCTCCCACACCTTAAAGATTTCATATAATGATAGTGACCTTCTTTTATTATTGATATTAAAACAACTCCAATTTTCACAACAATATAATATAATAGGTTTTATACAATGGTCAAAAATGTTTAAAAGGGATTTTATTGATGGTGATGCAGATTTTATGTCTCTGTATAGTTTAAAATTGTCTTTCATTCCTTTTGTGAAATAGCTGCTTTTTAGCTTCAGTGAACCTTCCACTATTCTCAAAGACAATTACAAGATATTTATATTGTTTGACACATTTCATGTTTTCATTATTAATGTGAGATGGTTCTTTGATTTGTCTTCCATTTTTATTAAATATAATAGTTTTAGTTTTATTAACATTTACCTCTATGCACCATTCTTGACAATAGTTACTTAAAATATAAAGTTTTTGTTGAAGATCTTTGGTGTTTGAGAAAAGAAGTAAATCGTCTGCATATAATAAGCATGAATTTTTTTACCATCTTAAGTAATACATTCTGATTACTTTGCAAAAATCATAGGTAAATCATTATAAAAACTTTTAAAAGATGAGGGCACAGAATATCACCTTGTCTAACTCCTACTTTAGATGTGAAAAACTCTGTCAATTTGTCATGAACTTTAACACATAACCAACCATTACTATACAGAGATTTAATTATTCTATAAAAATATCCACTAATACTATACTTATGTAACTTATACAATATACCTACGTGAATCACCTTGTCGAAAGCTTTTCGAAAATCTACAAAACATGTACATAATCTTTTATCAGTATACAAGCATTTTTCAATTATGCATTTGAGAACAAAAATATGATCTGATGTGCGAGCTCCTTTTGTGAATCCAATGTGGGTTTCATTTATCACTTTATTTTCAATAAAAAATGTGTCCAGTCTATTATTTAATCTGATATTAAAAAGTTTGCCAATGATGTTATAGATGGCAATTCCTCTGTAATTTTCAGGTTTGTTTTTATCCTCAGATTTAAAAATGGGACAAATGAAGCTTTCAGAGAGATATATGCCCAAAGTAAAATTCAGGTTATATAGTTTAAGAAGACATAGATCAATATAGCTTTGGGAAGCATCCAACATCTCATTACTTATATTATCTCATCCTGGGCCTTTTTCCAGTTTTGAGTTTAGAGTAGGCCTTTTTTTAGTTCCGTTTTAGTAATTTTAAAATCTAGAGCTGATAAGCAAGAGAAACCGTTGTGTCCTTTAAAAAGTTTTCATTTTTGTTCTAAGTTAGATAGAGTATTAGCTATTTTATTCGGTACTGGTACTGGTGATAAATTCTTAAAAGAACTGCCATCAATATTATTATTTGAGTTTTACTTTTTCTCATTTCTTAACTGCTTGAGAAGTACCCAATATTCTTTTGGATTTTCTGATTGTAAAGAGTCTAAGCGGTCAAGAATATTTTGTTTAAATTCTCTTTTCTTTCTTTTCCTTATTTTAGAATATTTTTTTAATTTAATTAATAAAAAAAGAGCCACGTACAACAGGATCTTTTGGAAATCTAGACATTAATAAGGCTTTTTCATCTAATAATTTGTTCAACATTTGTAATTCATGGTCATACCATTTTTTATTACATGTATTTATGGGATTAGACTTCTTTTTCTTTTTAAGTGAAGATCTGCATACTTTATCAAATATATCATTTAGATTTTTGGTTGCATTATTTACACCTGATTCATTTGGGCTTATATCGTCTTCAAGAATTTTTTAATATCATTTTGTATAGCTGGGTATGTAAAAGTTTCCTGAAATTTCAGCATATTATGAGAGTTCCATATGTAACGTAATGGAAAGTCCTGTAAATTGAAACATTCTGTTTTCTTTTGCTCAAAAGAGGCTAGGATCGTAAACTTATCTTGCAATGACAGTCAGAAAAATTTGATTTAAAATCAGAAACATTCATATAAAGTATTCTTTCAAGTAATTGCTTTGATGGTCATTATCTATAGTAATATGTTGGATATTATCCCCTACAATATAATCGTTTTCAGACCCAGTGAGGCAATTAAAATCTCCAGCAATAACAATGTCACCATAGTTGCTGAACGGTCAGTACACAATATTGGAGGGATGACAGTATTTGATAAGTTGTGTATTTATTTCATTTCATGGCGTTCAAGAGCGCTGTTTAAGTAGAACCCGAAATAATCAATTCTATTAGCGTCAGATAACATTCCGAATACAGAAAACGATACTTAATGTGCCCTATGCAGTTACAAATTTAAATATAAAAGTTTGATTGGTAGTGCTGTTTGTATTTTATTTTTATTTGAAACAAGAAAGAAATTTCTACCCTTAAAATAATGAATCGATGGTTAATGCAATAGATACAAGTAAAGTGATTGCATGTGTCACTCGCACAATTTTAATGCATTATTTCGTTCTGTCTTTTGTGTTTCAAGCTCTCGTGCTTCTTATTTATTTATTTATTTATTTATTTATGTATTTATTTATTTATTTATTTATTTATTTATTTATTTATTTATTTATTTATTTATTTATTTATTTATTTATTTATTTATTTATTTATTTATTTATTTATTTATTTATTTATTTATTTATTTATAAATAAATAAATACGCGCGTATGGCGAAGAAAAATTTTTTGTTAACCTTGGTATCTTTGACGACATTTTATTTATTTATTTATTTATTTATTTATTTATTTATTTATTTATTTATTTATTTATTTATTTATTTATTTATTTATTTATTATAAATAAATACGCGCGTATGGCGAAGAAAAATTTTTTGTTAACCTTGGTATCTTTGACGACATTTTATTTATTTATTTATTTATTTATTTATTTATTTATTTATTTATTTATTTATTTATTTATTTATTTATTTATTTATTTATTTATTTATTTATTTATTTATTTATTTTGTGCAAATTAAGGATTTTTTAATGTAACGAGTTCCGCAGATGTTTGAAGATTCTCTGCTGGAACTTTTTGCAAAATAAATAAATAAATAGGACGTTTATATAATGCACTCTTATATTACATTTATTTTATCATTTTATAGCGAGCACATCTCGCAGCGGGCAGCGAAGCTGTCCGCGAAGAGCGGTGAGCTCCACGGCAATTACATGTCACGTGGTCAAAATGGAATCACGTGATCAAAATCTGCTTAATGCTGATATTGATTTTTTTTTCGTCCGGATGTTGATATCGTCAAAAAACTGTGACAAAGTGACAATCTCCACGCAAAGGATTCTGGGTATCCTACGTCAACCACAATCACCTCTGCCATACCATTGGTTGACATTGTGAGAGATATCTCTCATGCATGATGAGTTTCGCGTACAAACGCAGTAATTTCAATATGAAACTGAATCAAATGTGTATACAAAGACTGTATAGAAATAAATAAGATCTCATGTATTTTTTTTACAAACTTCGTTCTTTCTTTACAAACGTCACGAACAGACGACATATGTAGTCCCGCAGTAAATGGAGGATGACGTGTGGCAGAGGTTATATCTGGGAACCAGTTATGTTCTCTGTGCCGAAGAGTGACAAAGTGAATGAAGAAGGGCTAAAATTAATTTCAAAGAATCACTAAAATATAAAGTTGACATCGATAAAAAATAAATTTTATATTTAAAAATAACAACAAAAATTTCATACTATTTTTTTGCATTCTCTAAATCGATCTTTAAAAACTGACTATCATAAGACATTTCATGTGACGTCACTATTACAAAGAAAGACGTCACATGATCACTGGAATGTAGTCGAGGCACTTTTAGGGTATTCGGAAGTAACGTCAATTATGACAGCGCATTATATATAATAAAAGACTATATTGTCTGTGCTCGCATTTTGGCAATGCCTACTCCATATTATTTCGTAAATGAATCCGACTATATGCAGCTTTAGGACTAGGTATCACGTGACTCTATGAGAATTAAAAGGAACAGAGCGCATGTGCGTGTTCATCCACTTTTCAAGATGGAGATGCAGAAGATGTTCTGTTTCGTGGTCTGTTGAAAATACGGGTTTCCGTTTAAATTTAGCTGACACAATTAGTTCTATTGACATATTTTAATTGAATGTGATGCGTGTGTAATAGCACAAAATTTAATTTTCACAATAATATGCTTAATACTTATAAAAAAATTAATGAAATCTGTTAGAAATTTCCAGAACTTTCCATACGTAATGTATGAAGGCTATAAGACTGAACATTCTTTGATTGCCTTTTCCTGATTAATTTCTTATGTCTCCACTAATTGCCAATTTATAAAATATATAGACGTCTAAAAACAATCTTTCATTTATATAGTGTTCCAATAGGCAAATAACACACAACTAATACTCCGGGTGTTAGATTCATTCTTTATTTTATACCAGGACGAAAATGCCATGAAACAACAATTTATAACTTAATAACAAAATATAATAAAGTTACAACAATATATCTGGTAAAAGTAATATCTTCACATTCTATTAGAATGAATGTTCCTTCCCTTCTAGATTTGTTGTAAAAATATACAGATATGTATTAAATTATTGCTACAAAATGTTGTGTCACATTTTGTATTAACATAGACATATTTACTTAATATATCTGCTATATACATTATACATTTTCCATAAGTCTACGATGGTTACAATAACAGTTTAGTTATCAACTGCTATATTCACGGTTGTAGAAAAGAAAGTCACAGGAAAAAAAGTCACGGAAAAAAAGTCATGGATAAAAAGTCACAGGAAAAAAAGTCACAAGAAAAAAAGTCACAGGAAAAAAAGTCACAATTAATAAGTTGTATTGGTTTTGAATGTGTGGGTTTTTTTTGCAAGATTTATATTCTTGTGTATAAAAAGTTAAGTGGATATTTAAAGACATTTAATTTTAAAATATATATTATAACAAATTAACAAAATTTTATCATATAAAACAAAGCAATAAATAAGCATTCAAAGTACAGTAATTGGTCACTCATGTTCATTTTTCACAACACATCATTTAAAAAATAAATCACTAAAATGTTGAAGCCATATTTTTGGCTTTGATCTATGTATTAATATAATTATTTATCCTATTCAATTCTTTGGTTTACATATTTATAACTGTGAGAGAGTCACAAAAAGAGCTGTCAACAGTAATGTGTTTTTACTAAAATGTTTTCTAGATTTTGATGGACTTGAAACACAATTTTAATTAATAATATTAAATTACTAGTAAGTAATAAAGTAATAAACAAGTTTTACATAAAAAAGTGACTATAATTATATTAAACATAAAAAATATTTTCATATTATGACTTTTTTTCATGTGACTTTTTTTCTTGTGACTTTTTTTCCTGTGACTTTTTTTCCTATCAAAACTGTGACTTTATTTCCTGTGACTTTTTTTCCTGTGACTTTCTTTCCGTTTACCATATTCACACTTGTACAAAAATATCACAATATTAAGAGATAATCTTGTGTGTATGCGGAAATGAGGTGCATACAAAGTATTTATTTTAAATACATGTAACAGATCGACCGCACAATATAATGTATAAAAAAAATATAAAAAATAACAATACAAAACCTACCTCACATATTTGTGCGATGGCTGCGCTATTATTTCACTAAATGGTGGTCAGCAACACACCAAAATCAGTTAAAGGTGTTCTTCTAGACCACTCACACACATAGCCATTATGACACATGATCACACATAATAAATTAATGTTTTACACAATTTACAGACAGTTTATGGCTGTAACAATTGTTGACCACAGTAGGCGTCAAAAGAGTAGTATTGCGTCATGATTAAACAAATGTAATTTCTTTGATCTTGCTTTGCTGAGAAAATGTAATTTTAAAGAATAAAAATCTTAAAATAGTATAAGATAAAAGTTTCTGAACAGTTTTCTTGTCTTTTCTTTTTATATTTTCAAACTATGGGCCAGAATTAGATCTAGGACAAAATGTTGTAAAAAATTTCTAAAAATAAATTGAACAATGCAGCTACTTCCCTTGCTTTTCAGAAAAATAAACAAATTTACACAAATGCACCTGGCAGACTTTTCTAAATTTGTATTGTAAATACTAACTTAAATAAATACACATTTTAAACAATATATTTGTAAAAAAATTGGTGGTTTATTTGGTTTTAAATTAAAAAAGTTGAAAATAAATTAGAGTATTTTACCTTTAGTGGTATATTAACTGGAATTAAATAACTCAATGGAGATGTGGATTTGCATTTTTATTGCTAAATGTTTTATAAAGCATTTTAATTTATTTAGGATAAAGTATTATAGATTTGATTAACTATTTGGTATATTTATTTCACACATTTTCATAAATACATGTATTAAACATTACAATAAAAAAGAATAAACTGTAACAAAACTGTTCATTAAAATAAATGTTTCTTTGTCATTTGGTACACAATTTGATTGAATCATAATGAAGTACTATCAGAACTAGAAGTATAAAATTATATCATTGTGACACATAATATATCATGTAAAATGGTAAAATTCACTATTAAAAGTATTTGAACATATTTTACTTAAATTTGTTTAAAGTAACTGCCAAAATACTTTTTTACTACGTTTCTGCCATTGCAATACTCATTTTATACCTATCAGCATAGTACATTTGCAATCTCCGGTCCCAAATTCATATCTGCTCCGGAAAATTTTATGTTTTTTTGCTCTGAACTTGTTTTCGGTCATATTTTAAACATACGCTTTATATACTTAATAAGTTATACAGGTACCAGTTGACTTTGTGTGTTTGTTTATTAAAAAAAAATTTGATTTTTCATTATGGGCCGTTGTGCGTTACTTTTCTTTGTTGTTCATGTCTGGTAATTAGTCACATCCATTAAATAAACAAATGGCGCGTAATCCAGTTGAGAACAGACCGAAAATGTTCTCCCGAACAACACAATTCATCCCACTATGGTCAGTAAATCAAAAATGTATTTAGTCTGACACCCTTCAATAATAAACTATTTAATCAAAACAGAAAACATTGTTTTTTCGAGGTAAAAATTGTCATGCAATGCATGAAACAACACGCGGGTTATGTGACCTCTAACTTCTGTCAGTTCAATTTTGTGTGTCGTCTGTAAAATTTGCTAAAACTAATTGACAGACGCTTGTATATTCTCAAAAAGTCACGACTGTGTCTGATTAAAAAATGTATTTCAGTCTCAAATCATTGACAGTCTGTTAGGAAGTCACTGTCAATCCATTTACTAAAACTAATAAGCATGTTATAAAAGCAATAAAGTACACTGCACTTATTGATTCACTCAGTTTTAGTATTCAACTGTAAAAAGATTAATATATTGACAAACAAAATTAAGATTACCTAATGGGTACTAAAACCTGTTCGCACCTCAGGTCATGATTTCATACCTAAACCTATTCGTACTGGGTTGTTTTGCCCCAACTTCTACTTCTACGTCTGTAACTTGTAAAGGGTCTAAGACCCATATCACAAGTCATACTTTGGTATGACATCACACAAATGGTGCAAATTAAAAAGATATGTACAAAGTGCAGGTATGAATAGTGTGAATTGGGTTGTTCAGGCTTGCGTTAGAGGGTGATGGGGCGAAGAAGTCGCCTTATCCTGGCCCCACTTCGCCCTTGACCATCTTCAAAAGAGAAGTGAAGTCACCCTTTCATTTTGTAGAATCGCCTAATGTCTCCATTCAAATTTTATTCCCATTTTCTTTAGAAATCTTTGTATTTTTGATGATCGCATCACAAAATCATGTTTATTATGTTTACATGCCACAAAGTTCAACTGGTACCCATGCAGTGTTCTCGCCAGGCCGTACGGGATGACTTTCTTTTTTGCCGCAGCGCTATCCAAAACATTGACACTTGTCACGATTTCCTGTTGTATTGTTTATTCAACGGATTAAAGCTGTGGACAAGACCTTTCGTTAATTTATACCTCATATAAGGTTTACCTGGACATGTGTAAACATTGGCGCTCCCTAGACCAAATTGCCAGTTACCGTTAGATTCATTCATAAATAAATAACCACTGATTTCTTATCTCTTGACTTTTTATACAAAAAAAATTAATAAAATTAGACAAATAAAGCTCAATTTTGAACGGTTTCATACATTTCATGTGGATACTGTAATCAGGGATATACACTAACTTTTTTTATAATGGTTGCCACCTGGTCTCCTAACTTAAAAAAATTTGGCACCCAGTGAAAAAGGTAGGTGCCCACATTTTTTCATATTTTTTATAATAAAAAAGAATACACTCCCATAAATTAAAACTGTTCAATAAAATGATAGAATAGAACCAGAAGTAAAAAAAGACCATTGTGAAACAAATAATATTTTGTAGTTAACAAAAAATGCACTATTAAAAGTATTTAATGATTTAAATTTACTTTTTTGAAAGTTACTGCCAGAGTACTTATTTGTATTATGTATAAATCATTGCAATACTCATTTCAACACTAGCCGCATCGCAATTGCAATCTCGGGCCCGGAGTTCATACCCAATCAAGAAATTTTCGTATATTCTTTCGCTTGAACTGGTTTCCGGTATTATTTTTACTACGCTTTATGTACAAAGTAAAAGCCAGAAGGACCAGCTAACACTGTGTGGCGCGTAAACAGGATAAACAATGATGCAGAAAGAAAAATATTTAAGATTTCTTACCAATATTGAAATAAAATTGAAAGGAGACATACCGCTACTGCTCAGAATGACAGGGCAAAATTCGTGGAAACGGATATCAACCAAATCATCACAGATCGCCACCACGGACGATCGAAAAGCAAACTTTACTCTCCCATGCAAATATTTAGTTGCCTTGGGCGACTGGGCGACTGTAAGTGTAAATCCCTGGTAATTGGAGATAACACTTAATTTCCTTAAGTTCCCCCACAAAAAATTTGCATATAGTGGTCAAGGCGATTTGTGACTTTCAGTAGAAACTTTGCACAAAAACTATTTTTAATTTTAATTTTGTTATTTGAGCAGAAATTAGCAAACTATGTGTAATTAAATTGTGGTTGATATGCATAAATCTGCATTAAAATGTATGCTGATAAATTTTGACCAAAAACACCAAGCACATGTACCAGTCCAGAGTTGCTTCCCCTGCATTAGTACTTATTATGCATTATACATGTATTTTGTGTTCTTTGGTGTAGTATTTTGACCAAAAACTGCTTTCCAAACAATTTTAATATATTTTTTAACAAAATAAAGAATTATTATATAAATCTCTACACCCTTAAATGTAAATTTTGCAGAAAGTATTGGAAATTATTACTCTATTAAAGAGAAACCAAATTAATTCACACCCAGTTTTTTGTGCAAGAATAATTACAGAACTTTAAAATTTGTTGAACTGTGTCTAGAAGTGAAATATAATTGAAATTACATGTATTGCATGTTGAATAATATACTAAACTATGACCAAGTGTTGAATAACACACTTTAAAACTAAATAAAAAAAGTAATTATTTTAAAATAATGAGTTATACAAAAAAGGAAAGCAGACAGGTGTCAAGATAATGCAAAATGTTTGTACATGGCACATTGCTGGTGTAGCTTTATTGTTTGTTATAAGTGCCAACGTTAATAGTAGCTTATAACTGTTATTGTCATTAGAAGGGATTTTCACATTGAAGAAATTCACAAGGTATTGTGCACTGAACTGGTTTCCGGTCATATTTTAAACCTACGCTTTATATACCAAATAAAAGTTAAAAGGGTACCAGTTCAACTTTGGGGCGTAAACAAAATAAACATGACGCGGTTGATACGATGCTTTATGTCCGATATTTTCTTTTTGTCCGACGTCGCTTTTTGTCCGATAATTTTGCTTTTTGTCCGAACTTTTGCTTTTTGTCCGCCAACCTTTTATCCGATTAGCTTTTTGTCCGATATTTTTGCTTTTTGTCCGATTTTTTGCCTTTTGTCCGAAATTTTGTATCCGATTAGCTTTTTGCCCGATTGCTTTGCTTTTTGTCCGATATCAGTTGTATTGGTGACCATATGATATTTGTGTTCACTTATTGCGTTTGACTGTTATAATACTCTAAAAGTAATGTCCATTCTTTTTTAAGCTAACCAGGGGGTATCTGGGAATAAAGTAATCATTCAGTTTTTACTTTGGTAATCATTAATCATTTTCTGAATATTACGTCATTTAACAAATCTTCAAAAAGTGGTAATCGAGTAAACAAGAAGGGGGGTGTTAAAAATCAAGTAATCACTAAAAATGACCCTTGTAATCAAGTAATCACCTTAAAATGCACCAGTAATCAAGAAAAATATGACGAGGCTCATCAATAACTCTTATTTTCAAAATTCTAACTCGTAAATGGCTAACTAGTTCCCTGCCACAAAATTTGGCTGTCTCATTATAGTTGTCCGTCTGTAACCAATTCTTGTCGGGCTGTTACTATACGTGCGGCTGTAGTTTGGGAAAACCCACCCATTCCTGTACCTGCAATTTTGTTGTATTAACATTACTTAAATTGAATAAATGACTGTCAGTATGCTTAGATAATCAAGGAAGACTTACACCAGTATCAATTCTGTGGAAATGTACCTATGCAAATACAATATTCTCATTTTTTTATTTTCTACACAAAAATATACTTAATATTACCTAAAAAAGTATATCTAATCATATACCTTTAGACCCGAAAAAGTAGACCCATTCCAGCCGCACGTCTGTACATACCAATATATAGGTAGTGACCCCACCCCGGAACATTGTGTCTTTTTCATGTTAAATGTTCTATGTTCAGCAGGGGATCATTGTTTGACATTTTTGGATCGGATTTGAGTAGTATGCATGATATTTTGTTGCAGCAAAGCAGCGCCCTTGAGTGACATTAAAGGCTACTGTCTCTTTCCTGTTTGGAGTTTGTAATTTCATTGTTTATGTGGGTTAAGTCGCGTACATTTTCTTCCACACTCCTATTTGTTAACATTATCTATAATACATCACATAATCATACGCTTGGTGACAATTAAGGCTGCTGGCTCTTTTCCGTTGAGTTGTACCAGAATCTTCTTTTTGCAGTCCTTGTGATAAAGGTAATATACGATGAATGCTAAATGATAGGGATCAAATTAAAGATAATACAATTGTAACAACCCGTTTTGCAATACAATTTTAAAAGATGTACAAATTGTTTGTTATGATGTTGTTAGTTTTCTATGCTCAAGTACAAATATAACGATATACTATTATAAGTATATATCCTTTTTTATCATATTTTTCTACTTTAGCAGTTTATGTTGCAATAAGAACGCATTTTGCAATAACCCGTTTTGCAATAAAAATGTCAAACATGTACAAATCGTTCTTCATGATTTTGTGAATATTTTGAGGATTATCTATACACAAGTACAACGATATACTATTATAAATATATATTATGTTTCATTTTTGTAGCTCACCTGACCCAAAGTTTGAGTTTTTTTGGTGCTGATCAAATATTAAACATAGCTGCCAGACCCTTAAATGCGTTCTGGCTAAATTTCAAAAATCTTCTCCTCATAAACCGCTTGTCAGATTGATTTGCAATATTGCAGAAATGTACCTTAGATGGTCTTCTACAAAGGTTGAGTTTTTTGTGCCAATCCAAAATGGCCGCCATCGCAGGACATAGTTTAACATAGGACCCTATGGGAAAAACAAACAAACAACTTCTTTTCAGAAACAGTTACACACAATGAAGCCAAAGAAATGCAGAAATGAAGGTTGGATTGTTATCTAAATATTTTGATTTTTTCGAGACAATTGCAAATTCAACATCGCTTGCAGGGCCACTAATGCGTTCTGATTGGATGAATTTCAAAATTCTTCTTCCAATAAACCGTTTGGCAGATTGATTTGAAATATTGCAGATATGTACCTTAGATGGTCCTCTACAAAGTTTGAGATTTAAGTGCCGATACAAAATCCAAGATGGCCGCCATTGCAGGACAGTATAACATAGAACCCTATGGGAAAAACAAACAAACAACTTTTTCTCAGAAACTGTTCCACACAATGAGGCCAAAATATGAAGAAATTATGGTTTGATATTTATCTTATTATTTGGGTTTTTCGAGCCAATTGCAAATTGAACATGGCTTCTATGGCCACTAATGGGTTCTGATTGGCTGAAATTTCAAAAATCTTCTTTTTACAAACCGCATGCAGATTGATTTGAAACATGGCAACATTCATAGAAACAGCATCATCATGTAAAATCTTTAGCATTTAATATCAAAATTAATAGAAAAGTAATGTCTCTGTTTAAATTATTCTTTATGATGTTGTGGATAGATTGTGGATTATCTATCCACAAGTACAAATATAACGATGTACTATTATAGGTATATATCCTCTGTTTCATCATATTTTTCGACATCAGAAATTTATTGCCGAACAGGTTGGAGTAGTCAACCCGTTTTGCAATAAGAACGCATATTGCAATAACCCGTTTTAAAATAAAACTTGTCAAACATGAACAAATCGTACATTATTATGTTATGGATTATCTATCCACAAGTACAAATATAACGATATACTATTATAAGTATATATTCATCATATTTTTTGGAACATCAGAAGTTTTTTGCCAAACGGATTGGAGTAGTCAACCCGTTTTTCAATAACCCGTTTTGCAATTAAATTGTCAAACATATACAAATCGTTCTTTATGATGTTGTGGATAGATTGTGGATTATCTATACAAAATTACAAATATAACGATATACTATTATAATATTATTTTTCTGGGTGTTACTTTCTTTGTTTACAACCAGAATAAGAAATAAACTAGAGGCTCAACGAGCCTGTAATCGCTCACCTGGAACCCAAATGACTTCAACTATATTTAAATTTTTAAAATTAACAGTTTCAGTCTAGTTGTTATAGCTTTTAAGTTACTGTGCAAAAACTAAACATTTCTTCACAAATTTTAGTTAAGTAGAATAACTCCTATAAGGTGCAATCAGACAATTTCTGAAAATTAAATGGTTTTGTAGGCCTTGTCCTTCGGGGAAATTTAGAAATTTACAGTTGTACTCTAGCTGTGTTATAGACTAATTTATAATACAAAAATTTTTCATTGTCCAAATTCATAATTAAAGGATAATAACTCCTATAAAGAGTCATCTTGCAATTTTGGACTAAGCAATCATTTGTAGGACTTTTATTGCTGATCATTTGTGCAATTTGCAGTTTCAATCTAGCTGCTATAGTTTTCAAGTTTAAGGACAAAAACGGAAAATTTCATCAAAAATTGCCATTGAAGGGCAATAACTCCTATAAGGAGTTATCTGACAATTTCAGACTAATACAGTGAATTGTAGAGCTTGTATTACTGATCATTTTTTGCCATTTACAGTTTTACTCTGGCTGTTATAGTTTTTAAGTTACGGCACAAATAGGGAAAATTTCGTAAAAATTGTCATTTAAGGGCAATAACTCCTATAAGGAGTCAACTGAGAAATTCAGACCAATTAAGTGAATTTTAGGGCTTTTATTGCTGATCATTTTTGCTATTTACAGTCTCACTCTAGCTGTTACAGTTTTTAAGTTACATGTACAGGACGAAAACAGAAAAATTCATAAAAAATTGCCATTTATGGGCAATAACTAATATAAGGAATTCTCTGACCATTTCAGATCAATCAAGTGAATTGTATGGCCTTTATTACTGATCATTTGTGCAATTTACAGTTTCAATCTAGCTGTTATAGTTTTCAAGTTACAGAACAAAAACGGAAAATGTCATAAAAAATTGCCATTTAAGGGCAATAACTCCTATAAGGAGTCATTTGACAATTTTAGACTATACAGTGAAATGTAGGGCTTGTATTGCTAATCATTTTTGCTATTTACAGTTTTACTCTAGCTGTTATAGTTTTTAAGTTACGGGACAAATAGGTAAAATTTCATAAAAAATTGTCATTTAAGGGCAATAACTCATATAAGGAGTCATCTGACAATTTCAAACCAATTAAGTGAATTGTAGGGCTTTTATTGCTGATCAATTTTGCTATTTACAGTTTTACTCTACCTCTTATAGTTTTCAAGTTATATTGTAAATACCAAACATTTTGTCAAAAATCGTCAATAAAGGACAATAACTCATACAAGAAGCCAATATATAACTTCACACTTATAGCAACTATTGTAGACCTTAATGTGCTGAACAATTTGAAGTAAAGATTTTCTCTATAGCTATTATAATTTTTGAGATAATTATCAAAAACCTATGTTGACACCCATGTTCTATTTTTAGTAACAGCGGCCATCTTTGTCTGTTGATCAACACCCTGGGAACAAACTTGAAACTAGGAACCCTAATGATGATTGTGGCCAAGTTTTAAAAAAATTGGCCCAGTGGGTTCAGAGAAGATTTTTTAAAACGACGGACGACGGACGCCAAGTGATAGCAAAAGCTCACCTGGACCTTCGGTCCAGGTGAGCTAAAAAGAAAAAAGAAAATTTAATACTTATTATTGAAAACTAAAAACAAACAAAAGACAAACAAAAAACCCTAACCACGGTTACATTTTAAAAATATTAATTCAATATTTAATTCATTTATTATATTTATATTTTAAGTATATTTTTGCATTTGTCTGTAATTTTATAAAGTTTATCTTTAAAGTTTTTTGCGTAAAACGTGTGTACTTTATTAAATACGAGTCGGGCTTGATGGTATTTTGAACAAATTATCAAATTAGTGTTTTTGTTGACAAGTTTTAATTATACTCTACTTAATAAAAATAACGTCAACCAGCGATCGCGGTAGGTTGGTTAAGGTATGAACAGTGCTTTTGCCATAATGAGGGTGTTTGTTCAATGATTCAATTGATCGACAAATAATGTCACTCACTTAAGTCATATATGCTAGTGGTAATGATATAAATTTGTCAAATTTAGTAATGTAGCCAAGCTCCTTGAGCGATAAAGACCCGTTTTATAGATTTGAAAAAGAGTATGCTCATTGTAGCCTATACAAAAAGTTAAATTCTCCGTCCCAACCCATACTCAATTTTTTGCAATCAAACATTTTCCATCCCTTTTTCACATTGATTTATTTTTTAACTCGTTCTCGTCCTGGATATAGCTAAAATATTGCTCGCTGGACATAGAGCAAACATCCAACCAATCGATATAATTGTGTTAACTCTCAAAATAGTAGCATGCTTTTGTTTATCTGAGACTGCAGGTGCAGAGCCAGACATCGTAGCTCTGAGGCCGTAACATTGCACGACCTCGCTGCAAGTGATGGAAATTGAGTCGTATTTTTTTAAGCAGCGCAGCTTCCAACTCTTTTCAGCCTACTCTTAAACACTGTTACGAATGCTTCTGAAATTATACTTAGGTTTGGCCACCTTTTATAGTTAATTTACTTTATTGTATTGACGCTTTGCTGCTGATACATTTTGAACTGAGTTAGTCATTATGGCCACTATAGTATATTAAAATAACAGTTACATTGTGCCTATATCTATAAGAAACACAAACAATAGCGAAGTCATTGAAAGGCCAGTCCTGTTCTGTACCGTAGGTCTACACAAGTTGAAAGTAAGTAGTATACGAGCATATGATAAATGAAGCGATTTTTTTTCCTTTTACTTATCTTCCCTTTTAAGATGATCAAATTCGATCCAATATTTCCGTATTTAGTGTAATCCTTCAGATTTTAATACTCAAACCTTATTCTGGAAATAGAGACAGAACTACATAATGGACTGTAGACAAACGTGATGACTTCAACTTTCCAAATGCTAACTTCCCGTATAGCGATTGAAATATTCCAGCAGTCCGGTATGGTACTTACAACTTATTCGTTATACTAGATTTTGCTATGTGCTTAACCGGAGTGCTAAGTTGACTATTGAACCTCTCAAACAGGCGCTTGTAAATAGGTTGATGATATTCCTTCAGTTTTATGTCCGTTGCCTTGAATTAATTGATAGCTGCATGTGGTTAGTCCATCTCTACTTAGACAAGACCATGCTTAACTTGACGGGCGTGTAATAATTCCCTTTCCGTTAATGTGTTCTTGGCGTAGGTTTCCTTTATTGCAAAACTGATTATTGCCAAATGCGATTTTATTTCAAAACGGGTTGACTGCACCAACCCATTTTGCAATAAACTTTTTATCTCGGGATGTATCAGTAATCCGATGCTATCTGTTTGTGCTGATATATATTTATATTCACAATAGTTCAATAGATAAACCAAAACATTATTAGGAACATTCTGTAGTTTCATCAGTTAAATTTCCGTCCCAAAAACGCGTTTTTGCAAAACGGGTTGACTACTAAAACCCGTTTTGCAATAAACTGTTCATGTCGCCACGAATCAGTAATTCGAAGGTATATGCACCTAAAGTTCCCCGTGTTGCAAAGCACGCAACACTAAAGGAGATACACACCTGAAAGTCATATAACTGAATCTTCGTGAAAATTTGTATATTTATATTTGGAAGGATCACTAAAAGAAGTACATTAAGCGAAAAAATATCCATAGTTATATGATTATATATAAGCAGTTGAAGTTTTGGCAGGAAATGAAATTTCTCTGCCTTTTTTTATAGGTTTATCATTACTTTCATTTTCCTTTCCAAAAACACAGCAATAATTAAACTTCGAACTAAAATTTACGAAATTTTTAAAAGAAAATAGGGGCTACATTATATAATAGAGAAGCATGGGTTTGAGTGGATAAAGGAAGAGAAACCCGAAAGTTTTCTTTAAATCTCAAAACCTCTTAAGTGAATTTGCGATCAACTTAGTGATAGAAATGGTATTGAAAAAAAAATTAATGACGAAAACTTAACGACTGTATGCTATTTTTTATCTAATTTGTCATCGGATTTTTGTTATTTATGGCATAATTATGCGACAAGAAATTTGCGTAGACCCATTTTTAAAGAAATAAAACGTAATCTTTGGTCAATACATGAAATGCCTGGAATCTAATAATTACGTATAATCTCTGGGTTTTCTTTTTTAAAATAACGTTTTTATTTATATTTATTAAGATATTTCAGCCTTCGGCCTTTCATTCAGTTTGTAAGGTTCGAGATATCCGTTCGTACATCCATGAGCGATCATGTTTTGTGCTTAATTCTGTAATGAATACTCAAACTTGAATTAATTAGTCAAAATTAATGAAAAACGCCTAATGTTCACATATCTTGGACTGATTTAGCAGTGGCCACACGCGTGTTGAATAATGACAAATTTTGCATATTTAGATGGTGTAATTTGTGGATTATATGCAGACATGTTAAAACGGGCTTCAATGCAACCATTTTGGCTTGATATTAAAAACCATATTCTTCAACTCAGTCTAATTTTTAAAAAATTATCCCTTTACTGGAACTACTCATTTGAATTAGGAATTTACACGTATTTTGTTGTTTTATTTCACAGCGCATTTAAGGTGGTTCCGGGATATAAGCAAATTCCATCAGATTTTTAAAAATTTTTTCAGAATTAAAATTTCATAAAAAAACATTGAAAAAATGCCTAAAAAATTGGGGGTCACACACATGCACAATTTCGACAAACTTGGCCCATTCCCGTGGACCACAGGTCCCATGATGCTTGGCCTTTTTTCTTTCTTTCACATAAAAATAAACTCGGTGTAAAAAAATCTGACGAATGCTAGTTCTCATATCGGACAAAAAACAAAAAAGTCGGACAAAAAGCTAATCGGATACAAAATTTCGGACAAAAGGCAAAAAATCGGACAAAAAGCAAAAATATCGGACAAAAAGCTAATCGGATAAAAGGTTGGCGGACAAAAAGCAAAAGTTCGGACAAAAAGCAAAATTATCGGATAAAAAGCGACGTCGGACAAAAAGAAAATGTCGAACATAAAGCATCGTATCACGCGGTATCAAAAATGTGAACATTTCTTACCAAAATGGGAATAAAATTTGAAAGGCGACATTAGGCAATTCTACAAAATGAAAGGGCGACTTCACTTTGCTTTTGAAGATGATCGACGGCGATGTGGGACCACGATAAGGCGACTTCTTCGCCCGAGTCGCCCTCCAACGCGAGCCCTGCAGTGACATGATAGGATCTCTTAATTGGAAAAATTCTGTAGGGCAGTAACATATACTTCACAATCATGAACTTAGAAATTTTCTGACATCATTAATTGTGAAATTGATGCAGTGAAGTTACTCGCTCTGTAAAATCGCAAATTGACGGGCCAGATTTTAAAAAGTTGTTTGTTTGCCATATCCGGACTGGCATCAAAATGATTAGGTTGGTAGGTAGGTTTTTTTTAATTACCTTTATTCTCCTTATTCCCCATTTTCCTTGCAACAACATAGTTTACATTTGATGTGAATTATGTTGGATGTCCCATGTGAAGTACACTTTATTTCAAAGCATCATCTTTATTGAAAAAGATCAATAGATTTGAATGCTTTTATTTTTGACATATATCAATCTTTCATTAAAAGTTGGCCGTCTAAAGGGTAACTAGTTCAAAAGGAATGTCTCCTAGTTCCAAAAGTTGATGTTTCAGATGTTTATTGTTCCCATCCATGCTTGAAGTTTACAAGATCAATTGAGTGTTTTAAATGACCTTTCATAACCATCAAAACTCAAAGCTCTGTGAAAAATATAACTGAACACAGAAAGGAACCCAACAAATCTGGAATTCGGAAATAGGAAAAAAATCAAAAACATTTTAACAATAAAAACTTTTCAGTGAGGAGGGGGGGGGTGTTAACTGCAGTCAGTCGTGCTATGGCAAATAAACACCTTTTAACTATGGCTCAGTACATCAAGAATTGCATTTAAATCATAAATTGTGCAAGTTTGAATTGGAATGATATATAGTTTAGATGTAAAAACACATTTTTGGTTGGATTGCATGAAGTGCCAACCTGGGTTATAGTATGGCAAAGTCGGCTGGCTGGCAATGAAGAAAGGCTACCTATTTTATGTAAAAAACTACTACATATATCATCAATATTTCATTATTGTTATCATCTTTTTTAGAGTGATGCTGAAGTTACCACTACAAATGTTTTACCGATGGTAAGTGACCATTCTACAGCAATTAGTTTTTACTGGAACAGGGATTTAACACTATAAGATATTGTTATAAGGTACACCATGAAGTGTCCAAATATATTCAGATACAGTAGTTCCCCTCTTATAAGACCACCCCATCTGAGTCATGAAAGTGGTCTTGTAATGGGTGTGGTCTTTCTTGAGGGGATATATACAGGTTTATAAGAGCTTGGTCGGTTGATTAGCAGCAAGAACTGTGAAGTCATCAAGAGTCACACAAAATAAATATTTGTATTTTATTATTCAGTATAAATAAAAATAAAAAGAATTCATGCAGTTTTTTTATCTTTTAAAAAATGTTAAATGGTAGTAAAACAATTCCAAGTCTTCTTAACCCTTTCCAGGCGAACGATGCCTGGAGGCATCGCCTGTCACGCGCCGGACGATGCCTTGAGGCATCGCCTGTCATGCGCCGGACGATGCCTCCAGGCATCGTGACAATGTAAAAACTACGTGACGACTTCGAGGTTACAAAAGTACTTCTTTGCAGCAGAATCGTGATCTTTGTCACAACTGGTGATGTCCTTGTGTGCTCTTTTTTAGTTGTGATTTGTTTTAATGGGTTTCTGATCAGTTAGCGGGCCGTAATGGGCATGCAACTTTCTTCAACTTTCACTTTCGCGAGTTATCGTGCCGCCATTTTGTAACATGTGTAAAACGAAGATATAAATAAGTCTTAAATTATAAACGAAAAATAATTACTATCAGTATCGGAATAAAAAATAATAACTTTTAGATACACTGTTTTTGACACATACATTTTTAATAAAATTAATCTGTTTAAATATTTTAATGTAATTGCGAATTTCCTATTATCTTTTCTTCGTTTTTCTTCGTGGGTGTTTATTGATTGCTTTTGTAATTCTCCGCAACGAGACCGGCAATCAACGAAGAAACATTTTCCCATGAACTCTAGGGTCAACTTCCTAAAAAGGTGTAGTTAAATTTAGACCACCAATAAAATTCATCCCCGCTTTAACTGGGTTACTTACGTCAGAGTTGTAGTAAAATAGTAAAATGTCCGTCAAATTGTGAAATGTCTGAAAGTTCTGATGATGAATTTGAAGGGTTTTCAATAGATGAAGTTAATCAAGCTAGTGAACGGTATAGCTATAATGGTATAGGTGACGATTTTGAGATCAGCGATGTAGAAAGTGAACTTTCAAATGAAAATATTGACGATCCCAATGAAAACAATGCCGGCGACGCCCCCAACAACGATGGGTGGCACGAACATTTTAATTACTTCGAGAGAGGTCTCCCCTATATCTTTACACCTAGGCAAAATACTGGACCACAAACAATTATTGCTTCAGAGAAAGAACCTGTTGACTTTTTTCAGCTCTTTCTAACAGACAATTTATTACAATACATAATAGATCAAACAGAAAGTTATGCTCAAAAACAAATCAGGGATTATCCTGATCAGAACAAATCTGCTTGGTCATGTCCTACCATGGTAGAAATGAAGGCATTTCTTGGACTGACATTCTTGATGGGAATTGATGTTAAGCCTGACATAACAGTGAATTTTTCTTTTCCTGTGTCATCTGCATTATCATTGTTTTTATCACTTTTATTGTCTGCTCAGATTCCACTTCGTAGTTTATTAAGGTTCCGTTTAGTTTGGAAAAATTCAGGTTTTTCTCTGTTTCCAGTTTCCTGTTGTAAATTATGATTAATGATTATGTTGGTACATTGTACTATTATCTCCTTGTTGAATATTTCAGTCTTCTTGTAAAAAACCCGATTTCTGTAATGCCGAAATCAAACTGATCTACAATATCCTACTTGTATTCTACTTGTATTCCCCTTTAATCCAGCTTTAAAATTTCTTTTACGAGATTTTGACATTTTTAATGGTTGTTGAACTGTTTCCAAACTGGTTTACGATAATAAAAGCAAATCTCGTTCACTCGAGAGTTCTTAAATAAAACGTCTGGTGAGTGTGATTGCCTGCAAATGAGGTTACTAAATTATGATCTTTAAGATTTAACCTATAGATTGTTAAATACAGCGACTGTCTACACTTAGTATATAATGTCCCTGTTCCATATTAGAACAAAACAGTGTTCATTCTGTTTTATGATAGCGTTTTCAGCATATTTGCTCATTATATTTAGTCAATTTTAGACTTTATGTTGATTTGTGCTCTATCTTGTCTGACAAGGAAATTTAAGATATATATTTATTTTTTATTTTTTTAAAGTTAACTATCTGTAATAAATATATGCAACAAATAGGATTTTGTATTCTGTATACAAAACTAAACACATATATTAGTAATAGTCCACACACTAGAATTGACTGTGTCCATGCTGTGTAGACCAACAGTTCATGGTAACACAGATGCACAAAACTGAATGAATGATAAAAATAAAGCAAATGTAGACTTCATGATTATAAAAATATAGGTCTTCTTGTTTTCTACATACCCGCATGGGTGTAAGGGTAAGGTCAACAGTACAATCACACAGTATTCTCATTATTAAGACATTTGTTTCCTAAATGACTTAGACTCTTCAATAAAAACATTTTTGAACATTTTGGTGCGTATACCACAGGCACTTGCTTCAGAAAAAAAAATTACCCCTATACTCTTATATAACAGGTGTGTTCTACATGGTTTTGTAGATAAATTACTGTAGTTTAAGATTGTGTGGTTCCCAAATCTGACGCCCGATCGGAAAATTCTTGAAATTCAAGAGCTGGTCAAAAAATTTTTTTTCAAAAGTTATATTAGAGTATAGGGGTAATTTTTTTTTCTGAAACAAGTGCCTGGGGCGTATACATTTAATTTTACTATGCTTCAAAAATAGACTTCCCACGCCCACGACAGAACAAATATATAGTTCAATATAATGAGAACCTTCCAAGGACCCTTCGCAATTTCATTTCATAAAAATAATCATTTTAATTATGTATTATTTCTTCCGTAGAAGTCCTAAAAATCCGCTAAAAATCATATTCTGTTTGTTTACAAACTACATTACTCGGAACACTCCTAACTCGTTACTGAAATTACCGAGGTATTCCGAATAGGCTAGTCCTAAAGCTGCAGATAGTCAGATCCGTTCTAAATTACGAATCGTTACCTAATTACTTTTCATATTAAAAAAACTATCGCATTTTAAGCGTAAAATATACCGTACACATGAAACAATTATACCAATTTAATCCGGAAATTACAGACGATACTAACCTGGTGTCCTGGTGCAATGTTTTGCATTGACGCAAGATTCATTTCAAATATTGAGTTTGTGACATCACCAACACATATGACGTGACGTCACGTCATCAATCAAATGTAGAGGCACTGTTAGGGGCTCTGAAGTAACGACATGAACCATGTGCGATGCTCGCATTTAAGCTGAGCCTACATTCATATTATTTGATTACTTGTAAAATATGTTTCTTGTTACTTCATTTTTATTATAGAATTTAAAATATAAGGTTTGTTTTCAATTGTTGGTTAGATTATTGAATATGTAACGGGAGTCTTATTTGTCTTTGGTATAGGCAGTTAGTTATCCCGTTGTGACTGTATACGTACTATAAATGTCTGTACGAATATTCCTCCAGGTTTGATAAAACAACAAATGTTTTATTACATTAATTACAGTTATAAAATTGTGCAGTTTGATTGTAGTTGACGTTCCTTACCAAAATATTATCTTGCTCAAATTTACGTGACTTCTGCGTCTCAAAATGACGAATTCACCCGGGCCCCCTCGGGATAACGGGACCTCTGTATTTATACCCTATAAGTGACCCGACGGGCTCGGGACATCGGAAATGTCCCGATACGTGTATAACACAATATATTACGGAGGACCTAATAATTTCGTGAAAACGTTATACAATTAATTAATATTATTAAAGGAAATACAAATGAATAGAAAACGTCAACTACACTCCCCCTCTCTTAAGACCTAATGTGCACCAGCGAGTGCACATTAGTCCCCAAAAGAGAAACTATAATACACAATGTGCAATTTACATAATATAACAAACAAATTAATAATAAGTAAATTTACAACCATTACTGTTCGTCTCTGTATGAAAAAAAGAAACGCTAAATTGTTATTATAAAAAAATACATATTTGCTGGTTTGAATCCACGGAATACAGTACATCTCACAGCTCAATATCCCGGAAAACTTGCTCTCTCCATTTTATTTCAGCCAGCTGCCTTTGTAACTCTCGGTTCTCGCTCTCTAGTTTTCTCCTCATCTCCCTTTCCTTCTGTAAACTTGGCAAGTCTCAAGTTTCACCTTGGCCACCTCCCTCAGTCGGCCAATCCTATCCATATTGTCGCATAAAATGCGAATGTAATCCTGAAGATCCGAAATGGTGTCAGGCACAGGGGGTAAGTAAACATCCTTAACATCCATCTGGCTAGTTTGTGTTGAAGCATCAATAGATCATGTAGAAGGCACACGGTAAGCTGTGGCGGAAACCGAGGTTTTTGGTCTAGTCTAATAATCGGCAAGAGTTATCCTTGAAGTTGCAGTTTTGTTTAATGTAGAAGCAGTGGTGGCTTGAGGTGGAGTTGAAGTGACGGAAGTGAAGGTGAAGAGGTGAGAAGTCCTAAAGGTGGAGACGACGGAATATGCACGTGAATCATTATGTCATCTTCAAGATCCAGCGAAGACGGCTTAGCTAACACAGACGACATAATGGCTGTTGAAGGAACACATGTGGAAGCATTACTAATTGACGAGCATGAAGGGATGTTTACAGTAGACCTAATAGCTGGTAGCTGGGCGGAAGAGTCTGGGCTCTTTTTGCTCCTACCTTTGAATAGAAAAAAACCCAGGGTCAATGAACCATTTATTCCTTACAATTGTGCTCTTACATTTAAATACAATTTCTTCGACTCTTTTGTGGTCTCTCTCCCAGTGAATGTATCTGACGTGAGATCGCATGTCCGACTTACGTCGGAGAAGACTCCTACATCCTGCATATGCACACTCTAATTTAGTTACATTAAAAACATGTTTGTCTTCCCAGTGCCTCCAAAATTTAGCCTTTGTCTAAAAACCTCCCTCGAAATTACAGTCTCCTACAGGACAAGACATACTGGGAGAGTAGAAGAACTCTAGTCCATCATTAAACCCCAAACTGTCGTCCTCGGCCATTATGTCAAGAGGCTCTTTCAGTGACATGGTTCTGAAATGACAGAAGATTGAACAATGCATGTTACATTATGCGTTAATTAATATCGTAAACTCATAAAAAGCAATAGTATGCTTAAAAATATCTTGTTATTAAAACAAGGGACCTAAACTAAACTCCCAATGTTTCCACATTGTAATATCCATAGATCCGTAACCCCTACGATGGTTGGTGCAAACATATACACAACCGAAAGCAAAAACGCCCATGGTTTCCATAAAAATGTATATAATGCATAACCGTATAACAAAGTTATTCCATAACGCTAAATGAAACAAACAAATGTTCGTCTCTCCTTCAAATCAACCACTAATGGGAACCCTTAAGCTCTAAATCCGCATCGGAGCGCACGAAGCAGTATGTTGTTCATGTTTTGTAGATATGTAAATTTTAAAAGTATTATCAACCCCTCACCCACCTTTTTGTATTTATTTATTTATTCGTTTGTTCTTTTATTTGTCTATTAGGGGCACGAAGCCTATTTACGGGGAATATTTATCTGGTGGCTTTACAAGCCTTCCAGTCCTTGTATATTTTGGAGAATATGTGTCGATCCGTTGACTGCGTAATAGGGTCTCCGAAATATCTACATTTGCATTTCCAAAATCATTGAAATTATGAGGTTCAGATTCATTAAAAACTTGCACATGCATGTTTTTTCCCTCGATTCCACGGGAGAAACAAGTGTCTTGAGATGATCTACATGCACGATTTTACGTTTCTTGTCGGAACATCGTTCGATTTCATACGTAATGTCACAGAGTTTACGCACAACTCTATAAGGTCCGATCCAGCCTAATCCTAATTTCTGGTTTGATTCTGGGGAGTACCATCTTAGTAGTAATGATCCTGACTCCAAATTTCGGGTTTTAAGCTTGCAGTCATAATACTGCTTTTGTCGGCGGAAACTAGTTTCAAGGTTTTCATGAGCAAAATTAAACGCATTCTGCATGGCCTCTCTCATCCACTCGATGTACCTTATCGGACAGTCAATTCTCGGCACGGCAGGGTTACAACCCGTTATGACGTCAATAGGGAGTGATATCTCCCTCCCTAACATTAAGAGGTTGGGTGTACACTTAGTGCTTACATGGACGCATGCCCTGTATGCCATGCATAAAAATGGGAGATGGTCATCCCAATCATCCTTATTGTCATTAATAAACATGGCCAGCATCATGACAAGCGTACAGTTGTACCGCTCTATCATCCCGTCCCACTGCGGATGATAATGTGTGGTCCTCGACTTGGTTATCTCCAAAAGATCGCAAATCTTCGCGAATAAAGAGGACTCAAATTCGGGTCCCTGATCAGTGTGGATTCGTGCGGGAACTCCAAACCGACAACTGAACTCAGTAACTAGCTTGTCAGCCACGGATTGCGCTGTGTGTTGTTCCAATGCGTACGCCTCTGTCCACTTGGAGAAATAATCTCCAATAACTATTATGAAGCGATTACCATTATCTGTTGTTGGCAATGGTCCTAATATGTCTATAGCTATACATTCCATTGGTCCATATACTGTTTGATGATGCATAGGTGATTTGCCTAGACCTGGACCAGGTTTCCTCCTCTGGCAAGACATGCATGACTGACACCATCTAGCAACATCGTCGGTCATGCCAGGCCAATAAAACCTTGATTTTAGTCTATGTAATGTTTTCTCGCGACCTAAGTGACCGGACATTCGTGTATTGTGCAATTGGTGCATTATTTCGTACCACATAACCCTAGGTGTCACAAACTGCAAAATGTTAATGTTTTCATCATTTTTTAAAGACCCTTTAAAGAAGATCATTATTGATCTTAAGCAAATCCCACTGACGCATAAGGGAAGAAAATTCTTGGTCAGGATATTTTATTTCAGGCTTTTCTTTATGTGCTTTGATCAATTCAATAATCGCTCCAATTGCGGCGTCTTGTCTTTGAGAGTCGCGTAATTCCTCGGTGTTCCATTGTGCCAGCCAATTTGAAACAACCGGTTCCGTTTCCGAATTAGTGTCAGTTTGTTTATCAGCCTCGTCGCTGGCCCCTGAATTAACTTCTACGGAACCGTTATCTATCCTTTTGTTACTAAAAACTTGCTTGGTGACAGCATTAACGCATGCGATGCAGTCTATTTCTTCCTTACACTGATGACTTTCAGCACGCTTACATCGACGCCTAGGTTTGCGCGATAACGCGTCAGCGTTTTCATGTAAATTTCCTCGCCGATGTTCGACTTTAAAGTCGTATGTTTCCAACAGAGATAACCATCTGGCAACCATGGTCAGTTCGCAGTAGAAAGTGTCTACCAGAAAGATAATGGCGAAACTGTTTAACGAAGGTAACGACAGCGTTCTCGGTATGTAGTACAATATCCCCTTTGTGACCCTGATAAGGTTTTGCTACCGTAAGCAATTACCTTTTCTTCTCCATTTTTCAGCATTTCACATGATTCCTGGCAGTCAGTGGTGCATTCGAACCGTTTGTCTTTTCGAGTAAGTTGTGTGAGTGGAAAAGCCAATGATGAAAAGTCTTCTATGAATTTCCGGTAATATGAAGTCTGACACTGACTATGGCACTGGCCAATTTTCAACCGCGGAAACTTTCTCGGGGTCACATTTCACCCCATTGGCGGATACCACGTGGCCTAAATAATGTACTTCGACTTGGAAAAACGTACATTTCGACAGTTTCAATTGAAGATTAGCCTTTCGAAAGCGTTCGAACACGAGCCTTAGACTGGCAAGTGTTTCCTCGAATATTTTCCCGAACACAATTACATCGTCTATATATACCAAGCACCTCTTCCATTGTAATCCTGCAAGTGTTAGTTCCATTAAGCGCTCGAAGGTTTTCGGACTATTTGCCAAACCGAATGGCATCACCTTAAACTGGTAAAGACCCTTATGTGTAGCAAAAGCGGTCTTTGGTTTATCTTCATCGCGCATTTTTACCTGATAAAATTCTTGAGCGAGGTCTAAAGTACAGAAGAACTTAGCACCGGACAGTGAATCGAGCGAATCGTCGATCCTAGGTAAAGGATAGCTGTCCTTACGGCTTACGGTATTTAGACGACGGTAGTCGACGCAAAAACGTGTGGTATCGTCGCGTTTCTTGACCAAAACGATAGGGGCACTCCATGGAGAGTTGCTTGGCACTATAATGCCATCTCGCAACATGTCGCGCTGAGTGATCGGCAATCGTCTGGGTTGTATTTTAATTGGTTTTACATTCTCCGTATTTATACTGTGTTCTACCACATCAGTTTGACCAAGCTTACCGTCTGGACCGACGAAGATGTCTACAAATTGGCTGATTACATTACCGACTTAAGATTTTTGTATTGGTGTAAGATTTTCGGAGACATCATTTTCAACTAATGAACGCAGGTGTTCTGGTATATGTATGCATGCGTTTTCCGGCGATATTGGCTGAACAAAATCAGCTTCCGTGATTTCTTTTAATGGTTACAAAGATGCAACAGCGGCGTTCCTTTTCAAAATAACGGTATCGGTTGTTGAATTCATAACTGAGAACACTATCTCTGATTCTGAAACGTTTACTACTGACTTTATATAGATATATATATAGAGGTGGCCGAGTGGTCAAGGTAGTTCGTCTACTATTGATCACGTGGTCTGTCAACACTGAGATTGCGGGTTCGATTCTCACTGCAGGCAGGGTGTACTCGACTCCAATCTTAATTGACAAGGATTGCCAGTTTTCCTACCGCAGGTCGGGGGTTCTCTCCGGGTACTCCGGCTTCCTCCCTCAATAAAAACTGGATGCCATGAAATAGCTGAAAAATTGCTGAAAGTGGCGTTAAAACACCATTCAAACAAACATATATATATAGATAATATTTTTATCTCAACGAAATCCCTGAATGGGTTCTAAAATACCACTTGAAATACAGCTTTTCCCTTCAAGTTTACCACGAACAAATGTTTCAGACCGTGCTGGTAAGCGCACATTTTCATACAATTGTATTCTAGAGCAAGTTGCACCTATTTCAGACTCGGCTGAAAGATGGATAGAAAAACAGGGAAAATGTAATATACCCCCTTTATCATCAATTTTTACGTCATACTTGGCTAGAAAATCTAACCCTAATATTCCTTCCATGTTTCCAAGGTCTGCCACAACAGCAGAATGTTTAAACAAATGATTGTTTAATTTAAATTCTAGGTTGCTGGCACCCATAACATCCATAGCATCTCTGTCGGCGGTAGTTAAAACAGTGTACACCTCGTGAAGTTTGCTTTTCGATTGTCCTAATTTCTCAAACACAGCTTTTGAAATTAAAGTGACTTCAACAGTAAGTGAAATAGCGCGATCCAGCGTTGATGGATGTGCAAACTGCACGTGTCGTTTTATCTTAGCGTTTCCCAATCCAGAAATATACTGCTCTACAATAAGACTTTCGCGCATGGAAATGGGGATAAAAGGAAAACCACGACTACCCAATCTTTTCAGCGCGTACCCGTAATGCAGCTGTCTCGTCCCTATTACGCTTTCTGTTTCTGAACTCGCAACGATAAGCCGTTTCTCTTTCTGGAGGGCAAAATCTTTGGGTGAGTACAGTTTTATGGTTTCATAATACGAAAGCGCGTCTGGCGGCAGCTCGCTTAATACGCGTTGAGCTAACCCTCTCAAGCTCATTGCTAGCTGCGCTTCCTTCTTCGAGTCTGTCTAATGGTTCCAGAGAGCAACCTGTTCAAAGTGGCAGATATAATCTAGCCACTTTGTTTCCCTACCGTCAAACAGATCCAGATTTTTTAATTTCCTATTTGATTTATTAGCTTCGCGCGGTGACGCACCAAACCCAGATTCAAATCTTGCATGGTTGTACACAATAATTATAACTATTTGGTTTGTGTTCATAGTTTGGATTACTCCCATTGTTTTGTACAATTTACATGAGGGTCGAAGAAACCATTAAAACTTTCATTTTGCAAAACTGAGTTTTGGATACATGAAGGTACCCCCTGTTCCCTTTCTGTGCCCCTTGTACACCCCGACATCACATGACCTGACGTCATATACGTTATGTATTTATTTTGTGTGTCATTTACGTCCATTGAAGACGACATTTTGTCCGTATTTCTGAAGGATTTACTAGTATTCATGGGCACACGGTACCCTTTCTGATACTCGGGAGAATTGTATATGGGTGACTTGTCAAATGATTGACCAGATATGCCTTGATATGGAGGTTCAATATAGGATTAAACACTGGGTTTTAGGAAATTATCAATGTGTAAACTCCGGCGACTCACTCACAAACTAAATTAAGTCCGAAGGACTTTATGTCAAGTTTGTGAGGGAGTCGCCGGAGTTTACACATTGATAATTTCCTAAAACACAGTGTTTAATCCTTATAATTCTGTGAAATAATCGTTGCGATTTTTAAAACAGCAAAAACAGTTACAGAAACCCATCTAGACCTCAAAACGTACCTAGGCCGGAAAGCGTGGGGATATGCAAAACATAGTACCAAAGGAATCGCGGTTTTGTAGATATTTATAGGAAAAAAAAACAAAATGAAACACTAAATTGTGTTTATATTATATTTTATTTGAAATCTCAATCGATTTAATTGGAAATCATTGGGGCAGAGAAAACATTGTCCCCCTCTCCCTGACGATACGCTAGGAGGACGCCATCTTGTTTACATTGGATACTGAAAATAGTCCGCTCAGAGGAAATATCGATATATAAATTATCTGAGAAGACGCCATTTAAGTGTTTTTATCCAATCAAAGCACTTAATTTAAAAAAGTACAGCATGAGTAGAATTATATGTGTGTACACGTTGAGGAGAATGTGTGACTCTTTGACCCTCTCTGACGTCGAAGTTAAAATGTGAGTTTTGTAAACATTGATTCAATTGATTGTATGTATCATAAAATACATCATCAGAATAATTCTGCACCATGGAGTCTTTATTTGTTACGGAGCTCTTATTTTCTGGTGGACATATAAATATGTCCTCGTTTCCTAACATTTCCACAGACTTGTCACTTGTAAATAGTATAGGACGACCTATTAGTGTATTTTCCGTGTCGTATTTTGTGTCATTTTCCCTCTGGATATTTTGGACAGTGGACCCAGACATTTCAAAAGGTAAGTCTTTGTTTGTGAGATCTTTATTTTGCTCATGTTTACTTGTATTTTGACTTGTGTCGTTGTTATCTCCATTACGAAACTCGGAGAAATCATTCTCCTTATTCCGCTGATAATTGCGGGCATTCTACCAAAATTATGTAAAAGGTATGAAATTTATTGAAATAAATCAATATTTGTTACCGTCTCCCATGTCGTCTCCAATGGGAGACAGTATACATAGTAAAATGACGATCAGTCTTCGGAGTAAATGACTCTCATTTTACTTGATTGGGTGGTTTATTAAATCTATAAATATTTTTGTCCTTTCATTGGTTTACGTCAGGATTGCACTAGTATGTGTACTGAAATTTCGATATATTCTTAGGTTGAATCGGGGTTGTAATCAGTATTATAGTGTAGTTATGTTACGTTCCACATATTGACTTCTATTTCATTCAATGCATTGGTCAGTGAACAATTAAAAAGTAAACATTGCACCAAAATCTCCCTACTTTTTAAAGCTGTTTGGGTTATGAAAAAATTATATGTTCTGTATCTTTATTTTCGTTCAGATATTGATGCAGATTTAACAAAACATATTTTTATGGCGCAATCTACATGTATGATATTGTGCTCCGTTTGATGGTTGGCCTTGTAAAAACATTGAGAAGCAAGTTGAATTGAAAAGGTCATTTATTAAAAATGACGAGTTCATTAAAATACATACTAAATCTAATTATCATAATTATACATATGTACATAGCAAATTTCATACATTAAAACATTATAGCAATAAAACATTATGTGAAATGATATACAGATATAAGTTCATACAAAAACATATCATATATTCAATTCAACCATCAAAGATGGGGTAAAAATCTGCCTACAGTGTATAAGTTCATACAAAAACATATCTTATGTTCAGTTCAAAGTAAAAATTTGCCTGGGGAGGGAGGGTGGGTATAAAATTAAATTCTTACGTAAAAGATAAAATCCATAAAAATAAAATGCTAATTGATTATCGATCTGATGCCAGATGAAGCTGTTGAGAAATTGCTAATGCGCATGTGCAACTGAGACAAGTTTGCTACTTTACAAAAACGAGTTGTCGCGCTTTAAACCTGTGGTGATGTGCCATAAAATTATTTATTCTATAAATAAGGCCTTTATGGCACAATCTACATGTATGATATTGTGCTCCGTTTGATGGTTGGCCTTGTAAAAACATTGAGAAGCAAGTTGAATTGAAAAGGTCATTTATTAAAAATGACGAGTTCATTAAAATACATACTAAATCTAATTATCATAATTATACATATGTACATAGCAAATTTCATACATTAAAACATTATAGCAATAAAACATTATGTGAAATGATATACAGATATAAGTTCATACAAAAACATATCATATATTCAATTCAACCATCAAAGATGGGGTAAAAATCTGCCACAATATTGTGTGCTTTCACCACACAATATCCCCCATCCACAATATCAGCGTTGGTTAAAAGGGGAAAGCTTGTCAGTCAGGTAAAGTATAAATTCTTTCACATGTTATTCTATAAGCTGTGGTAAAACAATAAGACTTAAACAAACATCCAAATTTAAAATAAACATCTATTTGGTAAATCCAATTAGCACTTGTCTAAACTGAATACCAAATTACATAATGATGTGACTACCTGTAAGAAAGTAATAAATGTCTCTGATTGTACTAACAATCCAAGACCTGCAGAAGCTCATGTCTCCAAGCAGGTCAATAACATACTTTTTTTTAAATCTCTGTTGTACTTATCATACATGTCATAAGTAGGCGAGAGCAAGACAGTAATATTGGTTAACTATACACATATATACAATTTTATATATGCAAAAAACACAGAAGCTCATGTCTTCATGTGTACTTAAATATTGGATTACACCGGATTTAGCGATAAACAATGAAATAAGCAATAAATAATACATGTTCACAGAAGCACTTGTCTCCATGTGACTCTAAAATTATTCACTGCCAAAATATTTAAAGTTTCAATAATGGGATTCTTATATATTTTTTGAACGATTGAGAACTCCATCTTCCCATTTGTTGGATTTGTTCTTCGGATAAGCCGTTCTGCCATGCAGTTGTTGCTGCACCGATTCGAAAACTATGTGATTTATAATCTTTAACACTTAGACCAACAAACTTAAAAGATAACTGAAGTTTTTCTGTAAAGAATCTTCTGGTAACAAGACTATTATCCATGAATGAAAAAAGGGTGGTCTTGGGACAAAGATTAATCCCTCTGAGTTGAATGTACTCCCACAAAGCCTGAACAGGGCATAAATCTTCCTGAGAAGTGGATCGTTCAAGCAGTAAAATGGGAATATGTTTGCCTGTACTATGTTTAAACTGTGACATATGAATTTCAATTGAAGAAGGTGGGCGACCTTTGGAATGGTGAAACTTGATATTTGGCATTGTCAAACAATTTCCCTTTGGGGGTGGATGGCCCGTTATTTCCCCTACTCTTAAAAAGGCATGGAAGGCAAGTAAGTACATTGCTTTAGCATTTTCTGTAGAAAAAGAGAATTACAAATGTGTGGAAGTGACTTAATTAAGCCTTTCAGTATAATTGGGGTTATAGGAAGTCGACTATCTTTACTTCTTTTGAGTTTGGTATAGCCCCGCAAAGTTTTAGAAATAATAAAATGTTGAGTAATGTCCGAATGCCCTTTAATTTGCATAAGGTAGCTTAAAGCTGACATGTAAGACTGAACTGTAGCTGATGCTAAATTGGCCTTGAAACAGTGTGCAATAAACACCGTTAAATGTTCCAAGGTTGCTGGGAACATTGCTGTACCAGGGTAATATTTTTGTAGAAAGCTACTATAATATTTATAAACTCTGTCATACGAGTTTCTAGATGACTGTTCAAGAGACTCCAAAATCAACTGATCAGCTACTGTTTTTAAAGTTTCAACAGGGTAACTGAATCTACTGTTGGATGCACTTCCATTTTTGGAAATTCTCTCTTGAATTTGGCAATCTGTAATCGAGAAAGATAATCGGCTGCGATATTTTTATGCCAGCAATATGAGAACATTTAAATAGAATGTTATATTTTAAGGTAAGGAGAACAAATTTCCTAACTAATAGCATTATGGTCTTATCTTTGGAAGACTGCTTGTTTATAATATGTACTACTGCTAAATTGTCAGAATGAAAATTCACACACTTGTTTTTTAACTGACTGCCCCACAATTCTACAGCAATAATCAATGGATAAAGTTCCCTTACTGTAATATGATAACTCAGCCATTGCCCATCCCAAATTTGAGCAAACCATTGAGTCCCTAAAACACACCCAAAACCTATATTGCTGGCATCCGTGTATAGATTAAGTTGTACTGAAGATTCCCATCGGTCACTAAGAAATAGACTTTTCCCATTGAAATTCTCGGCAAAGACTAGCCAAGCATTAATATCAGCTCTCGCCTCTTTGGTTAACCACCTTCTATGTTTTGGTTTCTTTAAGCCAATGGTTAAATCAATTAATCTTCTTAAAAAAGCCCTACCAGGTTGAACCACATTGCAAACAAAATTGAGAAGACCAATAACTGACTGCAATTCTTCTAAAGTTACCTTCTTACTGTGTTTTAAATACCTAAGTTTTTCTAGAAGTTAAGTTAATTTATCTTGAGGCAATCTGATTTCCATCAAAATAGTGTCGATTTCCAAACCCAAGAAGTTTATTGTTGTAGTCGGATATACAGTTTTGTCTTCTTTAATAGGAAGGCCAATATTGTTTGCCATATCTAAAAATTGGAGGAGTGTTTGTCGACATAATGAAGAATTTGCAGGTCCCACAAACAAAAAATCATCTAAAACATGAACGCAACCTGTGCTTTTTAATTTATGATCTACCATCCAATGAATTGCTGTACTAAATTTCTCAAATAGATTACAAGAATAACTAAGACCCATTGGTAAAGTTTTATCATAGTAAAATTTGCCATCTATCGCAAACCCTAATAGTTCATGACATGATTCATGGATAGGTATTATTTTGAAACTATTTTCGATGTCTGTTTTTGCTAAAAGACAGTTTGGGCCATGAAATTTTACTAAACGTAAGGCATCGTCCACAGTTTGGTATCGCACTGTACATAAATAATCTGGTATGCCATCATTAATAGATGACTTTTCAGGAAAGGATAAATGGTGAATTACCCGAAATTCCCCAGGGACTTTTTTGGGCACTAAACCTAAAGGAGAAACTTGTAAGTCTTGAAAAGGAGGATTATCAAAAGGTCCAGCAGCTCGGCCTGCTCTCACCTCTTTAGAAATTTTTTCCTTTAAAATACTAATGTTATTTCGGGCAGATAAAAGGTTGTCAAAATAGGTAAACTTTCTTTTTCCTTCAAATGGAATTTTAAATCCAAATGTAAAACCATCTATAAGGAAATTTTTTGCATCCTTGTTATAACCTAAAAGCCAATTATGTAGGCGATCACTTTTAATTGGGGTTATCACGTCACTTTGGGGAAACAATTTTGTTGCCTCCCTTTGGGTTGGAAGAGGGTTGGACAGTGGTCTGGGGCAGAAGTCTATGTTGTAATGGTCTACAAAACTTTCTTGGGTGGTCCCCCCCACATTTTCCACATATGTGGGGATATTTACAGGTTGACCCCCTGGTACAAGATCCGTATTTATTATTATAGCTGAAGCAATATTTTCTGGAGCTCTCTTCTGGAGCTCCAGTCTGGAGAAAGGGGGACTTCTTAAGATACTGATTCTTTAATTGGTCAAATTTAATTTTTAAACCAAGAGCCATTGCATCAGAGTACAATTCATTATTTACCTGATCCCATGGGAGATATCGAAAATCATGCTCTCGCCATTCCCTAAAGGTCCTGTCGTAAATAAAGGCGGCCATCTCACATGACCTTCTAGCCAGTGTCTGAATTGTATTGGCATATTTCATTAATGCCCCAGTTTCATGTGGGTACCTTTCAGTATAAATGCCGACAAATACATGAAAGGCTGTCAGCCAGTGTGCAATAGATTCAAAGCGAAAGTTTGGGACCTGTTGTTTTTCCCACATCATGTTGCCATCCACAGATTCAACAGGTTGAAACCTGGGTTTCAAAGACTTTTTTGAAACTAGACACCCCAAATCAATGTATTCGTGTGCCCAAATTTTCGCTTTGATTTTTGGATCAACACCTAAAGCCAGTGGTTTATTAATACTAGTAAAATTAACAGACCGATCATTTGAATCAATATTTGCATCACATGTTAGGCTTGTAGTGTTACCATGGGTATTAATGTCTGAACTGACTTGCAAAGAGCATGGATCATTCACATAGATTGAACCTGCAGTGGTGTTGCATGTATCTCTATTAAGAACTGATAATGTTGTCTGTGGTGTATTTGATGAAATGTGTTGTGTCGAAGTACTTGTACCTTCTCTTGAGTTATTATCAATAGCAATCGCAGGATACTGCACATCGTCATTCATCATTGGTGTTTGTGTTGGCACAGACGGTATTGTAGGGAATACCAACCCCTGATTCCGTAGAGCAGCAACCACCGCATTTGTTATTTCTGGAATGGTTTTTCTTATTTCTTTTTGTATTGTGTTCTGCAGAGTGCAGTTATCTGGGTTCTCATTGATGTTGTGAGTGACTGATTTGGTGGACGTCTTTTTACTTGGCTTAGATGCTAGCCGTCTCGATTTTCTAGGGGGCTCAGACATCTCCTACCAAAAAATTTTAATTAATTTAGTATTGACTAACAATGTGTACTAGCGTACTGCTGTTAATTCTCCCCCTTATGAAACGATATAAGTTACATGTACTTGTACTTAATTTGCAAGTCAGTGTAAATACGAACGTATAAATATAAGCTGTACTAGCGTACTTAAAATATACTATACATTATATGTAGTTAGTATTAATTAGTACTAGCGTACTTGATAAATGTGTAGTACTAGCGTACATGTGCTTTAAAAATTAGTACTATCGTACTAGAAAAATTTGTACTAGCGTACTTGAAAAATTGGTACTAGTGTAACTGAAACTTTATTACTAGCATACTCAATTACTGTATAATAAAAGTAAGAGAACATACATCTACATTCTTGTAAAATACTGTGAATAATTATTATACATGTATGAAGTACTTCCTTCCAAGTGATCAAAGAATATTTGTAAAGTTTAACATGTGTTGAAGACATGTATGTACATGTAGATTGGAATGTGTCTACTATAAAATTCTTACATAAAAAGCTGGCTAAAGGTGTTGTTCCAAACAACTGTCTTAATCGAAAACTTAATAATACAGCTACTGAAAAGGAAAAACAGACAAATTTATGCATATTGCAAATACAATCCCAAATTGTAAAACTAATAATGTACATATATTATCGATTGAGAGGCAATTAATGTTTATAACTACGTATTGCTGTGATAATAGCACCTCGAATACTTCGATAATAACGGATAAAACCCTCTCGATTAAAATGTACTCCATCACAAAGCAGTTCATATGGGCTGTTTTTTATTCCTCTGATTTTCCAATACCTTAAATTGTTATTACTGCTTAATGTTTCACGTAACAATATATTAAACCTGTGGACAGTGTTATTGTAATGCAATACTGGCAGGTTGTGCGTACTTGTACGTGGCATAAGTTGAAGTATTGTAACTGATGAAATACTGTATCTGCGTTGGAAAGTATGACTCATTAGGACCAAACGTAGCACTAAATCATTCAGCTCTGCTTCAGACTCATAAAATACACAAGAGTCTAAATCATTTCCGCCTACATGCACAATTAAATGCTCAGGTCTCACATTTTCTATAGCATGTTCCCATTGTCTGCAGTGACTTCCATCAGAAATTCGTCCTCCACTAATGCCACGAAAATGTACAACTGGATCATGCACAAAATTAAAGTTGCGACATGCTGGTTGAGATCGTACGTAATTTTGTAGTCTGTTTACATGGGAACTGCCTATTATTAACACTTGAGTCATTGTTTACAGTAAATGGAACCGTCCAAAATTACTCATGAATATTCAAATATGCTAATTATCTGCATCTGTTTTTAACCTTATAATTTTTACCTTGACTTAAATCAGGAACAATATATATATTTCCTGCTGAAATCCAATCCACTGAAGGAGTTAACTTTGTTCGTTATTATCTCTTCTCGTACCCAAAGGCAAAACGAATATTAAAATGCACAGTCCAGAGTTCAAATCGCCATCTTGGTCAGCATCTCCGTTGATTTAATCAAAATCAGTTTATATAAGTAATGCCTTATATAAGAAGAACAACTAAGTGCAATGCTATAGATACTGTGTCTGTTAGTCACTCTAAGTTTGCAGAAATTCCGAATATAAAATTAAATTCTTACGTAAAAGATAAAATCCATAAAAATAAAATGCTAATTGATTATCGATCTGATGCCAGATGAAGCTGTTGAGAAATTGCTAATGCGCATGTGCAACTGAGTTTTATTAATATTTGTTTGTGCTTTACAAGTACGATAATTGTAAATGTAAGGGAACTGATGATTTTCACAAATGAGTAACTGATTTTTATTAGGATGGTTGTTATACAATGTTATATTCTTAACGTACCTATTTTTGAGACGATATATTTGGTATTGTTTCTATTTACTGTTTTCAGTTTATCAGTATGTTCTGAGAGTATTGTTGATGTAAAGTATAATCAGTTTCCCAGCAGAATATTTCACTCCACAAGTGGTAGGTTTTTTAATTGTAGTTATTAGTCCTGTGGAGTTACGTCCCTTGGCAGAAAAGTCTTTTAGTTGTACTGCCAAAGTCAAAATGTTATTTTCTATTTTTGATCATGAACAAATGTAGTAAAACATAAAGATTAGTATAAAGTTATTTATAAAAGAGAAAATTGTACCGAATACAAATATTTTGTACACGCCATGAGTATTTTATACCTTTGTACTTATTGTTAATTTCATGAAACAGATCACATTCATTTTAAAACAGCACAAGGCAATACACATTACAATATATAGTAGCAAACTTGACCTTAAGGTCACGGAGGTCAATTTGCAGAACGTAACCTGTACTTTTAAACATAATAATCTGCGATACATGATTCTCATAACTGATTGTTATTTTCATTAAGTTAAATATGTTATGTACTAGTATTTATTATAATTTATTTGCTATTGTAGATTTATGATATTGCTGTATAATAAACTACTAGAACCCTAGATTTAGTCTTATTGGAAGTCAGCCCGATAACCCAGACCTATCACATTGGCGCCCACCTTGTGTTTACGCTGATGATTCTTTGCCAGCATTTTAGATGTGGAGTTTTTCCAGAATGATTCAGATGGCGTCGTCAGTTACCACACCATGCCATGTAGATGAAACACGTGTTTGATGCTTTCAGATATGTGCGCATTCCGATTTTGTTTATCCGTTATGGTACCATGTGACTTCCATGTGCGTTTCCGTATTTAGTAAACAAGAAGACAACGTCCGCGTCCGATTGGTTAAGAACAGAGACAGTGTTTCCGGTCGTTACTATTTATAGTAACTTGAACTTTTTGGATTTCCAGATTTCAACAGATAGTGAAAAGTGAAAAAGTCAATTTAGTGTTTTATTAGAAATTGTAATAAGATTTATTTGTATTCAGATTATATTAAGGTAGGACATTAAATACATTACATACTGTGTCCAATTTTGATAATTTAAAAGTTGCATACACTTTGTAAACGTACACTTAAGTTTAACTTTGTGTTAATTTTGCATACATTTTGACTTTATTGATTTTTCTTCAGACATTTTGACCCTTTTTGGACTTTGTTGATATACATTTATACCATTTAGTTCTACTTGTGTACAATCTTAGTTCATATCAATTTGTATGTACATTCATTGTTGGACTTTGTCCTTTGTGTGCATGTACCGTTGATAGCTTACACTCCCTTCAAAACTATACATGCAGTAGCATAGCTACATAGTTTATAGCATACACTTTTATATTGTACATTTTTGCATTGGTATACAGTAGTAGTGTATAATATCTGACTCTTCATTGACCCATAGGTACTTGTATGGTTTATTATTTGTAATTAAGTAACAATTACTGTATTGTACTTTTGTTATAACACTTACATAGTGTAACTCTGTACGATTGTTTAGTTTATTTATATGGTCATGATGATGTGGTCCTTATTTTAAACATTGTGAATGTTTTATGATTGATCAAATATTTTTCAGTTTGATCACTAATAGGTACATATTTAGATATAGTGGTGGTATATATTGAGTTTTATTTTTGTGTATTGCTTGGAGTAGGTTGTATGCATTGAATGTAAGTGAGCACTGCACATTTATTTGCATACCTGTTATACTAGTAGCATTTATTTATTGACTTGACTTACCTGACTTGCATTACTGGACATTTCTTGGGTTAGTGTTTCTCACTCTCAGGATTAGATATTTATACTTTTTGGTCTGGTTGTCTGGTATATTGTCTTTGATTGTCACTAGTTGGTTTCATTTAAGTTGTTGGTCCTTGACAGTTTGTCATTTTTTTTAGTCTTGGTTATCCATATTAGTATCAAGGTTTGGTACTTATTTGACACAGATTTATATTGACTTTACGGTGCAAGTCTTCAATTTACTTGCATTATATTTAACTTATGTAGACTGCAGTAGTATGTTGTGTGTGTAGTTATATATTATACATTTAACACTTGTACATCTTACTTTATTATTTACATTTCAGGAGTATTTCACTTTAGGCTAAATGCGTTTGCATTAGTCATTTAGTAATGAGACTTATTTGATATTTTGGCCTGGCCTATGTTAGTTTGAATAAAGTATAGCCCCAAAACTACAGTGTGTTGTTTACTTTTGTTTACTGTTTCAGGTACACCTTTGGGCTATATAGTATAGCTAGTGTTTATTTCTGTTAAAGATACTTTGATTATTGTAGATTTTTCAACAACGTTTAATGTTAGTAAATTTTTAGATCAAATATTACACTGGATATACCTTAGCTATGTTTCATCAACCTGAGGACTATACCTACGGCCAACAGCCTAATCTCAGACGTCGTAGACATCGCCGACGTAGACGCAAGCGTCCATACTGGGATAATGATACTTCTATTTAGGACCGGTCAACAGTTCCTTCTGCATCTACACAACCAGATAGAGAGCCATTTATTTGCTACAGATGTGGTGGACTTAACCATATGGCCTTTGGCGGTCGAGTTTGACTTGATCATGTTAGGAAAGCTATCAACTACCAACATATCAACGTAGAAGCCAAGATGTACCAACAGCAGACTGCAGATGGTATCAATCGACTCTAAGGTAGCCCCAACGAAGCCACAGTGAAGATTAATAGTATTTCAGCATCAGCTTTATTGGACACAGGATCCACAGTAAGTACAGTCAGCAGAGATTTTCACCGTCAGTTCCTGTCCGACTCTCCCATACAGACTTTTAAGACTATACTCAACATAGAATGTGCTGATGGAGAAAGATTGCCATTCCTTGGTTACATCACTGCTGGATTGGTTTTACCAGGTTCTGCCATGAGTGAAAGACCTCACCAGTGTCTTCTGCTAGTTGTACCCAGATAGAACCTACAACAAGACAGTTCCACTTCTACTTGGTACCAACATTTTGACAGCTGCTATGACAGATGTGAAACAACGATTTGGTGCAAGATTTCTACAGAATGCTGATCTTCACACCCCTTGGTATATGGCGTTTAAATGTTTGCTACTCAGAGATAAAGAGCTGGAGAAGAGAAAATAACAGACTTGCCATCATCAAGAGCGCTGAAGGAAAGACTATCCGTATACCACCTAACAGAGATGTCGTAATACAGGGATACATGGATCACGAACTGCCATACCATCCTGTTTGTGGACTTGTTCAGTCAACTGATAGAGCTGCAATCCCTTCAGATTTAGATGTAGCATCAACTTTAGTATCGTATGAGTACAGAAAGAACGGCATCATACCTATTCACATCAGCAACGTGACTACAAGAACAGTTACAGTGTCGCCCAATGCCATCCTATGTGAACTACAGCCAGTTTTAGTTACAGACATAGAGATACCCGATGACATGGACAAGGATGCATGGAATGAGTCAACTATTGCCACAGAGTTACTTACAGACGATCAGATACGAAAGCCACAGAACTAGTTCCGGGATGTTTTTAACACATCAGATACAGACATAGGCCACACCACTACAGTGAAACATCGCATTGAGTTATCAGATGAGCGACCATTTAAGCAGCGTACCCGTCGTATTCCCCCAGCTTTGTTTGATGAAGTTCGATCCCACCTACAGCAGCTTCTCACCGCCGGAATTATTAGACGCAGCCATTCACCATGGAGTTCCATGATACGGAAGAAGGACTCGAAGCTCAGAATGTGCATTGATTACCGCCAGCTTAACAACCTGACCATAAAAGATTCATATGCTCTTTTTAGAAGTGAGGAAATATTGGATGCCTTAGGAGGAAACAACTAATTCACGGTCCTAGATATGAAGAGTGGATACCACCAGGTAGAGGTAGAAGAGAGCCACAAGCCTAGAACAGCATTTACAGATGGACCGCTTGGCTTTTATGATTTAACAGAATACCTTTTGGCCTTGTAAACAGCCCTGCGACGTATCAGCGACTTATGGAACAGATACTAGATCTTCATCTAGATATATGCTTCATATACCTTGACGACTTGATAATCTTTTCTGAGACATTTGAGGAACACCTTGACAGATTGGCGAGAGTACTACAGCGACTTCGAGAACACAATCTGAAGCTGTCCTCAAAGAAGTGTGCTTTCTTTAAAGACAAGGTGAAGTACATCGGCCACATAGTCTCCAAGGATGGGATTTCACCAGATCCAGAGAAGATTGAGAAGGTTACCAACTGGCCCCGACCCACCACACCAGAGGAAGTACGTCGATTCCTCGGATTTGTCGGCTATTACCGCAAGTTCATCAAAGACTTCTCCAAGATAGCACGCCCTCTCACGGATTTGATGCCTGCTCCACAGAAGTCCAGTCGACGAAAACCCAAGACACCAACAGTTACAGCATGGGTTTGGGAAAAGCTGCAGGAAAATGCTTTCCAGAACTTAAAGAAACAGTTGTCATCACCACCAATACTTGGATACCCCAACTACAAGGAACCGTTCGAGCTGCATACTGATGCTTCCATGCTTGGACTTGGAAGTGTTTTATTCCAGCAACAGGGAGACCGAAGCGAGTTATTGCCTACGCAAGCAGAGGACTAATCAAGACAGAGAGGAATTATCCGGTCCACAAGCTAGAGTTTCTTGCCCTCAAGTGGAGTGTGACTGAAAAGTTCCACGACTACCTATTTGGCAACACCTTCACAGTTGTAACGGACAACAACCCGCTTACCTATGTCCTCACGACAGCCAAACTGAATGCTTCTGGTCATCGGTTTTCCCTTCAAGTTTACCACGAACAAATGTTTCAGACCGTGCTGGTAAGCGCACATTTTCATACAATTGTATTCTAGAGCAAGTTGCACCTATTTCAGACTCGGCTGAAAGATGGATAGAAAAACAGGGAAAATGTAATATACCCCCTTTATCATCAATTTTTACGTCATACTTGGCTAGAAAATCTAACCCTAATATTCCTTCCATGTTTCCAAGGTCTGCCACAACAGCAGAATGTTTAAACAAATGATTGTTTAATTTAAATTCTAGGTTGCTGGCACCCATAACATCCATAGCATCTCCGTCGGCGGTAGTTAAAACAGTGTACACCTCGTGAAGTTTGCTTTTCGATTGTCCTAATTTCTCAAACACAGCTTTTGAAATTAAAGTGACTTCAACAGCAAGTGAAATAGCGCGATCCAGCGTTGATGGATGTGCAAACTGCACGTGTCGTTTTATCTTAGCGTTTCCCAATCCAGAAATATACTGCTCTACAATAAGACTTTCGCACATGGAAATGAGGATAGAAGGAAAAGCACGACTACTCAATCTTTTCAGCGCGTACCCGTAATGCAGCTGTCTCGTCCCTATTACGCTTTCTGTTTCTGAACTCGCAACGATAAGCCGTTTCTCTTTCTGGAGGGCAAAATCTTTGGGTGAGTACAGTTTTATGGTTTCATAATGCGAAAGCGCGTCTGGCGGCAGCTCGCTTAATACGCGTTGAGCTAACCCTCTCAAGCTCATTGCTAGCTGCGCTTCCTTCTTCGAGTCTGTCTAATGGTTCCAGAGAGCAACCTGTTCAAAGTGGCAGATATAATCTAGCCACTTTGTTTCCCTACCGTCAAACAAATCCAGATTTTTTTAATTTCCTATTTGATTTATTAGCTTCGCGCGGTGACGCACCAAACCCAGATTCAAATCTTGCATGGTTGTACACAATAATTATAACTATTTGGTTTGTGTTCATAGTTTGGATTACTCCCATTGTTTTGTACAATTTACATAAGGGTCGAAGAAACCATTAAAACTTTCATTTTGCAAAACTGAGTTTTGGATACATGAAGGTGCCCCCTGTTCCCTTTCTGTGCCCCTTGCACACCCCGACATCACATGACCTGACGTCATATACGTTATGTATTTATTTTGTGTGTCATTTACGTCCATTGAAGACGACATTTTGTCCGTATTTCTGAAGGATTTACTAGTATTCATGGGCACACGGTACCCTTTCTGATACTCGGGAGAATTGTATATGGGTGACTTGTCAAATGATTGACCAGATATGCCTTGATATGGAGGTTCAAATGTGTGTACATGTTGAGGAGAATGTGTGACTCTTTGTCCTTCTCTGACGTCGAAGTTAAAATGTGAGTTTTGTAAACATTGATTCAATTGATTGTATGTATCATAAAATACATCATCAGAATAATCCTGCACCATGGAGTCTTTATTTGTTACGGAGCTCTTATTTTCTGGTGGACATATAAATATGTCCTCGTTTCCTAACATTTCCACAGACATGTCACTTGTAAATAGTATAGGACGACCTATTGGTGTGTTTTCCGTGTCGTATTTTGTGTCATTTTCCCTCTGGATATTTTGGACAGTGGACCCAGACATTTCAAAAGGTAAGTCTTTGTTTGTGAGATCTTTATTTTGCTCATGTTTACTTGTATTTTGACTTGTGTCGTTGTGATCTCCATTACGAAACTCGGAGAAATCATTCTCTTTATTCCGCTGATAATTGCGGGCATTCTCCCAAAATTATGTAAAAGGTATGAAATTTATTGAAATAAATCAATATTTGTTACCGTCTCCCATGCCGTCTCCAATGGGAGACGGTATACAAAATGACGATCAGTCTTCGGAGTAAATGACTCTCATTTTACTTGATTGGGTGGTTTATTAAATCTATAAATATTTTTGTCCTTTCATTGGTTTACGTCAGGATTGCACTAGTATGTGTACTGAAATTTCGATATATTCTTAGGTTGAATCCGGGTTGTAATCAGTATTATAGTGTAGTTATGTTAAGTTCCACATATTGACTTCTATTTCATTCAATGCATTGGTCAGTGAACAATTAAAAAGTAAACATTGCACCAAAATCTCCCTACTTTTTAAAGCTGTTTGGGTTATGAAAAAATTATATGTTCTGTATCTTTATTTTCGTTCAGATATTGATGCAGATTTAACAAAACATATTTTTACCGCTCATTTTAAACATTTGTTTAGGGAGTCAACTTTTGTTTAATTATTTTTTAAAAAGCACGTTTGAAGTGACGACAGGCATTTAAATTTCTCAAGCACCATTGGATAATAGTTTAGCGTAAACAATTTCCTTACAATCCTACATATAAATTATAAAAAAAAACAGATACTTTATTAAAACCATAAAATTTGTAATGCAGCTAAGAGACGGTTAGCTTTTTAGAAAAGCTAAACTTGTATTTCGTTTATCTTCAAAAATCTGTCGGACTGTAGCAGAGCAGAAGTTAAAGTTAATTATTAATATTTGTTTGTGTTTTACAAGTACGATAATTGTAAATGTGAGGGAACTGATGATTTTCACAAATGAGTAACTGGTTTTTATTAGGATGGTTGTTATACAATGTTATATTCTTAACGTACCTATTTTTGAGACGATATATTTAGTATTGTTTCTATTTACTGTTTTCAGTATATCAGTATGTTCTGAGAGTATTGTTGATGTAAAGTATCATCAATTTCCCAGCAGAATATTTCACTCCATGTGGTAGGTTTTTAATTGTAGTTTTAGTTGTTAGTCCTGTGGAGTTACGTCCCTTGACAGAAAAGTATTTTAGTTGTACTGCCAAAGTCAAAATGTTATTTTCTATTTTTGATCATGAACAAATGTAGTAAAGCATAAAGATTAGTATAAAGTTATTTATAAAAGAGAAAATTGTACCGAATACAAATATTTTGTACACGCCATGAGTATTTTATACCTTTGTGCTTATTGTTAATTTCATGAAACAGATCACATTCATTTTAAAACAGCACAAGGCAATACACATTACAATATATAGTAGCAAACTTGACCTTAAGGTCACTGAGGTCAATTTGCAGAACGTAACCTGTACTGTTCAACATAATAATCTGTGATACATGATTCTCGTAATTGATTGTTATTTTCATTAAGTTAAATATGTTATGTACTAGTATTTATTATAATACATTTGCTATTGTAGATTTATGATACTGCTGTATAATAAACTACTAGAACCCTAGATTTAGTCTTGTTGGAAGTCAGCCCGATAACGCAGACCTATCACAGGACAGCCCCCAATGTAACGGGAGTCTTATTTGTCTTTGGTATAGGCAGTTAGTAATCCCGTTGTTACTGTATACGTACTATAAATGTCTGTACGAATATTCCTCCAGGTTCGGCAAAAGACTTAATGCGAGATATACGTTTTAACAGCAAATGTTTTATTACATTAATTCCAGTTATAAAATTGTGCAGTTTAATTGTAGTTGACGTTCCTTACCAAAAAATTATCTTGCTCAAATTTACGTGACTTCTGCGTCTCAAAATGACGTATTCATCCGGGCCCCCTCGGGACAACGCGACCTCTGTATTTATACCCCATAAGTGACCCGACGGGCTCGGGACACCGGAAATCCCCGATACGTGTATAACAAAATATATTACGGAGGACCTAATAATTTCATGAAAACGTTATACAATTAATTAATATTATTAAAGGAAATACAAATGAATAGAAAACGTCAACTACTACAAATATAAACGACTGAATCGATTTACGATGCAACATAAATCGATTCGCGGTTTATTCAGCGTAAATCGACCCAAAATCGTTCATATCCAATAATCTAACCAGCAATTGAAAACAATCCTTAAATATTACACCAGATCAGGACCTCTGATATAACCTTTTTAATTGGTAGATAATGTGACGCCAATCCGATTATCTATTACTATCGGTCAGCCCCAACCAACCGACTATTAGATATAATCGTTTTGTTTGAAATTGCAAGACTAAAGTTGATAGTTTTGCAGGAATATGTGCACGTGCATTTAGTCATTTAGTATGTGTAAAATGATGGTTATTTAAATTTTGCTTTATTCCTTGTTGATCTAATGCTTTTGCTTTATGTTTTTGCATCAATGTTGACAGTTTTAACTAACTTTTGTTTCATACTTTGGAATATACAATTAATTAAATATAGTTTCATTTTTATATTTGAACATTAAGCAGTTAAGTTTCTTTTCTCATGTTTTTGTTCACTGTTGACTCAAGTTTATGTAGACTTGCCATAAGTCCCTTTGAATTTTTTTGCTATTAGCGAATTACATCATTTCCTTTACTATCCATCTATGTACACAAGTGGATAGATTAGGAAATGTTGATAATAAGGATGTAACTCTCTAACAGCAAAAATTCAAAGGAACTTGTGGCAAGTCAAAAGTTTATGGTGTATTTGTAACTAATTAGTCGTGAATACACTGCATGCATGGATTAAACTTAACTATTTTTCCTTTAGTAGCCAGCTGGACTCCTGTGCCTAGAAATCCCGGAGCCTAACAACATTGTTAGGGACCCAACTTTTTCAGCACAAAATTGTCTTTTTACTATGACTCATATGGTGATGTGTATAATTCTTGATTATAGAACATACATGAATTCAGAAATTATTGTCGTTTTGATATCGCTAATAAATAATATATAGAACAATAGGGTAAATGGTGTGTTTTATTCTGTCAAAGTGCATGTATTGTTTCATAAAATTAAGTTAAATTATATAATTTGCAGGATAGCACTAAAAAAAATGTAAAAACTTAATCTTCCCTTTTGGGCTCTGTATGTTTTTTTTCATGTTAACATTTTTTCCCCTACTTTTCATCTCAGAATTTTAGAACAGAAAAAATTAGAATTTAGAAATAACTGACATAACGTGGTTCTTGGGTGCCATCTAGCCCCACCCCAAAACATCTAAGGTAACAGCATGCATTCTGAGTATCTTTAAACATTTTCCTACATAATGACACCTTTTAATATTTAAAATTTAGTTTATATAACTACAAGTTTTATTCCAATTTTAGTTATGCAGGAATACCGACTCATTTTCATTCGAATATTTTGAATTGAGTGACTATACACGTCTATAGTTCAGATTGGTGTGGTAGAAGAAACCCTACTGTAGATGCTAAAATAAATTTAATAAAAATACAATTGACAGACGAATTCCATCTTTTTCATAGTATGCTAATTTATTTCCTAATTAGTTTTCAAGAATTTAAAAAAAAAATGGTGTCTTTGTTCAATTGTTGCAGGTCACTGTCATCCTCGTAACGCTCGTATCTTATGAAAACCAAAATATTTCCAAACTTATAATCTCGCACGGCCTCCTGGATAATTAATAATTGTTTTCAGCTATTATTTATTTGTGTGTCCGGTTCTTTCGGTAGTGCATTGTCATTTTTATTTGCAACAACTACCACGCCGTTGTTACAATCCGCCATTATTATTGATTAATACACTAATTTTAAACGTGGTAACGGACCGGAAGTGGAACTTAAAGTAAATCCGGAAATTCGCGACGGCAATCGATTGGCAATTTTTTTCAATCGATTATCGACATCGCTAACCTAAACCAACCGATTTGCGACTTAAACCGATCATCAGAACACCACATGCACATGTCAATCTGTTTTCATATGTTCGATCTCTTCTTATTATCTCTTAATGATATATAATTGTTTTCGGGTACGATTGAGTAGTTAGGTGAAAAACCATACTCTACAATATAGTTCACGTGGTAAGTAATAAAATAGCTAATTTAATATTAAAGAAAATATTTCATTTACAGTTTTCCGCATTTGTTAAATCCTTCAAGCTTTAAAATACATTTTCTTGTCCCGATCTAATAAGAAGAAGTAAAGATGTACAAAATTGCATATTAATGCGCGCTATACCAGTGTATATCTCGGTAGTATGAACAGATCCGCTTCAATTTTTATTATTGGATTATTTTACTATCTATAGGGTAAGCCTAGTATTTTTATTAATGCATTCTATTCTTAACATGATAAAATGTATATACTTGCGTTTCTTATATTAATTAGGAATTAAATTTGATACGAACAAGGCGTTATATTACGTAATGTATTTCATCGCTTCAATTGTATTTCTTGGATTATTTCATGATTTATATGGTAAGCTTCGTAATTTGTTTATGCATTCTTATTTTACCATGATAAAATGCATTTTTTCTGTTTCTTTTATTAGTTACTTAGATAATTTGATAATAAAAGTGCATTTTTAAATTTTGTTTAACGCGCTTGTGACCACTCATCCAGAAAGCATTGGTCTTATTTCTGGATTATTTCATAATTTATAAGGTAGAAAATGGAACCTTTACGTAGAAAATTAGTCAATCTTGAACATTAAATTTAATTTCCCTGGCTTTTGTTTATTGACGGGTTCGAAATCCCAAACTCTCGTGAATGATTCCTGTGTGGTAGTGATGGTTTTAAAAGGGGGCGGGGTGCAGAGATATTTCTGTGATGTAATTGTATATTAGATGTTCCTTGTTTATTTATTACCTGACACTGAACTTTGATGAAAGGTTATAATGAAAGACCAATTAGACTCGCATAATAAGCCGCTAAAATGCAAATTAAGATTATGATTTTTATATTAAAATTAGATTTTCAAATATGCATATTATTTAAAAGAAATTGATGTCTGAATCTGTGAAAAATGTCGTAGAAATTAGAAGGCAAAAGAAATTTCTCAATAATAAAAAAGCACAAAAGTTATAGATTTTTATTTAATTCAGGATTTAAAATTTTGATGTTAAGCTATTTTAACGAAGCAAGTTATATATATATATATATATATATATATATAATAATACAAAAGAAAAAAATTCAGTTACGTTCGAATAAAGGTCATCAACATCATAGAAGTTAATAATCTCATAAATTGTTTAGTAAAATAAGACTCTTCTTCTTATTGTTTATTTATTTTTATTATTTTTTTTTTGTTTATTTTTAATTCTGAAAATTTTATAAAGTTCTTAGCAATGCTTATGCACATGAAGGCTAGTTTGACGTTTTAAATACATTTAATTGCAAATCTTTTGAAACAATTTTAATTACAGTAAAATTAAATCAATAGAAAATTGTAACTTGTCGGTATGTTTTCTTTGATTTTCCGAGGACGCGTTAACTGCCGATCTTACATTTTTCCCCCCACAGAACCACGTGACTATGATCAATGTATTTTTATTGGTAAACATTTGTCTGTCCAAACATTGCTTTTTTTTAATTAAAGTACTCTTCTCAAAGTTGAGATATTATAATCAAGATGATTATTTCTTGCCTTTCACAATTGTCTACATTTGCACCCTTTTACAGCATATCGGATGAAATTTTAAATAAAACAAATTGAAAAAACTATTAAACCAAATCGGATACACCTGTAACATATATATCGAACATCTCATATCTTACCATATCTTCTTATATATATTTCTTGAGATCAGAAACTTGTATTTGTACTGGTACGCGTAGTTACAAGTACACGTATACGGGTTTACTTGTAGTTATTTGTGTTGAGATTTTATTCACTTGTTGTACGTGTATGTAAGGCGCCAAAATTAAAATCAAAACTTAAAACTAATTAGATTGGTCAGTCGTTTCTGTGAGCATTTATTATGATTTGTATATTAACCCCAAATCTGAAAAAAATGGTACCCATTTTTATTTTTCAGCTTTTTCAGCCGGAGGGTTAGAAAAATACATTTCGTCCGGTTTTACAAAGACCTAACAAATAAAAGCCCGAATAAAAATGATGCAGCATATCCTAAACTTAATCAACATAGCACTCAAAATTAATAAGAAAGCTGCTTTATGAAAAGAAAACTACACGCGCAAGACCAACTTGTAAAGAGCTTTCTAGACGTTTGTGACAAACTTGTACGTCTCACATAATCACGTGACACACCAGTCCTGATGACGTAGCTGGAAAAATTACACGTTTCACGTACCGGTACCGGTACAAGTTCCGAATCTCAACCTGTCTATAAATTATATTTTAACTTTACGTTAAAATTATTAAATCTCAATGAAACTCAGCTGAGAAATGTAAACATTGAACGTCATAAAGAGAATGAAGTCATAATACGTTCGGTCTACTTTAACTTATCTATAATACAAATTGGTGAGTCTAGAGAATACCCGAACGTCAAATTTCAACGCGGCCACGGTTGAAATCTAATTCTCCTGACCTGACGTTATATATCCAAAGGCCGCTTAGGCTAATGAGGATATCATCGTCAGGGTACCAGAATAACATGAAAAATGGAATATAAATGAAATTATAGAATTTTTGTAACCAATATCATACCATATTCAAATTTAAATTTCGCTTAACTACAGTTAAAAATAAGTGTGCAGCATGCAAGACCGATTTTTTTTGTTATTTGTTATAATTTGGACCGATTAGTTGGCGGAGCTTATATGGAAAGCTCAAGCTTGTGTGTCAAAAGAAATATCCAATCGGAACATCTCTCGGCCATTTCCGTCAAGGGTCGGGAAAGTGACCTCGAATGTAAGTGGTCTCCATTTTGAACTATTATTCGGTCATTATCAATGAAACCGTTACGTCACAAGTTCGTTTGTGACGTAACAGTTCATTCATTTGATTGGTTTGTCATTGACGGTTAGCTCATTGTAATTGATGACGTCAGATTGTAAACAAATACTTATCCATATAAACGTTGTCGGAGAAGGAATTTTTTGGTAGTGTTAGCGAATTTAAGTTGGAATAAAATACCGGAACTACATGTATCATCTATCAAAATTTTAGTTCTTCTTCGATAAGATCTGTATAGTTCAATAATTGAAGGATAATTCTTCTCCTCGCACTAAAATTATGTTGCTGTGTAAACAGGATAACCGTATCGTATGTGTAACCGATTTTTGGTTCTATATCCATACACTTACCTCCTAGATTACTTTCAGACCATAGGCGGAAATAACCGAGAAGATCCGATTGAGGGAATATCCTTGGCTTAGTATTCCCTACTTGCGGTAAAAAAGATAAATGATCTCCCATTTGCAGAGTTATCTGTTCTTTAGAGCAGGTACTTTATAGTACCTACTGTGGGTAAAAAGTAGTTTTTCTACAATATGTTTTTATTCACATAGAGCAAAGCATCCGGTAAAATTTATTATGATATGCAAACTAATTCTGCAGTTTTTTTTAGGTGTACTGGAAGAGTCAGTCCACAGACATTATTTAAAAAAAATAAAAACGTGATTTTTCCCTATCTGTTCAATATAAGATACCTGCTGTTATGAAAGACAACTCTTGCAAATGGGAAGTAACTCTTGTATTCCGAAAATAGAGAATTACGGAGTATGGAACGGAGCGAATATGACCGGAGATTGCAAATGAAAGTCCAAGAAACCGGCTTACTTCGAACAAACATCAGAAACTACAGGAACTACAGAAATGATCCTGACTTGGGAAATGGTATGTTAAAACATGTTTGATGGCCTGCTAAACTTCCTGCTTCTATTACTTTAGTGAGTTGATTTCTTGATGAAAATAATTAAGTCCAGTTGAAAAAAAAAACCGTCCGTATTTAATACTATGCCTCTGTTGTTTACATGTCCCAAGTAGTCTTTGACTTTTGCTACTTGAATTTTACGTTGTAAGTCAGCCATTTTATCTCATACCATAGTGTACCATTTTGTTACGAAAATCATGAAAATGTATCTAATATTGTTTACAAACGATCGAACATCAATGCCCGAAGTGTTTCAAATATAAAAAACCTGTTCTAATTTAGGTCAAAATTTATTATAGAAAATCGCCCTATCAAAGTGAAAAAATCGCTGCATTTCAAAACGCTGAATATTTTGAGTAAATAATTGTTGATTTCAAAATATAAGCTCGACCATACGCTGTGGTTCAACACTTTTTGAATCTTTTTTGTAGTATATAACATGTAATAGTTGTATACATCTTTAATATAATCTACAGGGTAAGGTCGCTTTTATTCAAGGATAATAGTTTTCATTCCTTTGTCATACAATACAGAGATATAATGTATCTTATTTCGTGGAACATATTTTTGATTCCCCTGTTATTCAATGTATTGATGTAAGGTAGCTTTTTATGGAAAATAGGTTTTTACACATGTTAAATATAATCTACACTTGTCATCTTTCTGATTACTGTTTTGTTTACAATGTATAGATGTAAGGTAGCCGATTTTTCATTTGTAATCGTTTTATACATGTTTTATGTTATCTACATGATAAGGTTGCCTTTATTCAAGTTCTTATTCTTGTATCATGCAATACAGAGATAAAATCTTATTTTTATGGGTCATATATTTCTGATTCCTCTGTTATACAATGTAATAGTTTCATACATCTTTTAAATAATCTGCAGAGTAAGCTTGCTTTTGTCAAGAATTATAGTTCTTATTCCTCTACCCTACAATACAGAAATATAAGATATCTTATTTTCATGGGTCATATTAATGTAAGGTAGCTTTTTTCATTGAAAATATTTTTAAACATGTTTAATATAATCTACATGGGTCATATTTCTGATTCCTCTTCTTACAATGTATAGATGTAAGGTAGCTGATTTTTCATGGGTAATAGTTTTACAAATCTTTAATATAATCTACAGGGTAAGGTTGTTTTTATTAAAGGAATATATACTCACTCAAAAAAAACGCAACATTGGATAAATTTTATCAAATCATTTTTTCGCAATATAAATATTCGGTTTATTTAAATATTCAAATATATATACACAACATCATAATTACACCTTAATTAAAGGTTTCCAGGTGAAAGGATTTAAGTGCATTCACCCGTGAACGACTGTGGTCGAAATCTAGAACACACTATAAACTACACATTGCTGAAACTAGGTTCGACTTTCACTTGCAAATCTTGGGTATTGTTTTAACTCAGACAGTCGGTATAAAACCCGCAATTTCTTTTCTTGACTGCATTAGTGAAATAAAATTCTGATGAGGTGACGCTATGCCAAGGTTAGATGCTGTTACCCGGATTATGGCTATCGGTCGAACCGAGGCCGGGGAATCACAGAATGCTGTTGCCAGAACGTACAATGTTCATCGTAGCACAATTTCACGCCTTTGGAGACGCTACCAGGGGCTTGGTACTACAACGGACCGACTACTTTCAGGGCGTCTGCGTGTTACAACTCTGGCTCAGGATCGTTACATTAGATTATTCCATCTACAGAAAAGGACTATTGCTGCAACAGAAACAGCTATAAACATCCCTGGGGTGCGCCGTATATCACCACAGACAGTACGCATTCGGTTACGCTCTCATGGATTGCGGGCAAGATCACCTTACGTCGGGACCAACACTGAGACGCTAACACCGCCGAGCAAGGGATAGATGGTGTACTACCGTTCGTGTATGGGTTTTATATGGAAGAGTGGTTCAGCGATGAGTCACGTTTTCACGTTTTTTTTAGCGGGTGTAAAATTATGCGGTTTTTAGCTCAAAATGTATTGCAAAAATTTTGGTTTTTAAATTTTGGCGGAAGGGTAAAACCATAGAAAAAAATTTGACGGTCTAGCAATCCCGGATAACATGTGTTTTTGTATTTTTCAATTGGAACGGAAGCAAACAAGGGGGACTTCATAGGAAGGGAAAGGAAACAGGCTATATTTCATGTACAAATAGAGTAACTTAATTACGCTTGTCACAGTAGGTTTTGAATATTGTTGATATCAAAATGCAGATCTATAGTTAAACTACATTCTTTATGATTTAATGACAAATGATAAGAAATATAAAATCTCAAACTGTTTTAAATCATCATCATCAAGGACAAAGTGTCAAAAAATACATCTATAGCTATAATGTCGGACAGTTTTCTAAAACACAATACAACGGTAATCAAGCTGGTGATGTTCATGTTGACCTGCAAGAGGGATATTTTTTTTATCTAGAATGTCTTTAAAAGTTGCACTGATGTCTGTTTCACAGAACTCATTTCTAACAATTTCTTACAATACCGATCGTCTACAAAACATTTTACCGGAGTTGCTTAAATCATGAATTTTAGCGGTTGATATGAGAATTATTCCAATTTTCGCAGTATGATAGTTGTGAAAACAATATCCCATCAAAATCTATCACTGTAAGACCCCATGATAAGCCATTCATAAATTCTAATATTACAAAAGAGATACGAAAGAGGGATAAAGCTCACTATAGAGCAAAACAAAGTAATAAAATGGAACACTGGGGAAAATATATAAAACTGCGCAATAATGTAATCAAATTAGTTAGAGAGGCGAAATTGTGTCAGTTTGAAAATTAAACAAGTGTGAAAAAGTGTCCCAACCCCTGAAGCATGAAGGTAGAATCATTGTTCATCCTTCTGAGAAGTGTGAAATCTTTAATAAATTTTTCAGTGATATTTCCCATATTGATGAAGAACCAGATTTACCAAACACAAATATACATGTTATTTCTGAAAATATATGTCCTGATCTACAGATAACTAAGGATGAGGTCAGGGATCAATTAGAGATATTAAATTGTAGTAAACCTAGTGGTCCCGATGGTGTGGCACCAAAAATTCTACGTAACATCTCAAGTTCTATTGTTAAACCACTTACAATACTATTTAAGGGGTCATCCATAATTGTCAACATTTTTCAGAAGTTTGCAAAGAGCACTCTTTTTGAAAACCCCCTCCCTCCCTCCAAAATAGTACGTAAACATTTTTTGCAAGTCTGCACATCCACATTACCGGAAGTTTAAAGAACGTACTGAAAAATGTTGAAATTGAAACCCCATCCCCCCTATAGTGCTCTATGCAAACTCGTGAAAAATGTTGACAATCATGGATGACCCCTAATCAATCAATACAGAGTGGACGTCTTCCTTATATTTGGAAACGCTCACTTGTAACACCAGTTTACAAAAATAAGGGTTCAAAATCTGATGTCTCAAATTTTCGACCAATATCTCTTACTTGTGTCTTGTGTAAATTAATGGAAAAAATTATAGTTAAACATTACATAACTATATGCTTGAACATTGCCTTTTTACAGAACATCAGTCAGGGTTTCAAACCAAGGACTCAACTATCAATCAACTTCTTAAGATATATAACACTATAATTAGCAACTTAGATGTGGGAAAAGACATTAGATTTGTATTCTGTGATGTTTCAAAAGCATTTGACAGAGTATGGCATAAAGGGCTAATACATAAGTTAAATAAAATGGGGATTTCACGAAAATTGCTGAATTGGATATCTGACTATTTACAGAATAGAGAACAAATAGTAGTCCTTGATGGTTTTAATTCAGGGTGGGAAGAGGTTGATGCAGCTGTCCCCCAGGGATCAGTATTTGGTCCTTTTCTGTTCCTAATATATTTTAACGATATTACTGAGAGTATTGATTGTGGAAAAAAACTTTTTGCTGATAATACATCACTGTTCGTAATAGTTGATAATAACGACTACATAGAAGAAGCAAATAAATTAAATGCTAACTTAGCTTCTATACATGATTGGTCTAAGAAATGGGCTTTAAAGTTTGATCCTGATAAAACAGAATCACTTCTTTTTAGCAGGAAGAAAGTTAACCATTCTCCAATCTACTTTGGTAATCCAGAAAATATTGTGAAAGATGTAACCTCCCGGCATTGTCATTTAGGTCTTGAATTCAAAAGTGATTGTAAATGGAATAGTCATATAAATAAAATATATAACAAAGCATGTGAGCGTTTAAATATACTTAGAATGCTTAAATACCAAGTGAACAGAAAAGTACTAATAACTATTTATATGTCATTTATTCGACCAATTTTAGAATATGCTGATGTTGTATGGGATAACTGTACAACTTATGAAGCTTATCTATTGGAGAGTGTGCAAATTGAGGCAGGCAGAATTATCACCAGTTTAAGAATAAACTCGTCTAAAACTAAACTTTATGAAGAACTTGGATGGGAGCCTCTTTATAAGAGAAGAGGAAAACATAAACATATATTATTATATAAGATTATGCACGGCTTAAAGCCACAATATTTACTTGATATTGTACAAGCATTTACAGTCAATATTCATAACTATAATCTGAGAAATGCTATTTCAGAGAGTAATTTTAAAATTCCATTTTGTAATTCTGTATTTTATGATAAGAGTTTTATTCCCAACACTTTTAAACTTTGGAATAATCTTCCAGTCAATTAAAACAAGTCCCTCCATTGAAATATTTAAGAAAAGGTTAAAATCTGATGTACTGGCTTGCAGGGCTTTTAAAAGTAGGTGGTAGGCGGCGGAATTCCGCCGCCTACTCTCACCAAAAGCGCCGGCTACTTTATGTCCAGAAAAGTAATAAAAGTTACAAAAAAATATGTGTCGTAATTCTCCTTATCTTAATTTATCGATACCGGTAAATATCATTAGCATTGAGGCAGTAAAACATGATGTTTATTTACGCTAAATTTAGATGAGAGATTTGCCGTCGCTGATTGGTCGTCTATAATTAGGGTTGATTACTCGGAAGGTTTCATCAGATATGGACGTTTATAAAACGAAAAGACCTTGAGGTGTTCCGAAAAATTAATAAAAAACACGAGATGGTTTCATGAAACGATCAAATACAACCCTGTTTGGTTTTGGTTTTAAGAAAACCCGAAGAGATCACACTTGTATGTTTCAAAGCAACAGAAACATTGAATATGAAGTTTATATTTTTATGTTACCAGTTACCAAATCTGTAAAAACCGCCTTTATCAGGCGAACCACTTCCACATCGGATGTTTCGGTCCTAATCCTTATAAAATCCCCAGAAGACTAAAAGTAATATAAGCTGACTTGCGTCGACTAATATGTGCACTTAAGAAAATCTCCAAGTAACAAACGGAAATATGATGTAATTAATTAAATAGAAGAACAGTTGACACTTGTTACTTTTTGTCTTTTTTATAAAGCCCGGCCCACGTGGCCCAAAATATAATTTCAGCGAGACAGAAAATGTACTACAAAGTAAAAACATGAAACTCTCTATATTGTGTAAAATGTGAGAAAAAGATGTCCATCTGAAGGTCTGTCTTTCATGTCAACTTGGTTGAAAAGGGGATGCACCCCCAAAATATATCTATTTGCTACACTGTATCTGCCCAAATTGAAAAAAAAATAAATTAATTAATTAATTTGCATTGAATTTGCTGCTTGCTCTATTGGAAAAACGTGAAAACTGCTGACAGTCAACTTTTATTTCATAAATGCTAATACATGTCAATAACATCACAATCATGTTAATAGAACAGAATATGAAAAAAATGTTTTGATAAACATGATAAAGAAAAGAAACCAAACAATTTTGAATTAATACACTTTAATACAACTTAATTCTCAAAATGTTGTCTACTTGTCTCAAAACATCAAGCACTGAAAGAAAAAGCAACAATGAACATGTCAAAATTTGAAATCATAATAAATTGAAAATACAACCTAAACTTGGCATCTCATTTGTTGATATGAGACATAAGAGTAGTAGGGTGTGAGGTTTTTTAGTCAAGCAAAAACTCAGGGTGCAAGGGTGCATCCAAATATGGGCATGCTCCGCCCCTTTCCATAACGTCACCGGAAGTCGAGATTCCAATATCATGAATCATCGCGCGCCTGTCATAACGCGTGACGGCAAGCGAAATTTAAATATTTGAATGCACCAATCGAAACGGATGGTTGTTTGAATTAAATAATGATATGATCTCGTTCTAGTTATTAAACCGGTATAGTCCAGTTATGTCTTCGGGGTTACGACAATGTTAGTAAATTTCGGTAATCTGCTGTGTTACATATATCTTCCACGAAATAAAATAATAATTCAGGCCAAGTATAATGATCTTTTATATAAATGCGTATTTATGGATGTCGAATTAAAACTTTTCTCTACAACTAAATATTTTGGAAAATTTGACTATACCGACAGTACGTTATAAATCACTATTAAATAATGATACGATCTCATTTTAATCATTAAACAAAGATATGATCTCGTTCTAGTTATGTCTTCAGGGTTACATTTTTTTCTATGGTCATTTACAATATCCCTTCTCTACAAATTATTATTGTCTGCATCTCTATGTATATAAACAGAAAAAATTTTATTTTAAGCGTTGGTATTTCTGTTAATTATTATTTTAATTAATATATCTAAACCATTAATTTATTGATGAAACAAATATTTCAAACATTGCGCCGATTATTAATTACCATACACTCAAGTCATAACACGTTAGTGAACCTATTTATAGCTTATACGATTATCTTTCACGTTCAATTAAATAGGCAAAAAGTTAAAAATTTTAAGTAAAAAAGGGTCATTTGAAAAACTAAAGTTTAGTTCCAGGAGACTGCCAGAATGCAGGATTTTGCGTTATTAGTAGTGTGCTTTTGGGGATTCTAGGGATGCAATATTGCAATGGCATCAATAGAATGTAATGAATGTGTGACGTCACTGGAATGTCTAGTATGCATTGCAATGAAATTAGTAAGAAAGCATGTGAAATTGTAATTATGGATTTACATCAAAGGCAACCCATGAAGTTATTCGAATTACTCATTTTCAATAAAACCAGTACAAAGTAATGAAATGGGTTAGAAGTGAAATGCATTAAGTAAATATAAATAATTGACTCTACGGGTGTTCTTTACATAAGCCAACATCATCTTGAAACCTAATTATACTTACTTAAACAGTTGTGAAATTGTTACTATGGATTAACCTCTAAGCAACTAGTGAAGTCATTCGAATAATTATTTTCATTAATACCCGTGTAAATGTATATGTTTATAAAAGATGTTTGAAATACAAGAATTAAAAGATGAGAATTTACCAGTCTACGAATTTGTAAGAAACAGTATTTTAGTAACGTGTAAATGTATAAAAAATAAACATAAAAAAAAGTTTTCAATACAAGATTAAAAATTTACTTTAGAAGAAACCGAAACTGTTATTTTGGAAACTTTTAATATGAAATTTTAATCGAAAATTCTAGTTTTGAAAACTTAACAGACAACACAGCAGGTTAGAAATGCGGGTCATTAGATATACTGCTAATTGACTCTACATGTGTTTACATAAGCAAACGAGATTAAGTTTCCAAAACTTCAAAAGCATCAACAGATGTGAAATTTTAATTATGTGGCGATTAACCTCAAGTTAATCGAATAACACATTTATTTTCATCCAATAAACCCGGTGTACAGTTTTAACAAATACTATTTGTGTATCTAAATTAGCACACATACAAGTTTGAAATACGAGTATAAATTGGAAAGACTTGGCAACTAGAAATTTTCATTATGACTTCATTATTAATGATGTTTTATATTAGTAAAACTATCACATGAAATGCTACAAGTAATTATCTTTTCCGTATAACGGACTAACACGCCAATCACTATTTACCCCATTATTTAAGCGAGGGTACAAAAAGATAAAGATGACTAAGGTTTTGGAAACGTTGGTTTTCAATCTTTGAATTGGAAAATTTGAATGAAAATTTTCAGTCGGATAAAAATTAATATTATAAAACACACAAATATGCATATCATCAATATTATAACAACAATAAAAAAGACATTAAAAACATATATGCAAGCACTGTGCTAATAAGTGAACCTTTTCTTATAAGAATCACAAAAATCACATCATCATCAATAATAATAATAATAATAATAATAATAATAATAATAATAATAATAATAATAAATTTTTAACAAACACTTTTCTGACAAGCAATTTTTTTTGTTGTTATCAGAATGCCATCAGTAAAAGTTTTGAAATGTAGCTTTAAATTTTACTTTACTAATTAATTAAAATACAATAAATTTAAGGAAACTGTGTGGCAAAAAATGAGAATTTAGAATGAAGAAACTTTGATAAATATAATGCCCATTTACACAACTTCCATATTTCAAAAATATAAAGGAAAATTTGAATGAAAACATTTACAAAATTTTTAAACTTACAACTGATTTGTTTGTCAGACAGTTACCCATAAAGAGAATGTTTTTGACAATAGAACAAGTTAACCTATTTTTTCGAAAATTATCACCTGTAAATATTTGGAATATAGACATGACTGATTAGAACGAGTATTAATTCTGAAAATATATCCAAATAAGTTTATTTTCTATTTACACAATTTAAAATTTTAAACATTAATGAGTTCAATGAATTTATTCAAACGCTACAAATGTCTACTTTAAACGAAATCTAAATGTACGACAGATGTGTCTAAAATGTCTGTTATACACAGGAAGGATAATACCCAACAAGGTTGAATTGGGGATGTACATTTCAATGTATTGCACAACAACCTAGAACCTCTTTATTTAATTCATTCCCAACTTTTCTTAAAGTCATTCTTTCAATGTAAGGATTCATTATAAAAGAGGTAAACACATTTTAAATACATCAGAATGATTTCCTTAGACTGAGCTAGTTAGAAAATCATTATAGTTGATATTAAAAAACAACAACCGGTGCAGTACACTGGTAGAACATCAAGACCAAATTGTATACAAGAATCTATAAACAAAGTCAATATATAAAACAGCAAGTGGTGACAGTAGATTAACACATCTTTTATTTATTAAATATCTTCAGTGGTAATATACTCTTTTGCACAGTTCCTTTTAATTCTACTTTAAAACTTAAATCCATTTTACAAGTTGACTAGCTTTATATTGGAAAATTTGAATGATAATTTAAGGCGGATGAAAACTATAACTAAAAAAATCACCGATATGCATGTCATCACTATAATAATAATAATAATAATAATAATAATAATAATACATAAAAACAGTTTATAATTTTTTTGGGGGTCTTATTTCTGATACAATAGTCCGTTTTCCTGTTCTAGTCCGTGATCATGTTTTAAGTCTATTATCATTATCGTGATGATTAGACCTAAACAATTAAATATACCCTTAACAAACAAACAGTATTTTCAACATACAATTTTAACAATTTATGCAATTATTTGAGTGTTACCTAAATACATTAGATATAACAATTCCCATTGTTCTTGTTAAATTCCTAACACATAGAAAACTAAAAGAAAGTGTCACTCGTATTGCTTTCAATAATGTAGGAAGATCCACATTTAACTATGTGACTTTGCAGTAAGAAAATAATAAAAATCATGGTGCTTCTCTTCTTGCTCTTAACGTATGAGGATGATTTTATACTTGGGCTTCTTCAAAACGGGCACAAAAGATTAGCTAGCCCTACCCATCAATTTCACGTTCCGCTATACAGATAACGTTCTTTCATTGAATAATCCAAAATTCGGTGGCTTTGTCGATCGCTTCGATCCCATTGAACTTTAAATTAATGATACCACAGAGACAGATTGGTCTTCATCATACCTCTAAATATTGACAATGATGCTCGGTTTAGAACTAAAAATTTACAACAAAAGGGTTGATTTTAATTTTTACTATTGTGAATTTTCCATTTTTGTGTGACACTATTCCAACAGCACCTGCATGCATATGATGTATACATCTCTCAATTGATGATGCACTTAAGAGGTTGCCTGCTGACAGAAAAGCTACTTCACCAGGTTTACGGTGGCAAGATTAACATCATCACTTAGAAAATGTTATGGTCATCATCATGACTTTGTTGACCATTACGGAATATCAAAATATGTCACAAATGACTATTGATTTGCTCCGTTTATCGTAACCACTTTTCCGCCGTCTTATTGGATTATGACTATCCCCCTCCCCGGGATATGACTATTTATCGGAGTTTTACCTGACTGACACGGTGCCACGCTTGCTTACCTTTCGAGAGCACCTGGACTCATCCCCGGTTTTTAGTGGGGGTACTTATCACTCATTTTTTAGTTTTGGGTTTTTGTGTTGAGCCACTGTTTTATTGTTGTATCCTCTTTTGTTAAACAATGATTTCGTCTTTCCTTGACTTATTCGCTATTAAATACTCCCCGTTATCTTCAAATTCATTTTCTTGTTACATGCAGGTAGCTATTTTGTCCATAATTTTAAGAGAAAACGATATGGCAACTTACAATGCTTATTATGGGAACCACTTTGTGTTACAACTGTTTATTACTGCGATTTTCATAGGAGGTGGGGGGATGACTTACTATTACACCAAAACTTATTCAATTAAAAACCTTAAGATTAAAAAAATACTTGTTTAATTACTTTCAGACTAATGGAAAACGTGTAAAAACTTAAAACTTTAAAACAAATATATCATTTTTCTAAACTTTCGTAATAAATTGATTGAATTTTTCACGTCCTCGTGAAAAATACACAATCAATGAAGATAATTTATGCATTTTATTAAAACTCAAAATTAACACAATATCTTAAAAATACGATATATAAAACTTACCAAATCCGACAAAAGTGGAAAAAAATTACTATAGATTAGGCCTAGTTTCAGCTAATTCTCTGTTAATATTATTAAAATATTGAAGCTAGATTAACACCGTCTGTATTTTATTTTTGATATTAAAGAAGGATTACTTCATAAGAATATTACAATATTTTTAGAAATGTGCCCCATGTAGCTATAAATAAAGGTATTAACAAAATGCCGAACAGGAAACCGTAAAAAAAGACAATTCACATATCAAAGTCCGCGAAACCTGCAAACCTCAGAACCAAAACCAAATATTTAGTAACTATTGATATAAACTAGCAGCTGCATTGTTCATGGACTAACAGAAATAAATCAGAATCTAGTACATTCACCTTTTTAAGAATGACATAAGGTATCATGATAATAACAAGTGAAATATAAATGTTGTCACCACACTTGTTCAACTGCACAGAAATAACATCTTTGTGTATAGCACAAATAACCATCAGTAGGATGTTTAAATAAGGTGACGTAGCAATATTTTGCATCATTGTTTTCTTTAACTAAAATCTTTTATAAATCATTTAACTCTATTTAAAACAATAGTCATTATTTGAGAAAATAACATCGAAAAATAAATGTCGACACCATCATTGATTAGCTGCATGTGGATATTGCACAATAACAAATATGTGAGGTAACTCTATTTAATCTTACTTTTCTTAAACTAAAAACATAAAATTGTTATGGTTTTGTTTACAAAAATCTTTTCAATGCATTCACCTGCTTAAGAATGACAAAATTCATTTATCTTTAAAATTATGGTTATAATGTGAGAAAATTACAAGTGAAAAATAAATGTCTTCCCCATCTATCCATTAAAACTGGACTATAATTTCACGCCATTTCAGTTTAACAACATTAAACATGCGTAATAATTCCACTGACTTATAGAACATTATACGATGTTTAACATACAGGCAGTGTAAACAAAATGCATCATACAATTCTCTAATTGTAAGATCTTTCACTCCACATTTCTCGTCCTTTGCATCAAGGGAGGTCTCTTTAACAACGAATAAAATACATTGACTGTGTAATGTTTTATAACACACAAAGATGTTAATTATATTGCAAGTTTGCAAAGGAATGAATAAATTTAAAATGATTGTAATGTTTTTGTCCTGTATTTACAACCTATCAGAAATAAGGACTTCTAATATATATTTAAACGATCATTGAGAATTATTTATAATGACGAGAAATTGCAGTGAAATATATATGCCGAATTTTAAACAACTTGTTATATGTTTTTACACCACCAACCATTCATCGTCGATCAACATGTGATTTGCAACGTTTTTAAATAAATAAAAAATATTTATTATCGGGTGAAAAAAGGGGGGGTGTTGTCTAACAGTTCTTTATGTTATTCATAGGAAATTGGCATTATTAAGCTTTTTTGTTGCAAACACTTATTGTATACAAAACTGTTTAGTGTAAATGCCTTTTTAAGGCACATATGTGTAATAACGAGTGTAATTTGTAAGTACCTCTTTCATGTATTCCCTTGACAACAAAACACTTTGAAAAGTGCATTGCTTATGAAAAGCAACCATTCTATAAAATTGATTAACAAATCTTTCGCCTACAAGTCTGGAAGGTAAATGACATTAAACTCATCATATATTTTTCTTTGAAAACTTTTGATATTTTAGAGCCACATGTCAAACGTAATAAAATCTACAATTCTTTATTATTTTTGTAAACGTGTGAAAAGTAATGAGAAACTCAGAAGTCAAATATTGCATTAAAAATAATAGAAGTTTATATGGTTTCACTTATTTTGAATTATACCGGTCTGAGTTGTGTTTTATCAAATAAGATATGCTATATAGATATCACATAAAAATTTATACAAAAGTGGTTAAGAGATATTGACAATTACACATAAGACGAATTGTATGCATTGTTTGAAAAAAGCCTAAAAATACTTATGTAGATTACCAGGCCAAAATGGAATCTTTATTGTAAAATTAACATGCAATTTTAAAATACAAATTGAAACAGGAAGGTGTTTTAAATCGCATAAAAATGAAAAAATCTGCACTTAATATAAAATGCATCTTGGTGATGAATTTCATTTTCTTTTCATGCATCAAAACGATTCAATTTGAATGCTTGCAAACAAATGATTTCCTAATTGTTATACAGACTACCCAAATATTGAAGAAATGTCATACTTATTAATTGTCTTTTTTTGTAATATAATTGTTTAACACTGTTTGTAAAAAAATATCAATGCATGGTTCTAATTGTCTACATGGTCCATTTCGTCTATATATCCGATTACATTGTATTCTCCTCATGTTACACACATTTTGCGTCTAACATCTGATAAACCTGAAATCTAATCTTGATTACATCTAAAAATAGAACTCGTTTTAATTGAGCACCAATTTTTGGGATATTGACAGATAACGATGGATGTGCTTTAATGTGTTCATACACACACTTCATCTAATTAAGAATAAAAGAAAAGAATCAGGAAAATAGGGGTGCGTTAAAAGTGCAAACCACTGAATTCAGTTCAAAAATTTATTAAGAAGTTTTTCTTCACAAATCATCTGTTAAAAGACAAAATGTTAATATTACTATTTCATAGCTCTGATTATTATGTCAATTATAACAAAAACATTTGCTACGCATCGAAATAATGTTCGAAGACAAATTTATGTGTAACAGCACGTGACAGAACATTATAAATAGATTATCTGTCCAAAGGTATTTATAAATCGCCGATTGATACACTTACACTTTACAATAAAGGATAATAAGTGCCAACTATAATTAATATTAACAACTAATTGTGTTTTTATTATGTTTTTGGTTGTTCTTAGTTAAATTAGTATTTAAAACAACCATTATTAAATTGTTTCTAATACAAATTTAGATAGACTTGTATACTTTAAGACAACTAAAACAAAATCTTTTCTTCCAAACAACTGGAAGAAATTAATGGTAATTACATATAGCTTAACTGTCGAAAAGTATGGATATATTACTGTCCTATACACTTCAATTATAGAAGTCTGTCAACTGTTGTTTATAAAACACTTGATGATGTATTTTTATTTATTTTTTATTTTTTGTTTCTATTTAAAATTGAAATATAAGAGAATAATTACAAATACATTATACAGAAATATAGTAGAAATGCATCTTAGTCCATACAAAAACTTCATTTATACGAGTCACGATTTTAAAAGATTAGTGGAGGAAAACCACATATGATTATTAATACATAACTTTAAAACAAAAAGCAAAGTAAGCATGTGTAAAGACTACTCACATAAATCTCCTTACAGCCAGAAGCAATTTATGAAAACTGCAATTAAATTATTTGTTGAAAAGTATGGATATATTAATTTCCGATAAAATTAGGCTTGATTGTAGGGTCAAGTGAGTCAACTGTAGTTAATAAAACAATTGATCATGTATATTTATAATTTTGTTTTTGTTTTCGTTAAAATTATAATGTAAGACAATAATAATAAACGTGTAAATGTATTTCATATACAAAACATAACAATTGAAATATATTAAAAATGCATCATAATTTATGCAAAAACGTCATTTAAAAAAAAAAGATCAGTAGAGGAAAAACCCGTCATGATGTATAACCCCTAAAAGAATGAATTATGCAAAAAGCTTTAAACATAGAGTAAAGTAAATAATTCAGGAAAACTTGTGTAAAAAAGATGACGTTGACACTACATACCTACATACTGGAACAATATTATGATAATTAAAGATAGATTGACTTTCAAAAAGTACGGATATTTTACAGTCTGATACACTTAAACTTTACAATAGGGTTACATGGGTCAACTCTATATTTAATTAAAAAAACTGATAATGTACATTATTTTTATTTAATTTATTTTAGTTAAAATTAAAATATAAGACAAGAATTACCAACGTATGTCTTATTTAAAACAGGGGCCTCGGTGGCCGAGTGGTTAAGGTGGTTCGTCTACTATTGATCACGTGGACTGTCAACACTGAGGTGGGTTCGAGTCTCAATGTGGGCAGGGTGTACTCGACTCCAATCTCATTTGACAAGGATGGCCAGTTTTCCTACCGAATGTCGGGGGTTTTCTCCGGGTACTCCGGCTTCCTCCCCAATACAAACTAGAGCCATGAAATAGCTGAACAATTGTTGAAAGTGGCTTTAAACAATATTCAAACAAACATAACAAAACTTATTTAAAACATTGAAATGGAAATATATTAGAAGTGCATTATAATCTATTCGTAAACTTTATTGATTTGAGTTACGATTTTGAAACAATTAGTACAAGAAAGTCTCAAGGTGAATTACTCCTACACAATAAATTTTGCCAAAAAGTTAAAAGCATAGAGAAAAGTAATTAATTCAGGAAGATTTGTGTAAAATGGGTTGTTTTGCACAGAAATACACTTAGAATAGACTTTTAAATCTGATAACAGGAGTGAAAGTAAAATGAGGGTGAAATGAAATACCATTCTTTGCTTAAAAACCAAAATTGGTCTGGACACGGTTCAAACTTAGCATGTTCTATTGTATCTACCTCACATCCCAACTCTCATTCCCCCACGACTTTCTTGTTGACTGTATATTGCTAGGTTGCTTTGCGTAATAGCCAGACGTATCGAAAATCTATCATGTCTTGGTAAATGACGGAAAAAATTTCAGGGAGACCATATCGGTAAAGAGGAGATTGTCTCCATACCTTTAACTGCATCACATTAGTGAAAGTCATACTAAACGATTTTGGAGAACTCCATAATAAAGACTCCAATAGAAATTTGTTTATTCAACCAAATCTTTACCGAACATTAGAAATCAGTCGAAGGATGATACAAATTTTGTTGTAAACGATGTAAACTATAGTCTGTTATATGGAAAATGAAGAAAATTGTTGAAAAATCTACGTAAATTGATCATTTTGTTTTAACTTGTTTAGTAGACGATGTGAAAATTAAAAATTTTATAGGAAAACGAAGAAAATTTTTGAAAAAGTCTACTGTTAATTGAAAACATTGTTTAAAATTTTGCTTTATTTTTTTTTATTGTGTTGCAAACGATGTAAAAATTAAAAAAAATATGTTGTAAAGGAACACTAAAAAAAAAGTTTTATAATCGTGTTGTAAATTGGATACCAAAAATAAAATGTGGTAAACTTAAACATTGTTGAAGGAAAACTTATAAAAAGGTGAAAACTTTATGTTAATTGAAGGAAAAGAAAGAAATTTTCAAAAGTTTTTGTAAATTGAAGAACTGTTTAAAAATATTATTGTAGGCGATGTAGAATTATAAATGTTTTAAAGTGAAAACGAAGATTTGCAAAAATTCTAATGTTAATTGAAGGAAAAGAAGAATTTTTTAACAATTTGGTTGTAAACGAAATATTTTATTAATTTATACTTAAAACGATTTTTTTCTATTGTTAACTGGAGAAACTGTATGCAAGTTTAAAATAAACGAAGTATTTTTTTTAAATTTATACTGAAAACGATTTTTTCTATTGTTAACTGGAAAAATTGTATGAAATTTTGAAATAAACGAAGAATTGTTGTTATAATTTTGTTGAAACCGATGTAAAAATTAAAAGAATTTAAAAGAAATTAAAGAAATGGCTTTTAATTGTGTTGTAAATTGAAACATCTTTGTTTAAATTTGTTGTCAACAATGCAAAAAAATGTATCCGGAATGCGAAAAAATGTTATGAAAATTCTACAGTTAATTGAAAGAAAACGAAGAACATTTCTGAACAATCTATTGTAAGCTGAAGGGATTAAAATCTTCAGCTTACAATAGATTGTTCAGAAATGTTCTTCGTTTTCTTTCAATTAACTGTAGAATTTTCATAACATTTTTTCGCATTCCGGATACATTTATTTGCATTGTTGACAACAAATTTTCTTCGTTTTCCTATAAAATTTTTAATTTTCACATCGTCTACTAAACAAGTTAAAACAAAATGATCAATTTACGTAGATTTTTCAACAATTTTTTTCATTTTCCATATAACAGACTATAGTTTACATCGTTTACAACAAAATTTGTATCATCCTTCGACTGATTTCTAATGTTCGGTAAAGATTTGGTTGAATAAACAAATTTCTATTGGAGTCTTTATTATGGAGTTCTCCAAAATCGTTAAGTATGACTTTCACTAATGTGATGCAGTTAAAGGTATGGAGACAATCTCCTCTTTACCGATATGGTCTCCCTGAAATTTTTTCCGTCATTTACCAAGACATGATAGATTTTCGATACGTCTGGCTATTACGCAAAGCAACCTAGCAATATACAGTCAACAAGAAAGTCGTGGGGGAATGAGAGTTGGGATGTGAGGTAGATACAATAGAACATGCTAAGTTTGAACCGTGTCCAGACCAATTTTGGTTTTTAAGCAAAGAATGGTATTTCATTTCACCCTCATTTTACTTTCACTCCTGTTATCAGATTTAAAAGTCTATTCTAAGTGTATTTCTGTGCAAAACAACCCATTTTACACAAATCTTCCTGAATTAATTACTTTTCTCTATGCTTTTAACTTTTTGGCAAAATTTATTGTGTAGGAGTAATTCACATTGAGACTTTCTTGTACTAGTTGTTTCAAAATCGTAGCTCAAATCAATAAAGTTTACGAATAGATTATAATGCACTTCTAATATATTTCCATTTCAATGTTTTAAATAAGTTTTGTTATGTTTGTTTGAATATTGTTTAAAGCCACTTTCAACAATTGTTCAGCTATTTCATGGCTCTAGTTTGTATTGGGGAGGAAGCCGGAGTACCCGGAGAAAACCCCCGACATTCGGTAGGAAAACTGGCCATCCTTGTCAAATGAGATTGGAGTCGAGTACACCCTGCCCACATTGAGACTCGAACCCACCTCAGTGTTGACAGTCCACGTGATCAATAGTAGACGAACCACCTTAACCACTCGGCCACCGAGGCCCCTGTTTTAAATAAGACATACGTTGGTAATTCTTGTCTTATATTTTAATTTTAACTAAAATAAATTAAATAAAAATAATGTACATTATCAGTTTTTTTAATTAAATATAGAGTTGACCCATGTAACCCTATTGTAAAGTTTAAGTGTATCAGACTGTAAAATATCCGTACTTTTTGAAAGTCAATCTATCTTTAATTATCATAATATTGTTCCAGTATGTAGGTATGTAGTGTCAACGTCATCTTTTTTACACAAGTTTTCCTGAATTATTTACTTTACTCTATGTTTAAAGCTTTTTGCATAATTCATTCTTTTAGGGGTTATACATCATGACGGGTTTTTCCTCTACTGATCTTTTTTTTTTAAATGACGTTTTCTTACATTATAATTTTAACGAAAACAAAAACAAAATTATAAATATACATGATCAATTGTTTTATTAACTACAGTTGACTCACTTGACCCTACAATCAAGCCTAATTTTATCGGAAATTAATATATCCATACTTTTCAACAAATAATTTAATTGCAGTTTTCATAAATTGCTTCTGGCTGTAAGGAGATTTATGTGAGTAGTCTTTACACATGCTTACTTTGCTTTTTGTTTTAAAGTTATGTATTAATAATCATATGTGGTTTTCCTCCACTAATCTTTTAAAATCGTGACTCGTATAAATGAAGTTTTTGTATGGACTAAGATGCATTTCTACTATATTTCTGTATAATGTATTTGTAATTATTCTCTTATATTTCAATTTTAAATAGAAACAAAAAATAAAAAAATAAATAAAAATACATCATCAAGTGTTTTATAAACAACAGTTGACAGACTTCTATAATTGAAGTGTATAGGACAGTAATATATCCATACTTTTCGACAGTTAAGCTATATGTAATTACCATTAATTTCTTCCAGTTGTTTGGAAGAAAAGATTTTGTTTTAGTTGTCTTAAAGTATACAAGTCTATCTAAATTTGTATTAGAAACAATTTAATAATGGTTGTTTTAAATACTAATTTAACTAAGAACAACCAAAAACATAATAAAAACACAATTAGTTGTTAATATTAATTATAGTTGGCACTTATTATCCTTTATTGTAAAGTGTAAGTGTATCAATCGGCGATTTATAAATACCTTTGGACAGATAATCTATTTATAATGTTCTGTCACGTGCTGTTACACATAAATTTGTCTTCGAACATTATTTCGATGCGTAGCAAATGTTTTTGTTATAATTGACATAATAATCAGAGCTATGAAATAGTAATATTAACATTTTGTCTTTTAACAGATGATTTGTGAAGAAAAACTTCTTAATAAATTTTTGAACTGAATTCAGTGGTTTGCACTTTTAACGCACCCCTATTTTCCTGATTCTTTTCTTTTATTCTTAATTAGATGAAGTGTGTGTATGAACACATTAAAGCACATCCATCGTTATCTGTCAATATCCCAAAAATTGGTGCTCAATTAAAACGAGTTCTATTTTTAGATGTAATCAAGATTAGATTTCAGGTTTATCAGATGTTAGACGCAAAATGTGTGTAACATGAGGAGAATACAATGTAATCGGATATATAGACGAAATGGACCATGTAGACAATTAGAACCATGCATTGATATTTTTTTACAAACAGTGTTAAACAATTATATTACAAAAAAAGACAATTAATAAGTATGACATTTCTTCAATATTTGGGTAGTCTGTATAATAATTAGGAAATCATTTGTTTGCAAGCATTCAAATTGAATCGTTTTGATGCATGAAAAGAAAATGAAATTCATCACCAAGATGCATTTTATATTAAGTGCAGATTTTTTCATTTTTATGCGATTTAAAACACCTTCCTGTTTCAATTTGTATTTTAAAATTGCATGTTAATTTTACAATAAAGATTCCATTTTGGCCTGGTAATCTACATAAGTATTTTTAGGCTTTTTTCAAACAATGCATACAATTCGTCTTATGTGTAATTGTCAATATCTCTTAACCACTTTTGTATAAATTGTTATGTGATATCTATATAGCATATCTTATTTGATAAAACACAACTCAGACCGGTATAATTCAAAATAAGTGAAACCATATAAACTTCTATTATTTTTAATGCAATATTTGACTTCTGAGTTTCTCATTACTTTTCACACGTTTACAAAAATAATAAAGAATTGTAGATTTTATTACGTTTGACATGTGGCTCTAAAATATCAAAAGTTTTCAAAGAAAAATATATGATGAGTTTAATGTCATTTACCTTCCAGACTTGTAGGCGAAAGATTTGTTAATCAATTTTATAGAATGGTTGCTTTTCATAAGCAATGCACTTTTCAAAGTGTTTTGTTGTCAAGGGAATACATGAAAGAGGTACTTACAAATTACACTCGTTATTACACATATGTGCCTTAAAAAGGCATTTACACTAAACAGTTTTGTATACAATAAGTGTTTGCAACAAAAAAGCTTAATAATGCCAATTTCCTATGAATAACATAAAGAACTGTTAGACAACACCCCCCCCCCCTTTTTTCACCCGATAATAAATATTTTTTATTTATTTAAAAACGTTGCAAATCACATGTTGATCGACGATGAATGGTTGGTGGTGTAAAAACATATAACAAGTTGTTTAAAATTCGGCATATATATTTCACTGCAATTTCTCGTCATTATAAATAATTCTCAATGATCGTTTAAATATATATTAGAAGTCCTTATTTCTGATAGGTTGTAAATACAGGACAAAAACATTACAATCATTTTAAATTTATTCATTCCTTTGCAAACTTGCAATATAATTAACATCTTTGTGTGTTATAAAACATTACACAGTCAATGTATTTTATTCGTTGTTAAAGAGACCTCCCTTGATGCAAAGGACGAGAAATGTGGAGTGAAAGATCTTACAATTAGAGAATTGTATGATGCATTTTGTTTACACTGCCTGTATGTTAAACATCGTATAATGTTCTATAAGTCAGTGGAATTATTACGCATGTTTAATGTTGTTAAACTGAAATGGCGTGAAATTATAGTCCAGTTTTAATGGATAGATGGGGAAGACATTTATTTTTCACTTGTAATTTTCTCACATTATAACCATAATTTTAAAGATAAATGAATTTTGTCATTCTTAAGCAGGTGAATGCATTGAAAAGATTTTTGTAAACAAAACCATAACAATTTTATGTTTTTAGTTTAAGAAAAGTAAGATTAAATAGAGTTACCTCACATATTTGTTATTGTGCAATATCCACATGCAGCTAATCAATGATGGTGTCGACATTTATTTTTCGATGTTATTTTCTCAAATAATGACTATTGTTTTAAATAGAGTTAAATGATTTATAAAAGATTTTAGTTAAAGAAAACAATGATGCAAAATATTGCTACGTCACCTTATTTAAACATCCTACTGATGGTTATTTGTGCTATACACAAAGATGTTATTTCTGTGCAGTTGAACAAGTGTGGTGACAACATTTATATTTCACTTGTTATTATCATGATACCTTATGTCATTCTTAAAAAGGTGAATGTACTAGATTCTGATTTATTTCTGTTAGTCCATGAACAATGCAGCTGCTAGTTTATATCAATAGTTACTAAATATTTGGTTGTTGGTTCTGAGGTTTGCAGGTTTCGCGGACTTTGATATGTGAATTGTCTTTTTTGACGGTTTCCTGTTCGGCATTTTGTTAATACCTTTATTTATAGCTACATTGGGCACATTTCTAAAAATATTGTAATATTCTTATGAAGTAATCCTTCTTTAATATCAAAAATCAAATACAGACGGTGTTAATCTAGCTTCAACATTTTAATAATATTAACAGAGAATTAGCTGAAACTAGGCCTAATCTATAGTAAGTTTTTTCCACTTTTTGTCGGATTTGGTAAGTTTTATATATCGTATTTTTAAGATATTGTGTTAATTTTGAGTTTTAATAAAATGCAAAAATTATCTTCATTGATTGTGTATTTTTCACGAGGACGTGAAAAATTCAATCAATTTATTACGAATGTTTAGAAAAATGATATTTTTGTTTTAAAGTTTTAAGTTTTTAAACGTTTTCCATTAGTCGGAAAGTAATTAAACAAGTATTTTTTTAATCTTAAGGTTTTTAATTGAATAAGTTTTGGTGTAATAGTAAGTCATCCCCCCACCTCCTATGAAAATCGCAGTAATAAATAGTTGTAACACAAAGTGGTTCCCATAATAAGCATTGTAAGTTGCCATATCGTTTTCTCTTAAAATTATGGACAAAATAGTTACCTGAATGTAACAAGAAAATGGATTTGAAGATAACGGGGAGTATTTAATAGCGAATAAGTCAAGGAAAGACGAAATCATTGTTTAACAAAAGAGGATACAACAATAAAACAGTGGCTCAACACAAAAACCCAAAACTAAAAAATGAGTGATAAGTACCCCCACTAAAAACCGGGGATGAGTCCAGGTGCTCTCGAAAGGTAAGCAAGCGTGGCACCGTGTCAGTCAGGTAAAACTCCGATAAATAGTCATATCCCGGGGAGGGGGATAGTCATAATCCAATAAGACGGCGGAAAAGTGGTTACGATAAACGGAGCAAATCAATAGTCATTTGTGACATATTTTGATATTCCGTAATGGTCAACAAAGTCATGATGACCATAACATTTTCTTGTTAATCTTGCCACCGTAAACCTGGTGAAGTAGCTTTTCTGTCAGCAGGCAACCTCTTAAGTGCATCATCATTTGAGAGATGTATACACCATATGCATGCAGGTGCTGTTGGAATAGTGTCACACAAAAATGGAAAATTCACAATAGTAAAAATTAAAATCAACCCTTTTGTTGTAAATTTTTAGTTCTAAAACGAGCATCATTGTCAATATTTAGAGGTATGATGAAGACCAATCTGTCTCTGTGGTATCATTAATTTAAAGTTCAATGGGATCGAAGCGATCGACAAAGCCACCGAATTTTGGATTGTTCAATGAAAGAACGTTATCTGTATAGCGGAACGTGAAATTGATGGGTAGGGCTAGCTAATCTTTTGTGCCCGTTTTGAAGAAGCCCAAGTATAAAATCATCCTCATACGTTAAGAGCAAGAAGAGAAGCACCATGATTTTTTATTATTTTCTTACTGCAAAGTCACATAGTTAAATGTGGATCTTCCTACATTATTGAAAGCAATACGAGTGACACTTTCTTTTAGTTTTCTATGTGTTAGGAATTTAACAAGAACAATGGGAATTGTTATATCTAATGTATTTAGGTAACACTCAAATAATTGCATAAATTGTTAAAATTGTATGTTGAAAATACTGTTTGTTTTTTTACCTAAGGGTATATTTAATTGTTTAGGTCTAATCATCACGATAATGATAATAGACTTAAAACATGATCACGGACTAGAACAGGAAAACGGACTATTGTATCAGAAATAAGACCCAAAAAAAATTATAAACTGTTTTTATGTATTATTATTGTTATTATTATTATTATTATTATTATTATTATTATTATTATTATTATTATAGTGATGACATGCATATCGGTGATTTTTTTAGTTATAGTCTTCATCCGCCTTAAATTATCATTCAAATTTTCCAATATAAAGCTAGCCAACTTGTAAAATGGATTAAAGTTTTAAAGTAGAATTAAAAGGAACTGTGCAAAAGAGTATATTACCACTGAAGATATTTAATAAATAAAAGATGTGTTAATCTACTGTCACCACTTGCTGTTTTATATATTGACTTTGTTTATAGATTCTTGTATACAATTTGGTCTTGATGTTCTACCAGTGTACTGCACCGGTTGTTGTTTTTTAATATCAACTATAATGATTTTCTAACTAGCTCAGTCTAAGGAAATCATTCTGATGTATTTAAAATGTGTTTACCTCTTTTATAATGAATCCTTACATTGAAAGAATGACTTTAAGAAAAGTTGGGAATGAATTAAATAAAGAGGTTCTAGGTTGTTGTGCAATACATTGAAATGTACATCCCCAATTCAACCTTGTTGGGTATTATCCTTCCTGTGTATAACAGACATTTTAGACACATCTGTCGTACATTTAGATTTCGTTTAAAGTAGACATTTGTAGCGTTTGAATAAATTCATTGAACTCATTAATGTTTAACATTTTAAATTGTGTAAATAGAAAATAAACTTATTTGGATATATTTTCAGAATTAATACTCGTTCTAATCAGTCATGTCTATATTCCAAATATTTACAGGTGATAATTTTCGAAAAAATAGGTTAACTTGTTCTATTGTCAAAAACATTCTCTTTATGGGTAACTGTCTGACAAACAAATCAGTTGTAAGTTTAAAAATTTTGTAAATGTTTTCATTCAAATTTTCCTTTATATTTTTGAAATATGGAAGTTGTGTAAATGGGCATTATATTTATCAAAGTTTCTTCATTCTAAATTCTCATTTTTTGCCACACAGTTTCCTTAAATTTATTGTATTTTAATTAATTAGTAAAGTAAAATTTAAAGCTACATTTCAAAACTTTTACTGATGGCATTCTGATAACAACAAAAAAAATTGCTTGTCAGAAAAGTGTTTGTTAAAAATTTATTATTATTATTATTATTATTATTATTATTATTATTATTATTATTATTATTGATGATGATGATGATGTGATTTTTGTGATTCTGATAAGAAAAGGTTCACTTATTAGCACAGTGCTTGCATATATGTTTTTAATGTCTTTTTTATTGTTATTATAATATTGATGATATGCATATTTGTGTGTTTTATAATATTAATTTTTATCCGACTGAAAATTTTCATTCAAATTTTCCAATTCAAAGATTGAAAACCAACGTTTCCAAAACCTTAGTCATCTTTATCTTTTTGTACCCTCGCTTAAATAATGGGGTAAATAGTGATTGGCGTGTTAGTCCGTTATACGGAAAAGATAATTACTTGTAGCATTTCATGTGATAGTTTACTAATATAAAACTTTATTAATAATGAAGTCATAATGAAAATTTCTAGTGGCCAAGTCTTTCCAATTTATACTCGTATTTCAAACTTGTATGTGTGCTAATTTAGATACACAAATAGTATTTGTTAAAACTGTACACCGGGTTTATTGGATGAAAATAAATGTGTTATTCGATTAACTTGAGGTTAATCGCCACATAATTAAAATTTCACATCTGTTGATGCTTTTGAAGTTTTGGAAACTTAATCTCGTTTGCTTATGTAAACACATGTAGAGTCAATTACCAGTATATCTAATGACCCGCATTTCTAACCTGCTGTGTTGTCTGTTAAGTTTTCAAAACTAGAATTTTCGATTAAAATTTCATATTAAAAGTTTCCAAAATAACAGTTTCGGTTTCTTCTAAAGTAAATTTTTAATCTTGTATTGAAAACTTTTTTTTATGTTTATTTTTTATACATTTACACGTTACTAAAATACTGTTTCTTACAAATTCGTAGACTGGTAAATTCTCATCTTTTAATTCGTGTATTTCAAACATCTTTTATAAACATATACATTTACACGGGTATTAATGAAAATAATTATTCGAATGACTTCACTAGTTGCTTAGAGGTTAATCCATAGTAACAATTTCACAACTGTTTAAGTAAGTATAATTATGTTTCAAGATGATGTTGGCTTATGTAAAGAACACCCGTAGAGTCAATTATTTATATTTACTTAATGCATTTCACTTCTAACCCATTTCATTACTTTGTACTGGTTTTATTGAAAATGAGTAATTCGAATAACTTCATGGGTTGCCTTTGATGTAAATCCATAATTACAATTTCACATGCTTTCTAACTAATTTCATTGCAATGCAGAACTAGACATTCCAGTGACGTCACACATTCATTACATTCTATTGATGCCATTGCAATATTGCATCCCTAGAATCCCCAAAAGCACACTACTGTTATTTACCCCAGAGCTTCTGGGGGCCTTGAGCGGTCCCCAGACCACCGGCCGAAATAGGCACCGAGCAAGCTCGGCGCGACGGCCGTCATGTGTTGTTGCCTACTTTTTCTTTTGGAGATACCTACTCTAAAATTGGCTGAAAGCCCTGGGCTTGTCCTGAATATTTCAATAAAGGAAATAGAAAAGAAAATATAATACTCTGTCAGATGCGTAATGACGCCAGTAATCTGAATAAACACTATGTCATCATTTATCTGATAGTTTGCAACGATCCAAATGAAGATCCCAGCCATTTTTTCATGTATTGCCCCTCTTATAGTATTCAGAGATAAAATCTTCTGAATACATTTGCAACTTTAAGTATTGACTTTAACATCCAAAATATTTTATATGGCAGTCCAATTTGTAATAATGAACAAAATACAACTTTTTCCTGTGTGTTCATGATTTCATAAAGGGAAGTAACAGATTTAATTAATTAGTTAATTAATTAATTAATTAATAGTGATACAGGTATATAAATAAATATTAATTAATATTATTAATGCATTTATCAATTGAGAGCACTAATGATAATTATGATGACTAAAATATTATGTGTTTTTTCTCAATTTTGTTTGTATATATGTTTTTTCTTTGTATTTATTTTTTATAACTAGTTATCTATCATCTATATTTCCTTGCGATTTTTCTCTCTCATGTACTCGAGAAGCCACAGATCTCACATTCCATATCCTTGCTTCGAATCTATTTACATTTGGTTATGATGTATACATTTAAATCATCAGATAATTCGTCTTTATTTTTTCTTATTAATAATTACAAAGAAACATTATAATAACTGAAAATTTTGACTTACAATAAAATTTGAGTTGTCTTTCTTTGTCTTAATTATGACATGTCTGTGTCATTGTTTGATGTTACCATGGAGAGGATATAAATAGGCCTGGTCCTGCTATCCAATCCAATTCGTGTATTTCAAGAATAAAATTTGTTTAAATCAATTTTAGCGGTTTTATTTTGGCGATTTCAGCTTGACCGCTAAAATACGCCAAAATTTGCACCCCGCTAAAATAACCCGCTATACGGTAGTTCTTATTCCTTTTTCATACAATACAGAGATATAAGGTATCTTATTTTCATGGGACATATTCCTTAGTCCTCTTTTTTACAATGTATAGATGTAAGAAAGCTGATTTTTCATGAGTTCTTTAATATAATATACTGGGTAAGCTTGCTTGTGTCAAGGATTATAGTTCTTATTCCTCTATCATACAATTCAGAAATATAAGATATCTTATTTTCATGTGTCATATTTCTGATTCCTCTGTTATACAATGTGCAGATGTAGGGTAGCTGATTATCATGGGTAATAGTTTTATACATCTTTTATATAATCTACAGTGTACACTTGCTTTTGTCAAGGATTATAGTTATTATTCCTCTATCTACAATAGAAATATAAGGTAGATGATATTTCATGGTTAATCGTTTTATTCATATTTAATATTATCGCTATTTTACAGTATTTTTCTTTGATCTTTTTAAACGAGATGCGTTTTCTCGTTCATATCTCATCGAAGGGCGTCAGCGCTGAGATGAGATGACGAGAAAATGCATCGAGTTTCATAAAACGTAAATAATATGTTTATCGCTGTTTTGTAACATTGTGACGTCACAGTGTTACTTAACGACGTCTTGACAGCGAGCTGAGATGGGCCCATCTCAAGCTAGTAGAGTGAGATGGAATATTATCGCTATTTTGCAGTATTTTGCTTTTATTTTGGGTGCGATATTATTCCATCTCACTCTACTAGCTTGAGATGGGACAGCTCGCTGTCAAGACGTTAAGTAACACTTTGACGTCACAGTATAACTCGATGCATTTTCTCGTCATCTCATCTCAGGGCTGTCGCCCTTCGATGAGATATGAACGAGAAAAGGCATCTCGTTGAAACAAAACGTAAATAACCTATAATAATCCGTAGAGTAAGGTTGCTTTTATTCGAGGATTATATTTTTATTCGTCTATCATACAACAGATATAAGGTATCTTATTTTGTGGGGTCATATTTCTGCTACCTCTGTTATACAACGTGAGGTAGCTACTTTGTCATGGGTAATCGTTTTATATATGTTTAATATAATCTACAGTGTAAGGTTGATTTTTTCAATGATTATAGTTCTTATTCCTCCATCATACAATATATGTTTAATATAATCTACATGGGTCATCTTTCTGATTCCTCTTTTTTACAATGTATAGATGTAAGCTAGCTGAATTTTCATGGGTAATAGTTTTAAACATCTTAAATATAATTTACAGATTAAGGTTGCTTTTTTCAAGGATAATAGTTATTGTTTCTCCATCATACAATACAGAGATATAAAGCATCTTTTTTCATGGGAAATATTTCTGATTCCTCTGTTATATAATGTAGAGATGTAAGGTACCTGATTTTTCATTTGTAATCGTTTTACACATATTTAATATAATCTACAGGGTAAGGTTGCCTTTATTCAAGAATTATATTTCTTATTCTTTTATCATACAATACAGAGATTTAAGGTATCTTATTTCCATGGGTCATCTTTGTGATTCCTCTTTTTAACAATATATAGATGCGAGGTAGTTAATTTTTCATGCTTAATAGTTTTATACGTCTTCAATATGATATACAGGGTAAGTTTGCTTTATTCGAGAATGATATTTCTTATTGCTGTATCATACAATATAGAGATATTATGTATCTCATTTTTTGGACATATTTTTGATTCCTCTGTTATACAATGTATTGATGTAAGGTACCTGATTTTTCATGGGTAATAGTTTTACACATGTTTAATATAATTTACAGATTAAAGTTGCTTTTTTCAAGGTTTATAGTTCTTATTCCTCTATCATACAATACAGAGATGTAAAGCATCTTATTTTCATGGGAAATATTTCTGATTCCTCTGTTATATAATGTACAGATGTAAGTTTACTGATTTTTCATGGGTAATAGCTTTATACATGTTTAATATAATCTACAGAGTAAGGTTGCTTTTATTCGAGGGTTATAGTTCTTATTCCCCATCAAGCAATACATAGCTGCAAGGTATCTTATTTTCATGGGTCATGTTTTTGATATTTGTCAATATATATTGTTAGGTAAATAATAACAACAACTTTACAATAATATGACAGTGAAGTCATAGGTGAGAGTGATAGGTAGCAAAATTAAGTAAACAGAATGTCAGGCAGAACAAATAAGATAATGAATTAATCAATTACATTCACCTTTGACTTCCCCTTCTTGAAGGAAACATTCAAATTTGTAAACCAGAATAAATGAGTTCTTTACCCGAGGGGCTTGACGAGGGAAACAACTACAACGAAGGTTAATTAACAAATCGGAATGTCTCCCTTGGTCAATATGACATGGTCGCAATTGTTTTATTATTTTGTGCGCCAACATCAAACATGTATATGTATTGTTTAATTAGTTATTTTAATTAAATTTGTGTTGCTTTCATTAAAACCCCTGACCTTTTTATTTGTTTTTTTTACTTTAAAGGTTATTTACCGCGGAACAATTGAATTGTTTCCCTTTAGTTTCTTTCCAAAGGAATAATAGGGTTGTTTCCTTTTGTATCACGCCATGGGAACAATAGGGTTGTTTCCCCTTTGTTTCATTTATAGGAACAATAGGCTTGTTTCCGTTTTGTTTCATTCCATTGGAAAAATGTTTGTTTCCCGCTGACATTAACACTATTATGACATAAAAGACAGCAAAAAGTACAAACTTTGTTTTAGTACCTTTATTATTTTTTATGAACAGCTTCGTCAGGATCGCACGATACTCCCGTCCGATGATGAGTAAAAGGGCTACACACTTTCTGCACTGACGGGAAAAAATCACATCGATCAATATCAACAATGTCTCAATATTTTTTTAAGAAAATTGATAAAAGCTTTCCAAAAACAAGTCCCATTACCTACCATCGAAAAATCCGAATTTAACCCAGAAAAGCGAAGCTCTTATCTATTAAATTACAAATTCCCCAAAAATTAAAGAAAACGTGTTTGAGCAAGTCTAAAAACAACCCCCGCCTTTTTTTCATGCGCTTAGTCCAATAAATCAGAGATTTTCCAAAAGGTAAACAGACCATGACACTAATACAATATACAACCATGTGCAGTTTGAAAAAAATCTGTGAATGTTTTTTTGCAAAATACGACGGATGAACATGTGTATACCATTATAATAAAAATAAAAAATGTTTTATTCTATTCAAAGCTACATGTACGTATAATTTAGGCAAACCTAGCATTTTAAATTAGATTTTTTATATTTATTTTCTCAGTAAAAATGAATTAGTTGCTAAACACATTTTTTGTAATTATGCGACAATTCGGAGATTGTCAAAAACATACCCGAAAACACAATTCCAACAATCATTACGCTCACAAAAGCTTTCAGAGTAAATCGACATCAGGCGCGGATTCAGGCGGGGTTGCACCCGACGCACGTCTCCTCCCACCCCCTAACAAAAAAAAAGAACATAAGAAGGAAAGAAAGAGAAAGACACAAACGATCTCAAAGTGTTCCCAAGTTCTTTACAGAAAATGGTTCAATAATTTCATTTATCGAACGAAAGGCGCTATAGTTAAATGGTTAAACTAATATACATTAAAATAGTAAAAACAAGTAATGCGCTTAAGCGTAAAATCAAAAGAATATATATGAAGACCAACTACAATGTACCTAGAATTTCAAGATGTTAGCATCTCACAAGAAAAAATACCCGACCGAACACTATCTAAAATGGCCAATTAGAAGCTGTCTCTGCAGAGCTTAAGGGGGTTTCGTTCCATGAGCCCCTACCAGTGCACTGCCCTGGACCCACTAGGGCCTAAGGTGACCCCGGACTCCTGCCCATTTGGTGCGCTCTCCTCTAACTGAAAATCATGTATCCGCGTTTGTAACAGACTGTAGAACAGACGTTTAGTAAATTAATTATTAACAGAACCCACTTTATGCTGTTATGGTATTGTGTATAGTAAATAACGTTTTAAAAATAACAATATTAACATAATTAGTTTATTAAGTATTTTAATAGCTCATATCTATCTAACTTTACCTTACGGTATAAGGGAGATTGATTGATTGATTAATGGTGTTTAACGCCCAAGCAGCAATATTGTATAAGGGAGATAAATGTAATTCATTTATGTCATACGTTTTTTCATAATTTAATAGCTCCGCGGTGTGAAAATTAACTACCGTTAACCTCTGGTAGCTAATTTTCTTAGGCACCTCGATTTTAATACGACGCCGGAGTTTTCGATTAACATATGCATTACTATATTGTATATTCACATGTGACTTATCAGATCAAAAACTGTGCACTTCGGTATATGTATAAATACTGTTTCTATTGTCACTGGAAAAATTGTTTTGCACCTGCCAATGGGATTTAAATCTTATAACAGAATACATTCTTTTTAATGATTTTATCAACTATGAAGGAACCCTTTATAATACTACAAAACAACTTAACAGGGTCAAGTCTGTGTAACTAAATATACAATAGAAACAATGAAAATATCGGTATTATGTATCCCAGCGCCAGTGTATGCGACTGTCTGTGCGTATTGACAAGAAATACGTAAAGATAAGCTGTCATTTTGCTAAAATGATTAAGATAGGCACTTACATTTTTTCTGTGTTTAAGTCTAAAACAGTTATCTTTTAGGTATTTTGGACACTCTTTTCCAAATGGATATATTAAAAACAGATAAACAAATCTGACTATACAAGATCTGACTGAGATCCAAGATGGCAACACAATACCCACCCGTTTAGTGTACTCGGGAGAAGAAAGTTGAAACTAGTGTAAACAATCGGTCGTCGATATTTGTATATAAATATTATATTTTGCTGCTCCTAATGAAAGTAAACAACGAAAAGCTATAGATTTTAAAATACAATCACATTAATGAAAATAAAACATGCATTTTACACAACAAATAGCAACAGGTTTAAACTCTTGGCATTAGCTTACACAACCAAATGTAACTTGTCGTGCTTTGATTTTAATTCGTATGTGATTGTATATTTTGCATGTAATCTTCATTGACCGATGATAATGTAAAGCTCTTATAGTAATTTTCTACTAATTTGTGCTGTACAAATATTGTATAATAATAACTAGGAACTTTAAATTTTAAACGAAAATCGTCGGAAGTTATTTTACCCCAATCAGGAAACGAAAGTAGGAAATTGAGGTTATGTTGCCAAGTAATTTTGCTCTTTGTATCAGGTATGTTATTTTCGACTTTCTTAACTTGATTCAATAGACATATCTGTCAGTTTAACACAGGGCGCACATTTACGACTTTATTACTTACCCGCCCTCCATTAGGAGGCTGGTAAGTAATGTATTCACTTTGGCAAAATTTTCTCCGTCACAGATTTTGTGTGAAACTGTTTTTATTCGAAAACTACACAATATTAAGAGCTGAAACTTGCAGCGATTATTGGTCCTATTTAGTACTATAGACTAACTGTGTTCTCTTTTTTTTTATTAATTAAATTATTAATATTCTTTAATTTAGGTTTCTTTGTTCACTGTGGTCTGTAAACACTGAGATTGCGGGTTCGATTCTCACTGCATGCAGGGTGTAATCGACTTCATTCTTCCGTAAATGGCCGATTTTTGGTACAGATGAGCTCACTCGCACACATCTGTACTTGCTTCGTCATCCAATCAAAACGCCAGAAACAAGAACGTTGTTATGGAAGCATGACAACGTTCTTGTTTGTCGTTCTTGTTTCCGGCGTTTTGATTGGATGTCAGAGACAATGGAGTCTAAAACAATGGAGAATCTATAGGATATAGCGATGTAAAAGTTGTTGGTTTACGGAAGAAATAGGTAATTTCATGCGTACAGTACTTGCACCCGTAAACGCAACACTTTGACTGATTGATAACTGATTGCTGACGGATTTTGGAACGCTGACGGATCGCTGACTGATTGATGATGACTACATCCGTCCAAAATTATGAATCCGTCATTACCTTGGTAACCGTCAACGATCAGTGCGATCAGTCCCATCAGTGCGATCCAGAATTCGTCATTTAATTATATGCATAAATCGGTTAGTTTATTGACGGATTCGTATAAATTAATAATTTAAAGATAAAACGGATTCTGCGTCATTTTGTATATAATATATGCATTTATTATACCATTTATAATAAAATAAAAACATGCGTTTATAGAATTGTTAATACAATGCCTCGTTCTAAATGAATAAATAAACATATTTCAAGAAAAACAATTTTCTTTATATTATATAATCAAGCACATTTATTTAAAGCAGGACATATCTGCGAACCGAGTACTATAAACCTTCAAAAAACTTCTAATGAAGGCACATCAGTAGCGACGAGGTATTGATTCTCTTTTTTTATTCCCGCGACTCGTGATTTCGGCCTATTTTATTTTTTGCGATCTGTTACATGTATATTTTTTATCATATATTAAGCCGACCCGACTCCCCCAATCAGTAACAGATTTATTTCGGATTTAGGAAAGAATGTGGCCTCTTTTTGCATAATTAGTTACTTAAATGTATGCCTGCGTGTTTTTATTTAGTCTACAACATTTTAAATACAATTATAAAACTGTTGTCCATAACAATTGTTGAACTGTTAAACAATCATTGTCAATCAAAACGCATTGTTTACTAAAAGTTGTATTGTAAAATATACAGCGACTCTTGTCGCAAGTTTTATTGGACATACAATAAAAGTTGTTTAAAAAAGTATACATACAATTACGCTCGATTGTTCCATTTGTGTCAAGGCGTCCATTTTTTATTGGGGGTGGGGTGGGAGGAAGCCGGAGTACAGGTTAAAACCGACAGTCTTTTGTCAATTAAAGTGGAGTCGGGCGCACCCTATCTGCAGTCGTTCGAAAATCCGCAACCTGTTGACAGACATGTGATAACTAGTAGATGACTAACCAATCAGCCACCTATGCCCCAATAACGCCGGGGAGAATTGTCTGCGAATACTGAAGTTAAGCGTAAAAATGTGTTACAGATAGACACGTGTTTTTTTTTTAAACAAAACTTCATTAATTCTTTAGGTCTTAACATTGTAATTACAGTGTCATATCGATGAAACAGAACCTTTTCAAAACTTTTAAAAAGAGTGTCATTCAATTTAAACAATAACTTATTGTATTGATTGATTGTTTGCTTTTCTTTCAGCGAGAGTATTTCAGCTTTATTCATGACGAGTTAAATATAAATAATAAGATTTGTTTGCTTGTTTAAATGTTGTTTAATCAACTTTTAGCAATTTTTCAGCTTTATCATGGCGTCCAGTTTTTATTTGAGGAGAAGCCGGAGTACCCGGATAAACCCCCCCCCCCCGACAAACTGGCTACCCTTCAATGAAGTCGACTGCACCCTGCCCGCAGTGAGACTCGAACCCGCAACCTCAGTGTTGACAGACCACGTGATCAATAGTTGATGAACTAACATCACCACTCGACTCCTTCAATCAATTAGAGAAAGATGGACAAAAGGGCAAAAATTGTGAATTCCACTTGAAAAATATGGGGTATGGGTTGGGCGTAAGATTTACATCTTTTTTCGTGCCAGGAGCGTGACACTCTCTAAACATGTCACTATGGTCCGCGGCAATTTTAATATGACCTGTTAAACCTAGTAACTAATTTCAAGTACTTCCGAATTTAAAGGAAACCATTTATACTGATATATCATTTACTGTGGAATGACTTTAACAGACATCGTAAAATAAATTGCGACGGCTAAAATGCGAAAGCAGAATTGATTTTCGTATTACGCTTACATGTTCGCATATTTAACTCATAAGCTTCGATATACAAGAAGTTTAATCTTTATTTGAGATTTAATTCTGTGTAAATTCATGTGAAACAATGAGATAGTGAATAAAATATATAAATAGATGTTTTCGCTTTTGTCGTAAATCTAATTCAGTATTATACACCGGAATTCTTAGACATTGTGGCACAGTAGTTTATTCTTTATTTGAGATTTAATTCTCTGTAAATTCATGTGACACAATGAGATATATAGTGAATAAAATATATAAATAGAAGTTTTCGCTTTTGTCGTGAATCTTATTCAGTATTATACAGTCGAATTCTTAGGAACTGTGGCACATAAGTTTATTCTTTATTTAATTCTGTGTAAATTCATGTGACACTATGGGGTTGGTAATAAAATATATAAATAGATGTTTTCGCTTTTGTCGTAAATCTTATTCAGTATTATACACCGGAATTCATAGGAACTGTAGCAAAGAAAAAAAACTTTATGCTGTTATGGTATTGTGTATAGTAAATAACGTTTTAAAAATAACAATATTAACATTATTAGTTTATTAAGTATTTTAATAGCTCATATCTATCTAACTTACGGTATAAGGGAGATAAATGTAATTCATTTATGTCATACGTTTTTTCATTAGTCATTCCAGAAAAATGGGCCTCCTTTTTTCGTTCAAATTCGACTACATGTCGCTTGCTGGTTGTGCAATTATAATATTATAATAAAATGTTTTTATGCTTTCATTCTTTAGACGATGGTCAAGAGAAGAAAAACAAATTAAGAACTTATCATTTTTTGATAGACATTTTGTCTTACTGGGGCTGGAAATGTACCGGAAAATGCAATTTTTCTGTGTCGCATCGGTAATAACAGAAAAACGATGGCTGAATACGAAGATTTTAAATATGAAATGTGGAAGTTTTTTTCTGGAAAAGTTACAGATAACTATATAGATTCCAACCGCATTAGTATAGAAAATATCAACAAGAATCTATCTTTGTGTTCGATTTTAAATTGTTGTCGCCAAACTGTACACAACATCCGTAACAAGAATCTAGATCAGCATAAAAAGCCTTTATTAGCGAAAATTTGAAGGTAAAGTTGAAATTAGACAAAGAATAAGAACCTTTCTTACATTATTAATGATATAAGTCGATTTCAAAACTACGAATCAAAACATTAATATATTTTGAATGTCACATTTAAGGCTCTGACCTACATAACGCATTTTTTTTTTAAATAAGAAAGTGCAAGAGTGAATGGAGATCATTCATTGGGATTCGGTACGCTATATAGAATAACACTAATATTTATTTTGTACAAATCCAGATTCATCTTTTTATTTTTTCAAAAAATAATTTGTGTTCTGACATCCGTTACCTCTGACATCCATAACAATAGATCTTTCTACAGAAAAAGAACTGGAAATATCTTACTTTTAACAAAGTGTATTATTTTGTTTGCCACCGGTATATGCAGACGACAAGAACTAATTATGACAAAAGCGATTTTAGTGCCAAAAATTTGGACAGAAGACAAAAACAAGTATAGTTTTTTTATATTGCTATGCATTATATAAGCCGAAGTGATGATTACATGTTTTGTTATAAGTTTTTAGACAAATTTGTCGTTGAAGATCAGGAAAATCATTTGGAATGATAATGACGTCATATTGCAAGTAAAAGAAAAAATTATACTGATTTACGTTAGACTGGTAAAATGTTACGGAGTCAGACGAAAAACACAGTTATACATTCTGTTCTATAATGACACCGAAAAATGTATTTTATATATATGTTTTCGCATAATTTTGAAGTTGTGAGAAAAGGCCCTATAAAATTAAGGTTTTGCTGCATCTGAGGAACTATCCACAAAATAATTAACGTTATGGATGTCAGACGAATATAGCTTCACCTTGCATAATCACGTTCAATAATTCTTCCCAATCAAGACAATAAATTTTAATAATTTATATTATTTAAATACGTAGTATATGCTAAAACTATCTTAGTCTTAACACAATATTCCATTTTAACCATACGTTTTCTCTCCTGTCGTCGTTACGGATGTCAAAAGTCACCAATGTTACGGAGATAAGAAATATCATAATAACACAAAAGAACTTTATTCATGTGTCTAAGCGCAAAAAATAATAAAATATCAGAGTAATTTGATACATTTTGTTATTTTATTTATTAGAGAACACCGCTGTCCACTGCAATTTGAATTTGATGATGGATCTAGACTAAAAATGAGATTTTTTATTTATTTTTTCGTGGTTTTAGCATATATATTTTTTTAGAATTATTTTTTAGATGTACAAATTATTCCAAAAGTTTAAAAAGCCAAATTCCAAAACTTTTAACTCAAATAATATTAAAGTTTTTACAATTTACAACATTTTTAAAGATTCTATAACAGCATAACTTCCGTAACAAATTATGCAGTGCTCATAAAAAATGTTATGGTGTAAAATTCTAATTCATGGTTCTCTTATAAATTTTTTTCTGAACACGTTTCTATAGACATAGTAAAAAGCGTAATATTGATTGGAAACATCTGATTAATTACAATTGTTGTTTCATGGTGTTGTATGATGTCCGTTTATGAATAAATCTTCGTTTTACTCTTGATTATTCAATGTTTATGCCCGTTGTCTTTGCAAACAATTAATAAGTATCTTGTTATCTAATATCTATCAATTATTGATACTTTCCAACAAATTAAATGGATTTATTAAGTCAGAAAAATTTTAGACACTTGTAGGAGGCACACTGTAACTTCCGTAACTAAAAAAATGGTACCTAAGTTTAACAGAGTATAATTTTAAAACTATTAATATTGTGTGTGTGAAAATCTGCCAGTGTATACTGTAGATAGTCTACAAGCAAACAATATTAACAATTTAAAGAAATTAAATACTTTATTTTTTTCCATGTTTTTGTTTCTAATAGTGCCCATTTTTCTGGATTGGCTGAGTAAATATTTAATAGCTCCGCGGTGTGAAAATTGACTACCGTTAACCTCTGGTAGCTAATTTTCTTAGGCACCTCGATATTTATACGACGCCGGAGTTTTCGATTAACATATGCATTACTATATTGTATATTCACATGTGACTTATCAGATCAAAAACTGTGCACTTCGGTATATGTATAAATACTGTTTCTATTGTCACTGGAAAAATTGTTTTGCACCTGCCAATGGGATTTAAATCTTATAACAGAATACATTCTTTTTAATGATTTTATCAACTATGAAGGAACCCTTTATAATACTACAAAACAACTTAACAGGGTCAAGTCTGTGTAACTAAATATACAATAGAAACAATGAAAATATCGGTATTATGTATCCCAGCGCCAGTGTATGCGACTGTCTGTGCGTATTGACAAGAAATACGTAAAGGTAAGCTGTCATTTTGCTAAAATGATTAAGATAGGCACTTACATTTTTTCTGTGTTTAAGTCTAAAACGGTTATCTTTTAGTTATTTTTGGACACTCTTTTCCAAATGGATATATTAAAAACAGATAAACAAATCCGACTATACAAGATCTGACTGAGATCCAAGATGGCCGCACAATACCCACCCGTTTAGTGTACTCGGGAGAAGAAAGTTGAAACTAGTGTAAACAATCGGTCGTCGATATTTGTATATAAATATTATATTTTGCTGCTCCTAATGAAAGTAAACAACGAAAAGCTATAGATTTTAAAATACAATCACATTAATGAAAATAAAACATGCATTTTACACAACAAATAGCAACAGGTTTAAACTCTTGGCATTAGCTTACACAACCAAATGTAACTTGTCGTGCTTTGATTTTAATTCGTATGTGATTGTATATTTTGCATGTAATCTTCATTGACCGATGATAATGTAAAGCTCTTATAGTAATTTTCTACTAATTTGTGCTGTACAAATATTGTATAATAATAACTAGGAACTTTAAACTTTAAACGAAAATCGTCGGAAGTTATTTTACCCCAATCAGGAAACGAAAGTAGGAAATTGAGGTTATGTTGGCAAGTAATTTTGCTCTTTGTATCAGGTATGTTATTTTCGACTTTCTTAACTTGATTCAATAGACATATCTGTCAGTTTAACTACACAATATTAAGAGATGAAACTTGCAGGGATTATTGGTCCCATTTAGTACTATAGACTAACTGTGTTCTCTTTTTTTTAATTAATTTAATTATTAATATTCTTTAATTTAGGTTTCTTTGTTCACTGTGGTCTGTAAACACTGAGATTGCGGGTTCGATTCTCACTGCATGCAGGGTGTAATCGACTTCATTCTTCCGTAAATGGCCGATTTTTGGTACAGATGAGCTCACTCGCACACATCTGTACTTGCTTCGTCATCCAATCAAAACGCCAGAAACAAGAACGTTGTTATAGAAGCATGACAACGTTCTTGTTTGTCGTTCTTGTTTCCGGCGTTTTGATTGGATGTCAGAGACAATGGAGTCTAAAACAATGGAGAATCTATAGGATATAGCGATGTAAAAGTTGTTGGTTTACGGAAGAAATAGGTAATTTCATGCGTACAGTACTTGCACCCGTAAACGCAACACTTTGACTGATTGATAACTGATTGCTGACGGATTTTGGAACGCTGACGGATCGCTGACTGATTGATGATGACTACATCCGTCCAAAAAAAATTATGAATCCGTCATTACCTTGGTAACCGTCAACGATCAGTGCGATCAGTCCATTCAGTGCGATCCAGAATTCGTCATTTAATTATATGCATAAATCGGTTAGTTTATTGACGGATTCGTATAAATTAATAATTTAAAGATAAAACGGATTCTGCGTCATTTTGTATATAATATATGCATTTATTATACCATTTATAATAAAATAAAAACATGCGTTTAAAGGAATTGTTAATACAATGCCTCGTTCTAAATGAATAAATAAACATATTTCAAGAAAAACAATTTTCTTTATATTATATAATCAAGCACATTTATTTAAAGCAGGACATATCTGCGAACCGAGTACTATAAACCTTCAAAAAACTTCTAATGAAGGCACATCAGTAGCGACGAGGTATTGATTCTCTTTTTTTATTCCCGCGACTCGTGATTTCGGCCTATTTTATTTTTTGCGATCTGTTACATGTATATTTTTTATCATATATTAAGCCGACCCGACTCCCCCAATCAGTAACAGATTTATTTCGGATTTAGGAAAGAATATGGCCTCTTTTTGCATAATTAGTTACTTAAATGTATGCCTGCGTGTTTTTATTTAGTCTACAACATTTTAAATACAATTATAAAACTGTTGTCCATAACAATTGTTGAACTGTTAAACAATCATTGTCAATCAAAACGCATTGTTTACTAAACAAAAAGTTGTATTGTAAAATATACAGCGACTCTTGTCGCAAGTTTTATTGGACAGACAATAAAAGTTGTTTAAAAAAGTATACATACAATTACTCTCGATTGTTCCATTTGTGTCATGGCGTCCATTTTTTATTGGGGGTGGGGTGGGAGGAAGCCGGAGTACAGGTTAAAACCGACAGTCTTTTGTCAATTAAAGTGGAGTCGGGCGCACCCTATCTGCAGTCGTTCGAAAATCCGCAACTTGTTGACAGACATGTGATAACTAGTAGATGACTAACCAATCAGCCACCTATGCCCAAATAACGCCGGGGAGAATTGTCTGCGAATACTGAAGTTAAGCGTAAAAATGTGTTACAGATAGACACGTGTTTCAGTACGAAATAGTTTTTTTTTAAAACAAAACTTCATTAATTCTTTAGATCTTAACATTGTAATTACAGTGTCATATCGATGAAACAGAACCTTTTCAAAACTTTTAAAAAGAGTGTCATTCAATTTAAACAATAACTTATTGTATTGATTGATTGTTTGCTTTTCTTTCAGCGAGAGTATTTCAGCTTTATTCATGACGAGTTAAATATAAATAATAAGATTTGTTTGCTTGTTTAAATGTTGTTTAATAATCAACTTTTAGCAATTTTTCAGCTTTATCATGGCGTCCAGTTTTTATTTGAGGAGAAGCCGGAGTACCCGGATAACCCCCCCCCCCCCGACAAACTGGCTACCCTTCAATGAAGTCGAGTGCACCCTGCCCGCAGTGAGACTCGAACCCGCAACCTCAGTGTTGACAGACCACGTGATCAATAGTTGATGAACTAACATCACCACTCGACTCCTTCAATCAATTAGAGAAAGATGGACAAAAGGGCAAAAATTGTGAATTCCACTTGAAAAATATGGGGTATGGGTTGGGCGTAAGATTTACATCTTTTTTCGTGCAAGGAGCGTGACACTCTCTAAACATGTCACTATGGTCCGCGGCAATTTTAATATGACCTGTTAAACCTATTAACTAATTTCAAGTACTTCCGAATTTAAAGGAAACCATTTATACTGATATATCATTTACTGTGGAATGACTTTAACAGACATCGTAAAATAAATTGCGACGGCTAAAATGCGAAAGCAGAATTGATTTTCGTATTACGCTTACATGTTCGCATATTTAACTCATAAGCTTCGATATACAAGTAGTTTAATCTTTATTTGAGATTTAATTCTGTGTAAATTCATGTGAAACAATGAGATAGTGAATAAAATATATAAATAGATGTTTTCGCTTGTGTCGTAAATCTAATTCAGTATTATACACCGGAATTCTTAGGAATTGTGGCACAGTAGTTTATTCTTTATTTGAGATTTAATTCTCTGTAAATTCATGTGACACAATGAGATATATAGTGAATAAAATATATAAATAGATGTTTTCGCTTTTGTCGTGAATCTTATTCAGTATTATACAGTGGAATTCTTAGGAACTGTGGCACATAAGTTTATTCTTTATTTAATTCTGTGTAAATTCATGTGACACTATGGGGTTGGTAATAAAATATATAAATAGATGTTTTCGCTTTTGTCGTAAATCTTATTCAGTATTATACAACGGAATTCATAGGAACTGTAGCAAAGAAAAAAAACTGATCAAACCACGACAAATGATCTTTTTAAGCGTTTACAACAAAAAAAACCTCGACCTCGGAGGTTAAGGTAGCAGTAACCTATTATTGATCAACAAGTTGTCTGTTCGATCCTTACAGCGAGATAGTGTGCTCGACTCATCCCTGTAAATTAACAAAGAGCACCAGTTTTCCTGTCAAAGGTTTGCTGTTTCGTTGGGTACTCCAGCTCTTCCAAATAAACACTCGACGTCATATTATATAAACTAATATTATTTTTGAAAATAGGGTTAAACAAACTTCAAACATACATACAATGCTAACGCGAAAAGGCGAAGTTAAAAAATGTTACGATTTTGCCTTCACGTTTTTCGTGTTTCTTGCTTTTTTCGCTTTAAAACTTTTCGAAGACAAATACGAGATGTACGCCTTGGCATGCGAAGTCAAATATTTTTTGAATTTATTGTGAGTGTGGGTTTTTTTCATTTCTTTTTTTAATAATTTTAATAAAATGACACTATGTGATGTTTATATTCCGTCAAAGATGCATTAGTGATAGATTTTTTTCGGGGGGGGGGGGGATTTCCATTTATCATTTATAACTTTACACTAAACGTTTTTCCGCTTTCAAAATACGGACGTGCGCCTTGGCACGCGAGATGCTTTTTAACAGTAAGTGTGTGTGTGCGTTTTTAAATTTACTTTGTTTGAATTATTTTGTTAATAAAATGACACTATGTAATGTTTATATTTCGTCACAGATGCATTAGTAATAGATTGGGGGAATTGCCATTTTTTATTAATAACTTTAGACCAGTTGTAGCCTTATTATTAGGTAAAACGATCCATCAATGAGGACATAACAGTTGACATTTTTATACTTCTAATATTTGCGAATGAAACGAATTTTCACATTTCGAAATATTAATTTTACTAACCGGAAGTTGAATTGACGGATTGGAGCGTTCAGTGCAAATCAATCCGTCAGAACAGTCAAATCGTTCCAAATCCGTCAATTGACGGATGGACGGATTGGGAACGATCTGACGGATTGGGAACGATTTGACTGATCTGACTGATTGATAACTGATTGGTGACGGATTTTGGAACGCTGACGGATCGCTGACGGATTGATAAAAGTGTTGCGTTTTCAATCTCAAATACTGTATGATCTTTCACTAGTGATATAAATTTTGTTGTCTTTTAGCTCGTTCCGCTGCGCTCCACTCGCGAAAAGACATAAAATTTCTATCACTCGTGAAAGATCATCAGGTCAATAATACACTTAATGATAATCAAGATGACAGCAATTACTATTAAGTACACACATAATTAAGTTTAAACAATTAGTACAAGACGAAAAATACAAAAGAGCAAAAGAAAAAAGAAAAAAGTAGGAAAGATGTTAATAAAATAGTTATAAATGTAAAGTGAGCTTGGGTACATTTGAAGAAAAAAAAGAGTTTGAAATACACTGCTTATGTTTAATTATTCTGAAACGATTTGTCTTTTTGATGTAGCTATGAACGTTTTGAAAAAGAACTTTGTTCTGTTCATCGCTAAGCGTTTCGTTGCCAAAAAGAATATTTTCAATCGAAAAGGTTACAAATTGAATATTTCTCATGAGTTCCACACGAAAGTTAAGATATAACGGACATTCCAAAAAGTAATGAATTGCGTCCTCCAAAGGCCATCCACACAGACAACTTGAATCTGACTCAAGTTGTCTGTGTGGATGGCCTTTGACTAAATTAACTCTGTATAGATCAGCATTTAAAGAACTACATCTATGGCGCAGTTTTGTATGAATAATATTAATCTCTCGACAACCAATAAAATAATGACTAGGAACAATACCGTTGGTCTCTGATCTCAATCTTTGTTTAAATCCAATATTTGAATTAATAGATGTGACATCGGGGCTCAATGTGTTCCAACATCGTATAGTGGATGGAAAAAATGATTCAGAAAACGTTTCCAATCTACACTGTGGTGGGTAATACTGAAAGCGGTTTCTAAGATTATATCCTATATCTGCAAAGTACTCATTTAAACAATCTTGAACATATTCAGGAGTTTTCTGCCAATGTATTTTGTGCATTAAAGATAGTTTTCGCCGGTTTCTCCTGGACCTCAAGCTTTCCCAACCAGTCTCAAAGAGAAGAGATTCAGAACTAGCAAAACTCGGAAGACCGGTAATTATTTTTGTCGCTTCTAACTGAAGCCTATCTATCTTATTCGCATCATGTTCATTACAACCATTCCAAAGCTCACATGCATATTCTAACTATGTAAGCAAAATATATTTTACTCAGATTTTGTCTACTGAGTATATATTTTAGCTTTCTCAAGACATTAATCTGTTTACTTGATTGTTACAAATATTGCTGATGTGTGTTGACCACCGTTACAATCATATGAAAAGGTAATACCTAGGTGTTTATGAGAGCTTACATACTGGATAGGTTGATTATTAAATACCAGATCTATAGGTGTATTGTCATGATTAAACTTAAAAAACATATACTCAGTCTTTTGTGGGTCATAAGTTAGCCCAGCGACTTAGAATGATACTGGGTCGATTTTGTTATAGTGTGGGAGAAGGGAAGAAACAGAGTCTTTACCCGCTAACTTTCAAACAATTTTTAAAAATATAACTTTACCCCTATCTACACTTTTTGTAGTAAGTTCTGTTCCGAATTGAATTATCTTCATGAAAAACCATAGAACGAATAATCGTATCCTCGCTTTTTTTGGCGAGGGTACAAATTTAGTCCTATTACTCGTAATGTAGCAGAGCCGGAGTGAATCACTCCCGGCACATTGATTTCCAAAAGAAATTTGCATATACAATCAGACGTGGTCAGTCTTGATATCTTTTCGACAGTGTTTGAAATCGATAATTCTTGATACGTGATGATAGTTGTTGCCGTTTTTAATAACCCGCTGTGCGTTGTGTATTAATGGATATTCGCGTCTTTTTTTAATTAAGTTTACTACATGAAAAAACATTGAAAAACCTGAAACTTAATGGCGTGTTGCATCTTGGGAGGTATATGTAAATTACTGGATTCTTACTACGGAATTATAGGATAATTAATAGGGCGGAGTGAATATCCAAAATATAATCACGAGTGCCGCATAACGCATCTGATTAAACGAGTGCGCGGAACTTCGGAACTTGTTCCGCGCACGAGTTTAATCTGATGCTTTATGAGGCATGAGTGATCATATTTTGGATATTCACGATGCCCAATTGATTATCCTATTTATTATATAGATCAAAATTCATGTTTTCGTAAAATTTTAATGCTTAATGCTTAATTTTATGAACGGCGGATGAATATCTGTATAGTACAAAACCATTGTGACATTTTGAGAGTGAAAAAACCTGAGAGTGAAAATAAACGACAATTTCCACATGTGATTTCTGTCACTCGGAAAATTCGATATTTCATCTCTATCTATATAATAATGGTTGTTAAAATGTGCAAATTGGGACGTTTATAATAAAATTAGATCACATTATCCATATACGGAAAAATTATCAACATAGAATTTTCCACGTGCATCTTAAAAGACGAAAAAAGAAATTTCTTCTATAAAGATCGTTTATCGTAAGTAATTTTTACAATGTCGGAAGATTAAAAAACTTAAAGAAGATGAATATTATGTTTAAATTTTGTATAAATAGACCAATGTTATATTTTTTTATATGCTACATTACGAGCAATAGGACTGAATTCTGTCGTAATTCCGACAAATCACAAAATTAACTTCCTATTATAACGGCAGTAAAATTCGTCCTAGAAAAACCCTACCTTTATGTCTCTAATGTCATTAAACTCTTAAATTTTAATAATTTCTACCGGAAGTGCTGACTTTATCATTTGTCCTTTTTGAAGCCTTGCGGTACTCACTTTCTCAGTAACGATAAAGTCCACTTCCGTCCAAGGATGGATCAAGGAGAAAATATTTGGAAATATACTTAGTTACCGATAAATGAACAGAAAGTCAATCATCCAAGCTGAGTGAATGATTAAGACAAAATATAACGTTGGACTACAAAAATGCTTGGGTGATATAAAATTTTCATGCAATGAAATGTTTTTGGTCTCATCGTTACGGAAGTTTATAATAGAGGGAAACCATTTTTGTCCTGTTGGTACTTTCTCTCGGTAATAGAGGTATCGATGAGCGCAGCTTTAAAAAATCGAAAACCAGAAAAAAAGTTATTTTGTGTATACAATTTCGGATGATAATCGAAAACAAGAAATGAACGGCTATTTTATGTATATATATAATTCCGGAGTGATAATCGAAAACAAGAAATGAACGGCTATTTTATGTATATATATAATTCCGGAGTATGCTGTCTTTGAAAAGATGCAATAAATAAATGTTTTGTCAATAATTTATTTTTATTGAACCACAGTATATTTATGATTAAATATATGACAAAAGATTACATTTGTGTAAGTTTTGAAATCGTTAATTCAAACTTATCCCAACTATAGGATTGGGGAATAAGTTCAAATGCCTTCTTTTTAGAAATTGCAATTCTTATTCTAAGCGTTCGTCTACTATTGATCACGTGTCTGTCAACACTGAGGTTCGAGTCTTACTGCGAGTACTCGACTGCAATCTTAATTGACAAGGATTGCGAGTTTTCCTACCGAAGTTCGGGGTTTTCTTCGGGTACTCCGGCTTCCTCCAACAGTAAAAACTGGACGCCATGAAATAGCTGAAAAAAAAATTATTCAAACAATGTTATTCTAAGCCTATGTTTATTAGACAGTCCTTACAAACAGTATGTTTTATTTCGATCTAAAATCTGAGATGCTTGCCTTTATGTTTTATTTTCGACTATTTATGCTTGTCTGGACCTCTACACACATATTTTTTGCATGCATTTTGTATATCAGATAATCTGTCTCGTACGCGTATAGCTGCCATATTGTCCAGATGATTTGTTTTTTGCATTAATTGTTTTTGTTTGTTGAATGCTTTTTAACGCCACTTTCAGAAATTTTTCAGCTTATACAGGGGTCCAGTTTTTTTCTGTGTGGGCGGGGGACAAAATGACTTGATTGATTGATTGATTAATGGTGTTTAACGCCCGAGCAGCAATATTTCAGCTATTGAAGCTTCTTTGACTCATTACAACATTATATATTATAACTGCACAGAACAAAAAATAACTTAATTGACAAGGATTGTCAGTTTTCCTATCGAAGGTCGGACGTTTTCTCCAGGTACTCCGATTCCTGTCCCAATAAAAACTGCACTATTTGAATGGCATGATTTAGCTGAAAAATTGCTGAAAGTGGCGTTAAGCAACACTTAAACAAATAAACATAAAATAACCTCTGTAATATCAATATAAAATTTTAAATGCGTACGTAAAATTATTATCAAGCGGACAAACAGGTAGAATAATGCGAATTGATGCTCCGCATCAAAAGTTTTCTTGTCTATAGATGAATTCAATTTTTTCGTATTATCGCCTTTTTGACTTTCCATAAAAAACTGAAATTTTTTTTTTGTTTGAATATTATCAGCGCAACTTTCAGCAATATTTCAGCAATATCATGGCCCCCGACCTTCGGTAGGAAAACTGGCAATCCTTGTGAATTAGATTTGGTCGAGTAAACCTTGCCCGCAGTTAGACTCGAACCCGCAACCTTAGTGTTGACAGACCACTTGATTAATAGTAGACGAACTACCTAAACCAATCGGCCACAGAGGCCCCTGACAAACAGAAATAAATTTTATGTGAGGTGATACTCACAAATTAAATTAATTAAAAATTCAAATATTCAAAATTAAAGACAATATAGTCACTAAATAACATTACTATCAATTTTAACAGGCATCATATCATATTGAAATATTGTAATTAAAAAACATCAATCAATCATCATAACTAAAGGATAATTGAAAACATTAAATTTACTATAAATAGATGACAATTTAAAATGTATACTTGTTGCCTTGTCGTAAAATTAACTTATTCATGGACAATAGATATTTCATTGGAAATCTTCTTATATAAAATGCAACTAATAAATTCAAACTAAGCAAGAAAACTTCTAGGCGCCATGATGTTTCAAATATTTTTTGTAATGTCATTGGTCCAACAGGTATCATATATTGAAAGAAAAATGAAACTGCACATGTTTCAAGTCAACATAAAAGGTACTATATTTTTATTTAGGTCAAAGATACAATATTATTCTAGAAAAAAGGCAGCTGACAATCAAATCTGCCACCCAAACATTGTTGCGGTTTGAGTTTAAAAAAACATTGGTGTTTTTACAGTTTTTACAAAATCAGTAGCGGGTTTGATCTCGATTAGCAACAATGCAAGCTACGCAACGAAGCCTCATTGATGAAACTAAAACAGTAAGGAAAGAATTTAGATTTTGATAATCTACTGTCCAATTCGTCTTTTTAATTTATATAATTGAGATCTGATGATACACCGGCCGATCTATTGAACATTTTGTTGTTCAAGAAATGTACGGACAACATGTGCAACACGCATGCGGTCTTGCGTTATCGTTTTGAAAAGTTACATGTTGATCTTGGCTCTGTATAAAAAAAATCCGGCTATAAGTGGTTTAGAGAACGAAAAATTTGATAGGATTCAATATCAAGGTCTACGGGGCTTTGAAAGCAACTCCGGTGCCAAACCTATTAGTAGAAGCCGGAGAAAAACCACTTCAAATTCGCCAAAATGAACTTTCTCTTAAATACTGTCGCGCTGTAAACAAAATTCTAAATACCCAGCAAACAAAGTTACAACTGACTGTAAAAATATAGGGTGAAAGCTCATAAATGGGAACCCAATAAATACCGTTTGGGTACCGGGTACGAAAAATTTTAACCGAAAACAATTTACTCGAAACAGAAATTCTTGAAAAAAAACCAGTTCAATCCCCCGTGGGACCAAAAATTAGCAAAAACATCTCTCCATCTTTCTTCTACTTTTGCTAAAACCGACGATCCAAATAAAATTTAAAATCTTACATAAATAAAAAAATATCAGAATCATATCAAAATCTATACTGATGGGTTTAAAGACCCGATGTCTGGAACAACGGGTTACGGTATATTTATCCCTAGATATAATTATTCCGGATCATTCCGAAGTAGTGACAATCTCTGTTTATACAACCGAAATGCTTGCTATCAACCAAGCATGGCAATGTCAATAATTATAACGAACCATTAAACAAAATTGAAAAAACTGTAGTACTAACAGATTATCTGAACTCAATTCAATCAATAGGAACCGATAAATCGAGTAGACCCGATATCCTAGATTCTATTTATTGTTTGGCAGCAGATATACGTTCCAAAAATATAGATTTAACAATTGAATGGATTCCATCGCACGTAGGTTTAATGAGACCGTTTTGCCAAAGCAGCTCTACAAAAAGATAAAATTGACTTTAAATTACCGATGAGTTCAAACGAATTGCAATATATAATTAAACAAATGTTCAAAATAAAATATTTGGAACGAACACACCGGCATTATAATTTAAACCCAACAATAGGACAAAAACCTTACTTCTTCCAAGGCAGTCACTTTCATTGCAAATCTTTCACAAGATTGAGATTAGGAAAAACACTTTTGGCAGGTCAAATAGGGTAATATGTAAGAAATATATCTCCGCTTTGCCAACACTGCAATGTTCCGGAAGATATTATTGTGTACTACCATATGAAAATTTAAATATTTATAAAAATTTTGAAGTAATTAGAGCTAGTGAATTGGCCAACAAAAGTATTATTGCGGGGTCAATCGAGCCAAGATTTATACCTGATCATTCTGTGTTAAAATGGGAAATGGAAATTGCTTTATGTGAAAAAAATGATATAGAAAATGTGTATAAAAATAAAAATGTCCAAAAGCGAGTGATTTATAATGTGAAAAATATACCAAATAATTGGTTACAAGATGAAAATGTGATTGGTCAAATAAATTCATGTATTGTAAATATTGAAAATAGTTATGATAATCAAATTGATATAGATAATGTTTATAATGAATTTATAAATATCATGCAAACTGAGATGAACGATAAGCTAGAACAAAAAACAAAGCTTTTAGATGGTAGTAATAATAAAAGACGACGTTTCAAGAAGCCGTGGTGGTCAGATGAACTAACTTTGAAATGGAATGAGACGTGCCTTGCGGAAAGCCAGTATTTGAAGTGTACTGTCAGTGGTAATAAAACTGTTTTACGTATTCTTTATTTGAATAAAAGAAAGGACTTTGATAAACTTGTACAACAGAGAAAACGTATGCACTGGCGCCAAAGCCAAGACGAGATATTACAAATGAACAATAAAGACTCGAAACAATTTTGGCGAAAAATTGGGAATATTGGTATTGGTAATGAAAGACAGTCCTCCATTCCAAATGAAGTTGCATTACCAGATGGTACTATTACGAACAATATAGACTCTGTACTCAACACATGGAAAAATAGTTTTTGTAATTTACTTAACCAAAATTCCACCAATGAATTATATACAAATGTAAATTTGAATATTGAAAGTAATATAGAATGTGATTTTTTAGACAAAACAATTATTCTTGAAGAAGTTTATAATGTTGTCATGAATGCCAAGAATGGTAAATGTGCTGGTATAGATTTAATTCAAGTTGAATTATGTAAAAATTATACAGTTATTAACATTTTAACAAAATTGTTTCATTTGTGTTTTAAAACTGGTAAAATTCCAAAAATATGGAACAAAGGTATTATCACTCCTATTCCTAAATGTTCTAACTCAGATCCTAGAGATCCATTGTCATATAGAGGTATTACTTTAACACCATGTGCATATAAGCTTTACTGTAGTGTTTTGAATAACAGATTGGTAAAATGGTTAGAAGAAAGGGAGATAATCAATGATGAACAAAATGGTTTTATTAAAGGAAGGAGTACAATTGATCATGTGTCCACTTTGACATCAATTATTGAAACAAGAAAGAAATGCAAATTGTCAACTTTTGTTTCATTTATAGATTTTAAAAAGTCATACGATTCTATAGACAGATCATTATTGTTTAATAAATTAAATGATTTGGGTTTAAGTACTAAGTTTTTGTTTGCCTTGAAGGCCATTTATTCTATGTAGAATGTTGTGTTCGCCTGAATGGAAATACTACTGATTGGTTTAATGTAAATACTGGTTTGAAACAGGGTTGTGTTTTGTCAGCTGTAATGTTTAATATTTTTATTAATAATTTAATTACTGATGTAAAAGAATTGGATATTGGTATAGATATAGATGGTCAAAAAGTTGCTATTTTGTTATATGCTGATGACCTAATTTTAATATGCAAAGACTACTAGATGTCTTAGGTGTATGGTGTAATAATAATTGTTTGTATGTAAATTTTGGTAAATCTAAAATGATTCATTTTAGAAATAAATCAATATCAAGATCTGATTGTATTTTCAAGATCAATGGTGAAAATATAGAATATGTATCAAGTTATCAGTATTTGGGACTGGTTTTAAATGAATTTTTAGATTATAATGTAATGGCCAAAACGGTGGCTAAATCTGCCAGTCGAGCTCTAGGGTTACTTATTGTAAAATGTAAAACTTATGGTGGTTTCCATAAATTATTTGACACTTTAGTTTGGTCAGTAATCAATTACGGCTCAGCAATTTGGGGCACAAAGGAGTTCTCCTGTATTTCAGCAGTTCAGAACCGAGCCATGAGATTTTATATGGGGGTTGGAAAGTATACCCCTAATGATGCAGTAGCCGGTGATATGGGCTGGAAACCGTCATACGTTCGACAATGGGTTAACGTTTTTAGACACTGGTCTAGATGTAGTAAAATGGATGTAGATAGAATTAATTATAAAGTTTTTAAGTGGTCTACTAGAAAAGGCAGTTATAGAATTAAAAATTGGAGTTACCAAGTTAGGGAAATGTTAAAGTTTTATAATATATATTATATATATTTCATAGTTATATATCAATGGACTTAACGTACCATTTCTTTATGTTCTTTTTCTTTTCCATTTACTTTTTTGTGTGTTGAATTATTTACTACTATATTATATGTTTATTCATTAATCTCTTGTATTAGAGGAAATAAAGACATGAATGAATGAATACTTGATAAAAATACTATATGTCAATTAGAAGAAAAAATGTTCGATAAATATAAAAATGACTGGTTTAATAGAATGAACCAATATGGACAAGGTGACAAATTAAGAACATATAAATTATTTAAATTTTCATATTATACTGAACAATATTTGTTGCAAAATATACCTTCACGTTTTCGTAGTGCTTTCGCAAAATTTAGATGTGGGGTAGCACCCTTAAAGATTGAAACTGGTCGTTATGAGAGGTTAGCATTAAAAGAAAGAATATGTATTAGTTGTAATGATATAGAAGACGAAAAACATGTTTTATTATCATGCCCATTATATGATGATTTAAGACAGTCACTATTTTTAGACATTACTAGTCATAATGAAAATTTTATGTCATTGTCTGACGATGATAAATTTATATTTTTATTTAATAATGAAAATGTATGTAGTTTAGTTGCCAAAACCTGCCATAGTATTTTACTAAGAAGAAATAGCTTTTTATATCATTAATCTATGATGCTTTTATAAATTATACCCTTTGTTTAAATGTATTTTATATGCCATGTATGTACATGTTGTACTATATATATTATAGTCTCTCATAATTCTTTTTAGAATAGCTCATGCATTTTAATTAGTATGTTTTATCTTTTATTGTATTGATGTTTTATATGAATGTATGTGGTGAGACTTAAATAAACTATTAAATCTATAACTCACATGTTGATTAACTGTGATAAACATCAAACAAGAAATGTACAATTTGAGCACTAGCTTAAGAAAATAACAGATTTATATTTAAACATTTATATATACTACATGTTGTAGTAGCTTAAACTAATAAAGTGATCTTCATTTTTGTTTGCCTTTAATACGTTGAATTTAAATGTATATTCATAGCACCTCCTCGGAACAAATTATTAGTATTTTTGTTTCTACGATATAAACACTGTTATTGTTAATGTATATGTGTTGGTAATAATTAATTTATTTTGGATTTTAAACCAATAAAGAACTTGAACTTGAACTCAAACAACTACTAGCACCCGCTTTAAACATCAGAGAATCTGTATATAAACATTTGGTTAATTTCATAACGGAAATAGATTACCATAAACTAATCTAAATTTGCAAGTCTGCACCGCGATGGTTTTGACCAATCAAATTATTTCTCTCATACTACACTTTGGCTCCATCATATATAAACTAAAACAGATGTCCTCTGCGACGGTCGCGCCTTACAAACATTGACTGAAGGAAAAATAAGCCAAGAGCTTCGTCTCAAGCACCTAATTAGGAAAATGTGTATAATTAAAGTACCCCACTCTACTAAACCTATTCCTCAGTAAGATAAGCCAAGAGCTTCGTCTCGGGCCCATACTAAGGAAAACGCGTATGATTCAAATAACCCACTCTAATTTAAAGCTATTCCTAAGTAAGGTAAGCCAAGAGCTTTGTCTCGGGCACCTTATTAGGAGAACGCGTAATATTCAACAACCCTCTATCAACTAAACTATTATCTAACATAATCCTCAGTAAGGAAAGCCAAGAGATTCGTCTCGGAACACGCGTATTATTCTAACACCCTCTAGTAAACTAACATAACTAATATCTTCCACAGTAAGGTACGCCAAGAGCTCGTCTCGGGTGCCTAATGAGGAACACGTGTATTATTCTAACACCCTCTAGTAAACTAACATAGCTAATATATTCCACAGAAAGGTAAGCCAAGAGCTCATCTCGGGCGCCTATTGAGGAACATGCGTATTATTCTACGTCTCGGGTGCCTTCTGGTGAATGTGTATTCTTAAAAATGGTACAAAGAAAAGCTTATGTATGTATACATGTATATATGTAAATATAATTAAATAAAAAAATATTTAAAAAATAAAATACAAATAAAAAAAATAAAATCAATAAAAAATATAATAATAAATTTAAAAAAAATAAATAAAAACAGAACATTACATACTAGTAAAAAAATTAAGTAATTGAAAAATAACAACTATAATAATAATAAATAATAATAATAATAGAAAGGAAAATGAATAATAAAAATTATCAAACAAAAAATTAGGCTCCTTACAAGGTAAAATAAATACAGGTATGGACACCTACTACCTTTACCTCAAGTGAATTATACTAAATGATATAACCACATTTTTAAACCCCCAAAAATCCATGTCCGTAAGGACCGTCCGATCAAGGGCATTAAGTTGTCGGTAAAAACTTCCCCCAACAACAGTGGTTTAGAGCGCTGGATATAGTGCAAGGGCATGGACGCCACAGTGTCCCAGCGTTGTAAGTTTGGTATTCCGATGGTAAGCAAAACCTTGAGTGTATTAGAAAATCGAATACTAACAGTGCTATAGGTAATTTGCATACACAATTTTATATAATTTGTATTGAACTGGATGTATATTTTAGAATAAAAGATGGCTACGTCTGACCTTCGCCATTTAGGTAGAACCAGATTTGCGAGACAAGCCTATGTAGTTGTAGATGTTTTTCCAGAAATTATGCGAGAGTTAGTTAAAAAGAGTGTGGATTCCACAACCATGTATTACCAGATACAACACAACCCTACACTAAATACAAAGTTATTTTATGATGAAAGGAGTATACTACCTACTCTCCTTACTGATGGATATACCAAATGTGACACAATCCTTCTTTACAAACTAATAAGACAACAGCTTCCTACACCAGGTCTTGGATGGGGGAAAGCGCCTCTTGTTTCTAACGTGGGAATTAGTGACGATGTTGAGCGAATAAGAATAGCAAGAAATACATTGTTACATCGTCCAAATGCTGATGTGTCAGAGAAAGAGGAGGAAGATTTTTTTCAGGAATTTGAAAATGTTGCTAGAAGGATTGATGCATATCTTCATAGACAACATCAAAATTCATTTGAATCAAAACTTGCAAGTTGGCGTCAAACCTCTATTGACTTGGAACAGGAGGAATCGTATATTACACGTGCACAAGCATTTGAGAGACTGAAGTGTAAGTTTTTCACAAATGCTTATAATATTAGTATAATGTGTTGTATATGCTAAATTTGCTGTCATCACATAATCTTTAATAATTTGTTTCACCACACTTCTATAATTTTCTTGTTTTACACATCAATTTCACTTGCCTTTTTGAAATTATCAATGAGATCCTAATTATACATCAATATTATGTAACACTAAATCATTGTGACACTATTTTATAATATCAATAAGATTATATATGATATCGATTAGATTTCCGTTTTTTAAACCGTAGGAAAATATTCTGATACATATACATATATATGTTCTGCAAAAAAGAAACGCATAATGGATTTTAAAGATTTAAGTAGGTGTATTTTTAGATAAAGATATTACAATAACAAAAAATGAGTTTTAATTTAAACAAACTACAGTCCAGTCATAAGTGATAGTGAATAAAAGTCAGTTTATCTATCTCGAGCTGCCAACACTGCCCTGCATATCATTTACATAGAGTCGATCAATGTTCTTACGTTGCTACGTGGAATTGTTGCAACATTTCACGCAGCCCTTTGAGGATCTGAGTCGACCTCCTTCGAAACTAAACCACTTGCTGCCTGACACATGGTGAAGAGAAACGTTCATTACTGCACAGGTATACACGGATTCTTACATTACTTTTCTGTCGATGAACCAGATTCTACGCAGGTCGAGGATTGTCCAGCCCCTCAATATGTTACACCATCTAACGTTTCTCGTCTATTTAACGGTGTCAAAACTACTCCAAAACAGCCTTCTGATCTAATGTCGTATTTTCGCAGTTAATTGAGAACTGTTTGCGAGCTGATTCTTCCCAATCCAGGCATTTTGACAGCAGCGGGTGTTGCGGCACTGGTTCGAGAGTAGATGAAATACCCTGATGTAGCAATGTTGACCAGGAGTAGTTATGTGAGATCGCTCACTTCTCGGGCGGCCATTGGTAGAGCAAGTCTGTTGGAGTTTGTTCCACAACCAAAAAATAGTTCTCTGGTTTACGTTTTCAGTTCGTGCAATCTCAGTTTGTGATATGGCGTTCTAGCGACGTCTGATGGCGATATTGCGAGTAGTAGGGTTTAAACTTAACAAGACAGTATTTTAACGGGATGATTAATTCAAGCACAGGAATTTGACTCCATATCCTTTGGGACGATATGTCCAGAAAACCACAATACTTTTTTTTTCGTTTTCTTGCCATATTTCGCACCAAATTATAAGGGGTTAAATTTCTGTGATTTTAGTTTCAAACCTTGTCTTTTTATACTCTTTAAAGTAACAGTTGAATTAGGCAGAATGTTCACGTGAAAACCGTCAGCAAAATTTCAAGGCGATGGAATAAAGTGTAACCGTGCTCATTTGGCAGAAAGCCAAATCAAATAGACCTTTAAGGTTGAAAACTTACATGTAAACTATCGATGATTAAATTGATCATTGCATTACTACTGGTAAAATACATAATCGGATTTGAAATATTCAAGGGGTATATGCGTCTATTATATAGATAGAGATGAAATATCGAATTTTCCGAGTGACAGAAATCACGGTAAATCACATGTGAAAATTATCGTTTATTTTCACTCTCGGGTTTTTCCCGCCAAAATGTCACAATGGTTTTGTTTGTACTATACAGATATTCATCCGCCGTTCATAAAATTTAGGATTAAGCATTAAAATTTTACGAAAACAATTTTGATCTATATAATAAATAGGATAATCAATTGGGCATCGTGAATATCCAAAATATGATCACTCATGCCGCATCAAGCATCAGATTAAACTCGTTTAATCAGATGCTTGATGCGGCACTCGTGATCATATTTTGGATATTCAATATTCAATATTATGTTAAACCAGCATTACACTAGTTACAAAATTAAGCATCCTGTTTTTCTGATGAAGGAAAATGGTGATTATATTTATGCATTACATTTGTTCTGGCTGAGAAATCCTGATAGCGACCTATATAAAAGTCATTTATTGTATAATAGTATATATTTTTTACAGTAAACATTTTCTTCACGTTTTAGTTACTTGTACACATATTAATTTTAGATGTAAATAGAAGTTATCTAAATGTTGAAATAATAATTATGGTTCTATTTTATTATTTCTTAATTTTTTTTTGCAGTAATATTAACAGACAACAGTTCACCAGACTATACAATTCGTATATATATTGGGGAGAAAGTTGAAAAGTCAATATTGCAAGAAGATTCATGTGGTGTGTATTTTTAATTATTACATCACTTTATTTTTAACAAATCTGAAACATTTTATATTATTATACTTTACTATGGAAACCAGTACTAAAATAAATAGATATTATGAGCAATAACTGCTTTTGCCCGCTCAAAACTGCAAGTGGGTAAAATAACTGTCTGGGAATTTGAACGAAGACAAAATAACTAGTTATTTGTTCGAAGGGCCAAAGCGCGCCAAATCTGAAAGGGGAAATAACAAGTTATTTGTTCGTCGTGCAAAAGCGCGTCAAATTTTAAAGGGTTACGCAGTTATGACTACACAGTCCATTTGTTCTTGTTTGTCTTCAGTTCAGTATAATAATACAGTTATGGCCTTTAATCTACTCACTACAGGCAGGGTGTACTCGACTCCAATCTAAATTGACAGGGATTGCCAGTTTTCCCACCGCATGTCGGGTGTATTCTCCGGCTTCCTCCCCCAATAAAAACTGGACGCCATGATATAGCTGAAAACTTGCTGAAAGTGGCGTTAAACACCATCAAACAAACAAAAAACAAAAATATAATATTACTGTATAAATATACATTATGTTAAATATATGTCTTGTTTTGTCAAAAGGTTAGAAAATAATATTTATACCATGTTTATAAAGTCCGCGACAATGTTCTTATTCTTGGTTGGTGCTATAAAATCATGGTTCGGCTGAATCACCGTGCTACAATTGTTTTATTATTTTTCCACTTTTCTTATTTTAACAGTTTTTTTTTTGGTGTAAATAAAGTTTTAGTCATGAAGTAATTTTTGGATATGTAAAGTATGTTCTGAAAATTTATATTGCCGTCATAGTTGTTCCTTGTGTATTCAGTGCATACATATTCGCAAAAAGCCTTGCAACGTGGTTTTACTGTTGCGAACGACTATCCGCAATATTGTTTACGTTTGATATTGAATGAAAAAGTCCGAGGACATGGAATATAACCGATTGAAACTGGCGGGAATATATGAATGCAATTTATGGAAAGTATAAGTTTACAATATTATTGTAGCATTCTAAACAAGTTTGATCATTGTCACGTGGTACATAATTAACCAATCACGGAAAGATATTTACAATTAAAAATAATATAATAATGTTTTTTATTTTGTTGTAAGGAATAAAGCAGCAATTGATAATTTTAAAAAAAATATATTAATATTCCTCGTTTGGTCTTGTGTTATTGACTTCATTTATCGTTAATATCACTTTTGATGTAATGTTTATGATTCCTGAACTTACAAGTTAACGTTGCATGTTGATTTTCTTTATGCTTGTTTGCACTTTTACTCTAATAGGTGTCGGCCTTCTTGGTTAATAGTACGCACGGTACTACTACATGACTACGCAAGCCTTTATGTTGTATAAAAACCTACTTCGCTTATTTATGCATATCTGGATCTCTACATTTTTTAAGCCAATCTATAACTGCAAAAGACATTTTTTTTATATCACATTATCTGTCTCGTATAGCTGCAATATTGTTCAGATGATTTGTATTTTGCATTGATTGTTTTTGTTTGTTTGAATGCTTTTTAACCTCACTTTCAGCAATCTTTCAGCATAAAATGGCGCATCCTCCCAAGACAAGGTTCCGAGTCCACCCTATAATTTTTTTTCAGTTTGGGGGGTGGGAGAGAAAAGTTGGAAAAGTTGTGCATTGAAGCATATGCAAAAAGAGCCTGTATCGTTGACCTGATTTAATAGGCAATAAATAAAGATAACATTTCCCAGAAGTTAAACTAGGTCCTGTAATTATCAATAAAGGACAAGGTAGGATAACCTACTGTCACTGGCCCCTCTGAAATGACTACAATCTGTAGATCATAATGTTTTTCCAAAGATACATTATCCCTTCTTACAGAAAATCAATATACTTTCTTTTCTCATCATGTAAAATTATTATATGCACCTTACTAAAATATGCCAATTGTAGTGGCCTGTGAAAATCGGTACATTTTCGTGATTTCGAACACCATTTTAAATATGAGCGGACGCGTGTACCACGAAGATATTTGACTGTGTTATTTTTTGCAAAAACAGTTTTGAATATTCAAAATATATTTGTGGTACACGCGTCCGCTCATGTTAGAAAATTAATATTTTGTCCTCAAATTCGCGTGATTTTTGTACTGTTCAGCATAGTATTTAAGATTACAACCGGACCAGACTAGCATTTCCGAATCTGCATATACATCTATTTATTCTGGTAATAGTTAAACATCGTTGACAAACTTTGATAGAAATTTGTACAAAAATCAATATAGGGATAAATTAAGTAAATATTTAAATATGTAACAATTTAAACACGTAACACTGATGAAACAGCTAAATTTTGATAATGAATACATCTATCAGGCATTGATATAATTTCTATTCAAGACATGAAAGATCGTGTCTTTCAGCGTACCTTATTTTATCATATTTAAAGAGGCAAAACTGTGAAAAAATTAAGTTGCAGACTTAATCGTCCGAAAATGGAATATTTAAAGAACGCAATTAGTCCACAGGTTGAAATAAATAATTTTACCACAATAATATTTAGCGAAAGTGGAAGATACATATAACATGCGCGGAATCACCAGGTGGGCAAACATCAGAGAAAGTTAGAAGTAATGTTAAGAATTGTGTTTGTTCAACTCGTTCGAATACACACGCGTAAACAACAAAATGAAAAGACTGTACCAGACATTGTTATTCATGAAAAAATCTTCAGAGATAACATCTTAATATGTCTAAATAGATGTTAAGTTACACCATTTTAATTTTTTTTTCACGTTATAATTATAAATGGTATAAAAACTGATGTCATGTATCATCAAATATATCACGTCAGCAATTGACGCATAAATAGGTCTTATTTTCGTAAGAAAACGTTTGTGCGTATATGGCTTAATTGGTTAGCTCGCAGAATATAAGCATCGCAAAACGCTTGTTCGAGTCCCGATGTTTTTCTTTTTTTTTTTTTTTTTTTTTTTTTTTTTTCAAAGACTACTTTCATTTGTCACATATTTAAGAAATTGTGTATGATAAATGATAATGAAGTGTCCGAAAATAGAATTTTTTTTAAAATACACAAAATTTAGTAAGAAAAAGGTTGAACAAATAGCGTCTAAACTAATACCGAAAGTGGACAATACGTATAACATGCGCGGAACACACGTTCCCGACGAAGTAAATGTAAAGAATTTAAAAGAATTTAATTTTGTTTAGTTTCTATACACTCGAACAACAAAATGATAAGTCAGACTGTTCTAGATGTCATTTTTATTGAAGTAAAAAATCTTCAACGATCACATCTTGATATGTCTTAATAAATGTTATTTTACACCTTTATTTTTTATACGCAATAATTATACTAGATGTTATAAAAACTAATAATCTATTAACAAATATATAACGTCTGCAAAATGACAGTGCCGTAGGCAAGATTTTACTCTTCAGTGTACCTATAACATTAAGTCATGAAATTTTATCACTTTTTTCTCAAGTCAGGTTTTTGGTGTTTCTGGGCAAAATGTGAGTACAATGATCCGAGAATCCTCTACCGTCCTGAAGGGAGCGTAGGACACTCACATCAAAGTAAAAAAAGCGTTGGAAGCTCCCATTAAAGTAACAAATGCGTTGGACAGCAGAGGATTCTCGGACTAGGAGTCGTGAAATCAGTGCACCCCTTTTGTTTACGGCCTTGTATGACGCATAAATAAGTCGCTTTTTAAGGAAAATATCTGTGTGTGTGTAGTCGTGAAATCAGTGCACCCCTTTTGTTTACGGCCTTGTATGACGCATAAATAAGTCGCTTTTGAAGGAAAATATCTGTGTGTATGTAGCGTTTTTGCTTAGTTTAGTTTAAACTTATTTATTGTCAATCTAATTAAAATTAAATCTTTCACTTGCTCCCCCCTTTTTGCTATGGTCGCTGCGTGTAGATCTAACAACATCCCATTACAGGTCACGTCAGGGGTCATATGCATAGATTTTTCGTTAGCCAATCAAAATCGAGCTTGGCCAATCTTAGGGTATACATTCGGAACATCGGCAAATCGGGTTTTTCCATTCGACGCCAAAGTGTGCCAAATGTATTACAATACGTCAAAAAGATTGTTACCGGAGATGTAAACAAACCAAATTGAAGCAAATTTTCTTACAAATATGGAATATACTGAATAAACAACGTTACGAAAGTTGTACATACGATTAAAATCACAATGTGGTTTTTATTTGTGGAGTTTCATTCGTGCGAATCGAAGCTACACTAGCCGTACCAGGACCAGGTGAAATCGAACGGAAGCATTCTTACACTCTGGAATCGGGCTGAAATGCTTTGTATTATTAAAAATGAAGGTAGATGTCCCCCAGTTACAAAACTAATTGACAGCCTTTAATTTAAATTTAAACTGTCACCAACGAAGATATTGATGGAAAAAAGGCTTTTGGATCATGCGGTTTATATCGGCCTTCATTATAGTTTAAACTTGGATAAATACGTATTATTTTAACCAGGAACAGCAAATTTCAGTCAGACATGAAGATTTCTTTAAAAAATACGAAGGACATGGCTAAAAAGTGGAAAGGATTTAGTGACAAGAAAACCAAGATGGTCATTAAAATGCTATGATTGCTTGAGCCAAATCTGTTTGGCAGTGCCTATATATGACTTGTAACTTTTTGTAATGTTCCACCATCATAAACTAAAGGAACCCATTTATTGACTTAGAGATCACTCTAGACATTATTCATTTTTAATTGTTTATTTACAATTATGACAGAATAAACATAACACCTTACCTAAACTTAGTGTTCATATTTGAAATTGCTTCAGTTACTGAAATTTCTTCCACTGAACCATGTAGCTTACACACTTCCTATAGTAAAACTTTTGGCATATCCTTTTTAATTTTCCCATTAAAAAAATTAGTGTTCCAGATGTGATTTTATTTCAAATTCATGGTAGGGTATGTTTTCCAATTTGAATTTTTGTTTTTTCTACTTTCATCAAATTCATGACCTTCAGTTGTTATTAGGAACCAAAGTACCCAACAGAAAACCTCAAACTTTCTGCTGACTTGTGAATTAAGGTAGTCGTCAACCACGTAATCAATTGTAGATTCAAGAGTCAACCCCTGTTTGACTTTGCTAAAAGGAGGAAGCATTTAATTATAATTTGATTGAGTCAAGTTTTTATATTTCTTGTTACAAATGTACACACAATGAATTATAGGCCAAAAAGACCAATCCAGAATGACTACCTTAAAAAGCAGGCACAGGTGGAAGGATTCTTAATTCTCCTTTAACAGTGTTTAAGGTAAACTAAAGTTGTAATATTCATGTACAACATGTACATTACTAAAATGTGCAATATGTCAAATGCCTATACTAGTTTAGTTTCCACAATAGTTGTCAAATGCCCCAGTCTCTGGCTTCAGTGCATCCAGTATTAGTCTACATTATTTGCATTTTATCATGTACACCTGTCATTTGCCTGTTGGGGACATACATGTACAGATTTTTGGCTCGTTTTTTTGTCCACCCGACCTCAGGTTTACCTTTGCACTGAAGCATTGTTTAGGAAGATGACGTCACATCTTTATGATACTTAGCACACAGTTACAACATAATGATATCTCTTCACCGTCAAATTTTTATAGTGTTTTGCCAAATATTTTCTAGCTAGAGTGAACTTAGAGAAGAAAAATGAGTGTGTTAACCAATATGTGTTAATCCAGACTTAAATGTCATCGATACACATTTTCTCATTTTCAAATTGTATTCAGGTGTATGTAATTAGAGCCAGACTTGACAGAAACATTACTTTCAATTGGTAAAGTAGTATACACAAGTGCAATTCTTCCTACTGGTCTGGAGTATCTTTGATATGTGCATTTCTTATCTTTAGGGGTCTTGGTCTTCTCTTGATTACAGAGCCCTTTATTGTGGCTGAGTGATTAACATAGTCATTTTACTTTTGATCAAGTGCCTGTCATTACTGAGGTTCTGGGTTTGAGTTTCACTGCGGGAGGGTGTGCTCAACTCCATTCTTAACTGACAAGGATTTCTAGTTTTCTTGTTTTTATACCAATTATTGTCATGGTTACTTAGGAACTGACCTAATCCAATAACTTTAATGTTGTACTCATCATAAGCTTCCACTAGACAAAATTTGATTTACCTAGGACTTAAGCTTACACAGATATAAAATATATAGTGTTTATGTAGTCGCCAGATTTCTATGTTTTGACTCCACTCCCCACAGGCAAGACAATAAAAACTGAAAAACGATATAATTGAAAATTTGTTGAAACTGACGTTAAATCCCAGTTGGTTACATGACTGTTAACACTGGGGTTGCAGGTTCGAGTCTTATTATGGGTGCGCTCAAATCTAATCTCAATTTACAAAAGGTCATGGTTTTCATCATGGTACTTCAGATTGCTCCACCAATTAAACTGGATGTGACTATATAACTGACAAATTGCTGAAAGTGTCATTAAATACCATTCAAATAAACAAACTAATTTCTACAAGAAAATTTGGTATGGTAGTTGATAATCATAAAGGTACATACAATTGCATGTATCATCAAGTAATACTGAAGATTTGTTTTCTTCATCTTTATAGCCAGACTAGTTGTACTCTCGTTTATCATCATCAGACTGCATACCGACATTAGAATCAGATGAAACATATGTTACATTCTTTGCAACTACATTTGGCAGGCATTCCACTTTTATTTTATTTCAAGGTCTTTAGTTCAGATGTACATTGCATTTATAAAATTGTCAAAAAACTATCATACAACAGTTTTTGTTTTCAGGATTTTTTTAATTTCAAAATCAGTTGATGCAGATGATAATTTTAATATAAAATAAAAGCAACTGAAGAATTCCAATTTCTTCCTGTCCATTGTACATGTATAAAACATGTATATCCCTTTGAAGTGCAATAGATGATAGATTTTGAAAAAATAGCATTCTTTAAGGTACTGTTATCCATCTACAGTGTATAAGTCATGACACTGATATCATAATATACTGTTAATTTTTTTTCTTTCATCTGTTTTAACTCTTTTGTGAGTATTTGTGTGTAGTACATGTAGCACTTTGGACCAGAACAGAAAAGCCAGCTATGATCATCTTCTTCCCTGTTTAAACAATTGAAAACATGACAAAATAAGAGCAGTCGCTTGGAAGAAAATAAGAACTTAAATTTTCTATAACATTCTGTAAAGAAGAAATTCTTTATGTTATGTTATGTGTATCAAGTTTATTCCCTATTATTCAGTCAAATGCATACCTTTACAGGAAATGGTTCAATAATTTTAATTCAAAGTTACAAATTGATTAGCACCTTTAATCATACATGTAGCCAATGTGAACCAAGTTTACAAGCTGTCCTTATGCTGTTATAAATCAAGGTACATGTATTTATCTAAACAATGGTCACATCATAAATGTAAACCATATTTAGTATTGTGAATAAATTTTAAATGCAAATTTTTTTAAACTGCATGTCACTGCACTCTTTTCAATTCTTGATTATTAATATTGCATTTTAATTACTTTCATACAGAATATAAGAATGCATCTATGTGGTGAAGTTACTTATAAATAACAATCCACTTTATGAAGATCTATACAAGTTGAAACTTTTATTTACAAGATACATTGTACTAGTAGATTAAAAAAAACAAGATGTAAACATTCCACTTACCAAGTTGGCATCATGTGTGAAACTCATCTAATTTGAACAGAAACTTGGAACTTTTGAAATACAGGGTCACCAGCTAGACTCGGTGATGCACAAATGATATCTATAAATCTGTCTTTGATATTGTGATATTTTCAGAAATCTGAAATGAAATTGTTGATAATGTTAATTTATACATGTATTAAGTGACTTGAATAACTATATAACTATTTCATTTGTAGCATTGATTTTCACACACCTTTTTTGGACAAATAATTTTTAGAACAAAAAATCCACAACTTTGTTTTACAAATGAGATGGCGTTTCATTAGTGGTGATCAATGTACCTTAAACTTTTTCTGACACTCAACCAAGCCATGAATGTCGATTAAAACTGGAGCAATAGGAAATATGATAATTCATGTCTACCAGTAGTTCATTGATAGTTTTTTGTCAAATGTTTAATATTAATTCCCAATATCAATCTCCTAACCACGTTAGTTACATGTTTTATATACTAGTACTATTTTACTGATACCATGTTGTATGTTCATCGTATGTAATTCCCCTCCCCCTTTTTTCTTGTTAAAAAATTCGCTCCTTATTGTGAAAAAGGTTCATATTTTCGTATATAATTTACGTACTGACCTTTCTATGCTGCCGTTCAGTTTTGAAGTTCTGTTTACTTGATTCTCCACAAGCAATATCAAAAGCAGACCAACATCTCTCAAATAGCGCGATGACGATTTGTTCATCTTTTTCTTCATTGGAATGTAAATGATACAAATTGAAGTGGAAAGAATTTCCCTAACGCTTTAGGAAGAACGGTAACGCAACCCATTCTTTCTCTAAACAATCCAACATCATTCTTTGAGTTCTCGAGTACTAAAATAGTTTGTAAAACTTTTCAGACCGCAAAAATGCATCGGACATCGCCATTTCGACACTAAAGCCTAGTGTGATATACAAACCAGTATTTGATTGGTCGAATCTCTCAACTCGAACTAAAATTTGATTGGACGATCAAAATTAAAAATTTTGACCCCTGACGTGACCTGTAATGCGATGTTGTTAGATCTTACAACGCAGCGACCTATAACAAAAAGGGGGGAGCAAGTGAAAGATTTAATTTTAATTAGATTGATTTATTGTCAAACATATACAAAGAGATTGGGCACAAGTTATAACAACTTACAGGACCTTTTCCAAACAATAATAATACACTTAATGATAATCAAGATGACAGCAATTACTATTAAGTACACTCATAATTAAGTTTAAACAATTAGTACAAGATGAAAAATACAAAAGAGCAAAAGAAAAAAGAAAAAAGTAGGAAAGATGTTAATAAAAAAAGTAAGTTATAAATGTAAAGTGAGCATGGGTACATTTGAAGAAAAGAAAAAGAGTTGAAATACACTGCTAATGTTTAATTATTCTGAAACGCTTTGTCTTTTTGATGTAGCTATGAACGTTTCGAAAAAGAACTTTGTTCTGTTCATCGCGAAGCGTTTCGTTGCCAAAAAGAATATTTTCAATCGAAAAGGTTACAAAATGAATATTTCTCATGAGTTCCACACGAAAGTTAACATATAACGGACATTCCAAAAAGTAATGAATTGCGTCCTCGAAAGGCCATCCACACCGACAACTTGAGTTATTGACTAAATTAACTATGTATACATCAGCATTCAAAGAACTACATCTATGTCGCAGTTTTGTATGAATAATATTAATCTCTCGACTACCAATAAAAAAATGACTAGGAACAGTACCATTGGTCTCCGATCTCAATCATTGTTTAAATCCAATATTTGAATTAATAGATGTGACATCGGGGCTCAATGTGTTCCAATATCGTATAGTGGATGGAAAAACGATTCCAATCTACACCGTGGTGGGTAATACTGAAAGCGGTTTCTAAGATTATATCCTATATCTGCAGAGTACTCATTTAAACAATCTTGACGATATTCAGGAGTTTTCTGCCAATGTATTTTGTGCATTAAAGATAGTTTTCGCCGGTTTCTCCTGGACCTCGAGCTTTCCCAACCAGTCTCAAAGAGAAGAGATTCAGAACTAGCAAAACTCAGAAAACCGGTAATTATTCTTGCCGCTTCTAACTGAAGCCTATGTATCTTATTCGCATCATGTTCATTACAACCATCCCAAAGCTCATATGCATATTATAACTATGTAAGCAAAATATATTTTACTCAGATTTTGTCTACTGAATATATATTTTAGCTTTTTCAAGACATTAATCTGTTTACTTGCATTGTTACAAATATTGCTGATGTGTGTTGACCACTTACAACCATATGAAAAGGCAAACCTAGGTGTTTATGAGAGCTTACATACTGGATAGGTTGATTATTAAATACCAGATCTATAGTTTTTGCTTAACTCGTAGCTTGTGAATATTATACACCGCGAATCGAATTATTAAGAGGAAACGTTTTAAACCTATATATATAATATATATTTATATTTTTTTTTCCATCAAAGAAAAAAAGTCGGGAGAGTGGCACGCTCCCATTAAAGTAAAAAAATATAAAAAAGCATAAACGCCACATACCCACAGACATTTTCAGACATTTATATATATATCGTTGCATAATCTTCTAGACTTTTATATATATATATATATATATATATATATATATATATATATATATATATATATATATATATATATATATATATAACAACAAAAGACAAATGCTATAATATACAATATATAATAGTTTTATTGAAAATATTAATTACGAAATACTTGTACGTAAGTTCACATTTTTTTTTGTATAAATACATGTACATCCGTCTGTTTGGCGTACAAATTGTTTTAGTATTCAATAAATTCGGGAATTAAACTGAAAGGAACACAGTTAACTATATGGTACATATTTTCATAATAATTGGTTATTCCGTACATTTTTTGTTCGCATAGGCTGTGCGTTAATCGGAGACAATCGGAATCGAATGGCACCGCGAGCGAATTCTTTAACCTTGTAAAAGTCATCGTCGTAAACCCACGTGGTAGCAAAGCGAGAACGCGACCGGACATCGGTTTCCGACGATGTGTAAAAGTAGATTATCTAAGGGACCGGTCAATATTAATTGGGGGGTTGGGACCGGTGCATTTCAAATTATCAGGTTTAAAAAGGGCTATGTCCTATCTCCCTAAAATACAAAAAAGTTGCCGTCCTACAACAGATGTGTTATAAAAAAGTGTGTCCTATCTAGTGAATAATTTTATGGTTACAATGCAGTATTTATGTTGTTAAACAAGTTGTGCGATTGCAGTATATTGGTTTTAAATTAAAACGTCAAAAATTAGTTTTTTCATTGATGATATGGTTATGAAAAAAACTAGATGTCCTATCAGTGCTGAAAATAACAAAATTTGGATTCCCATATATATATATGCCAGCATAAAAAAGTGTGTGATCTATTGCATTTTGCACCAGTCCCACCACCCCACAAAATATTGACCGGTCTCTAAATACTTATATATCATTACATGTGATAAAATAATAATTTACGTGATAACGAGGGATATTTGTGTCATGAATGAAGACAATTTTATTTTTTTATTTTCTACTTTATATTGTAAAATTATTTGCTCGTTAAGTTAAATGTTAGCATTTTTACGCGTGATTGGTTTTTTTTTAGTCAGTTATCATCAAGGAAACCACGTGAGATACTTAGTAATCTTTTATGGATAGCAGAAACTAATGCTTTTTAATTAAACACTACAGCTAAGGATCTATATAATTTTCTCCAAACCATGCAAAAAAGATAGAATAGTTTCAGTACATTTTAATGCTACTGTGGCGGTCGTATTTCAAGTTAATTATGTTTTGAATGTTGACCGATCTTTCGCGGATTTGGACACAATGTTACCTTGAACATAGTGCAATCCGATTTAGATTTTCGAGCTTCAACAGGCCAGTGGTACGTTATACCGCCAGAGAAGTGGGTATTATAGTATCATAGAAACTGTCACAAATCGAAGTCTGAGAAACCAGCAAACTACAGAACCAACAACCAAAAATGTAGTAATTACAGCAATTGCCCTGACTTGGTACAGGCATTTCAAAAGAAATGATGGGTTAAACCAGGTTTTATGGCATGCCCAATCTCTCGCTTCCGGAATAGTAATATACAAATGTGAAGTTTAAATATCAATTTCACAGTTAGGGGACTACGTTAAATTTATTTTAGTTCGGTCAGTTTCTCAGTAACCACGCATTGAAAGATGACAATATTTGTTATATAGTTTGCAGACAAATAGTACATGCAAGTTTGGTAGGTGTTACCTGACCTTGACTATAATTCATAATCACTACGCTAATGTTTGTGGATAAGGTTACTTCTGTTGTAACTATGCATGGTAGGATGAATGGGTGGCATGGCATTTAGGTTCCTGCTGAATAGTACAAGTTTCACATGACCTTGATATTCAATTTCATAGTCCAGTGAATACGTTAAAGTTTTTGGATTAGGTCAGTGTAACTATGCATAGTATAACGACAATACTTGGAATTTAGGTTCCTGTTGAATAATATATGACAGGCGAGAAGGTGTCATATGACCTTGATCTCGATTTCACGGTGACAACATTTAAGTTTTGGATTAAGCCATTGTCTTTGTAACAATGCATTTTTTTCAAGTTGGGAACATTCGGTATATAAGTTGCTGATGATTAAAAGATGAAAGTCTAATAGGTGTCTACTGACATTTGCCTCGGTCCAGTGACTATGTTACAGTTTTTGGATTATGTCAGTTCCGCTGTAACTATGCATGGTAGGACATCTAAACAGAATTTAAGTGCACATTGGATCTATATCTCTTCCTTAAAGTAATTATGTTTGGGATAAACTTAATACAAATTAGATTTAAATATTGGTTTTTGCAAAAATAGATATTTTGTTCGCTATTATATAATTGTGTAACAGTTTGTCTTACCAATAAGGTTACACGAAAATAATTTGTTTGACTTGATGGGATGCAGGACACCATCCTCCGTTTTTTTCTGGAAATCTCAGAATAGATATCGCACAGATGGTAAAAATAACTTTAAAATCTTTCATTATTAACTCATAATTTCCATAAAATTATTAAATACCATCACATACTTATAACCTCAATATCAAATTTATTTATTAATGGTTTAAATACAAAGTTTCCGATATTACGAGTTCGAATATGCAAACATAATGAAAATAAAATTTTAACAAGGGAGGTAATTTTGACAAAATCTATATTTTTATTACTTTTAAACAGTTTTTTACCAACAGAAAAAAAAACTTTTAAGTCAGACAGCCCTTATTTATAATAAGCTTCTGTCAGTATCTTCTATCAATTAATATTGTGATAAAATTTGACGAAGAAATAGTGATTACCAAGTTTTTGTTTAAAAAGCTTGTAATTCTCAAAAGCAAAGATTTTTGCATGGGAAAAGCATTCTTTTTTACGAGAACAATTTTTCTATATTTACCTAAACCAGAACCTGTCTGTAACAGGTATCTAGACATCTTGTGTTAACATTTGGTGAATATTTGATGAGTAGAACAGAAGTTAATGTACTGAAACCATCTTCAAATTAAAGCTGAATTAAAAATAGCCTATAAATTTGGCAAGCATGGAAGCACGTGAAGTGTATGGCGCATGCGCATGATAGCACCAAAATAAGACCATATTTTTAATGATATGTCTGTATGCTCAAATTACTGCAAAGATGTGTTATTTTCAAGAGGGGCCAAAAATGGTCCTTACCTTACCTTGTCCTTTTACAGAAGATCATTCAAACAATATTGGTATTAAGTTTTGTTTCCATTTGTTAACTTGTTTCTTTTTTTTTTAATTTTTCCTAAGGGACCTATGTTAAACTAAGTCATGCGGTGGTGGCCATTTTGTTTTTCAGATTGGTGTAAAAAAAAACATAAACTTCAAAAAGGACCATTCGAAAAATATTGCCTGTAAGTTTTGTTTCTTTTGGTTAATCGGTTTTAGAGAAGAAGCCATTTAAAACCTTTTCCCATAGGATTCTATGTTAAACTAGATCCTGCGGTGGCGGCCATTTTATTTTCCGATTAGCATTAAACAATAAACGTTATAGAGGACCATTCAAGCATAATTGGTAGTAAGTTTTGTTTAACCGGTTTCTGAAACCGGTTAAAAAAAATAAATAAATAATAAATAAAATAAAACTGCACGATATAAATGGCATAAACATAAAATAACCTCTGATAACATAGATATTAAATGCTATCATACAGAAAAAACATGCATAACAATTCGGCGGCGAATTGATGGTTTCTTGTTGAATTAGATAAAACTTTCACAGAATCTTTGTCACATAGTCTCATTGTGAACCTGATATTTAGGGTTTCCAATAGAAAAACATGGATTTTGTCATTAACATAAAGGGTACCCATCTCTTATCCACACCTCCACCTACATAATGAAGTCATACATACCATCAACCATAAGGCTTTGGAACAATCTTGAACTTGAAATGAGACAATCAGGTTCAGCATAAAAATTTAAACGTGAACTTCAATTGTCATATTTAAACGATTTATCAATTCCAAATTACTTTTCATACGGCCCAAGAAAGTTAAATATTATTCTTACACAACTGAGCTGTTGTGCGTCTTTTTTTAATTATGACTTACACAAAGTCGACATAATCACCGACCCCTCATGACAGTGTGGAGCCCCAGTAGAAAATGTCTTCTATTATTTCTTTGAATGTCTTCGCTACATAAACCAAAGACAAATACTAATGCAAAATCTTCAATGGGTCCAATATAGAACGACTATAGATGTACGCTTACTGGTGTCAGGAACAGATAAAGAATATAAAGATATATTTAGGAAAGTGTTCAAGTTTATTAAAGGGTCAAAAAGATTCTTGATAGAATAATCCACAAACACACACAATATGTTTACAATATGTTTATGTTATTGTTACTTAATTCCTACATTTTAAAAATGTATATACATGTACTGCTTATATAATAATGTTGTGTTTAGCATTCACTATGCCAAAATAGTGGCCAGGGTTGAAGACATAGTGCACGACCCGAAGGTCGAAAATTATTATACTGACTGTCTTGACTTGCAAAATTATAACAAGAAGAAAAATAGGGCATTAATGGAACATTAAATGATATAGCCCGCAACGTTGTAATGTAAAGTATTCCTTACGAAATTTATTGGGATCGTCCTTCCCAAACCTGGACATTTTCAGGCTTTCACCGCCGCTTTGGTGTCGAGACACTAAAGGGGACCAATCAAATTTAGAACATATAAGAAAATAGTACTTAAACAAAAAATAGTCCTGTTTAAAAACTAATATGTAAATAGGTGTGAACTATCAGGCGAGCGATATCCCATCAATATTGCTCCTAGGCAGTGACAGTCTATAGAACTTAGTCTGACTTAGTATAGTCTGTCCCTGTTTTGAAGTTTTCTATAGTATAATATGTTTTTACTTGATTTGATACACACTTTTTTTAAATCATCTGCAATGTTTATGTTAGGTTCAACCTCCCCCCTCCTCCCCAATGAGGTCACGAGATAAAATAATATCAAATTATTAACTTGAAATTTAAATTTATGTGTACCTGGGGCGGATCCAGGAATTTGTGTTAGAGGAAGCGTAAAAAAATTGGGCGAGGGGTCTGGGCAGCGTCCTCGTAGGGGGTCCAGGGTTGCGAAGCCCCCATGGAAGCTCCGGGAATCTTAGCATTACTTGGTAGCCATCCAGACAAAGTTTTCTAGACTCTTTTTTTTTACTTTTGCCCCTTCTTTTAGCTGGCTTTATTTTTCAACTATGACCAGAAATGATAAATTTTCTTTAATGAAATACTCGATTTATCATTCCTCCTGAGGAGTTTCCTTATCTCTCGTTCTCTCGCTCTCTCTCTTTTATCTTAAAAAGGGGGGGGGGACGCCAGGTACGCCTTTCCTTGGATCCGCGCTTTTGTACATCCAAGGGATATAACTAGCTCAGGTAATGTGTTAAAATATTTAAAAACAATGGTAAATTAATACACCCCGCCCCCCCCCCCCCCGACTTCTCATCGCAGGGGCATAAAAATCCATAACTTCCTCCAAAATTAATTTTGCATAATAAAACAACTCCAACCATCCTTGGTGGCCTCAGTGTGGCTGAGTGGTTAAGATTGTTAGTCTACTATTGATCGCATGGTCTGTCAATCATGATGTTGTGGGTTCAAGTTTCACTGCTGGTAGGGTGCACTTGACTTCAATTATTATCTTATATGACATTGATTTGCTAGTTTTCCTACCAAATGTCGGGTTTTTCTCCAGGTACTACATCTTCCTCCCCAGTTTTAACTGGGTGCCATGATATAGCTGAAAAATTACTGACTGGCTATAAACATTCAAACAAACAAACACACCATCCTTTTAATTGTATACAATTATACTATAGATCATTTTATTTCATTAATGCCATAAAGGGAGAAGCAAGCAAGAGACTCCTGTCACTATTGGGGATGGTACACCTGTACATTTTCTGGAACACAGAGTTGGAAGAGTAGACTTTCAATTTATGCAGTGCTCAACTGCTATTTTAGTTGACAAAGATTGAAAGTTTTCCTTCTAAAGGTCAGGTACTCCAGCATCCTCCTCCAATAAAAACTGTACGCCATGAGATAGTTTCTTGTTGAAACACTTTTTTTTTTCATCCATGTACTTTACAATTCAAAGAAAGACAAAAGTTTAGAAATATTAAAATAACACGTACTTTTCACATGTGAGCCATTTAGAACAGAAAAATAAAAACAGTTTAAATTCAGTGGTTAAAATTAGCACTGTACTGATGGACCACAACTGATATATATTCCAGTGATCTGGTAACTTTCTGGAATATTTAGGAAAAAGTGTCTTGTAAATTTTCTTGTAGATTAATGTTTTTTTAAGAATAACATAGCAACAACAGCTGATAAATGATCAGTTATTAACCGCGAGCCTGGTTAAACTATCTCTGTACATTGCACTTGGTTTAGAACAGTAAAAACTAGATCAGTCTCAGAAATGGAATCTCTGTGGGTTTCGCTGACCTTGAGGTCAAGGTGAAAGGTTATCAACCATGGTATGCGCCACATCACTTTGATATTATCTACATGTACCCACATACCAAATATCAAAAGCCTACCTCAAAAGATAAACAGTTATAGCTCGGACACGATTAGTTGCAGACAGACGGACGGACCGACTGACGACTATATATAGGACATTGGTCTTAATAAAAATAAAACTTTGTCACTGGCTTCTAATTCATTTCATGTTCATGGATTTTTGTCTTTCAGTGCTCACTTATTCAGTTGCCTTGATTACAGTTGTGTAGTGCATTTTTTTAGACATTTTGGCAAAATTTTAGAATAGTATTGTTTAACTTGATAGCGATTTTATGAAGTTGTTAAAAAAATACTGCTTTATAATAATTTTGTTTAAAAAATGTGCAGCACACAATTTAGATTCTTTTTGAATAACTTTGGTGGCCCTTAAATGGCCAATATGACATATTGTTCATTTGTCTCATCTATGTTGCTGTCGTCAAACTGTGGCCAATTTTCCATTCCAACAATCTGTTTCAGTATTTGTATTCCCAACTTTATATATGTGTAGGTTCTGCAAGCAAGTGACTATAATTCCAGGATTGATAATTCTGTGTCTTGCTTCTGGAAAATATACCATTAAGATTTAACAATAAAATCAAAACATTATTAATAAAATGTACAAGCTGAACAAGAGCTTTTTCCTAAACGAACACAAATTTTCATTTGTATTATCAATCATTCAATCAGTTTATTGGATAAAAGCACATTAATCAACAATGCAATGTAATCCAAAAGACATGTAAGTAAAATTATATTAAAATACGATTAGAACAAAATAATGTGTGAAAATTATCAAGGTTCAGTTCAGTATTACCAGCCTCTTTACTTGTGTAAACAGGGACGGGTACTAAGGTAAAAAATATTAGTTGTCTGCATGATATAAGCTAAAGCTAAATGACAGGAACTACTTGCTAACTAAAGTAGACTGGTTATAAGACTTATAATTCAATTTTTCAATCTATATTAAAATTAAATCTTACACTTGCTACCCCCTTTTGTTATAGGTCGCTAACGCAGCGACCAATTACAGAAAGGGGGAGCAGGTGAAAGATTACATTTTAAGTAGATTGTCACTTTTTAATTTTGGCTGTTTAAATTCAGTTAAATGGTAAGATCGGGATAGAGACGGGCAAAGCGTTATTTTTCCATTACCCTGCAGATACGGGCAGCGAGAAAGACAGAAAATTCCTCTGCCTGCAGCAGAGGCTGAACAACGTCACATGTCTGTTTAAAATTCAGTTGGAAACATGTACAAATTGTGCAATAATAAAGTAAGACACTTACCAATCAACAAGATTGGGTTTGTTTTTATGAACCAAGATTAGCAGACGATCACAAGTCATGGTAGCAAATACCAGTTCAAGTCAAGTATCGCCGGTCATATAAGCAGACGAAAAATAATTCACGTCAACTATCGTTGCACGTTTTTTTGCATAATATCAAAAATTAAAGTATTTTGGTTAAAAAATAAATGTTTTATAAATATAACCATAAAAAAAAACCACATTTCGTCTGTATTTTCTTCTGGTGTCGAGTTTTGCATTTATTTTACGTATAGCGATAACTTATACGAGAAGTCGAGTCAAAATGGAGGAAAGAAAATACCCTCCAAACCGAAAAAAATACATTATTAAAGGAAAACCATTATTTTGAAGTTGTGTTCAGTTATTTTCGTTAACAAAATTTAAATTATGAATACCTAGAAGCAGTTTTGTTGCACAATTTTCTCCTGCAACGGAGATTTTTGCGGTGTTGCGTAGACATTGAAGATTAACTTGAAAACTTCTGGTTGCAAGAATTTTTTACAACTCTATAGTCTCATAGTCATAAGATACTTCTACCATTAAGCGAGCTAGAAAGAAAGTTTTTCTGAAAGGTAAATATATATAAAAAAATTTGAGTCTCAACTTGCTCTGTTCTAATGGTGTTTAGAATGTTTTATGTACTTCATGACCTATAAACCAAGATTTTCTGAAAAGAAAGTGCTATTTTTAGAGTGGGGTGTACTCCGGAAGCTGGTTTTCTCTTGGAAGGTTTTAAAGAGGTCATGAAATTTTGAGTGAACATAGGCCTGTTACGTACGATTCTGGATATATATGATGTCGGTAAAGTTACACTTAAGGTAAATTAAAAAAAAATGCAGTAGAAAATCTTAAAGAATTGGATTAGTGTTTTCTCTCCTGGTTTTTTTTGCAGACGTTATACGTTGATCGGCTTCTTCCGTTGACTAGGATAACAAGAGAAGATATGGTTGAACCATATCGGGGAAACTCAATTAAAGTAAATGGAGGATTAAAACTGAGGGAGCGAACGCGGACTCAGAACCCCTGACTTGGGAGGATGAAATTAGTAGGGAAAAGAAATTTCTCAATAATAAAAAGACACAAAAGATATAGATTTTTATTTAATTCAAGATTTAAAAAAATTTGATGTTAAGATATTTTAACGAAGCAAGTTATATATATAATAATACAACAGAAAAAAATTCAGTTACGTTCGAATAAAGGTCATCAACAGTTTATATTGTTGAAAATAATTGTAGAAGTTAATAATCTCATCAATTGTTTTGCAAAATAAGACTCTTCTTCGAATTGTTTTTTTTATATTTTAAATTCTGAAAATTTTATAAAGTTCTTAGCAATGTTTATGCACATGAATGCTAGTTTGACGTTTAAAATACATTTAATTGCAAATCTTTTGAAACAATTTTAATTACAGTAAAATTAAATCAATAAAAATTGTAACTTGTCGGTATGTTTTCTTTGATTTTCCGAGGACGCGATAACTGCCGATCTTACATTCACATTTTCCCCCACAGAACCACTTGACTATGGTCAATGTATTTTTATTGGTAAACATATATATGTCCTTCGAAAACTTTGCTTTTTTTATTACAGTACTCTTCTCAAAGTTGAGATATTATAATCAAGATGATTATTTCTTGCCTTTCACAATCGTCTATATTTGCATCCCTTTACGGCATATGATAAAATTTTAAATAAAACAAATTGAAAAAAAACTATTAAACCAAATGGGATACACCTATAACATATAAATCGAACATCTCTGGATATGGGTTTAACGCATATCTTTTCTTGTTATATAATTAAATTCAGATGAGAGCAGATTTAATGTGCATTTATGATAATAGTACGAAATAGTACGAAATGTTTATTTGTTCAACACATTTACAACACGTGATTTACAATAAATTGTTATGACACATAATCACGTGCACATAATGTAATTAATACAACAACTAGCCAGCTTGATCGCGTACGAATATATTAACAGAATTATATTTTTATTCAAATGCAAAGAACAAAATTATTACATTTCGCACTACAAAACATACTGTTTTTCACCTGAAAAATAGTCAAAACAATATTACAGATAGAAAGTACTTACTTCGGTAAATGCAAACATCGAACTATATTATCGCGCAATAGCTCAGTAAACCGTACCTGAAATTAGTTATAACGCCACGTGTGATACAATGCAATGATTTGAGTTATGAAAATACCTTATTTAAAGCGCAGCAGTAATCAATCATTGATAACAAGTTAACCCCGCCCATTCACGTGAATTGCAATTGATTGGCGTCCAAATCAATAGTTTTCTTAGGCAGGTGGAGAAACTATGAGGGCATAGTGCAAGGAGCACAATTCGTTTAGAAATATATGTCAAAATAGTAAAATATTTCTATTAAAGGACATTCTTACAGAAAGTATAATAATACTTTTTTAAGCATGCTCAAAATATATTATTGTAAATATTTGCTATTGTCAGAGAAGACTTCATAAGTTTGTTTAACTTGTGTCTTATGCCTTTTGCTGCTATTTTTTTGCAAATAAAATATGTTAAACCCCTGAATGGAATTTGATTAACTTTACAGATTCTTTGTCAGATAGTGCCATTGTGCACCTGTTATTTAACATTTTGATCGGATTAATATTTGGGATGTTTTAAAAATTGGGAAGTGAGGGGTATAAATTTGTCAGCATTGCTTACAGTTTTTCTAGTTTGGATTTAGTCGTGATGATACTCATCACGTCAGGCTTAATACGGATTGAAACACTCAGAAGTAATCAAATATACACAATCTCATTAAAACGTACACCATATTTGACCAAATTTGATATCTATATATATATATATAATTGTATGTCAATAACATTTTTAGATCGACCCACAGAGCAGACCAGCGCGTCCCCAGGTGGCGGATAGGGGAGAGCCTCTCGTTGGGGGGTTATCGGGTCATAATACGGAAGGCCTGGCCGCGGACCATAGTGGGTAACGTGTTTGGAGGGTGCCACGCTCCTTGCACGATAAAGTTCCCTTTGTAGATTTCGAAAAAGAAAAGAAAAGGCTAAAATCTACGACCCTACCCAATACTCCGTACGTTTCCAGTGGCAGTAAAAATTGTGTTCCCCCGTGTCCCATCGCACCCATTTTTCAATTGATGTATTATTTGTTAACTTGTTCCCGTCCTGAATATAGCTGAAATACTGCTCGCTGGACGTAAAGCAAACATCCAATCAATCAATCACTAATCTTACAGATGATAATATTGAATTATAAAAACTTAATGTTGACTGAAAGATTAAATAGATTCATTTTGCTACTAATACTTTTTAAAATTTACTTTACTATAGCCAATTTATCTTAACATGTAAATTTTTAGATATTTCTGGTAAATTCGTTTCTATTTCCAAAGAAACAATAAAACTTATAATATGTTGCACAAAAACAGTTGCAATATGTGAAAGAGCTTGCTGAAAAAATTGCAATACAAGAAAAAAAACCATGGTGGAAAGTCTAATCTGGAAAGAGCATAATTTTGACATTTTTATGCTTAACGTAAGGGGGGAGGGTATAGTTAGTCGCCGCTTTGTTCATCCACACGGCCTTTTATCTACCTGCAATTAAGTTGATATGGATTGCGAATAAAAACATTATAAATCTTTTAAGTAAATAATAATAATAACTTTATTCTCATCAACCAATATTAGAGAGGTACAGAGAAATACTATATACAAATATGTACAATATTACAATCGAAAACATCATAAACATAGATAGATACTAATACAGTGTAATTAACAGACAGACGGACAGTTAGTCAAGAAGACTCTTTTTTTATTAATAATTTTAATAAATTTACAGAGCTTGTAGAGTTTAGCTTTGTTTTGGGTTATCATAGTTTCTTTAAACTTTAAAATATTTGTGTTTCGAAATAGATGTCCACTGATCAAATTGCTTCTTTCTTGAGACAATGCATTGCATTCTAGAATATAGTGAAATTCATCCTCAATTTGCTCATTACAAAGCATACATTTTCTATCAGATCTGTCAATATTATTCCATCTGCCTGTCTCAATGGGGAGTTTATGCTTACCCGTTCTAAATTTACAAAATAAAACAGATGCTTTTTTATTAAGTATTTCAAAGTAGTTTTCGAATTCTAGTGTGTCTTTAAACAGCTTATAATTTGTTGCTTTTGAGCAATTTTGGGTTACATCATGCCAGTTTTGACGAAATTGATCAGTTAGACATTGTCGTATACTTTGTTTTAACCACATAAAAGATGGGAATGTTTGAGAGTCCCAAATGTGTGTTAGTCCACATTCATTAAATAGATTTTTAATGTAGACAAGCCATGGGAAATTTCTATTTTGATTATTTGAAAGATTTAACATGAATCTGTACAAAATAGAAGATATCTTTGTTTGTTTACCTATAAGTAATTTAGACCAGTACATAGCCATCCGAGTTTTGATATCTACACTCAAAGGAAATCGTCCCAGGAAATAAGTCGAATGCAAGTTTGCTTCACTTTAAAACACTTAAAAAAAAGGTTAAGTATAGGGTACATTATTTTTTTCAATGGTCAATCATTTGTGTTTTCAATAGTGGACTGGATGGTTCTAATGGCTGGTCAATTGTTTGCAAGTCTTGCTGCTATTATTTGCAGTTTTTTTTCAATTTTGTTTAAAATTTAAAATACTACTTGTATAAAATTGTTTCATTGCGTCAAAATTAAGAAACTGTTAAATATTATACAAATTATACAAAAATATATTCAATTTTAGATTTTGGAGGATACTTCGTCAACTAGGTTTCCAAAATTAAACTAATAAGTGAAAAATACTCTAATACACAATGCTGCATCTTCAATAATAGTCCGACCTAGACCGGTGTCGCAAAATCCGCTGTTTTGCTTATGGAGAGCTCTCTGACGTCCCACGCAAAAAAAAAGCGTTGGACGGCAGAGGATTCTCGGACTACTTCAATAATGGCTATTGTTCTATACTTTTTAAGAGGTTATGGAGCGACTCTTCTCTTTGCGAACGCATAAGTTTTAAGAAACTACTGCGGGTACGAACACTAGAAAGTTTCGCTTGGGAAAAATAATTCAGATTTTGGAAACCCATCAATTGCATAATCAGTGCACTGTATTAATCTTTAACATCTCTATACACCCCTTTCTTATTAATAATAAATGTACCAAAGTTCACATTTGAATATTTTTATAAAATATCAATTATTTAAACAAATATTATTGTTATGCTCAGTCAAGAGAGAATCTTACTGTGCCGTCAACACGGCCGTTAATATACACGCAAAGACATGTTTTTATGTTTTTCCTGGTCTAAAAATAGAGTCCTAAAAATAGAATGATTGTTTTGTCGCCACCTATTTGTAGCGAAATTAAGATACGTCTGTCTGATCGAGACTAGATCACGTGTATAATTGATGAATCATGTAGGAAAAATAGAAAAGAAACCGACAGAACAAGAGTAAGTCCCGGAAAAATTAAAAATCCGTATATATACCAAAATAAAACGCAAAACAAGAACAGGAAAAAAAAGTAAGTAATTAGAACCCCAAAAACCATATATGCACGCAGGTGTCCCGAATGAATAAGCAATGTCTTCCTAATATTTAATACCCGTCGATTTACTCATTGTCATGTCTAGAAAAGTTAAATACAGGAATAGGAAACACTACCTATGACTCAGTAAAAATGTCCGATCGTATTTGACAGATGAATTTACCACAAGTTTAGCTTTTCTCAAAAGGTAACCGTCTCTTAGCTGCATTACAAATTTTATGGATTATTAAAGTATCTGGTTTTTGTAATTTATATGTAAGATAGGTAAACAATGTACATGCACCTTGTAAGGACATTGTTTACGCTAAACTATTATCCAATGGTGCTTGAGAGATTTAAATGCCTGTCGTCACTTTACACGTGCTGTAAACAAAAGTTGACTCTCTAAACAACAAATGTTCAAAATTAGCGGTGAAAATATGTTTTGTTAAATTTGCATCAATATCAGAACAAAAATAAAGATACAGAACATATAATTTTTTCCTAACCCAAACAGCTTTAAAAAGTAGGGAAATTTTGGTACAATGTTTACCTTTTAATTGTTCACCGACCAATGCAGTGAATGAAATAGAAGTCAATATGTGGAACGTAACGTTACTACAATAAAATGCTGATTAACGAAAATAAAGATATAGAACATTTCATTTTTTTTCCAAAACAGCCTTATAAAGTAGGGAGATTTTGGTACAATGTTTACCTTATAATTGTTCACTGACCAATGCATTGAATGAAATAAAAGTCAATATGTGGAACGTTACATTACTACACTAAAATACTTATTTCAACCCCGATTTGACCTAAGAATATATCGAAATTTCAGTACACATACTAGTGCAATCCTGACGTAAACCAATGAAATGAGAAAAATATTTATAGATTTAGTTAACCACCCAATCAAGTAACAGAGAGTCATTTACTCCGAAGACTGATCGTCATTTGACTATGGATATCGTCTCCCATGGGAGACGGTAATAACGATAAAATAAGCCGTAGTGACGACTATAGAACTATTGCAGGGATAATATCAACCGAGGCACAAAAAACATTTCGTGGATGTCGGAAAGTTGTCCAGCTGATGCTGTCGTACTTATAAACCTTCTAAACTAATTTATTCTTGTTTAAATCAATTATCTCAAGGCTTTACCCATTTGGAAATGATATTGACCTCTTTGTGTTCTTGTTTTGCGCATTTTCTGGGATAGTTCTTAATTCAATTCATCAATAATTATGTCACCCAAAACGAAGTTTTGGCAGACACATTGTTTCGTACGGTTTCTTTTTCCTTTTTTTCTTTTTTTCTTTCAGCTCAATCTTGCCCACACAATTTCTCTGAGATGCAATGGTCCAACATGTTAAGGGTGACCTGAAATTTTGAAATTCATTTTCGGAATTTTCAAAATGGCTGTCGTTTTCATGGAAACGAGGGTCATTAAATAGGACATTAAATTATGTTATATTTGGTTGTTTTTCCCAACGAATTATTACTAGTTTAATGTTGTAATTTCTGTGGATAAATTTAGGTTCAAATATTACGGAGGCTTTCATTGTCAACAATGTTCAGTTCTCCCGTTACCACGTGACTTGAAATATTGTATATGAATGGGAAATTATGACAAGAGCAGTCAGGAGGTTTAGCTTTGAAGTCATCGGTCAAAAGATCCTGAAACACGTATTTAATTTAAGAATATGGGAGCGTTAGGGGTAGTATAAGATATAATCGGAACGTTTTTGTTATTGAAGTATGGTGGAATTTTGAAAGTAATAGAATTGTAATGTAAGGTATTTTCAAGATTTATAGCATCTATGTCTTTGTTAGCAAAACTTTAAGAAAGAAAGGAACTTGTTATAGGTAGGGTAGAATTTTAATTTATTGTGAATGTGATGAAGTCCTAGTTATTGAACAAACGGTAGTAGGCTATTTATTGATACATGATGCAACAGAGGAGATGTATGGTGACGATGACCATTACTACAGTTTCTCCTTTGATTATGATTGAAACTGAACCTTTTAAATAATTTAATAGTTTTCACTGAGTACTCTGTCTTTCTCTTTGATACAATTGGGACGCCACGCTACAGCTGAAAAATTGCTGAAATTGGCGGTAAAACAACAAACAAACGATTTAAAGTTTGCTTCACACTTAGGTTTTTGACCAACAATTCTTTATATCAATGAGCTTTTTGACATATAATCAATAATTTGATGTACTAACGAGCTTTTAGACTAATTGAAGTCGGATGGTTAGGACTTACAATAATAGATCGGTCCACACCAAGATTGTCTTAGAAAAGTAATGCCTATTGCAGTTATCTTTAGAATCACGCATATTCTAGTAATGCAGAAAAAGCTTAACATAACTAGGATTATGCTATAATGGCAACAAGGTACAAAGCACTGGGCACATCAGGCCATAACGAAATTGCGACAGCAATAAACATCACTCAAATAACTAAGGGGGCCTCGGTGGCCGAGTGGTCAAGGTAGTTCGTCTACTATTGATCACGTGGTCTGTCAACACTGAGATTGCGGGTTCGATTCTCACTGCAGGCAGGTTGTACTCGACTCCAATCTTAATTGACAAGGATTGCCACTTTTCCTACCGCAGGTCGGGGGTTCTCTCCAGGTACTCCGGCTTCCTCCCCCAATAAAAACTGGACGCCATGAAATAGCTGAAAAATTGCTGAAAGTGGCGTTAAAACACCATTCAAACAAACAAAAAACATCAAATAACTAAGGAATGAATGCGAACACAAAGCAATAGTTTATTCGTTCTGCGGATAAAATAATAGACTTTCAACTTATTGCAACTAAAAGGAACCTACCTGCATTTAAATTACTTTGAAACTTGATCTCTAAAAATATTTATATTGTGTCATTAATATCAACACAAAAAGTAAATCAATTTTTCGTATGTTCGATCTCTTCTTATTATCTCTTAATGGTATATAATTGTTTTCGGGTGCGATTGACCATATATCGCTTTCCTGGTAAAAATCATACTCTACAATATAGTTCATGCTGTAAGGGATAAAATGGGTATTTAAATATTAAGCAAAAAATTTCATTTACAGTTTTTGTGTGTTTTTGTTAAATACTTCAAGCTTTAAATTACATTTTATTTCCTGATCTAATAAGGAGTATTAAAGATGTACAAAATTGTATATTAATGCGCTTTTTACCACGCTAGATAGGATCATCGCTTCAATTGTATTTCTTGGATTATTTCATGAATTATTAAGGTTGCCTTTTCTTGCCGTCCTGTTCAGTCTGTTATGCCAACCCTCGCAGTCGTTGTTATTCCTGATAGCACGTCCATACACACATAGAAGCCGAAGTACCGGAGAGAACCCCCGTCGAGGCGACTTTCTGTGATACACAAGATCTCAGCATCAGATATAATAGTTTGCAAATAAGAGATTTTGTGTCGAATGCTTCTCGCTTTCCAGTGGAATATTCGAATTCACCACATGCTGAATTTGGTCCCGGTTTTTCAGCTATATTATTACCGAGCAGTATTAGTTGCAGTATAAAAAGAATATTTCCACTGAAATTTGAAAAAAACGGTTGATAAATACCGGTAGATTTTTATAATTTCTTTTTATACATTTTAATAAAGTAACAAATAGTGTGAATAATATATTTGGGTAAGTAAAATAAACTTTGAAAGCGACTGGTTTTAATCTGATGTAAAATAAACCTATCGCCATTCTATAACAACCTAATTAAATCGATTATCGAAGGCAAAAAAACCTGCCCGTAAAAAACGCAAAAAAGAAGATATTTTGTAGAGAAAACTAACTTTATTAATGAACCTATTTCGGATTTGTCAGATTCTACAACATTACCTTGGGTGGGAATTTGTAAACAACATCATAAACAATCAATATTAACTAACGAACTGCTCAAAATATACTAAAATTCCAGTACCCAGAAATAAACGGGTTTCAAAATTCCACATTAGCACCAGTTAAAATTTAGGACAGGTGGGTAAGTAACTGTGGTTTTAAATTTCAAAAATCACCATCATGTCAAATTCACCATAACGGTCGAGTCGAGATCATTGGGTTTTGTCATTGCAAAATTCTAAAAATGAAATTTATATTTTGGACAGTTAATCATTAAAAATTACCACATGTTTGGAATATCAGTTAGCTCAAATTTACGGCAAAAAGCAGAATCAACTTGCTAAAATGCCTGAAACGCAAAGGCAGAACGGAAACGTTGATTGCGGTCTGTTTGCAATTGCAAGTGCCTTGTTTAACGGGGTTATAGGGGGTAGGAATAAATAAATAAATAAATAAATAAATAAATAAATAAATAAATAAATAAATAAATAAATAAATAAATAAATAAATAAATAAATAAATAAATGAATGAATGAATGAATGAATGAATGAATGAATGAATGAATGAATAAAGAAAGAATTTGTATTAAAAAACAATCATAGCGGGGAAATCTGTAGCATTATGCACAATGATTCCACCGCCTGATGAGATCTGTAGAGGGATCGAACTGATTGTTGTAATGTTAGACATTAAAACATTATTTCAAAGTAGAATACATTTCAACATTTCATATTTTGCAAAATTTCGTTTCATATATAATATATTGAATTATATATCTTTGTAATTCAATATTTTGAAGCTGTAGACAATTAATGGCTTATTAATTAATAGCTGACATATGAATTCAAAACATCGTGGAAAAGAAATTCCAACAAATTTGTCCTGTGGCTGATTTTTTCACAGAACATGCACCCAATCCGGTCAACTTTTTACAACTTTCCCTTTTATGAATAAAATTATGTTATATACCTATGGGTTTGCTATAGAATTTACTAGAGGGATATATTAACAATTTTGACCGGAGTATTGCATGTTTTTTACAAATTGAGTCCAAAGCTGAAATTTCACTGTACGCAATACTCCAACGGACCACACTTCCGGTCAACTTTTGAAACTTTCTCTTTAATAAATACAACTGACTTATATATCAATGGATTTGCTATAAAATTTACTAGAGGAATTTATTAACCAATTTGACCGGAGTATTGCATGTTTTTACAAATTAAGTCTAAAGTTGAAATTTCACTGTAAGCAATACTCCACCGCACCTCCTTTCCGGTCAACTTTTGACAACTTTCCCTTTCATGAATAAAATTGAGTTATAAATCAATGGATTTGCTATAAAATTAACTAGAGGAATATATAACCATTTTTGACCGGAGTATTGCATGTTTTTACAAATTGAGTCCAAAGTTGAAATTTCACTGTACGCAATACTCCACCGGACCACCCTTCCGGTCAACTTTTGACAAATTTCCCTTTCATGAATATAAGTGAGTTATATATCAATAGATTTGCTATAAAATTTACTAGAGGAATATATTAACCAATTTTGACCGAAGTTTTGCATGTTTTTACAAATTAAGTCCAAAGTTGAAAAATCGTATTCAATTTTAGTAGAGAAAAAACCCTTCCGGTCAAGTTTTAAATAATTTAAATCAAGATAATTTAAATTATTTTATATTTATTATGTAGAAATTGTTATTATCTTTCAGAATCCGTTTAAATTACATCGAAATGTTTATCCGTTCAAACGTTATAGGCAAAAATATACCAAAAAACCCTTCCGGTTTTTCCACCCTTCCGCAGATTAGGGTCTCCCATAAGTTTGAAATAAATAGTAAGAATTTATGCCGAACAGAAGAGAACTCTTACGTGATCTCGATTTCAGTCTGTTTTCACTTTTATAACTAAATTTAGCAGGACTAGCTACTTAAAATTCATAAATGCGTTAGCTAAAACTCTAATCCATAAGAAAAAGTAACAGCTTTTAAAAACGTGTCACAGAGCAAAAGTCCACCCCACGTGGTCCACCCAAGCAAATACGCGTAAAACTAGATCAAAAGAAGAACCTAAAGTGTGTATACGCTATCAAAAGACACGTGCTTCACAAAATATAACATTATCGAAAAAGTAGGAAAAGCTTGCAAAATAAGTGCTAAACATAACATTAAAAGTTACGAAATACAGACTAACATCAGAAGTTATACTTAACTTAAAACTATCTAATCCTAATGCAAGTGCCCAAATGTGCAAAGCATATGTAGCTGTAATACAATGGAGTAAACGCCATCTGTTGGGAGATACGATAAGGGACGTTATCTATACCGACTTGCAAATTAGATACAAAATCCTGTTTGTCAAAAAATCATTTATATGCTATAAATAAACATTTGTTTACAATCTGACGTCATCAGTAACAATCAACTAACCGTCAATGACAAGCCAATCAAATGAATGAAATGAAACGTCACAAACGAACTTGTGAAGCAACAAATTCTTTGAAATGACAAAATGGAGATCACTTACCCCCGAGGTCACTTTCCCGATCCTTGACGAAAAGGGCCAAGAGATGATTCGATTGACCCTTTATGATGAAATTTTAAATAAAACAAATTGAAAAATATTAAACCAACTCGGATACACCTATAACATATAAATCGAACATCTCTGGATATGGGTGTAACCCATATCGTTTCTTGTATATAACTAAATTGTGGGAAAATACTTACTTTTGATTGACTGGAAAATATTTTCTATCATAGGATGGATACACGCACCCTTTGACGTCATATATTACTCAGTCCACTGGAAACTAGTGATGATCTATTTAAATGTTTAGTTACAAAAAAAATTGTTGAATTTATTTATAAGTATTAACTACAAAAAATGTTTTCCCCTTCGAAGGATAACAAAATTTCCGTTGTGCATATTTAGTATAATCCGCTACGCGTATTATGCAATTTGCCAAATGGAAAATTTGTTATCCCTCGATAGAGACAATATTTTATGCAGTTCAATCAAACAAATATGAAAAGTCAAATTGTTAAACAATATGACATTGACCATGATGCTGACGCTGTTATTATTTAAATTACCATTTAACAATAAAAACAAATTAAGGAAATAGCAATTTATATATCTTTTAAAATAAAAAAAGGTCATCAAATAGGACCTACATGACATTGACCCTGCACTTTTGATCTTTACATATACATTCATAAAACAAAGCATTTATAAGTATGAACCACTTCATATACACACACAAAATAAATTTAAAAAATATTACTTTACGTTGATCTCTAACATTGTACCATTCTACGTTTGTATCTTGAAATATTGCTACTTACATTAAATTATCTAAGAAAGGCAACTCTTCAAAAAGGGTCTTCAAATTATATCACCTTGAATACCTTATCGGGGTCTACATTTTAGTTATAGTTACAGTTCTGTATCTCTTATGTTAAGGAGATCTTCACACAACATGTGACCTCAAAAATAAGACCTTGATATTTAACTTTGTGACCCGTTTCGAGGTCAAGTTCAATGATGAACAATGGTCAATATCTGTTATAGTTCCTGTGATATCGCAATTTAAAATACATTTTATTGATCAACTCTGACAAAGGTAAATGATTAGAAATAAAGATCTTAACAAGATTTTCACTTTGATTAAGTTTAGGTTTTTTTATCAGCTATGGTTAAGTAGGAAGTCTACACAAAATTAGAATTGCACCCTGATTTTTGACATGTAACCCTTTGCAAGCTCAAGGTTAATGTTGGCAAATAGTGAGACCCCAAGTCTTCATCACATTTGGTCGATAAGTTTCTATTGTAAACTTATATAAGGAGGTGAAAAATTCATTATTGCGATATGTGACAAAGTGTTTTCATGTAACATCATTTCCTCAGTAGCTAAATACGTAGCAACTGTAACTTTGATAAATACAAAAGGTTATAAAATATAAAGTTTGCGTTTCTCGAAAATGGAAACTTTTAACCACAGAAAGTATTATTGTTGCCTGATTTTTAAAAATAATACAATTCTTTGTTTCATTTTTCATTCTTTGCAGTTGGATAGTATTATCTTAGTTCTTATTCTATTTTTTTTATTCCAGAGCAAAAGGAAATGAAAATTGTTGTAACAGGGATATTGGATGAGCAAAAAATAATTGCGGCAATAGAATCATTTAAGGCTAAACTAAATCAAAACAAGTGCACTATTATAATGAAGGACATGAAATTAGGCAGTGTCATCATTTATGTGACTGTTTTTCCTCCAGCTTCGAAATCAGTAGACATTTTTTGTCAAGAATTGTTAAAATTTCTACAGTGCATTGTAGCACATCAAAATACAACATTCCAAGATATCAATGCAGTTGTTCTAGCTTTCGATGAATTGCTGGATAATGGTGAGTAAATCCTTTTTCGTTTGGAAGTTGTGTTTCAATTTTGAGCTGAATTGCAACAATCTAAGCTTATTCCAAAATTAAAAGTTTATGCTCAAACTCAGCTGAGTACAGGTAAGTTCAATATTGTTACTCCGCTTCATCCCCCAATCAAAACTGGATGCCATGATATAGCTGAAAAATTGCTGAAAGTGGCGTTAAACATTAAACCATTGTGGAAGTTTTGTAAGACGGGTTGTAGTTTAACTTGAGATATATAGGATCTAACACCGGTGGGAGGACAAGACGGGAAAATCTCAGACACCCAAGTGAAAAGATTTCTGGTCTCCAACGAGGCTCTGCCGAGTTGGAGACCAAAAGAAATCTTTCACGCGGGTGTCTGAGATTTTCCCGTCTTGTCCAACCACCGGTGTTTGATTCTATTTCTCACTAATTCGTTAAAAAAAATCCGGTTCTGTTCTATTGAAAGATGGCAACAAATAGAGTTATCTACCCTGAACGTAGTCTCCAGTGTACACATGTTGCGTCACCGTGTTTGTTTTGATGTTTACCGCTGTCATATTGTGGCATAAATTGGGTCATAGAATCTCAGATATGTTGTTTTCATGTTAATATTTAAAAAGGCCTATTAAAGTAACACAACTAAAGCAAATATTTTATAATTTTTATTGCCGAACCGACAGTTGACGTCACAATACATTTTTAAGGGAAAAGGAGAGTGAAATTCTTATCTCACCCACGGGTTGAGATAAGGATATCTCAACCGGCTAAAAATAGGTACCATGCTGTCTTATTAGTGAGAAAAGTTATTGTTTAGCTACCTGTATATTATGTTGCCCTATTGACCAAACATCAGTAGGTCGTATATTTTTAATCCCTGATTGAATGCCAGGTTTTGCATTAGCCATCGGTTTACAAATAAAAACATTTAAATGATAAAAATCCTGGATCAGGATTGAACCTAAAGTTGATTATGATCCTGAGAATATACATTTGTTCTGATCTGAGCCTTAAATGACATTACGGGTTTCTCAAACTACGCTGTAGGTGGCCTTATTTAGAAACCAACTTTACGTATGTTTGATACATCTGCATAGCTGATGCTACTATAAACAGATCATTGTGGTATAATGCATGACAATTTTAATAAATAGCATAATTTTGGTTTTTTTTTACTAAAAATGGGTTGGAAAATGTTCTAGATCTTTTCGTGTAGATGTATGTTTACATGTTATTCAATTTTTCTACAAAAAATATGTACTTTTTGCCAATTTTGCATAATAGGCAAATTTACCAAAATGAACCAAATTTGGTATTGATAATCATCGGCTTGTCAATACCATAATTTTTTCAATATTTCCGCTCTGGTACCAAGATGCCTGATTTGATTAACCAATAAAAATCCATACTGTTGCTAATTATCCTTCGTTTTGCAGCAAACAAGCTCAAACATAAAGTTTAACATCATAAAAAGGAGCATAGTTGTTAAAATACTTGTTTTGCTGTGTTTTTGCTATTTTTAAATACAATTATATAAAGAAAATAATATAATTACTCTAAGAAACCACAAGGTAAATTCTAACCAAACGTTATACAGATGTTCCTTTTATTGAATCTTAGCAAACTGTAACCATGCCTGGTATGATGGCAAATATATGCTTTTGTCAATTTAGCCAAATGATCATTGAAATGAATAATCCTTGAATGATTATGAAATATATCTTACCCCCTCCCTCTAATCAAGATTACCACTGCTTAAAACAAATATGTTTATTTTTATTTCAACAGCTCAAACTTGCAGTGTACTTTTATGAATAGACGTATTTTAACAGAATCCGATTTAAATTAAACTATGGAATATTGTTTCATATCAGGTTGGTAAGAAGAATATCCATTTGGGGGAAATCCGTCAAATTTCAAGGCCACGGTCAATCACAAACGTTAGAAATTTTTACAAAAAAAATTGTTTCTGAACAATAACTAAACATTTTTGCATTTGATTTCAATTCAACTTTAGAAAATAGCTTAATTGGACATGTATCAGAAGCCTATCGATTTTGGGGAAATCTATCAAATTTTAAGGTCAGATGCCACAAAATGTTAGAAATTTTTACAAAAAAGACGATTCCGGATAGTAACTAAAAAAGTTAGATTTTTACCGTTATAGAATATGAAAAATTGTGGGATCGTGAAACCATTAAATTCAAGACGAGTTTGAATATGATCCACGGTATAACCCAGATGATTTGATACTAACAGTTAATGTAGACAGTGAATCTGAAAGCCAAATTTATCAGAAAGCAGTTTCTACCGTCAGAGATCTTATTGAAAACACAAATATTAACAGAAAGCAGATCAATATCATTGTCCAAACTCCTTTAGTAGGTCAAGAAGGTCAGTGTCATGACAAAGAACAGAGACCTTTGTCAAACTATAATATCTACTATGCGGACATCAATGTAATGTTTAGACTTGTGGTGTACCTGAATGTCATAAAATGGAATAAAATAATATAATAATATTTTTACTTCCTTTGCCAAATACAAGAAGCCTTATCCTTCTTATTCCATGAAAAAATCTTAAAATAAGCATCAATCTTTATTAAAGCCTTATTTAATCATGGATTTAAGTCTTCACCTCTGCATAATAAAACATTGAAAACATAACACAAAAAAATTGCTAACACCTCAGGAATGCATACGAGGATTGAACATTTGTAGAACTTATAGATTGCGAAACTCTGTGTTCATTTTCAAGAACGATCTTTAATAAGGTGTGAGCTTCCTATTATTGTTGCATTCAGTGAAAATGGTTATTTACAATGTTCTTGCATGTTTGTTTAGCGAGTTACATGATGTTAGTGTGTAAATGTTTTTGCTCATTCAGCTGAAAACAAGGACAAGCTGTTAAAATTGTTTGTCTATTGACCTATCCCTTGTTTGTCTATGTTCTTTGACAAAAAGTTGTGTTTTAATATATTTGGCCTTACCAATTCAGAATAAAGTTGGCTTGCACAATCGTAGAGTGCAGACTTTCAAAAATTTAACAGATAAACCCAAACTTCAATCAAAATTGCAGTTTTGACTGTTAATGTATCATAGGTGCAAAATGCATAAGTAAATCTAAGAAGAACATAGCGAACACTAAGGATACTGTCAAAAAAATGCAATCCACAAATCAAAGTGCAAGAAAGCGACAAACTTTAGACCCGACAAACAATAGCAACTACAGCAATGTTTCTGTCTGACTCGGTACATGCATTTTAAAAGAAATTGTGGGTTAAACCAGGTTTTAATTTTTTTCAACAGTTTATAAGCATTTTGAAATTCGGTTGTTTTCAGTTTCATACAGTAAAAATCGTTTGCGGTGGATGTGGGAAGTCTCTCGGTTAGAATGAAATATAATTTTAATGGAAATGCACTCTCATATAGTACTCTACCAGTTTTAGTAACAATCCTAAATGGAATGGATAACAGCCACTTACTTACCACATAAACAACAAACTAAAGCACGCATATATAATCCCAATGTGGTTCTCTACTATTTTTGAAGGGTTTTGGTTTTGCTGGTTAGAAACGTTAGTTCCATATGTAACACATGTTTCTGTAATACTGCTTATACATTAAAAAGCGAAATTTGCATTAAATTTCGTGTCTTCTAAAAAGTTAAATAATCCCGGTGAGCATTACAGGCTCTTGAGAGCCTCATGTTATGGTTTGTCATGTCAAATGCTGCAAAATTCTTATGGTAAGCTAAATTGTTTATTCACTTTACATATTTGATATTTAAAGCAGTAAAGCACAATTATTTGTCTCATTTTTTATTTTTAAATGCCACTTTTACTTTTAAATGTTTTACGAACATCATAAACAGTTGTTAACACATTTATTATTCAAGTAATTGATAATGTTGATCAATTATAAATTGCAAATACCCCACATTATCTATCATTCACATATTGCACTTATGTTATATCCAACACAGCGACAAAGTTGTAGTTACATTAAGTTTAAATTTACTGTTAAATTTAATGAACAAAAAGCAGTGAACGCTAATTATTTTAAAGAGCTGGAGACAGAAATACAGCACATGTATCCGTCCGCCCGGCTGGTACGGAAGCGCATTAGTGCAAGGGAGGTGTTTAATTTTTTCTAACTCGTTATTACGACTAAGCTAGCTCATTATAACCACATGGCTAACTCGTTATAACAACTTACTAGCTGTAACTCGTAATAACGACTTAGTAACTAGTTATAACCACTAAGCTAACTCGTTAAAACGAGTTACAGCTAGTAAGTTGTTATAACGAGTAAGTTAAGTCGTTATAACGCGTTAGCTAAGATAAAACCATCACCCTGGCAATAATGGGCTTCCGTAGGCTGGCGCTCTTAAACCGTCGCATTTTCATGAAATTTAGATCACATATTTATATATAAAGAGTCTACCAACCAGTAAAGCTTATTAAGTATCGGATCGACAAACATGACGATACAGCATAAACAAAAAATAATATACAAGTCTAGAAGATTATTCAACGATACAAATGACGGTGTTTCTTGTCAAAAATGTAGACAACGACTGACCAACGAATGGCCTTAGTCATTGAAAGTCAATAAAAATAAATGACGTAAACAAGTCATAACATATTAATCTTTAACTTTCTCATTTCCAACTTAACCCAAAATAGTTGCTTTTCAAGTCCGCCAGCCGCGGACGTGCCGTGCTGTTACTTGGCTTTCCTCAAATATTCCAAAAAGATGTAATCAAAATTACCAAGGTGACAAATTCCTTACGCCAGACGCGCGTTTCGTCTACTTAAGACTCATCAGTGGCGTTTAACTCTAAATGCTTCAAGTATTTTTTCATTCGGTGATGGAATGATATAAGTCCACTGGGATCGTGTAAAAACACAATACAGGTATATAGTTCAAAATATTATATAAACGTCTAAAGAGTCTACCAACCAGTAAAGCTTATTAAGTATCGGATCGACAAACATGACGATACAGCATAAACAAAAAATAATATACAAGTCTAGAAGATTATGCAACGATACAAATGACGGTGTTTCTTGTATTGTGTTTTTACACGATCCCAGTGGACTTATATCATTCCATCACCGAATGAAAAAATACTTGAAGCATGTACTGGTTCAGCAGCATTCTTTTAGACCTTTTATATAATATTTTGAACTGCCTGTATTGTGTATTTACACGATCCCAGTGGACTTATTTTATTCCATCTCCCAATGAAAAAAATATTATTCCATCTCCCAATGAAAAATATCTGAAACATTTATAGTTAAACGCCACTGATGAGTTTTTTGTAGACGAAACGCGCGTCTGGCGTAATGGATATGTCACCTTGATAATTTTGATTACATCTTGTTGGAATATTTGAGCAAGGCCAAGTAACAGCACGGCACGTCCCCGGTTAGCGGACTGAGAAGCAACTATTAAAAAAGTTTTGGGTTCATTTAATATGAGAAAGTTTAAGATGAATATGTTATGATTGTTTACGTTATTTATTTATATTGACACTCAATGACTAAGGCCATTCGTTGGTCAGTCTGTGTCTTAATTTATGACAAGAAACACCGTCATATGTATCGTTGCATAATCTTCTAGACTTGTATATTATTATTTTTTGTTTATGCTGTATCGTCATGTTTGTCGATCCGATACTAAATAAGTGTACTGGTTCAGCAGCATTCTTTTAGACCTTTTATATAATATTTTGAACTGCCTGTATTGTGTATTTACACGATCCCAGTGGACTTATTTTATTCCATCTCCCAATGAAAAAAATATTATTCCATCTCCCAATGAAAAATATCTGAAACATTTATAGTTAAACGCCACTGATGAGTTTTTTTTAGACGAAACGCGCGTCTGGTGTAATAGATATGTCACCTTGATAATTTTGATTACATCTTGTTGGAATATTTGAGCAAGGCCAAGTAACAGCACGGCACGTCCCCGGTTAGCGAACTGAGAAGCAACTACTAAAAAAGTTTTGGGTTCATTTAATATGAGAAAGTTTAAGATGAATATGTTATGATTGTTTACGTTATTTATTTATATTGACACTCAATGACTAAGGCCATTCGTTGGTCAGTCTGTGTCTTAATTTATGACAAGAAACACCGTCATATGTATCGTTGCATAATCTTCTAGACTTGTATATTATTATTTTTTGTTTATGCTGTATCATGACGATACAGCATAAACAAAAAATAATAATACTAAATAACATGACGTTTGTCGATCCGATACTAAATAAGTGTACTGGTTCAGCAGCATTCTTTTAGACCTTTTATATAATATTTTGAACTGCCTGTATTGTGTATTTACACGATCCCAGTGGACTTATTTTATTCCATCTCCCAATGAAAAAAATATTATTCCATCTTCTTATGACAAGAAACACCGTCATATGTATCGTTGCATAATCTTCTAGACTTGTATATTATTATTTTTTGTTTATGCTGTATCATGACGATACAGCATAAACAAAAAATAATAATACTAAATAACATGACGTTTGTCGATCCGATACTAAATAAGTGTACTGGTTCAGCAGCATTCTTTTAGACCTTTTATATAATATTTTGAACTGCCTGTATTGTGTATTTACACGATCCCAGTGGACTTATTTTATTCCATCTCCCAATGAAAAAAATATTATTCCATCTCCCAATGAAAAATATCTGAAACATTTATAGTTAAACGCCACTGATGAGTTTTTTTGTAGACGAAACGCGCGTCTGGCGTAATGGATATGTCACCTTGATAATTTTGATTACATCTTGTTGGAATATTTGAGCAAGGCCAAGTAACAGCACGGCACGTCCCCGGTTAGCGGACTGGGAAGCAACTATTAAAAAAGTTTTGGGTTCATTTAATATGAGAAAGTTTAAGATGAATATGTTATGATTGTTTACGTTATTTATTTATATTGACACTCAATGACTAAGGCCATTCGTTGGTCAGTCTGTGTCTTAATTTTTGACAAGAAACACCGTCATATGTATCGTTGCATAATCTTCTAGACTTGTATATTATTATTTTTTGTTTATGCTGTATCGTCATGTTTGTCGATCCGATACTAAATAAGTGTACTGGTTCAGCAGCATTCTTTTAGACCTTTTATATAATATTTTGAACTGCCTGTATTGTGTATTTACACGATCCCAGTGGACTTATTTTATTCCATCTCCCAATGAAAAAAATATTATTCCATCTCCCAATGAAAAATATCTGAAACATTTATAGTTAAACGCCACTGATGAGTTTTTTGTAGACGAAACGCGCGTCTGGCGTAATGGATATGTCACCTTGATAATTTCGATTACATCTTGTTGGAATATTTGAGCAAGGCCAAGTAACAGCACGGCACGTCCCCGGTTAGCGGACTGAGAAGCAACTATTAAAAAAGTTTTGGGTTCATTTAATATGAGAAAGTTTAAGATGAATATGTTATGATTGTTTACGTTATTTATTTATATTGACACTCAATGACTAAGGCCATTCGTTGGTCAGTCTGTGTCTTAATTTATGACAAGAAACACCGTCATATGTATCGTTGCATAATCTTCTAGACTTGTATATTATTATTTTTTGTTTATGCTGTATCGTCATGTTTGTCGATCCGATACTAAATAAGTGTACTGGTTCAGCAGCATTCTTTTAGACCTTTTATATAATATTTTGAACTGCCTGTATTGTGTATTTACACGATCCCAGTGGACTTATTTTATTCCATCTCCCAATGAAAAAAATATTATTCCATCTCCCAATGAAAAATATCTGAAACATTTATAGTTAAACGCCACTGATGAGTTTTTTGTAGACGAAACGCGCGTCTGGCGTAATGGATATGTCACCTTGATAATTTTGATTACATCTTGTTGGAATATTTGAGCAAGGCCAAGTAACAGCACGGCACGTCCCCGGTTAGCGGACTGAGAAGCAACTATTAAAAAAGTTTTGGGTTCATTTAATATGAGAAAGTTTAAGATGAATATGTTATGATTGTTTACGTTATTTATTTATATTGACACTCAATGACTAAGGCCATTCGTTGGTCAGTCTGTGTCTTAATTTATGACAAGAAACACCGTCATATGTATCGTTGCATAATCTTCTAGACTTGTATATTATTATTTTGTGTTTATGCTGTATCGTCATGTTTGTCGATACGGTAGATAACGATGCTGTACAGACTAAAATAATAATATATTCGTTTAAAAATATATATGCAAAAAAGCAGTTTTAAAATAAATAAAACGACACGTAATTCTACATGAATATTCGGAGACCATGGTTGTATCTGGTCTAAGGTCCTATAATTTTTCATTAATAAACTCAGAGTGACCCTAATAGACCATATCCCAAGGTGGACAGACAAACAGAGAAAAGAGAAAGAAAGTTTTTGGATAAAAACATTGGGAACATCATTTCCGAAGGGAATTAATGAAAAATTATAGGACCTTAGACCAGATACAACCATGGTCTCCGAATATTCATGTAGAATTACGTGTCGTTTTATTTATTTTAAAACTGCTTTTTTGTATATATATTGATTGTAACCGTATAAATAGTGCTACATATTTATACACCTGTACATACTTGTAATAGCACTAAGAAAAAACATTTTTTCGTTAATTACTAGATATAGTATACATCACATACGTATGACGGCAAAAACTTTTTACCTGTTATTGTCATTCGTTGTAAAAACACTGACGAAGCCTGTTGGTCAGGCGAAATATTTGTGCAATTTTTTAAAGTGTGAAACTTTGTGTTCGCTTTAATTATGTATCTGGATGTTGTTGTACATATTTTTAAACGAATATATATATAATTGTCTATTTATATATGCCGAACATCTGATTGTATTTCAACATAGGATCTTTAGAAATGCACTAAAGACTAAAGATACATAGTTAAGATAAATGATATTTATAAGTGTCTAATGAATTGTGTCAATCTAATTAAAATTAAATCTTTCATTTGCTCCCCCCCCTTTTTGTTATAGGTCGCTGCGTTGTAAGATCTAACAACATCGCATTACAGGTCACGTCAGGGGTCAAAATTTTTAATTTTGATCGTCCAATCAAATTTTAGTTCGAGTTGAGTGATTCGACCAATCAAATACTGGTTTGTATATCACACTACTAGGCTTTAGTGTCAAAATGGCGATGTCCGATGCATTTTTGCGGTCTGAAAAGTTTTACAAACTATTTTAGTACTCGAGAACTCAAAGAATGATGTTGGATTGTTAAGAGAAGGAAATGGTTGCGTTGCCGTTCTTTTTAAAGCGTTAGGGAAATTCTTTCTACTTCAATATGTATCATTTACATTCCAATGAAGAAAAAGATGAACGAATCGTCATCGCCCTATTTGAGAGATGTTGGTCTGCTGTTGATATTGCTTGTGGAGAATCAAGTAAACAGAAGTTCAAAACTGAACGGCAGCATAGAAAGGTCAGTACGCAAATTATATACGAAAATATGACCTTTTTCACAATAAGGAGCGAATTTTTTAACAAGAAAAAAGGGGGAGGGGAATTACATACGATGAACATACAACATGGTATCAGTAAAATAGTACTAGTATATAAAACATGTAACTAACGTGGTTAGGAGATTGATAGGGGAATTAATATTAAACATTTGACAAAAAACTGTCAATAAACTACTAGTAGACATGAATTATTCATCATATTTCCTATTGCTCCAGTTTTAATTGACATTCATGGCTTGTGAGTGTCAGAAAAAATTTAAGGTACATTGATCACCACTAATGAAACGCCATCTCATTTGTAAAACAAAGTTGTGGATTTTTTGTTCTAAAAATTATTTGTCCAAAAAAGGTGTGTGAAAATCAATGCTACAAATAAAATAGTTATATAGTTATTCAAGTCACTTAATACATGTATAAATTAACATTATCAACAAATTCATTTCAGATTTCTGAAAATATCACAATATCAAAGACAGATTTATAGATATCATTTGTGCAGCACCGAGTCTAGCTGGTGACCCTGTATGGAGAAGCAATTTTCAAAAGTTCCAAGTTTCTGTTCAAATTAGATGAGTTTCTTACATGATGCCAACTTGGTAAGTGGAATGTTTACATCTTGTTTTTTTTAATCTACTAGTACAAGGTATCTTGTAAATAAAAGTTTCAACTTGTATAGATCTTCATAAAGTGGATTGTTATTTATAAGTAACCTCACCAGATAGATGCATTCTTATATTCTGTATGAAAGTAATTAAAATGCAATATTAATAATCAAGAATTGAAAAGAGTGCAGTGACATGCAGTTTAAAAAAATTTGCATTTAAATTTATTCACAATACTAAATATGGTTTACATTTATGATGTGACCATTGTTTAGATAAATACATGTACCTTGATTTATAACAGCATAAGGATAGCTTGTAAACTTGGTTCATTGGCTACATGTATGATTAAAGGTGCTAATCAATTTGTAACTTTGAATTAAAATTATTGAACCATTTCCTGTAAAGGTATGCAGTTGACTGAATAATAGGGAATAAACTTGATACACATAAAGAATTTCTTCTTTACCGAATGTAATAGAAAATTTAAGTTCTTATTTTCTTCCAAGCGACTGCTCTTATTTTCTCATGTTTTCAATTGTTTAAACAGGGAAGAAGATGATCATCACTGGCTTTTCTGTTCTGGTCCAAAGTGCTACATGTACTACACACAAATACTCACAAAAGAGTTAAAACAGATGAAAGAAAAAAAATTTACAGTATATTAAGATATCAGTGTCATGACTTATACACTGTAGATGGATAACAGTACCTTAAAGAATGCTATTTTTTCAAAATCTATCATCTATTGCACTTCAAAGGGATATACATGTTTTATACATGTACAATGGACAGGAAGAAATTGGAATCCTTCAGTTGCTTTTATTTTATATTAAAATTATCATCTGCATCAACTTACTTTGAAATATTCTGAAAACAAAAACTGTTGTAGGATAGTTTTTTGACAAACAATTTTATAAATGCAATGTACATCTGAACTAAAGACCTTGGAATAAAATAAAAGTGGAATGCCTGCTAAATGCAGTTGCAAATAATGCAACATATGTTTCATCTGATTCTAATGTCGGTATGGAGTCTGATGATGATAAACAAGAGTACAACTAGTCTGGCTATAAAGATGCAGAAAACAAATCTTCAGTATTTCTTGATGATCAAATACATTTAATTGTATGTACCTTTATGATTATCAACTACCATACCAAATTTTCTTGTAGAAATAAGTTTGTGTATTTGAATGGTATTTAATGCCACTTTCAGCAATTTGTTAGTTATATAGTCACATCCAGTTTAATTGGTGGAGCAATCTTAAGTACCATGATGAAAACCATGACCTTTTGTAAATTGTGATTAGATTTGAGCACACCCATAATAAGACTCGAACCTGCAACCCCAGTGTTAACAGTCATGTAACCAACTGGGATTTAACGTCAGTTTCCACAAATTTTCAATTATATCGTTTTCCAGTTTTTATTGTCTTGCCTGTGGGAGTCAAAACATAGGAATCTGGCGACTACATAAACACTATATATTTTATATCAGTGTAAGCTTAAGTCCTAGGTAAATCAAATTTTGTCTAGTGAAAGCTTATGATAAGTACTACATTAAAGTTATTGGATTAGGTCAGTCCCTAAGTAACCATGACAATAATTGGTATAAAAAAAAGAAAACTAGAAATCCTTGTCAGTTAAGATTGGAGTTGAGCACACCCTCCCACAGTGAAACTCAAACCCAGAACCTCAGTAGTGACAGGCACTTGATCAAAAGTAAAATGACTATGTTAATCACTCAGCCACAATAAAGGGCTCTGTAATCAAGAGAAGACCAAGACCCCTAAAGATAAGAAATGCACATATCAAAGATACTCCAGACCAGTAGGAAGAATTGCACTTGTGTATACTACATTGTACTTTACCAATTGAAAGTAATGTTTCTGTCAAGTCTGGCTCTAATTACTAGTACATACACCCGAATACAATTTGAAAATGAGAAAATGTGTATCGATGACATTTAAGTCTGGATTAACCCATATTGGTTAACACACTCATTTTTCTTCTCTAAGTTCACTCTGGCTAGAAAATATTTGGCAAAACACTATAAAAATTTGCCGGTGAAGAGATATCATTATGTTGTAACTGTGTGCTAAGTATCATAAAGATGTGACATCATCTTCCTAAACAATGCTTCAGTGCAAAGGTAAACCTGAGGTTGGGTGGATGAAAAAACGAGCCAAACATCTGTACATGTATGTCCCCAACAGGTGTACATGATAAAATGCAAATAATGTAGACTAATACTGGATGCACTGAAGCCAGAGACTGGGGCATTTGACTACTATTGTAGAAACTAAACTAGTATAGGCATATATTTAACATTCATTTGACATATTGCACATTTTAGTAATGTACATGTTGTACATGAATATTACAACTTTAGTTTACCTTAAACACTGTAAAAGGAGAATTAAGAATCCTTCCACCTGTGCCTGCTTTTTAAGGTAGTTATTCTGGATTGGTCTTTTTGGCCTATAATTCATTTTGTGTACATTTGTAACAAGAAATATAAAAACTTGACTCAATCAAATTATAATTAAATGTTTCCTCCTTTTAGCAAAGTCAAACAGGGGTTCTCTTGAATCTACAATTGATTTCGTGGTATACGACTACCTTAATTCACAAGTCAGCAGAAGGTTTGAGGTTTTCTGTTGGGTACTTTGGTTCCTAATAAAACTGAAGGTCATGAACTTGATGAAAGTAGAAAAACAAAAATTCAAATTGGAAAACATACCCTACCATGATTTTGAAATAAAATCACATCTGGAACACTAATTTTTTCAAATGGGAAAATTAAAAAGGATATGGTGAAAGTTTTACTATAATAAGTGTGTAAGCTACATGGTTCAGTGGAAGAAATTTCAGTAACTGAACATGCTGAAGCAATTTCAAATATGAACACAAAGTTTAGGTAAGGTGTTATGTTTATTGTCATAATTTTAAATAAACAATTAAAAATGAATAATGTCTAGAGTGATCTCTAAGTCAATAAATGGGTTTCTTTAGTTTATGATGGTGTAACATTACACAAAGTAACAAGTCATATATAGGCACTGCCAAACAGATTTGGCTCAAGCAATCATAGCATTTTAATGACCATCTAGGTTTTCTTGTCACTAAGTCCTTTCCACTTCCTTCGTATTTTTTAAAGAAATCTTCATGTCTGCGTGAAATTTACTGTTCCTGGTTAAAATAATACGTATTTATCCAAGTTTAAACTATAATGCAGGCCGATATAAACCGCATGATCCAAAAGCCTTTTTAGTTTTTTCCATCAATATCTTCGTTGGTGACAGTTTAAATTTTAAATTGGAGGCTGTTAATTAGTTTTGTAACTGGGGACACCTTCCTTCATTTTTAATAATACAAAGCATTTCAGCCCGATTCCAGTGTGTAAAAATGCTTCCGTTCGATTTCACGTTCCACCTGGTCCTGGTACGGCTGGTGAAATGGGCTGGTGTAGCTTCGATTTGCACGAATGAAACTCCACAAATAAAAACCACATTGTGATTTTAATCGTATGTACAACTTTCGCAACGTTGTTTATTCAGTAGAATTTGCTTCAATTTGGTTTGTTTACATCTCCGGTAACAATCTTGTTGACGTATTGTAATACATTTGGTACACTTTGGCGTCGAATGGAAAATCCCGATTTGCCGATGTTCCGAATGTATACCCTAAGTAGTCTCGATCACCCAGACGCATATATAATAGCGTCTGGGATCACCTTATTTTAATTTCGCTACCAATAGGTGGAGACAAACAATGATTCTATTTTTAAAGCCCTATTTTTAAACCAGGAAAACCATGCAAACATATCTATACTTATAATATGACGTCACAGTAAGATTCACTCTTGATTATGCATAACAATAATATTTGTTTAATTAATTGATAAAGTAATATTTTATAAAAATATTCAAATGTAAACTTTGGTACAATTTGTTGTACACTTCCTCGAAATGAACGGAAGTAATTTTTTAGACAATAAAAAAAATATCATTTAATCAAAAATTACGCCCAGTTTTGGGCGTAATGATAACGAGTTTAATATAGAGCTGAATCCAGACGCACAAATGTAATTAAGCGTCTGGATGATCGAGTCTATACCCTAAGATTGGCCAAGCTCGAGTTTGATTGGCTAACGAAAAATCTATGCATATGACCCCTGACGTGACCTGTAATGGGATGTTGTTAGATCTACACGCAGCGACCATAGCAAAAAGGGGGGCGCAAGTGAAAGATTGAATTTTAATTAGATTGGAATTGTTTGTACAGATGATTTTCAGAGTGGAAATTACAACGACATTGTTTGGTTAATTCATTTCTTTCTAGACAAAATTTCAGCACGCTTGTTAAACATAAATACGTTTATTTCTTACCCTTTCTCATTTGTTTGTATGTCTAATAAAAAACATATTAGAAAGAACCAGAATTAAAAAAAATCAGTACTGTCTATGTTGCCAGTAACTTAAATATCGTTTTTCAATATTAAATTTTTGCAAAAACGATATCTGCATACTTTAAAACCACACATTGTCTGTTCGTTTATTATACTAGTACAGTGTATATATATTTTTTTAGGATCTAAATATTTAACATTCGTATGCTGTTATGTCAAATTTTGCCGTGTGACACTGAATTGCCTCTTTAAATTGAGAATGGGCGATAAAAAAATTTTGTTAAATAAAAGGGGTAGGACCACCATTGTTTATCGCCTCTTCGGCTATATAAAATTAGTTGATTTTGAATTTTTCTGAACATTTTACCTTTGTTTCAAATAAAGAATTATTCCTGTCACATGATAACATGTCATTCCTAAGTATTCTCTCAAAATTTCAGCACCACTCTCATTGCATATAAGAAAAAACGATCAACCGGAAGTCAACTCACTCACAGAATCTAATTTCACTTTCAAGTTCAGTCCCAAAATAGTGCATGTCATCAAATGACTCACATAATTTATATCTTTAGTACACATTAGTTCAACTTTATCCTCTTGTTTTCTGAATAATTCAGCTTTCCAAAAAAGTTTGTTCCAATATATATTATGGTTCAAAAGTTATAATTATAACAGTGAGCAGCTATTTTTAAATAGCACTACTTTCTACAACCTCAGGACTGGTTCCCGGTATTTGGTGGTCCTACACCTAAAGAAGATGTTTTTGTTCAACAAATTAAATAACATTTTTCCTAGTCTTAGGTTTATGTTATTCGAAACAAATTCTAAAATTTTGTTGAATTCCAGTAAGCGGTTTTCAAGAAATGCATGAAAACATACAAAGACCTCACATGCGCATTATCATGAAAAATGAGCTTGGTGATCAAGAAATGCATTATTCCTAACTTTTCAATTTCTTTGTTGCAGATGTAATTGGCAAGATTGGCAATATACATCAAACACAAATGAACTTATTTCACACATAGAAAGGCACTAATTACATAATTTTATCATAAAGTTTGCATTTAAGTTTATTTCACCCCCCCCCCCTTTTTTCCAAAGTGAAATTCTGAGTGCCTTCAAACTGTTGGAAGAAGACTTTTATCTCTTGAAATAAATTTCAATTAAGAAAAATAGTATAAAACTGTCCTACTTATGCAACTAGTCCATCCTGTGAATGTTTTTGAGCTCATTAAAATTTATTAATATTTTGGAGGTGTACATTAATAGTTTCTAAACTGCGACTAAAATTTTATTAATTTCATTAAATGCGTTCACTATTCCATTAAGCTTAATAGTCAAATGAACATTCCTTACTACAAATAACCCACTAAAGTTTAAACTGGCATACAAAGAAACAAAATTGTATCTTGTTTTGGTATGAAATTGCAAAAATTGGCAAATTTACCATTACTGCTCATTTTTAAGGAATTTTTTACAGAAGTACTATCATCACAAGGCCCAATGATCTTAACAAGTACAAGTATTGCATATGGTTACTAGTTTACTAACAAATTTACCCCCAGCAAGCATCAGATTAGAAAATAAATACTTTTAGTATTAAACCATGCCAGCATTGTAATCGACTTTAGCCGCAGGTGTAAAATTGACAAATTCATCTTAAATACAACCTCAGGACTGGTTCCCAGTATTTGGTGGTCCTACACCAAACCTGACCAGTCATAGCTGAATATATTTCTTAAATTTGTTTCCTTCCTGAAATTTCACTAAATTCCCGGTAATTTCACCTTAAAACTCATTTGGCAGGTTTCAAAAATTTTAAATTATACCAAGAATATAATGCATAATAACCAAGATTTTTGGATTGCAATCTCTGTTGGTTATTACGTAGGACGCAAGTGCCAATTTTAAATTATATATTTTATCGTTTTCCGATTACATAACAATTTGTACAGGAAATTCACAATTAAATAAAAATATTTTTTCTGATATTTTTTTCAACATATTTGTGTGTTTCCCATTTAGTGTAAACAATATTTTTTTCAGAAAAGATGTTACAACAATAACTTACATACAACTTAAGGATCGGGAAAAAAGTGTACAGCCACTTGTTGCAAATTCCTTTCCTTTAATTTTAACTATGTTCTATATGACAAGATGGATTAATTATTTATATTAACATGAATATATGCTAATGTCACAATAATTTCTATCTGCAAAAATATATAAGGTGACCCAAACTTTATTCTTGACTTTAATTTTTATAAGCAGTTATTCAGTTATTCACGAGCGAAATTTTAAAAATGCAAATCATTACGTTCTTATAATAAAGTCTTCAAAATTTTTTTTTTTAAATTGCGACCATTGTCTATGTTTTACCGTGTAGTAAGTTGTTTGTGTTTAGAGTTCCAGATATAGTAGAAAACACATTATTTCTCAAGCGTAGGAAATGGCGGAAGACTCGATTTGTTTACCCGTCTGCATTTACATTTTCCGCACCAAAGGAAAAAACAATTAAAGAAAAATACAGGTTATAGGTCTAAAACGTATATACTGAATTTAAAATTCTGTAATACCACCTGTAATATGCGGTCATAAAAACTATGTTTGTATTACTTTGCACATGAATTTATATGACTTCAAAACGTTAATATGCATGGATAATTTCGGAACGTTATTCAATCAAATTTGTCGTTGCAGTATTACAAAGAATTATGGTTTATTGAATGTTAATTTTAGTGCAAGAGTATGCTAACCATCCGGAACCAGATTTGATTGATTGATTGATTAATGGTGTTTAACGCCCGAGCAGCAATATTTCAGCTATATTCAGGCGATGAACATGAAATGGATGATAAAATGAACATGAAATGATGATGAATGAAAATGGGAAGGGACACAAGGAAAAATAGGGGTAACGGATTTTAGATTGACACTGGCAAATGGGAGGATGGATAGGGTCGGGCAATTTAGCCTCCTGTAGCGGGTTCGAAATCCCTACTCATAGCGAATACTACAGCAGCGTTCTTTAACGTGCGAGGAACGTGGCATTTTTCCCAACACGGTGCACTAATATGGTTTGCGGTCAGGTTTTCGGTATTATGGCCTGACAACCCCAGCTTGCCAGGGGTACCCCATTCAACCACCTGGGGCACACATCCCAGTCGGTCTTTAGGCAAACCGACCTGACACGCCGGTCAGGGTAATGGGCGCTATTTAGTCGCCTTTTACGACAAGCTAGCGCGGTCTATTCTTTTAGCCACCCGGATCCCGCACGGGGCCGGAACCAGATTTTAACAATGTTAGTGTAAAAGGTTTAATTGTCCCAAGTGTTTAATACAAGATTTCATTTTTTTCAAAATATTTTATCTCAATTCGTAAAATTGTCCAATCATATGCAACTATTTCGGTCAACTTATGTTCGATAACTCTTCTACTTCTACTTCTGCTGTCTGATAACCAACTTCAACTAAATGAAGAAACGGTCATTTTTCTGCGCATGCCTATATACAAATTTACAAATTTACAAACTCTCTTTTTCAATTAACGATTTGATTATCATTAACAGCAGAATTTAAGAAGTAATTAAGCTATATTATTAACACTTTTATGTTGTTATTTTTTATATTAGACAAATATTTGTGTCCATTAATTTTTGTGTATATATTTTATTTAATTAAAAATAGGGTTTCGCAGTTATATTATGCTGTTATATGGGTTGTTTTTGTTTTGTTTTGTTTTGTTTGTGTGTTTGTTTGTTTGTTTTTTATTTTCGTCATTATTTTGTTCTCCAAAAGTAAAACTATATTTTATAATTTAAAAAGGTACAAAGAATTAACAATAATTATAAATATCTAATAAACATTTGTGACAGATTTGTTATTTAGAACACCTTTAAAATCATGAAATTTAACCAAGATTTTTCAAGATTTCAAGATTTATTGAGTAAACTTAGTCGCAGCAAGCTGCGAGACAAGAGATATACATAATCGGTAAAGTTGCACTAACATTATAATCAAACAGTTCACAAGCATTTAATCTAATATAATATAACAACAATGAAGAATAATTAAACAATACAATTTATGGCTAACAGGTATAGGTACTTCAAATAGATCGAAAAGCACGTGCCCTTTTTTTATAATACAACGTTATATGATAGGCACACTAAAATAAATTGTTCAAGTGTTTAACAAATATGGATAATTTATTCAAAAGTGGCATATTGCAATATGTAATTAATCTATACATTTTTTCTATGGAGGGATATTTACAATAGTATCTTGGAATATATTTGTTACGTGTTTCGATAATACTCGGATCAGTGCAAATAAATGAATAATGGAATTCGTCACCTATATTGTTACCCCGGCATAGTGTACAGATTCTATCTTCTCTCTTAATATTCACCCAGCGCCCAGTTTCGATCGGAATTCTTAAATTCGAGGTACGTAATTTACAAATAATGTTCCTATTTGTTGGTGACAATTTTATCAGATATGGTTCTAAGCCAAACTGTTGTTTGATGTGAGAATATAAGTCACCCTTGGAAGAACTAGTTATGTCTGAGAACCATTTTTGTATAAATTGATCTTGTAATCTTTGCTGGACGTTTAGCTTAACTATCAGCGGATTTATATACTGTTGATTTTCCCAATATTCACTTAAACCGGTGTCTTCCAGTATAGATTTTATTGCAATAATCCACTTGAAATGAACGTTGTTATTCTTATACATACTAAACATCAATCTATATAAAGTATTTGACAATTTATTTTGAAATAGTATTAATTTACTCCAAAAAGCAATCATCCTGTTTTTAATTGTAATATGTAATGGGAATCGACCCAACTCTCCATAAACCATGTAAAAAGGTGTACTCGTTCTAATTTTCAATATCTTTCTACAAAATTGGAGGTGAATTTTTTCAATAATATCGCAATTTTCGTAACCCCATACTTCCGAACCATACAATACAATTGGGGCTATCAATGTATCGAGGAGTTTTACTTGTAAGTCAATAGGTAATGAAATATTTCGTATTTTTGAGTAAAGAGAAAACAATGCTTTTCTAGCTTGTTCAGATAGCTTTTTCTTGGCACAAGTGAAATTACCGTTATAATTAAATAGCAAACCTAAGTAACTATATGAATCAACTTGATCAATATTAGTTCGGAATAATTTGAAAGTAGACGTAAGTTTAACCCTTCGTTTAGAAAATACAACAATCTTGGTTTTTTGAACATTTACAGTTAATTTCCATCTTGTACAGTAATTTTCGAATGATTCAAGTGCTAGTTGCATATCCTCAGGGGAGTCTGCAAATAGAACTGTATCGTCGGCATACAAGAGAATAAAAAGTTTAACATATATCTCTAACTGTTTCAAAGCTAAAATATTTATAAGCTCAAGATTTTTGACATTATGAAGCGATAAGTGTGTTTCTAAACCATTTAGAAATAAGGCAAAGAGAAAGGGGGGCAAGTTTTCTCCTTGTTTTACTCCGACTTCAGGAAAAAAGTCTGTACGTTTACCGCTTTGTTCAACGCAAGACTTTGTATTCTTGTAAAGTCCAAGTACAACATTGAGAATTTTACCTGTAATGTCACTACGCACTAATTTTTCCCAAAGTCCCATTCGCCAGACAGTATCGAATGCTTTTTTTTTTAAATCTATAAATGTACAATAAAGTTTTTTTCCAGACTGAGTACATAAATAAATCAAAGCATTTAACACAAAAATATTGTCTGTGGTTGAATAACCTTTTCGAAAACCCGCTTGTGAATTCGTAATCAAATCAACTTTATCAGCAAAATCATTTAATCTTCTGTTCAAAATAAAAGTAAACAGTTTTCCTAAGTTCGACACAAGAGTGATTGCACGATAATTATCGGGATCTGAGGTATCACCTTTGTTTTTATAAATGGGTCTAATAATACCTATTATCCAGTCATTTGGAATAATACCAGTATCTAATATTTGATTAAAAAGTTTTACGTATAATGGTAACAAATGAGATATTGTACTCTTTATATATTCGTTTGCTATGTTATCGATACCACAAGCTTTATTATTTTTTAATTCTTTCACTGCATACTTAACTTCGTCTTCGGTGATTTCTCCATTGAGAATACTGTCGAATTCATTGTCATTATTATTTATTTGAGATAGATCTAAGTCTGCTTCATCTCCATTTTCTTCCGAGTTTTCATTTAATTTTTAAAATATTCATATAAATTTTCCAAAGATATAGTATCTACGTTCTTTTTTGTTTTACAGTTAAAACGATTAAGAATGTCCCAAATTGTTTTAGGATTTGATTTTGACGTCTGTCTTAAATCATTTTCACACTTCGCTTGGAATTTCTTAAAATTTTCATTTATGCTTACTTTATACGATTTACTTGCGGCTTTCATAGCATCGCGATTGGCTTTATTTTTAATAAAACTGTATCTTGTTTTTGCTTTATGAAATTTTTTTCTATTCGATTCACACTCCTTGTTAAACCAGGGTTTATATATTTCCTTGGCGTCTTCTCGGTTTATGCGTTACTTTATTACCAAATACATTTTGTGAGCAATTTTCAAAGTTTTTTGAAATAGTTTCTACTACGTTATTAATATTTCTTTCTAACGTAATAGAATCGTCAGTATCTAATAAACTATAAAGATTATTTAAGCAGTTGTTGCTAATACAGGCAATCACAGACTCGACAAACCGGTTTTCGTGATTGACACTCCAACGTGTACGGTGAATATCACCTTTTGAAAGTCGATTTGTAGTATCTGTGTTTACTCTAGCGTGAAGGCAAACATGTAACCTACTGTGAACGTCTGAAAAAAGGGGGTCAAAGTCTATCACCTCGTATTCATCAATAATAGAAAATAAAGCTGGAGCAGAGAAAAAGTAGTCAACAACTGCAATACCTTTGCAGGTTACAGAACCAACATCCTGATCTTTTCCACATCGGGAATTGACAATGAAAATGGAGTTTTGTTTACAAAAACTTAATAGTTTATGACCGTAATTATTAACATGCTTATCTTAAATCTTTCTGGTCAAGGGGATACCCATATTTTTTAGGCTGTGAAAATCATACATATTTTTTTGTAATTCGTCATTATCAAAAACATCCAAAATATTTATCAAATTATCATCTGGTACATCAAAATCACACAAATCCTTGGTTCTGGCATTAAAATCTCCAATGAAAGCAACATTACAGTCATTATCTAATACACCATTCATTTCAATTTCAATCTCGTTAAAACAGTCTTCAGATGCATATATAGAATTTTCAGGAGGTAGATATACACATCCTAATAATAATTTTTTTATCAGAATTAATCAATTTGTTTGAAATTTTCACCCATTGAACAAATTTAGACTCAGTATGTATAAATTCAAGATCTGGTTCTAGTTGATTTTTGTAAACTATTACAATGCCACCTGACTTTCTTCGAAATTTAGTTCTATTTTTGGTAATATATTTATAATTTTTTGGCAAATCTAAAATATCTAAATCATCTAATTTTGTTTCTACAAAAACTGATATATCATAGTTTTCTATAAGTTCATTAAATTCCGGACTATTGAGTTTATTCCTGATACCACATACATTAACATAAGTTAACTTTAGATGTTCATTACATTTTGTATTAGTTTTGGTTCTTTGTTTATTTACCAGTCCCTTGTCTGAGTTTCCCTAGATATATGGTGCATGTTGGGGTTGTCTTCTCTGTTGTTCAAAAAAGTTAGGATCTGGCGGATGAGGTCTTTGTTGATGTAACTGTTGTTTGTTGAACTGAACGTGTGAAGGTCCAGGTCGGGGGTTTACTAGTTGATTATTAACAAAAAGTTTGTCATTCACCAGTTTAAATTTTCTCCTTTCAGATTTTAGTTATCTTATTTGTGGTAATAAATCCCTACGACGCTCTGCAATTTCGGTAGGGTATTGTTGATTGATATTAAATTGGGGTTTATTTCGTAGTTTTGTTGGAGCTGTTAGTCGAATCCTCTCATGGTCACTGTAATTGACAAATTTTGCAATAATATTGCGAGGTTTATTGTCATTTCTTACTCTAAGCCTATGGACATAATGAAATTGTATGGTACTTGCATCTATGCCAAGTTCAGTTTGTATAAACCCCTTCAAAACTGCTTCTGTATTTTCTGGTTCTGATGCAGAACCTACTTCTGGTATGCCCCCAAACATTAGGTTGTATTTCATATTGTGGGCTTTCATTTCAATCAATTGTTCCTTAAGTTCAGTATTTTCCCACTTCAGAAACTCAAGGTCCATTTCTAATTTTTCAACCCTGCCATCCATGATATTGTAATGAAATTCCTCATTTGATATCCTGTCTGACTGTTGTTTTAAGTCGTGTTTGACTCCTCGGAGGTCGTTTGTCAAGGCTTCAAATTTACACTCTAAGTCTGAGAGTCTATTGTTCATTTGATCCAATAACTGTAACTTCTCAAGTTTCTGGTTTATAAGACTAATATTCGAGAAAATCATATCAAATGTTACTTGAAGCATTTTACTTTGTTCATTTGGGAAAGGTTGGACTGGCAATACGGATGGTGGTGGTGGTGGTTGAAATGATTGGTGCGAAGGGGGGTTCATTGGGTTGTGATGAACGTTAACTTGATGTGTTTGTTGTATCGGTGTACTCGTCAGTTGTTGTATATGGTGGTGTGTTTGATTTGTACTGATAGGCATATATCCGTTGAGCGATTCATTTGTGCTGGCAAGCATTTGAGAAAGCGTTGGACTTTGTGGAAACTGTGTCGTGTTCATGGACGTCGCCATATTGTTTATGTTTGACTTTGGTTGAGATCCTATGTCCTTCGATTGATTTCTCTTTCGTTTGCTAGTTTGCTTATTTTTTCCCATAAATGTAGTTACAAAATGTTTTTAAAATATTTCCGAGACAACATTAAAACAAAATTTCACATTTTTACACATTTTCAGACCGAAAATCCTATTTTTGTTGAGCCGTGTTCGTCACCTGCCTACACCTGTCAGCCATTTTTTCTCAATCCCATGCTGTGTTGTCATGGTAGGGGTGTGACTTTTTACCAAAACTTACCCAAACACACATTGAACTAACATTTTTTGCATTTCTTTTATGTATAAACATTATATATACTATATTTTTTATGGAAAATGTTGTAAAAGAGTTAATATGACACTTTTCGGTGCTAAAAATCGATCTTATGAAGCCCTTATGATCGTGAAAAATGTATTACCCAAACTCTCATTAAAATGACATTATTGGTACTAAATAAACAACACAAACTTTTAAATGCACAATTATTCCATATTAATTTTTTTAGTTTTAAATAACATGATAAATATTACACATGACAATCACGTATAAATATCACAGAAAATAGTAAAACGAAAAAAGGTTGTCCAACCACACATGTCGCAATCGACAATAGCTGTTATATCTCTTTTGTTTCGCACGTGCGATCAGTGCTCTTTTTACAATAAAATCCCAGAATAAGTTAGACATGATGTGTGAAAATAGAAATGAATTTTAAAATAATTCACATATGCAATTTTTTATATGAATTCATACTCAATTTGACTTATTTATCAATGGTAACAAAGTTGTGTAGTTGCTACATTAAATTTGTTGGCACAATATCCCACCTCAAAGATTTTGAGAAAAAAAAACAATCATTCAAAGTCATATAAAATTAAAGATCAACTGTTCGGTTGAACATTTGAGGGTCTTTCCACATTAATTTTAATTTTGAATTACGTGATGACATTCAAAATAAGCAACTTTTTGCGAAATGTTATAATTTTGCAATAAATATTTAAAAGAGAAATAATTTTGTATTATTTGCTACAGATTGGCATTCTAAGAGAGATAACTCTTCTAAAATTATGATACAACTTTTCATGGCCGGTCTTAATTTACTCGTAATTATTAATAGAACATTTTAGGAAGAAAATCATTTCAATATCTTTGAAAATAGCAAAGGTAAAAAACTAGTACGTGAACTTGACCCATGCAAGTTTTCAAGGTCAAATGAGTACCATGTGAAAAACTAATCAGTTACAAATATAATGGGAGATAACTCCTATAAAATGAAGTCAAATCCTTTCCCTGCAAATGTAACAAAGTTGCTCCTTTAAAAGACCAACATTTTGCACTTTTTACTTTCCCTTTATCATTAATAGGTAATGAGTTACATGTGAAAAACTAATCAGTTACATATATAATGGAGATAACTCCTATAAAATCAAGTCAATTCCTTTCCCTGTAAATGTAACAAAGTTGCTCCTTTAAAAGGCCAACATTTTGCACTCTTTACTTTCCCTTTATCATTAATAGTTTATGAGTTCCATGTGAATAACTAATAAATTAAAAATATAATGGGAGATAACTCCTATAGGATTACTTCAAATTCTTTTCCTGTAAATGTGACAAAGTTGCTCCTTTCAAAGATCAACATTTTGCACTCTTTACTTTCGCTTTATTATTAATAGTTAATGAGTACCATGTGAAAAACCAATCCGTTACATATATAATGGGAGATAACTCCTATAAAATGAAGTCAAATCCTTTCCCTGCAAATGTAACAAAGTTGCTCCTTGAAAAGAACAGCATTTTGCACTCTTTACTTCCCTCTATCATTAATAGTTAATGAGTTACGTGTGAAAAACTGATAAATTACAAATATAATGGGAGATGAAGTCAAATTACTTCCCTCCAAATGTGACAAAGTTGCGTCTTAATAAGACGAACATTTTACTCTCAATAAGTGTATCTTTTACCGTTTCAAAGGAGTAGCGGACACAAGCAAATGTCAAAATTAAGAACGTGACCTTGACCTTTGACCTTGTGTCCATTTTCAAGGTCAAAGGTCATGATGGTCTATAGTGAAGACCCCAGGCCTCTATCTCTTTTAGTTGTTGAGATTTGTTTGAATATCACTTGCTACTTTTATTTAAATGGAGATAACTCCTATTAGATGTCATCAGAAGCCTTCAATCAATCTGTTCCAAAGTTGCGCAAGGATATAGGACACATTTTGGTAAAGGTTTGGTATTACTATCAGGAACAAACTTTTCAGTAAAAGGGGAGATAACTCCTTTGAGGAAAAGGTTGCGGTCAGTCAGGGTGAACTGCGAAAGCACAATGGGTAACCAATATCAGATATAAAATATCAAAGCGACATGTCGCGAAGAGAAAAAAACCAGACATCGAAAAAAGTTGGCGGAAGAAAAGAGCAAATAATAATAATAATAATAATAATCAGAACAATAACTATAGGTCTTTCCACAGAAAGGTGGAAAGACCTAATAATGGTTGGCCATAGCAATGTCACACGACGCTCTGTCTATACGGACATGCGCCGTCGTTTAGGGAAATGAAGTTCTGCATAAAATTTCAACATCTTTAAACGAAATGGGAAGAAAGAAGATCAAAAATTAAACTGAAAAAAAACTATATAAATAAAAAGCTGAATGATTCTAGATTACCAAACAAGTTGCACACGCTTCGTATCATTAAGTTTTGTATTCGAAATATGGATTTTTTAGCATGGGAATAGCGATTTTTATCTTGGTTTATATGGCGATCAATGGTCAGTTTCATCGGTCAATATGGTCATTTTTAAATGGATTTGGAAGAAACTTCTTCGGAAATTAAACTGATCTAATTGTAATATTCGATACAGTTAATTTAACGCAGAAACCCAAACAAGTTGCACACGATTGTTAAGCCCCAGTCACATTAGAGCTTACGACCACTTGCGACCACCGGCGACGCGTAAAACCGACGATCATCGGCGATTGTCTGCGACCAAACCCTCTTTGCGCAGAAAAATTTACTACCGCGATTATCGTACGACCAGTTATTGACAATCGTACGACAACTTGTCGTAAGACCATCGCACGATTACTAAATACTACTCAAGACTATCAGTGACTAATAATGTCACGTGGTCTGTGTCTTGTCACAGGAAATCTTTAACTAGTCTCTGACGATCGTACGATGGTTGCAATTTATCGTAGAGAAGTCGCTAATTGTCATTTGTAATCGTGGGTGGTCGTAAGACAAGTCACTACTAATCGCACGATGATCTTAAGACTTTGGAAAGACTACCTGCGACTGAGGGACAAGGACATCGGCGCCGACCAGTTGAAGATTATTACAGACTTTCGAACGACGATCGTGCGACAGCCTAAGACCTTATAAGATCACTAGCGACCTGTTTGATCGCAAGGAGGTTTTTGTGCAAGCTCAAAAACCTCTCTGCGACTGAAATTGGTCGTGGGACCTTAATAAGATAATCTGCGACTGTCGAAGATCACCGATGACCGTCGTAAGACTTTTTAAAGATTCTTCGCGACCAGAGGTCACTGGTGATCGTCAACTGGTCTTAAGTGGTCGTAAGCTCTAATGTGACTGGGGCTTTAAGCAAAACTATTAACTTGTATTTTAACTTTTTGAAAAGGTCCCATTGAAATTATATAGGCGATCGAAAACAACATGGGTGTGACGTTTTACCCGAACTTACCCAAACTTACCCAAACTATACCCAAATACACATTAAAAACATTTTTTGCATTTCAATCATGTTTAAACGTTTTATATACTATATTCTTAATGAAAAATGGTATGAAAATGGAGTTAACAGTCAAGTTTCCCGTATTAGAGGAAATTTTATTATATATTGCTCTTATGATGTTGAAAAATTTAGTACCCAAACACTAATTAACAAGAAAAGATATGGTTGTTACCATATCGGGGATAATAATAATAATAATATTTATTTCAATAAATATCAACATTACAATGGTTAATATACCGATACGCTTACATATTTTAAAAATTTATTAATACAGATTTAGTTTAAACATATTTTATTTGCTCAAATTTGCAAAAAGGATAAGACACAAGTTAGACAAACTTATGAAGTCTTCTCCAAATATACAATATGTTGCAAAAGAACATTTATGGAGCATGCATAATATATTATATGTGTAAGATAAGATCTGTACAGTACATGAGATAAGTGGAATGAACCAGAAAAAAAAATTAATAAAGATAAAGGAATAATTAGAGAATAAGGGGGGTGGTGATGAATTGTGTGCTTCAAGAGCCCTGTGTACAAATTATTAATCAACGTGGAATCTTTCTGACCCTTTGATATACTCAAATACATGTTTAAAAACATGTTTGTTCTGCTCAGTGGACAATAACGGGTTACCACATGTTAAAAGTTCTATATTTATTGGACAATAATTGGGCAGCCAGGAAAGGTTCTAAAAAAATCTGTCTCTAATGATGTTATATTTAGAACATGCAAAGAAATAATGATATGAATCTTCACGGTTAGATCCACAACGACAGGATGGATCAGAAATAATATTAACTCTGTAAAGATCAGTTTTAAAATGAAGCTAAGCATCTTAGCTGGGTTAGGACAATATTAAAGTTACGCTGTCCATATTCATAATGCTTCGGAACTTTTATACATGGGTTCATGTTTTTAAGTTCGGATTTGAATTTAAATATAGAATCGACATTACGGATCGTCATATCCAAACTGTTCCACTGTCGAATAGTTGATGGTATGAATGATTCGTTAGTTAAGGACAGTCTACAATAAGGGGTCATAATGTTATTACCGTTACGCAAGGGATACACTGAAGTGCTTTGTATAGTTGGTGGTATTAGATTACACAGATATGCTGGTGCAGAGCTATGTTGTATATTATAAAACATTTGTAGCTTTCTACGTTTCCTACGATCGGCTAAAGGCTGCCACCCAGTTTCAGTATAAATATTAGTTGTATTAGTAAAACTTGGTAGGCATGTGACAATTCGAGCAGCCTCTAGCTGCAGTAGCTCGAGCTTATTACAGTAACCCACACCAACGTTGTCCCAAACTTCACAGGCATACTCGAAAAAGGGTCTTATAAAGACTAAATAGAGTTTCTCTAGATTTTTTCGATTAAGTTTGTATTTAAGCTTTCTTAGTACATTTAGGTGCCTTGAAACACTACATATAATATTTTCAATATGTATGTTCCACTTAGCATCGCTGCTAAAAGTGACTCCTAGATGTTTATGAAAAGTAGTAACTGGAATATCTATATTATTTAATGAAAACCTAATTTCTGGCTGTGATATATTTAATTTAAACATATTTTATTGTATAAATAGATATATCATTGAACATACAGTTAATACAATACGAGGATTCGGAAACAAGCTGAGAAGCTTTTACAAATCCGTCTCCAGTTACGAAATTACATATTTAACAAAATGTAAAATACATGCTCTGACAGGCTTGATAAATTTTATAATGAAGAATAGAGAGGAAAGAAAAAAATAAATTAATATATTTGATAGGAAAAGGAGAGAGAGAAAGGGTTGATGAAATGCTTTAAGGTGTTAAATGTCTATGCATCTACAAAACGTTTACTTTTTAGAATATAGGATTGCACTTTTAAAAAAACTTCAGTATTATGTTCCAATGTTAGAGCATCTGACCCATATAGGAATAGGTTTAAGTCGATTTGTACTTGAAAATTCAAAGCAAAAATAGTCCTTCGACGAAGATCGGAATATTTATGACAGTAAAGTAGTAAATATCTGTTTGACTCTATCTGTGATATATTTGAAAATAACATAATTTCTGTTTTTTCTGGATTAAACGACATTAACCATTTTCTTGACCAATCGTTCAGCTCTCTAAGATCGTGATCAATCACAGATTGTATCTGTGAAACGTCCCGACTAGAGTAGCTGAACGACGTGTCGTCAGCAAAAAGTCTGCAGAGAGAGACTAGATTTTCGGCTATATCATTAATATAAATAATAAATAATAATGGACCTAATACCGATCCCTGAGGAACACCAGCAGTCACATTACAAAGCACAGAAGATGAACTACTCTGTGCTGCCTATTATTTAAATAGTTTTTAAACCATTCTAATAAATTTCCATTTACACCATACGATTTCAATTTATGTAATAACCCCTTATGCCAAACTGTGTCGAATGCTTTAGAAAAATCACAAAAAACAAAGCAATTTAGTTCCTTTTTCTCGAGTGAATTTAGAATACAATTGTATATTTCTAACAACTGATGAACTGTGGAACAGTTAGGAAGAAAACCTGACTGGTATTTATATATTAGATTATTTCTATGCATGTGGTTAAAAACATATTTATAAATAACACGTTCCATTATCTTCCCTACGCAGCTAATGAGTGATATTGGCCTATAATTAGATGGTATTGAACTGTCGCCCTTTTTGAATATTGCAATAACATTTGCAGTCTTCCAAATAGATGGATATTTGCATTGGTGCAGAGATTTGTTAAAAATCAATTGAAGTGGAATTGCTATTTTTTCAGGACACATTTTTAACATTTTGTGACTTATTATGTCTGGCCCTGATGCTTTATTAGGTTCTAAGATTTTTATTATGTCAACAATTTCTTCTTTACTGATAATAATATTGTTTAAATGTATATTTGTCTTAAGTTCAAAATCCGGGAGAATAACATTTTCATCCTTCACGGACGAAATTTGGCTAAAATACGAATTCAATAGCTTACATTTCTCGTCGTCTCCATAGACTACATCTCCCAAACTATGATCATGAGTTATATTCTGAAGTGGGGGTATATTAGAACAGCCTTTATTTGATTTTATTAACATTTTCATAATTTTCCAGTAGGTTTTAGAATTTGTAGCATTATCCAATATTATATTATCAAGGTTCTTTTCAAAATTTTCTTTTGAAACTTTTTTCAAATTATTTACTTTATTTCTTTGTTTCTTATACTTTATGAGATCCGCTGCTCTTTTAGATTTAAATGCTGTTTTTCTAAATCTATTTCTTCTACGGATTTCCCTCCTAAGTTCACTGTTAAACCATGGCTTATCATTATTTCTTATGGTAACCGTTTTAGTTGGAATGCTTTCTCTTGCGATTTCAAGAAAGTTATTGGTAAATAATCTACACATTTCATCGACGTCCGCTTCCGAAAAAAGTCCTATCCAATTTGTAGAATTCAATTGTTTTGAAAATTTTTCAATATCTGTTTTATCATATAACCATATTTCCCGTTGGAATGAATTTGATATATATCTAGGACAATCAATAAATAGTATTGTTGCATCATGATCACTTACGTCAGCGGGTACTTTGAAAACGTCAGAAAATAAATACTGGATTGAGTCACTTATAATAATTGGGTCAAGTAATGTACTACTGTGGTCTGTCACCCGAGTGGGCTTATCGATTACATTCGTTAAATTGAATAAGTTCATTGTTTCAATTAATTTATTATTGTGGGCATTAAATAAATCAGAATTAAAATCACCCGTTATCACAATGTTTTCATTAATTTCGTAGCCTAATCCTATTGCATAATTAAGTCGTGTCCAGTAGTCATTGACCGTCCATTCGGGTCGATAAGTACAACAAAGTAAAAATATTTTACCTTTACCTTTAATTTCTACCCAAAGCGATTCGTCGGTTTGGTTTTCGAGTACACCTTTCCAAATAATTGAGAAATCATCCTCGACATAGATAAGTAAGCCACCACCATATTTGTTGCGATCCTTACGAATTATAGTTTTTGAAAATGAATCGAGATGCAAGTCTTCATCACTTAAAACTGAATCTAGATGGGTTTCAGTTATAGTAACTATATCAAACTCCTCCGTGAAATTTTCAAGAAAGGGGAGTTTGTTTCTCATACTACGAATATTTAAATTACATATTGATTGATTGATTAATGGTGTTTAACGCCCGAGCAGCAATATCTCAGCTATATTCAGGCGATGAACATGAAATGGATGATAAAATGAACATGAAATGATGATGAATGAAAATGGGATGGGACACAAGGAAAAATAGGAGTAACGGATTTTAGATTGCCACTGGCAAATGGGAGGATGGATAGGGTCGGGCAATTTAGCCTCTTGTAGCGGGATCGAAATCCCTACTCATAGCGAATACTACAGCAGCGTTCTTTAACGTGCGAGGAACGTGGCATTTTTCCCAACACGGTGCACTAATATGGTTTGCGGTCAGGTTTTCCGTATTATGGCCTGACAAACCCAGCTTGCCAGGGGTACCCCATTCAACCACCTGGGGCACACATCCCAGTCGGTCTTTAGGCAAACCGACCTGACACGCCGGTCAGGGTACTGGGCGCTATATAGTCGCCTTTTACGACAAGCTAGCGCGACTGCGGTCTATTCTTTTAGCCACCCGGATCCCGCACGGGGCAATTACATATTGAGATTGAATTCTCTGATATATTGGTTAATGAATTATTTATATTATTTACTGTGGGACCAGGATTTTTTCAATATTTCCAAAAGCAAGGATATAATGTAAGACAAATAACAGAAAAACAGCATTTACATTTGGATTTAAACTTTGAAGGAGGGAGAGGGAGACGACGAGTAATGAACACTTTAAATTGGTGAGTAGTATATCTTTGTATGAGCTTAAATGATAATTGACTTTGACGAGTCTGCGGGTGCAGTGTATACGTAAATAAAATAGACCGATGGCTGCCCTGTACATTTCAATGCAATTATCCATTGGGTTTCAGTATAATAATGAGGTTCAATGGGCAGCCTAACACTAAACACAAAGTAGAATCACACAAATCATCACTTGAGGAGAAAAAACGGAAAGAGAAATAAAATCTACACAAAATGGTTAGATGAGAACAGGGTATAGAATCTTTTTAAAAAAATAGTGAATAGATTTAGCTAAATCGAACGATAGTTTTACAGTATCTACATACACAAACAAATATAAAAAAAATCTTAAAAAATTATAAAATCTTGAATATAAAGAAAATGTCATTGCTTACAGGAAAACAGAACAGAAGCAATGAGAGGTAAAATAACTCTAATGCAAATACATGTAGGGACATTTTTTGGTTTTGGGTGAAATTGGGAATAAATATACATATATATAAGTATGTACATTTTTGTATATATTAGTTAAAATGTTCGGAGGATGAAGAGCAATAATATGAACAGACGATAACCAAAAGCTATATACTAGGGATTTACAACAACAGGAATAATAATAATAAAACAAAAAACAAACAAAAAACAAATAACACAATAACACTAATAGGAATGATATTGATACTATACTCCTAATTATTATTATATACACAAGTTTACATAAATAAACCACATATACATAAATATAGCGAATCATGCTGCAGGTTCAGAAATATTTGCAAAAATATTTTAAAAAGGTTGATTTTAACCTGTTATCAATAATACTAATACATGTACTTAAGTACTAACTGGTGGCTTACAAGTGATACTTAAAAAAGGGGCATTGAAAGTAATGATCGCCATCTACATTATATCAGAGTAGTATGGCTAAATCTATAGCAATACAATAATATTAATAACTGTATTCTATGTACATATCGCGGACACAAAGTGGCGAATCTGATTATAACATGCCAGGTGTTATATTAAGATAACTTAAATGTTATTTTACGTTTGTTGCATTTATGGTCTAACTTTATAACAGAAATAGGTATATACAAAGAAGGAATTACTTTGAAAATATTGATAGTAATCACGTCTTGAAAATTAAAGCATATTGATATCTTCTCATTGGTAGATTTTGACTACTTTTAAAATGACCAGTTTTACCTGTCCAGGTAACGTTAAACAATCCTATTAATATGGCAATGGTAGGATTATACATCGAGGCAGTTTTGTTCAATGTATACCAAATTCAATGTACATAAATATGAACAAGTATAATCTAAAAGACATTTGGGTCTTTATACACAAACATGCGTTTTAAAACAATATTATTTTTGTACAATACTATCAAAGTAATTGTTGGATCACAGTGGCGGATCCAGAGGGGGGGGGGGTCCAGGGGGTCCGGACCCCGCTTTCGTTTTGACAAGCATGGGGTCTGGACCCCTACTTGGTACCTCATTGCGTTTATAAAAGATCGAATAGGGAATAGAAACTTTTTAGTTATACGACGATTGTGGGCAAATTCACTGAAAGTTAACTGTTTGTGCGAATCTATCAAAAAGTTTTGAAAAAAGCCTTCTTTTTTTGTTTTAGCATAACAAAATGACATTTTAACGGACATGTTTTAGGTGTCAGGAAATCGTCAGAATGCAGGATTTTACACCATTTCGTTCAGAGCTTCTGGGTGCCTTAAGCGGCCCCCTTAAGCATGTAGTTTTTTACGACTGGTCTCAGACTTCATTGGGTATATGCGCCCATCTGCTGTCTAATAAGCATGTATTTAATACAGATAACACCATGTTTTAAAAATTTTAATATGAATACAGATCACAATGAGTAATAAAAAACCCTGCCGTAATACTACCTCTGCGAGGTCGGCATGATGGCCTTCGGCCACCATGACAAATTTGGACCCCCCCCCCCTTTCATTTGAGGCTGCATCCGCCCCTGGATCAAGACCTGTCATTTAGAGCTTCCATCATACAAACGGAAGCGAAATTCCATGCAAAGCCCGAAAAATATAAGGTGACATTCCCTTGTTGATCAGAGCTTAAGATAAAACCATTATTATGTGCATGGATACTTTGATTAGTAAAGGCAGCATAGGCTATTATAGTGGGCGTGGTTAGCACACATTTAGGCGAGATAACTCTAGTTCAAATAGTATGTCACTATTTTATAGTCACTATCTTATAGCAGAGTAAGAGAAAACTCATAATTTTAGATCTTTATGGAAGTTCCTCAAAGTAAGAATTTAAAGAGAAGTCATATTCGTAATTTCACGTACTTGATTTTCGTTGTTAAAAGGGAGTTAACCAAACTGTTTTGTTTTTGTTTTTTTGTTTTTTTTTTGTTTTTTTGTTTTTTTTTTTTTTTGGGGGGGGGGGGGGGGGGGGGGGGTAGTTGCGAATCAGTTACACTGGGATGGGCAGAAGATTATCAAAATTACAAGGGTAAAATGCTATCAAAGGGAAATACTTATATACAAGTATATAAAGGATTATCTAAACTTATCACTGTACTTAAGTATTAAATATGTACATGTTTAGATTTATTTGTTTTCTTAATCACGATCTTTCAATGTTTGCAATGTCGTCAAAGTTGTTAATAAGTTTTTTACGACTGGTCTCAGACTTCATTGGGTATATGCGCCCATCTGCTGTCCAATAAGCATGTATTTAATACAGATAACACCATGTTTTAAAAATTTTAATATGAATACAGATCACAATGAGTAATAAAAAACCATAAGTTGATATTTATTGGGATAGCCCATGAAAGCTCGAAAGCTTATTTCCAATGGGGTCCCTTTTGTGAAATATACTTAGGTTTAATAATTCAATTATAATACTTGTCTTTGTATTCTCGCACAAAAGAAGCATAGTTTAAATATTATATACTACTGTGAATTTTTTTAAAATTATAAAACCAAACTACTGGCCATATCTTTACCTGTAGTATAGTATATATATCAATAAAATATAAAATAGTTATCTGAAGAAGTTAGAGAAATCTCTGTTAAAAAATCCTTTACTTTAGATTTAAATAATTTATGATTTTTAATGGCCTTAACATCATTTGGTAATGAGTTACAGTTTTTGATTCCATTATAATAAAAAGTGTCTTTTTGTTGACCAATAACCGGGAATCCAGAAGTTATATTCGCTATGTCTTGTATTATATATATGACAATCTCTAAGTTTAGTAAAACTCTGTTTCATATAACGAGGACTTACATTATAATATATTTTATGTACATGATTCAATCTAAGTTGTTTAACTCTATTTTCAATATTAACATAACCAATACTCTGTAAAACCTTATGGTCCACTCTATATCTATATCCTTCCCCCTTTATAAATCTTACACATTTGTTTTGTAATATTTGTAACTTACCTTTATGAGTTTTTTAATACCAGCATTCGAAGCAGAGCAAGCATAATCAAGATGACATTGAATTAATGATGTGACTAATGTATTTCTGGATGCTTCTGACAAACATTTTGCTTGTCTGTATAGAAATTTCAATCTTGAGTTTACTTTCTTAATAATACTGTTAATAATCTTTTCTCCCGAAAGAGAATTATCAATACATAGACCTAAATATTTCACACAATTTTGTGATAAAATTCTATGATTGTTACAGGTAACAAGTTACTAATTTTAGATAATTTTTGTTTTGAACCAAACAGAATTGCTTCTGTTTTCCCTAGGTGGAGTGATAATTTATTGTCATTTAACCTTTTACTACAAGATTCAAGTTCTTTGCCTAGTTTTTCAGATATAACCTCTGGGTTTTTGTGTGAAAAAAAGAATAGCACTGTCATCTGCATATAACAGAATTGTACAATCTGAACAATATACTAATAGTTATGTCATTTACATAACATAAAAATAAAAGTGGGCCTAAAATGCTGCCTTGTGGAACGCCACATGTTATATTTAAAAAATCAGACTCCGTTCCATTAACATTTACTTTTTGTTGTCTATTACAAAGACAAGATTCAAACCATTTTATATTCTTAACACCCATAGCTTTAAGTTTTTGGCATAAAATATAAGGATCTGCAGTGTCAAAAGCATTTTGAAGGTCAAGCATTATCATTCTTGTATACAAACCTTTAGATGACTGATCTTTAATATGATCAAACAGATGTATCAAACATGTTTTAGTTGAATATGAAGATCTAAAACCAGATTGGTGTTTGTAAAGCAAATTTTATTTCACAAGATATTTCTCAAATTGAGAGTAAACAGCTCTTTCTAATATTTTTGAAACCACTACTTAAATGCTAACTGGGCGATAATTTCCAACATCCACTCTGCTATTCTGTTTATAAATAGGGCACACTCTTGCAGATTTCATTTCCTCAGGTACAATACCAGATGAAATAGACAAGTTTATAATATAAGAAATAGGTTTTGATAAAATAATTGATCCATCTTTTAAAAATCTTGGTGGTATACCATCTAACCCTGTGCTTTTACTAGGATTTAGCTGTTGTAATTGCTTACATATATAGTCTTCCCCTACAGTTTTAAGTTCAAAAGCTAAACTATTAGACTGAACATTTTATAAAAGTCTTTAAAAAGTTTGGAACTGTAATTATACAATTTTGAGGCATCAGGAAGCTTTGCTACCAGATTTGCCGCTACAGTAGTAAAAAATTCATTAAAATAGTTAACCACCACATTCGAATCATGACAGTTTGTTCCTTCTATATCTAAGACCACTTTGCTGTTTTCTTTTTGTTTAGTACTGTAACTAAGAGATTTAAATTGTTTCCAAATATTTTTAGGGTTGTTTTTGTTCTCCTCTATTTTATTTTCAAAATAAAGAGCTTTAGATTTGTTTACTTCCCTTTGAACTTTATTTCTATATTTGCAAAAATCTGTATAATTATCCTTGTTACCAGTTTTTATACATTAACATAAGAGAATCCCTTTTTTTTAATTAGCTCTAAGATTTTAGATGTAATTCAGGGATCTGAATGTTTTTTAACCTTTATTTCTTTTTGTGGTGCTACTTCATTCAATGCTGAGATAAAAAATATCCTTAAACTTATTCCATGCCTTGTTCACATCTCTACATAGATATAGCTGTGACCAATCAATGCTATTTAATTTTTGACAAAATTCTTCTTTATCATAATTCTTAGTAGATCTAATTTTTATAATATTGTCTATAAAATTTGGCATATTAGTCTTTCTTTCATTTTTTCTTGTAAAAAAAGTCATATAGTGGTCACTTAAACCTATAGCAATTGTGCCTGATTGGCTTATTTTATCATTAAAATTTACTATATGATCTAAGAGTGTTTTGCTAGTATCTGAAACTCTTGTTGGTTCTTTCAAAATTTGTGTAAAGTTAAAAATATTCAATAAATTCATATATTTCTTACATACTGATGACATTTCACGGAGTAAGCATATGTAAAATCTCCAACAATGAACACCTCGTTTAAATGGTTTATATTACTCAAAGATTGTTCAAAGTTTTCAAGAAACTTGTCATCTTTCGGTGGTCTGTACATTGTTCCTAGGGTGATCGCTTTTGTTTTTGGGAGTAGAATGTCAATCCAGAGTGCTTCTATACTGTCATTGTGTAGATCTTGTCTTGCAGAAAAGGCAATATCTTCTCTGATGTAGCAACACACTCCTCCGCCGTGTCTTGATCGGTCCAATCTTACAACATTGTAGCCATGAATATTAACTTCTTCATTTGTAACAGTACTATCTATCCACGTTTCAGTCAAAGATATTAGTGCTGCATTTGTTATTGATGCAATGTTCCTAATTTCAGATATTTTTGGAAGAAGTGATCGTACATTATGCTGAATAAAATGTAGTCCTTTTTTCTTGAAAGTTCTAAAAAGAGATTCATCTGATATGTCTGTTTCAAACCCTGTAGTTGTTTTTACAGTGTTAGATTGATTAAAGTTGTTTTTTTTTAACTCCAGATCTTCATTGAAAAAGGGTAAGTTAGTCATAACACAATTTTTGCAAGTAAATTGGAAGCTGGTGTTGTTTTGAACAAGGTGATCTCTTCAGTACATTCAACATGAGTCACCTATCACATACGTCACATGAAATAGCCTTACTGGATGCTATTACGCCTTTGCTACAAACTGTGCATGGATTTTTTGGACGTCGGGCCTTGCAAGACTTGTTTGCTGGGCCAGGTTGTGGATGAACATCACCACTTTTGAGTAAGATAACGAAAATAAGCAAGTTTTTATTTATTGAATTAGAATTTTTTCTTAACATGTAGGACTTGTTTATCACGCTAGACGTAAACATAGACAGTGAGTAGTTCTCATATTTGTTCAATACACATCCTGGTATATCAAAAGTGGTGCTATCTGTGAGTATGTAGTGGTATCTTTCATCGTCAGATCGAAAGTTAGTAAAGTTGAGTAGCAATAGAAGAATGGAAATTGCTGAGATAATGCTGCTGATGCCAGCCATCATCGTTCGTTTTCTAGTGAGTGTCCCTGTCGTATTAATATCGAGGTACCTATGAAAATTAGCTACGTTAGTAAATTTTAATACCGCGGTGCTATTAAAAATTGACAACCCATGTAAACAAGCTACCGTATGACATAAATTAATTAGATTTATCTCCCTTATACCGTAAGGTAGAGTTAGATAGGCGTCAGCTATTTAATTTCTTATTTTAATAAACTAACTGTTATTTTTATAATGTTATTTACTATCCACAATGCCATAACGGCATAAAGTGGGTTCTGTTACTATATAATTTAATAAACGTTTGTTCTACAGTCCGTAGATTTGCTCTGAAAACATTTGTGAGCGAAATGATTGTTGGAATTGTGTCTTCAAGTATGTTTCACGTATGTTTTTGACTATCTCGCAATTATCGCATAATTAATAAATTTCACAACTAATTCATTTTAATTGATCAAATAAATAAAAAAAAACCCAAATTTTACATGTTCGGTTTTCATTAAATTTTCTTGAATCTTTGGGGAATTTTCAATTTGATAGATAAGAAGTTCCTTTTCGTGGTAAAATTCGGATTTTTAGTAGTAGGTAATGGGACTTGTCATAAATTTTCTTAAAATATTGAGGCAGTGTTGATATTGATAGATGATCAGTGTCGATAGTATGGGGGATGATCTTTTCTGTTAACGTGTTTTTGTCATTTTTACACGTCTGTAAATAAAGTAACTGGTAACTGTTTTTCAACCATTAGCTGTTATCTTAAAAATTGAAATTGTTGTTAATTGTTATAACGAAAATGAAAACCCTGTTTACTGTTAATAATCAGAACACTATTGCCCTTCGATGAGATACTGCTGTTATCTGTTTTTTTCGATTTTTTAACTCGCTTGTTTCTGTTTTCTCATGTAAATTGCTGTTATCTTTTTCGATTTTTGAACTCGCTGTTTTCTGTTTTCTCATGTAAATTGCTGTTATCTTTTATCATTATTTTAAATCTACTGTTATCTGTTTTGACAAAACTTTAAAAAGTGTTAACCTGTTAATGGACCCCCCTCTAGCCCCCACCCCACCCCCACCCCCACCCCCACCCCCAGTATAATACAAACATGAAGTGTGTAGCTCTTTTCCTTATCATCGGACGGGCGTATCATGCGACAAAGTTGTTTATTACAAAATAATAAAGAAACTAAAACAACGTTTATACTTTTTTGTGTGTATTGTCTTTTATGACAGTAAAGGGAAACAACACTATTGTTCCCGGGGAAATAAAACAAAAGGTAAACATCTCTATTGTTCACCGGTAAATAACCTTTAAGGTAAAAAACAAATAAAAAGGTCAGCAATGCAAAAGTTTAGATGACAACAACACAAATTTCATTAAAGTAACATGTACATGTACATGTTAAGTGTTGGCGTACAATATAATAAAACAAGTACGACCCTCTCTTATTGAGGGAGACATTCATATTTGTAAACTAACCCTCTTTGAAGTTGTTTCCCTCGGGTTCGGGTTTACAAATTTGATTGTTACCCTCAAGAAGGTGAAGTCAAAGGTGAAAATAATAGATTGATTATTTCATTAGTTTATTTATTTATTTATTCTATAGTTCTGCATTCTCTTTTCTTACCTTTGCTACCTTTCGGTGTGTAGAAATACCGCAAACTACTAGTTAGTGCACTAACAAGGAGAAAAGTGCACTAACAACATGAAGGATAACAGTAATTACAACAAACAACACATAATATCAAAGATTCATGCATAAATATAGTTTATACCAAGTTTGGTTTTATTTTATTTTGTAGTTTTAGAGATATTTGTATATTTATCGGCACGTGCCGATTTTTGTATTGTTAATTACCGCGTCACCTGTGTTATGTGTTTACTCAACCGAGGATCGATAAAAACTACATAATAGAAAGTTCTGATTAATGAAACATGTATTTGACTGAGAAAATGGAGACTTGTTTTTGTCCCGTCGAAAATCTGTGGAATTCTGATAGAAAGAAGTAAAGAGCGAGATTAGAAATCAGCAATTGTAATTATGTTTTATTTCCACATTTGATGATCTAAAGATGCTTTAACTTCTCTACCCGTTTTCAATTTTTTCTTTGTGTATTCATAGTTCATTGAGACCTGGTCAAAACACCACCCGGGGCAATAGACATTCAAATTAAAAGGTGTTTATTAATGTATCGCTCAAGTTGGACTTTGGACCTTATAGTATTTCGAAGTACAAATCAGATGATTAAATGTAAATATGAACTTATGAACTTATGACCTTAATTTTACGTCATCATTCTATATCATGTCTCTGAAAGAAACTTCAAAATTAATAGCCGAGAGTCGACGGATTATAGAAACTGGAAATGATAACACTATATTGAACCTGATTCTACAAATTGTAACAAATATCGAAGCTAGCATGGTCAGAATTGAGAGCAATATAGATAAGAGACTTAAAGAAGTTAATGATTCCATTTTGTCAGTGACCGGTCGAGTACGAAAACTTGAAATAGAAACATCCGAACTAAATAAGAGGTTTACAGAATGCGAGACAAGCTGTCAGGGTCTGAGTAATCTATTTGATCAAACAAACAGACAAATCAAGCTAAACACAACGAACATTATCAATCATGAAACAAGAATTTCAAAAGTTGAGGCCGAGAACTTGTTAAACCCACAAAAAATCAGTCCGATATCACAAACCTGACTCATCGTATTAGCGTGATCGAAAATCAGCTGAAGTCTGGAAATGTAATAGCGAGGACACAAGTAAGTGATCAAGTGACTATCCAGAAACTTGAGGAAGCCGTTGAGGATCTGCAATGCAGGTCTATGAAATACAACCTCATCTTTACAAACTTAGCCGAACAGGTAAATGAGGAAGTTGATAGAAAGTTGCGAGCCTTCATCTATGAACAACTAGGCATCGAACAATATATAGAATTTGGCAATATTCATAGATTCGGGAGAAAATCTAGCGATAGACCTCGACCAATTGTCGCAAGGTTCTTGTATCATAAGGACTTGCGTATGGTTCTAGATCAAGCAAAGTGGCTGAAGAATACTCCTTGGGGTATTCATGAGCAATTCCCTAAAGCTGTTGAAGACAGACGGAAAAAACTTTATCCGGTATTCAAACAGTCTAAGCGAGACGGAAAAAATGTCGTACTAATACGAGACAAACTTTTCATAAACGGAACACAGTACATTCCACAGGATCGTGTACCCGCACTACGAGAAACTACTGACGTTGCTCCAAATGGATACCGTGACACTCTCCTTCGCACTCCCAAGGAATCAGGCAGGCCATACAAGAGACCCCGCCAATCAGACAATTCTCCTCAATCAGACTATGTGTACTAGGAGAGCCATAGGGGCCACCCTGCTAGGTATACAGATTGTACTTTTTATGAACCTGATTTTAAATATAGTAAATGTTTTATTTGTAGATATAATAAGTGTGTATGTGTTCATGAATTTTCTTATGTTCTTGAGTATGACTCGTGGTATTCTGATGAGTATTTTGGTTATCTTAAAGGTTCTTTAAAGAGTGAAAATGAAAATGAACATAATGAAAGCTATGAAGAATTTAGTAACAATTCCGTTAGCACTAATTTTCATATATCAGAATCTTTAGGAAGAAAAAAAAGTATTATTTTTGGAACCATGAAAAACCTAAAGATTGCCTGTCTAAATTGTTGTGGTATAAAAACCAGAATTCAATATCCAGAATTTCAGAATTTTATTGAACAAAATGATATTGTTTGTTTTGTCGAAACTAAAACTGACGATATAGATATTATAGATCTTCCAAATTATTCGTTTAAAATGAAAAATAGAAAGAAAGTTACAAATAAACGTTCAGGTGGAATAATTGTAGGCTACAGAAATTGCTTGGATAAACATATTGAATTCTTAAAAACAGAAAGTCAGTATGTTCTTTGGTTTAAAGTTAGCGAAAAATTGGTTAATACAAATGAGCCTATTATCTTTGGTGTTGTATATATACCACCGGAACATACAAGATACTCGTCTGAAGAGGCTTTTGCTGAATTAGAACGAGAATATTTATTTGTTTTAAACCAGACCAAGTACGTCTGTATCGTTGGTGATCTTAACGCTAGGACGTCAAATGAAAAGGATTTCGTAGATTTAAAGGAAAACATTCATGTTAACGAACCTTTCCTGGAATATGTTGATAATTACATTGAATTGTTACAAAATCTTGAGTGCCCACTTATTAGGAAAAGTATGGATAAATCAAAAAACAGGTATGGAAATATTCTGTTAAATTTTTGTAAAGGTAATAGCATGTTCATTGTTAACGGAAGAATTGGGAAAGACAAATTGATAGGAAATTTTACCTGTAAAAATGTTAGTGTTGTCGATTATTGCATAAGTAGTCCTCATCTTCTTAAATTTTTTTTGGATTTTGAAATTTTAGAGTGCAGTAAGCTATTATCAGATGTGCATTCACCATTATTAATAACATTGCGGACCGAGACATCCCCTGATGAATTTAATAAAAGCGATAAAAATAATAAGGTCGAATGCGTTAAAATAAAACCTTGGAATTGTGAAAAAGTTCAAGATTTTCAGAACAGTGTTTGTGAACTAAAGATTTCTCATCTTAAAGAAAAGTTAATAGATGCTTTCGAAAACATCGCTGTCCTCGATACTGAAAAAGTTGAGTCGCTAGTAAATGACTTAGGTAATATCTTTATTGACTCGGCCACCAAAACGTTTGGCACGTATAAAGTAAGCCATTTTAAAAACAATCAAACTTCCAATAGCACAAAGACTGATAAGCATTGGTTTGATGAAGAGTGCAGGTCTGCAAGGCAAAACTTTCGTAAGAAAAAGAGAAAATTCAAATCCTATAATACTGAAACAAATCGTTTAGAAATGAATAATGCAGAAAAGGCTTACAAAAAGAAAATGAACGAAAAATACATTAACTACTGCAACCAGCTAGCGAAAGATTTAAAAACTGCGTCAAAAGAAAATCCAAAAAAATTTTGGAAAATTTTAAATGGACATAAGAAGAAAAAGCAACCAAACATTGACATAAATTTATTGTTTGACTTTTTTAAAAACTTAAATATAAATGATCAAGAGCAAGATGAAAGCTTAGCATATAATATGCCTGAAAAACTTAATGACAGCATAAATGGATATATTTCTCGTGATGAAATTTATAGATGCATAAAGAATCTTAAAAATAATAAAGCCTGTGGCGAAGACGATATCATAAATGAATATATCAAGTCTACAGCTAACCACTTTATAGATATTTATGAAAAACTTTTTAACATTATATTCGACTCCGGTATACTGCCAAATAGCTGGTTGATTGGAATAATTAAGCCTATTTACAAAAATAAGGGGGACTCTAACAATCCAAAGAACTATAGACCAATAACTATTGTCAGTTGTTTGGGAAAATTATTCACAGCCGTACTAAACACCAGACATAACGAATTTTCAGAGCACTTTCAAATTATTAAAGAAAATCAAAGTGGCTTTCGACAAAATTATTCCACACTTGACAACATTTTTTCGATTTGTACACTATTCCAAATTTTGAAATATCAAAAGAAAAAACTTTATTGTGCTTTTATAGATTTGGAAAAGGCGTTTGACAGAGTTTGGCGCGATGGATTATTCTATAAGCTATTACTTAATCAAATAGATGGGAAAATGTACAGAGTTATTTTTAATATGTATTCTAATATTAAATCTTGTATATCATACAATAGCCAGATAACTGATTTCTTCACTTGTGAAATGGGTGTAAGACAAGGGGAAAATCTCTCCCCTTTCCTTTTCTCAATTTTTCTAAATGACTTGGAAGAATTTATGCTGTCAAAAGAGGTAAATGGTGTTACAACTGTAAATGAAAATATTGAAACTGAACTTGGCATATATCTTAAACTATTTCTGTTACTATATGCCGACGATACCGCTCTAATGTCGGAGTCTGCTGAAGATCTATACAGTTACAAATTAATGCCTTTGGAGAATTTTGTGACAATTGGAAAATGAAAGTAAATATTGGCAAAACAAAAGTCATGGTCTTCGGCTTGGGGAAAATTAAAACAACTTTAAAATTTTTCTACAAAACGGACGAAATAGAAATAATTGACGAATTTAACTATTTGGGCGTTAACCTAACAAAAACACTAAATTTCAATATTACTAAAAAACATCTTGCAGATAAAGCGCTTAGAGCAATGTATGAAGTACTGAAATTAGGTAGACTTCACAAATTATCTGTACAAATTCATCTAGACTTATTCGACAAGATGGTAAAACCTATTTTGCTGTATGGTTGTGAAATCTGGGGATTCGGGAGGAATGATGTTCTGGAGAGAATTCATTTAAAATTTTGTAAAATACTTTTAAATCTCAAATCTACCACACCAACTTATATGGTGTATGGAGAACTTGGTAGATATCCCTTAGATATTGATATAAAAGTACGAGTTATCTCATTCTGGGGTAGACTAATTGTAGGAAAACAGAGTAAATATTCCAATATATTGTATCGCCTTTTTAGATCAATATTTGACAGAAATGATGGTCTAAAGTGGTTGTGTTATGTCAAACAAATAATGAATGATTGTGGTTTACCAAATATATGGGAAAGTGAACTTTTCCCAAATGTAGAATACCTAAAAGCTATTGTAAAACAGCGACTGACTGATCAATTCATCCAAAACTGGAATGCTTCATTAAATAATTCCCCAAAAGCACTAAACTATAAAATTTTTAAGAATAAGTTTGAATTTGAAAATTATTTTAACTTACTCAGCAAAGCTGACGCTATTAGTCTCTGTAGATTTCGAACAACAAATCATTATTTACCAATCGAATCGGGAAGATGGGGAAATGTTGAAAGAGAAAACCGCCTTTGCAATTTCTGTAATAAACTAGGCGATGAATACCATTTCATTCTTGAATGTCATCTTTTACAAATTCAGCGAAGAACTTATATCGATAACTACTATACAAAGAGACTTAGTACTTTTAAATTTTCTGAACTTATGTCTAATACAAGTCCGTCGCTGTTACGAAAATTAGTTAAATTCATTAAGATAATAAATGACAAGGTCAGTGCTCCTGGCTTTCCTTTTGCTCTGCTCTAATCTTTCTGATTGTGTATATAGTGTAAATACTGTACATGTTTTGTTTCGTTTTATTTGCTTTGTCTTTCTCTGTACCAATGTAATATTGGCTGTTTGAGAATAAAGATATATTAAAACAATAATATAGTCATTATAATATATCTTAAATGAGCAATAAACACATAAACTAAAACTTATAAACATCATTGATATTTGATCCTAACTAATTTTAGATAATTGATAAACAAATATAGACACTTTAAGCGTGGTGACAACAATTTTCAAAAGAATAAAAATTATTTTGTTTTTACTAATTTAGTGAAATGTTCGTGTTGAAATAGCTAAATAAGCTTAAAACACTTTAACTTCAAGGCACCGAAAACATTGAGTTATTATGAGAAAATCACAAGAAAATCTGTGTGACTTGAAATATTAATTAAAGTCATTCTTGAACAAGCGGTATTTCATCTAAGTAAATAAATAGAAAATGTGGCGTCCGTGGAGTTCAGGTTACGACTACAATAGATGTCTAGGAAGACTTCATGAGGTAACATATTTATATCTAATTTCTGCTTTCATATTTGTATGTGAGGATTGCTATGTAATAATTTATGACTTAAACAGCCAAACAGTGCTATTAACATTAAGTTAATAGAATCGTCGGATGGCCGATTAATAATACCCAATGCAAGACGTTTGGCACGTAAGCCGGGACAAAAACAACGACCAAAGACAAAAGACGCGAGGAATCTGCCCAGATATATAATCTGACGTACAAATTGCTACTTGTGTAAATATATATATTTTCCCTAAATGTAGGTGCTAACATTATATTATTTAATTTATGTTTCCATCTGGTTTGTTAAATTATTAATAAAATGATATAAATCATAAATTAGTATATATTCTGTTTTAATTACGTTCACATAAGGTTTCCACAAGCATATAATAATCTCGATACAATTATGCAATTATCTTCGGTTGAGTGAACACATTACGGAGGTGACCCGGTAATTAACAATACAAAAAATTGGCACGTGCCTATTAAAATGCAAATATCTCTAAAAACTACAAAATAAAAAAAACAAACTTGGCATAAACTATATTTATGCATTACTCTTTGATATTATGTGTTGTTTGTTGTAATTACTGTTATCCTTCATGTTTTTAGTGCATGTGTAACAGTGTCGTTTTTCCACCAGTGTATTACTTCCTTACACTAGTGTATTATTTCCTGAGGTTAAATTACACTAGTGTAAAATTTCCAATGGAAGTTTTGCACTAGTGTAATTTAACCTCAGGAAATAATACACTAGTGCAAGGAAGAAATACACGCCGGAATAAAAGTACGCTTACACATGTTTCTCCTTGTTAGTGCACTAACTAGTAGTTTGCGGTATTTCTACGGACCCGCTACCTTTCACCCCTGTGACTTTAGTGTCACCTTTATTGTTATTATTTACCTAACAATATACCGGTATATTTCTACATGACAAATGTCAGAAATATGACACATTAAAATAAGATACCTTACAGCTATGTATTGCATGATGGGTTAATAAGAATTATAATCCTCGAATACAAGTAACCTTACCCTTTAGATTTTAATAAACATCTATGAAACTATTACCTATTGAAAATCGGCTACATTTCATCTATACATTACAAAAAAGAGTAATCAGAAAGATGACCCACGAAAATAAGATACCTTATATCTATGTATTGTATGATAGAGGTATAAAACTATTAACCTTGAATAGCAAACTTACCCTGTATATTATATTAAACATAAAACTATTACCAATGAACAATCGGCTACCTTACATCTATACATTGTACAAGAGAGGAATTAGAAAGATTACACATGAAAATAAAATAAATTATATCTCTGTATTGTATTATGGGGAACCAAGAACTATACTCCTTGAAAAAGGGACCTTACCCTATAGATTATATTAAACATGTATAAAATTATTACCCATGAAAAATCTGCTACCTTACATCCATACATTGTACAGAAGAGGAATCAGAAAGATGACCCATGAAAATAAGATACCTGAAATTTCTGTATTGTATGATAGAGGAATAAGAAATATAATCCTTGAAAAAGCAAGCTACCCGGTAGATTATATTAAAGATAAATAAAACTATTACCCATGAAATACCAGTTACCTTACATCTATAAATTGTGCAACATAGCAATCAGAAATATGACCCATGAAAATAAGATACCTGAAATTTCTGTACTGTATGATAAAGGAATAAGAAATATACCTTGCAAAAAACCAATCTTCCCTGTAAATAATATTTAAAGATGAGTAAAATGATTACCCATGAAAAATCAGCTACCTTACATCTTTGCATTGTAAAACAGAGGAATCAGCAGTATATCACATGAAAATAAGATACCTGAAATTTCTGTATTGTATGATAGAGGAATAAGAACTAAAATCGTTGTAAAAAAAGCAAGCTTACCCTTTAGATTATATAATCACGATGTATAAAACTATTACCCATGAAATATCTGCTACTTTACATTGTACAAAAGAGGAATCAGAAAGATGGCTCATGAAATTAAGATACCTGATATCTACGTATTGTATGATAGAGGTATAAAACTATTATTTTTTAAAAAAGCAACCTTACCCTATAGATTATATTAAACATAAAACTATTACCCATGAAAAATCAGCTACCTTACATCTATACATTGTACAAAAGAGGAATAAGAAAGATGACCCATGTAAATAAGATACCTTATATCTCTGTATTTTATCATTGGAGACCAAGAACTATTCTCGTTGAAAAAAGCAAGCTACCCGGTAAATTATATTAAAGATAAATAAAACTATTACCCATGTAATATCAGCTACCTTACATCAATACATTGTGCAACATAGCAATCAGAAATATGACCCATGAAAATAAGATACCTGAAATTTCTGTACTGTATGATAGAGGAATAAGAAATATAATCCTTGAAAAAGCAAGCTACACTGTAGATTATATTAAAGATAAAATAAAATGATTACCCATGAAAAATCAGTTACCTTACATCTTTGCATTGTATAACAGAGAAATCAGCAGTATGTCCCATGAAAATAAGATACCTAACATTTCTCTATTGTATGATAGAGGAATAAGAACTAAAATCGTTGAAAAAAAGCAAGCTTACCCTTTAGATTATATAATCACGAAGTACAAAACTATTACCCATGAAATATCAGCTGCCTTAAATCTATACATTGTAGAAAAGAGAAATCAGAAAGATAACCCATGAAAATCTGTTTAGTGTAAGGAATGTGAAACTTGGTATGTCATAATTATCTTGAAATTAAAAGGATATTTTATGGTATTATTTTGTAATCCTGTCTTTCACTATTTATATTATTTATGTATCTAATGCTCAGCTTCTATTAGGATCACTGTACTTGCTGAACCAAAATTGTATTTAATTTTATTATTATTTTCTTTCTCTTTCTCTCGCTCTCTCTTTCTCATATGTTTTACTAATTGCTTAAAATCAAGAAAATCATTTGTACACTTTAATTCTTTATTTGAATGTTCAGCTCCTTTGGGGCGTCTTAATTGACAAATAAAATTATCTTATCTTATCTTATCTATCTTATCTGAAAATAAGATACCTTATATCTCTGTATTGTATGATGGGAACAAGAACTATAATCCTTGAAAAAAGCAACCTTACCTTTAATATTAAACATAAAACTATTACCCATGATAAATCAGCTACCTTTCATCTATCTATACATTGTACAAAAGAGGAATCAGAAAGATGACCCTTGAAAATAAGATAAATATATAGAATAAGTTTCATAAAAATCTGTGTATTGTTTCGTATAGACGTAATTATTTCAATAAAAAAACAATAAATAGACCTATAATTTTTTTCGTTCATTTGCCATCAAGCACCAGATTTATAACAAAGCAACTAATATATCATCATCTAAAGTTATCAGCGTCGATAAGTGTTGTACACCTCTCTCATTGGAACCTGCTTTTTGGCTGTATTTATATTCCTCCTGAAGGGTCAAAATATACTTCACCTGAAGCTTTTGATGAGATAGAAAAAGAAATGTTATCATTATGTAAAAAAGGTACTATTTGTGCTGTTATTGGCGATTCTAATGCAAGAAGTGGTAAAATGTCAGATTTTATTATCCCTGATGATGACCTGTTGAATATTTTAGATTATGATACCAACGATATTCTAGCTAAAGAATTGTATGATTATCATAAACTTAACTTATATAATGTACCCTTAGATAGAAGCTCTATGGACAATGGTAGAATTAACTCATATGGTCATAAACTCATTGATTTTTGTAGTAATAATAATATGTATATTGTAAATGGCAGAAAATGGCCAGATTTAAGTGGTAAATTAACATGCAAAGATTCAAGTCTTATAGACTATTTCATTGTTGCATCGGATTTGTTCCCCCTTATTCGCGAATTTGAAGTCCTTGATTTTGACCCACTTGTCTCAGATATTCACTGTCGATTAATGATTATCCAAAGAGCCACCACACTCCAAGTAACTGGATAGAATGAGTATTGGAGGTGAAAATTTGAGGAGCATCCAATTCCTGGAGTGTGAAACCATGGCTATAGAAAAACTGGGTGGGGTGGTGGGCAAAACATCAATACGTTAGAACCAAAACCTTCCCAACTATAATCCCAGTCATAACGGGGACGAAGGTAAAGAATCACTTTCAATTCAAAACCTGACTGCGTTTCGAAGAATGATTTAAATTGGTATATCTCGTGACTTCTCGTGTGATGTCACTTAGGATAAATGATTATCCAAAGAGCCACCACACTCCAAGTAACTGGATAGAATGAGTATTGGAGGTGACAATTTGATACGCAACGACACCCCCATGTTGTCTGAAACTAAATCGGTTGCATTTACCACAAGAAACCCCAAAACTTAAAATTCTCGAAACTCACCAAAACTTATTAAAATAAACTTGCAACTCGGCACTTAATACACTCAACTTTCAGTCAAATCTTTACGAATGAGCCTTTAACAATATAACAAAGAAATAAAATGTATGTTAACCCATGCATATTAACGCTAGCAATTTCAAACTAAAAGTTTAAATTTTAGATAAGTATTCGGTACATTTACTCCACAATCATGCAAGTGCACGTTCTACTGAGCACCAGCGGACAGACGCCAAGTAATGACAAATCCAGATAAAACACTTATAACACAAAAACTTTATTACAAAATAAAATACAAAGGAGATTACAAATTATGAACGTTTCTAGTCATGTTTACCACATTGAAAATAAGTCCAGTATATCACTGAAACGCAGATGGCAGTTTGCTTACATCCCCCAACTCCGCATAAATATTGGTAGCATTTTTGGAATTTCGAGCAGCCTCTTTAAACAATGATGCAACTGTGTTGTTCGTAAATGTATTAACCCTTGAATACCTCTCGTAGCTTTTCCGGGAAAACCAACCTACATGGCTCATTATTTCTTCACAAGACCCGAAACCTGATACAGCTAAAGTGATTGCGCACCCACCCCTAAGTGAATGTAGGGTCTCACCCTCATCAATATTCAACGTTTTAAGATAAAGCTTGAGCCTTCCATACATTGTAGAGTGAGATACTGGTGATTCCAAAACCTTCTTCTTATTCCTGTCCAGGATTCTAAAAAGATACCCAACCGAAAGATCCACTCCCAATTCTTTAGCACCAGTAACGTATTTATCGAGAGCAAAGACTGGGCAAATAGAATGATCTTCCATCCTCATGACATGAAATTCATTAACCTTACCGTTACCCAAGGTTTTCCCAATAGTGTGCGTAATAAGCAAACCCGAGTTATCTTGCAAACGCTTATACTCTTGCGACAGAGACTGACCTAAATCCGAAGCCCTGTCACCGCCAAAAAATTGAAGTTTAAAGAAGGCTTGGTCCCTGAGAAAAATAAATTTACTAGCTGGACTATCAGCCTTCACAATCTGCGTGTCAATGTGGAGTGCAATTTTGTACAACTTATCGTAAAATAAAGGCTTAGCCTGCTTGACAACCCTATGTGATAAAGCCTGTTCCCGTTTTACCGCAGTAACATATTTTGCAACTTTTGAACTGCAAGCCGGATTCCCGAAAGAAAACTCATCATTCCATTTATCGCCCCTACCATAACTCTGAAAAACTGACTTAAGTTGACTGACCATAGTTTGAACTGTTCCTGATGCCAAGCGTAAAGGACAATTGCAGTTTTGCGAAATTAACTTTGACAAATTTGGACAGTTAATTTCATGGACTGAAGTCTTGCCCATGGTATCTTTAAAAACAAGGAATTTTCTTACATCCTCTGGACAAGCAGTACAAATTGATTTAGAATAATAAAGAAGAAACTTAGAAAAATCTTTCTCTAATGCAGATTTCTTACTGCCATAAGGGGTATCTTCAACCAAATTATCCAAATATCTTAAGCGTTTGTCTATCACATAATCAAATGTTCCTAAAGACTGTGTGGGAGTGAAACAAAACTTCAATCCACAAGACTGACAAAATTTTGAACCTTCGTCATTTGGATATGCACAAGATGGACAGGGAACTGCTGGTTTCCAAACTCGTGGGATTCCATAAGCAACCTAAAATTAGAAATTTAACCGTGCTGCAAAAAGGTTAAAGCTCAACTTATATGGCTGATAACCATTTTTAGAAGGCGATTCAATGACTCCAATATCCCCAATTTTTCCAAGAACTACAAAATCTTCTACAAATGACCACATTTTAGGCCACCAAGAAGGCAAAACAGTGAATTCAGGGAACACAAAAGTGCACATCTTGGGTTTCTGATCAAACAGCAACTGTAAAACTGGAGATACCAGACAAAAAGGGGGGTAAACATAGGGATTGTCATCCGAAGAAAAATCTTGCGCAAACACGTTCACCGGAGACAAGGACGGGCAGGGGTAGGGAGTAAAATGCTTTAAAGGATTTCCTTTGATGTCACGCATTACATTAGAATCAAGAGCCATAAGATCAATGGAATGTGGGCCAAATTTTTCCTGTAAAATTTCCCATGATTTAACAGATAACCTACAATCTTGAAGACTCAATAGCCTAGAGCCAGAATCCGCAGGATTCATATCAGTGGGTATATACTGCAAATGCAAATCAATGTTCTGCTTTTGGCACAAAACAAAAATAGACTTCATTATATCGTTTAATCCACTGCATCTTCCACCTTCCCTTTCCCATGATGCAACAACAGCCTGATTGTCAACTAACGCATCCACCCTATGATTAGCAAATCTATCGACTAAAGACAGGAGGGTTTTATACAAAGCGTCCGCTTCTTTTAAATGAATAGGACGAGTATCATTTTGATCAAAGAAATCCCCAAGCTTGTTTTCCTGATTAACAACTGCAGCCCAACGGAAAGCAGAAGCATCAGTAGCCAACACAACCTGCAGATGTTTTTCACTTCGCCAGGGGATAAAACCTTCCCAACTATCAAGGAACTCCCAATGTGCAATTTCCTCCCTTAATTTCCCTTTGACTTGTATCATTCTACTATTTTTTATTGCTCTCCCAATTGCTAAGTTTGCTTCACGGGTGTACAACTTGGCTGCCGGTACAGCCAACATAAATGAGATGCATTTACCCGTAAAACGCTGAAGACATTTTAAAGAAATTGATTTCTTAACCAGGATAGTAGTTCTAAGTTCAGCAAATGATTTCTTCTTCTTATCTGGTAGGACAAAAGCCTGTCGAATTGAATCAATAAGCATACCGAGAAAGATCAGTACCTGGCAGGGTTCAAACACGGATTTACCGAGACCAATAAAATAGCCCAATCTAACAAGGACCTCACATACTATATAAAGAGATCTGTATGCTCTTGCTATAGAAGATTCATAATGGGTTTGAGCTTGAAAAAACTGAAGAATAAGTCTATCATCTATATATTGTAGACAAGAAACGCCAAGTTTCCTACAATAACCAGTCGCAACCAGTCCTGTACTGTGATAAATGTAGGCACTTGCCTTGAACCCGAAAGGAATTGTATTGTACACAAAATACCACCCCCCAAACTGAACACCAAAATATTTTCTAGAACTTTCACTCAAAAATATATGATCATATCCAGATTTATCATCTACAGACGTCATGAAGGAATCTTTTTCGACTAATCTAGGGACTTCCTTTAAAGTATCCAGTAAAAAAGGTTTGTCTACAATCCAAAGGTTCAAAAACCTTTCATCATGACATAAACGTGGTTTTGTTTCTTCTATTGTAAGAGGCATAACTAAGTGTGGAGGATCGATTAAACTTACCCTCCCCCAGACAGACATGGAACCATTTCTTACTCTATCAAGTAAAGTGTTCTGAATAAACTCAATATGGTCTTGACAAATTGGAGAGTTTTGGAAAAACATCGAAGGGGGTTTGTCTGAATCAAACGACCGCCCTTTAAAATTACCTTGGAAATGCCTAAAAAACTTTTCAACGTTCACCCCATTTGTTAATCAGTCTAAGACTTCTTCATTTGCGCCTATAGATTTCCACATGTCAAAATTCTTATGCAAATTGCCAGCCTTAAAAAACTGTGGGTTTCTAAATGGTAATTGTTCTAAATCAAAATCACAATTCTCAGACACTTTCTCTGCATTGTGAAACTGAAATGGAGGCTGAAGAACTTCTCTGTAGTTTACAAAATTTTCATCAGCTGCGTTCGTTTCAAGGTCATCTTTTGTAGGATCAAAAGAAATGTTCAACTCCCATTCAGGAATATCAGTTTTACAAACGAATCCTTTACACCTTTGTACAATTCCCTAAAAAGAAAATACAGAGAAAAAGTTCTCCAACCCCCATTCCGCGTGACTTAACGCCACTAAGGATTAGATTCCCTGGAATGGAAATTAGAAAACTAACAATACGTTCAAAAAACTAAAAAGTTTTAAAGTATTCTAAACTTTGTAAAATGACTTCAGAAATTGAAGGTATACTATTCTTTTTTCAACTTCGGGCAAGCATTAACATGATGACCGTTTTCCTTGCAAAAGAAACATGCACCTCTACCAACAGATTTCCTAGGAAACCTGGGTCGATACCCCTGCGGCTGAAACGACTGACCATTGAATGGAAACCCTTGAAACAGACTATGCTGCACAGTAGGGCCATTGAAATGAGGTACACCGACAGGGCCACTAAATGGATAAGGAGGACAAGGGTAGGGAAAATACTGCTGACCGAAAACCCCAACCCCAGGATTGCAAACTTTGCCATCAGGTTTCAAATCTTCCCTATTTTCACGTTTACAAGATTTTTGCCAATCTGCAATAGTCGCAGAAATTTTTTTATCCTCAGACGACCCTACTAGCTTTAAACATAGTCCACATATATCATCATGTGTTTCAAATTGTTTGCATGCCTGCAAGGCTTTATTATAAAAATCAGTTTCAGGATGATTGGCCTTGAGAGCGCTCTCAACTAATACCTCCATGGCGGCAATAAGGACACTAGCAGGTGTCAATTTGGGTCTTCCTGCCATTGCTCGGACGTTTTTTAATGCCTCTGCTACCTTCTCATTATCTTGATGGGCTTTCATACTATCAAAATTGTTTTCAATCTGTTTAAGCCCCCCTTCAATGTCTAACGTATTAGAATTACTTGCAGACGTAATGGTACTAACCGGAGCTGTAGTTACAGCAACAGCCGCGGCTGGACCTGACCTTCCAGAAGCAGATGTCGAAGGGCCTACAAAACGACATTAGTATATGTTACAAGATACAACTCGGTATACTTATATACAATACATGTATCACAAATCTATAACTCATTCACAACATACAAGTGTAAAAGCAACAAATGCATATTCAAGTATAAATGTCGGGACGACATAAATGCCCCGCCGATGAATTATCCAAACTACCAAATTGTAGCTGGAATAAATTCTAGTAACAGATAAGTGTACAAGTCTTACGAGGATTCGAATTGCAGTCTTTCTAGAAATCAACTTAAATTTGAAAACAAAATATGCGACTATAACATACAATGGTTAAATATACGCATCATTTTAGCAATCGAATTCTAAAATGGCTAACAGTATACTACCGATCATACCTCATTAGTACACTTTTGGTTAAACAAAATAATGTCAAAATGTTCATAACAAGACATCCCTAAAGAAGAATAAACGTAATGATCGCAGGAACATAATTAATCTCAAAGTCAAGGTGACACTAAATGGTAAAATACTACCTGAAATTTAACAAAATTGACCCTGACTTGGCGCAGGTATTTAAAATGGTCGACAAATTAAATCAACAGCGGGAAAAGGCAGAAAAAATAAATGACAATAGCATTCCAGACGTTTCACTAAACACAATATACCCGTTTACCTTGCTCTGCAGCATCTAAAGCCGATCCTTTCGGTCCCCCGACTAAATTAGACATCAAAAATGCTGAGCATTTTCAAGGGTTAACTGTTTTCCCGCCAGGACAATTACATCCTTTAAAGCCTCTCCTGTCAGTTTTTTAAACTCTGCTGACAATTCATCTAAAGAGTAGTTTTCCAAGGGATGACCCTTTTTTAATCTTGCAAGGTTCTCCGTAGCCACGTCTGTTTCCAAAGACTTAAATTCTAGGATCAAAGGCAGTAAACCTTTTCCCACCAAAGTGTGTCTCGGTTTTAAGATAAGGTGTGCTTCGGTCATCTACAAGTAAATCAAAATGACATCTACATTTATTTACACACAATTACAAATAACCTTTAAGTCAGAGATCAACACTGTCTCTAGCGTTTTAAATCAATACTTATTCGAGAACTCCTTAATCAAACAGGTTTTCTTAATTAGGCCACCTTACAGGTAAATACATTACATAATAAACTATGGACGTAAACGAAACATAGCAACTTCAGAAAAATATAACAGACGACCAAAAAGTTCAGCGGCCATTTCTACCACACGCTAAACTAGTTCCAATTCTTCATTAAACTGCACAATTATACCTCAAACTCTACTACTACGAAAATTAAAATAACCAACAGACAACACCGTCCGTAAATTCAAAACTTTACTGACGGACGGCAACATCCTTACTTCAAAATTAAAATTAAGCAACGAACAGCACAATCCGTATTAAAAAATAAATATAACCGACGGACGACACCATCCGTACTTCAAAATAAAAATTAACCAACGGACGACACCATCCGTACTTCAAAATTAAACTTTAACTTACGGACGACACCATCCGTATTCCATTTTTTTTTTTTAAATTAACCAAACGGACACCATGCCGTAAACTAAAAGTTTATCCAAAAGGACGCCACCGTCCAAGCATAAATTGAAATAAAAGTAAAATATACTTACATTAAATAATTGGTGAAGTCGTTAGCCAAGCAAGAGTTGCACGTGGCCGTTCAGTACCGCGAACTGAAGAAGAGGACAGGAGAGCGTCTGTCCTCGCCGACTGCGTTTCGAAGAATGATTTAAATTGGTATATCTCGTGACTTCTCGTGTGATGTCACTTAGGATAACGTGTATCTATCGATTACACATCTAATTTACATAATAATCAACAATTGACGAATCGGAATGTTAAACCGGTTCGTTGGATAGGTGAAAAATCACAACAGTTTATTGACAATATACGTGATAGACTGTCAGTGAGTGAATTATGTAATGAATTGGAATCGATAAATACAAATAATTTAGAATCAAGAACAAAGCTAAATGAATTCGTTGGCAGCTTAAATCATGTTTTCATTGACACTGCTGATTGTTCGTTTGGAAAGAAAACAGTTATACTTGGTTTACTAAGTCCTGCAGAGAAAAGAGAAATTTATTTCATACTGCTAAGAAAAAATACTCTTCAAATAAGTCAGATGCTAACAAAAGAAATCTGAAAAATGCCTGTAAAACTTACAAGGCAGAAATGAATCGCAGTTACCAAAATTATCAATTTAATTTGGAAAACAAAATTCGAAAACAATCAAAAAATGATCCACGTGAATTATGGAAGATATTGAACAACTTTGATAAGTCCAAGTCTTGTGATAATGCAAAATTGACTATTGAAAATGTGTACGAGTATTTTAAGAAATTAAACACTTCTGATGATACTGATGATTCAGATGTTGAATTTTATATCCCCCCACTGGATGATGAATTGGCAAATTCTATTTTAAATAGCGAGATTACTGAAAATTAAATAATTTCTGCTGTAAAAGGTTTAAAGAATGGAAAAGCTCCAGGTTGTGATAAGGTATTAAATGAATACATAAAAACCACAATCCATATTCTTATGCCTTTATATTTGCTACTGTTCAATAAAATTTTAGATAGTGGTATAATTCCAGATGTATGGACTGAAGGTATTATAATGCCTATTTATAAACACAAAGGTGATCCAAATAGCCCGGATTCATACAGGGGAATCACCTTAGTGTCTTCAATGGGAAAATTATTTACTTCAGTTCTGAACAACAGACTCTCGAAATATGCAGATTTATGTAATATTATACCAGAAGCTCAATCTGGGTTTCGTAAGGGTTATTCTACTGTCGATAATATTTTTTGTCTCCATGTTTTGATTGAAATATACTTGGCTATGGGGAAAAAATTGTACTGCACTTTCATTGACTTTAGAAAAGCGTTTGACACTGTTTGGAGGGTGGGTCTTTGGCAAAAACTGATGAAAAATAATATTTCTGGTAAAATCTTGAAAGTGATTTATAACATGTATGATAATATCAAATCATGCGTCAAACAAGGTAATGAAATCTCCGGATTTTTCTCATGTGATATTGGTGTTAGGCAAGGAGAAAACTTATCCCCTTTTTTGTTTTCTATATTTCTATCAGATCTGGAGAACTATTTTAGTGCAAACAATATTACTGGTTTATCAAATATAACTTCATTAATGAGTGACGATTTGAGAATATATGTATTAAAATTTGTACTGTTATATGCAGATGACACTATTATTTTAGCTGAGAGTGCAAAGGACTTGCAGGATTCGTTAATTGTTTTTGAAAACTATTGTATACAATGAAAACTATCTGTAAATGTTGATAAAACCAAATCTGTTATTTTTTCTAAAGGAAAATGTAGAAAAAAGCATGAATTTAAATTATGTGGACAAATTGTAGAAATTGTTGATAATTTCTCATATCTAGGAACTATTTTTAACTATAATGGAAAATTTTCTTTAGCGAAAAAGAAACTGTGTGATCAAGCTCAAAAAGCTGTTTATGCTCTGTACGGGAAAATTAGGAATATTAATATACCGATCGATCTTCAATTGAAACTTTTCGAATCTCTTATTGAGCCTATTTTATTATACTCTTGTGAAGTCTGGGGATTTGAAAATTCTCATTGTATAGAAAAGATCCAACTTAAATTTCTTAAAAATATTCTATCAGTTCGACTGAGCACGCCAAATTATATGGTTTATGGAGAGACCGGTAAATCTCCTATAGAAATCAAAATTCAGACACGAATGTTAAATTTTTGGAGCAAAATTTTAATTAACACGGATATGCTGTCAGGAAAACTATATCAGTTACTATTACACCTGCATAACACAGGGGTATGCAATTCCCGTTGGATCTCGCACATAAAATCTATACTCGATCAAACGGGATTTAGCTTTGTTTGGGCCAATCAAAGTGCACTCAGTAAGAATGATACTAAATTATGTATTAAACACGTTTTATTGAACCAGTTCATCCAGAAATGGTATAGTGAAATGGAAAACTCTTCAAGAGGTCAGTTTTATTCCAAGATAAAAACTAATTTTGGCATAGAAAAATATCTGACAGCCTTGCAGAAAAATCGTAGAATATATATCACCAAACTTCGATGTTCTAACGTCAAAATTCCAATAGAAACTGGGCGCTGGAACAAAACTCCTCAAAACGAACGTCTTTGTACCCTATGCAATTTAAGATCGATTGGGAATGAATCTCATTATCTTTTTACTGCAATAATGAACAAATACAACATATTCGGTTAAAGTATATTCCTGAGTATTACCGCAAATCACTCCGTGAAGACAAGATTATTGGTATTCTTTCATTATGTAATATACCAGTTTTGAACAATTTGGTCATTTTCATTCAAAAATTATCTAGGATCTTTTAAAATCAACAAATACTTACATACTTATGAACACTTATATTCCATTCACATTTATCAAATACTTTTGTATGTGCCGAATTAAAATAAAGCTTTTGTATTGTATTGTATTTGTATTCTATCACACTTTATTATAGCACGTGAAAAGACTGTGTCAGTATTACGACCACGGGATTAAAACTGTTCAACTGAATTAATTGTTAATGTTATTTGTTACCACCCTGTCTTTGTTTTGCCATGTTGTATATATGTTATTTTCATGCTGTCCTCTTGTTGCAGTGTATACTGCCAGAGTGTATCAATAAATCTTGAAATCTTGGAATCGTCGGATTATCGGCAGCTCTTTGACAAAGCATTTTACTCCAGCATGTACAGTTACTCGTTGAACTCAGAACATCAGCTTGTGTTGCGAAAAGGTTGTGTTTTCAGTTACACAAAATTAATCAATTTTTTTTAACTAACGGTAACCAATTTTAATTGTTATATTGTCGAACAATTAAAACGTTTTTCGAATAAGTTGTAAGTAATTCCTTAAATAAAAAATATTTTAGTGTAAATTTGTTTTATTCGGCAATTTGGGAATCGGCAAAATGGACTCGGCAAATTGAGAGTCGGCTATTTGGGATTCGGCAATCTGGCATGTAATCTTTTAGAAATAACAGCAGGGACAGTCTATACTAACTAATATAGTAAAGACTGTCCCTGAAAACGGTCATTAAATGAAATATTTTTAAATACCCTGTTTTCGCGCATCAAAATTTCACTTCACGTTCAGTACGTTTATTATCATATGGTCGATCTCTTCTTATTATCTCTTAATGATATATAATTGTTTTCGGGTACGATTGGCAAGACAAGACAAATGCTTTATTATCCTCAGACACAAAATGTACAAGAGGTCAAAACATACAATATACAATATTCACATAGCAGCGGGGTAATAACAAACAGATAAATAATGTAGAAATCAATCAACCGTTAACAGAGAATCATTCGAGTCCCACATCTACATGATGTATACAAAAAGTACACTTTTACATCACGTGTTCTCATTCATGGATTTACAATTACTATTAGTAGTATTAGACCGCGTGCTTGTAAAAAATTTTTAAATTTGGAAGAAGGATTAAATATTATTTTGGATATACAATCAATAAATATATAGGTAAGTAATAATAATACTTATATGTTATTTGAAAGGCTTGATAATACATAAGGTTATTCATATTCATAGCTATATATATATGTGGGTGTGTCAAATGATTCTTATAATTTGTCTAATAAAAGAGCAAATTTTGTGGTATAGCTTAACATTGCAATATGTTAACATATAGTACAATTTATTCTCTGTTGGGTACATCCAATAATATCGTGGAAGAAGTTTCTCTCGTAATTGGGCTACCACTGGATTTTTACAGGTAAAGAAATAATGAAATTCGTCTCCTAACATTTTACAATGATTACATATTCGTTCATGTTTGGGGATTCTTAACCATCTCCCAGTTTCTACGGGGAATTTAATATTGGAGCATCTTAATTTACTCATAATAATTCTATCATTCTTTTGTAACCTTAGCAAATAGGATTCCAATGTGAATTCTATTTTGAATTTACTATAAAATTCCCCTCTTGACGATTCTTGCATCTGAGAAAACCATTTTTGTACAAATTGATCAAGTAGTTTTTGTTTTAACAAGGATTTCAATACATCCTTTTTAACAGGTAATTGCTGGCACCAGATAAAGCTAAGACCTGTGTCATCATAAATAGATTTGATATATGTTATCCATTTAAATTGTATGTGGTTGCTCTCGTGAAGTTTAAGCATGAGTTTAAATAACATGTAGGACAACTTACTATTATTTTCCAGTAGACTATTCCAAAACATAGCCATTCTAATCTTAATGATAATCTCAATAGGAAAACGACCTAATTCCCCGTATACCATATAATTTGGGGTGTTGTTTCTTAATCCTAGTATTTTCTTACAAAATTGCAACTGTATCTTTTCGGTCCCGTCTTTAGACTCAAATCCCCAAACTTCACTAGAGTAGATAAGTATTGGAACAACAAGGGAATCAAACAATCTGAGCTGCAAATCAATTGGTATACATAGATTTCTGAGTTTTCTATTCAAACCGTAAAGTGCTTTGTTTGCCTGGTCAATCAATTTCTTTCTTGCAGTACAAAAGGTCCCATTATAATTAAAAACTAAACCGAGATATGGAAAATTATCTACAATCTCTAATTTTACCCCAAATAATGTAAAAGATCTTTGCAGGTTATATTTACGCTTGCTAAAAATGACAATTTTTGTTTTTTGAGTGTTTACACATAGTTTCCATATATTACAATATTCAGCAAATTGTAACAATGCATCTTGTAATTCCTTTTCACTTTCCGCCATAATAACTGTGTCATCTGCATATAATATAATAAAAATCTTAACATACAATTGTAAATGTTCTACAAATTTTTTCGGATATAGTTTCCATGTTGCTTATATTATTTTCCAATAAAAAAGTTTCTAGATCATTGAGATATAAAGAGAACAAAAAGGGTGACAAGTTTTCGCCCTGTTTAACACCTACTTCACAATTAAAGAAATTGGAATATTCATTTCCATGTCTTATAAAAGTTTTTATGTTTCTATACATACAATGAATAACATTGAATATCTTCCATTGAATCCTTGACTTTAACATCTTTTGCCAGAGACCCGTTCTCCAAATCAAATCAAAAGCACTTTTGAAATCTATAAAAGCACAAAACAACTTTTTACCCAACCCAAAATATATAGAGATGAGGGAATTGAGTACAAAAATGTTGTCGACAGTTGAAAATCCTTTTCTAAAACCTGCTTGAGCATTTGATATTACATTGAACTCATCGGAGAACAACGTCAGTCTATTGTTAAGTATAGCAGTAAAAACTTTGCTAAGACATGAATTTAGCGTAACCCCTCTGTATGAATTAGGATCTGATTTAGATCCTTTATTTTTATATATTGGTATAAGTATTCCCTTTCCCCATGATTCAGGGATCACACCTTTATCTAGTATAATATTAAAAAGTAGTACATATATTGGCATCATATCATCTATAGTATACTTAATATATTCATTTATAACATCATCAACACCAGGTGATTTACCATTTTTTAGACCTTTAATTACATTTTGGATCTCTTCCGTGTTAATTGGTGCATTGAGTAAATCCTCTAATTCAGGACTCATATTATTAATATCAAAATCTATTTCATTTTCATCATCAGTGGTATTTTTGTTCAGATTTTCAAAATGCTTATACAGTTCATCTATTGGAATATCATTACTTTTGTCACCGTTAATTTTTAAGAAATTATTTAAAATTCTCCAAAACTCTTTACTACTACTTTTAGCAGTATTTCTTAACTTATTTTCTAGTTTGAATTGAAAATTATTTTACGCTTTAGCAGTAACTTGCTTGTATTGTTTACTATATTTCAGTTAATTAAGTCGGTTTGATTCTTTTTTATTTATATTATAAGCCTTTCTTGCTCTGTTGAATTTTTTCCTGTGTTCATAACATTTATTTGTATACCATGGTTTAGATTCAGATTTAAATGTGCTTTTCTTACGTCGTCTGTTAAACACTTCCTTACTACTGCTGGTGAATAAATGTGATATTTCATTGGTAACCTCGTCAATATCTTGTTGACTACAACTATCCGAGGAGTTTAACCTTTCGAGGTCAAATAGTATATTGTCCAGCTCGACTTGTTTATTGTGAATAGTGTTTATGAACTCGGATTTATTATTGTCGTTCCACCTGGGTGACTTTTGACAAATTTTTGTTTCTAATAACTTATGTGTTTGTGCCAATAGCGATGTGTATTGGGTTGTGTATATCAGACAAGATTGGGTTAAAATCATCAATATAAAATTCAGTTATGTTTGACATCAAGCTAGAAGACAATAAAAAATAATCTACCACACTAGTATTTTTACAAGTTCTTTTACCTATACCTCTGTCTAGTCCAATTCTTGAGTTACCAATATATAAATTATTTTTCTTGCGTAGGCTCAACAATTTATAACCATATGCATTAGCTTGACAAGTACACTGAGTGGATCTTTCCAATGGTATATTTAGTTCTGTCAGTTTCTTATAATGCATCATATAAGAAAGCATATCACTATCCCCCTCTAAATTAAACAAATCAAATATGGTATCATCTGGTATGATATAATCACTCAGTGTAATGGTTTTAGCATTAAAATCTCCAATTAAAGCATAGTGCATATCAGAGTGTTTAAGTAAATCTACTAGCTCACATTCTATCTCATCAAATGCTTCAGCATTAGAATATTTTGACTCCTCTGGCGGAATATAAACACAACCTATTAAAATATCACAATTTGAACCAGTAATATCTTTGGACATTTTTACCCACTGAACATATTGGCTATCAGTTTTTAAAAAATCAATGAATTTTTCTAGTTCATGCTTATATAAAATAGATATACCACCAGACTTTTTTCTCATTTGCTTTCTATTTTTATGAAAACTTTTGTACCCTTTTGGTAAGCATATGATATCATTTTCTTCCAGTTTTGTTTCAGCAAAAATACAGAAATCATAATTTAAAACTGTATCATTAAATTCTTGAAATTTCAATTTTGATTTTAGACCACATACATTTAGAAATAATAATTGTAATTTACTGGTACATGTATCATTTTCTTTAAGAATCCCAGATTCTTGTTCTCCTGTACACCTGTCCTATAACCTGTCTGTCTGTTGTTGTCTAGGGTCAGTGTTGTTGCAGTCCTGATCTTGTGGCCTGTCCATTCCTCTCCCCTGAGGAGGACCCATTTTCCCCTGCCTCAATGGGGGTGGTGGCCCTCTTGGAATAAACCGTTTCTTGTCAATAAATAGTTTATCTTCCTTCATCACAGCATGATGACCCCTATCCCTGGCCAGTTATCGCCTTCCATACTCTACAATATAGTTCATGTTGTAAGTGATAAAAGGCTAATTTAATATTAAAGAAAATATTTCATTTACAGTTTTTCGTATTTGTTAAACCCTTCAAGCTTTAAAATACATTGTTTGTCCTGATCTAATAAGAAGAAGTAAAGATGTACAAAATTGCATATTAATGCGCGTTTTACCAGTATCTATCTCGGACCGCTTCAATTTTTATTTTTGGATTATTTTACTATCTATAGGGTAAGCCTAGTATTTTTATTAATGAATTCCATTCTTGACATTATAAAATGTATATACTTGCGATTCTTTTATTAATTAGTTATTTAATTTGATAAGCTATGCCGGTGTGACTTTTTACCCAAACTTACCCAAACTATACCCAAACACACATTAATATAACATTTTTTGCATTTCTATTATGTTTAAACATTTTATTTACTATATTTTTGATGGAAAATGTTATAAAAGTGAAGTTAACATGACAATTTCGCTGTTAAAGCCCCGTATGATCGTGAAAAATGTATACCCAAACACTCATTAAAATGACATTTTTTATATTAAATAATAAATATTTAGTAAAAATTGCAATTTTTAAACATAATTACCCAAATTAGAGATCGAAAGAACTGTATGACCACGCACTGCAATCCTTTGATTTCTTGATTTTAGAATGAACGATGTGGTGCGAACAATTGCATATTATATAAACACTTGTGAAAGGTGATCTTTATTGATTAAAAATTATTACTAAATAAACTAAAAAAATTTAACGAGGGGGATTTTGTCCGCCTATGCTAAATTACACGGAAGGGATTTTGTCCAGGAGGATTTTGTCCTACTCTTCTTTTTCACACAAAGTTCCTAACATATGTTGGTCCGAGATTAAACGTTTTGTCAACTCCAAGAACACAGTCTTTGTCTTTTTCTAAATGGATTAAGTTTCATATCTTCAATTTGTTGTTTGGTATAACATATTAAAGATGGATGTTCGCAGTTAGATGGAGATAGACCAGTAATGTTTATTTGTGTAGTCGATGACGGCATGTGTGGTTGGACCTAACCTTTTTTCATTTTTACTATTTTCTGTGATATTTATACGTGATTGTCATGTGTTATATTTACCATGTTTTTTCAAACTGAAATTTCATATGGAATAAATTTGCATTTAAAAATGCTTTTGTTGTTTATTTAGTACCAATAACGTCATTTTAATAAGAGTTTGGGTAATACATTTTTCACGATCATAAGGGGCTTCACAAGATCGATTTTAACAGTGAAAATCTTAATGTTAAATTCACTTTTATAACATTTTCCATAAAAAATATAGTATATAAAATGTTTAAACATAATAGAAATGAAAAAAATATTAGTTTAATGTGTGTTTGGGTATAGTTTGGGTAAGATGGGTAAGTTTGGGTAAAAAGTCACACCCATGTTTATGCACATGAATGCTAGTTTGACGTTTGAAATTCATTTAATTGCAAATCTTTTGAAACTATTTTTTAATTACAGTAAAATTAAATCAATAGAAATTGTAACTTGTCGGTATGTTTTCTTTGATTTTCCGAGTACACAATAACTGCCGATCTTACATTCACATATTTCCCCCGCAGATCCACGTGACTATGGTCAATGTATTTTTATTGTCTTTCCAAAACTTTGCTTTTTATTACAGTACTCTTCTCAAAGTTGAAATATTATAATCAAGATGATTATTTCTTGCCCTTCACAATCGTCTATATTTGCAACAATTTACAGCATATGATGAAATTTTAAATAATTGAAAAAAAACTATTTAACCAAATCGGATACACCTATAACATATAAATCAAACATCTCTGGATATGGGTTTAACCCATATCTTTTCTTGTTATTATTAATACTGGTAACATTTATTGTGCGTAACACAGTTTCGACAAAATTTTACATGTGTATATTTTGAGTCAACGTGTCAGTTTTACGTTTCCTCTGACATGGCATCTAAAGGTATTCGAAATCTTATATACATCCTGTGTTCTGACACTTCGGTGACCTTGGCAGGACGGAGCGTGCCGTTCTAATTTCGAAGTACATGATTAACCTTCAATCTGATTAGCTTTTGAAAATGTCCGAATATTCATACTTCAAAGTCGGCGTCAATTGATCTGGTAATTGCAATAAACATCATGTTTGTTTACCTGCTAATTCTGTTAATTACCCTTCAAAAACGAGTAATGATTTACCTGTAAAATTTTCACGTCCAGGTACAACTGCCGTTTCAAGACGTGCAAAATTGTGTACGGAATTTTTTTTTATGTTGAACAATAAATATACAAATATATCTTTTATTACAATTATTATTTAGGTAACTATCTGAGTTAAATAAAGACAGGTTAACATTTGTGTCTAAAATACTTTTATTAATACAAAGATCATGAAAGCAATAAGACGTATTTGGTAATCTTATGTTGTCAGCTGGGTATTAGTCATCGCCACAGTTTTAATATTCTTCAAAGAGCAAAGGCAGAAAAAGATATTTTTAAACTGGATTATTTATCATATTTACTGGATAATTACATTTATCACGTCACAAACGCAGTCACGTGATAAAATACTGTCAATATGGCAGCCCCCATACAGAATAATTTTACTACCTTTAATCCACTCTAGGAGCGTAACGGTAAAGAATACAATAAAACATCAAAAGGCAATTAAATTTCATTTTATTTGAAGAATAACATATTAAATTTTCATTTTTTCGCGAAGTTTCCCTTTAAAAAGATTATATCTTTTCGTGTGGTTATCCTTGAATTTGACGGACGGCTTTCAATTTTGAAGTGGCGAGAATGTGGAATTCTTTATCGTAGAAAGTTATATTACTCTCTTTGTCTGAGTATTTTTGTCTTTCGTAAAGGTTTGTCGTCATACCATACATTTTTCACATTTACACGTTGATAGAAAATTTATCGGCAGCAATGAAAACGATTATCCATGTTTATAATTTAAATGAGTTTAGTTAACCTTTATCCGTGTATTCAATAGAATGACAGACTATTTAACATGTGAAATTTTTCTATCAGTTTGTTTTGAGTGTAGGACAAAATCCCCTTCCGTGTAATTTAGCATAGGCGGACAAAATCCCCCTCGTTAAATTTACAAGGTGGACAAAATCCCCCCTGTACAATTTTCAAGGCGGACAAAATCCCTCCCGAATATGATTTTTTTTAATGCATGTTTTTTTAAATGTTCACACCGTACGGTCTCGTACATATATAGATACACCTTAAAAAATGACCTTATATTTTACTCAAAAATACCCCAGATTTTTAATTACTTAATTATAATAATTGTTTGTCTCATTTGCAGTGCTTAATTGGTGGCTTGTTAATTAATATGTTTATGATCAAACGGATATCGCTTACTTGAGCAATACATTCTGTATATCTTATAGAAAATTGAAACGGGTATGGCTTTTACTTATAAGTTAAAATTTAGTAAAATAATGGTATAATTTAGTTCAATAACTTGAATTGTTTTTTCGGTAAATAATAATGAAAGGGATCAAATGGCGCGGTTCCTTTATTAACACATGTCGTACAACACAAACCATATCGACTCGATGCGTTTCAGTGAAAAATAAATAATAACCATGTTTTAATCTTTGTCTCATTCATCATTTCAAGTACCAAGTAAAAAACTATAAAACACGATGCACAATACTTATCGATATTACCATATTCCGATTCGGGAGGGATTTTGTCCGCCTTGTAAATTTAATGAGGGGGATTTTGTCCACCTATGCTAAATTACACGGAAGGGATTTTGTCCGGGGGGGGATTTTGTCCGTCCCCCGTTTGTTTTGTTTAATCATATTTTATAGAGGTTAATAAATCAATTAATATGACAAAACCCGAATCACGTGATCGATGTAGAAAATGTCAACATTTTTCGTCAGCTAAAAAGTATGGATTTAGGGTAGTTTAGGAGTAGTTTGGGACTTAAAAATTCGACAAACAGTAAATATATAGTGTTACTATAAGATGTTTTGATGTAAACTCTTAAATTTGGAAAAGACAGGTTCCACAGCCCATTTTCGTTATTTTTCTACAAGTTTATTTACAATAAGTAACTATAGCTCACTGAGACCCGTCCTGATACCCGGGGCTATTGATCACTTCACTATTAAATCAACTCACGACCTAGTTAATGGAATTGGACTTTGGACTTTTACACTCGTCGTAGTAGTAGTAAAACCGATCAGCCGTAAACCTTCTCGTCACACCGACCAATCACAATGTCAGCAAAGTCTACATCACAAATTATGAATGAAAGCAGGGAAAATGCAGTACTTAACTTAATATTAGAAATGGTTACGAAGATTGAGAATCGAATGGAAAATCTAGAAACAAGTATAGGAAAGCGTTTAGACGAAATGAGACAGGGTTTTCTTCTGGTATCGAATAGAGTCAGAACGCTTGAAGACAAGACCACGGAAATTCACAAAAAACTTGCAGAATGTGAAAATAGTTGTCAAGGCTTAAGTAACATTTTTGATGCCGCAGAAAAACAGATTAAAAACAACACCCGAACTCTCATACAGCAAGACATCAGGATAAAGAAGTTAGAGGAAACACCCATTCTGCAACCTGTCGTACAACCAGTCACTGAGTGCGAAACAATAAAAACACTAAGAAACCAGTTATCAGAACTGCAGGACAAAGTAGTTGACCTTCAATGTAGAAGCATGAAAAACAATCTGGTATTTTCAGGCCTTTTTCACATACCAAACGAAAACTGTGAACACTACCTAAGAAACTTCATTCGTCAAGAGTTAGGAATCGAACATTTTATGGAATTTGGAAATGTTCATAGGTTTGGACGTCGCGGAAGAAACAACGCACGACCTATTGTTGCTCGCTTCCTTTATCATAAAGATCTTGAACTAGTACTCCAGAACGCGTGGCAACTGAAAGGAACTCCGTTTGGTATTAGTCAACAATTCCCAGCTGAAATAATAAATGAAAGAAAAAAACTCTACCCGAAAATGAAGGAGGCAAAGCGTGAACAGCGAGAGGTAGTCCTTATTCGAGACAAACTTTACATAGATGGACAGCGTTTTATTCCACCAACAGAAACACCACGTTGGACCTCGACATCAAAATTGACACCAGATCTGACTAGAGAGGCAGAAGAAGAAAACAGAACTGAACCGTATCAAACACCACGTAACCCCAAGAAAAGGCAAAGACAAAGTTCTTCTCCTCCTGCGGAGGTCTCTGTCATAACTGAATAGGACAGTCAGGAGGACTGTTATTTGTCGAGAAGCAACTTTGTAAATAAAACTGATAAACCTATGTTTAATACTGATAGTTCAAACTGTTGTATAGATTTAAGTAACAATACTGTTAGTAACATTTCTTTTAGCATTGAAAATAATGTAACGTGTTCTAGCAGCACTGGTGGCGAAGAGACCGTGACATTACCTAATCCTAAAAATACACGTAGAAATTTTAGTTTAAATGAAAGCATTTTAAATTTCACTTCTGATGATAAAACTGAAGTAATTGAACTCTCAAAAAATACTAAATATAATAATACTTCTTCAAAAGATTCAATATCATCTGAAAATTCTGTATTTAAAAATGTAATAAATCAAGATAAAATTAGAGAACTATCACTTAACTGTTGCGGTGTAAAAAAAAAGACCCAAATATCCAGAGTTTGAAGAACTTGTTAATAAACATGATATTGTATGTCTGATAGAAACCAAAACAGACTACAATGATATAGTTGAAATTCCAGGATATACTGTTGAAATGAAAAACAGAAAAAAGACCGCAAAAGTAAAATCCGGAGGTATTATGTTAGCCTATATATAAAGAAAAATTTGAAAAATATATAAAAACGATAGAAACCGATTCAAAGTTTGTTTTATGGTTTTAAGTTAACGGTAAAATACTAGATAGCGAAACAGATGCATTGTTTGGCATTGTCTATATTCCACCTGAGTATACATCTTATTTGTCACCAGATGCTATAAGTGAAATAGAAAACGAGTTCCTGTCTTTGTCATTCAAATTTAAAAACGTTGCACTTGTCGGTGATTTTAATAGTCGAACATCTAACGAAAGTGATTTTTTTTCAATTTGACGACAAAGATCTGGCCAATATAGCAAATGAATATATAGAAAATGGAACCAACTTTCTAGATTTAGCCGGCATTTCTCACGAACGTAAAAATAAAGATTTAGCTAAAAACAGGTTTGGTTCGTTACTACTAGAGTTTTGCAAGGGAAATAACTTTTTTATACTTAACGGAAGACTCGAAGGTGACAAAGACGGAAACTTTACATGTAGAAACACTAGTGTTGTAGACTATTGTATTAGTAATGGTAATTTTGTCGATAGATTTTGTAGTTGTAATGTATTACATTTCTCCAAATTATTTTCTGATGTACATTGTCCCCTCTCTATTTGTTTTAAAACTACTATTAAGAGCCACGAGTGTGTAGACAAAAACAACCACGAAGCTGTTGATCTAAAAACAATAAAAAAATGGATTGATAGTAAGCGAGAAGAATTTCAAAAAAATATAAACTCTAACCAAAAAGATATTTTGTTTAATAAACTCTTAGAGGAACATGTAGATATATCAAAGCAAGAAGTCAATAGTTTTGTTGAACAACTTGGTGAAATCTTTATCGAGAGCGCAAAAACCACTTTTGGAACGTATGGAAAAAATGTCAAAAATGCTAGAAAAGTTAATATTGATAACAAACCGTGGTTCAATGACGAATGCAAATAACCAGAAAACATTACAGAAAATTGAGAAGAAAATTTTCGAAACAGCGAACGGAATTAAATAAACTACGACTTACGGAGGCAGAAAAGCGATATAAAACAATCATGGATAAATGCCAAAGAGAATATTCCGATAATCTTTCAGAAAAGCTTAAAGATATGCGCCATAAAGACCCGAAAGAATTCTGGAAAACCCTCCGTCGCGGAAATTCAAAAAAACAACCTAATATCCCTATTGACAAATTTTTTGAATTTTTTAAAGAACTGAACGAGACGCCTATCGATAATGATAATAACAATTTACCCACTCTAGACCACCAAGCATTAAATCAAATAAATAACGAAATTAATCTTTATATAGAAAAGGAAGAAATTCTAAAATGTATTTCAAAACTAAAGAACAATAAAGCTTGCGGGGAAGATAAAATTATTAATGAGTATATTAAATCTACTTCTGACCAATTCATATATATTTATGAAAAGTTATTCAGCCTTATTTTTGATACAGGTGTTGTGCCTGATAGTTGGCTTATAGGAAGTATCAAACCAATTTATAAAAATAAAGGGGACAGTCAAGATCCTAAAAATTTTAGACCCATTACAATTGTGAGTTGTCTAGGTAAACTCTTTACAGCGGTGCTTACAGAAAGGCTGAATAAATACTCAGAGGAATTTCGAATACTTAAAGAGAACCAATGTGGCTTCAGGCAAGGCTATAGTGTCACAGATAACTTATTTTCTTTACATGCTTTATTTGAACTTCTCAAACTTAAGAAAAAGAAACTTTACTGTGCCTTTTTAGATTTTGAAAAGGCATTTGATAAAGTATGGAGAACGGGTCTCTGGCATAAATTGATTTTAAGTAATGTTACATGTTATCCAAAACATGTATAAAAGTATAAAATCACATATTGTTTTTAACAATGAGAAGTCTGATTTCTTTTCCTGTAATAATGGAGTGAGACAGGGAGAAAATATGTCACCTTTTCTTTTTGCTATCTTTCTAAATGACCTTGAGTCATTTCTTGAAAGTCAAAATAATACAGGATTGTCATCAATAACTGATGATATAGAAAGAAGTCTAGGAATTTTCTTGAAAATATTTGCGCTTTTATATGCAGACGACACTGTCCTAATGTCCGAATCGCCGGATGGACTCCAACAACAGTTAAATAGTTTCTATGAATATTGTAATTCTTGGAAACTCAAAGTAAACAGAGGAAAATCTAAAATCTTATGTTTTTCGAATGGAAGGCTCCCTAATAATTTACGATTTGTTTTTAATAACATCGAGCTAGAAATTGTAAAAGAATTTAATTACCTAGGAACAAATTTAAACAAAACCGGAAACTTTGGTCCCGCAATTAAAGCTCAAGAAAAGGGAAGAAAAGCCATGTATGAAACTATCAAGCTAGGTCGATATCACAATCTTTCAATCTCCTGTCACTTAGACCTGTTTGACAAGATGGTGAAACCAATACTTTTATACGGCTGTGAACTTTGGGGGTTTAAAAACTACCACTTATTAGAAAGAATCCACCTAAAATTCTGTAAATTCCTACTAAACCTAAAGTCTTCTACACCAAATTGCTTCGTATATGGCGAATTGGGACGATTTCCTTTGAGTGTAGATATCAAAACTAGGATGGTTATGTACTGGTCTAAATTACTTATAGGTAAACAAACGAAGCTATCTTCTATTTTGTATAGATTCATGTTAAATCTTTCAAATAATCAAAATAGAAATTTCCCATGGCTTGTCTACATTAAAAATCTATTTAATGAATGTGGACTAACACACATTTGGGACTCTCAAACTTTCCCATCTCTTATGTGGTTAAAACAAAGTATACGACAATGTCTCACTGATCAATTTCGTCAAAACTGGCATGATGAAACCTAAAATTGCTCAAAAGCAACAAATTATAAGCTGTTTAAAGACACACTAGAATTCGAAAACTACTTTGAAATGCTTAATAAAAAAGCATCTGTTTTATTTTGTAAATTTAGAACGGGTAACCATAAACTCCCCATTGAAACAGGCAGATGGAATAATATTGACAGATCTGATAGAAAATGTATGCTTTGTAATGAGCAAATTGGGGATGAATTTCACTATATTCTAGAATGCAATGCATTGTCTCAGGAAAGAAGCAATTTGATCAGTGGGCATCTATTTCGAAACCCAAATATTTTAAAGTTTAAAGAAACTATGATAACCAAAAACAAAGTTAAACTCTACAAGCTCTGTAAATTTATTACAATTATTAATAAAAAAACGAGTCTTCTTGACTAACTGTCTGTCTGTTAATTACACTGTATTAGTGTCTATCTATGTTTATGATGTTATCGATTGTAATATTGTAAATATTGTATATAGTATTTCTCTGTACCTCTGTAATATTGGTTGATGAGAATAAAATTATTATTATGACAAGACAAGACAAGACAACAGTTTATTAAGCCTCAGAGACACAGGTGTACAAGAGGACACAAAGAATATATAACAAATACATACAGTAGAGGGTTTAGGTAATAATACATATACAGACACCAAATACAGCTACGCTAATTAAAACACACAGCTACGTTATTTAAAACATACATAATTAATTCAATATTAAAGTATATCTTACGGCCAATACACAATGCAAATAATACATAATACGTTAAGTAAAGACTGAATCATTTTATAGGTAACGACATAAAAATTTTAAAAAGTTTTTGTAGAGTTCAACGTGACAGAACAATAGAAGCCTTGTAGTTTTTATTCTGTTGGATTAACAGTATATTTGGGAATGTACTTGCCTCTGATATTCATTATCTCTTCCTTATGACAAACGAAAAGATAATGAAATTCATCACCAACTCCATTCCCACAAAGATGACATAATCTTTGCGTTTTTAGTGTCTCGTTCCATCTACCCGTTTCTACAGGAAATTTTATATTATAACACCTTAATTTTGATATATAAACTCTATCGCATAAATTTAATTTTAATAAATAGGTTTCCAAGCAAAATTGATTTTTATATTCTGCATAGAATTTACCTCGTGATGAGTTATTTATTTGTGAGAACCAAGTTTGAATAAACTGATCGTTCAGCTGCCGTAAAATCATATTTTTCAGTACTTTTCTATCCATTGAAATTTGCTTCTCCCAAATAAAACTCAAACCACAGCTGTCGAGTATTGATTTAACTTTTGAGATCCATTTAAATTTGGTAGGATTAAGTGAATGTAAATTAAGCATTACTTTGTACATAATTGAAGATAACTTATTATTATTATCTAAAATTATACTATTCCAGTATAATACTATTTTCCGTTTAATTATAGTTTCCATTGGAAATCTTCCTAATTCCCCATAGACCATGTAATTTGGGGTACTACTTCGTATTTTCAAAATGTTCTTACAGAACTGAAGATGTACTTTTTCTACGTCATCAAGTTTTTCAAACCCCCAAACTTCTGACGCATACAATAATACAGGACTAACTAGTGAATCAAACAACTCCACAGGGATATTGATATTTTTTATTTTTCGATACAATGCGTTTAGAGATTTTTGCGCTTGATCAACAAGTTTTTTACGTGTTGTACAAAAACTACCATTAAAGTTGAAAAGTACTCCAAGGTAAGAATAGGAGTCTACTGTTTCAATATTTTCCCCGTTTATTTTAAAGTTCTGTTTACAATTTGTTCTCTTCTTACTAAAGATTACAACTTTTGTTTTACTTGTATTTACAATAAGTTTCCATTCATTACAGTATTTTTCAAAACACCTCAAACTAGCTTGCATACCCTCTGCAGTTTCTGAAAGAAGAACAGTGTCATCCGCATATAATATAATGAACAGTTTTAAAAATATTTGTAACGATTCTCGGCATAAGTTTGAGATATGACTTAGACACTCTACATTATGTGATAAAAAATACCTTTCTGAATCATTGAGAAACAATGAAAATAAGAAAGGTGACAGATTTTCACCTTGCTTCACCCCTACGTGGGATACAAAAAATTCCGAAAATTCGGCTCCCCTTTTTACAGAAGTTTTAATATTTTGATACATGCTGTAGATCACAGTAAATATTTTACCTTTTATATTTGACTTTAACATTTTTTGCCACAGCCCTGATCTCCATATAGTGTCAAAGGCGCTCTTAAAGTCTACAAAGGTACAAAATAGTTTTTTCCCAAATTATTGATAAATGGTAATTAAAGAATGAAGAACACAAATATTATCTACAGTTGAAAATCCTTTACGGAAACCTGCTTGCGACTTTGATATAAGGTGAACATGATCCGCATAATTATTTAACCTGTTATTCAGTATTGTTAAAAATGTTTTTCTCAGACAGGAGTTTAATGTAATTCCTCTGTACATTTCAGGGTCGGATCTTGAACCTTTATTTTTAAAAATTGTTATTAGTATTCCGGTTGACCAACTATCCGGAACTACTATGGGCATGTCTCAATTCCTTGGGTGGTAAAGGTGAATTCTGACTTAGGAAGATATGTGGCCCCTGTTTCAGATATTGTTGATTTGTGGATTGTCTTTTTGGAGTTTATTTTGTTCGGTATTGTGTTATTCCCTTCATTTATTTCTGATTAACTACGAAGTACACAGTCACAGAAAAAATAGATATGTGGCATTAGATTTCAAAACTAATGTGAACACTACACACGGACAAACTCGACCAAAGGAACATTCAATAAGAACCACACCTTCAAGCCGACCCGGAAACAAGCGCCGAAGAATTTCATCAACACCACAAAGGGATCGTTAGGACACCCAAGGGGATCTGTCAAAGAACAATCGAACTAGTCTAAAACTATTGACTTTGAACTGTGGTGGTATATTAAAAAAATCTAAGTATCCTGAATTTATTTATTTGATTAAAGATTATGATTTTGTTTGTATTGTAGAATCAAAAACAGATGAATTAGATGATATAATTGTACCAGGGTATACTTTTGTGTTAAAAAATAGAAAATCGTTTAGCAGAGTTAAATCTGGAGGTATAGCTTTTGGGTTTAAAATTGAATACAGCCAACATGTTCAATCTTAAGAGACGGAAAGTAAACTAATTTCATAGTTTAAGATTTCTAAAACATTATTTAAAACTAACGAAGACATCATTATTGGCAATATTTATATACCTCCTGAAAATTCAATTTACAAATCAGATGAACCGTTTAATGAATTGGAACAGGAATATCTGAAACTTTCACAAAACTATAATTATTGTCTCTTAAATGGCGACTTTAATATTCGAACTGGTAAAGATAAAGATTTTGTTGAAATCTTATATGACAAACATAGTCCTTTCGATAACCTAGAGAATTATGCTACTATTCTACAGCAATATGAAATGCTACATGTAAGAAATAATATGGACATAGTTGAGAACAATTACGGCAATCAATTGCTAGAATTTTGTAAAAACAACAATTTATTTATTTTAAACGGACGGGTTAATGGTGACAAAGTCGGTATGCTTACTTGTAAACAAACAAGTGTTGTAGATTATTGTATATCTTCTGTAGATTTTTTTACCATTTATATACTTTTTACATGTTCTAGATTTCTAATCGTTGTACTCAGATGTCCATGTCCAATTTCCTTATCTCTTAAGAGCATAGCTGCAACCAATGACACCGAATCACGTAAGAGCCAGGGTTGTAGCTGTGATCGAAAGAAGATAAAAAATGGGACAATACAAAAGCTGGGGAATATATAGAAAGTATTGATGTGTCTAACGTTGAAAGAATAATTCAAAATATAAACCAAATAGAAACAGAAAGTCTGACACAACAGACAGTCGACGAGCTGATAACTGATATTAATATTACGCTGCTCGAGCCTGCGGAGCATGTTTTTGGCAGTTACTATTGTCGAGACCCGGTAAATCCTAATAAAAAGAATAAGGAAACAAAACCATGGTTTACTCCCGAGTGCTGGGAAAAGCGGAAAGCTTTCCGAATAGTTAAAAGACGCCATAAACATAAACGATCCCCTACAAATAAGAATCTTCTTAAGATCAGAGAAAAAGAGTATAAAAATGAAATGAATAAATCGATTCTTGAACATAGACGCACAATGCGGAAAAGACTTAAATTACTTAGAGCCGCAAATACTAAAGAATACTGGAATATACTGAATCCAAAACGTGCAAAATGTACCTCTGATATTCCTCTTGACAATTTATATAACTTTTTTAAAGATTTGAACAGCTCCAATGATGACCATGAAAGAGATAACATATATCCTCCTACCGATAACAACACATCTAATGTAATTATCAATGATGAGATTTCAGAAAATGAATTATTACGAAATGTATCAAGAATTTAAAAAACGGGAAAGCCAGTGGAGACGATCAAATTGTAAATGAATATTTAAAAAGTACTTATCACATATTAATGCCTATTTACGTCAAATTATTCAATTTAGTTTTTAATTCAGGGTTTGTGCCAGAAATTTTGTTATTGGGAAATATCCTTCCGTTTTACAAAAATAAGGGAGAAAAGAATGATCCAAAAAATTACAGACCCATTACTATTCTTAGCTGTATGGGCAAATTATTTACCTCTGTTCTAAACTCTAGATTAAACACTTTTTTAGAAGATTATTCTATATTACATGAAAATCAGTTTGGCTTTAGACACGGCTATTCTACAACTCACAGTTTAGTCACTCTTCATCTGTTACAAGAGTTACAAAAAGCAAATAAGAAAAAAACTTTATTGCGCTTTTATTGACTTTGCTACAGCTTTTGACACCGTCTGGCGCCCTGGTTTATGGTCAAACTTGCTGAACGCCTCTATTAATGGCAAAATGTATAATATTATTGTCAATATGTATGGTAACATTAAATCACGAATTTTTAATGGTGAAAAATACTCTGAGTTTTTTCCATGTAATGTCGGTGTCAAACAAGGAGAAAACTTATCCCCTGCATTGTTTTCGTTGTATGTAAATGATTTAGTCAATTTTATGTCAGCAAATGATATTTACGGGCTTAAACGTATTTCAGATGAAATAGAATTAGAACTTAATAAATTCGTAAAACTCTTTCTCATACTGTATGCAGACGATACTGCTCTATTGGCAGAGTCGGAAGAAGATTTACAAAGGCAGCTTAATGCACTACATGATTACTGTTTAATGTGGAAATTAAAGGTTAATGTAGATAAAAGCAAAATTGTTATTTTTTCACAGGGAAGATTAAGAAATAATTTGAAATTTAATTTTGATGGTAAAGAGATAGATATAGTTAATGAATTCACAAATCTAGGTGTTCTATTTACAAGGTCGGGAAGTTTCCTCAAAGCAAAAAAATATAACGCAGAGAAAGCAACACGTGCTATGTATGACATCTTACGAAAGGGAAGGTTACATAATCTTTCTCTTGAATGCCAACTACATTTATTTGATAAAGTTATTCAACCTATTCTTCTTTATGGCTGCGAATTGTGGGGACCCGGTAATAACTCTGTAATAGAGAGGGTGCATCTTACATTCTGCAAACTATTGATAAATGCTAAAAAATCAACTTCTGATTTCATGATTTATGGTGAACTTGGAAGATACCCTCTCGAGATATGTATAAAACTTAGAATGGTTAAGTATTGGGCTAAACTGAATACGGGAACGGATCATAAACTGCCTTTTATTTTATACCGCCTATCTCTCAAGAAATACAAAAATTTGAAATGGATAGAGTATGTTAAATCTATACTAGATGACTGTGGAAAATCATATGTGTGGAATACTCATTTCTTCCCTAGTGTATCATGGTTACATAACTCAATCAAACAAACCCTTATAGATCATTTTAAGCAAAATTGGCTATCTAAATTCCAAAATTCACCCAAAGCTCTTAATTATAGAATCTATAAAGACGAATTAGAGTTTGAAAAATATTTTAATATTTTAGATGATAAGAATTATATAACTTTATGCACATTTAGAACTATGAATCATAAGTTGCCGATAGAATCTGGAAGATGGCATCATATTCCAAGAGAAAATAGAACGTGTAATTTATGCGAATCCCAAGAAATTGGCGACGAATTTCACTATTTACTCTCATGTACGTCACTTATTGACGAGAGGAAATTATATATTAAACCTAAATTCTATAACCACGCAAACATCCTTAAATTCAAAGATTTGATGAAAAGTATAAACCAACTAGATCTTAACAACTTGTGTAAATTTATTCGCATTATTATAAAAAAACTAGAATCTCCTGGGTAGAAAAATAACAATTACAGAACAGGTATTTTATCGCTATGAGTATTATTATTCTATGTTTAGTATTAAATTTACCTACCATCATGTAGCTACTAGTATATAATGTAATATATTATATACCTGTATTGTACTCCACAATGATATTGCATATGTTTTTTTTTTTAATGAATGTTTATTTATTTTTTTTTCTCTTTCTCTGTACCATGGTTTGGTATGAGAAATAAAGATATACATAAAAACACACAACTTTTCTACTAAATTGTCTACACTTGTGCATGTTAGGGTATTTTGAGCATCTATATTCAATCTACTTTTTATTAAAAGAACCACAATCAGAAAAAAAAACCAAAAAAAAACACAAACCAATCGGAGGAGAGACCCTCGATTTTTTATGACAGACATGACAGACAGACATATTTTATTATAGTGTCACAAACCAATAAATAAATATATATACATACATATAAATAAAAGTACAATAAAATTATTGGTATCCAGCCAAAGTTGGCTTATGAGACACTTATCAATGCATATAATACAATTAAAACACAAATCATTTATATTTCGAGTGAGAAACACCTAATTGAGTAAAACAAATGTAAAAAAAACATAAAATAAATAAAAATTAAAATTAAAAAGAATTATTTGTAATTAAAACATAGTTATTTTAAATTACTATACTTTCTTCTGTAAAACATAGTATATAAAGTCCTTGCTAAAAAAGGTTGCAAGTCATCATTTGTCATGATCAATATAAATTTTCCTTTTAAACAAGAAATATCAAAGTTTTCAATTATATTTCTACATTTTGAAAATAATTCATCACGAAGATCAGAATAAAAATCACAAGACATTAAAAATTGAAACTCATCTTCAATACTATTTTCACAGCAATATTTACACTTACGTTCAATTAAAGGCGTTTTTGGCTTGGTATAACGTCCAGTTTCAATTGATAGTTGTAAACAACCACTTCTAAAATTCGATAAAATACGTCTATGTAATCTATTTCTAACATTACAAATATAAGACCTTGTTTCTAAATTACTTTTATACAATCTATAAGTTCGAAGTTTATTTCCATTAGGATTGTTTCTATCATTTAACAACTGATTATGCCATTCTGTCTTATCTATCTCATACAATTTTGTTTTAATATCATGTAATTTACATTTATTTGTGTAATTATTATCAATAACATCAAAAATATCAAAACTACGAGCATTAGTAAAACATTTTTTATCCCATGACCTTGATATGTTTATACTCCACTGATGCACTGTCTTTGTAAGCCTATTATCATCTGGGAATCTGACTCTCTTAAAGCAAACGAAAAGTTTCGAGTTGACTTTTATATTTTGTTGACACTAGTCCCATATCTCCCCGTAATGCCAAGTTTTATGCATTAGAGGCACATCCAGTAAATAATCTACAGGCTTTGTTTTGTATAACTTGAATTTCCCTCCAATCGGTATGTCCCCAAATACCAGCTCCATAATATAATACAGGTTCTACTAATGTCTCGTATAGTTTTTTGAAGACGTCAAAAGACATTCCACCACAATATAAGAATTGTAAACGGCTGAAAGAGCTCTGCTTGCAGATTTCGTCATTTCACGAATAGTAAACTTATAGTCTAGATGTTCGTTAAGGTACATTCCAAGATATCTATATGAGTTGTCGAATTTTATATCACAATTACCACATTTAAATTCATAGTCAGATCTAAGTGAATTTTTGGATCGGAAATGTACGACTTTGGTTTTTGATGTATTCAGAGTCATTCGCCACTTTTTACAGCATACATTGATACAGTCTAACATTTTCTGCAGACTCTTCTCATCCGGCGCTATCAAAGCTATATCGTCAGCATATAATAGAATTGATAAGGAAGTATTGTCAAAATGAATCCCTGCATCGAGAGAACTGATTTCAATAACAAGATCATTTACATATACAGAAAATAATGTTGGAGACAGTTGCAACCTTGCAACCCTCCAAATTCTACATGAAAAAAATCAGTTAAAAATTGTTAAGTTTGACTACACTTTTGGTTTAATAATAAAGAGATTAAATTGCTTTCAGAAATGTTCCGTTTATTCCAATACTCATTAATTTATGCCAAAGTAAGTCCCGATTTACACAGCCTTTTTTGCATCTACAAAACACACAAAAGTATCTTTCTTCTGAAGTTTTCTATTTTTTATCAAATTTGTCAGTACATAAAGATGGTCTAAACAACTACGCTCCTTCCTGAATCCATTTTGTTCCTCCGTAAGAATTTCATTATCTTCCAACCAGGATGTAAGTCTCTGATTTAATATGTCTGCATAAATCTTACATGGAATCGATATGAGCGATATGAGTCGATAGTCTAGTTGATTTTGCGGATCCATTTTATGTTTGGGAACGGGGGTAATAATACTTGTGAGCCACTCATCGGGGATGTTGCCATCTGTAAAACAGTACTTGATTTTATAGAGTAGGTCAATGCAACAGTAATTACGTAGTATTTCGATTGGAACTTCGTCTATTCCAACGGACTTGCCAAGTTTCGAGCGGTACACTGCTTGTTTAACTTCTTCCCTACTGATTTCACTATTTAAAGAGTCAGTCTATCCTTAATCTCGTTCAGGAATGCATCGTCGTACCCTTCAGAATTAATACTGTTGAATAAAGTTTCATAGTCATTTTATCATTTATTTAATACTTCATCTATATTGTCTGTCACTTCGCCCGATTCGGTTTTGACGGAATATGAGCGTGGTGTTTTTCGGTCATTTGAAAGTCCGAGTTTTCCCACCGTTTTCCAAAAGTCTCTACTGTTACTGGACTTCGAGTAATGAAGATCGTTTTGTTTTTTTTGATTGAAAATTACGTTTTGCTTTTCTTAGAACTTTATCGAATTCGTTTCGCTTCATAACGAAAGTTTCTCAAGAGAGGATTTTGCACCAGATTTGCATTTAGTCCATGCCTTTTCCGCCTCGCACGATTCATTCCATGCGACTTGTAACTCTTCATTCCAATACGGTTTACGAAAATGTTTCGAGTTTCTTCCATTGCCTCCTTTACTTCTCGTCGGTTTCAATTCGTGACAGTTCTTTTCAATTTCAGACATTAGTAAACGTTTTAATTGTTCGTATGCCGTGTCAACGTCTCGTCTCTGATCTAACGCACATTCAATATTATAAATTGTGTTTTCTAAAAGTTCTTGCATATCTTGGTTCGTAAACATGTCTTGTTTCAGTTCGTTGTATTTAAACTTTCGTGGTGCTTTTAATCTCAGAAGTATTATCGGGCTGTACCAAATTTTCGTCACATTGTACGCTAGTAAGAATAGTCCATTCAAGTAGGGAGTGATCCGGAACAGATTCGGAGCCTAATAAAACCAATAATATTCATAATATCTGACATTGTGTGAACATTAAAGTCAATAACCGAATCTATTAGGTCATGGGACGTACAAACATAATCAACAACAGACTTGCCTCTGGGTGAAATATTAGTAAAATTAGTTTTAAGTAGTTTACCAAGTCGCCCATTTAACATACATAAATTGCAATCAACTAAAAATTCAAGCAATAATTCACCACTCTTATTAATTATATTATCAATTACATCTCTAAGTATAACATCACCTACACCCTCAATATAAATCTTGTAAATCACCACAACGTGCATTAAAATCACCACAAATAAACATTTTACCCATATTTTGTAAAAAATGAAATACCATCATAATACACTGAATTTTCTGGAGGTAAATAACATAAACAAATACAAAAAGTATCAATGTTGTTACTCAACTTTAACCACAAAATATCTTGCATTTCTGAGTCAAGAATTTTAACGTAAAAGGTTTTTATACATCATTTTTAATCAGCACTGCTACACCACCTGACCCTCTACGAGAGTTTTTATGCATCTTGTCTTTTTTTCTAGAATAACACGTGTAACCTTCAATTTTAAGTTTTTCATTTTCTTTTAAAAAAGTTTCACATAGACATAAAATATCGATTTCAAAATTTATTAAAACTTGTTTTTTCTGAAAAAGTCATTTTCAGTTCCTGCTTTGGTTGACCAACCACGAACATTCCATACACCAAGCTTTAGGTCCTAATGTCGATGCAAACCATTTCCTCCACGATTGCTCCTTCTTCCACGGTAAGCTGATCTCCATTGGTTGTCGCTATTATATCCACATGAGCGATTCTGATCCTGATCGAATCAGTTTTGCTGGTTTCCGCTTCTTATGTCTCTCTTCGCGTGTACTTTTCCATCAACGAATACAAAGGCTTTTTCTTGTCAATGGATTTTAAAACGGTCATTATGTTTCTATTGTTCAACCTGGTCTCGGTTGACAGGTCGTTTTCGATGTACACTTTGTTGAAGTCGCGCGAATTTTTCAGCTTACTTTTGTTCTTCATGATTTTATCTTTCTGTTCTCTTGTTTCGATTGACGCGATTACAACTCCTGGTCTTTGTCCTCGGCTTTCTTTTCTTTCAGCAGAAACCACTTTTACGTCGTGAAGACGCTGCCTCGGCATAACTTTTCTCCGTCGTCTGCTTCTTAATTGCTTGGACCTCTGTTTGAACGTTTTGGATGTCTCCTCTTAATTTCTCTACAAGTTCATCGATACGAGTGTTAACACTGTTCATCTGAGTAGTGACTCACCTTTGACTTGTTCTATTTCTTGGCTTATTTTTAAGTTCATCATTTTAGTCATGTTCTCATCACATTTCTTGCAAAATCTTTCTCTAGATTGTCTATTTTTCATAATCTCTGTCATTCGGGTGTTTTACTTCGATAGCTAGGTCGTAAATTATAGACTTGATTTCTTGGTATTCACTATTGTCCTTTTTTAGCTCACCTGACCCGAAGGGTCAGGTGAGCTATTGCCATCTTTTGGCGTCCGTCGTCGTCGTCGTCGTTAACTTTTCTTAAAAAATCTTCTCCTCCAAAACCACTGAAGGGATTGCTTTGAAACTTTGCACACATCATCAGTAAAATGTCTTCTACCAAGTTTGCCCAAATCATGGCCTCAGACCAACCAACATGGCCGCCATGGCTAAAAATAGAACAGAGGGGTCAAAATACAGTTTTTTGCTTATAGTTCGAAAAGTATAACAGATACAGGAAAACCGAAGAGACTTTCCTTCTTCAGCATCTAAAGCTCTACGAAACACTCCATTGGGTCAAAGTTGTATGATGACTCCTTGTAGGAGTTATTGCCCTTTAATTGTCAAAATTGATGATTTTTGCCATTTTTGCCTCAAAATCTTGAAAATTATTAGAACTAGAGAAAAAGTTAGCATTGCTTAATTGTTCTGCTCTATGAGGGCTACAAAAATGACTTAAAGGTCAAGATTGTTTGATTAACCGTTTAAGAGTTATTCCCCTTGAACTGTTTTTTTTTAATCGGTTTTAATTGATTTTTTAAAATCTTCTCCTCTGAAACAACTGAAAGTACTGCTTTGAAACTTTGTACACATCATCTGTCAAATGTCCTCAACCAAGTTTGCACCTACCATGGCTGCAGATTAACCAACATGGCCACCATGGCTAAAAATAGGATGGGGGGGGGGCGGTAAAATACAGTTTTTGGCTTATATTTAAAAAGTGTAACAGATACAGGAAAACCGAAGAGACATGCCTTCATCTGCATCAAAAGCTCTACGAAACACTCCATTGGGTTGAAGTTGTATGATGACTCCTTATAGGAGTTATTGCCCTTTAATTGTCGAAATTGATTATTTTTGACATTTTTGCCTCAAAATCTTGAAAATTATTAGAACTAGAGAAAAAGTTAGCATTTCTTAATTGTTCTGCTCTATGAGGGCTACAAAAATGACTTAAGGGTCAAGATTGTCTGATTAACCGTTTAAGAGTTATTCCCCTTGAACTGTTATTTTTAATCGGTTTTAATTGATTTTTTAAAATCTTCTCCTCTGAAACAACTGAAAGTACTGCTTTGAAACTTTTTACACATCATCTGTCAAATGTCCTCAACCAAGTTTGCACCTACCATGGCTGCAGATTAGCCAACATGGCCACCATGCTAAAAATAGGATGGGGGGGGGGCGGTAAAATACAGTTTTTGGCTTATATTTAAAAAAGTGTAACAGATACAGGAAAACCGAAGAGACATGCCTTCATCTGCATCAAAAGCTCTAAGAAACACTCCATTGGGTTGAAGTTGTATGATGACTCCTTATAGGAGTTATTGCCCTTTAATTGTCGAAATTGATTATTTTTGACATTTTTGCCTCAAAATCTTGAAAATTATTAGAACTAGAGAAAAAGTTAGCATTGCTTAATTGTTCTGCTCTATGAGGGCTTCAAAAATGACTTAAGTGTCAAGATTGTCTGATGAACCGTTTAAGAATTATTCTCCTTGAACATTTTTTTAATCAATTTTACTTGATTTTAAAAAATCTTCTCCTCTTAAACCAATGAAAGGACTGCTTTGAAACATTGCACACATCATCTTTAGGATGTCCTCTACCAAAATTGTGCAAATCATGACACCTGACTACCTACATAGCTACATTGGATTAAAATAGAAAAAATGAAAAAGGGGGGGGGGGTTGAGAGAGTTTTCGACTGATAGTTAAAAAAGTATAACAGGTACAGCAAATTTGAAGTGAACCTCCCTTCTCCCTCTAGCCATCAAAAGATCCTCCTTATAGGAGTTATTTCCCTTAAAAGGTCAAAATTAATGATTTTTGCAGAAGTGTTGGGCAATTCCTTATAGCAAAGAAAAGCTGGATAAAAAAGGGTTGTTTAGTTTCAGGTTCAGGTGAGCGATACAGGCTCCTGGGAGCCTCTAGTCATTCGTTTACGTCTTTCGTCGTCGTTGTCATTTACAGATATATCTTCTTCTGATCGAGTTCTCTTTAAGTTATTTTCACATGTATCAATGTTCTTTTTATCACTTTTGTCATTTACACAACTTACATCGACTTTGTTTACATCTGTTAGATTCTGGCTATGTTGGTCCGCCATACTTTTTTGTTTTTGTTTTTGTTTATGTTTATGTTTACACTCAATCTAAGTTTTAAATAACAACTTACAGTCAATTTCTATGTCAAGGCGTCCAGTTTTTTTATGCAAAATGCCACTTCGTGTACATCCTCATACTATACAGAAACTTTATATATTTTCACAATTTATTATTACATTATAATTATTGAATATATACTAGTATACTATTATATCGATAAACGTACTTTCTGTTATGCATTAGATTTGGCAATATTGTAAATTTGACTATGCTTATCCAATTTAGTAATTTGAATTTGATATTAACATTTAACGTTCGCGGCGGATCTAAAAAATATCCGAAGGCGAATTTCCATCCTGCATCCAATATAATGATCGCATCAATATATATGTCATAATTTTTAAAATGATTAGAAGAAAGGGGGCTGGGGGAAAGATACTAAAATGATCAAAAGTTATCTATTGTTATGTTAAGATTGGGGAAAACTATGAATTAATTAGAACCTATACCATCTTTTTTCAGAAAATGCTAATAAATTATGTGCAGAAATGAATACAAATGTTTATAAAATGTTTGTTTTCAAGGAAAACAATCTCCAACTTTTCTTCGAATTGCTTTTAACTAGCACCTAAAACAACTTTGTAAGAGAAACAACGTAATTTAAGCTTACATAACTATTATAAGTCAGGGTGAGTTTTCGTTCGCCGACATCAGCCTAAATAGCTTGTCGGTTAAATTTATTCACATGAATTTTACTACATATAAAAAGGGGTGAAATAAGAAATATGGCCAAAAACAAGAAAAAAAACATGTCGGAACACAGCACTCACTTTGTTTGCGAAATTGTTTCTCTTGTTTCCTGGAAATGTCTGATATAGGGCTTATTCATGTTCAATTTTAGTGATTCTACTCTGTATCACTTTGATGGAATAAGAAAGTCTATATTTGAATCTATAGTTTTTCAAATGGACTGCTCGGTTAAACATACGGTACATGGATGAAATATAATGGTACTTTATTCTAATTTCTTAACGTGGCCAATTCTATCTACCAGAAGTTCAAGATTTCACTGGACTCTAGGTTCCTCTCTGACGACTCATATAGATATAGTTCTAGCAAATTATCCAACAGTGATGAAATTTGAAAGCGGTCATATACAATATCTTAAACAGGGTCAAGATTTATATCTGAATGTTTTCTGCATTAATTACTTTTAGGCTATTGCACACTGAAACTAATTAAATGTTAATTTTATTTGTTTACTGCTATAAACATGTAGATAAATTCTTACACATCTAGTGAAACTACCTCTAGAGGATACGTTACCTTCATTAATAGATTTAATTAAGTTACATTTGTTTTAGTTTTCAATATATAATCATACTAATATATGTCCAAGTTAACTGTCTACCTCCCGTCTTAATTTGAATAGAGCAACATTTAATCAAACATTAAAATTGTCACATTAAAGTAATCATAAATGAAATAATTTATTTTATTCATATATACTTAGGAACAATTATTGTTAAGGTTAAAGTGGAAATCAACTACATTTTTAAATGCCATTCTTAAACGGAGACATTTCATGTACAAAATGTACATATAGTTTGACTACGAACACATTTCATTGGTATAAGGGATTTGATATAAATATGTTCACCTACAAAGAAGATGTGTATTCTTGCTATATTTTACGACATGCATTTTTAGAACTAGATCGAGAATATTGATGTGAATATTATCATTATTGTTATTATTATTATTAAGGTTTACTTTTTCCAATATGACGCTTGCTTTCCAAATTCCTTCTCACTTTTGTTATTTTTGGTCTTTTTGTTTCTCATTTTTCCAAAAAGGCAGTGGAAAAGTAAGAAATATTTCATTTTTAAAGTTTCGAGATAAATTGTTATCAAAAAAGATTCTTCAGAATTGGCCAGTGAGACCGAAGAAGTATTCCAAATCTCCAAAATATTGATACACAAGTCAAGTAATATTTATTTAAATTGTGCAACATGTAACATGAAATATATTTTATTTTTATATCAAACATAGCGAAAATGTCAAACACCAAACGCACTGTACATTTTCTTATACTTAGCCTAGATCAAACTTTTAGCAAATATATTTATCCAATACAGACCGGATGTGACCTCGTTGGACGAGTGGTTAATTAATTCGTCTACTATTATGTCCTAATTCGTCAAACTCAAACGAACATAAAATATTTATCAAATAAACAACAACTCTCATATTGGAGGTGCCACTTGAGGACATCTTGTGCAACGTTTCGAAAACAAAGTAAGGGAAACAAAAATGAAAATAATTTTATTATTATAAACCCAAATGCAAAGAAACAGACAACTGAGATTTTAGGTCCTCTCTGACGAAGCCATCTTTTTCTTTGTCAGTTTTCCATCTGCCATGTTTTTTAAACAATCTGTCCGAAACGCCTGCATTAGCTGCGGATGTAGCGCCTCCTGACATCAAAGAATGCAGTCCGAATTTGGATTTTTCTAATCCCAAACACTCTAATTTTTCTAACAGGACCTCTCTTGCCCTTGTATAAGAAATATGTCCTGAATTTCGAAGCTTATACGAATTTGACTTCTTACAGTAAGTTATTTGACGGAAAATAAAGTTGTCATCACTCATTTCAATCTTGGCACAATTGATATAATCTAGCAACATGGCTACTGGGCATGTCGGTGCGTTAGTCTTTGCAATTATTACATAATAACCTTGTCGATACTTGTCTGTTTTATTTTTTTCAATAAAAATTGATACATGCAGATTGAAAAACTGAATGTCACAAGCTCTAATCTGAACAATTTCGGAAAACCTTAGAAATCCTGCAAAACCTATTAAGCACATAGTAACTATACGTTTATCGTACAGATTAGAAGTAGGTCCGAATTTTACCACAAGTTTACCAAGTATTTCTGGTGTAATAGGTTCTTTTTTCTTGCAAGGGCGAGACAACTGTCTCATTACTCCTTAAGTTACACGTTTGAAGAGAAACGAATTACAAGGATTAGCGAATCCAGCTATCTCATGAGCCCAACCAATAGAATATACAGCAGCTTCTACTTTAGATATTGAGCACGATTAGTATTTCATAGATTGTGTACCACAATCAATCCTTTTGAATAGTTAAAACAAATTTATGATCAAAAAGAAAATGTTTATTTTAAAACGCAATACATACTATAATAATGAAGGTACTATACGTACAACTAAAATGCTACCTTTAAGGCGTTCTGATCCAAACAATGAATTTTTGTTAGATCCCTGAATGTAAATGTCCTTGGGATATTTAAATTCCAATACATCTGATATATATGACATACAATGTAAGCTGCTATGAAAATCAATGGCCAAAAGGGAGCAGACTCCCACTTTGGAACAACTAATGTGCCAACAGCCTTACATGCTAAACAATGCTTAATGACTCTGTTTACTAAATTAATAGGCGGCACAAGCCAATTATTATCCGCTGACCAGTTGAATGCAAAAGCATTTACACCATTTTAGCCCGGAGTACTAAACCTCGAATTAAATTTCTCAACTTTTTTATTTTGTGAATCCGCAAAACGATCGAATGTATGTGGACCAAACATACCGTCAATAAAGGTCAAAAATTTTGTTGACACACCCCAATCGTCAAAGTCAAAAATTTTACTAATTGCATCTGCTTTTGCATTCAACTCTCTTGGTATCCATTGTATATCAATACTGATACATTTTTAACACAAATTGAAAAAATATACATAGCTATTTCATGTAAATGCATTTTTGTACTACCACACTGTACAATCCGCTCACAATTTTGACTGTCGGTGTACCATTTAACACATTTTCCAGCTAATTCATTCTTAAATGTATCTAAGCATAACTCGACTGCACGAAGTTCCCTCCATGTAGAACTCTGCAACCTTTCAGAATCAGTCCACATTTTATGAAGTATACTGTTGTCGAGTTGACAGGAAAATGCTCCGCAAGCAAAATTACTTGCATCTGAATTAACAACAGCAGAAGGCACCTTATAATCTGAAAAAGTTTTTACATTTAACCTATGTACGTTTGTTTTCCAGAAATGTAATTCATTTATAACATTTTGGTCGGATAATCTAAATACACTATCCCAAGATGCACTCGACTCGATCAGTCTATATAAATGTCTGGTCATAAATCTAGTAACATTACCAACGACTGGCGAGAGCGATATAATGTGACCTGTAACCTTTGCTAAAATTCGAGCACTAACAAATGGTAATTCAGAAAAAATGTGATCAATATCAAGTACTAAATCACTTTTGTATTTGTATTTGTAACGCATGATTAACAGAATTCCACAATAATCCAACCAAAATTTGTATAAATAACTGTTTTTATCAAAATATTCGAGAGCAATTCTCCAATCTTCAAATTTGATTTTGTTTTATACACATGTTTATTTACCTCTTTCAAATCTAAAATTAATCTTTTCTTGCCCGATTTTTGAACTGATACCGTAAACGGATTTACAACAGTAGGCTTACTTGTAACCTTTTCAATACAGTAATTCAATAAAAGATCTGAAACAGCTTCAGAAACAAATTCAGAATTTTCTATTGCAGACCGGTTATTGTTTCTAAACCTAGAACAAGGTGTAGTAACAAAAGGGATGGAGTATCCATTTTCAATTATATCTAAGATAAAATCATTACAGCCAATGTCTTTCCAAAACGAAACACAATTTTTAAGTCTACCCTTCACACTTGTAGATTTCTCTGACTGTTCATATTCAAAATTTTCATTATGAAACATAACATGTTCGTCATAGTTAGGTAAATAAAAGTCAGATGAATACTTATCATTTATGTCTTTATTATTACTGTCTGGTGACTGGTTTAGCAATCCTGGGGCAGTTTCTTCTCCAGTGTCCCTGCTCGTTACAACCAAAACAGATGTCAGTTGGGCTCGGTCTTGTTTGGAATCTGTTGAAGTCACGAAAACTGCGCTCAGGACCAGTAACAGTAGCAGAAGGAGTAGCACGGAGAACAACAGCCTGTTTGTTAGTATAGTTGTTGTCCTGTCAACTATTTTAGTGAATATGATGGATGTAGGATACTAACAATGCATTCTTGGATACTACCTCTGATTTGTATATTATGGACAAATGATTCCGGTTACAAAACAAATTTTAATTCTTTTCCTGCTAACTGACAATGTTTACATCAACTATCTAACCACGTTTGATGCATCTTGAGATGCTTAGTATAGTGCATGCTTCAATTGCTCTCACCATTATTTTGCGGTTGCCTGATTTGGCTATCTGAACATCGTGTACTTATAATGAAGCGATGTAAATAATAAAAATACATATTGCCATTTAACATTAAAAAACAGTACGTATTTTTTCCACAAAGAAAAATAAAGCTTTGAGGCGGCTATCTTTATAGGAAAGCTAATACTTGTCGTATTATATACCTGACAACTTTCTTTCCTCTACCGGAGATGCGCTGTAGCTCGGACACTGGGAACCATCACAGTATAGCCCCAGGGAGAACAGTTTAACCAAAAACAAAATTATGGGCCATTTCAAAGCTCAAGTTGCCCCAGGATAAAAATTCAAAATTAAAGGTATTTTTGTCCTTTTTTCTTTAAGATCATTTTAATGGCAACATTAAACTGGTAAAGATGGATTTGGATGATTAAAATAATAATCTGGATTGCAAAAGTCCGATGTAAAACACATGTTTAGATGCATAAATTTTCATTTCTTTCAGTTGATGTATGACAATCTTATTATCTGGAAAGATATGGGGAGGAGGTTAATATGACAGTGTAACTGGACAATAAAAACTGGACGTCATGATACAGCTGAAAAAATTGCTGAAATTGGCGTTTAGCACAAACAAACAAACGTCAATATATTTACGCGCTTGATTTATATAATAGCAAAGACTTTTTTGTTAATAAGGTTTTGGTTGTTGTAATGGGGTTTAACGCTGCTTGCAGACATTGTACAGCTATATTATAGCGTCCCGTTTTTGTTATGGGAGGAAGCCGGAGTTCCCGGTTAAAAAATCGACAATAAAGAGGCAAATCATTGTCAATTATAATGTTCGACCATACCATGTCATAATACTTAAGGCCAGAACGCGAACCTTAGTGTTGATGTTTGTTTGTTTGTTTGAATGGTGTTTAACGCCATTTTCAGCTCAGCTATATCATCGCGTCCAGTTTTTATTGGGGATGAAGCCTGAGTAGAGAAAAGCCCCCAAACCTGCGGTAGTAAAACTGGCACTCCTTGTCAATTCCTAAGTGATTACAGGCACACATAGGAGATCATAAATAATCCCTAGTTTTAGAATTACAGCGCCATCACTTTGTGGCCATTATTATTTAATTACACATCTGTAACGAAATATAAGAGTTGGTTACGCCACAGCGGCAATACATTCTTTAACTATCTTTTCACACTATGTAAACGTTTTATGAGTTATTGAAGGTTTAAAAAAAAAGAAAAGGTTTAGTAATAACACATTTAACACAAGGTTGCGTATTTTATACTATGATGACTTACATCGTATATAGAATTTTTAAACAAAAAATATTCTTATACTTAATTATATTTTACTACATTTTACTGTACCTCATACATATTGAAAATATTATATGTAGTGTTTCAAGGCACTTAAATGTACTAAGGAAGCTTAAATACAAACTTAATCGAAAAAATCTAGAGAAACTCTATTTAGTCTTTATAAGACCCCTTTACGAGTATGCCTGTGAAGTTTGGGACAACGTTGGTGTGGGTTACTGTAATCAGCTCGAGCTACTGCAGCTAGATGCTGCTCGAATTGTCACAGGCCTACCAAGTTTTACTAATACAACTAATATTTATACTGAAACTGGGTGGGAGCCTTTAGCCGAGCGTAGGAAACGTAGAAAGCTACAAATGTTTTATAATATACAACATAGCTCTGCACCAGCATATCTGTGTAATCTAATACCACCAACTATACAAAGCACTTCAGTGTATCCCTTGCGTAACGGTAATAACATTATGACCCCTTATTGTAGACTGTCCCTAACTACCATCAACTATTTGACAGTGGAACAGTTTGGATATGTCGATCCGTAATGTCGATTCTATATTTAAATTCAAATCCGAACTTAAAAACATGAACCCATGTATAAAAGTTCCGAAGCATTATGAATATGGACAGCGTAAATGTAATATTGTCCTAACCCAGCTAAGATGCTTAGCTTCATTTTTAAACTATGATCTTTACAGAGTTAATATTATTTCTGATCCATCCTGTCGTTGTGGATCTAACAGTGAAGATTCGTATCAGTATTTCTTTGCATGTTCTAAATATACCATCATTAGAGACAGATTATTTGAGAACCTTTCCTGGCTGCCTAATTATTGTCCAATAAATCTAGAACTTTTAACATGTGGAACCCGTTATTGTCCACCGAGCAGAACAAACAAGTTTTTAAACAGGTATTAGAGTATATCAAAGGGTCAGAAAGATTCCACGTTGATTAATAACTTGTACACAGGGTTCTTGAAGCACACAATTCATCACCCCCCCCCCCCTTATTCTTTAATCATTCGTTTATCTTTGCTAATTTTTTTTTCTGGTAAATTCCATTTATCTCATGTATTGTACAGAACTTATCTTACACATATAATATATATTGTATTAAATTGTATGCATGCTCCATAAATGTTCTTTTGCAACATATTGTATATTTGGAGAAAACTTCATAAGTTTGTCTAACTTGTGTCTTATCCTTTTTGCAAATTTGAGCAAATAAAATATGTTTAAACTTAAACTGTATCTCCACTTTGAAAAAAGTCCATTTACTACCAGAATGTGTTTAAAACAAAAGCAAGACATAAAAATTAAAGTGACATATAAAGAAAAATATGTATTTGTGTTTCTTGTCTTTTAGAACTTATTCTCTTATTGTTTATTTCCTCAATTGTCTTCACAATGACAGAGAATTGCAACTAATTATAACATCTGTGGGCATTGCTATACATATTAACACCCATTTGTTATCATTGCATGTTTTATTGGTTTATTTAACGACATAAAGACATTAAATGTAATCAAGTGACGTTAATGGAGCACTTTTATTTGCTTAATTAGTCACCGCGGATAACCTCAGCGTTATATGAAAATAAGGGGCATTGGTATATTTTCCACCGAGCAGAACAAACAAGTTTTTAAACATGTATTTGAGTATATCAAAGGGTCAGAAAGATTCCACGTTGATTAATAACGTGTACACAATTCATCACCCCCCTTAATTCTTTAATTATTCGTTTATCTTTGCTAATTTTTTTTCTGGTAAATTCCAGTTATCTCATGTATTGTACAGAACTTATCTTACACATATAATATATATTGTATTAAATTGTATGCATGCTCCATAAATGTTCTTTTGCAACATATTGTATATTTGGAGAAGACTTCATAAGTTTGTCTAACTTGTTTCTTATCCTTTTTGCAAATTTTAGCAAATAAAATATGTTTAAACTTTAACTGTACCTCCACTTTGAAAAAAGTCCATTTACTACCAAAATGTTTATAAAACAAAAGCAAGACATAAAAATTGCATTGGTTATATTATTCTAACTTGGTAGAAGGGCGATAATCCAAACACGTTATTATTGGGTAGCAGATTTTTATTACGATCTTTCTGAATACATCGATGTCTTACCGAATTATTTTCCGAACATTAAAAAGCAGCTCGATTGTCATGGTAGCAAAATTTAATACGACACCGTTCGTAGATCAAAACTTGATGTTGTTATCATATGATGGGGTCAGTTAAGGATGGAATAATCAATCATTAGGGAGGCAAGTAATATTGAATGAATATTAAGTACTTATTTTGCAAGGATATATTCAATAATTACTGTTTCTGTTCTTTTCTGCTCCTAAGTAATTTTCGTGACCACCATGTTTGACCGGAATTTCTACTTGATGGGAAACTCAATTAAAGTAATCGGAGGATTAAAACAGGAACCCATTTTGTATTGTAATATGAGAGATTATTTGTTGTTTACAGCTTGCGAAGATATAATGTAATTATGATATTCTATAATATGCTTTAACCAAGTCAGGATCATTTAATTAAATCAAATTTTTATGATTTGTCTTTGTAATGTGTTCTTTCTCTTTTTTGATATAATTAAGAGAATGATCATCCAAGACATCAGAATTCTAAACATTGGTTTCTTTATATAATAATGCTTAGAAATTCAGGAAACGAGTTGAATAATACAATACAAGACATAAAAAGTAAAATATAATACAGAAAAATATGTTGTTAAATGTATTTTCAGTGTTATCTTGTAAAATATATGTTTATACTAATATTTATATTTTGGCATATCTGTTAAAACATATTTTAAAAACCAAGTTTCATTTTTGCCCCTTTTGGGCCCCTAATTCCTAAACGGAAAAGGGAAGAACACCAAAATCAATCTCATTCATCCTTTTATGATAAGAAAAATTAATGTAAAATTTCAAAGCAATCTGTAAACCAGAACCAAAGTTATTGTGGAAACAAATAAAAAAGTAGCATTTTTGTCCCTTTGGGCCACTAATTTTTAAAGTAGAAAAGGAGGCACCTTTAAAGTCAATCTTATTGATCTATTAATGGTATGGAACATCATTGTAAATTTTCATAGCATTTGGATGACTAGAACACAAGTTATTGCGGGAATAAACAAAATAGTCGAATTTTTGGCCCCTTATTCTAAACGAAAAATAGGGAGACCCTAAAAATCAATCCCATTCATCCTTTTATGGTAAGAAATATCACTGTAATGTTTCAAAGCAATTGGATAACTAGAACAAAAGTTATTGTAGGAACACTTAAGTTAACAAAAAACGACGCAGACGACGACACAGACGACATCATCATACCAGTATACGTCCGCAATTTTTGGGGTTGTATAAAAATAGTAGGCATGCATAGTAAATAAACCAGTTAACATTTTTGCACATTTGAATTATTGAAAGTAAAAGAAAGATGCAGGAAATTGCAATTGAGACCTGTTAAAAAATAATTAATTAAATAATTTATTTCTATTTGATGTGACAACTAAATAACTGAAAAAATAAAAATTGCCTAAAACCAATAATAAGACTTCAAAACGCCAAAATGCGATGGTCAAGCCAAAATCCGATGACGTGTTTATTGTACTTGCGCCAAAGTGCGATGGTCACATTGAATATGATAAAAAGACACAAAATTAAATCACATAAGGTTAAAAATTAATAAAATACAAGAACAGCGTTAACCACTCAAAAAAGATCTCCAATGTGTTTCTGTCAGGGTATAGGAGAAAAGGCGTTATGGACGACAGCAAAGGACGTGTGTTCACAGTGGAAGACTGTCTCAACAAAAAAGTTCACCAATTATCAAAGAACCTAACAGACCCAATATGCTGTAAATAAAGTAAACGTGAATGTTTTAGTTGTTTCAGTTTAAAGATGCATATTTCTGATAACATGTTTATTTTAGCTTGAACAAAAAAGAAACAAGATTGTATCGCAAACACCCGAAAAACGGAAACGACTTGGAAATTTAAGGGATGTTACTATAGTTTTATTACTTATAAACTGGCACAAAACTGTATGATGTCTTAAAGGAAAAAAAAAACAAATTTTCGGACACACGGACAAACGTTTCTCTTTAGGTTATAATGTTGACAAAACTGAACGGAGCATATTTGTAATCCGTTTAAAATGGTTTCATCACAGGTAAACATATAAAAAAAAATTGTGAAAATGACACTATCAAGTGACTACCTAAATCCTAAGTAGACCTAGTAATAAAAGTACACAGCATCCAAAAGAAACAGATGTCATAAAAACGGTAACTTATTAATCGGGGAATAAATTGAAAGTACATGAAACAAGATCCATGAGAACCAGATGTCAGAAAAACAGTAAAGAATTAGTTCGTGGAATAAAAGTACATGACACAACACCCATAAAAATGGATTCATTTGATGCAATATTTCCGTCCTAGTGTTCCTCTCGATTGTCCTAAAGTATCCACGTGCCACCTCCACTATCAGGTTAGCATCAGGGAGCCGCCTCGACTATCAGGTTAGCATCAGAGCGCCGCTTCGACTATCAGGTTAGGGTTAGCATTTCAATAGGTTATTAACATCAGGGAGCCACCTCGACTATCAGGTTAGGGTAAGGGTTAGAGTTAGGGCTATGGGTTAGGGTTAGGGTTAGGGTCAGATTAGCATCAGGGAGCCACCTCTACTATCAGTGCAGGGTTAGCATTTCAATAGGGGTAGGGGTACAGAGGCGTAGCATCGCATTTGATATTGGTACGGTGGAAGCCGTACCTGCATTCGATATTGGTACCGCGGAAGCCGTACCTGCCGTACCCGCTGCTACGCCTATGTATAATTTGATATGAGAGGAGAGTCAAAAGACACCAATATAAATAGAAAAATATGAACATTTTTTTTCCTGAAAGTTATTGGTACGGCATGCCGTACCTGCAAAAGTTATTGGTACGGCGGAAGCCGAACCTGCTGTACCGGGGGTTATGGTTAGGGTTAGGGTCAGGTAAGCATGAGGGAGCCACCTCGACTATCAGGTTAGGGTTAGCTTTTCAATAGGGTTAGGGTTAGGGGTTAGGGTCAGGTTAGCATGAGGGAGTAGCTTCGACTATCGGGTTAGCATCAGGTACCCGTCAATAGCTGTTTTATTTGATGCCACATCTTCCTGTTCTAAAAAGTAACATGTATGCTTAACATGTTATATAGATGACCATCTGAGATTTGCGTGTGTTCCCAACGTATTTTGGGGTGAACCAACGCACTTTAGGGTATTGTACAGGTGCATCATTGCACATATATCTAGTAATTTACGGCTTATCATATGTTGGATCTCTCAATGATACTAGTATATAATTGTTATCGGCCTTCGATTGACCATTTATCGCTTTTCAGGTAAAAAACCATACTCTTGAATATATTTCATGTTGTAAGTGATAAAATGGCTATTTAAATATTACAGAAAATATTTAATTTACAGTTTTTTGTATTTTTTAAATCCTTCAAGCTTTAAAATACATTGATCTAATAAGTAGTAGTAAATATGTACAAAATTGTATATTAATGCGCTCTTAACTTCGCTAGACAGGATCAGAAAGAATTCATCACTTTAATTTTATTTCTTGGATTATTTCATGATTTAAAGGGTATGCTTAGTATTTTTTTAATGCATTCTTATCCCAAACTCTCGCGCACGAGATTGACAGAGAACGAGGCGTGTGTGTGGTTGGGGGAAAGGGGGGGGTTAAGAGATATTCCTGTGATGTATTTATGACACAGAACTTAAATGAAAGGTAAAAATGAAAGACCATTTAGACTCGCATAAAAAGCCGCGAAAATGCTAATTTAGATTATGATTTTTATACGAAAATTAGATTTTAAAACAGGCATGCAATTTAAAAAAAAGGTTTTGGAATCAGTGAAAAATGTCATAGACATTGGTAGGGAAAATAAATTTCTTTATAATAAAAAGAATCTAAAAAGATATGTATTTTTATTTAATTCAAGATTTAAAAATTTTGATGTAAAACTATTTTAAAGAAGCAAGTTATATTTAGATACGTATAGATTTAGATTAAAAATACATGTATGATCTTTTATAAGGTCCTTTAAACAAACAAAAATTAAAGAAGCTAAATGAAATTTTGCAAAATGTATATAATAATAAAATAGAATAACAATGCAGTTACATTCGAATAAAGGTCATCAACTGTTAAAATAGTTGAAAATAATTGTAGAAGTTAATAATATCATAAATTGTTTTGGAAAAACATACATATAATTACATGTCTCTGGCAAAAATAAGACTCTTCTTAAATTTTTTGTGTTTGTTTTTTTTAAAGTCTGAAAATATTATAAAGTTCTTAGCAATTTTTTGTGCACATGAACGTTAGTTTGACGTTGAATTAATTGCAAATCGTTTGAAACAATTTTAATTAATGTAAAATTAAATCAATAGAAATTGTAACTTGTCGGTATTTTTCCTTGATCTTTAGAGGATGCCCGACGGAAGGACGCGATAACTGCCGATCTTACCTCCCCTTTTTTACCCCACAGAATTACAGCAAGGGTTCGGGGTAGGTTAACAATGTCAATAAGTTCGTTGATATAAACCAAATCGAACTTGGCAGATAAGGATCTACCTGGTCTGCTTGCTCGGTCCATGGTGAAAAGTCGAGAGGTTGCATGTTACACCTTATACAGCTTCTTAATCCTTGCTACATTCAATAAGTTTCCAGAACTTGCCCGTAATTCAATGTAGATACAATTATACTTTTATGACCAGCATGGTTTACAGTGTCAAATGCACGCTTGACGATAACAGTGCAGTGTCTCTCGAGACAATGATGAACTGCTTCCTGCAGTTTGAACGATGCGAACATACCAAAAAGATTTCGATGACATGTCATTTGCTTGGGAAAATTCAATAGAAGTTCATCTAACTTATAGTCTAATAGTTTCTCAAAAACCTTGCAAAGTACGGAATTATCGCCCTGTAAGACTGTATATTATGCTTGCGCTTTTTTCCATCCTTGTAAAAAGGCACAATGACGCTTTCTTTCCAAGAAAAAAGGACGAGAAACTTATTTAAAATTAAGTTGAACAAAGAGCACATATGTTTAAATTGGGACTTTCACCATATTTTAAGTGTTTGTAGAATATGCCGTCAATACCACACGCTTTGTTATTAAGAAGACTTGACAGAATTTCCGAGAGCTCATCCAAATTTACTGTCTAATTATTTTTGCTTCTGTCAGCACGCAAAAAAGTTAGTTTTTGAACGATGTTTTCGTTATCAGCTAAAGACTCATGGCGGCGATAGATTTTTGACTTATTGCATATATAATATGGGATGCACAGTAATTTGTTGTTAGGTTTTAGTGATATGGAATTTTCACTCTTGGGCTTACTACAGTTGGGCCTTTTTATAACCCTGAATGTGAACTTAGGGCCTTTACATTTTGAGCTGCAGTTTTTACTATGAAACCATTTATGTATTTAATTGCTGCATCAAATACTGAGTGCATTTATCATGCGTAAATGAACTCCCATCATCAGTAATCTTGTCTTTAGGCTCTCCTAATATAACAACGATACCTTGACGGCCATAGGTAGTATAAAGTTTATGTAATAAGTCAATGTGGTCTTTAAATTCAGTAATAGGCAGAGAGGCAGAGGCAAATTAACAGAAGAAAAAGACACACTGTTCTTCATGGAGACATACTTCTATACCTTTTATTCTGTCTGAAGCAATATCGATTTCTCAAACTATAAACTGATCAAACGTTGTGTGGACATGTAAAGCTACTGTTTGACGATAGTAAGTAAATTCGAGTAGACTCGGGCAAGATTTATCGACGCACTTTGAATACGGTATAAATTTATCACCTATTTGTTGAAGTTAGTGGATGTTGCACATTCCGAACCAGTGTTCTGATAAAGTACATAAATGCACGTTATTTTCCTCTAAATATTTCTTAAGATATGAAAAAGCTGACATTACGATTCCAATTCATAAAGTAACTGGTGTTCTTCATAATTGTCACAAGCCATGTTCCTGGGTACAAATTTAATACGCGACCTCCACTTGCGAATTCTTATAACATTAGGCCAAAAAATGGACGAAGAACAGAGTTACTACACTTTACTAAGACATTTAACTGCGCAGAGTTTGTGTAAGAGGATGGATTTGAAATGAAGCGCAAAACTGTAACCTTAACATTACTATCTTCAAGGGATTGACGCATTCAAGCTTTATTTGGATATTTCAGAATTCCACTAACGAAGTAACGTTCATCAAGCTTCCGGGTATAGCCTTCAAAAACATCACTAGTATTGTAAATAGTGTTTACGTCACTGTTGCAAACAACCGATATTTTCTGTGCTGAATTGTAATGCCTGCTCAAGGAAATCCTTCAATAAATCGTTAGTCTTCACTTTCGGATTGGTAACAGTGTCGTTGTTACACACTACTGGTATTTTCTGTCCCGGATTTTGATAAGAGCATGTGATGCTTGTGTGAGGTTTTGTTTGTTTGTTTGTTTAGTGTTTAACGCCATTTTCAGCAATTTTTCAGCTATATCATGGCGTCCAGTTTTTATTGGGGAGGAAGTCGGAGTACCCGGAGGAAACCCAAGACCAGCGGTAAGAAAATTGTGTGAAGTTTGGTAAGGCTCCGACTAAGATGAAATCTTGCAGTCGTTTTATGTGATGCCTTGTTAATTATTAACTCACCTGTTTGTATACAGGATATTTTGTCGGAAGTTGAGTCTTAGTTTGTGTTTATGCAATTGCGGCGTGTTATTTAAGGTCAGAGTTTTCGAGCAGTTTCTTATCGAAAGTGTTACTTTTTTTGTATGTCAGAAACAGAGTTCACACACGAAGAGACCATAGTTTCAATTCGCTCATTTGCTGGATCGACATCCTTAACCTCTACTTTTGATTTAATGACGACCAACTAGCATAGCGCTGGTCTTGAATAGTATTTATTCGACCTGACTCCAATTTAAGTGATTGTCAAATTTTGTTGGACATTTGTCTGTAATGTTACTATATCAGCTGCGTTTTTGTCATTTGACAATTGTGTAGCTTTAACAGATTTATGTTAGATCACGAAAAACCATTTCAAGTGAGTGCACTGACGACTTTAATGCAATTTGTTCATTTAGCTCAAATTCCAACTCACAACATCGCTTAGAAACATGATCCAACTCTTGTTGCACTATATTGTCATACAGCGACTTAATTTGATTTTGCAGGTTTAAAATTCCACGCGACTGCTTGTTTACCGATTTACGTAGCTTGTGATTGCTTTCAACAAGAGTCAACATTTTACTGGGATATTCACTGGCTTGTACAAATTCGCCTTTAAGTGTGATCAGACCATGTCCACTCGGCTGATAATTTCTTTGAAATCTGTATTTTGTGTGGTGTTTTCGCTTATAGAGGGTTTTGCGCTTTTGACAGACAGAATATCGCTTAGTTCGTTTGACAAAAGCTGACACAGGGCGGAGGTCATACTATGGGGGCATGGTTTAAGACTAATAGGGTGTCGGACAATTGCGGTGTCGAAATATTGGGGCGACCCCGTTTTAGTATACGTTTTGTAACTGTCCCTTGACTGGTTTTCTTTGCTTTTTTCTTATATATTCATTGTAATCATGTTATCATTGTCTAACTAAAATTGAACTGCACAATAATGGGCTCTAATTAAGCAAACAAGTTTTTGTTTGTTAGTTTGTTAACTAGCCGAGACCTTTTCACATGTTTTAATAGCAAGTAAAAATTAGTGTGATTGTTTAACGATTAAAGACCTCATGTATAAAAAAAAACATTTGGCAGTATCATGATATAGCATGTCACAACAAACCTATCATATTCTTACAATTTAGAGAAGAATTGTTTTTATCCAATTTTGTTCTCCAAGTCCTACTCCAGACAGTCCAATATAACTAGAACATTATTTAGTCGTTATTTAGTTTTTACTTAAAATGTTCTATGTCTTGTACATGTAGTCATGGGATCAATTTTCCTAGCAAAAATGAGCACGCAAATATTGTTAATACAGATTAGGTTTATTCGTTAAATAAAAATAGTCACTAAAATCAATACGTATACGAACATTAACAAGCATATATTTTATATATGGAGTCATTATAAAACTTCTCGTGTTGCTATTCAAGCTATTCAAGCTACACATATTTTACTTTTTCAGTACCATTTAAAAATATCTACAAAAATGTAGTAACAAAATAAAATTTGTATTGAGATAATATTGATTTCATTTAGTAAACTTGGAATAAATGCACCACCTGTTACACTGTTTCAGATTTAGATAAAGGGATCAAAGAAACTGACGTCAAATCAACAGAAGAAACCAGGATGAAAAGGCAAACAACGATACCACTGTCTGGTATGTATTAATCTCTCTAGATAATATTCGTTCTCTGTAAAATAAATTAATATTTGCTTTGTTGAAATGTCAGCGTAATAGACTTATATTGTAAATACTCATAAGTACTCATGCAAAACTTGTTTCTTTCGATGCATCTACATTTATCGTTCAAGCTACATCATGGGACTTGATTCGCAGTTTTATTAATTTTGTTACAGAATCCATACCAAAATTTCTACTGAACAAACGTCAAATTGCTGTCTTCTTACGTCAGAGGTTCTGCGTAAGATGAAATTTGTTAAATTTGAGCAATACATTAAAGGAAAGAAAGACACTGGCCCTGACCTTTAAGTTTACATTCCGATATATTGATGACGTTTTGTCCCTCAACAATGCTTAATCTACTGACTATTTACATTCAATTTATCCTACCGAACTTGAAATTAAAGACACCACCAATACACTAAGTTCGGCCTCTTACTTAGACCTACTTCTAGAAATATGCTTAGGAAAACTTCAAACTAGACTTTAGGACAAACGTGATGACTTCAACTTTACAATTGTCAACTTCCCGTTCATCGACAGCAACATTCTAGCTAATCCAGACTATATGTATGGTGTGTACATTTCACAACTATACGTTATTCTAGATCCTGCGATCGGTATTCCGATTTTGTAGACCGATCAATGTTGTTGACTACTGAACTACTCAAACATTGGTTTGTTGGATTTCACTTTTCCTTAGCCATAACAATGAGTAACTCGACGGGCGTCTATTTAGAGACAGGCACTGCTTACTCGTCCGGAGCAACTGAGTGCACCCATGGTTTTTATGTTAGGTTTACTCTCTGTCTGTTTTGTGTGTTTCGGGTTTTTGTGTTGCGTTTGTCTATATCTGGATTTATACTGTTCCTTGATTTTTGGCTCTTTTTGTTCGGTCGGTTATTTGCCATTTTTTTAAACAAATTAAATTGTTTGTTCAGAATTCTCCGTGAACCCAGTTATATCCTCTTGACAATTTAAATAGTCTTTTTATAAAATTATTTTGTAAATTCATTGATTACAGCAATGACGTATGGTTTAAATTTTACAAGACCAAACTCTGCTTGTAACAAATAGGCTATTCAAACCAGGTTTCTTTTACATAAGTTGATGTTATCCCTAAATAATACAAACGCAAACATACAACCTCAATGTTTTAGATTACAATTTAATTAATTTATTGCATTTTTCTTGTTTTTTATTTAGCTCACCTGAGCTTATGTCATCACTATGCGTCCGTCGTCTGTCGTCCATAAAAATTTCAAAAATCTTCACCTCTAAAACCACTGAACCAATTTGACTTAAACTCTGCAAGAATAATATACAGTATGATGGCAACAAACAGTCATCATTTTACATGGATCCCATAAAACATGGTCTTTGTTACTAAAAATAGAACATATGGTAAAATCACTTAAGATGGCTTATAACTTAAAATTACAACAGGAAAAATTTGATGGATCTTAGGCACTTTAAAATAAAGTTTTCAGATGATCCCATTTATGGCATATGCCCTTAAAATTAAAAAAAAAATCAGGTCTTTTTAAATGTGTTTGCCTTTTAGAATGAAAATTATTGCAGATAGAGAAAGCTATTCCTGGCTGAAATTTTCAGTTCAAGAAGCTCTACAAAAGTCTAAAATGGACCAAAGTTGTCAGATGACCTCGTTTAGGGTTTTTTTACACATTTAAAGGCCAAAAATAGTGTTTTTGTGCTTATTGAATTTTACAAATCTTCTTCTCCGAAACCACTGAACCAATGTGACAGAAACTTTGCAAGAATGATTATATGGCATGTTGTCAACAAACTTCATTTTGAATGGATCCAATAAAGACATGGCCGACTTATTACTAAAAATAACTTAAAATGGCTTATAACTAAAAAACTCAGATAGAAAAAATCTAATAGGTCTTAGATTCTTCAAAATCAAAAGTTGTACAAAAGTCCATTTAAAATTGAAAGTTACAGGATTATAATCCAGCAGCATTATCTAAAATATTTTAAAGTCAGTAGAAATATTTTGCTGCCGGGAGTAGTATATATATGTTAAACAAATTATTCCTTTACAATACCAACTCGCTGAAGCTGATTTAACACATTGGATAACCCCCCAAAAAGAATTATATATAACTAATGTTTTACATTATTGTTCCAACCTGGTAGTGTATGCCTTTATATTTGTTCTTTCTGTTGTTTGTTATACGTTTTCCTTGTAACGATTTTAATGATTAATTTAATTGTAACGTTTGTGGTACGTTTATCTTACTAAATCTTGACAAGTTTTGCGAATAACGAAACAATAAAACTAATGATTTTGTATGCCTTATCATTAAAATAAATACATCTGTTGCTATAAATTGTGTAATTGAAACATTAACATTCGTCAATGAATATTACACGAAATCTTACCTTATTGTTCTGATGATTACAAGCTATTTGTTCAAAATTAATAAAAATGTGAGTTTTTAAATTCAAATATACCGTTTCATAAATTTTGTTTAAATTCATTTGTATTAATGTGTTAACTTCAGTTATTGGTCATTCCAAACACAGTGGTTATGTTATTTTAACTGTTAAATTTGTATTTATGCGTTAATATCAGTTATATTTATATTTAAAACACATAATTAAGTTTTTTAAACCAAAATGTTTTATTATTCTATTGTAACCTAATCAACATTATTGTGAAAATTATTACCAAATCATTAGTGGTACTAAAACTATATTTAACCCAATAGTTTGTTTCTTTTACAGATATAGTAAGAAATAAAAGCACTATTGCAAAAATCGATAGGTCTGTAGCAGATCTATGCAAAGGTGAGGACAAAAAGAGAGATGCCATGATATTAATGTCTTCCGTTAGTAACTGGGATCAGTTTTTAACACCTGCGCCGTGTGCAATAGCCCTTCTTGGAGGCTTAATATTAATTTCAGCAGACACTGATTTTAGTTTGGAAGTAAAACCACCTAAAGACGGATTTAAACTTCTTCGGTATCCTGGATCATTCAGAGCATCTCTAGTTCAGGTTAGCAACGCAGGATGGTCTGCTTTTAATGAAGCGCATACAAGTATGGATCAGATACTTCTTCATAGTGAAAACGTAGATGGGCATGTTAAAAACGCCGTCCGCTTTCTAATGCAAGGTACGAATGCGGAAGTAGAGAAAATGCTTCCAATGTCAATGCGTAAAATCCAAGATATCGCAGATGAAAGTCTCAAACTTGCAAAAGCAATAGAAGACCGCTTTATTGGCGTCATGGAGTTAACAGGTGAACTTTTAGAAGCCTGCACAAATACAAAAGGACAATATGATGAGAAAACAAAAGAAACAGAAATAGCAATAAAAGTTGCTAAAACCAACAGGGAATCAAGACAAAAGGAAATTGAAGAATCGGAACGTAGGTTGGCCAACATGGAAAAAGAAGTAAAAGAAGCCCAAAATGACTTCAAACAAGCACTTGACAATGTTCCTTCCGGTGCTTCTTTATTGGCCATTTCTGCAGGCGAAGCCTTAATAGAAGGAGTACGAAACATAACCAGTTTTCCAAAAATGGTAAAGAAGGCTGTAGTGAAAAAACTACAGAATGTTTCCGCTGAAGATGACAGCGATGAACGAAATGACATGTATTTAAACACTGAGCTGTCGAAACAAGCGATATACAAGCAAGTTACTACAATTAATAAACACATACATTTGCTGATAGAAATTGTGAGTGGAAAGACGGATGGTCCTAACTCACCTAGCCCTGATTGGGGAAAAATTTCAGAGGGAGAACTTAAAGTTGTCTCACAGTCCTTGGACATGTGTCGATTGTTTGTTAGTCAACAAACAGCCAGTGGCGATCTTTGCGATAGAGTTTTAAAAGTCTGCGATGAAGGAATTTCAGTTTGTGATACCCTGCATCGACTTTCAAAAAGTATGGCAATTGAAAATCGTGACGAACTTATTTCGGATGTCGTTCAAAACACAAATCGTCTTCGGAAGGAAATACAAACAATGTTTGCTGAAGCAAGCAGGTCTTTGGGCAACAATCCTTTGGATACAAAATCACCGCACATTTCGAAAATGCCTACCGAGAGTGGAAGTGCATCAGCTGTAAAGGCTGCTGTGGAAAATGCGAGGTATAAAACTGAACTAGCAAAGGAAACATTGAAAGATGCAAAACGCAGGCAAGAAAAAGCAGCAGATGAGCTACGAGAGTCTAATGAAAAGCTTACACAAGCATTACGGGATATGGCAAAACTTGATCTAAAGAAAATCGATTTCGATACTATCCGTGAAACTCTTGTTAAAGGTATAAAAGCACTAGCAGAAGTTAGGGAACAGTGGGGAAAGCTGGTTAGATTTTTTCAGATGCTTTCAAATTTGATTAAATGCTGCTTGCATTCTTCTCTTACGGATTTTGTAGACCTAGCACACGAAGGTCGAACACTTAAAATGACTGATCACACAGTTCCACTCTCTAATATTTTTAGAGATGTTATATTTGAACAAGCGTCAAAGGCTAGCCAAATTGCTTATATCGTTCGGACTATTGCTGGAACTTATGTCCAGATATCAAATGAACATCTGATGGATCGTATAACATGCCTTGGACGGTTAGTTGCGCTTGATCCGAAGAAAGATGAGCATGAAATCACAAGAAGAAGAGAAGAACTTCATAATGGTTGTGAAGCAGCACAAAAAGCTATTCGTGATATCATCATAAAAGAAAAAGAAGAATTCAATAGAACGGTTGACGAAAGAATCAATAAAATCATTGAAATGGAGAAAACATTGCCGGCAATTCCACCTGAAAGAGAAAGAGAAATACAGGAATCTATTTCAGCGGGAATACAATTCAGCGAAGAGGAACTAGATGATCTGGTATAATGCAATATAGTTTTGCTTTATTTCTGTACAAAGGAAGGCTTGTAGCAGGCTTTGTAATTGTCGAAATCCAAAATAAAATTATTGTAGTAATTGACCCAAGAGACTTGAATTGTAGTGTTAAAAGAGAACATTTCCCTATAAAAAAATTCAGTACGTTGGATGCCTCATCAGGGTTTTGGACTTCAATTAAATAAGGAAAGCTCAAACCTTACAGTATTCAATACAACATTCAGGCGATATAAATACATAAGAATGCTGATGAGGATTAACAGTACTTCCGAAAATTTTCAACGTAAAATATCTCAGTTGTTTGAGGATGTAGAATGTTGCGACGTTATTATAGACGACATTATTTTAAAACGATGGAAAAGAACACAAAAACATAAGTAGCACTGTCCATAGATGCATCGTACGCAAAAGGTTCAGGTTTCAACCTGAAATTAACCATTATAGAATTAATTGAAGAAGCCGCTGTATAAATCATCGCTGTAGAATTCTAAGAATTATGTTTTGCATAGATATGATATAAATACACAACATAAACAAGGAAAACTTATGTTTGTGGCCGACAGTTGGAGTAGAGCAACACACAAAAGAGACGGAGATGAGAACAAACTTTAAATACACACTCAAAATTATCTGCCGATAACTAATTAGAGACGTTCTGATTGTATGGTAGAGCTAGAGACAGAAAAAGACAAGTCTTCTTAAATTAACATTGATTTAAACAGTTAGCAAGAATCCAAATCGAAATTGCCAGATGCAGTTGCCATATTGCAATTTCCGAAATGAAATAGATTATTGACAAAGAAGAACACGTTAATAGGGCTGTCGACACTACAAAGTAATATGCTGAAGCAATTACATGGTTCATACATGAAAAAAGAGAAGAGCAAGAGACATTCTAAATTGGCCGGGTGTACAAAATTGATATCTAAATGCAGCGTATGCAGTGCATTCAAAAACGTCAGCAAAAAGAGCAATTGATTCAAAACGATAGACCTGACATACCTTTGGATAAAGTAGCTGCTGATTTATTTGAATTGGTCCGTACCATATATCGTAGATAATTATTCAAATTGTTTCGAGGTCGAGGTTAATAAACTTTACAATTATACAAGTTCTAGTGTAATAAAGATTATGAAAGAATATATGTCAAGATTTGGGATGAATTAATAATGAATTAGTAAGTGACAATGGGCGTGCTTCGCTAACCATGAATTTGCAAAATGTTCACAGAAATACAACATTAAACATACCTCAAGTTCGCCTTTATATGCTCAGTCAAATGGACCTGAGGTGAAAACAGTTGAAACTTTATAGCAATTCTCTAAGAAAGAATAATTATACTAAATATAAATGCTAATGAATAAGAACAGTTAAAATCAGAATTTGTACGACCTTGTCAAAACATGACTTGGGAACCACCGCAATTAGTTAGTAAAACTTCAGATCCTATTCGTACATTGTGAGAATGAACTGAAAAAACTCGTTAAGAAGGAATAGAAGATAAAATGAAACTTTTGATTTTAAATAAACTTCTGCTGATTACAAAATGGTGATAACTAATGAGGCACAAGTTAGCCGTAAATCCACAGAACGATCAAAGAAGACTAATTGATAAATGTTAATGTCTAAGGGTTAATGGTAAATAATAACTATGAGTCATGTTATAGTGACCTTTTACTCCAAATCTGATTTGTGATCCATTGTGTTTAGTGTGTTTAGTAGTGTTGCATTCGATATTTGGGACAGTCTAAACTTATACTTAGAATGCTAATGGACTTGAATCTGCTGTAGAGTTTTACAATATGGACTGTTAAATAGGACTTACGGATTATCTTAGGTTTAATTATTTTTCCAACGCTTCTAATGTGAAATTGATACTTTGTAATTTGTACTATAATAATAAAGTCAGTCTGCTCTAGTTGCTTGTTGTGACAACGAGAATAATACATAACAAATCAGCCCTGCATATAGGTTTTGTATATCTCAGGTTTTACTATATACGAGCCTTGATTATGTAGATAGAGAATTGCAGAATTTACAGGGTAATGATAAGCAAGATTTACCTTATAATTTATATGATTGCTATCTTATTTGATTAATCACTTCTGAAGTTTTGTTTTAAAACAGATTCGTGATCGGTTTGGACTGTCATATTTTTTCAATCCGTTCTTCATCTTTTTAAACAATTGCTGGATATGATGGGTGCCACATTTTGTTGCAGGAAATAATCTATAAAGGAAGCACGTAAATTTACTCCATGTTTTAGCTGGGTTTGTATTGCCGGCCTTATGTTTTTGACCCAGTCTTCTTATATCATTTTAGTTCCGCACACGTGTTGTATCATTTCCTGTGCTTGCTTGTCTTTTATCCAATGGGATTGAATTGACGTTGTTTAGTGTGTCATGCATTAGAGTCAGATGTGCTGAACAAATTCGCTGTATATGAAAAGATAAACCTCACAATTCGATTTACCATCGGTTTGAGAAGTCACATGATATATTGTGTGTCGATGTTGAACCGGCTGAAGGTATCCTTAAGCTATACTCTAAAAATACAGACCTGAAAATTATGTTGACACTTAAGATAGATAAAAGACACTAACGCAATAAATAACCAATAAAACAACTTCTTTAAAATATAATGTAAAACAACAAGCCAAGCAATCAAGTTCAACTACATAACAAAAGTAGAATAAAACTAATCCGCGTACATGAGCCAAAAGTCAAGAGTAAATAAAAATCTGAATTTAAACAATGACACTAGCACTAAACACCACGAGTTACGTGAAGTATAAAAAGAACTAGGGGTGAGGACAAAAGCGTGAATAACAAAATAAGGTACATACATACAATTTTAAATTCTAAAGGTCAATTATCACAAAACCAGTCAAAAATAAACAAACAACTAAAACAAGTTAACTCTCCAGCAGCGGTTTTAACCAGTGTATTAACAATATTGATCGCTACTTAAATGCAGCGAGACTGACGAATTAGCTAGGTCCATATCTATCTTAACACAAGTGTTCAATTGCACAAGAAAAAAGTTGGACAAACTATTACGAACAGGGTCGCAGCTGGAATTATGAAATTCTAAGTCGTGTATAAGTGGTGAAATGATATAAAGTCTCAATAAAATAAGAATAAAAATTCAACACGGATTTAAAATAATTCTTTGTCGTTATATTTGAGAAACTTTAAATCGTCATTAGAAGCCATAATAACGTCATTGAAATCAAGAGCCCTACACATATACTTTATGATAATAAAGTCTTAATAAAAACGAGAAGCAGAAAGTAGATATCCCGAACTCAAATAAAAACTATTAATATGAAAAGTATGAAAGGAACTAAAGGGAAAACAAAAAATGGGAATAAATACAGAAGATACAAACATACAATTTAAACTTATAAAAGTAAATTACCACGAGACCAATTAAAAATCCACTATAAAAATGTATGGCAATAAAAAACCGTGACGATCTTATTTCATATATCATAAAAAGCACAAATCGTCTTCGGAAGAAAATACAAACAATATTTATAACGACTCTGTTCTTCAATCCATGTTATTACACGATTACTATAATATGACTTAATTAGCCTACTTTTGTTTGGTTGCTAAAATTTAAAAAGTAAAAAATAAGAATAAAAAGCATTTTTAAAAGCATTGTAGAAACAAACAACTGGAAATTCTATATATGCAAACTATACTTATATGAACAATACTTACCATGTGTTATTTACTGTAAAGTAAAGTTAACTTGGCACTCAATATAAATCTATTCTATTATTCTATACCCGCTGTTATTTTACGTGAGTATCTGTGTACCTATATTAGATCCGGTAAATATTCTGTACTCTTACCGTTTTGAAATACTAGACTTTTTACTTCATTTCAGGAAAGATGACATTCGCATCATTCAACCTATATAAACAGTATCAGACTCAATTAATTTCAGTCGTCAGTTTACTTATGGAAGGTATAGATGGTTTCTCCATTTTTGTGAAGGACTTAGAAGCAGGCTTTGTCGGAATACAAGATGGAGAAAAATATATTAAAAATAAATTAAATCCTTCTATTGAAAATTTAAAATCCAAATTAGGACTTATGAAAGAAGAAGCCAACAAACTATTACAGCAGATAAATAACAATTTCGAATCGTGTGTATTAGACATAAAGAGGGTAAATGATAATATAAAGGAAATTAACTGCAGCTTGCTGGATTTACAGAAACATCTTGAAGGAAAAGAACGTGACGTGCGTGAAGCTGAACGACAGTGTGAAAAGAGGAAACAAGATTTGTCTGAAGCCGAGTCCGCTTTATGCAACGCTAGACAGAGGTTGGAAGATGCAGAATCTAACCAGAGAACAGCTTTTGTTGGTGGGTCTGCTCTCGCTTATTTATCTATTCTGCTGACACCCGTTTTTCCTCCAGCGGCTGCTGTAGGGATAGTCGGAGGTGCAGCAGCAGGTGTAGCAGGTTTTACTGTTCTAGAAGAAGTAAAAAACGAGTGTTCGAATCGTGTATGTACGGCCAGAGATGCGTTTTCTACCAGCGAGGAAAATCTTGAAGAAGCAAAGAATCTAAAAACAACAACTGAAAGTCAGTTGTCAGAATTGAAAAACAAGAAATTCAACCGAGAGATAGAATTACATGGAAAAAACAAAATGCTTGAGGACATAAAAAATGCACAGCATGATTGTATTTCAATGAATGAGTATATGCAGAAGTTGTTTAGGGAGCTTTGCGACTTCAATGGAAAGTGCAATGTTCTTTGTTGCGAAACAATTGGCGGGTATTTACTGAATTCCCTAAAGTCTCCAACCATGTCCGCTTGTTCGTCCTTAACTTCCCTAATTCAGTGCCGAGTTATACAATCATCGTGTGAGCCTTATCAACTGACAATTATGAAAAGTCGGCTAACTCAAATTCAGACCGTTCATTTGCCATCCGTTACGTATGACGAAGATAGCCTTATATGAGTTCAAAAGTACACATATGCAACAAAATATTTAATGTGTGTTCATATCAGTATGAAACACATAAAAGATTCCTGTAAATATGTATATAAAAATTTGGAAGAGTGTTAAGACAAAAGATGGCTACCTTAAAGAGGATTTAGTTGAAAAGTTGTCGGTTTCTAAAAATTTAGGCATTTAATCTGTTGAAGTTTCTTAACTGTAATGCTGAAATGCTCTTGCAATGTAAGATATTTGTGGAGAATGTAATTAAAACAAAAAAATAAATAAATAATAGGTGGTCACTGAGGCTTTTACCTCCGTCAATTATGTCACTATTTCATTATGTCTTCATCTCTAGTACTAGATCACTATTTAATTATAACACCTTACACAGCACACCGCCGGAAGGGGTGCTGCGAACTAAAGACACTCTTAGGTATAGGTCTGTGAACAAAGATTTGGGACGTTATAAAATGGGAACTAATCATATATTGAATTTGTAAACCACATTTTCATCATAAATTTTTTTATTTATTATAAATCCACATTAATACAATAGTACATTAACTACCAAAGTATTTCTACAAAAAAGTAACACATTAACACATAAAGCACCATTTTAGGACATAAAATGTATTTGTTTTCTTGTTCTTTTAGAACTCTTCAATTGCTTATTTTTCTCTATTGGCGACAGAATTTGTTAAGTCACTGTGGTTTATCTCTCCAGCTCTGTATAAGAAATAAATGTTGGGCATTAATATCTTTATATAATTTGCAACTTGGTATATCTTTAAATGAGAATAACTATTTTCACGTTGTGAAAAAGAGCCCCTTTTACCGCACATCCGTATTACCCTCATATTTATTTATTTATCTCAATGAACAATAATTCAATCCCGTCCCACTTTTAAATGCTTTTTTGTTCGGTATATTGTTTTTTCCTTTATTCAATGGAGAGACAAACGTTTTTTCCAATACATAGTTAATGACCTGTACCATGCCGAATATCATCGTGTGAGTTTGTGATCCAATGACATCACGTTATAAAATGGATACTAGAGCAATTCTAGGTTACATGTAAATAAAAATGGCTTATTGGTTGAGAAATTGTTTATATCAGGTAAAAGTTCACATAAAAAATTGATTAAACCAAACGAAATTATAATGTAACGCAGACACAGTTTATGAAAAAAACCTACATATGGTATAAAAAAGAAGAAACGTGATATCACTTGTGAGAAATTTACATCCTATTGCGACAAAATCACACACTGTAAGTGTAATATCACAATAAAACAAGACCAAATGCCAACAGGTTATTAGTTATGATGTCATAAAACAGCTATGTTGTTTTGAACTCATCCTTGGTTACTTTTTTGTCAGTAACATCTTGTGTTTTTGCTCTTTTTATTCGAAAGCCAAAATAATGAAGGTTATAACAAAAGATCGAACACTGATGAAACTATCAAAAAAGACAATCCACAAATCAAAGTCCGAGCAACCGGCAAACTCCATAATCAACAACCAGAAATACAGGAACTACGCCAATGGTCCTGACTTGGTATAGACATTTCAAAAGAAATGGTGTGTTAAACCAGGTTTTTTTACGCCAAACCTTCCGCTTCGATAACTGTAGTATGTGAGTTGGTCGTTGATTAAAATGTATATAATAATTTAAAATGAAGCCGGCTTATTTTTTTTATATTTTTGTTTTTCAACATTACCATGAACACCAGTCTGCTTCGATTAAAGAACACGGTATCATGTTTCAAGTCGAGTATACACTTTCTAAGAAGCGTTAGGAATGAAACGTGTACGATGGTTCAATGCATATCTAGTCAACTCAAGACTCAAGTGTATTATATTTTTTTAGAGGACAGTCAATCAATGCTAATTTTTCCCATTAAATTATATAAAATAGATGTTATATTCAATATAATTTTGTTGCAGCAAAACAGGTTCAGGTAATGTTTAAGGTTTTAAACTAGTTTTTATCAAGTTTATAAACTTGTTTTTGTTTAACTTATGAGTTCTAAATAACTTGGTTGTAGGTGTATGAATCAAATATGTATTATAGTCCATTATTGATTTACAAGACTATTATGGCCTTTTCCTGTCTATGTCTATTATAAAATCAATTATAGCTTTGGGCTAGTGTGAATTTGCCAGTCCTAAATGGTTTGGCTTTCCCCTAGTATGTATTTTTGTCAATTTATTAATTTATTATGAATTCAAGAGATGAACTATTTAAAAGTTCTCATTCTAACTTCACATTTGATAATATTCCTAAATTTTTGTGTTTTTAAACAAAAGTTAACATTATTTTAAATGCATGTTCGACACACTGCAATATTAGCGCCGCCGTTTTTTTTTAAAGACACCTACATAAAACCTAAACCAAACGATAACTGATGATGATTTGAATGGTGTCAATGCAAAACAAATCACAACCACTTTAGGTTCCAAATTAGTTCAAAACCTGTTCGCGTAAACAAATTGAGAATTTAATTAAACATTCCGAAACCCAAACCAATTTTGAATGAATGATTAAAACCCATTCTTTCTTTAGATTTTGCGTAACGGTTTGTTTATCTCCCCTTACGTTAAATGCCCCTGTGCTGTAAATGTTTATGTTCATGCAGCCTCTATAAAAGAGAATAAAGAAATGCGATATAAACTGTAATGAAGAACCCTACCTATCACTGATCAAAGAACAAATCCTAGCCCTAGGTAGCTCTCAATATGATTGATGTCACAGCAAAAGTTAATAAGGACTTTCTTTTTGTACAGCTTGTAGACGGTAAAGAAATACATACAGTAAATACATTTACACACTTAAACAGGAAATTTGTTAGGGTTTCGTGGACACATGAGAACACAAAAAACCCTGACTTCGAAAGTAATTCTTCCACTTCGTCTTCCTGTGAGTACTAAACATAAAGCTAACATTATATTAGATTATAGAAATTGTAACTTTTGTTATTATAACCCGTGCCAAGCCACTTTTTTTTTTGTCTTTTCTTATTAAAGATGCATGTTATGTCGGAAAGATGCGATATCATGACAATATGTTGTAAAACCATAGGTGGAAATCGCGCATCTTTGGTTTATTAGATAAAATTTTACCAAAACACACAAGGTAATACAATTTACTACGACAGTCTTATGATCAAGACTCATCAGTGGCGATTAATACTCATCATTGACGCTCAAGTTTTTAAACCCCAAAAGTATTTAAATTCAAATCATTAAGATGGAATGAGCGTTTATTATTTAAATTCCGTTTATACTTCTGAACCTTGCGAATAGAAAAACCTTAGAATTGAAATAATTTTGAAAATTTAATTATATACTTGAATTGTTTGTATGTTTATTTACGCCACTTTCAGCAATTTTGTCAGTTATATCATGGCGTCGTTGTATCAAGGGTGTAGGAGAACATTAGTACTTGGTGAAAAATCCCTTCCTACGGCAGAAAACTGTATTTAGTTGTAATACAAACATATACTGAAAAAACAGATTCAAAATCTTATAAATTTCCAGCCATGAGGTTTGCCCTAACAATATCGTTAAGTATATAACCAACATATAAAAGTATGCAAATACTTTACTACAAAATAACAATGCAAACTAACTCAGTCTTAAACCATAACATAACAAACGCAACAAATAATCAACCATTAAAAACGTGCCAAATTAAAAACAACATTTATCCAAAGCCAGAGTTAGCTATATTTATATTGGATGGGAGTTTAGGGCACTCAGAAATTAATTGTGGAATTTCTTCATTCCAAAATTTCATCCTTTCAGTAAAACGATCAACGGTACTATTTCTGTATTCTCCTAGGAGCATAAACGATCCTGTTCTACTATTGTACTGCGGCCATTCAACGGATCCAGCTGAGTTAGGATCCCTGAAATAAAGAAGAACGTGAAAATATGTACATTATAGAAAATACATTTGAATAACCAAATATAATGCTTACAATGAAATATTTATGTCAATGAGCATTATTTTACAATATATTACTCACAACAGGCCTACTTCGGACTTTTCATCAGAAGCTTGCCTTTCGTGTTTTTTTACCCGTTTTCAAGATATCTTGAATGTCCTCGACCTTCGATAACATTTTATGACAGGTTTATTCGAAATGATTGAACTGTATCAAAACAAAATCCTTGAGGAAACAACGATTATGTAACAAAACAAATAAACACACAATTAAACAAATTCAGCAGTTTAATTACCCATTCAGAAAATGAGGGATAAATGAACTGTTTGAGATGGATGTGTGTGAATGAATGAAAAAATGATTTAACTTGGAACATTTTGTTCATCTCGATGGCTGATACATGTCCTTAATAGTTACTAGCATTTGAACAATACCTGTCATTACTTTCCCCCCACTGTGAGCATAACAAGTTGTTAGGCAATATATTTGTTAATTATATACAAGAGAAGCATACAGCCTCACAACAAGGTTTACTACCGACAATGTTATTACACACCACACCCCGTTAGAACCAAATGCCTGTATGAATCAGTAAGAAGTATGCACTTCTAATGTTTCCATCATAGTGATCCTTTTAAAAATAATTATATAATGTGTTTGTAGGTACTTACTTGAAAAGACATTATCATCAGTAAACTGTTGTAATTTCTAGGTTTTATTTGCAACAATCTGATTAAAATCATCTGTTATGATGACTTCGTTTACCATGTAAGTAGAAAACGGAGCAAACATAACAGCTAATGTTCATCAGATCGATTTTACAGTTACTATAAATTCTCCGGGTTAATTATAATGATTTTTTGTTTCTTCGCGTACATTATACAATATAATCTTCAAACTATTAGTCTCACATACATGTATATGGAAACAAGTATTTAATGTCAAGCAAGCAAACATTGGTCTTACAATAACTTTAAATTTTAAATAGAAGTGTTTGCGCGTTTGTTATTAAGGTGGTTAATACATATGTATTTCACATACCCGGTTTTCCCAAAGTTATGCCAATAAGACATCATTTTCTTGGAAAGATCTGATTCTGTAGGATTAATGTGTACATCTGTTGGATACCATCCTTTCAAGCTGAATACAAATGCCAGTTCGTCCGCATGATTTGCTCCTAAAAGCCATGTTGGTCGGTCTTGTATAAGTCCCCATGTCGGCTCGTATGTGAAAAGATATTGGTAACTTCTTTTATGACTTCTGGTATGAAAATCTAGGGATCGTGTAGCAAGTGAAGACATTTCCAGATCGCCAATAAAGTTAATGGCTTGAATTGTTGCTTGTGCAAGAGAAGTTGCATCTTCTGGTAAATACTTAGCACATATTATACGCGACACATTATTACAAGCGTTTAATACCTCGTTCGATACATAAGACACTATATTGTCACAAAGAACACGAAAGGGAATTCCTGTCTTTAAATCAAAATTGAAATTCGTTTCTTCTGAAATTAGGTAGAAATAAAATAGTCCAGCTTCCCCGTCATTTGCCCCAGTCATGAAGTCTATACTGTTGAACATAGTCGACGATGCTGATTGGGGATCTGACAGCATATGGTCCGGCATGTCCGGAATGAGGTCGTTATCAGGTACTGGACCGATTGTGTCTTTCAATGAAAATCCTGTTTGCAAGTTTTGCTCACCTATGGAATATCCGTTTAATAACTCTTGGGCAGGGACTTTTCTCATGCAATCTAAACACGAATCTTGGCCGATTTGGCAATCAGAACAGTTTAATACGCGACCTATTTCTCTTGTAAGGTTTTCTGAACTAGCTCCGATATCTCTTAAACTAAGACAAGATCCACTTTGCGCAATCGCTCTTTGGAAAAGTCCTATATTCGAGGGTATGATAGCTTGAAGTCCCACGCTGACACCACCAGCTGACTCTCCAAATATTGTTATTGTATTTGAATCGCCACCATAATCAACAATGTTTTCTTTCACCCACTGTATTGCAAGTTTTTGATCCCATAACCCAAGGTTGCGCGGTGAGTTCTTTCCTACATTTACAAACCCAAATATATTTAACCGATAATTTATAGTAACGAGAACAACATTTCCTGTAGACACAAATTCAGAACCGTCAAACATCATCCCTTGACCATTGGTAAAACCTCCTCCGTGAATCCAAATGAAGACCGGTCGTCTGCTTGTGTGATGCAGATCGTTTGGAGCAATGACATTAAGATGAAGACAATCTTCGGAAAGGTCCCAGTTTGGTATTAATCGCTTATCGTTGTCATATAAGTACTGCATGCAGTTTGGTCCATAAGCTGTAGCATTCAATAATTTGCCCCAGGAACCAAAAGGTTGGGGTTTTTCAAATCGTAAAGGCGAAATGGGTGGCTTAGCATAAGGAATTTTTCTGAACTGATATACGGTTATATTTCCTAAAGTATTCTGTAATCCACGAATATCACCAAGACGAGTTCTGTGAACATAATCGTGGCTTGGTGCCGTGTAAACTACCAGTGTGAGTGTTTGCAATATGAAAAACGTGTAAGAGATCTGAAATAAGTAGTACTTAAGATTATTAATATTTTAGCAAAAAAGCTTTAGTATAAATAACTAATTAATATACTCATAATCCATTTTGGTGTCTTACGACAGAAAACATACTTGAAAAGTATTGAAATAAAAAAATAAAGTGTTAAGAATTATTAATTTGATTAACTTTTGTAATAATATATGATTGACCCGCTAGAATCTATTATTAACAAGTCCAACATATCTGCTATACTATCATTCCTGGAAGAGTGGATTCGTTAGGTACAATATCTGGGCTAAAAAACTTTGATTGATAGAATCTGTAATATTGAATGTGCAGCACACAGACAGTATGTCACGGTTTTGGGTGTAAAGATGTACATCTATATCATTTTATATTCGTATGCAAAGTTGCTTAAGTTGTCAGTCATGTACTTGTAATCACGAGCATGGCAACACGGAGGTTACCAGTTTGAGCCTTACTGCTAGCACGGTGTTCTCGACTCTATTCTAACCAGTTTTCCCACTAAAGTTCAGGTTTGTACACCAGATATCCCTGACTACTGGACGCCATGATAAAGTTTAACAGCTGTAAGTGACGTTAAACGTAATTCCAACAAACATAAAAACCATATAATTTATTTTAAAATAATTCTGTTACATATTTAACAAAAATAAATCAACATTAAATAAGTGGTAGTAATGTGATGTTCTATTATAACATGTGTTTATCCAATTTGTTTGCCAGGATGCTAACATGAACGCTTATTTGGAGTTGTAAAAACATTTTAGCCCGTGATAACATTTACCACAGTGATTGGTAAAGTACGAGCTATATGTACAAATCGTGCATATTTAAATAAAAAATGATTCATAGTTCAATTGTGGTTGTGAATATAACATCTTCGAATAAACAAGTATTTTGTTGCTATTAAGTTTTAGGAAATATATACTTACAATCATTTTTCCTTTAACTTGTCTTAAGTTTTAAACTCGATACAACACAACGAAAAAATTCTGATGCCCAAGTCAACAACTGATATCTAAAACGACCGAATACCTGTCGGTAGCATATTTATTTTATAATACTGCAGATCACATCTGACATTTGTTACTCAAACATAGAAATTTAAATTTTGTGTAACAATGTATACTATATTGTTATTGTCCGCCACAACTGTTAATGTTGTACAGAGGGGGTTGTTATAAAACAAAATTGTTTTTGATCAATATTCCATTCTTCTTGACTCTTTTGTGTGAAAAGGATCACAATTATATGAAGTTACATTTAATTGTTAAATTCCACATGCACCACATTCACCATTTGATCTTTTGACTTGCAAATTTATTTTTCTTTACTTGTAGTACATCTTAGCTAGCCATTAAACTGGTCCTTCTCATCTATAGGGATGATCGGATCGAAACCCTTAGCAAAGAACTGGTTTGAAGTTAGCAGTGTGTTCGAAGATTCGTGTAGTGTTGTCTATAGGTTATGAATAACCCCTATATCCATATTATTTGTTTACATCAACATCTTTTCTTTGTGATTAGGCCCAAAATATCCGATTAGATACATTAACTGCAAGCAATAAAAAATTAAGACGACTTAAATATTAGACTTGATTACCCTTGGCAAAAACAGTTTTGATTAAATCGTGGGCGGGACACGATTTACAAAAAAAAAAAATAAAAAAGCAAGAAAATGTATATACAGAAAAATTTTTTTCTGCTCATTGTTACCTGTTGAAATTTTTGACATTTTGGGAACATCTACCAAATTATTTTTTATTGTTTAATTGCTCGCAGGTATACCTACCATGTCACACTTTTGATCAATTAGTTTATCGATCAGAAAGATAAAAGACACTACTGTGATAATTAAATCGGCCTAGACATCCTCGAAATAAACTTTACAATACAAACTAAACTCTGGCAACAGTGATGTCTTCAACTTCCAAATTGTCGAGTTCTCTTTCCATGAAAGAAATTAACCGTCACGTGACCTCCGGCAGAAAGTGTTTTCATTTTGTTAATTACTAGACCACGCGCCTTTGTTGACCAATTAATTACTCAAGCAAGGATTTCTGGTACCTAGGTTAGTATCTCTTCAAAATTGTCATTGCCGTAACGGCGACTTATTTGATTGACATGGAAAATCGATATCCCCAAAAATATGCGATCAGACATTTTTTTATTTTTTACGGAAATGACGATAAGTAACATGACGTGTAGCTTAGTGCACACATCCCGTCGTAACAAGTTCCAATTTCACATAGGGGCCTTTAAAAATCGACATGCTCAATAAATGATACTGGGTAAAAATTAAGGGGAGAAACAGTCTTGACTCGCCAACTTGATCGTTACTGACACCTTTCGTTACTCCTCATTTTAGTTGCAAAATAATAGTTTCCAGCCTGCAAGAATGTTGTTCGTTTTGTTTGGAACTGGCTGAAAATCTTTAAAGTGTCCTGGTTAAATGACAAAAGACATAAAGTTAAGTAAACTAAATTAGTAACCGAACTTATAAGAAAACCGTGTAGATTGAGGTAAAGTAATTTTTGTTATTTTTAACAATGGAGCACAAAGACTATGTTTCTTCCATTTTCCTACACTGTAACAAATTCGACCCGGTATGATTACGTTGCGCGGGCGAATGGCAGAGCTCGACCATTAGTTACCTTAGTTTTCCTGTTTGCTGACAACTTGGCAGCTGAACTTTGACAACTTTTTACCAGCAAACCCTAAAACATTCGAGGTTATGTTTCCTAAATTGCTTCATTTCCAGAAAACCGTATTTAACTTTGTATTGCTTTGCTTAAACGTTAAACGGAATCATCTAGTTGCTAAGACTTTTTGATTTTCGTAAAGGTAGTCTTATTGGCTGAATGATGGAGTTATTTAATATTAGTTAACATTTATGGATCTTTGATGCGCTTTTGTTACAAAATTTGTCCATTGTAGATGAAAATTTCAATACAGATTACGGAAGACAGAAGGTCAACAGCAAATTTATACAACAAATACAGCTGTTAATCGACCCAACTTAAATTTATTTTCCTGTTTGGTTGCAGGTGTTAAATCAAACAAATCCTGGATATAAAGTTTCTTTTAAAGCAAATTATTTCTTCACGCGCACTCATCTGTACTCATTGCGTGATCAATTCATTTCATACCAGATTGTACACCTAAAAAAATGTTAGAATTTTATTCCATTATTTCCACTTTTTACTATGTTATTCTGCTGGACTGATTTTTTATCAGGCATGTAGCACAATTTAGGGCATATCTTTACAGTCGCACTTGGAATCATGATATTTTTAGGCATATATTTGATCAAATCGGAGCAATCAACTCCTGTTTTATTTATTAACACAGTTTTCTGAATTCACCACAACCAATACCATTTATTAATTTATTCTTGTTAGGTGTTATGATTTGTTTGATATCTAACATTAAAAAAAATCCTGATTTTCTGTGATATTTTGTAAATATAGGCTTCCGTGTTTTTCTGAGGCTAAACATTGCTGTCTTGCATAGTCAGGAGTGGGATGTTTAAATCATAGAACAAACAAACAAGTTATGCAGTTATCTGAAATTCTTTTTTTTTCAAATATAAGCAATTTAATGAAATAATAATATTTCCATACTTACATGCATACTAATGTTTGTTAGTGTAAACAAAATGCAAGTTAGGGATAGCATACAATACATAACAGTCAAATTACTGTTAAAGGTTGTGAAATAAATGAATGGATAATTATTTAAATGAGTTTATAATGATACTGTTATTTTGGCTTATAAAACAGTTTTCTTCAGAATTATACCCATTTGTCAGTCTTGGTCATTACTAATATTAGTTCGTTTAATTATCTCGTGATTAAATTTATTTTTGGATGGTTTCCTATCTGTTGACTTTAATGTGCTTCTACTATTTTTGATGAATTATATTTGGTAGACAGCATACTATATTCACAGGCTTGACTATTTAAACTCGTTCGTTCTTCATTTATTGTGCTGTATTTTGGACAGATAAATGATACAGAAACATTTCTTCGATTATCTCTCCTAGAACAAAATTACGTTCCCCGTGCTAAGACTATATCAAACAGAATAAAGAAATCCGATATAAATTTGATAACTAATAAACCCCTTTTTACATTGATCAGGTAAAAAGTGAAGCTTTCATTGTGATTGGTGTTACAATTAGTAAAATGTGATAAAGGCCTTCAATATATACGACAGCAGAAGGTAATACACACATTAAATACGGAATTAAATACTAACATAAATCTGACAAATCATTAAAACAATTACAAACTGCTTTAATACTAATCCGGAGTTAGCTATGTTTGTATTAGTCGAGAACTTAGGGCACTCGGCAATTAATTGCGGAATTTCCTCATTCCAAAATTTCATCCTTTCAGTAAAACGATCAACGGTACTATTCCTGAATTCTCCTAGCAGCATAAATGATACAGTGCTACTGTTGTACTGTGGCCATTCAACTGATCCAGCCGGGTTAGGGTCCCTGAAAAGCAGAAGTATTTTACATGTATTATAACATTTTTATTTAACAGGCAATACAATTACAAAATTTACAAAATCATGCCTTGCAACATTCAACTTTGCTCCATTTATCGGAAGCGTTGTGGTAATGGTTCTTCTTCACGCATTTGATATTCCCGACCTTCGACAACATATTTTTAAAAAAAAAAGGTAATGCTAAAGTATTTCGGGATGATTGAAGCACCTTACTACATCTATACATATCAATAGGAACTATAATATGTTAACTTGACAAATATTTATTACCTGTTAAGAAAATGGTTATAGAGATGTATTTGTGGATGTAGCTGTTAACATTTTGTTTAAATTTTTCAATGATACCTGTCTTTACTTGTTACTAGCAGTCAAACGATACCGGTTTTTACAAGTAACTAGCATTCGAACTATACCTTTATCAATATTTACTAGCAGTCAAACGATTCATGTCTTACTAGTAACTGGAAGAAAAACGACATCTGTCTTTTCTAGTTATTAGTAGTCAAACTAGATCCGTCTTACTAGTAAATGGTAGCCGAACGATACCTGTCTTCTCCAGGAACTATTGGTCTTCACAGGGACAGTCTATACTAACTATATTGTTAGTATAGACTGTCCCTGGTCTTCATCACTATTTTGTTCAATTTTCGTTTGATCAAACCGGTAAGCTTAGAAAAAAGGTCTAAAATATATTCTATATACAACAGAAAAGCAAACAATGTACAATTAATGACTTTGATATAGGTCGATATAAGGATTTATCAGCCAGAGAAAATGTCATATTCACCTAGCCGCTAGTCAAGATGAATATACATTTTATATTTGATGGTTGAGAAATCTTATAGCGACCATATATAAAAGTCAGTAATTGTTTAATTACATGAATAAAATCACAATATTCCTTGATCAGAGAAACAGTGGATGCTTACATTATGTAACAATGGTAATGCTAGTTATCCTTAATATTTTTTAATTTGCATTTTGATATTGATTTGCAGATAACCATCATGAAATTCCAGTTTCATCACATTTCAAATATTGATAATAGTATAAATAAATCAATAATTGTATTCCTACATTTTTAACTTTATGGTTTTTAATTACAGATTATCAATAACCACTAAAATTGAATCTATAGTTATAAAACTGGCTTGAATCAGTAGTTACCGCACCCTTGTACTTTCCGATCTGTTTGTAAAGAAAAAACATGTCAATATTGGATTAATCTTGACCACTGTGCAGGGGACACAAAGTTTCATATTTTGATGTAATTTTAGTACTGTTGAGATTTATCATTACCCGAAAGTTGTTTTTAGACCAATCAAAAACAAGCAAAATTCTATTCATGTAATAATAAATCTGCAATTGACCTACATCGACGTCGCACATTGTATAACGTCTCCGCTAATGGTATTCGGCGACGAAGTTTAATTAGTCAGCAACGGTTTAAATCCATAAAATAAACTCTTATTTGTCGACAACTGTAGGTTTCCACCAAAAGGTAAAGTATCATAAAGTTTGCAAAAACACACAAAAATTTTTAAATTTCAATCAAACTTTCCTTGAACTGAATAAAACGTTTCTTTAACTCAGCCATTGTGGTGTCAAACTACCTAAAATGTCATTCTTTCAGACAAAAAACCAAACCGGGGGGGGGGGGGATTCCTTATATATTTTCATATCCGTAGATGTGGAGATTTAAACCCCTTCAGCCCATGTACACCCTTTAGCTTTACTCAAGTCGAACATGTGGCACTTTTGTTTTATTTCAACGATCTCATTATTTACATTATCCATCTGGGCGCAAGCGGCTCGATTGATAATTTCTTGGAAATAAAAACAACATTAGTTTATATTTACTAGTTTCTAGCAGTCGAACGATACTCGTCTTTACTCTACCTTCTACTATTTAGCGAACATGTTTTAGATAACCATAATGATACAGAAGGGAAGCCCAAAGACTCATTAAAGACAACTTAAAGTATTAACAAGTTAATAAGACTACTTGTCGCTGAGAGGTGTACAAGTTAAAATGTCTGCAATCTTGGGATAATTTTTAAAATTATTTTATTAAATTAATGTTTGTTTGTCTTAATTTTATATAGCATTTTGCGAAGACGTTATTTATATTTAACTATCATAAGAAAGTAGGCTTCGTTTGAAATGTCTTAAAGGGACATTAAATTCGTCACGATCATCCCAAAGCGTTTTGTTGATTCTTGTACACAATCAGCTTAATATACTTGTTTTCGTACGGAAAGAGAAGTAGTGTTGAACGTACACAAAGTTTTATACGATATCTTTAAATCTGAAAGAAAAATGTCCTTGTCTTACATACCCCGTTTTTCCAAAGTTATGCCAATAAGACATAATTTTCTTGGAAAGATCTGCTTCTGTAGGATTAATGTGTACATCTGTTGGATACCATCTTTTCAAGCTAAAAACGAATGCAAGTTCGTCCGCATGATTTGCTCCTACAAGCCAGGCTGGTCGATCACTTATAAGTCCCCAGGTCGGCTTATGTGTAAAAAGGTATTGGTAACTTCGTTTACGACTTCTGGTATGAAAATCTAGGCATCTTGCAGCAAGTGAAGACATTTCCAGATCGCCAAAAAAGTTGATAGCTTGAATTGTTGCTTGTGCAAGAGAAGTTGCATCTTCTGGTGAATATTTAGTACATATTACATGCGACACATGATCACAAGCGTTCAAAACCTCTTTTGATAGATACGGCACTATATTGTCACAAAGAACGCGTGAGGGAATTCCTGTTTTTAAATCAAAATTAAAATTCGTTTGTTCTGACATTAAAGCGAAGTAAAATACTCCAGCTTCCCCGTCATTTGTTCCAGCCATGAAGTCTATACTATTGAACATCGTTGACGATGCTGATTGGGGATCTGATAGCAAACGGTTCGGCGTGTTCGGAAGAAGATCATCATCAGGAACTGGACCGATTGTGTTTTTCATAGAAAATCCTCTATTCAAGTTTTGATTACCTCTGAAATAGCCGTTTAATAACTCTTGAGCTTCTACTTTTCTCATGCAATTTAAGCACAAAGCCTGACTGTTTTGGCAATCAGAACAGTTTAAAACGCGACCAGTTTCTCTTGTAAGTTTTTCTGAACTAGCTCCGATATTTCTTAAACTAAGACAAGATCCACTTTGCGCAATCGCTCTTTGGAAAAGTCCTATATTCGAGGGAATGATAGCTTGAAGTCCCACGCTGACACCACGGGCGGACTCTCCAAATATTGTTATCGTATTTGAATCGCCGCCATAATCAACAATGTTTTCTTTCACCCATTGTATCGCTAGTTTTTGATCCCATAATCCTAGGTTGCGCGGTGAGTTCTTTCCTACATTTACAAATCCGAATATATTTAACCGATAATTGATAGTCACGAGAACAACATTTCCTGTAGAAACAAATTCAGAACCGTCAAACATCATCCCTTGACCATTAGTGAACCCTCCTCCGTGAATCCAAATGAAGACCGGTCGTCTGCTTTCGTTATTCAGATCATTTGGAGCAATGACATTAAGATGAAGACAATCTTCCGAAAGGTCCCAGTTTGGTATTAATCGTTTATCGTTGTCGAATAAGTACTGCATGCAGTTAGGTCCATAAGCTGTAGCATTCAATATATTTTCCCAGGAACCAAAAGGTTGTGGCTTTTCAAATCGTAAAGACGAAATGGGTGGTTTGGCGTAAGGAATTTTTCTGAACTGATATACGATTATATTTTCCAAAGTATTCCGTAGCCCACGTATATCACCAAGACGAGTTTTGTGAATGTAATCATTTTTTGTTGGCGTGGAAACTACTAGTGTTAGTGTTTGTAATATGACAAAGGTGACAAAAATCTGAAATACGAAGTACATACGAGTATCAATATTTAAGCAATAAAGCGATAGTATAAATAATTATTATAATGAAAATGAAAATGAATTTATTATTTCTTACGACAGGAAACATATTTTTAAAGTACTGCAAAAAAAAACTAAGCAAGAAGAATCACTACTTTAATCAGCTGTGAAGTAATAACAACTGAACAACTATATATATTTGATTGACCGCTATAAGCTCTATTATGAACAAGTTAAGGTAGGTTTATACTCCTGTAGCGACAGCGATAAGGTAAGCGTTGCGATGAGTCGCGATACTAAAAATATCTTGTCGCCATCATCTAAGTCAACAAAAAACCAAAAATGAACATTCCTGTGAAAAAGGATTTATTTACATCTTTGTACCGTTTACAGATGTATGGATTGTGGTATTCATATTAGGTATGTAATGGGAGCGAAAGGAGGAGATATAGCTTGTCGCTACCATACAAAACACCTATAATTTGACTGCATGATAAGAAAAATAATGCTATACTAGCATGTCCATTTATGGAAGAGTGATTTCTTCGCTACTTTGATCTGAAAAATATCTGTGTTAAAATTTGGATTCATATAGAATGTGTAAAAAACATTGTATCCACTAAACACGGACTCAGTTTTAAAATTTGCATTTTCTTCTTCAAAGGCAGAGTGGTTTCAGTAGTCAGTCATCTCTATTGATCACGTGTCTGTCAACACAGGTTGCGAGCTTGAGTCTTAAAAGGGTCTGCTCGACTTCGTTTTTAATTGACAAGGATTGTCAGTTTTCTTGCCTTAGGTCAGAAGTTTTCACTACTCAGTACTCCCAAATACTGGATATAGCTAAACATTTGCTGGAAGAGGGGTTAAACATTATACAAACAAACGAACAAACCAAACAGTAATTTTCTAGATTTTGTTAATCAATCAAAGTTGAATTTAGTGGTAATGTGAATGTTTTCATGGCAACATTTAACTCAACGATAGGTGAAGTAATCACTTATAAGATCTTTAAAGTCACAAAATAAAGTTTAATAGGTTGTTTATAAACAGCGGTTTTAAATAAAATAGTATTATTGTGTTGTTATTAAGTTCAGTAGCTTAACTACATTATAGCACTGTAATCACGCGTGGAAGTCAAATATCTGCAAAAAAACACAATTATATTCAATTATATTCAAAACCATATTATATTCAATTTAAAATAAAGTAATTGTATTTGGGAATATTATCTCAAAAATAATATTCATCAAAATAGTATAAAACATTTTTACTTAATTTGTTGTTTGCGAGAAATATGTCAGCTATATTCAAGACAAGAACAAGTTAACAAACAACAAATTCACTAGAAACAGGGTGGGACAACGGAAACAAACTCGGACTGCACTGAGTATGGAGTAATGGGAAGCGGTGAAAAATAAGGGGCGGCTACAATTAATATTCTTTTTTCTACAAAGTAGTTTTTATCGTGCACGGGGTGTGGTATTCTCCAAACACGTTACCCACTACGGTTCGCGTTCAGGCTTTCCCCTTACTACCTAACAACTCCCACCGAGAATTCCTTCCTATCCGCCAGCTGCTAACGCACTGGGCAGCTTATTGAGCACTTTAGCAGAGTCCCGGCATGAACTATGCTTATTATATTTAGACAAATATTCATTTCTGCGTAAAGTCGCTTTATTCATTTTTTACTTTAGTCGCAGGATCTTTGATTTGTGCGTATCCGTAAATTATTTAGGTTTAGTAGATTTTTGCGGATAGTCGACTTACACTATCATATGCTTACAAATATTTTTGTCATTGTTTAATTGTTTACTTTGCATAGCAAATACCGAAATGGAAAAATCTTGCCACCGTCATTGAAAAATAAAATAAGAAATTGGGCTGATTACATTAATTTAATTCTTTGCTACGCTTTGTGCTGCGTTTTAAGAAAAAGTATACTTACAATCATTTTCCTTTAACTTTAAGTTGTACACATACTTTGGACACGACACAACGAAAGTATCTTGATGATTAAGAAAACAATTGAGATCAAAAACAACGAAATATCTGACCGACGCAAAGTATTTCATAATAGTGCGGATCAACCCTCACATTTTGCTACTCTTAATTATTATGAGTAACAATGTACTCCATATTGTTATTGTACGCCACAATTGTTAATGTGTTACAGAGGAGGTCGTTACTAATGAATTGCCTTAATACATTATACTTTGGAAACTATCTTGATGCTTATAAGTAAACTGATATCTAAAACAACAGAATATCTGACTGTTGCAAAGTATTATATAATAGTTCAGATCAACCCAGACATTTTGCTACTCAAACATGTGATTTTTTGTAACAATGTACACTATATTGTTCATGTCAATAACAACTGTTAAGGTTTTACAGAGTAGGTCGCTATAAACGCAGTGTCTTAATGTGAGAACTAAAATTTATATGGGTCAATAATTGCATTATACTTAATCGATTGACTCCGTATTTCTGAAAAAGCAAACTCAACCTTCCACCCCCTCACCCATTTGTATTTATTCATGTTCCTTTGACAAGAAACTTATTTCTACTTTACACTGATACTTATCTGTGTTAAAATTTTGATTGATAGAATGTGTAAAAAACATTGTATCCACTAAACACGGACTCAGTTTTAAAATTTGCATTTTCTTCTTCAAAGGCAGAGTGGTTTCAGTAGTCAGTCATCTCTATTGATCACGTGTCTGTCAACACAGGTTGCGAGTTTAAATCTTAAAAGGGTCTGCTTTACTTCGTTTTTAATTGACAAGGATTGTCAGTTTTCTTGCCTTAGGCCAGAAGTTTTCACTACTCAGTACTCCCAAATACTGGATATAGCTAAACATTTGCTTATTATGTTTTAATGTTATTCATAACACGTATGAGAATATTAAATCTTGTGTAAGAGCACTCAAATTTTTTTCCACTGTCTTTCATGTGTATGTCGGGGAGAGAATTTATCTCCATTTCTTTTTGCTTTTTTTCCTAATGATTTTGAAGATTTCAGTAGTCTAGTTTTCGTTAGAAAATTTAAAATCAAAACTACATGAGCATACAATTTCAATGTATTTTGAATATTTTTTTATTGGATGTTGATGATACTGTATTATTTGCAGAAACAAGCGAGGCTTTACAACATAACTCAGATATTTTTAGTATATTGTGATATATGGAAATTGACTATTAATTGTGCTAAGTCTAAGATTGTTATATTTAGCAAGAGGAAACCCTCTCGAGTTTAAAATTTATAACAAAACAAATAATATAGTAGATTCTTATAAATATTTAGGATTAGATTTTAATTATAATGGATCATTTATAAAAGCAAAGCATTAGATCATTACCTATTCTAGACGAGCTTTATTCTCTGTTTATAAAAGAATTAGAAATCAACCTTTTCCTCTAGACCTCCAGTTAAAGTCATTTGATAGTTAAGGCGAACCTATTCTGATTTATGGTTCTGAAATTTGGGGGTTTAATAATATATCTAAATTAGAGAGGATACATTTATAATTTTCAAAAAATCTTAATTGTAAGAATATCTGCTCCCAAGCTAGATGGTGTACGCGGAACTCGGTTGTTTCCTCCTTTTAGTTATAATTAAAACTTGAATGGAATCTTTCTGGAACAAGTTGATAAGTTGTGAAACTCAGTTCCACCTTATACAATTTTATGTTTAAATTACAGAGTGAAGGTTTTTGTAATTTCAAATGGGTTAGCTATGTGCAATCAATTTTTAATGAAGAGGGTTTGCCATATATATTTAACTCTGGTTTCCGGGGTATAAATTTAAAGAATTTAGACAAAAGTTGCAAAATTTGTTTATTCAAAAGTGTTTTTTTTATATTAAAATTCTTCGAGAGATTTTTTACAAAATTATCAAAAATGAGTATAAGGTAGAAGAATATTTGTTATGGCTATGTTCTCAAGATAGATTATCTATTTCTAAACTTCGTACATCAAATATAAAGATACCAACTGAAACAGGTCGATGGAATACAATTCCAAAAGAAAACAGGTTATGTAATTTTTGCAACGAAGCTCAGTGTGTGACGAACATCACATTTTATTTCTTTGTAAAAATGACACTATCAAGGGAAAAATGTATTCCAAAATATTATTGGAACCTACCAAATGTACATTAAATGGCATGGTTTTTTAATGTAACACTAAAATATTATCAAAACTGTCAATTATAAGAAAAATTTCAACATTATTATAACCTTTTATGTATTGTACCCTGTGATTCATACTGTGTATTGCTCAATTCGTCATATATGTATATGTTTTCTTTACATTTGTACCTCATGTTGACCTGTATTGTGTCTGAGCGCTGAAATAAAGTTATGAAGTTCCAACAAAACAGAACCTTTGATTTATAAAAATTTCGGAAATGAAATCCGTCAACCGAGTCTATTTTACCACTGAATTACTATTTCCTGTTTTGTTTTGCACGTGTTGAATTTTGTAAGCTTGAGAAAAAAATGAGTAAAAAACAACTAAGTAAGTGTTCGTTCACATTTTAAAGGGCTCATCGTAATTTGCTTCGGTAGTAAAGATTTTATTGGCGTTTGACGCTCTCGCTCATGCGAAACACAACTTATATCGTTTGTTCAAGAACTACAGTACACTCTTCAAATAACTCAAACACACAAACTGATCTCATCATTATGGACTTTGCCAAAGCCTTTGACAAAGTCCTACACCGCCATTTACTTTACAAATTAAACTTCTTCGGTAACACTGGAAACACTTTAAACTGGGTCTCAGCTTTTCTGCTGTGTAAACATGCTTGTTAATTAATAACCGATGTTTATTACCCCCATTTACCTGATGCTAATCTAAGGTAGAACTCCTGCTGTTTTATAGGCTGATTAAATATGCTTTCCAGTAACATCCGTGTTCCATATTCAAACTCACCTGTTGCTGGCTTCTAAAAAGCTGGCGCCAAAAAAATCGCCAACTGCAATTTTCCGTCGCCAGTTTTGTAAAAGTGTCGCCATATTAGAAATCGTAAGATCACTATATGACATGGCGAAATTGTTCAACATTATGTGTGACATATTCTGTAACGTCGGACGAAATCCAAGTTTTCCCGGACTCTTAATTCAATTTTTCAAAAGTTTGGTCTCGAGCAGCCCGTACACTAAATGCATTTGAATCATGAAAAGATTTGTGGGTGATTTCTTGTTGGCAGAAAACCTAAATTTTACAGTAATTTATTAGAAACATCTATTCCCGTGAATGAACATAAAACCGGAAATACTGAAAATGGAACTACGCATGTGTAAGAGTTTTCTAATTACGAAATTAAGACGGACATCCGGTCCGGAAATCACTCAACAACGACGTCAGTTTTCATACCTGTATTTTATTAATTACATTTTTATAAAAAAAATATTACTACAAAAATATGCTTGTTTTGTTATTTTTATAAATTAATACACAGCATCAATTGTTTTATTAGTTTACTCAATGTGATGCAGCCAGGTAAAGCTGCTTTTCATCAGACAACCTTGTTGATTCCACGTGGTTGATTCATTTATTGCCGATTTCCGTTCAATATTGACAATAACTCCAAATAACACACATGTCACTGGATACTACACAATACACGTGTATTTACGACCATAGAAGCCGACAAAGGATCTTTAATGATGCAATCGCCGATTACCGATAAATTTAAAACGTGCATGCATCGTTTAACACTATAAAACCTTGGCGCCAAAAAAATCGCCAGACGCAATATTTTGTCGCCAAATGAAAAAAAAAATCGCAATTGGCGACATTGGCGAAGCCCAGCGCGGCCCCTGTGGCTATAGTAATATCTACTAATGAGGTTCAGGGATCCTCGCAACGCGTCTAGATGCGTATTGTACACGTCTTGTCAGTTCTGGACGCGCCTTTTCAACATCTAACGCGTCCCAGTACACGTCTGTTTCAGTTGTCAGACGCGTACAAATTTCCGTCATGTCAATTCCGTCTCGGATGCGTTATTACGTACCCTTACAAATGGCGATCGATATTTACCTGTCGTCCAATTCTCAGCAAGTAGGAATCACTCGGGCGGCAAATATGCTTTAATTAAGGTGTTTATTAAACAATAAATGTGCAGTGTTGATGGACACTCTTTATGGTTAAAATTAAGCGTTGATAATACACTCGTTTCAAATTTTAATACACGTTCCGAACCTTGCATTGCAGTTGCACTCGTTACGTTTTTTTATAAGTAGTAATTCTTTACCGGTACAAAGATATCACGCATCGGAGACGGAATTGACATGACAGAAATTCGTACGCGTCTGACAACTGACACGGACGCGTTAGATGTTGAAAAGGCGCGTCCAGAACTGAAAAGACGCATACAATACGCATCTAGACGCGTTGCTAGGATCCCTGCATGTCACTGTAGAGCTTGTCGAGGAACTGGTTATTGCACGTCTGGTGATAATGAGCATATTACGTATCTTCTTCTTTCCGTATTATTAAAAAAAATATATTAATTTTAACTTTCCACAGACTTAATGTGGTCTTCATATAATTTATATTTTCGGACAATATAAATCTGCAATGTAAAGTTTTAAACACTTGTTTCTTAAAGATAAAAAGCTAACTTGAAAGACATGATCTTTAATTTTTGAAATTTAAACTTCAATCAACTTGGAATAGGCCTATATCAATGACTGTTGTTAGGTTCACCACACAGTGTAATTCACTATGTGGGCAAGAAAGTTGCACTACATTGGCTGAAGTTGTCCCAAATGCAAAGTAAATGTCCCCTGTGAATTCGGTGTGGGGTCATTTGCCCTGGGTTGTTTATCACGTATAAAGTGAGTCGTTTTGCCCTGTGTCATTTCCCTTTCTAAATAAAAATGAAATGTTTGATTAGCCAAAACATAGCTGTAAAAAGGCGCACATTGGAGGGGGTTTGGCACAGAAGTCACCTTATTGTGATCCCACTTTGCCCTCGACCATCTTCAGAAGGGAAATAGAGTCACCCTTTCATTTGGTAGTTGCCTTTAAAATTATAACCCTACTTGTAAGAAAGGGGGCTATATTGCAATCACCTTATCTGTCTGTCTGTCCAGTACAAACTTTTGTAACAGATTTCTCAGCTTCTATTAAAGGGATTGATTTCAAATTTGGTGCACATCTTTAGCATGATGAGTTACACCGTGCCTCCCCTTTCCAGGTCAGTCAGTTTTCTACTTCCTGTTTTCCAAGCCAAAAAATGGTCGAGTGGGAGCACGACTTAGTGCTTGTCCATGTTTTATTTCCTTTTGGTAAGAAATCTTTATATTTTTGATACTGTGTCATGTTTATTGTTTACTTGCCATGTACTCAGTAGCTTAAAATTCATCTGAAAAACCAGTTCAGATCATTGTGAAAACAGACAATTATCAGACAAAATGATATGATATACACATAAACAAAGGTTTGAAATATACTTAAAGTTGTTCAATACACTAAATTAAACCTAGTAATGTATATCATATAAAAGTAGGGGCGAATCAGAATTAGGGTGAAGCGACACAGTGAGAATACTGTTTTAGAAAATTAAAATTGTGTAAACTTCATAGACTCCCTCACAAAACTTGAAATAAAGTCCTTCTAAATTTATTTAGTTTGTTAATGAGTTGCAGTAGTTTGCACATTTATAATTTCCTTAAACACAATGTTTAATCCTACACTATTTTACTTTATCAGTTACATTCTGGTACAGTCAGCCCTCTTTACAATGACCATGATCAGGGGCTGCTCTGGCTTCTAAAAAGCTTGCGCCAAATAAATCGCCAACTGCAATTTTCCGTCGCCAGTTTTGTAAAAGTGTCGCCATATTAGAAATCGCTAGATTACTATATGACATGGCGAAATTGTTTAAGACTATGTAGTATGTGTGACATATTCTGTAACGTCGGACGAAATCCAAGTTTGCCTGACTCTTAATTCAATTTTTCAAAAGTTTGGTCTCGAGCAGCCCGTACACTAATTGTATTTTAATCATGAAAAGATGTGTGAGTGATTTCTTGTTGGCAGAAAACCAAAATTTTACAGTAATTTATTAGAAACATCTATTCCCGTGAATGAACTTAAAACCGGAAATACTGAAAATAAAACTACGCATGTGTAAGAGTTTTCTAATTACGAAATTAAGACTGACATCCGGTCCGGAAATCACTCAACAACGATGTCAGTTTTCATACCTGTATTTTATTAATTACATTATAAAAAAAATATTACTACAAAAATATGTTTGTTTTGTTATTTTTATAAATTAATTAACAGCATCAATTGTTTTATTACACGTCTACTCAATGTGATGCAGGTAAAGCTGCTTTTCATCAGACAACTTTGTTGATTCATTTATTGCCGATTTCCGTTTAATAACTCCAAATAACACACATGTCACTGGATACTACACAATACACATGTATTTACGACCATAGAAGCCGACAAAGGATCTTTAATGATGCAATCGCCGATTACCGATAAATTTGAAACGTGCATGCATCGTTTAACACTATAAAACCTTGGAGCTAAAAAAATCGCCAGACGCAATATTTTGTCGCCAAATGAAAAAAAATCGCAATTGGCGACATTGGCGAAGCCCAGCGCGACCACTGCATGATGACCATGATAGTTTCCTGCCAGCATTGACGTTAAAATGAATTTGCTATTTTAATGAATTTTTATTTTTTGTACTTTGATTATCCCCCCTTGTTTTAGTCCTTTTTAGGACAAGATGATTACAAGTTGAAATAAACCAATCAATTGTTGTGTCTGAAGTGGTATATAGTTAACATGATCTTTTTTTCTGTTCATTTGTACTTTGTATGTTCTTTGTAACATTGTTATGACCTTGTGTAAAATTATATTACACTGGTACTAGTATACACTAGTATACACATTCCCTTCTGACCAATAGCATTAAGCTGTCAGTGTAGGACGTAAAAAAATCCCCAAGTCAAGTCAAGAATAACAAACAAAGTAACAATTATTTTAATGCAGTACACAAAAACAAGAAGTTATAAAGCACTATTATAACAATAATAATTACTAGTTACATGTGAAAGTTGTTAAAATCTTAATCTAGAAAAAGTCAAACAAAGATTTCTGCACACAAGCACCAGTAAAAGAGTTCACTACACGAAGAGCTGTCCACATGTTGTCTAGATGATCTTTATCAACAGACGGATTCTGCTGGAAGTAGCAAATCCCCTTAGGGGATGACGGGGTACATTCGGACACTTGGGTATATTCGGACAGTTTGTTTTTAAATAAAATGCTAATTGATCTCTTAACCAATAAATTCCACTCAAATCTTGTCAGTAAGCTAATCAAATGTAACTTTTCTGATGTCATGTGTCTTATCAATTAAAGTTAAAGTACAAAAAATATAATTGGTCAAAATCACTATTGTGGAAATATCATGTGACAGAGCGCCATTTTACAAAAACTTGGTTTACCAAATCTTCGAGTACAACGTTCCCATACATTCCAAATTAATCCATCTTCCAAATACAGCACGTATTGTAAATTTTATCTTGTCAATTGTTGATTTATTTATTTTCCAAACATTTGAATTTTTAATACAAGTTTTATGAGAAAAATCATAAAAATGCACATTTCAACTGTCCGAATATACCCTCTTTGACATTTATTGTTACAAGGGGAACTTCGGTCACTGCTATTTTTATTAAATATACAACAGATTGTCTTCTATAAAATGTCTAAACACAAATACAACTGTTTTATAAAGAGATGTGTAATAAATAAAAATAGATGACATTAAAAAAACAACATCGATAAAACAACCGTTATAATGTTTACTATGCCAGCCCACACTATATATACATATTAACTATGTCCGTTAGACCGTTGCGTATTTGGTCCTTTTAAATGGGATTATGGTGACAGTTGTTTTTGTCTGCTAATACTGACAACATTGTCAACAATCTATCATTTCCTGATTATAAGTTGATGACTTATATTAGCTTTGCTTAACTTTTAACATGTCTTTGCTTGTCCGAAGATACCCTAGTTAATGTCCGAATATACCCAAATCTGTCCGAATGTACCCTGAATCATGTTCACGTCTTTTACGGTAATGTTCAGCAAGCGTTGATAATATCCAATCAACGAACTTCTAATTTTAGATCAGAAAATAACATGACTTTCCAGTAAACTTTCCCTCGCAAGGTCACATGAGCAGTATGGCCATACAAATGTTTGTTAGAAAATTGAAAAGTGTCCGAATGTACCCAGTCTTCCCATAGTGATATTGTCTTTTGCCTCAGATCTGTGCACAGTTGGGTCAGGTTCCGTGTCTGATTCAGAATCACTGTTGGAAGCTTGGAAGATTTCTATCGTCATCCAAGCTTTCTTGTTGTAAGTGTAGGTGACATAGACAGTAGGTCGAGATGAGTAAGTTTGACTGTGCCTGTTGAGTGTGAACATAAAGCAACTGTTTGTCTGTCTTTCTGTTTCTTGTTACCATGGAAAGGTAGTGTAGAGTTTGGTAAAAGTCTATAGAACAAACCAGTTTCGTCCATGTTGTAAATATCCTTGGGAACGTATGCAGATACATGAGATTATCAGATAGGTCTGTTGAAGTTGTGCATGGCCCACTGTAACTGCATTCATATCGGCACTGTCTGATTCACCATGTGCTGTATAGCTTGAAATGGCATGTAGCTTCTTGAATTTTTGTAACCAGCCTTTTGGGTAATAAAAATCGTTGTTGTTGAGTTGGGTATTAAATGACTTTGCCTTTTCTATCAACATGTTGTCAATGATGACTGCATTTTGTGACCTGACCTCAGAAAACCACATGAATAGTGCTTTCTCAAGGTTTTCATGCCTCACTACTCTTTGACGTAGCTTGTTGTCACTGTCCTTTGGTGCCACTGACCATTTGGTTTCGCTCCCTTAGGATGTTGTTGACTGATGATCTGCCAACAGTTTTCTCCCATTCTCTGGTGAAGTGATTGGCTATTTCTTTTTGTGTAGCTTTTGTGTGTTCATCTTTATAAGAGATAATCTCTTTTTTATAAGAGATACATGTAATCTCTTTTTTCCCAGCTGGAGGTTCTGTCATATGACGTTACTAAAACTTTACTGTCATATCGATTCAAAGGGCCTGTATACAAGGGAAAAACCCAAGCTGTTTTTTTTTATTTATGCCAATTGAAATCATTCAAGTCTGCTCAATACCCAAGCTTAGATTAAATTGAATAATAAAATGCTTGCTTTCTATGCCGATAGTTAATTAAAAACCTTTGTTTTTAATTTTTTTAACAAGAAAATTGTAATTATGAATATTTACACTTCATTTCCGATTTTCAGTAATTCTGATGTGCCGCTTCAGTTTTAAAACACTTGTAATAATAATTATGAAATATTTGAAGATTCAAATATTAAATAACCTTTGACACCTTTTTATTAAAGCCATATACCTGCCATCGATTTGTTTTTGTAACGGAAATGTCACGCAAGTATAATTACACAATAGCAACATGTGTTCCCTGTGCAATCAACCATGATAAAAATCAATACTCTAGATGCAGATAATCTTTCAAAGGTAAATCTTGATTATTTGTCGTTATAACGAGTTATTTTATGTTTGCTTTGGTATATTTGTTACTGGCATATGCAGTATGAGTTGAAAACTGAATATTACGTGGCATCAACAGGGCTCGCGTTGGAGGGCGACTCGGGCGAAGAAGTCGCCTTATCGTGGTCCCACTTCGCCGTCGATCATCTTCAAAAGCGAAGTGAAGTCGCCCTTTCATTTTGTAGAATCGCCTAATGTCGCCTTTCAAATTTTATTCCCATTTTGGTAAGAAATCTTCATATTTTTGATACCGCGTCATGTTTATTATGTTTACGCGCCAAAGTTGAACTGGTACCCTTTTAACTTTTATTTGGTATATAAAGCGTAGGTTTACCATATAACCGAAAACCAGTTCAGAGCACAAGAATTTGTGAAAATTTCTGGAGCGGATATGAATTTGGTGCCGGAGATTGCAAATATACTACGCTGATAGTCATGATAGTGGTGAAATGAGTTTTGCAATGATAGACAATTAGTAAAAATAGTATTTTGGCAGTTACTTAAAACAAATTTAAGTTAAACATTTTAAAATACTTTTTAATAGTGAATTTTACAATTTTAAATAATATATTATGTGTCACAATGATGTAATTTTCTTCTTCTAGTTCTAATAGTACTTCATTATAAATCAATCAAATTGTGTATCAATGACAAAGAAACATTTATTTTAATGAACAGTTTTGTGACAGTTGATTCTATTTTTATTGTTATGTTTAATACATGTATTTTTGAAAATGTGTGAAATAAGTATACTGAATAGTTAATCAAATCTTTGATACTTTATCGTCAATAAATTAAACTGCTAAAAAAACATAATAAAAATGCAAATGCCAACACTAATTTAAAAAAAAAAAAAAAGAAAGTAAACAGGACGCTTTCGCGACATATACTGCAACTTCTCCCTGTTTTCCACCCACTTCTCCCTGTTCTATCCTCACTTCTCCCTGTCAGCCACCCAAAAGAGAAGTGACTTCTCCCTATAATTTTGACCCAGCGTGAGCCCTGATCAAGCATAAACTATACGTGGACACTGAAATTCTGTCTGATGTCGAATATTCAGTTAAATCGAATGTCTTTGTAACAAGGGTTCACTGCATATGATCATTCCAAAATAAACTTCCAATTGTGTTTTGTATTTTTATTTCAGACAGAAAGAAAAGTAAAAGACAATCTGCTAAACATAGATATAAAGTTTTAAAGAAGGTAATTATAATTCTTGGTTATTAGGCAATCTGTAAAAAGACAACCTGCTAAACACAGTTATAAAGTTTTAAAGCAGGTAAATACAAGTCTTGAAATTAGGCGATCTATAGAAGAAAATCTTATTTATAATATGTAAAAAACATTAATTTTCTTCAATGCCTAAAATTTCACTGGAATCAACAAATATACATGTCAAATATTTTCCATGAAATTAAAAATTAGATTAATCTGAGTGCAATCTTAAGTTACTTTTGGAAGGATGTTAAGCAGAAGAACACTTGAAACCAAGACTAATGTTTTACTACTTCACCGGAAAATTTTACTTTCTAAATAAAAAATATCTAAAGATAAAATATGTACATACATTTACATGTATTTTAACTTAAATAGCAGAAAAGGACAATTGTTAACTTATCAACACTCTTATATTAACATAAAAGTTGTTACACACTACCTTTTGCTGAAGATACATCATCACATGCATGTAACTTGAAGAATTGAATCTCTTGCAAAGTTAAATCATAATAGACAATTTTCCTATGTCTTATGATACACAAACGTTTTGCTGTTTTATTTCAGATTAGTAATCATCACAAAAAAGTAAAGAAAGAACAGAGGAAAAACCCGAATGCACAAAGTAAGGGGTTATCAGAGGACTTATTATCTGGATTTGTACATTAAATTGATGCACTTCTCATTATTAATTTATAGTAACTACCTTCTTTATGTTTATTTTTTGTTTAAATGTTTTATTCACTCATGTGCAGTTAAAAAATATATTTAAAATAATACTTCAATAATCCTTCTATCTATAACATGTTTCTGTACATAGATTTCAATCTGTTTTAGTTTGTTATATTTACACACTAAATTATTAGCTAAATGCAGTGTTTTCCTCAGAGATTTTAGCATCACATTTATCATGTATCATCTGGAGACACAATAACACCACATTTTTTTGTATATTTCTTTATATGTGGATGTAGTCACATAAATATTGTTGCTTATTTTTCCGTTTTGAGTTATTTAATGTTTATATAAAGATAGTTCAAGAAGAGAATAAAAAAACCGATTATTTTATTTGATAGTTAACGATTTATGATAACAAATACACAATGTCAAATGTACATGTACCAAAAACAGTTCTTATTAAAGCACTAAAGTTATATAGAGGGAACAAATTACTCTACAGTGTTGACTTGCAATTCTCCTGTGCAGAAGCTTGAGAGTTTACTTCGTTTTTGTTTATTTCCTCTCTTGTTATACATGCTGGCCTAGCTACTATACTGTGTTGTACAATCATGTGTGTTCTCATTTTATTCATTCTCATGAATTATAGCCATCGCAATACCATTATTAGATTATTTAATTTCTGCTTCCTAAGTATACATTTACAGCATTTTATTTGACAACCAGGTAGGTAGATATTGTTGATTTCTGCTGATATTCCAATCGGCACACATTGTGTGTTAAATTACAACAGTAATGCATCAGTAGAAACTTCATTATTATTTTTTTTATGCTTAATTAATCATGTTAGTAAATAAATACAGGTCTATAAATAGACCCATGTCATGGAAATACCCTTTTTGGTACAGCCTAATTATAAATAATATACATGTGTTTTATTGAATTACAGAGAAAAAGAAGGATCCTGGAATACCAAACAGTTTGCCTTTCAAAGAGCAAATACTTCATGAGGCAGAAGAGAGAAAAAGAAGGGTAATTCTTCTTTTTCAATGGTTTTTAATCTTTAAAAGTATTGTGAATTTTAGGTCTCATTATATTGTTGTGATTTTCCCAAAAGTCTGCTATGAAAATTTAGTTCTTTAAAAGTTTTACCTGAATGCATAGTTGTAAGTATTTCAAAAAGATATACATGTGTATATCAATGCTCAGCATAAAAGCTCCATAACCACCATGGCTGTCGCGCAGTCAACATGACCATATTCGTACACATAACTCAAAAAATACAATTGTACTTTTAAATAGGTCACTGTACCTTTTATTTATGTCACTGTAAGTTATTTTAAACAGTGTTATTAAACATCAAACATAGTATAAAGTTTTATTCTAATATTGACATTTTTTATACCCCCGCTTGACAGAGTCGGGGGTATATAGTGGTCCTCATGTCCGTCCGTCCGTTCGTCCGTCCACATTTGGTTTCTGGATGATAATTCAAAAAGTTTACATCCGATTTGAATGAAACTTTGGGATATTGTTATATATCAGGTTGGTAAGAAGCCTATTGATTTTAGGGGAAATCCGTCAAATTTCAAGGTCACAGTCCACGAAAAACGTTGGAAATTTTAACAAAAATGTTGTTTCCGGACAATAACTCAAAAAGTTTACATCTGATTTGAATGAAACTTTGGGATATTGTCATATATCAGGTTGGTAAGAAGCCTATTGATTTTGGGGGAAATACGTCAAATTTCAAGGTCACAGTCCACGAAAAACGTTAGAAATTTTTACAAAAAAGTTGTTTCCGGACAATAACTCAAAAAGTTTGCATTCAATTTGAATGAAACTTTGGGATATTGTTATATATCAGGTTTGTAAAAAGCCTTTTGATTTTGGGGGAAATCGGTTAAATTTCAAGGTCACAGTCCACGAAAAACGGAAATTTTAACAAAAATGTTGTTTCCGGACAATAACTCAAAAAGTTTACATCTGATTTGAATGAAACTTTGGGATATTGTCATATATCAGGTTGGTAAGAAGCCTATTGATTTTGGGGGAGATACGTCAAATTTCAAGGTCACAGGCCACGAAAAACGTTAGAAATTTTTACAAAAAAGTTGTTTCCGGACAATAACTCAAAAAGTTTGCATTCAATTTGAATGAAACTTTGGGATATTGTTATATATCAGGTTTGTAAAAAGCCTTTTGATTTTGGGGGAAATTGGTTAAATTTCAAGGTCACAGTCCACGAAAACCGTTAGAAATTTTACAAAATGCGGGGGTATTAGTGATCACTAGATCGACTTTGTCTAGTTCTTAAGTACTATGCTGGACAACCAGTTAACTGTGAAGAGTATAAATAGACCTCACAGAAATTAACAGTTGCCCTTAATTAAACCTTTCACCATGTTTTTTTGGCACACATTTTTCCTAAATATAGATCTATAAAAATATTGCCTTAATTAATTAGATAGAATAATATTATAGTTTTAGTACAGCATTAAAAATTGCATGCATAAAATATTTCTTCTTGTATAGGCTGAAGAAGAAAGAGAAAGACTTAAGGAGAGAAGGAAAAAAGAAAGAGAAAAGTTGTTGGCAAAGAAAAGAAACTTAGATGGATTATTAAAAGATGCACAGAAGAAAACAGCAGAATATGAGAGAAAAGTAATTTGTAAAAATTTTTTTTATAAATTAGACCAAACATTTAAACTCGCCTGACTTAATTCTTTCATTTTTAATACCAGCTCCGCATTAAAATATAGTCTCTTGAAGAGGAGTATAATTCCTGGATTTAAAAAAAATCATCATTTTATGGAATAGATGCAAATGAGGCTTATTTTTACAGTGTACATTATTTTAAAATCTTTTTAGAAACTGCTTAGTCTTTAATTTTGTTTCACTGCTAAATAATAGGTCACTTGTGAAAATTGTACTCTATAATGGAGCACCCTACCACGAAGGTTGGCATAACCAAATAGTACCTTTTATTTGGAACATTACTCTTCATTTTTCAACAAAACCAGCTAAAATTTGAACTACCTGTAGTCTTTTTACATAAAACTGCTGAGCCAATTTATTTAATTTAAGTATAGATGATATTTGGAGATAATTGCTTACTGTTTTTCAGCAAAATCAGCTCTAATTTGAACAGTAGTCTTATAAAAAGGAGCCATGTAAACTATATTTATGGGTTTTTAATAGTTGGGTGCGGGGGTAATATAGGAATCACCCTGTCTCTGTCCGTCTGTCCACATCCCTTGTAAGCACTTCTCGTTCTAAACTTCTTGACTGATTGATGATGAAACTTTACATGAAGGAAGTACATCATGTGTAGATGTTCATGAAGAATTTTCGTCGCTCTCTGATATTATTTAGGGGAGATAATTGGACAGACTTTTAAAATATAGTATTCAGCGCGGGGACCTCTTAGCGCAGCTCCTTCTAAACGGCTTTACAGATTTTGATGAAACTTTACATGAAGGAAGTACATCATATGTAGATGTGCATGAAGAATTTTCGTCGCTGTTGGATATTATTCAGGGGAGATAATTGGACTTGAAGTGAAGCGAGGGTATCCCTTTGTGAGCTTGTTTAAAATTACTTTTGATTTGAATTTGTTTGTCACATGTTGTTTATGTGAGCATTGACAGACTGCTTGGAGTCTCTGGTTTTCAGGGTAGGATATACCTGTATGGTAAGCAAGTTGATAAGGTAGTAAGTCTATTTTATTCATATCATTCAGTATACAGAGGGGACAACGTGTTTTTTATAAAAAACACTAACCCATCATGGAAGTTAATCCTTTTCTCTATCACCCACCATGGTATATCCACGCCTACTATCGTGGTTAAGAATCTTCTCAGGTAATCTTACCACGGTGGATGCATATGAGGGAGTTCAGTCTACCATGGCATGTCGCCACAGGGGTCCGGCCACGATATCTCCGCGGTGGTACATGACAACATAAACATTGTCATTTAATTGATTGCGGGTTTAAACATCGTTACCCGAATGAAAAGAGAACATTTTAAAACAGTGCTTAAGAATAATTTGTACATGCATTTTATTTGTTGATAATCAATAGTGATTTAATGTGCCGGTAGACTTGAAGATCGAATATTTGTTCAACCGGATGCATGTGTTATGCATTAAATATTACCCTGAACAAGTTCGGTAAATTATCCGGATTTGAATTGTCACATTACGTTTTTGTGTATTACCACGTATAACGAATTGTCCTGAAGTTGTACGCGAACTCTCTTTAATCAATTATAAATCCTTTTCGACAGAAAACGGGCAGTTGAGCGGCGATCTTTTTCTTTATTTGGTATTTAAAACCAGAGTTGTTTTAACAAACGCTGACAAAAGTTTACATCACGTATAGTTATATAAAATTCGTTAACAGGATGGGATACAACAAATTAATTACTAAATTGAAGCCAACATGCAGCAAGAATAATAAATATGTGAAAAGTTTATAAACGAGAATCGCCACATAAAATATAGTTTAACTACCATATGGCACAGGCGCCTGTTTCACAAGGTTGAATGAAGTCTTACGTACGCACAATTCTAAATACACATTTACTTTGGACAATGGCGTTTTAAACTATAACAATTAATATAACAGGTTTATATAAAAAAAGTAGTGATGTGCTTCTGAGCTAAATATACAAAACTGACAATTTTTCAAATGGAGGCAGACGTGTTATTTGTATAAAGTTCCCGTTAAAATTAACTCGCAGTTTCGGTGTTTTTGCATGACATAATATTTATTGGGATAAATATTCTCGAGATCAGACCCCTTTTAGACTTGCCTTAGTTCTCTAAATACAAATACTTATTCTTAATATTTTGTTGTATTGTGGTACATTGATCAAACAATAAAATATGCATAGTTACTTACGTCTGTCATAACATGAACAAAACAAATCGGAATAAAATTATTTTTGAAGACGAAAGAACTGATTTGTCCACACTCAAATCAATATAAAATAATTGCCCGAATTTACTCAACAGTATGTAAGTTTGTTTTCTTTTGTTCTTTTTTGTTTTTTGTTGTTGTTGGTTTTTTTTGCGCGCCGATACGAATGTCTGTTTGCGGACATAGGGTCTTGTCGTAACATTATAGAAATTATAAGGATGCTACTTAAGTCTTTTCTACAACAAAAGTTGATGATGTGTCAGGCTTTTAACACTGAAACGACTATTATGGTTGATTCTATATCAGGATTGTATTTTTTTAACACACGTGGTTCAACACCGACGAATCGAGTATAAAATCATTCGTGGAACAATATATTCTGCGACATTTATATTAAGTAATAATTCAGAAAATTTGAAAATGTAGCATTTTTTAAGTCGTATATTGATTTTGACGTTTATAAAACGAATTTCTTTACAAGTCTCGCATTTATTTGTGTATTTCTTTACAAGTCTCGTATTTATTGTGTAAAGTGCTTATTTCTTTACCGTTAAAAATGTGAAGCCGCGTGTTCACCTGTTAATTATAAAATTATACAATACACAAGTTTATTGAAATGTTTGAGAGCACGTGCTTGAAAACATGATGACTGGACAATACTTAGATAATCGATCGATTTAAGGTGTGACACAATTTACATCCGTTAAAAGTTCAAACGGTTGGAACATTAATCAGAGGCGCTGACAAGGAAATTTTGACGATAGAATAGCAAAGATTTTGACAATTTTAAGGGCAAAATGCGGTGTTCTAACCTTTTAGAACACGTTAAGGGAATAATTGTCAATCAAATCAGTGACAATAAACTTTAAGGTATTCTCGTATAATGAATAGATTAGCAAGAACGCAGATTAATTTTGTTGTCAAACAAACGTATTAAAACGGCATATTTTAACACAAATATCTAAATTAAATCGCAACATTTTAATTTTTTCACTGTGTAAGCATGAAAGGAAATTGAAAATCCACCGTGGTCAACACGGTGGGTCACGATATGTAGTGGACATAACACGATGTACCGCAGAATACCACCGTGGCGTATGGTGGTGAATTTCTTAATGAAAAAACCACGACCACGGTATATAGTGGGCAATATAAAAAACATGTTGTCACGTCTGTAGCTTATCACACATCCTTTGGAACTTAACATGATAAAGTTTACTAGTTACTTATATAAGATCTGCAGTAATGCTGTAACCCCAGCTGTCTCCAATTATCTCGAGTCTCCAATAATCTTGTTACTCCAGCTCATGCTTTTTATCTAGAGTCTGCAGTAGAGTCTGCACTAGTGATGTTACTCCTCCTTTTTCTACATTTTAAGAATCTGCACTTATGATATAACTCCTGCTTTTTTAAGCTCACCTGACCCAAGATGTGCTATTTTCATCACTTTGCATCTGTTGTCATCGTTGTCGTCATCTAAATTTTTTACATTTTAATCTTCTTCTCTGAAACCACTTGGCCAATTGAAAGTAAACTTGGTAAGAATGTTTATTGGATGGACATTTACAAAGTATGTGTTTTTTATTTGGATTGGAAAACTATTATGGCCACCATGGCATGGGAAACAAGTCTTAAAAAGGCTTCTCTTACTACCAATGTTGTTTGGGTGGTCCTCTATTAAGTTGATGTTTTCTATGCCAATTAGAAATTAAAATTGACAGCCACGGCAGGACTTAGTTTCACATAGGACCCTATGGGAAAAGTTTTTAAACACTTTTTCTCTGAAACCAGTCAACCAATGAAAACAAAACTTACTAGCAATATTGTTTAGATGGTCCTCTAGAAAGTTTATGTTTTTGTACAATTCAGAAATTCAAAAAGGCTGCAACCGCAGGACTGAGTTTAACAAAGGACCTTATGGAAAAAATGTTTAAAATGGCTTCTTCTCTGAAACCGGTAAACCAATTTAAACAAAACATACTAGCAATATTGTTTGGATGATCCTCTAGAAAGTTTTTTGAGTCTGCTATACTGATGTTAATGCAGATTTTTGTATTATTTTATTTCCTGTAGCAAATAAAAATGACTTGACCCCTGCCTATGCTCCTTTTTTTTAAATACATTGTTCAACTGCTTCTGATTAGGAATATAGCTGAAATATTGCTTGCTGGGCTCAATTAAAATCGACCATTCAATTTATATTGTTTACTAAGGACAGATTGCCATGGTACCCAAGTTATGTAACATTTCAGTGCAATATATAATCCAGCTATAGAACCAATAGTACATGTACTTACTTACCATAACAGAGCTGAAATGTTTTTACAAGAAACTTTATTAGGGCCCTGCCACTTTGTGGCGGACACCCTATAGTGATCAGCCTGTCCGTCCCTATGTCCGAACTAATCGTGTCCGGGCTGTACCTTTTTAGCTCACCTGACCCAAAGGGTCATGTGAGCTATTGTTATCACTTTGCGTCCGTCGTCGTCGTCTGTAAACTTTTTACATTTTAATCTTCTTCTCTGAAACCACTTGGCCAATTGAAACCAAACTTGGCCATAATGTTCATTGGATGGACCTTTACAAAGTTTGTGTTTTTTATTTTGATTGGTAAACCAATATGGCCGCCACCTCAAAACTTCGTTTAACATAGGACCCTATGGGAAAAAAGTTAAAAGGGCTTCTTCTCTGAAACCGTTTAACCAATCAAAACAAAACTTACTAGCAATATTGTTTAGATGGTCCTCTATAAAGTTTGTGTTTTAGATGGGAATTGGAAATTCAAAATGGCCGCCACTGCAGGACTTAGTTTAACATAGAACCCTATGGGAAAAAGTTTTAAAAGGCTTCCTCTCTGAAACCGGTTAATCAATGGAAACAAAAACTTACTAGCAATATTGTTTGGATGGTCCTCTATAAAGTTTGTGTTTTTTATGGCAATTGGAAATTCAAAATGGCTGCCACCGCAGGACTTAATTTAACATAGGACCATATGGGAAAAATGTTAAAAAAGGTTTCTTCTCTGAAACCGGTTAACCAATCAAAACAAAACTTACTAGCAATATTGTTTGGATGGTCCTTTATAAAGTTTATGATTTTTATGCCAACTGGAAATTCAAAATGGCCGCTACCGCAGGACTTAGTTTAACATAGGACCCTATGGGAAAAAGTTTTTAAAGGCTTCTTCTCTGAAACCGGTTAATCAATGGAAACAAAAACTTACTAGCAATATTGTTTGGATGGTCCTCTATAAAGTTTATGTTTTTTATGGCAATTGGAAATTCAAAATGGCCGCTACCGCAGGACTTAGTTTAACATACGACCCTATGGGAAAAAGTTTGAAAGGCTTCTTTTCTGAAACCGGCCAACCAATGGAAACAAAACTTACTAGCAATATTGTTTGGATGGTCCTCTATAAAGTTAATGTTTTTAATCCCAATCTGATATTCAAAATGGCCGCCACCGCAGGACTTAGTTTAACATTGGACCCTATGGGAAAAATGTTAAAAAAGGTTTCTTCTCTGAAACTGGTTAACCAATCAAAACAAAACTTACTAGCAATATTGTTTGGATGGTCCTTTATAAAGTTTATGATTTTTATGCCAACTGGAAATTCAAAATGGCTGCTACCGCAGGACTTAGTTTATCATAGGACCCTATGGGAAAAAGTTTTTAAAGGCTTGGTTAATCAATGGAAACAAAAACTTACTAGCAATATTGTTTGTATGGTCCTCTATAAAGTTTATGTTTTTTATGGCAATTGGAAATTCAAAATGGCCGCTACCGCAGGACTTAGTTTAACATACGACCCTATGGGAAAAAGTTTGAAAGGCTTCTTTTCTGAAACCGGCCAACCAATGGAAACAAAACTTACTAGCAATATTGTTTGGATTGTCCTCTATAAAGTTAATGTTTTTTATCCCAATCGGATATTCAAAATGGCCGCCACCGCAGGACTTAGTTAAACATTGGACCCTATGGGAAAAAGGTTAAAAAGGGCTTCTTCTCTGAAACCGGTTAACCAATCAAAACAAAACTTACTAGCAATATTGTTTGGATGGTCCTTTATAAAGTTTATGATTTTTATGCCAACTGGAAATTCAAAATGGCCGCTACCGCAGGACTTAGTTTAACATAGGACCCTATGGGAAAAAGTTTTAAAAGGCTTCTTCTCTGAAACCAGTTAATCAATGGAAACAAAAACTTACTAGCAATATTGTTTGGATGGTCCTTTATAAAGTTTATGTTTTTTATGGCAATTGGAAATTCAAAATGGCCACCTCCCCCGCAGGACTTAGTTTAACATAGGACCCTATGGGCAAATAAAAAAAATCTTCTCTAAATAACTGGTTAACCAATGAAACAAAGCTTGTTTGGATGGTCCTATTTAAAGTTTATTGAAAATTACAGGACTTACTTTAACATCTTCATTGCCTATAAAATCAGGTGAGCGATACAGGCTCTTAAGAGCCTCTGGTTTATCTTTTGAGGTAGCTTTTTGATATTTGGAATCTAGGTAGATAATATCAAGGTGATGTGTTGCATACCATGGTTGATAACCTTTGACCTTGAACTTTGACCTTAAGGTCACATTATTGCTTTCTGTATGACAAATTCATGTCCGGGCTGTAACTTTTTTATCTTTTGAGATAGGCTTTTGATATTTGGAATATAGATAGATAATATCAAGGCGATGTGTCGCATACCATGGTTGAAAACCTGACCTTGAACTTTTACCTTAAGGTTACATTATTGCTTTCAGTATGACAAATTCATGTCAGGCCGGAACATTTTTATCTTTTGAGATAGGCTTTTTATATTTGGAATGTAGGTAGATAATATCAAGGCGATGTGTTGCATACCGTGATTGATAACCTTTGACCTTAAGGTCACATTATTGCTTTCTGTATGACAAATTCATGTCCGGGCTGTAACTTTTTATGCCCCCGCGACGACATGTCGGGGGGCATTAAGTTTTACTCATGTCCGTCCGTCCGTCCGTCCGTCCGTCCGTCCGTCCGTCCGTACGTACGTACGTCCGAACAAATTTCCGTCAAGCTTTTCTCAGAAACCGTACATGAGAACAATTTTAAATTTGGCAGAGTGGTTCAGTATCACAAGTTGTACGTCCTAAGCGAATTTCAGACCTGTCGGACAACTACTTCCTGTTTGGGACTTCATTTGTACGTAAATACGACCGTCTGTATGTACAAATTTCCGTCAAGCTTTTCTCAGAAACCGTACATTAGAACAATTTGAAATTTGGCAGTGTGGTTCAGTATCACAAGTTGTACGTCCTAAGCGACTTTCAGACCTGTCGCACAACTACTTCCTGTTTGCGACTGGGCCGATATGAAAATGTGTTAACATGAGTATGAAAATTTCCGTCAAGCTTTTCTCAGAAACCGTACATCAGAACAATTTGAAATTTGGCAGGGTGGTTCAGTATCACAAGTTGTACGTCCTAAGCGACTTTCAGACCTGTCGGACAACTACTTCCTGTTTGCGACTGGGCCGATATGAAAATGTGTTAACATGAGTATGAAAATTTCCGTCAAGCTTTTCTCAGAAACCGTACATCAGAACAATTTGAAATTTAGCAGGGTGGTTCAGTATCACAAGTTGTACGTCCTAAGCGACTTTCAGACCTGTCGGACAACTACTTCCTGTTTGCGACTGGGCCGATATGAAAATGTGTTAACATGAGTATGAAAATTTCCGTCAAGCTTTTCTCAGAAACCGTACATCAGAACAATTTTAAATTTGGCAGGGTGGTTCAGTATCACAAGTTGTACGTCCTAAGCGACTTTCAGACCTGTCGGACAACTACTTCCTGTTTGTGACTGGGCCGATATGAAAATGTGTTAACATGAGTATGAAAATTTCCGTCAAGCTTTTCTCAGAAACGGTACATCAGAACAATTTGAAATTTTGCAGGGTGGTTCAGTATCACAAGTTGTACGTCCTAAGCGACTTTCAGACCTGTTGGACAACTACTTCCTGTTTGCGACTGGGCCGATATGAAAATGTGTTAACATGAGTATGAAAATTTCCGTCAAGCTTTTCTCAGAAACCGTACATCAGAACAATTTGAAATTTGGCAGGGTGGTTCAGTATCACAATTTCTACGTCCTAAGCGACTTTCAGACCTGTCGGACAACTACTTCCTGTTTGCGACTGGGCCCATATGAAAATGTGTTAACATGAGTATGAAAATTTCCGTCAAGCTTTTCTCAGAAACCGTACATCAGCACAATTTGAAATTTGGCAGGGTGGTTCAGTATCACAAGTTGTACGTCCTAAGCGACTTTCAGACCTGTCTACAACAACTTCTTGTTTGCGACTGGGCCGATATGAAAATGTGTTAACATGAGTATGAAAATTTCCGTCAAGCTTTTCTCAGAAACCGTACATCAGCACAATTTGAAATTTGGCAGGGTGGTTCAGTATCACAAGTTGTACGTCCTTAGCGGCTTTCAGACCTGTCGGACAACTACTTCCTGTTTGGGACTTCATTTAGCGGCGGCATCCGTGTCCCATGGACACACTCTTCAATTTTTTATCTTTTGAGATAGGCTTTTTATTTTTGGAATGTGGGTAGATAATATCAAGGTGATGTGTCGCATACCATGGTTGATGACCTTTGACCTTGACCTCAAGGTCAGAAGGGCCCACAGAGATGGATACCATCTCACTGATATCTAGTATATTTTTAGTGTTGCATTTTTATGCCCCCGCGACAACATGTCGGGGGGCATTAAGTTTTACTCATGTCCGTCCGTACGTACATACGTACGTCCGAACAAATTTCCGTCAAGCTTTTCTCAGAAACCGTACATGAGAACAATTTTAAATTTGGCAGAGTGGTTCAGTATCACAAGTTGTACGTCCTAAGCGAATTTCAGACCTGTCGGACAACTACTTCCTGTTTGGGACTTCATTTGTACGTAAATACGTCCGTCTGTATGTACAAATTTCCGTCAAGCTTTTCTCAGAAACCATACATTAGAACAGTTTGAAATTTGGCAGGGTGGTTCAGTATCACAAGTTGTACGTCCTAAGCGACTTTCAGACCTGTCGCACAACTACTTCCTGTTTGCGACTGGGCCGATATGAAAATGTGTTAACATGAGTATGAAAATTTCCGTCAAGCTTTTCTCAGAAACCGTACATCAGAACAATTTGAAATTTGGCAGGGTGGTTCAGTATCACAAGTTGTACGTCCTAAGCGACTTTCAGACCTGTCGGACAACTACTTCCTGTTTGCGACTGGGCCGATATAAAAATATGTTAACATGAGTATGAAAATTTTAAGTCAAGCTTTTCTCAGAAACCGTACATCAGAACAATTTGAAATTTGGCAGGGTGGTTCAGTATCACAAGTTGTACGTCCTAAGCGACTTTTAGACCTGTCGGACAACTACTTCCTGTTTGCGACTGGGCCGATATGAAAATGTGTTAACATGAGTATGAAAATTTCCGTCAAGCTTTTCTCAGAAACCGTACATCAGAACAATTTGAAATTTGGCAGGGTGGTTCAGTATCACAAGTTGTACGTCCTAAGCGCATTCAGACCTGTCGGACAACTACTTCCTGTTTGCGACTGGGCCGATATGAAAATGTGTTAACATGAGTATGAAAATTTTTGTCAAGCTTTTCTCAGAAACCGTACATCAGGACAATTTGAAATTTGGCAGGGTGGTTCAGTATCTCAAGTTGTACGTCCTAAGCGACTTTCAGACCTGTCGGACAACTACTTCCTGTTTGCGACTGGGCCGATATGAAAATGTGTTAACATGAGTATGAAAATTTCCGTCAAGCTTTTCTCAGAAACCGTACATCAGCACAAATTGAAATTTAGCAGGGTGGTTCAGTATCACAAGTTGTACGTCCTAAGCGACTTTCAGACCTGTCGGACAACTACTTCCTGTTTGGGACTTCATTTAGCGGGGGCATCCGTGTCCCATGGACACACTCTTCAATTTTTATGCCCCCGCGACGACATGTGGGGGGGCATTAAGTTTTACTCATGTCCGTCCGTCCGTACGTACGTACGTACGTCCGAACAAATTTCCGTCAAGCTTTTCTCAGAAACCGTACATGAGAACAATTTTAAATTTGGCAGAGTGGTTCAGTATCACAAGTTGTACGTCCTAAGCGAATTTCAGACCTGTCGGACAACTACTTCCTGTTTGGGACTTCATTTGTACGTAAATACGTCCGTCTGTATGTACAAATTTCCGTCAAGCTTTTCTCAGAAACCGTACATTAGAACAATTTGAAATTTGGCAGTGTGGTTCAGTATCACAAGTTGTACGTCCTAAGCGACTTTCAGACCTGTCGCACAACTACTTCCTGTTTGCGACTGGGCCGATATGAAAATATGTTAACATGAGTATGAAAATTTCCGTCAAGCTTTTCTCAGAAACCGTACATCAGAACAATTTGAAATTTTGCAGGGTGGTTCAGTATCACAAGTTGTACGTCCTAAGCGACTTTCAGACCTGTCGGACAACTACTTCCTGTTTGCGACTGGGCCGATATGAAAATGTGTTAACATGAGTATGAAAATTTCCGTCAAGCTTTTCTCAGAAACCGTACATCAGAACAATTTGAAATTTGGCAGGGTTGTTCACTATCACAAGTTGTACGTCCTAAGCGACTTTCAGACCTGTCGGACAACTACTTCCTGTTTGCGACTGGGCCGATATGAAAATGTGTTAACATGAGAATGAAAATTTCCGTCAAGCTTTTCTCAGAAACCATACATCAGAACAATTTGAAATTTGGCAGGGTGGTTCAGTATCACAAGTTGTACGTCCTAAGCGACTTTCAGACCTGTCGCACAACTACTTCCTGTTTGCGACTGGGCCGATATGAAAATGTGTTAACATGAGTATGAAAATTTCCGTCAAGCTTTTCTCAGAAACCGTACATCAGCACAATTTGAAATTTGGCAGGGTGGTTCAGTATCACAAGTTGTACGTCCTAAGCGACTTTCAGACCTGTCGGACAACTACTTCCTGTTTGGGACTTCATTTAGCGGGGCATCCGTGTCCCATGGACACACTCTTCAATTTTTTCATTTGTTTTTTTCTTTTGTTTTAGCAATCTAAGAAACAGACTGAAGTCAGTCAAGCAAGTAAAGGTGGTCCAGTGGAAAACTCTCTCAAGACATTTTATAAAGAATTCAAAAAGGTTTTAACTTTTTACCTCCAATATTCCAAGTATCACATTAGAATAAGCTTATCGTTATCTACCACACATCATCAACAAGTTCCTTAGAGTTATTAAACTTTAAAATGAATATTTTCCTGGATTTAAGTATTTTAAGTGATTATCTTGAAAACTGTATTGGAGATTAGCTGTAAAAACAGCAAAAATTATGACATTATCTACAAACCAGTCAAGTTATTGCCCTTAATTTTCCTTGTGTAATTATGAACATTTTTATAACCTTGTATATACAATGAATATGAACTAAATATAGGACAATGCTCACTTAGGTTGTTGATGCTGCTGATGTGATTCTAGAGGTGTTAGATGCTCGGGACCCTCTCGGCAGTCGCTGTACTCAGATGGAGGAGACAATTCTAGAGAGTGGAACAAATAAACGATTAGTGTTAATATTAAATAAGATAGGTTGGTATATAAAAACAGAGATACTTTACAAATTATGACTGGTTATTAATTGTTACTAAAACTAAGTAACTGTCAATGGCTTTTCTGGAATGTTTTTATGATAATGGGGGTTGAGGTGGGGCATCAAGCAGTGTCTTTGTTAATGAATGACTGACTTCATAAGTATATGACAGTTAATTAAAATTGTATTCATGTGGGTAAAATTTTAAATGTCTTGAAGCTCCTCCAAACAACTGATCCTTACTTAGATTGAGTCCTGTTATAACTTTACTGAAATTTTTTTGAAATAATCGAGTTGTATTTATGTTTTTAGACAGAATTGTGTTCAGTGACAAATAAAACTTAAAAATTTTTTTTTTTTAGATTTGGTTCCCAGAGAGAATGTTGAATTATGGTTAAAACATCTGAGGAATGAGTTTCCTACTTTAGCTTTTAAAGCTTCTACACAAATTCAACAGACCAATTTAGTAAGTAATATAGAGTCAAACCTAGGATTGTATAAGGGACAATGAGGGTAAAATCTCTTCATAAATAGGTGACCTTTATTTGAATTTAAAATTTTTTTAACAGTATAAGAACAGCATTGAAGAGGAAGTTGCAAAGAAATGATGGGGGATTTATGTGTCTGATAATACATGTTTTGGGATACTCAATTGATAGTCATTACCTAATGGAAGAGGAGAGATATTTGATGTTTCCAATATTAGCTATGTACCTAGCTTTCCAATTTAATTTTTACTGATTTTAAAAATTTTGCTCAGCAATGACCTTGTTTTATGTCATAAGAGGTATGCCTTGTGTTATCACAAGGTCATTGATTTCCATGGGCATCACTCACACATTTGCAAGTACAATATCTTAATTATTTTTTACCTCTGTATAAGGTCTAGTAGGCATTAGGTCAGGTAAGGTAAATTCCCAAAGTTACCAAGCCAGCTGGTCTAGCAGTAAATAAAGTTAATGGTAAACCCTATTTTAAATTTTCTTCTTTTCACAGATAGTAATAATCAATGTGTCAGATGGCACTGTAAAATTATTTTGACAACGCACACTAAAGATTGTTACTGAAATGAAATTATAAAATTTTGAGTTAATAGAATTTCTCTTGCATTTTTTATAAATGTTGTTATTTCTATATTTTAGAGTAGAGCAAAGGTTCCTTTACAAGTAGCCAGTGATGATCTGTTAAAGTCTAGTCATTGTCTTGGGGCAGACATGTTAATGAAGTTACTTGGAAACTATTGTCGTAACAAAGATATTAAAACAGCTATCCGAGTTGGGGTTGTGGGTAAGTTGTGTACGGTATTCCACATTGGTTTAATCTTTCCATAATAACATGTTGTAAAAAACATCTATTGGGGTAGGGAATGTAGTATATTTTGTCAGCTTGGATTTTTTCTTGTTATCTAATGGTAATCTAAAATAAATTTATGTTGAAGGATTTCCCAATACTGGAAAGAGCAGTATTATTAACAGTTTAAAGAGAGCTAAAGCCTGCAATGTTGGATCTATGCCTGGTGTTACGAGGTAATTTTGTATACAGCAGCTGATAAAAAGTTTGAATGCATAGTAGTGTCAAAAGCATCTTTAAATAGAAAAAAATGAGTTTATAGGATATCACTTTTTTATCTGAAAACTTAAAATTATGCTATAAAAACCTTACTTGGACATATTGAAGCAGTGTTCAATCTAGAAATTTGCCTAAAGGGGTCATGATGGCACTAATAACTTACGATAGGGGCCCAGAATTTATAGCTAGGGGTCAATAAAACCAATATAGAGACATGACAACCGGACATTTTGATTTTCACTGTTTTTGCACGTTTATCTCCAATGGGAGTAAAATATGAAGAAACATGCTTTATCTTGAAGCATGAAAACAACACGTTATAAAAAAATCGATAATATTCCCTATTTTCGGAATACAAGAGTTACTTCCCATTTTCAAGAGTTGTCTTTCATAACAGCAGGTATCTAGTATTGAACAGATGGGAAAAAATCATGTTATTATTTTTTTTAAATAATGTCTGTGGACTAACTCTTCCAGTACAACTAAACAACTGAAGAATTAGTTTGCACATCATAATAAATTTTACCGGATGCTTTGCTATAATATGTGAATAAAAAAATATTGAAGAAAAACTACTTTTTACCCACAGTAGATACTATAAAGTACCTGCTGTAAAGAACAGATAACTCTGCAAATGGGAGATAAATCTTGTTTACCGCAAGTAGGGAATATGATTTAGACGCTTGCTTAATTGTAATTGTACATGATAAAAAGCGTACTTAGGCCGAGAATACAGTTAAATTTCCAGTATATTTTTAAAGGGACTTTCTCAAAGCTGTTGACTATGGGGGAATTTCTCAAAGCAATGAAAAATTATGTTGCGCCAGTAATGACCCAGGAGGTTTTTTAAGCGTGTCAATTCAACAAAAAATGCAAGAATGGCGAACTCTAGATTGAACACTGGTGAAGTTTGTTCCAGGCAAAAAGCATTTGGTTCATCATTTATACTTCAACTAACTTGGAACTAAGTAAAAGAGGTATTATGTTATAGCTTTGTATTAGATGGACCACATTAAGATTACAGAATGACTAAACAAATTCTTAGTTTCAATTTTCATTTGTTTTGTAAGAACCATGCAGGAAGTACATTTAGATAAACACATAAAGCTATTGGACAGTCCTGGGATTGTCATGGCAACAGGAACTTCAGATACATCTGTGATATTAAGAAACTGTGTAAAGGTATGTATTGCTGACATTTTTATGTGTAATGTCAGTTTTTAGCTCACCTGACCCAAAGGGTCATGTGAGCTATTGTTATCACTTTGCGTCCGTCGGCGGCGGCGGCGTCGTCGGCGTCTGTAAACTTTATACATTATGATCTTCTTCTCTGAAACCACTTGGCCATAATGTTCATTGGATGGACCTTTACAAATTGGAAATTCAAAATGGCTGCCACCGCAGGACTTAATTTAACATAGGACCCTATGGGAAAAAGTTTGAAAGGCTTCTTTTCTGAAACCAGTCAACCAATGGAAACAAAACTTACTAGCAATATTGTTTGGATGGTCCTCTATAAATATAATGTTTTTTATCCCAATCGGAAATTCAAAATGGCCGCCACCGCAGGACTTGGTTTAACATTTAACCCTATGAGAAAAAAGTTTAAAAGGGCTTCTTCTCTGAAACCGTTTAACCAATCAAAACAAAACTTACTAGCAGTATTGTTTGGATGGTCCTCTATAAAGTTTTTGTTTTTTATGGCAATTGGAAATTCAAAATGGCCACTACCGCAGGACTTCGTTTACCATAGGACCCTATGGGAAAAAGTTTTTAAAGGCTTCTTCTCTGAAACCGGTTAATCAATGGAAACAAAAACTTACTACCAATATTGTTTGGATGGTCCTCTATAAAGTTTATGTTTTTTATGGCAATTGGAAATTCAAAATGGTCTACCGCAGGACTTAATTTAACATAGGACCCTATGGAAAAAAGTTTTTAAAGGATTCTTCTCTGAAACCAGTTAATCAATGGAAACAAAAACTTACTAACAATATTGTTTTGGATGGTCCTTTATAAAGTTTATGTTTTTTATGGCAATTGGAAATTCAAAATGGCCACCACCGGCGCAGGACTTAGTTTAACATAGGACCCTATGGGCAAATAAAAAAAATCTTCTCTATACAACCGGTTAACCAATGAAACAAAGCTTTCTAGTAATATTGTTTGGATGGTCCTAATTAAAGTTTATTGAAAATTACAGGACTAACTTTAACATCAGGGAAATGCCATCTTCATTTCCTATAAAATCAGGTGAGCGATACAGGCTCTTAACCCTGAACCCACAACCTCAGTGATAACTAATATGTGATCAATAGTAGATAACTAACTACATTAATTACTAGGCTACAAAGGTCCTCTTTTCTTTATTGTAATATATGATACATGGGTGCAAGTACTCCAGATTTTTCCAAATTCCTAAATCCTTATTTTTGGGTGCTAAAAGTCTGCTTTTTAAGATTTGTGTAAATCCATTTAGAAAATATATTAAGGGTGTTACATCTTCTTTTGAAAACAATTATTCTAGCACTGCATTTAATGCCAAATTTTCAGGAATAACGATTTGAAGCGGTTAAAATTGTTTTCCAATCAAGGTTTATAATATTTCACTGTAGTAGATTGTATTGAATTATGACAGTCAAAGGGAAGTAATTCAATCCGTACTTAAGTAAAAAGTCCAAGATAGAAGCATGCATATCCGTTCGTAAACACAGACACATAAATTATCATAAAACTGATCAATGAATGTAAGAACTGTGTCCAAGTTTAGTCACTGACCGTAAAATCTCATAATTAACATATCTAAATGGCACTAAGAACCTTTGCTGAAATTTTTTTTTATTTTACCTGATTTTCACTTTCACCCATGTCTATGTTTAATTTTAGGTTAAGTTTTATTCATAACAGTATACATTGACATAAAAATCACTCCAACCCCGTTCTTTGATACATACCATTGTTAGTGGTCTTATAAATGCATATATTATTAAATTAAAACAGTGTCAATGTTTAATATTCGTTGATTAATACACTGCTGTTGTTAGGTTCATTTTTATACAATTTTTTTAATAAATAATAATATTTTATATTTATCAATTTAAGATTTTACATGCAAATGACACAATTTACTTTTTCTTTGAAACATTCCAACCCATCTAAGTCCAGTTTATTTCTCTATTTTGTAATGAAATGTACCCAGTTTTGGTTGTTACATAGAAAGACAATTTCTTACATTTAAATGTTATTTGATGGTTTCTTTTACTTAGACATAGGTGGAACAACTTTTGCAGGTTATAATTTGATTTTTCATTCAACTCTTTTAGTTAGAAAATTTGGATGATCCAATATCACCTGCTGAAGCCATATTAAAGAGATGTTCCAAACAACAGGTAAGTTATAGCAGCAAATAATCTGTTTATTTTCTTAAATTAAATAAATTTTTTAAAATTTTAATTAGGGCCCTTGCACTTAGTGGCCGACATTCTATAGTTAGTAGTTTGTCCCTATGAAAGTAATCGTGTTTGGGCTATAACATTATCGTTTTGGGTTGGCAGAAAGTCTAGTATTACTATACAATGTATTGTAATGTTGTAGTAATAATAGTTAAAAGCAATCTAATTAAAATTAAATCGTTCACAAGCTCCCCCTTTTTGTTATTGTCGTTGTGAAGATCTAACAACATCCCATTACAGGTCATCTCAGATTGAACTTTTGATATAAATATTATCCAATGAAAAATGTTGGTATCCCCAAAAAATTAACCAATCAAACGTAAGCTCTTATCTTAACTTTGGGTTTACTGATGGAAAAAAGTACAGAATACAATGGACCAATGGCCTTTCTATGTTATTTTCCATATGGGGTACCCCTTTTCGATTATTATTTCGTTGAAAGACAAAGTTAATTTGATGTTAAATTAAGAGAGATTATTTATGTTAAAGAATAGGGGGTTTATTCGGTGTTATTAAAAATATAGGTTCGCATTGCTTTTCTGGCTGAAAAATGAAGGTCAAAAAGGGGGAGTCTCATTTTTTTTCAAATTTCCTCGAGGTGCCCCTACGTATTCGAAATTTGATTTCTTCCTCCTAAATGTGTATAAAACTCCTTTTTTGTGTATTTTCATACCAAAGATTGCATTTCTTTCCAAAATATTTTTACTTTAACAATCATTATTGACCAATCGCGTTTAACCTGACAGTTTTTTCACGCTTTACTTTGTGCTCATAAAATGGCTGCGCCCATACCGTTATGCAATAGTACATTGATACCTATAATAATACCCAAGAGATTCTGAATAATGACAGAGGATTCCCCAACATTAAAGGTTGGTGAACAGTTTTTGATTGGTCAAAACAGAAGTTTAACCTGAGATAACCTGTAATGGGATGTTGTAAGATCTTTAAAGCGACAATAACAAAAAGTGTGAGCTAGTGAAAGATTTAATTTTAATTAGATTAAGTTAGAAGTGACATGTAATGGAGGTTTTATTCTTTCCAGATGATGTTGCATTATAATATCTCAGACTACAAAGATGTAAATGAGTTTTTAGCATTACTGGCCATAAAGATGGGCAGATTGAAAAAAGGAGGGATACCTGATGTCAATAAAGCTGCCATTACTGTCATACAAGACTGGACAAGGTTTGATATTTTAGTGAACAGAAATGTAGTGCAAAACAATTTGAAGTGTAAACTTTTAGAAAACATACATTAGTGATGTCTCATTATGTTTTTGGCAAATATAGCAGCAAATTAATACAATTTTTTTTTTAATTTCTACAAATGAAAGCTCTGAAAAAAGCTGAAAAAAGGACACGTAAGTCTTGTCTGTCTCATTTTTAATCAAAAAGTAATGGTCATTTAAAATAAATCCTAAAATAACCTGTTTTTTTATTTGTTGTATTCCAGTGGAAAAATTAATTATTTTACCCACCCACCAGAACAACACACACTACCTACCCATGTTAGTGCTACCCTGGTGACTGAGATGGGTAAAGAGTTCAATATTGAGGACATTATGGCAGTGGAAGAGAAGGCGTTACAAGGTAAAAAGGCATGCTTAAATATTTTAAGGTAGAGCCAACATAAAAATATACTTAATATGACTTAACATTTAAATATTTATTTGATAAATATTATACACTAATGATCTAGGGTGGTCTGGTATAATATTTTACTGGACATTTTTCTATTGGCTGTTTGTGTAGATAGGGAAACAAATACAATTTGCAGAAACTAGTCTTTTGATTGGACAGTCAAATGCTACGAGTATTTATCATTAAATTTTAGTATGAATGACCCTACTGTTGATAGATTGATGAACATTAATGGATTAAGCAGTGTTAACTACTGTAGTATCACATGACTGTGATTTATTTTTAGGCTTGGAGAGTAAAAGTAGTAAGCACATCTTGGTAGAGTCTCTAGGTCCAGCACAGGTAATAATGGATGAGTCCCAGATAGATACTGCAGATGAAATAGATGATGAAATGGCAGATGAGGAAGATGAAGAAGATACGGATGAAAGTATGGAGGAAGAAGATGAGGATGAAGAGGTGAGTTTTGTGTTGAGTTTTAGGCTGTCACATGATCATAGGGCAAGTTACTTGTGTTGACCAGTAACTAAATTTTTGTGTACTGAATGTTATAGTGTAATATATGTATTAAATTGCAAAGTTTCATAAAACCAGAAATATCTGCACATTTTTATAAAGAAGAGGGAAATATAATAGCAGATTGTCCTTTTCTTTTCACCCATTCAAATCATCATTGACAATTACAACTGTTTGTGTCTCATTATTTGCATTGATTTTGAAACACAATAAACTGCTAAACTAATATAGAATCTGGTAATCAGGGGTCACCACACTCTAAAAAAGTAGGGAGAAGTGACTTCTCCCTGGCAGCCAAACAGGGAGAAGTCAGGCCCTGATAAGGAGACTTCAGGAGACACTAGGGAGAAGTCAGGGGGACCGTACAAATAATTAATTTCGCAGAAGTTACATATATTTTTCATTATTTACATCAATTTTTAGGATCATTTCTTTTGTATTTTAACACCATAACACACTAAGATTCAGTTTTTTTCTTTCTTGTTCATTATTACTCATGGTATGCAATATCAAACAGCACATAACTTTTATCATTAATCAATGAAAAAAACTATTTTTCTATCTACTTCAATACTTGTAGCTGTACAAGGTATTCACAAATAAAAATAGATCAACAAAAATATTTGTATATGTGTAGACATAAACTTCATTCATGAGTTCTTGTATCATAATATTCCTAACAGTTTGTTATGAACATGCCATGTTTATCTGAGCAAATTTCCAAAGAAGATAGATAGAATAACATTACATTAAACCCAGAAATAATTCTTCTGTTTAGCACACTTCCACTTGGACAAAGTTGTGCTGATCCTAATTCCTTCATGGGACACCCATCTACAGAACTTATATATCATGATTTCAATAATTACTATACATCTTTATTCTTTCAAGTGGAGCTCATATACTTGTCAAAGAAAATTGTTAAAGTAAATTACTCTTGGAAAGAACTGGAGTTTGAAACCAATTAAAAGTGTTTGTTTATCAATAAAATTACGATTTTTCATTATGGGCCGTTGTACATTACTTTTCTTCGTTGTTCACTTCCGGTAATTAGTCACATCCGGTAAATAAACAAATGGCGCGTAATACATTTGAAAGACGTAAATGGTTTAAAAATATGTTAGATACGCATATTGTTTGCCATTTTTTATTGGAATTACACATTTAGTGATAAATTGGTAGTCTGGGTGAAGTATTTGGACCAGATTTACACGTATCTTATGTGAACCATCGAGCGACTTGAGGGAAATGACAGGGCGACTTCCTCTTCGCTTTTGAGGCGCCTTAGGGCAACTTCAGGTCCTAGTAGGGCAACTTTGTCGTCCACTTTGCCCAGTGTGGTGAGCCCTGGTAATAAAATTCACAAAAGTGTTTTTTGTGTGTATTTGTAATTTAGTACCTAATTCCAATAAAAACAGTGAAGAATTTGAATATTTAAAATCTTTTTCCAAAGGTTTTACATGTTTTAAATGGATTATGTGCCATTTGTTTATTTCCTGAATATGTCTATAATTACCAGAAGTGAACAATGAGAAAATATACAGTACAATGGCCCATAATGAAAATTTGTAACCCTTTGATAAACTTACATTTTTAATTGGTTTGCAACCTAAAGTTCTTCAAAGTACATTGTATATTATATTTTTTTTTGTTGATAAATATATAAGTTGCAATTGAAATAATAAAGATAATTAGTAATTATTGACTTCATGATAATTTCTTTAATGGGTGTCCCATGAAGCAGTTTGGTTTCAGCACAGCATTGTGCAAGTAGAAGTGATGAACAGAAGAATTATTTCAGTGTTTTATGTATTGTTATTATATTTATATTCTTTGGACATGTTTCCCCAGATAAACATGGCATGTTCATTATAAACTGTTAGAAACATTATGATGTATAAAATAACTTCATGCATCATCTATACAAATATTTTTAGTTGTATATTTTTATTTGTTAGTACCATGTATGGCTACAAGTACTGAAGTAGATAGAAAAAAGTTGCTGAATCTGGTGCTCTTTTCTCAATGATTAATAGTAAAAGTATGTGCTGGTTGGTGTCATTGCTTATCATGAATAAGAATGAAAAAAAGAAGAAAACTCTGAATCCAAGTGTGTTATGGTTTAAAAACACAAGAGAAATGATCCTGGCAAACCACAATTATAAACAGTTTGATGTAAATAGACAAAAAAAGTGTGTCACTACTGCAAAATTAAGTGTTGTTATGGTCTCCCTGCACCTTTCCCTTGTCTCTCTGAGGTCTCCCTATCATGGCCTCACTTCTTCCTGTTGGGTTGCCAGGGGAAAGTTACTTCTCCCTAATTTTTAGAGTGTGGTGACCCCTGTATATGTAACCAATCTAACTGTATAAGATTTTATTGTCAGAAAATAAAATTATTGATTATAAAAACTACTTTTAAATTCAGCAGGCAGATCTCTAGTCTTTCTTTCAATATATGTATTTTGAAACCAAAATCCTAATTTAAAATGAAATATGGTTGTAAAAATAGTGAATTAATGTGTTTTATTTCTTTGTTTGTTTAAATGATGTTTAATGCCACGATTCTTTAGCTTTAGCATGGATCAGTGTTTTTTAGAGGAGGAGAACTGGATTCTGTGTGTTTGGCACTATGATCTATCTGTGTGTATTCTATTACAATTCTTATTTCATATATATTTCTATTTCAGTTAAAAAGAGTAGAAGTTGCTATCTCAAGGTCAAGAAAGTCATCAGTTACATCAACTGCATCAAAACAGTCAATAAAGAGTAAAAAGACAATGGACCCATTAAAAGACAAGTTCAACATTTTACAGCAGAATCAGAAGAGAAAAGAAGAGTTTAAAAAGATGAAAAAGCAAAGGAAAAGAGCAGGTAGACTACACATATTTTTAAGAGGGTTGACCACCTTTTATTTAGTTTCATTATGGTTGACCACCTTAAATTTCCTTTTAAAGGTGGCTCCCTGTCATTTGAATCATTTGTGTCAGATCACTTAAGTCTTATAAATTAACAAAATGTGTTGGGTATACATAACTTTAAGCAATTTAATAATTAAAAAAAATAATAATAACAATACTGGCTGCAAACTTACTGGATTGTTATAATACAAGTATTTAATTGTATTTTCCATCAAGGCTATATATACTACTTAATGCATGTTATGAATCAGTTTGATTACATGGGCTGAGTGGTGAAGTCATCTACTATTGATTATGTGGTTTGTCAACACTTAAGTTCCATTTCAAGTCTCACCATGGGTAGGGTGTGCTCGACTCCAATCTGAATTGACAAGAATTGCCAGTTCACTCCCCCCCCCAATCAATAAATACACCACAATCACAATAGAGCTGAAAACTGCTAAAATTGGCATTAAACCCCACTAAAACAAACAAATAAATATTATAAACTGTGATATTGAAATGTTTGATGTGCATTTTACAGTCAAGAAGGCCAAGAGAATTGATTAGTTAATTCCCCATTTTCATATTGTTTAAGGGGGGCCTCGGTGGCCGAGTGGTCAAGGTAGTTCGTCTACTATTGATCACGTGGTCTGTCAACACTGAGATTGCGGGTTCGATTCTCACTGCAGGCAGGGTGTACTCGACTCCAATCTTAATTGACAAGGATTGCCAGTTTTCCTACCGCAGGTCGGGGGTTTTCTCTGGGTACTCCGGCTTCCTCTCCCAATAAAAACTGGACGCCATGATATAGCTGAAAAATTGCTGAAAACACCATCAAACAAACAAACATATTGTTTAAGTCACCTAACTGTGATTCCTCAGATCCTCTTGTGCAACATATCAATAAAATGGGAGCAGTGCTAGACATGCTCTAAATCAGATTTACAATTTTCAAAGTGTACTTGACATAATTACATTTCTAACAAGGCTGAAATGATGAAAGTTATTGTCTGGGGTTTAATTAATATTTATGCATATTGGTTTTATTTTATTTTTCAGACAAATTATCCAAGACATTATCAGATACATTAATGGGTTCTCTCAGTATGGGAGGAGGTGAAGATCCAGATGGAGACTATGACTTTTCTGTGTTACAATGATTGATTTTAAATAAAATATAAATATAATGGTATCAAGTTATTTTGGTGAACAGATTAATTTGTGTGATATTGGGTACACTTAAACTTAAACAGTATACAGATTGAAAAAGAGATTCCATAGATTTTCAACATATTACTTTGAACAAAATAGTCTGCCAATTTTTGTAGTACTTTTTACCAAAATTTAAAAAAAAATCTCTGATACATAATTACTCAATGCCAAGTGTAAAAAAATATAAAGTTTTATCATTTTCTAATCATTAAAACGTTGGAAGTCAATCAATTAAACAAAATTACACCGTTTCCAGACAATGTTGTTAAACAATATGCCTTAAACAAAATCTGAATATATATGAGGCTATATTCTTCATTAAGACAAGGGCTAGATAAATATTTCAAAATTAATAGAAAAGAAGCCAATGTTAAACTAAAGCACTAAAATTTATTGATACTATGTTTTTAGAAAAGAAGAATAATGAATTATGTTCTGCAGTTGTAGCACATTGCTCTATGTCAAAAGAAAAACTTATAATAAGTGTCCGAAATATATTGTCCGTTATTTTAGAAAAGAAGAATAATGAATTATGTTCTGCAGTTGTAGCACATTGCTCTATGTCAAAAGAAAAACTTATAATAAGTGTCCGAAATATATTGTCCATTTATATGAATGATTTCTACAGTTTTTATGGCTCCTTTAGTGCTAGCATGTACTGTTTTCTAAAGATAAATTAATTGTTAGGACCCCACAACTTTGTTGGGGTATGTTTTTGATATTTGGTATGTGGGTGGATAATATCAAGGCGGTGTGTCGCATACCATGGTGGATGACCCTTGACCTCTAGGTCAAGGAAGCCCACAGAGATGGATAACATCTCACTGATATCTAGTTTAATACTATTTATGTTACTAAAATTTATCTTACAATAAAACGAAACCCAACATCCACTGATTTATGGATTGATGCAAGCATATTACCTAAATTTAGTAATTAAATATTATAAACTCTCACATTGACATTTTGCTAAATGGCAATTTCAAGGCATTTATATTTCATAATACTGCAGATGTATACAATTTTAAATGAATGAAATGGCAACATTGATTTTTGGAAGCTAAGGAGATCCATGGATGTTGGGTTTAGTTTCATTATAATATAAAACTTTTTCTCATATTTCCTATATTTTTTCAATTGATCTAATTGAAGTTGAACCAAACAAACTTTTCACATTTAGTTAAATATAACAACAGTCAGTTTAATATTATTCCACTATCACTTTTATAATTATATTTTGTGATCTGAAACTACAATACCAGACTAAATATATATCCAAAAGCTTTGACAAATTGAAGCATCTCTATAGTAAGTGAATTTTGAAAGCATGAAATTTTTGCACTAGACCAAACTAATTCTTATCTGCCACATTTAAAAAAAACTTTTTTTGAAAGATTTTTCTTTCATATGGCCCAAAAGTATCTCTTAAACAAATTTATAAAACATTGGAAAAAATATTCAAACTAATTTGATTGGAAAATATATTTGACAGTAAGGTCGATAATTGTGGTTGTGTACTAACCTAATTTAAATCTTTATCCGGCATTAACGATAGTCTTTGTAATTGTTATAATTTTTCTTCTATGGTCTGCGTGTCAATTGCAAACTGTCTATTTCAACCAAACTAATTGAATTATTCTTCTAATTGCCACGACCTCAAACTTACATAGGCATCCTTCCACAGATAAGCCTTAAATCCTTGCCTGCTTAATTTTTCTCCAGAAACTCAAATTGAATTGTCCATTCTGAGACTAATATAACTAATTTATATCAGGTCCGATCTATTTCATGCTAGGCACTACGGTGTGGGGTAGTTATGTAGATTACATATATTGATTGATTGATTGGATTTTAACGTCCAGCAGGCAATATTTCACCCGTAGATTATATTTATATAATGTTTAATTTGATGATCCAAAATCTGGATACTACTGTACGACTGGAAACAGGGGATCATTATAAAGCTTAAATCTTCAACATCTAAACGGGAGTTTAAACATAAATGTGTTATTGAAACAAAATCGAATGTGTTGCCAATTGACGATGGTTTCTCTAGAAATTATTCAAGTAAGCGATGGTGCTACAAAGAACTTCTTAGTTTTGTTTCGCAAACCTTGTCCCGTTCAACTGTTCTTTTCTTGTCCGCAACTCGTCTGTTAGAACGAATGATTTCTCACCAACTTGTCTTACAATAAACCATCCTCCCAAGTCGGGGGTTCTGAGTCCGCGTTCGCTCCAGTGATGATGGAGCGAACTCGGACTCAGAACCCCTGACTTGGGAGGATGACAATAAACTAAAATCTATCTTTGCTAGCCAAAGGTTACGATCCGATACGATAAGAGTATTGGATCGTAAACCTTGCCTCGCGATCAACTTAAATAACGTCTTAAAGAAATCATACGTAAAGCCTTCGCTTCCACATATGCCTAAAACAAGACTTAATTGTTCTACCAATTAAAGTACAAAAAAGTAAATTATGCTACAGTGAAGGTTGGTGTACCGTCTCTTTTTACTTTAGGCAAAACAGTTGTAACCGGAAAAAATTCTTTCGCATCATTGAATTTCAAAGCACGTCTGTTCTTACTTAAAACTAATGGACGTTTTGTAATCTTTATAAATACATATTATCGAATTTATTTCCAAAAGGTGAGCGTTTTTGTTCGCTACAATTTTATTTCAAAATAAAGTGATATTTAAAAAAAAAGTAAGGCGATTGTCTTCCAATTGCAACTCATCTTTTAGATCTTTGCTATATGATTTGGGTGTCAATAGTGTTACTTTGAAGACTCGCTCCTTGATCTAAATATATAAATACACTTAATATCAACTAATTTTCAAGTAAAAAAAATATAGTACACACGCTAAAATGTTTGTTTATGGTGAACGCCTTGTAATGTTTGAAAGAATATTCCTTGTAAAATTATATACCGTATCTATAATATTAAAGTAAGTTGGGGAAAGGTTAGCAACGTTTACTAAAAACGAAAAATGACCTCATTTGATGTTCTGGTCATTGGTTTAGAATCATTTTATTTAACTGTTGATAATTCTTTATTAACGAAAACCAGAAAATACAAAAGCAACACTAATAGTTGAACTTAATCGAGAGAAATTAAAATGGTGCAAATATTTCGTATTAATGCGATTTGTTTAAGTAACAGTTCTTTTAAATTGGATTTATCTGCGTTTTATTGTTCATTCTGATAGCTAACATTATCAAAGAACAGACGTGATCCTATTATTTAAAGAAGTACAAATTTTAATCGTGTTATATGTCTTCTGTGCCAACTAACATCCTGTAGATAATCTTACAATTATGTATAAATGTAGATAAATATAATCCTTGTTTTATTATTTTGTAAGCACTGTCTTCTTTCATTGCTACATGTTCAGACAGAATTTTTTGTTGATTTCATATTGTTTGATATAATTTCATTTAGCCACCTCATTATGTTATAACACTTTTACCAAACAATCAAACAATTAAGATATTAAACCATAAACATGTTTCTAATTACCAAGTTTAAAAAGGGGATGTTTTCGTAACGATTAAGATGTAATATGTGTGAAAATTAAAGTGGTAAATTATTATACAAACAATCAACATGTTTGAGTCATTCTCCCTTTCATAAGCTGACAAGATTTGAAACCATTCAAAGAAGCTTTGAAGTTACAGTTGTTTAAACAACAGTAAACTGTCTGTTTTATTGCTATATAAGGACTATCTTCAATTCTATTTCATTGACCTAAATTCGAGTAGTGCTATCTGGCTAACTAGTGCTTTAGAAATGGATAAGAGTGAATCGTCACAGAAGCTAATCACAGAGGAAACTGATTTGGGTTACACAAATGGTATTGTTTATTTTGTTTACAACTTCTGAATTCCGATGTTTTATCTATGAAACTATTTGAAAATATTTAATATTTAAATTTAATGTATATATATTTGAGTTTAAGTATAAATTTGACATTAAAAATTACTATGAGTACACCCTTAATTCAATGATAAAATGTAGTATTTAACCGTAATAAAGTTACATTGTCGTACATTAACTGTCATTTAATTTCAAAATATAATTTTATTGTTATAAGATTATATATATATTTCTTTGAACGTTTTTACATATTTTGTTGTTTGGTATAGATTTTTGGGGGTTTTTTTTATTTGTGTTTTCTATATTGAAAAAGAATTAAGTTCACTTTATGACAAAAAATGAGAGGATTTTAGCGATAATTTGTGCGCACTTTCTTCATTTAGCTTACTAATTTTATTTGTTTTCTATCGATGGATTTCACGAACACAAACCAAATGTTTTATACTATCTCCGTTTATCAGATTCCTTTTATAATTTATAAAAGGAACTCAAATTGGGTAGAACGCGATTATTTTACGCATCAATAAAGTTAATACAATTAAGATGTCAATTATTTAACGCTTAAACAAAACTATTCACCAACGTAGCCTAACTCCCCTTTGCACGACATTGTAAGCGAATCCTAAAATATCTCTCAAGTGCGTATACACCAAAATTGCAATTAATATTTTAATCCCAAATAATCCAATTGAGCAATTCAATTACAAGTTTACGGATTAAATGTCAAAATCGCTTGACATGAACTCACCGCGATCTTTAAAGTCCTACAAATGAGCAATTCGTTTAAGCAGCATTGTTTGAAATATATAAGTAAATAAAGTGAGACTATTACTTATTGCATGGTTTTGTTATTATTTATTTATTTATTTTTGCTTTTTTTGTTTGTTTGGTGTTTTTTTTTTTTTTTTTTTGGGGGGGGGGGGGGGTGGGCGTAGTGTTGGGTTGTTGTTTTTTTGTGTTTATTGGTTTGATCTTAAAAAATGTAGCTCTTCATTTGAAAATATCTAAGGGTGATTTTGTAAGATAACTTGAACTTTTAATGTTGCTGTAGAATGTTCATCGGGCTACGACTCCGGATCGGACAATGAATCCGCAACACCTATTCATAAAGCCACCGACCAATCACTTCTTGACAAAGCCTGGAAAGAACAAAGCCATCGGGCTACCAAGGAGAAGATGAACTACCAGAATACCCAGGATCTATCAAGTCATCTGCGGTACATTATGTCCATGCCAGAGTTATGTGATGTTGTTTTTATTGTCGGCAGCAAACGGATTCCTGTTTACGGTGTCAAGGCCATTATGGGAGCAAGAAGCAGGTATACAATTAAAGCATGACACGTGTTTATTTGTTATACATAAGTGCTGCAAGTTTTTACTATAAAGACAATTATTTAGGTCGTAAATGTAAAAAGCTTGGCCTCAGTTGCGTCGTGCTATGCTGCTTACGTAAATGTTCTGCCATCTAAATGTTTTTACATTATATTTTACATTTACAGGGTAATTTATAATATAATACTGAAAAAGCAAAGGGAATTAGAGTTTCAAGACAAAAGCCAGCGAAAAATTAATAAAAATAGAAAGAAATCCAAAATAGCTGACCACCATTTGGTGATCGGTGTCAACAAATATCTACCAGAGGACTTCCAGAAAATTATTGAATACTTACATTGTGGTTCTGTTGACATATCAACAACAAATCTTGCAGGTATGCTAACTTGTGGAAAAATGAATATACGTAGCAGTCTCTGTGCTGTTTTTCGTATTAATTTTATTGAATTGTTGAATTGCATTTCTATACCATATCTAGTGTGTGGACAAAATAATTGCTGTAGTTTATTTTTATTACGCATCACCATGAATACAAACGAAAAATCACGAAATTCGAAAAAAATAAGGCTCCATCGTGGACAAATCACTCCGTCTTACAATTCGATTTTATTTTGAAACAGGTTTATTATGTGGCGCATCACAATTTGAACTGGATGACTTAACAAGGGCTTGTTGGGAGTTCATTGGCCGCTGTTCTAGTATTGGTTCTATTTGCTTACTGATTCCAGCAGCAAGACACTACAGTCAACACACTACAGGAAAGGCCCTTCTTTCTTGGGTAGGTTTTATAAAAAAAAACTTAATACAAAATAATAAAAAAAATCGATTACTGGTTGTATAACGGTAACCTGGCACATGGCACCTTGCAATGAAAGCATTAGCTATAACAAAATTTTATGTTTGAAGAACGTCCAATATTCAGGACCCGGTTGCCAAACAATAAATCGACGAAAACTTATGACTCCCACTGTAAAAGTATTATTGTTTATGCCTTTATCCTACAAGGAGTTTGACTCTTTCCAAAACACTGCCCACTACGATCCGCCGTCAAGCTTTCGTGTATAGCCTGACGATAAGGCATTCTTATGCGCCACACGGGCAATATATACTACTTTTACACCTGACGCTTTAGGCACGTCATATTATAAGAATATTTTATCCCTGATGCTTTATTTTAGATAGCAGATCATATAAGTAGGACTACCGTTGTGTAGGGGTGCAGGAAGAAACTATCATGCGATGCATAGGTAAAGAAAACTGTTATGACAGGAATGTCCAGCGGTAGAAAAGGTTGCTGCATGACTAGATATCACATGACTGGTCTATTGGAACGTAACAGATGACGTCTAATGAGGACATCGTGAGGACATTGTCAAATACATTTCAGTGCTGAATTATACAGTGTACATATTATTTATTTATTGAGTTTTAATAAATACCTATATATAAGCAAAGAATTTTTTTACTGTTATTACACGTACAGTACCAGTCCACAATACATATCTAAAATCTTTCACCCCGCCGTTCTCTTGTCGCTGCACGAAAATAAAAAAAGGGAAAGAACGTGAAAGATATTAAAAATCGACCATATAATGATGATAATTTGGATAGAACACTCAAAAAGATTAACTCTACTGTCGATAAGGGCGGTTCCTTGACTTAGCGCAAAGTGTGCTCGAATTCATCCTTGACATTTAATCTCCGGTCGTGTGTTCTCGACGAATTCTATGCCCCCCCCCAAAAAAAAAATACGTGGATACCATGATGAAGCTGATAAATTGCTGAAAATCAACTAAAGTATATAAAACCATTATATATTAAGTGAGATTTTGTGTGACAACTCGATGAAAGATCGGTGGTCCACCAGTTTAAAAACAGAATTTTAAAATGTTAAAAATTAAATAGCCCAATATTTTACTCTGCGTATGATATTGTATTGGGGCACTTTGTACTGGTTTCCACAAAGTTTTTTCTAACGTTGAAGAAAGAGTTTCATGTGTCTAGGGATTGCCCTATTAGCTGATATACCGCAATTATCGTTTTAGAGGCTCCTTTGAGAAAGCAACAATTGTTGTTATTTAAAAATCCATCACTTCAATTTTCTCAATTATTTCTGCTACTTTAACAAATAATTTGTGCTCGTCTATACACTATTTCTTCTAATAGCTCAGCTACCATTCTGAAATGCCTATGAATATGGTTCACGTTATTTCTTTTACACACTGTCACATGCATGTAACCTGTTCAATTCTAGCTATGAGCCAAAAATATGAAATTTAAATCCCTCTTGGTTATATTAAGGCACTGCGACCATGTTGGTTGGACGACGGCCACGATTTATCCATCTAGAGGACACGTGCAAAGTTTCAAATCAAACCCTTAGGGTTTTTTTTTAGATGACATTATATTATCGACCAGGGTGTACTATCCACAATCAGTCACAGGCACTTGGAGTCATGATATTTTTTATGGAATACAATGCAAATAAATGAGTTTACAGTTCATTTAACTAGTCTGACTTGTCTCATGGTTAAATAAACAGACACACTTTCATCGCCGAAATTCGAGTGTACTATTCTAATATGACGTCCTCATTTTATACCTCGCTATCGATTGGTTTAAAATATTTGGAATTATAAGGTCAGACCATATTATAATTTGCATAGAGCCCGCTCGCAATAATCTATTTCTTAATTAAATTGTAATGTTTTTGACTTCTTAACAATATTTTCTTCGGATAGCCCTACCATGTTTCATATGGATCACGTGACTTTTTTTTACACGTAACGCATATTCGATAATGCAACATAAATGGTCACCCCGTGGTAAAACAATGATAAACCGCAGCCTCCGTGAATTATTTCTTAATTTTACATGATCGTAAATAGTCTTCTGTAAAATTATTTAGATGACAACACTGCCAAATATCGGCAATGATATGAAAAATGTTATAAAAAATTATTGTCTCAATATGTTGGATTTGTTTGATTGTTTGTTTGTTTGATGGTGTTTAACGCCAATTTCAGCAATTTTTCAGCTATATCATGGCGTCCAGTTTTTATTGGGGGAGGAAGCCGGAGTACCCGGAGAAAACCCCCGACCTGCGGTAGGAAAACTGACAATCCTTGTCAATTAAGATTGGAGTCGAGTACACCCTGCCTGCAGTGAGAATCGAGCCCGCAATCTCAGTATTGACAGACCACGTGATCAATAATACGAACTACCTTGACTATCTGAATTTTAAAAAGTCGGGTCAACTTAATGTTGTGAAAAAGTGCTCGAAAAATATCGGAAAAGGTTTGGAAATTAATTTAAATTACCGGCTATTGTCCAATAATTTGCTAATTTTGCAGTGATGAACATTATACACAAGTTCTTTCTTAAATGGGGCAAGATCTTTTCTGTTAATGTGGACATTTTGGGCATTTTATTTTTACAGTTGTGATAACTTACTGGGTTTTTTTTTTAAATAAAGCAACTGTGGAACTGCTTTTCAACCATAAGCTGTTTTCTTTAAAATTGACATTGTTGTTTAACTGTTATAACGAAAATAAAAACCATGCTTGCTGTTAATAGCATTGCCCTTCAGTCGGATTCTGCTGTTTTCTGTTATTTTTTTTTAAATTATTTTTTTACTCACTGTTTTCTGTTTTCTCATGTAAATTGATGTTATCTGTTGTCATTATTTAAAATTTACTGTTCTCTAATTTTGACCTAATATTTCAACCGCTTGACCGGTGTGGAAAAAATATTTCTCGTCACTAGTGAATTTTTTGTTCTCAGCATTTGATTGGTTAAAAATAATAACGTCACAATAAGAACTCATGACGTCATAAACAAAACACCTTCAATTTACCGCGTATTCACGTCATGAACGTAAAATTGGGGTTGGGAGAATTTGTACTTCGTTTCGCAAATTTACTACTTTTTAAAATTAGAGAAACAGAATCTTACATTAGTACTCTTGGATTATCGGATATCTCCAATCTCGATAGTTAAATTATGGAAATTTACTCGTACCAATGTAAGATCCTATATTTATCTGTTTTGGGAAAAATAAAATTTTTTTAACCTGTTAATGGCCCCCCCCCCCTTTTAGCCCACCTCTTAAAGCAATGTCTCTTGAAATTCAAGGATCAAGATACATATTATACAAGACGATTTAAATGCTCAGTGGAGCTGATAAATGTTACTTCCATGGTGTAATGTCGTCTATAAATAAATGTTTGAACTTGAACTTGGTAGGAGCTTTTTTAAGCAACACGCAAAGCATTTGTAAGTGGTGATAGATTACTAGGATTTTATAATGTACAGATACCAATGTTTTCAAACATCCGTCAAGGGTCGATGTCTACTGTGGCGACATTTACTATGGACGAAAAAAGTATGGCCGAAGCGTCCAAATGCCTTTTAAAAGACAAGGATACTATTTTTGTCGTAATTAAGATCGGGACACATGTTACAGCTAATTATATCGGCTGAATTTTATCAAACACATATTAAAAATGTAAAATGATCCATATCAGCTGCCGTAATATGCTTTTCTTATACAATCATTTAGTGCTACTTGCTTTTAAAGACGTCTTTTGACTGTTCCAAACAGTCTAAACATATAACTTTCAATACGCAATTAGGTGTCTTGTTCCAATATTTTATCGACTATTTGTGTACTATATTTGTACTAAAAGTATTGAACCGTTAAGAATAATGGGGGACTTCTGTCTCTACGAATTTATTATTAACCGGGATTGAAATACTTAAAGTGTGTTTGCTGAAAAGAAGTTAACAGATAGAGGTCGCGCTGAATTGTTTATGTCATGGCAGATCAGAAGAAAATTTGAAAACAACTCATTTTCAGGTTTATGTTGTAGAACAATTTTAGTTGAATGCATCATTTTACTTTATAATTTTGTAAGTTTTTAATGAGAATATTTACTTTTCTACGTATAATAAGTATGGGTAAAAAGAGAAATACATTGTTACCGCCGCCATGGAAAGAAAACGTGCACAAACACGATCCAGTTTTTCAGAAATTAACTTGGTTTGTTAAAAAGTAAAGGAAAAACTGTGTATTCATAATTTGAAATTAAGGATACTCAATAATTTAAGACGCATGTAATATAGAATCAAATGTCATGTAACACGAATGCAGTGCAATGTTATGCAGGCTTGCTCAGCATGTCTTGTATGTGCTTACTATGGTATGCGTTCTGTGTGTACTGTATAAATGAATATCTTAACTTAATGTATGTCGGTTTTAAAAGCTCTACAGAGCTTATGTCTATTGTTATGTCTACTGACTTTAAATAAAGTTTACTTGACTTGACTTGAGTGATTTTGTGTTGGTATTCTCCATGATTGAGCCCCGTTCTGGATCCGGGTGGCTAAAAGCAGTGATTTAGCTAGCGCTCGCCACTTTCGCAATTGGCGAATCCTTTTTAGAAATGACGAAAATATTTTGAACGTAATTCGCCACTTCCATTTTCAAACTTCGAAATTTTCATCGTCAAAATCGGCACAGGTAAATCCAAATATCTGACCTAAGGTACATGTTTATGACCCAAGGCAATCAAAGTAATTATGTAAGAGATAGGCCACCTGATATTATTTGATAATTAATTACTTAATTACTGTGTACACACCGTCACACGCGATCGAGCATAACCAGTTGGATGACAACTCGGGCGATCTTATTGTGGTCCCACGTCGCGTTGTTGACCATTAAACGAGAAGCTCTGTCATTTAAAAAAATGTCTTATGTCTCCTTTTAATTTTATTTCCATTCTCGTCAGAATCGTCATATTTTTGTCACAGCCTCTGTTTATCATGTTACGCGCCATTTGTTAACTCTGGTTCCGGCGTGATTTTACTTTGTACATAAAGCGTAGGATAAAATACTACTGGTAACCAGAAACAAAAAAAAATAATACCGATAGGTTTTCGGAGCGGATATGAATTCCGTGCCGGAGATTGCAAAATACGATGCCAATTAAAAACGACTATTGCAAAACTTTAAATATAAACAAAAATGAATATTTTGGCAAACACTGTTAAAGTTTTTTATTTATATCTGTTTAAATATATGTTCTATGGCAATATTACATTGAATATATAATATATGTTATAAAATGGTGCCAGAAAATATTAAATATTGATTGATGTTTAACGCATTAATTAATTAATTAATTAATTAATTATCTTGCATACATTTAGACATATAAAAAAATATACACACATATTAGATCTTAAAATTAGTCGCACGCAAAAGTGACTAATGCTTAAAAAATCCTAGCTAAAACCCTGCTAAAAGAATAGACTGCAGTTGCGCTAGCTTGTCGTAAAAGGCGACTAAATAGCGCCCAGTACCCTGACCGGCATGTCAGGTCGATTTGCCTAAAGACCGACTGGGATGTGTGCCCCAGGTGGTTGAATGGGGTACCCCTGGCAAGATGGGGTTGTCAGGCCATTATAAGGAAAACCTGACAGCAAACCATATTAGTGCACCGTGTTGGGAAAAATGCCAGATTCCTCGCACGTTACAGAACGCTGCTGTAGTATTCGCTATGAGTAGGGATTTCGATCCTGCTACAGGAGGCTAAATTGCCCGAACCTATCCATCCTCCCATTTGCCAGTGGCAATCTAAAATCCGTTACCCCTATTTTTCCTTGTGTCCCATCCAATTTTTATTCATCATCATTTCATGTTCATTTTATCATCCATTTCATGTTCATCGCCTGAATATAGCTGAAATATTGCTGCTCGGGCGTTAAACACCATTAATCAGTCAATCAATCAATCTCCATGATTGAAGGCATTCTCGCAATTTTAACTGTTGCAAGTGGCTGCTGCACAATATTCGACATGATTAAGCTGGCAGCTGATACGTCTTAGTTAAATGATTAGTCTTTAATTTATAGCATGCTTGTTTCTTCTTCTCTGCTTCTGCCTCATAATGACCACCATCAACAAATTGATTGTAGTTTGTACTATCATGTCGAATGTGAGCGCGTAAAATTTCCAAAATTTTAAAAGCTGTTTTTACAGTTGTATATACAAATAAAACTATTTACACTTGTTTGCATCTATGCTGCCACCTCCAGCGTTGCCACTCTTGACTTGAAATTGTTGATTGATGGTGCGGATACAACCTCTGCAACTCTCTAGTGTTCCAGTCCCGAATTGCTCTTGGGAAGAAGGAGAACTTTCTGTAGTCACTGCTAGTGCTTTAGTGATAACTAAAAAGGCATTTGCAACTTAGAGGCACCAAAACAGTATTTTTGGTAACAATAAATAACAAAATTTTGAAATTGGTAAAGCCCAGCTCAACCCATGCTTTTTAATTATTGACCTTTTCAAAATCATATAGATACAATTAAATTATTTTAACAGTAATTTAAATTGTTTTAAAAGATTTGCAATTACCTTAAACATTTTTAAGAACTTAATATTTTAATATTTATTCTTAACAAACCATAAAATTTTTTTTAGAAGAATCTAGCCAATTTTTTTGCAAAAGGACAAGGTAGGGTAAGGGCCATTTTTGGTCCCCTCTTGAAAATAACTCATCTTTGCAGTAATTTGAGCATACAGACATAGCATTAAAAATATGGTCTTATTTTGGTGCTATCATGCGCATGCACGATACACTTCACGTGCTTCCATGCTTGCCAAAGGACAAGGTAGGGTAAGGACCAATTTTGGCCCCCTCTTGAAAATAACTCATCTTTGCAGTAATTTGAGCATACAGACATAGCATTAAAAATATGGTCTTATTTTGGTGCTATCATGCGCATGCGCGATACACTTCACGTGCTTCCATGCTTGCCAAATTTATAGGATATTTTCAACTCGGCTTTAATTTGAAGATGGTTTCAGTAAATTAACTTCTGTTCTGCTCATCAAATATTCACCAAATGTTAACACAAGATGTATAGATACCTGTTACAGGCAAGTTCTAGTTTAAATAAATATAGAAAAACTTTATCTCGCAAAAAGAATGCTTTTCTCATGCAAAAATCTTTGCTGTTGAGAATTACAAGCTTTTAAACAAAACTTGGTAATTACTATTTCTTCGTCAAATTTTATCACAATATACAAATTGATAGAAGATACAGACAGAAGGTGATTTTAAATAAGGGCTGTCTGGGTTAAAAGTTCTGTTGATAAAAACTGTTAAAAAAGTAATAAAAATATAGATTTGTCAGAATTACCTCCCTTGTTAAGATTGAATTTTCATTATGTTTGCCTATACCGAACTCGTTATATCAAAATCTTTGTGTTTAAACAAAAATAATAAGGAGATTTGATATTAAGGTTATAAGTCTGTCGTAGTATTTAATAATTTTATTGAAATTATGAGTTAATAATGAAAGATATTAATGTTAATTTTACCATCAGTGCAATATCTATTCTGAGATTTCCAAAAAAACGGAGGATGGTGTTCTGCATCCCATCAAGTCAAACAAATTATTTTTGTGTGACCTTATTGGTAAGACAAACTGTTAAACAATTATATAATAGCGAACAAAATATCTATTTTTGCAAAAACCAATATTTAAATCTAATTTGTATTAAGTAAATCCTGTAGCTAATTAACTTGAAATACGACCGCCACAGTAGCAGTACAAAGTACTGAAATTATTGTATCTTTTTTGCATGGTTAGGAGAAAATTATATAGATCCAAAGCGTTGTGTTTAAATAAAAAGTATTAAATATTCACATATGTATTACGATAGTTTATGCTATCCATAAAAGATTATCTCACGTGGTTTCCTTGATGTTAACTGCCAAAAAAAAACCAAGCACGAGTAAAAAAATGCTAACGTTTAACTTAACGGGCAAATAATTTTACAGTATAAAGTACAAAATAAAAATTTTTTTTTTTCATTTATGACACAAATATCCCTCGTTGTCATGTAAATTATTATTTAATCACATGTTATGATATTTATTTAGGGACCGGTCAATATTCTTATGGTGGTGGGACCGGTGCAAAATGCAATAGGGAACATACTTGTTTATGCTGCCATATATATGGGACTCCAAATTTTGTTATTTTCAGCACTGATACTTAATAACAATATCATCAATGAAAAAACTACTTTTTTCTGACGTTTTAATTCAAAACCAACATACTGTAATCGCACAACTTGTTTAACAAACATAAATACTGAATTGTAACCATAAAATTATTCACTAGATAGGACACAAATTTTTATAACCCTTCTGATGTAGGACGGCAACTTTTTGTATTTTAGGGAGATAGGACATAGCCCTTTTTACACCTGATAATTTGAAATGCACCAGTCCCAACCCCCCAAATAATATTGACCGGTCCCTTATCTACTTTTACACATCGTCGGAAACCCACGTCCGGTCGCGTTCTCACTGTACTACCACTTGCCGGTCGCGTTCTCGCTTTGCTACCACCACCCCCAAGTGGTAGCAAAGCGAGAACACGACCGGACGTGTGTTTCCAACGATGACTTTTACAAGGTTAAAGAATATGCTCGCGCTGACATTCGATGTTGTTACACCAATATATGTTTAAAACGTTTCCTGTTAATTGAAGCAAGCAAAATAGAAAATAAACATAGACCATCGGGATTCGAACCATCGATTCGCGGTGTATAATATTCACAAGCTACGGGTTAAGCAAAAACACCACATACACACAGACATTTTCATTCAAAAGCAACTTATTTATGCGTCATACAAGGCTGTAAACAAAAGGGGTGCATTGATTGCACGTGTACTCCTAGTCCAAGAATCCTCTGCTGCCTACAGCACTGTCATTTTGCAGACGTTATATATTTGTTAATAGATTAGTAGTTTTATAACATATATTGCGTATAAAAAATAATGGTGTAAATTAACATTTATTGAGACATATCGAGATGTGATCGCTGAAGATGTTTTACTTCAATAAAAATGACTTCTAGAACAGTCTTATCAGTTTGTTGTTCGAGTGAATACAAACGAAACAAAATTAAATTCTTTTAAATTCTTTATGTTTACTTTGTCGGAACGTGTGTTTCACGCATGTCATACTTTCGGTATTAGTTTAGACACATAATTTTTTCAACCTTTACGTACGAATTGTGTTCTTTAAAATATTCTATTTTTGGACACTTCACTATCATTTATCATTCAAACTTTCTTAAACATGTGACAAATGAAAGTAGACTTAAAAAAACAACAAAAAAGAAAAACGTCGGGACTCGAACCAGCGTTTCGCAATCTATAATGCGTATATTCTGCGAGCTAACCTATTACGCCATATATGCACAAATGTTTTCTTACGAAAATAAGACCTATTTATGCGTCAAATTGCTGACGTGATATATTTGATGATAGATTACACCAGTTTTTATACCATTTATAATTATTACGTAAAAAAAATTAAAAAGGTGTAACTTTAACATCTATTTAGACATATTAAGGTGTTATCTCTGAAGATTTTTTCATGAATAACAATGTCTGGAACAGTCTTTTCATTTTGTTTTTACGCGTGTGTATTCAAACCAGTTAAACAAAGCGAAAATTCTTTACATTACTTCTAACTTTCTCTGATGTTTGTCAGTCCGGTGTTCCGGGCATATTATATGTATCTTCCACATTCTCCAAATATTATTGTGGTAATTTTATTTATTTCAATCTGTGAACTAATTGCGTTCTTTAAATATTCCATTTCCGGACGATTACCGGTAAGTCTGCAACTTAATTTTTCACAGCTTTGCCTCTTTAAATATGATTAAAAAAAGCTACGCTTTGAAAGACACGATCTTTCAAGACTTCAATAATCAATCTGGAATAGAAATTATATCAATGCCTGATAGATGTATTTTATTATCAAAATTTAGCTGTTTCATCACTGTTAAACGTTTAAATTGTTAAATATTAAAATATTTACTTAATTTATCCCTATATTGATTTTTTTACACATTTCTATCTAAGTTGTCAACAATGTTTAACAATTACCAGCATAAATGGATGTATATGCAGATTCGGAAATGCAAGTCCGGTCCGGTTGTAGGCTTACAAACTACGCTGAACAATACAAAAATCACGCGAATTTGGGGACAAAATATTAATTTTTTAATATGAGCGGACGCGTGTACCACAAATATATTTTAAATATTAAACACTATTTTTGCAACAAAAAATACAGTCAAATATCTTCGTGGTACACGCGTCCGCTCATATTTAAAATGGTGTTTGAAATAACGAAAACGTACCGATTTTCACAGGCCACTACAATTGGCCTATTTTAGTAAGGTGCATATAATAATTTTACACGATAAGAAAAGAAAGTTATATTGATTTTCTGTAAGAAGGGATAATGTACCTTTGAAAAAACATTATGATCTACAGATTGTAGTCATTTCATTTTTAGCGAAAATAGGGTGCCAGTGACAGTAGGTTATCCTACCTTGTCCTTTATGTAATAATTAACTTTATTGATCTTTTTAAAAACTATATTATATATAAACTGTTAATGACATTTTTTTAACTTAACTGAAATATGTTTTATTGTATCATTACATTTTTCTAAATTTCATTTAGCTTTTTTAATTTATGTTAGTTTTGAGGACTTCATATACGATAAAGTCATGTTTTCAGTACATGTAAAATGAGTGTGCATCACTGGTGTCTGTTGTCTCCCACAACCCCACTTTTTATCTCCACTTCTGGTGATTTTCCAAATCCGAATAAACCGGCACTGTTCAAACCTGCCTTATTGTTCTGCCCCATAAGTAGCCAATTTATACAGGTTTTACTTTATTTTGTAATTTGGGTTTGCATACATACTAGTAATATCTTTTTGCTGTTTTTTAAGCCCCCTTTTGAAAAGATCTGGGGCATATTGATGGACCCTTGCCTGTCTGTATTGGGGTGTTTGTCTGGTTATCTTCTCCCACAGTTTTAGGGCTACAGCATTTATATTTTGTAGGTGGAGGTGTGCAGGGCCAAAGAATTTAGATTTGAAATATTCTTAATAGAGTTCGCAGACCTGATAACCAAGATAAGGGTACTTGCCTGTCCAGCTACCTTCTCCTTCACTTTTTTCCCATGTTTTCATTCCCCGTGTTATGTTGATATATTTAATCCAATAACTGCATGCACACTGTACATAAATCTTCATTCTGTTATGGAAAGTTTTTGCTTTGATGCAGTATTTTCTTAAATTACACACATATTTCTTTTACATTTGTAGGTAAAGAAACAGTAATTTTTTAAATGGGTCCAAAGGCTGTTGAACTATCTAATGAGGACAGACGTAAGTATATTGAGTAAAAACAAACAAGACTTACCAACATGTATTTAATCTATTACTGAAGCTGAAACTACAATGTGTTTCACAGTCACTGTTTAAGTTGTGTCGACTCCCTTACTATAATAAAATACAGAGACATTAACTTATAACTTCTTATGTTTGGTTGTTACACAGAATTGTTTTTTTTTATAAAACCGAATTGAAACATGCATAAAGTGATTAATTAATACATATACATGCAATGCATGCTGGTTGCACACAAGCAACATATGACATGTTTATTAAAAGTTATTTTTTGTAGGTATTGTAAGCCAAGCAAATACTTTACTGGAACAACTAAATTCAGGGAGTCCAATTAGTTGTGTAGAAGATATAAATGCTGAAGTGTATGTTACTCTGTTTGAAGGATTGTGTGGTGAAAAATTAAATGGTTAGTATTATTTATCAGTGATAGTACTTCATGGTTGTTACCTGCAGAGATTATTTCAGTTTTCTTGTGCTATGTTTTATATACATATTGTTTTATGTGTCTGTTCCAATTCAGTTGTTTATGTACTCATATTCATCCTTACTACTATTTGGTCATTGTTAAGTTTTGATGATTTTTTTGTTCTTTCTTTTAATGCTTAAGTGAATTGTCAGTTTTGTGTTTGGTTACTATCATATCATTTTGACATAATAAATAAACACTATTTATCATGAATTATGACTTTCATTGTCACTGAACGAGTTTTCTGAATCTGTAATTTCATGTTAATTTTTATAGGTATTATAAGGAGCCCAGTTACCAAAGAAGATGAAATTCACAATGTACAAACAGTTATTGACACACTCGCAGCTGAAGTTCTTCACACATCTCTATTACATATAAATGGACGAGATGTTGTCAATTTCAACAGGGAATCTGTATTGAATCTGTTGGAAATTTTGTCCGGACTTCTTGAATACATTTTCAATAAAATAGAAAGTGATTTGTCTACAGACAATGAAGAAGGTTTGTTTTAGTGCTGTATTCAATTTTTTGTTAAAGACAATGAAAGTTTAATTTTATCCTCTCTTATCGTCTATTATACATACTTATAGATATAGAAATAAATTTCTGGATAATCAGAAATACATGTTTTGCATTATTATATATACTTTTCTCTCAAATACACCACTTAATGATACAGTACAATGTTTGTAGAAACTCAAATATATTTAAACTTTTATTAATTTAAAATTTTTCTGATGGAATTATTTGGATATTTATATTTGCCTTATATTATTATTTAAGAAATAATTCACAGAGGCTGTGGTTTATCATTGTTTTACCATGGGGTGACCATTTATGTCGTATTATTTTATCCGGAGCGACAGCGAGCGATAAAATAACATAAATGGTCATCCCGTGGTAAAACAATGATAAATCACAGCCTTCTTGAATTATTTCTATTCTAATAAGACAATTAGAGTACATTTATAATATTTTCATACCTATAGAAAACATCATTTCCGCCATAAACTGGCTGTTCCGTCAATGTAACACACAATATATTGCAACGGATAATTATAGCGCGTCCGTTATTTATAAGATTTATACGTCATATTCAATAGCTTTCCGGTGGGAGTTTTGAAATTGGAACAGCCATTTTAAGTGTGCCCTTCTCATCGTGTGTTGCTCATAGATAAATCATTTTTTTACCACAGTTGTGGTGTCAAAGCCTTTAAAGCATGTCATATTAGTATTCCCTTTATAAACTTTTGAAGTTATAATCTGTATACAAATATTCTTTATTCCCGAAGCTGGAGATGAAGATCCAGATATATTACAAAGGGACATAATAGATCGTATTCTGGAGAAGGAATTAAATCGCACATCAGACACTATCACAAGTAGTCCAGATAGGAGAGACACAAAAAAGTCTTCAGTTTATTGGGAAGAAGAGTAAGTGATACAGAATTTATTTGAAAAATTCCCATACCAATACTCTTGCATTAACATATTAACCAATTAAATCAATGCAGTTGAATAACAAATTCAGTACAGTTGGATAAAGGCGACTCTCAGCACACTTTGTATCAATCCATCTGTTGGTGTACACACAACATTGTCCAGTTTCCAATGTCAATTGTATTTTTTTTCTATATTTGACATGCTGCAGATTGCTCTGTTCAGTCACCTTATGACTGACAAAATTTTTGTTTTTTGTTGTATGAAAAAGGATGTTTGGACTCTAATAGATGAAACCAACTTTATATTGTATATTGTTAACAAATGATTTCATTTATTTTGTTGGATTCCCTTTTAATTTTATTTAGTATTTTTATTTCTTTATCATACTTGATACATAAGTAAATAAAACTGAAATTAAAATTTGTTTGTTTGTTTGTTTAAATGTTCAATATTGCATTAATAACTGTATCACTACAGACCTGATGTTAGCAGAAGATCAGCCAAGTCATTGAGTGAGACAGAAGCATTGATAGCTTTAGGAAATGAAAGTTCTACAGGCTTAAAAGATACAACTATAAGTGTTTCAAGAGGTAAAAGATATCAGTGAAATTGTATACATCTTTGTGTGCCCTGCTGGTTGTGATTTGAAAAATTGTAAGACCAGATGCCTGGTCATGAATTTGTTATTCAGAAAGCAATAATGTGACCTCGAGGTCAAATTTTAACGTTTAAGGTCTCCAATCATGGTATGCAACATGTCGCCTTGAAATAATCTACCCACATGCCAAATATCAAAAATATCTTAAAAGAGGAAAAGGTTAAAAGTCAACAATTTAAGGTCAAAGGTCACTTACTATGCTTCACAACACGTCACATAGAAATGACAACGGCTCTGTAAATGACCTTTGACTGAGGGAGAAGAAATAAGTTCTTATTTTGATATTTGGCTGCACCAAACTGTAACAAGGACAGCAGATTTATTATTCAAAGAAATTTTTGATATTTTAGCTATATTTAAAAAGCAGTTTCATATAGAATTGATAAATAAATTTATTTATATAATTTGTTAAATGTATTGGCTATTTTTCAGCTGACTGTGCAAAGCCCATTTCTGGACTATTTTATGGGTGTTTGTGAATTTCCTTGAGTACCTATATTTGCGAAAATTTTTATCTGACATGACATCCGAAATTTAATATAGCTAAAATTATTTCGCTCGTTTTGAGGGGTCTCTCATTACTCAACAAAACTTGGTGCCTAAGTGAAATTAAAAAATGTTAATAGTTTCCCCTATATGCAAATAATTAAGAGGCCAATCTACATTTATGCTTGTATCATACCCTACCTCAAAAAAGAGAACATAGTTAGAGCCTAGACATAATTGGTTAAAGATGGAAACTTTTCATGGTGGTGCTGTTATAAGTACAGTAGTCCCCCTCTTATAAGACCACCCCATCTGAGTCCTGAAAGTGGTCTTATAATGGGGGTGGTCTTTCTTGAGGGAAAATACACACACTTACACAGGTTTATATAGAGCTTGGTCGGTTGATTAGTAAAAAGAACTTTGAAATGATCAAGAATCACACATAATAAATATTGGTATTTTATTATTCAGTATAAATAAAAATAAAAATAATTCATGCAGTTTTTATCTGTTAAAAATGTGTAATGATAATATAAGAATTCCAAGTCTTCCTATCAGTGAAAGTTTCTGTTCCTGTTTTATCTGCATTATCATTATTTTTATCACTTTTATTTTCTGCCCAGGTTCCACTTCGTAGTTTATTAAGGTTCCGTTTAGTTTGGAAAAATCCTGGTTTCTCTCTGTTTCCAGTTTCCCTAGTTTTGACCATGTTGACATCGTTTGTTGTAAATTTTGATTTATTATTATGTTGGTACATTGTACTATTATCTCCTTGTTGAAAATTTCAGTCTACTTGATAGAAACCCGATTTCCGTAATGCCGAAATCAAACTGATCTGATCTACAATATCCTACTTTTTTTCCCTTAAATCCAGCTTAAACATCTTTCTTTTACGCGATTTCGACATTTTGTTTTACGGTCGCTGAACTGTTACCGAACTGGTTTACGATAATAAAAGCAAATCACGTTCCATTCGAGAATTCCAAAATAAACATCCGGTCAGTGAAAATGGTCGTTCGTGAGGGGAATTTACGTTGTTGTGTCAAGAAAACGTGGTCGCTGGTCGCGTTTGAGGGGTGGTCGTTCGCGAGAGGTAATTTTACGTTAGAAACACTTTATGCATCAGGGTTTTGGCCGGATGAGGCGGGTGGTCGCTGGCGAGGGGATTGTATAAGAGGGGGACTACTGTAGTAATGATTTAATAAGTAAGACTGCTTCTTTTGCTATTAAGAAGGTAATGTAAATTAAGCTGAAAACAAAGATAAAATCTTTTTAGGGTTCAGTCCTGTTGCCTTATGTTGTTTCTTAATTTATTAAATGTATTTTAACTTAAGTATGATACTGTATTTGTGTTTTAGGTGATTCAACAAATGAACTTATAAGAGAAGGGGAGAATATTGAGAGAAGAGTTACGACAAAAGTGTCCTCAGTAGTAAGCTATATTTTAATGCTAAAATTTTGTAAACAGTTCAAGGATATTTTAAAAGTGATAAAACACAGTATTAGAATTTCCTTTTAAGTTTGATTTTGATATTTGTGTATTTAATACTACCATGTGGTTGATCTTGTTTGTCTTACTCTTTATTTGTTTTAGTTATTTATTGATTTGTTGTTATGTCTGTGAAGCTTTGTTTGCTTTCTTTTCTTAATAAACTGAAATAATTTCACAGATGTTGAATTGGAACTCACTCAGGAAAGTAAAAACTTTTACTTTCAAAAAAAGAGAAACCAAATACTTATTATGCTCCAGTACGAAATACTTTTTAGCTCACCTGGACCGAAGGTCCAGGTGAGCTATTGCTATCACTTGGCGTCCGTCGTCCGTCGTCTGTCGTCCGTCGTAAACTTTTTCAAAAATCTTCTCCTCTGAAACCACTGGGCCAATTTTTTTCAAACTTGGCCACAATCATCCTTAGGGTTCCTAGTTTCAAGTTTGTACCCAGGGTGTTGATCAACAGACAAATATGGCCGCTGTTACTAAAAATAGAACATGGGGGTCAACACAGGTTTTTGATCATTATCTAAAAAACTATAATAGCTATAGAGAAAACCGTTACTTCAAATTGATCAGCACATTAAGGTCTACAATAGTTGCTATTAGTGCGAAGTTGTGTATTGGCTTCTTGTAGGAGTTATTGCCCTTTTTTGACGATTTTTGACAAAATTTTTGGTATTTACAATATAACCTGAAAAATATACGAGGTAGAGTGAAACTGTAAATGGCAAAAATGATCAGCAGTAAAAGCCCTACAATTCACCTGATTGGTCTGAAATTGTCAGATGACTCTTTATATGAGTTATTGCCCTTAAATGGTAATTTTTGTCTCGCCTGCGACGAAAGTCGCTGGAGGCGAGACATATGTATGGGAATCCGGCGGCGGCGGCGGCGGCGGCGTAAACACTTGACATCTTGCTTCATATCTTTGTAAGCCCAAGCCCTAGGTCCATCAAATTTGGTCCAGAGGTAGCTTATGATGAGTACTTGTCAGTCAGTCACCTGTCACCTGACCTTGACCTCAATTTCACGGTCCAGCGACTACGTTAAAGTTTTTGGGTTACGACAGTTCCTCTGTAACTACGCATGGTAGGATGACAATATTTGGTGTATAGGTTGCTGATGACTAGTACATGACTGTCTGGTAGGTGTCACCTGACCTTGACCTCAATTTCACGGTCCAGCGACTACGTTAAAGTTTTTGGGTTACGACAGTTCCTCTGTAACTACGCATGGTAGGATGACAATATTTGGTGTATAGGTTGCTGATGACTAGTACATGACTGTCTGGTAGGTGTCACCTGACCTTGACCTCAATTTCACGGTCCAGCGACTACGTTAAAGTTTTTGGGTTACGACAGTTCTTCTCTAAATACACATGGTAGGATGACAATATTTGGTGTATAGGTTGCTGATGACTAGTACAAGACTGTCTGGTAGGTGTCACCTGACCTTGACCTCAATTTCACGGTCCAGCGACTACGTTAAAGTTTTTGTGTTACGACAGTTCCTCTGTAACTACGCATGGTAGGATGACAATATTTGGTATATAGGTTGCTGATGAATAGTACATGACTGTCTGGTAGGTTCCACCTGACCTTGACCTCAATTTCACGGTCCAGCAACTACGTTAAAGTTTTTGGGTTACGGCTGTTCCCCTGTAACTATGCAGGGTATTGGGACAATATTTTGTATACAGGCCGCTGCTGATATTAAATGCTATTTACGTAATGCTTATGACGAAATTTATTTTCGTTACTGATGCGGAATACAGGCGAGACGTTTTTCTGTGTCCACACTTGTTTATGAAATTTTCCGTTTTTGTCCTGTAACTTTAAAACTATAACAGCTAGAGTAAAACTGTAAATAGCAAAAATGATCAACAATACAAGCCCTACAATTCACTGTATTAGTCTGAAATTGTCAAATGACTCCTTATAGGAGTTATTGCCCTTAAATGGCAATTTTTTATGAAATTTTCCGTTTTTGTCCTGTAACTTGAAAACTATAACAGCTAGATTGAAACTGTAAATTGCACAAATGATCAGCAATAAAGACCCTACAATTCACTTGATTGGTCTGAAATTGTCAGATGACTCCTTATATGAGTTATTGCCCTTAAATTGTAATTTTTTATGAAATTTTCCGTTTTTGTCCTGTAACTTTAAAACTATAACAGCTAGAGTAAAACTGTAAAGAGCAAAAATGATCAACAATACAAGCCCTACAATTCACTGTATTAGTCTGAAATTGTCAGATGACTCCTTATAGGAGTTATTGCCCTTAAATGGCAATTTTTTATGAAATTTTCCGTTTTTGTCCTGTAACTTGAAAACTATAGCAGCTAGATTGAAACTGTAAATTGCACAAATGATCAGCAATAAAGACCCTACAATTCACTTGATTGGTCTGAAATTGTCAGATGACTCCTTATATGAGTTATTGCCCTTAAATGGTAATTTTTTATGAAATTTTCCGTTTTTGTCCTGTAACTTTAAAACTATAACAGCTAGAGTAAAACTGTAAATAGCAAAAATGATCAACAATACAAGCCCTACAATTCACTGTATTAGTCTGAAATTGTCAGATGACTCCTTATAGGAGTTATTGCCCTTAAATGGCAATTTTTTATGAAATTTTCCGTTTTTGTCCTGTAACTTGAAAACTATAGCAGCTAGATTGAAACTGTAAATTGCACAAATGATCAGCAATAAAGACCCTGCAATTCACTTGATTGGTCTGAAATTGTCAGATGACTCCTTATAGGAGTTATTGCCCTTAAATTGCAATTTTTTATGAAATTTTCCGTTTTTGTCCTGTAACTTAAAAGCCATAGCAGCTAGAGTGAAATAATAAATTGCAAAAATGATCAGCAAAAAAGCCCTACAATTCATTGAATTGGTCTGAAATTGTCAGATGACTCCTTATAGGGGTTATTGCCCTTAAATGACAATTTTGTTAAGAAATTTTCCATTTTTGTCCTGTAACTTGAAAACTATAGTAGCTAGATTAAAACTGTAAATTGCACAAATGATCAGCAATAGAAGCCCTACAAATGATTGCTTAGTCCAAAAATTGCAAGATGACTCTTTATAGGAGTTATTGCCCTTTCATTATGAATTTGGACATATGAACAGTTTTTTAATTATAAATTAGTCTATAACACACCTATTAGTAGAGTAAAACTGTAAATTTCTAAAGTACCCTAAAGGACAATGCCTAAAAACCATTTAATTTTCAGAAATTGTGGATGGCACCTTATAGGAGTTATTGTATTTAACAAATTTTTTGAAGAAATGTTTAGTTTTTGCACAGTAACTTAAAAGCTATAACAACTAGACTGAAACTGTTAATTTCAAAAATTTTAATATAGTTTAAGTCATTTGGATTCCAGGTGAGCGATTACAGGCTCCTGGGAGCCTCTAGTTTATTTTGCAAGCATTTGAAAATAGTATATATTTAACTATTACATAATATATATTTTTGCCTTTTTCCTATTGGCCTTAACCAATACATGTGACTTTCCATTTCCTATCATATTGGTTTTTTCAAAAAACTCATTCTACTCAATGAAAAACCATATTGCACTCTCGTGAGAAATTTATGAATGAAAATACCTAGCACTTGCTGTTTCCCCCAATGAAAATATGATAGCCAATCAAATCTTCTTTGTTTAATCCCCTTAAACGAACAAAATTATCATTCTGACTGATGTTCAGATTATATTGTTGTTTGTAAACATGGTAACTGTCATCGTATGAACGTAATACGGATAGTTCTGGTGCTAATAAGTGAAGATTTGCAGATATTACTAATTATATAACTTGGAAATTAATGAAATCATAAAGAAAAGAGATGCTGTCAAAACTCGCAAATCGAAAGAGCAAGCGATTATTTTTTTACGAAATATTTACGTGAAACGGATATGTCAGTTAGTTTATAAATGGCGGATTATTGGAAATTGGACTCAAATCTTTGTAAATTTTATGCAGAAGCAAGGACAGAGGATAGGCCATTGTACAAGAAATAATCAATGGAAACATTTTGTCATGGATTATGTCAATATTTTATTGATTTTTGTGAAATTAATATTATGAAAGACAGTCATTTTCTGGATAAAATAATCATATATATTTCATTTCATGACTCAATAAATTATGTAATAAAACAATAACTACACTCGAACTCGATCAATATGAGGTTATGGAGCAGGGTAGAAAAATATTCAATATTATTCTACCCTGCTCTATAAAACCTCATATTGATCTCGTTCAAGTTCAGTAATTGTATAAATTGCATTAGTACATCTCAGTGGTATTTATTAATTCTAATTTAACAGGAAGATGATATTGCTCGTCACAGAAGAGAGTTGGGACTTGATAAAAGACAAAATCTTCCAGAGCCAGCTGAGAACAGATACTGTAAGTTCGATAGTTAATGTAACAATGGTATTTATTTCTCATTTCGCATATTTACTGGTGTAGAACTTCTTCCAGAGTCAGAGCTGGTAAGATATAGGACTACAAAATTATAACAGTTAAAAAATATAACATGTTACATTAATATTTAGGGCCCCGCCACTTTGTGGCCGATGCCCTATAGTGATCAGTCTGTCCGTCTGTCCATCTGAACGGGCTGTAACTTTTTTATCTTTTGAGGTAGGCTTATGATATTTGGAATGTGGGTAGATAATATCAAGGCGATATGTCACATACCATGGTTGATGACCTTTGACCTTGAACTTTGACCTTAAGGTAACATTATTGCTTTGTTAATGACAAATTCATTACTTGGCTGTAATTTATGTATCTTAGAGGTAGGCTTTTGATATTTAGAATGTGGGTAGATAATATCAAGGTGATGTGTTGCATACTATGGTTGATGACCTTTGATCTTGACCTCAAGGTGGGCAGGGCCCACAGAGATGGGTACCATCTCATTGATATCTAGTTTCAACTATTTTATTTGTCAACATATTTTATCACTGAAATAAGTAAATTAAAAGTAAATGCTTTTCATGTGTTATTGTAGATCAAACCACAGTACCCCAGACTACAGACGATGAATCTTTCAAACACAGATCAAGGTATGGTACATCTGTGTTAGTTAAAATTATTCTAAAAAAATTCAATAGTTCATTGCATAAGGATAATCAGAGGGTGCATCAAATTATTAATTGCAAATATTATGCAGTCATAGGTTTACAGACTAGAAGAATCTCATTGTTGTGTCTATATTCTTATTACTTCATGTATATTAAGTTATGAAGACGATGGTTCAAAACATCCCCAATAGAATTTAACAGCAGTAATGTAAAGACATGAATAACATAATTATGTCTCTCCCCACTTCATGGGGAGACATTGTTTTGTCCTGTCCGTTTGTCCATCACAAAGTTATTCCGCTCAACTCCTGTGAAACTACAGAACCAAATTTTACGAAACCTAGTAAATAGCAAGTACACCATATGTATTTGTGCATATTACCAGAAAATTTTTGTCCACAAAATTTTGTGATTGTTATGGCTTTTAGAATTTTTCCAGAAATTCCTCACAAATCATGGTTTCGCTCAACTCTTCTGAAATTATTGCACCAAATTTAATGAAACTTGGTATGTAGCAAGTACACCATATTTAGTTGTGCATATTACCAGGAAATTTTTATCCTCAAAATTTTGTGGGAGTTATAAGACTTTGAACTTAGATTTTTGCACATGGGGAACGAGGGAAGACATCATTTTTGTATGCAAAAACAAACTTTAAGTGGTATTTGTACTTTAAATAATTTCAGAGTAGATACATACAAAAGTTTACATTCCATGGTGGAAGAGACAGCTGCATTGGCTAGAGCGGCTGTTGATGCCAGTCCTTCCAGAGCTCGTTCTATATTACAGAGCTTAGACAATGACTACAACCAGGCCAAACAGTTGGCTCAGAGGTATGCTTTGGAATAGCAAAAACATGCTTAATTTATCCAGGTTGGACGGAGTAACTGCTGTCATTATGCATAGTTGTACATAATGTCTTAAATGAAACCAAGCATCTAGCTCAGGACCAATTCGGCATCGGTCTTCCTAGCTTTAACAAATGACAGCAAAAAATTGTATGATAAGCTGGGTCTGGGAATATATACAGTGGTCTTTGATAGAATTACCGTATAGCGGATTATTTTAGCGTGGTGCAAATTTTGGCATATTTTAGCGGTCAAACTGAAATCGCCAAAATAAAAACCGCTAAAATTCATGATTTTAGAAACTCCGGTAAAATGTTTTTTAGATGATCGGTATTGTAAGTTTAATCAATAACATGGTCATTTGTCAAATATTGGTATTACCTAAGATTGTGTTTATTAAAGATTATATTTAATAAAACTATTCCTTAATGTCCTACGGCTAATTTGGTCAATATCTGTGCAAATTGTCTTAACTTTTTTTGACTAATCAACAAATCTATTCATCTGTTTTACCTTTGTTTAAAGATCAAATGCCTGATTGTGATCTAGTTGTCAAATTGACACCTCGATTAACTGTCATTTAAATCGTTAAATAAAGGTGCGCATAAGCACTACATCAAACCACACAATTAATAAATCTGTCATAATTACGTATGCAACGTGATTTTACCTGTATATACAAAATTAAAATTATCAAGTATAACTTATAGAAAATTGGTAGATTTGTAAACAAATATGTTTAAAAACATTTGAAAACTAAACACTTGAAAAGGATGAAATGGTTTTTTTAGGAGAATTTCTTCCTCCTCAGATTATTTATCGAGGAAAAACAGATAAAATGCCATCCTGTATATAAGTTTCCATCTGTAATTAAGTTTCTGTCTTTGTACATGAAATATAGCATGTTTCCTTCCCCTTCCTATGTAGTCCCCTTGTTTACTTGCGTTCCTATTGGAAAATACACAAACACATGTTATCCGGGATTGCTAGACCGCCAAATTTTTTTCTATGGTTTTGCCCATTCGCCAAAATTAAAACCACCAAATTTTTTGCAATACATTTTCTCCTAAAAACCGCCAAATTTTACACCCGCTAAAATAACCCGGTATACGGTATTACTTATTACTTCCATATATATTTTTCAGTGCAAAAAAATGAAACAATATCTGTCAATTCAGAGATGTTTTCATAAAATGTTCATTGGTTTTTATTGACCATGAGGTTTTAGGTTTACAATTTACTAGTTACACGGTGTGCCTGACCTCAACCATAATTTACAACGATTTGAAGTTCCTCCCACAAAAAACTGTATTCCATGATATAACTGAAAATTGATGTATGGTGTTTAACCCCATTCAAGCAAGCATGTTATTGTATAGGTGTCAGTGAGTTTTTAAAACTTGTTAATATATTTCAGAGCAAGATTAGCATCACCAGAAATACAACCTGTATCAACTTACAGGGACATACCTAAAGGTGTAAGTCCTACGAAGAAGCCCAGAAGTCCGGTGAGAATCACAGAGCAAGAATCTTTGTCAGATGATGAGGTAAGCAATATATTGCAATGTCAGCGTAAAGTATTTTAAAAATGCATTTTTTCTTCTATATTCTAATTAATAAATAAGTATCATAAATCTTACTTTTGGTCATTGTTTTAATTCTAATGAAATATGAATGTAATGTTGAATATGATTGGACTTCAGGTTGTGTAAATTATTGTTTTACTGTCTGAATATTATATTGACACGTATAAATGACAGATATATTACTGTGGTTAGAGACCTTATTGGTGTCATAATATTTGTTATTTGAATTTTTCAACATTTTTGGAACATTCTAGAGAATGTTTGAACTTAACATCATATGCTGTATACAACAGTGGTACTATTTTCTACTTCTACTAAAAAGTTTTGGTTCAGTGTAGATTTTGAGGCTGTTATAGTGTTCTGTCAACTAAATATTGATAATACATAAATGGAAATCTTTATTGATGCAATGGAAACAAAGATGTGATCAAGATGCAATATTAAACCCATACTTTTGAAGCTGACCTTCAAATATAATGTTAAGTTGTTTATAATTCTGTTTTTTTTTCTACTGTCCAGAGAAAATGTTAATGCATAATATTTAATCTATATAGAGTCAAGGTTTGGAAATGAAATCAAACTAAAATCTGTTTGTTTTAAATGTAGAAATTATAAGTGTTATTTTTTCTAGTCACCTGATAGAGCAAAAAGGAAAGTGTCATTTTTAGTGGACAGATCAGAATCGAGTCCAAGTTTTACAGCCCCTAGTCCAAGGTGAGTGATTTAACGACCCAACATTGAAATATGATGATTAATCTCTAACATAGTTTCAATTTTGATAATAATTTGATTTGTTTTTAAGGGAACTTATTTCTAAGGGATAGTGCATAGAAAATTCCAATTTTCTTAAGTGGATTGTACAGGACAGTAATTCATACCTTCAACAGCAATTATTACACAGATTCTTTTCACTAAATTTTAGTTTTATTTTTTAATATCAAGCAAATGATCATATTAAGATTCAATTGAGGTAAATATTTGCTAATATTAAATTAACTTGTCAAAAATAAGGATAAAAATTAGGAAATATTTTTACCCCATTTTCATCCTTGGTCAAAATTTCCATCATGTTGCATACTAGCATTGTATTAGAAACCATCATAAATCAAATATGATTGCCTCGAAGCATTGAACTACTACCAAAATTAATTAAATTTACATAAAACAACAATCAATCAATCAATTATTAATTAAATATAATGGTATAGCTTTAAGTTTTTGGTAAATTAATTTTTTTTTATAGAACTGAAGAATAAATACTGTAAGAAATTTCACTCGAGTCTCACTTTTTCCTAATTTTCTATTTAAAAAAAATTATAGATGATTTGTTAAGCTCCCCAAATATCCATGTTGCTATCTTACTCTCTAATCTTTAACAATTCACATGATATCAAAATCCCAAAATTCCAAATGTTTTGGGCCTGCTAAGCATTTTAATATGCTTTACATGAAGTTTGAAACAATAAATAAACAGCTGTGATATTATCTGTTTATATTTTCTAATAGATCAAGACGTCCAGTGAAATCAGCCTGGGATGACTCTTCCTCATATACAGAAATATCAAAGAAATCCTACATTTCTAAAAATAAACCTAAGGCTTATGGGAGTTACCTTGATTATGGTAGTGACAGAGAAAACCTGTCTTATGATGAACATTTAAAGAAAAAGTAAGTCATTAAGGTTCTAGATCCTAATAAGCAGATTCTAGGAAAAAGTCATCATAGCAACAAAACATGGATAGAAATTATTTTTGTTCAAGGAACTAAATTGTAATCGCTTTGCTTAGATCGTTAATGATATATGTTCATAATACACGTTCAGAAAAAAAATCTGTTTATCAGCTACCCCAAAGGGGACTAGAGGTTTGCAATCTGTCTGTCAGTCTGTCACACATGTTTTCCAGACATTTTTTCTAAACATTTCCATATATTAAGGTGATATTTGGTATGTGAGTCAACCATAATGAGTTACAGATCAGTTTCAAATATCGTTCCAGTCCAATGGTTTTTGACGAAATAAAGGCGCGTGGACTTGGAAAATTTCTAGAAAAAATATTTATTAAAAGGTAAAAGTTGTCATTACGTGTAAGTCGGTTTGCTTTTTAGGTTTCATGAGATCATCGATGATGTTTTGAGTGAGGACGAAGTTTTACCTCCAAAATACAAGTCAAGGTCAGATCAGCATAGGGTCAGAGTCGACAAACTTGGAAAACAGAGAGGGACATACACAGTTGTAGATGCACAGAAACTTCTCCAGAAGGAGAAACAAACAAGTAAAAAGAAAATGGATGTAAGATGTCAAGTGTTCTAAAGCTTGTGTGCTAACTTATCTATAAGGCTTTCCAAAATGATTTTTTAAACACATATATTAAAAAAAATAGTTTGAAAATATGTTTAACAACCTAGGGTCCAGGGACAGTAATATTTGCAGGACATGACCAAAATTTACACTAAACTGTCAGATTAAGATTTGTTCATATTAGACATCTAACAAATCATATAGCCCCTAAAGGATATTCACTGACACACTTGTTCATTTAGTTTCACTAGAGTAGTTAATAAGGTCAACAGCTATGAGTACAGGTCTATTTCATCCATTTCGTAGAACATACCATTGCAATAAGATATTGAAAAAATAGATTGAACATTATAAATTGTTTCTTTATTATATTGCTAAGGAAATTAATTAATAAAACATGCAGTCAAAATTGTACACTATGCATGTGCCAATGCGACTTTTTAAATCTACAGTCCTAAATCTGGAGAAGACAGATTCAAATTAAATTCTGTTGAAATGTCCATAACAAAATGATAATTTTATTGTATGTGTGAAAAGCGTCTCCATTGCATTATAAGGTATAAATTCAAATCTGATCCTAACTTGTGGCAATTGCTAACAACTTTCCTACTAACAGTTAAAGAAAAAACCCCAAAACTTGTGGATGTTCATTGAAATCACGTTGTTTGCCATTACTGTGTTGCTTAGACAATATGTCATTTTATAACAAAGAAGTTTTGGGCAGAGATTATCTTCCTACGTTAATTCTCCTTTTCACACAATGTGTATGTATAAGAACCCATCGCAAAAGAACCATCAATATCTACTTTGGGGAAAATGGTAAAAATTTGCATGGTAAACTTCTGGATCCCTGTTAACAACAATGTATTTTTGTTTTCATTTAGTGTCATTATTCATTAGAAATATTTCAAAAAATTGCACATAGAATAGGATATAGTTTTTCATATAACTATTTGCTTGTAATAGTTTAGGTTACATTAATTGGAGATTTATTAATAAGAAATGATGTTGTTTTTAGTTCTTGCATAAAATTTACAAAGAAGATTTAGATGAAATAGCTTTAGAAGCTGATGAAGATTTAAAAAGTGACAGAAAAGCAGCAAAAGAAACGGTAAATGTTATAGCATTTGGTCTATCAATAAAGCCTTACTTATAATGAGCATTAGTTAATTAACTACTATAATATTCGCTTAAATAACAGTTGAACTGCCAATATGATATATTTTGCTGAACCAGTCCAATACAGAATTATTTATATTGGTATTGGCCTGATTCGCCCTGTATTGGCCAAGTCCGTGCTGTATTGGCCTAATTGCAACCTGTATTGGCCCAAGAGATTTAGTTAATAAAGTTAATTAATAAAGATATCATTGTATGATTTCTGTATTGGCCTAGTTATTGGTCCTTGGCCAGCTGTATTGTCCTTCGGCTGCCTCTCAGGCCAATACAGAAATCATCATGTAATAATATCATAGTATATTGTTGGGTTTTTTGCATAAGGAAATTATTAATGTCAGAAGTATATATTAGGAGTTCTATTATATTGTTTATCCTATGTGTTTCTAGAGATAAATCTGATTCAAGCCAACAACTTCTTATTGATAGTCATTTCAGGGATAAGAAAGAATGATATTGAAATAAAAAGATGTCTTATAATAAAATTATAGAAGTTTGAAAAAATTTCTTTAGTTAATCTGAATTATGGCTCTGACATTTATAAGTTATCCAACACTAAGTTACCATTAGCCTGGATTATTTATGGGTTTAGGTCTCTCAACTTGAATGTTGTTGATAGTAGACTTTAGAAAATCACACATGTATTAAAACAGGCTTAATTTTTTGTAAAAGAATATAATTTAACATAAAATTGATATGTATTATATTTTAAGGAAAATGAATATAAAAAGAAAGTTCTGACTCTGCCACAGAAAAAAATTGGACAAAAATCAGCAGGTATAAATTGTTAAACAGTAGGAAGTGTTAAATGCTATATTTATAAGTCTATTAATAATTCTTTATACCAATATCACTGTGCCATACTCACTATAATTAATACTTGGTTTATTGCCCTCAGCAACATCTGTCTGTATAAATATAAGCTTTTCTTGGAGTTCATTCACACCTAAGGGCTTTCTGTGAAAAAGAAAATGTGTTTGAGGGGTGAAATACACTTAAATGTTTATTTTTTAAATATATATTTCACTTCTACTCATATAATTTATTTGCTTTTTTTGGTGGATATGTCATCAGTACACTTTTACAGTGCAGTGTTTCTAATTTGAACAAATTTTTCAATTTTATATATCAATTGAATCTTGAACTACAGTGATTTACCATTTTTTGTTTTAGGAAAGAAACCAGCAGTTACCAAACACACTGTTGGATCTAAGGTGAAAAAGAGATCTTCACCTGGATTAATACCACCTGCTAAAACCAAGTGTAAGTTTTGACCTACATTACTATTGCAAACTTAGCATGTATTTAGACTGTCACAGACCTATGTATTTTTTTACTTGAACATTTCTGTTATAAAAAACATCAGAAAATAGTGGTTGCATGTTCATTGTATTTATAAAGTTCATATTTGATCATTTAATTCTTAAGTTATTATCCTTCCAAATATTATTGTCAGTATTTTGACATCATTGTCTCGCCTGCGACGAAAGTCGCTGGAGGCGAGACATATGTATGGGAATCCGGCGGCGGCGGCGGCGGCGTAAACACTTGACATCTTGCTTCATATCTTTGTAAGCCCAAGCCCTAGGTCCATCAAATTTGGTCCAGAGGTAGCTTATGATGAGTACTTGCCAGTCAGTCACCTGTCACCTGACCTTGACCTCAATTTCACGGTCCAGCGACTACGTTAAAGTTTTTGGGTTACGACAGTTCCTCTGTAACTACGCATGGTAGGATGACAATATTTGGTGTATAGGTTGCTGATGACTAGTACATGACTGTCTGGTAGGTGTCACCTGACCTTGACCTCAATTTCACGGTCCAGCGACTACGTTAAAGTTTTTGGGTTACGACAGTTCCTCTGTAACTACGCATGATAGGATGACAATATTTGGTGTATAGGTTGCTGATGACTAGTACATGACTGTCTGGTAGGTGTCACCTGACCTTGACCTCAATTTCACGGTCCAGCGACTACGTTAAAGTTTTTGGGTTACGACAGTTCCTCTGTAACTACGCATGGTAGGATGACAATATTTGGTATATAGGTTGCTGATGAATAGTACATGACTGTTTGGTAGGTGTCACCTGACCTTGACCTCAATTTCACGGTCCAGCGACTACGTTAAAGTTTTTGGGTTACGATAGTTCCTCTGTAACTACGCATGGTAGGATGACAATATTTGGTATATAGGTTGCTGATGAATAGTACATGACTGTCTGGTAGGTTCCACCTGACCTTGACCTCAATTTCACGGTCCAGCGACTATGTTAAAGTTTTTGGGTTACGGCTGTTCCCCTGTAACTATGCAGGGTATGGTGACAATATTTTGTATACAGGTCGCTGCTGATATTTAATGCTATTTACGTAATGCTTATGACGAAATTTATTTTCGTTACTGATGCGGAATGCAGGCGAGACGTTTTTCTGTGTCCACACTTGTTTTAATATTTACTATTATTAGACTTTACTATGGAAGCCAATACTAAAATAAATCAGGTATTAGGAGCAATAACTGGTTTTTATCGCTCATCCACCGCAAGTGTCAGAGAAATTCACCTAGGTCGAGTTCGGATGACAACCCGGGATCGTACCCAAGTTACCCGAGATCCATTCGAACTACTCGGGAAGGTGCCCAAATGACGTAATCTGACCTTTGACACCAGTCCTCGATTAACCCTGGTCGGACTCAGAGTTAGTAGGCATCCAAAATGGCGACTGTCGGAACGAGAGACGATACGTTAAAATTGATTTTAGGGTTTTTTGCATAAAAGGGAGTTTTGTTGATAATTTTTTTATAATATTTTGAAGGAATAATAGTGTTAATTGATGAGAAACACATTTAGACGGAATTTCCCTTGTTCAAACATACAATATTTGGCCTTCGACATTTATGTCGAGTTCGGATGACAACCCGGGATCCTACCCTAGTTACCCGAGATCCATTTGAACTACCCGGGAACAGTGGAATAATGTTTTCAACATAGCCACGTATTTTAGGCAATTCAACTCTGGGATTTAGGCCAGCATTAAAAATATTTCAGTTTGCCCAAACCCTACCCATGAGGCTTAGGAGTGGGTAGATAGGTAGGCAAATTCTTTTTTTTTTTTTTTTTGGAATACCAAATTTGGGGTATTAATAGTGCAAAATATGGACATCATGCGCACTTGGCGTCTGTCGTAAATATTATTATTCTCATTGTCGTCGCTGTCATCTGTGGAATACCTGTTTACATATTTCGATCTTTTGTCAAATTCCTGAACACCTTGGATTGGCTCAGTCATGTCAGGGTCAAAAGATTCAACCCCGACACTTGTACAGAAACCTCGTCCGTTTTTTTCATGTCTAGTTCTTTAGGACCAAGAACATCATCAAAACTTTCATGCCATGTTTTTTGTTGTTAAATCTATAGAGTCTATTTGAAGCTATAGGCTTAATTTTCCTGTTATTTACAGGGGTCACCACACTCTAAAAAAGTAGGGAGAAGTGACTTCTCCCTGGCAGCCAAACAGGGAGATGTGAGGCCCTGATAGGGAGACTTCAGGGAGACATTAGGGAGAAATCAGGGGAACAGTACAAATAATTAATTTTCGCAGTAGTTACATACATTTTTCATCATTTACATCATTTTTGTTTAAAATTGTGGATTTCCAGGATTATTTAATTTCTCTTGTGTTTTTAAACCATAACACACGTACTAGTAGATTCAGTTTTTTTCTTTTATTATTCATGGTATGCAATATCAAATAGGACAGTACAGTCCTTGTAGCCATACAGCGTATTCACAAATATAAATAGATCAACTAAAAATATTTGTATAGGACTGGCGTAGACATAAACATCATTCATGAAGTTTTTGTATACATCATATTTCTAACAGTTTGTTATGAACATGTTTATCTGAGCAAAATTTTCAGAGAGGATAGATAAAATCACATAACATTACACCCAGAAATAATTCTTCTGTTCAGCACAATTCAACTTGGACAAAGTTGTGCCGATCAAAATTGATTCATGGGACACCCATCTACAGAACTTGTCATGATGTCAATAATTACTATACATCTTTATTCTTTCAAGTGCAGCTCATACATTTATCAAAAGAAAATTGTTAAAATACAAAACAATTTGAAAGAACTGATGTTTGAAGCCAACTGAAAGTGTTTGTTTATAAAAAAGAATATGATTTTTTATTATGGGCCGTTGTACTTTACTTTTCTTCGTTTTTCACTTCCGGTAATTAGTCACATCCGGTAAATAAAGGCCTAAACAAATGGCGCGTAATCCAGTTGAAAGACGTAAATCCTTTGAAAAAATGTTAAATACGCATATTGTTTGCCGTTTTTAATTGGAATTACACATTTACTGATAAATTGGTAGTCTGGGTGAATTATTTGGACAGATCATATACAAGTATCTTCTGTGAACCATCGGGCGATTTGAGGGAAATAACCGGGCGACTTCGAGTTCGCAGCGCCATAGGGTGACTTCAGGTCCCAGTAGGGCGACTTTGTCATCCACTTCGCCCAGTGTGGTGAGCCCCGAGTTAATCTTTAAAACAAAAGAAGATGACAGCGTAAACTAGAGGCTCTTAAGAGCCTGTATCGCTCACCTGATTTTATAGGCAATGAAGATGGCATTTCCCTGATGTTAAAGTAAGTCCTGTAATTTTCAATAACTTTAAATAGGACCATCCAAACAATATTACTAGAAAGCTTTGTTTCATTGGTTAACCGGTTGTATAGAGAAGATTTTTTTTATTTGCCCATAGGGTCCTATGTTAAACTAAGTCCTGCGGTGGTGGCAGCCATTTTGAATTTCCAATTGCCATAAAAAACATAAACTTTATAAAGGACCATCCAAACAATATTGCTAGTAAGTTTTTGTTTCCATTGATTAACCGGTTTCAGAGAAGAGGTCTTTAAAAACTTTTTCCCATAGAGTCCTATGTTAAACTAAGTCCTGCGGTAGTGGCCATTTTGAACTTCCAATTGCCATAAAAAACACAAACTTTATAGAGGACCATCCAAACAATATTGCTAGTAAGTTTTGGTTTCCATTGATTAACCCGTTTCAGAGAAGAAGCCTTTAAAAACTTTCCCATAGGGTCCTATGTTAAACTAAGTCCTGCGGTAGCCGCCATTTTGAATTTCCAATTGCCATAAAAAACATAAACTTTATAGAGGACCATCCAAACAATATTGCTAGTAAGTTTTGTTTTGATTGGTTAAACGGTTTCAGAGAAGAAGCCCTTTTAAACTTTTTTCTCATAGGGTCGAATGTTAAACCAAGTCCTGTGGTGGCGGCCATTTTGAATTTCCGATTGGGATAAAAAACATCAACTTTATAGTGGACCACCCAAACAATATTGCTAGTAAGTTTTGTTTCCATTCGCTGACCGGTTTCAGAAAAGAAGCCTTTCAAACTTTTTCCCATAGGGTCCTATGTTAGATTAAGTCCTGCGGTGGCAGCCATTTTGAATTTCCAATTGCCATAAAAAACACAAACTTTATAGACGACCATCCAAACAATATTGCTAGTAAGTTTTTGTTTCCATTGGTTGACCGGTTTCAGAGAAGAAGCCTTTTAAACTAAGTCCTGCGGTGGCGGCCATTTTGAATTTCCAATTCCCATCAAAAACACAAACTTTATAGAGGACCATACAAACAATATTGCTAGTAAGTTTTGTTTTGATTGGTTAAACGGTTTCAGAGAAGAAGCCCTTTTTAACTTTTTTCCCATAGGGTCCTATGTTAAACTAAGTCTTGAGGTGGCGGCCATATTGGTTTACCAATCAAAATAAAAAACACAAACTTTGTAAAGGTCCATCCAATGAACATTATGGCCAAGTTTGGTTTCAATTGGCCAAGTGGTTTCAGAGAAGAAGATTAAAATGTAAAAAGTTTACAGACGCCGCTGTCTGCAATTATCACATGTACATATCATAAACACAGCGTAAAATCCCGAGAATTATTGATTTTTAAAACTGCGTCTTTTTTACGCTTGACAGAACAGTTTTGCACCGTTGCTGCAAGCGCAGGAACGAACAAATTATAAAGTACATATGATAACGGTGTGGGCACGCAAAAAATCTGAAAAAAAAAATTCCTGTAAAAAATGGCCGCAATAAAAGAATTTGAGTCGGCGGGTATTTTTCGGGTCGGTCGCGTTTGGGCAAACAAACAATATTTTAATTTTGGCCCTATATTGTACAGTCCCACTAAAAGTCCCAAAATGGAATTGTTTTGATAAAGGAAGATATTTACATCGTCCCCGGAGTCATAAATGAAATAAATGAAAGTTGTTGTTTATTGCGGCCATATTGGAATCTGTCCCGAGAAACCGGAGTGCGTTCAAATGGAAAGTTGCGCACGCACAAAAAATGTCATGTGACAACGGTACCCGAGGGCACCTCGGAATCATCATCCGAACTCGACCCTAGACGAAATAATTAGTTCTTTGTTGTTTGACATGCAAAAGCATGCCAAATTTGAAAGGGGAAATAACTAGTTATTTGTATTACATGCATTGATTGATCGGAGGTTTGCTTTAGCGTCCAGCAGCAGCATTTTAGATATATTCAACAAGTTAACAAACAATTAACAGAAAAGGGTTGGGATGGGACACAGAGACCACAATTTAGACTGCCGCTGGAAAAGTATGGAGTTTTGGGTAGGGGTGGAAAATTTAGCCTTTGGCAGTGGCTACAATAAGCCTTCTCTTTTTTGAAATCTTTGAAATGCAGTCCTCCTGTTCTTGTTTGTGTTTAGTTCAGTATAATAATACAGTTATGGCCTTTTATTCACTCGAGGTAATATCTAACTTTCTTAAATTCTTGCAACCCTCGGCACAATAACCCTTTTTTTTATTAAATAATTATTGATATTACCTTCATTAAAGGCCATAATTGTATATAAATTAAATTTTAGTGCACATTAAAGATGACGAAGATATTTTACCGATGTTGTTAAAGGAATTTCCACATTTACATTTGTCGATGCATACTTGGCATGAGCTATGGAGGAAAGGTATACACCAGATAGAACAAGTAACCAGAGCTAACCAGGATGTTAGAAGGAAGAAAAGTAAAGCAAAAGCAGATGTAAGTAATATCTTTACTGTTACTAAGAAATGTATACTAAAGACATCAAATAACATGTTCTGTTGAAAAAGTTCTCTTTATACAGTGGATTCCACTTAATCGACTTATGCTTTATTGGGTTGAATTTTTCTGCACCAAACCATTTCCCATTCAAACAATGTTAAATTTTTCACTTATTTGCATTGCTTTTTACAACGATTTCGCTTTATTGACTTGCCAAAATTCGGGAAAAAAAATTTGTGTGTTTGTTTTTGTTTTACGCCGCCATATTGTTTACCTACGTAATCACGTGTATTGAGCCTTACCTGTTTATTCAAATTGATTGACAAGTGTTCCCACCTGTGATTGTTGTTGGCTTCTTAATTAAATGTGCTGATTCACTTTAATTGCCCCAGGGTGTAGATAATTAGGACAATCGAATGGTTTAACAGCTGGGTAGTTACAGTAATGAGATCGTAAACAGTTGTCCCTAAGGAGCCTCTCAATTCAATTTCATTCCTTCAATTTGAAGAGCTAAATAAGTTCGTACACTTTTACATCGATAATTTTGAATAAAAACAAAAAGAACTTCGGGCTTAAACATCTAACAATGTTTGAAAGGATAATACACCTGGAAATATTTAACAATGGACTTGACACAAAAAAGGTACGAAACTGAACATGATAAGAAATATGTAATATGTAAATGAGGTTGAGTCCATTTTCTATCAACACGTGGTTTTACAATTAAGTCTTCATTACGCAAAGAAACACAAACAAATAAAAAAAACATGGAAATTTTTATTTTTATTTTAAAATAACATAAAATAAATAACATACACATAATATAAATATTAAAAGACTTATTAAATGGTATTTTAATAGGACTTGGTACTTGGTCATTTCAATCCACAATCAGTAGACATCGTTCATTTCCACTTCAATGATCATTCAGCTCAATTTCTCGTCTTTCGCTTTAAAGGGTCGTCCGCTTTATTGGGTAATTTTCTCTGACAAATGTGTCATGCAAATAAGCGGAATCCACTGTATTGTGATACTTAATGTTTGTTAACTTAAAGTACCTTGTTAAAATCTGCTTAAACATTTTGAAAATATGCAACCATTGTGAATATTCTATGTATTTACAGTTAGAAGAAGCTCAACGGAGACAAGAAATCATGATCAATATAATGAAGAAAGAACTGGAGCACAGCCAAAGAATGGTTAGTTTGTGTCAATAGATGGAATGAGTTGTAATGCAGCTATAAGCAATGTTATATTTTACTTTATCATCACAACTAGTTAATGCCAAGACAAGTCACTTTCTTCTGTAGTCATAGCTTAAAATTGCTGAACGTGGCATTAAACACCATTAATGCAAACAAACAAATCTGTAATCATTCCCCTAGTAGCAATAGTGAACTGTGTACATTGGTTCCATGCCATGAAGCTTTTAGGTTTCTGTTGTGAGTAGACAAATAATTTTTGCATTAGAGCTTATAAAGAACAGTATGATGGCTAAAATTTCTAAATATTTACATGAGTTTTAACTTGTATTTAAAGGGAAACTTCGCGAAAAAATAAAAATTTGATATGATATTCTTCAACTAAAAAGAAACACATTTGCCTCTTGATGTTTTATTATATTTTCAGTGGTTAAGTTTCTGCATGGAATTTATCGTGTAAAAAATGCACTTATGGAGGTCCGCCATCTTGTCACCATCTCGTCACTAGATGGCGATACTAGACATCCAAGTACCTTAAAAGTCATCGAATGATAATAACGCGAAACGGTCAATAACAGAAGGTTGTACTATAAGACAAGGTTGTGGAAAGATTACGTTTCGTATTCCTGATCTATATATAAGCAAAAAAACCCAACTGGTTTTACATGTAGTTAACCAATTTAAAGCTTCTACTTAAGATTATTTCCACAGCAGCAACAACGGTAAACAGCAAGAAAGTCACAGTTTTGATAGGAAAAAAGTCCATAAATATAAATTAAATTGAAAATTATTCGTATTAATATTTTCAACTTAATCAGCAACTTATTGAACGAAACTTTTGCGAAGTTGACTATTTAAGAAATAGCGGTCATTAAATGAAATATTTTTAAAATACTCTGGTTTTCGCGCATCAAAATTTCACTTCCCGTTATCATTACTGTTATTATTATCATTATTATAATTGGTAACATTTATTGTGCGTGTGCGTAACACAGTTTCCAAAATTTTACATGTTGTGTATATTTGATCATATTTGAGTTAACGTGTAAGTTTTACGTTTCCTCTGACATCTAAAGGTAATCGAAATCTTATATACATCCTGTGTTCTGACACTTCGGTGTATTCAAACCATACCTGTCTTGGCAGGAGGGGGTGTGCCTAATTTCGAATTACATGATTAACCTTTAATCTGGTTAGCTTTTGAAAAAGTCCGAATATTCATACTTCAAAGTCGGCGTCAAATGATCTAGTAATTGCAATAAACATCCTGTTTGTTTACCTGCTAATTCTGTTAATTACCCTTCATAAACGAGTAATGATTTACCTGTAACATTTTCACGTACAGGTACAACTGCCGTTTCAAGACGTGCAAAATTATCCACAGAATTTTATTTTATATATAAAAAAAATAATATAAATATATCTTTTATTACAATTATTATTTAGGTAAATTATATCTGAGTTAAATTAAGACAGGTTAAAATTTGTGTCTTAAAATACTTCTATCAAAACAAAGATCATTAAAACATATAAACGTATTTGGTAATCTTATGTTGTCAGCCGGTCATTATTCATCGCCACAGTTTATAAATTCTTCAAAGAGCTAAGGCAGAAAAACATATTTTTAAACTGGATTAATTATAACATTTACTGGATAATTACATTTATCACGTCACAAACGCAGTCACGTGATAAAATACTGTCAATATGGCGGCCCCCATACACAAAATTTTACCACTTTTAATCCACTCTAGAAGCGTAACGGATAAAAATACAATAAAACATCAAAAGGCAATTATATTTCTTTTTATTTGAAGAGTAACATATCAAATTTTCATTTTTTCGCGAAGTTTCCCTTTAAGGATTTGTTTTCATTTGTAGAAGGAAATAAAAGACAGACAAAAACAAACAGTGGCAACAAAGAATGGTTTTCATGAAAAGAGAATGCAGTCTGCAAGATCTCGTCAATATTATGATGAGTACCAAGTTAGAATGAGATCTAAAATGATGAAGAGAAGAACAAGGGAAGAAATGGTAGGCCTTTTTAATACAGCATGCGTTCTTTTTTTGCATTTTTAGAAAAGTTTTTTAATACAGTGGACTTCATGAAATCAGATATCATTTAAAGGGATATATCATCAAATCAGATATGATTTTAAAACACCAAACCATTTCCTATCTAAATAGCGTAAATTTAATCGGCGATCTGGATATCGGATAGTCGAAAAATTCGAACAATCGGATAGAAAATTTGTAGTATTTCAAATTAGTATTGACAAATATATAGAAATAGAATATTTTCTGTTAGAATTTCTTGACAAGAGTATCAAAATAGAATATTTTCTGTTTGTTTACAAAAAATGGCGCCGGAAGTCGACTTGAATTTTGGGAAGTTGACCGGAAGTTCAACATTGATTTTGAAAGATTTTTTATTAAAAAATCTTATTGTTTATTATTGGTATGAATAAAATTATTAAATAATTTGTCTTGGTTGTTTATAACGAATATTTAATTAAAAATGTTCATGTGTGCATTTGCATACGACAGTAAACAAAATTTGGAAGATGCCATTTTGTTCAATGACTGTGATGACCTCGTGACCTAAAACTGTTACACAAACTGTTTCATTACTTATTATGTCCATTTGTTAAAGAAATTTTGTTTTTTCCATATTAAACATGATCATTTTAATAATTTTGACCATGTGAAAGACCGCATCCGTTGTCCAAATATAGATTCAATATAGGTTGGAGATAATTTACATACGGAGATATTTTTAGATTAAATACAGTGATGTAAAATTATCCGAACCGTTTACATTTATTGTACGTTTATCATTTTGAAAATTTGTTCGCTGAGATTTAAAAATCCAATCAGGAAGTTAAAATTTGTAATTAATTGTTTAGTTAGTTTTGTTCTGAGAATTTCTAAATTTGTACATAAATAAAACATTTCTAAAGCACATGTCTCAAGGATATTCTGAATGGAGGTTTTACTGTGACATCGACCCACATAATATCAACATATTTTTGTGAAATGTGGTAAATATCAATAATATTTATGAAGGTATAATCCAGTATTGTCTTGGACACAACATTTTTTACCCCCCTTGTCATCAAATATACGATGACTGGCAAATCGGATACTCTGCGAAATAGAATATTTAGATCTGACATACTTGGAGTCTACTGTATATAATGTTATTAATTATTTAATATTTTTTCATTAGACATATGTTGCTATTTAATAGAGAGTTCAATATTTGATCACTTAAAATACCAGACATTTAGTAGAAAAAGAAGCAGTCCCTATAAATTAAGATTGGAGTCTACAAACCTTGCTGGCAGTGAAGCTCAAACCCCCAACCTCAGTATTGACAGGCTTGTAATCAAAGACAACTGGTTGTTATTGTATGACAGGGTTTTAAATAATGTTTCCTTAATGATAACAACACATTGTTGCAAATTATTTTATGTAAATGAAAACACAAAACAAATACTGTAACTATAGAAAAAAGTTTCAGGACATTTTTTAGATGATAGGTATATATTATTTAACTATATTAATGGGGTGTCATATTAGTATAAATATATGACAGTATTTCTTGTTAAGTGTTTTGTATGAAGTTTTTATGTTATATTTTTATAATGACATGAATGTGGATTTTTTTTCCAGATATTCAGAAAACTGTTTAAAGATGGGATAGAGATACAGAAGGAAAGAATAAAAGATTTGAGAAAGTATGCCAAAGAACAGAGAGATAAACAGGCTACAAAACAGAGGAATGAGGTTGAGTCATTGGAGAACTAGTATCCTTTTGAAGTTCACAATATTGAATATAGTTTTGATTTGTAGTGTTATACAGTAACTACCTTCTTTAAAATATTCAAACTTTAAAAATGCGTTTTAAGATTTCTTAATATTTTTTGCTTAAAAGGTACTTATATTCAGTAAAAGATGAACTGATTTTTTTATGTCAATTTTATTTGCTTTTAACATGCTGTTTTTGGATATATCTTATTAGTTTCAAAAACCAATATTACCATTGAAAGCGTCCTCTTATAGCCGCTTAAAATATGTAAAACATTTGTTCTACATATAAGAATCCAAATAGGTTATTGCAATTGGTCTCTATGTGAGTTGCAGAGGATAAAAATTAATTACATTAAAATTTAGTAATTAGAATATAATGATCATCAGAAACCTCCAATAAGTTACCTTAACTCCAACACAGTTACAGAGATCAGTTTGATATGTTAGCAGAATCTATAACCAATGAAAGACAGGAGATATTTGTTAGGGAGAAGGCTCAACAGAAGGTATACATATTTAAATCAATGTTACACATCAGCTTATCACGTGCTCATTTTCCAATACTTTTGGCAACAATACTCCCATACAGCAAGAAAACAACTACATTAGAATATCCTATATGCAAATACTCAATGCTTAGAACCATAGAAATAAACACAAAAACCCAAATCAATATGGATAGAAACACGACAAAGCCATGTGCTGAATTTTAATATTAATTCAAAATACATTCAATACACAATCAGTCTCTTCACAAATCTTTATGTTCACATAACACTTCAATAATAATGAAATAATATATACCCAAGACGAAAATGACAAGAATGTTTATGAAAAAATATAAGAGGTGCTAAAACTAAGGCCTTGTTGTGCTGAATATCTAACCTCTATGGGAGACAACTCAAAAGAAATTAATTTCACTCTAATTCAGTACCTTCAAACAATTGAAATTATATTTTACTTCAGGTGTCCATATAAATTAAAGTTATAAAACAAAATGTTAGCAAGGACAGTTTTTTTAAGGATACTGTATTTTTTTGTGTGTTTTAATTTTTTAGACCTAATTGCCAGACATTTTACTACTAATAAAAAACTACATATAATGAATTGCACATTCAATAAATCAGCTGTTAGTAACTTTACTTATATTCTTATTGACCTGCTCAACCGAATTTAAATTATTAATTAAATAAAACTCAAACACGGAAATAGGATTAGTTTGCCATGGTGTAGCAGCTTTAATACACAGTATATAAATTCAAACAATATTTATATAAATATAAACGCCCTCAAACTCTTAGTATTACACCACATTCAACCTATCTACAAAAGAAAATGGAATATTTTAAAATAAGCATCGTAACAATACTGTCAATATCATTTAACCAAAAAATAAAAATAGTACAACGAAAGCTGCTATCAGTATGGCGAAACTTCAAATAACCTATCAAATCAAACAGTTCTCTTAAATATCAAAAATCCACGAGTGCATGAAATGCACGAACGCGGGAACTCATCCACCCGTATCAAACATATACTTCATAAGTATATAGCTAACCAATAAAAGCATTTTATTCAAATTACCACGTATATATCTGTCAAAACAACAGGTGATTTGTTATTGTAAACAAATACACACATGATCACATTCACCTGTGTTCCCGCTACCTTTAATTAATATATTGTTTAATGTTTAACTTTTCACTTTTATATTTTTCCAAAGGTCTTGGAACAAATGAAAAAAGAACTAAGGAAGAAAATGGAGAAAGAAATAAAAGAATTACAAGATCAGTTGGTGCGAGATGATGATGATGCTTATTTCAGACAACTTGATGCTGATCGTGTAATACACAATTTACAAATGGCCAAATATCATGTGACTAATGTATAGCAAGTCATGTGATCTAGTTTTTTAAATGATCTGTGATATTACTATTTCTTTTATACTACATTCTTTGAATAGTGAATATTCATAGAAATTTGTGATTGTAATATTTTATGACTAAGCCAAGTCTTTGCTTATATGGTGTGTTAAAACTGAAGAAATGAGTAATGTTGACAGGTTTTAGATGAACAACTGTATTTGTGAAATACATGAATCATAAAACTAGGATGATATTATAGTCAGTTTACAGGGGGAAGTGGAAATATGTATGAAGTTCATGAATAAATTTTGTAATGTCTTGCCCCCATATCAGAATATGAGGACACATTCCATATGTTTCTGTATCCTCCTAATCGTGGCAATTAAATTTAATTCAAGCAGTGTGGGCAAAATACAGTAATTGTACAAGATACATTAAAGCCTATCAGAAGACATAAATTTTAACAGTCATGGTACAACTATGTTTTATCCTGGATTTCTTTTTAGCTTTGTTATTCTGTTCACATGCATGGGAGACACTTATATAATGTATTCAGAATTTCAGGTTTTATTTTCCTTGAAAGATAATCTGTTCAACCTGTGCGAGTATTATACGATCTCAGTAACAGAGGCTACATATCCTCCTATGTCAGAATTCACCTCTGCCATACACAGAATTTAAGCTCGGCCAATATTTTGATTTGTTAGCCTCTATGCAAATATGATTAAAAGAAAAAAACTAATCAATCGATTTCACATTTTTAATAGTATTTCATTCTTATTGATTACTAGTACACTGATATATGTTTACTAAACTACAATACAAGATCATCATTTCCATCAGGTTTTTTTTAGATTATTTTAGTTGCATATTGTCTGTAATTTCCTCAATAAACACATTTTAAACCTAATTTACTTTTTAATTTTAAATTTTATATCTTAACTATGGTCACAAAATAAATGTGCAAGGTGAAAGACTGAATTTTCTGTGTATTTCCATAATTTTAACAGATTAAGTGGGAGGAGTTTAAAGGGAAAGCTCAAGCTTGTGTGGCAGAGGTGATATCCTTAGTGTAGTGGTATATGGTAAGAACAGAGTGGATATGACCTTGGCTTTGGAGATTAAGTATTATATACAAGATGTAGTAAAATATATATATGTTAAATAAATTGAATTACTTGTATTGTGTGTGTATTATTACTGTGTTAACACACAGGCAATTACGGTAAACAAATGTTTTAAAATGTGACCTTGAATTGAAAATTGTGATTATAGGACATTAAATACTGTCTGAAATTGGTGCCTTAATATGTAATCTTTAAAAAAAATAAATTGACAAGTTGGGACAAGAGTTTTATAAAATAATTGTATTTTGTCATGGTGTACATTTGTAAATCTACAACAGTGTTCTGTGTTTTGTACCTCAAATGGCAGTGAAATCTTAAGAGTGATAGTCACCAAAGGTTGCATTTCTTATATTTCGAATTTAATTTCATATTTCATTGTTTTAACTGTCACTTGTATATTTGTAATCTCTGTAAAATGTTTCATTTCTTAAGCAGCAGCACAGTACTAGTTGCCATTGTCATCATATTTTATTCTGTCCACGACATACAATGTTAAAAATTTATGTAAATAGTCAGTATTTATTTTGTTTTTATATTTGTACAAAAGAGTAACAAATCATGAATAAAAATAGAGCCAGTGTCATGTTCTTCCTTTTTATCTTAATGACATAAAGGGTTATGTGGGGCCTTCTGTTGGCATCTGGTGTCATCATCTAACTTTTTAATCATGCATATTTATTTTCACTATTTTCTTAAAAACTATAATAGGTAGATAAAAACTGGACATATCAGAAAACAATCCAGGGGCAGATACACAGGATTTTCGAAAGGGGGGACCTAAAAGGGGTTATTGGAAAAGGAGGGACGCGAAGTGGTCCTCCCAAGCCTCGCAAATTCGCATTTATGGCAGGGGATCTTGAAAAAATGGTGCAAAATCCTGCATTCTCGCAATTTACAAGGATCAAAATGAATTTATTTAACACAAGGTTTTTATTGTGTTCAGTAACCATTATTTGGTACAGTACACAACAGAGATATCATAATAAACAAATTAGTATCATTAATGCATTAATTTATAGCGAGGACGAGCGGGGATTACAGTTTTGCCTTTGGTGCTGGTTGTTACCATCCCTGTTTTCTTATTTTTCCTTTCCTTTTTTTAAAGGGGCGTCACCCCCCCCCCCCCGCCCCCTTTCCGATCCATCCATGCAATCTACAGCAGGTAGATGAACATAGTCGGAATTATTGTCCTAGGTAAATGTTTCTTATTTTTTGGTTTTTGGCTATAACCTTAACAACTGGATAGAAAATTTGAGAATCAGTTGAGTTCTCGGCCTCCTCCTAAAAATTGCTTTTTTACAACTATTCTTTGCTATTATTTGAATTCTGAATTGATTATTTGTTGTTTTACGTCCAGCAAGCAATATTTCAGCTATATTCAGGACTTCCTATTATATAACTTTAATTATATATCTGTAAACTACCAAAATGATCAGCAAGACAGTTCTGTCAAACTGACCATAGTTCTCTATCGACTTCTGATTATACTTTATTAAACTTTATTACTTTTTGTTGGATTTTTTTGCTATTATAAAGCCCTCTTTTTCTAATTTCACACAAGCGTAAAATGTTTGGCACCTCTCTAGAGAATTCAGCCAGTAAAGAGATCTCGTGATTAACTGTGTTTACAGATTCCTGAAAATGTGAAGTTGTCTTTCTTGAAAATAAACTAATGGACAAACGAATAGACCAAATAAATCTGAATTAAATCTTTCACTGCTCACACCTAATGTTAAGTCGCGTCGAGTGAAAGATTAAATTTTAATTAGATTGGTTGCCAGGACCAATCAAACTAAAGCAAACATCTACGGCAAAGCAACATGACAGAAATGTATAGCAGTTACTGTCCTTTAATTTAAACATTTTTCCTACAATTTCACATTGTTTGAAAGAAAAAAAGCAGATATGCTCAACAGGAACTACAGCAGTCCGAATTCTCCTGTCTCTATGGTGCAAATATTCTCGTTTTCATTTTCTATTTTGACAATAGAGAGAATCTGGGCCGTTATAAAGTTCGAGAATCGAATACAAATTGTATGCGCTGAAGAACAGACATACATTCTGTTTTTATGTATTTTCGGCAAACTCAGGGTCTTGCCTCCTTTATAAAACGGTCATCAGGGCCCAGCGCCATAAACATTTTCTTTGCTGAGAATTTTTTTATTCTCAATTTCATCCAATCAAATCTAACCTTTTCCCTTGTTGTCATGGTAGTTGAGTAAATTCTCATGCTGAGCAAATTTTTTTTACTCAAGTAGGTTTTATGGCGCTGGGCCCAGAACTGATGATAGGAGACTCATAGACTTTATTTTATCGTTATTTGTTTGTTTGCTCTTTATTTTGTTTTCTGTCACGAATCATTTAAATGTGATTTATTTGACAATAAAGTATAATTATTATTATATGATTTATTTGACAATAAAGTATTATTATTATTATTATTATTATTATTATTATTATTATTATTATTATTATTATTATTATTATTATTATTATTATGTGTCTACAAACATGAATGAAATTGTCAACAGATCTCAGGGCCACCAAGCTACTTGATTATAAGGAATAACCTATCTGTCAGCTTTGTTCTATATGTACTGGAGGATGATTGAGGGGGGGGGGGGAAGGCGGGGGAAAAGTTCCATACATCTGCAACCAGTAAATACTGTATTACTACTGTAAATCCCAAACAACTGTTTAATAACACACCCCGTGCAATATTAACATATTAGAAGAAAGCAATCCAGTTTATAATAATAGTGAAATTAAATGTCCTATATATTTTTTTAATATCCTAAAAATTTGTCATTTTATAGACATAAATGTTGTTGGACATAAATGTAGTTTTCGATGTCGATAATAATTTACTTATCAATCAAAATATCGTCATTACTACTCAAACGTCGTAGAAAATTTCCCTCCATAATAGCGATAAAGTATTTTATATTCGTTTTCAACTTGCTTGATTTATATTTTTAATCCGTGTTTATGAATTAACAAAAAGTCATGGTCAAGAATAAATGTAAAGCTAATGGGTCGTTCAAAGTTGGTAATAACAAACAAAAATGTTATAATACATTTTAGCACGAAATGCTTCCCATACTCTCAACATGTGTTAAGTACCTATAAACTTCCTGGTTAATTATTAAGAATAGATTATCCATCGATTTCAAAATGAATCGTTCATTTTCACTATTTAGACAAGTTCAACAAATAATCTGTCAGGTAAGTGAACTGTTCGTTAACTACACACATGTTTGGGTTTTTGTTATTGTTGTTTATTTTCTAATTGTTATGATATTTTTATGAAAATCACTATTGATGGTCAAAATGTATGGCTTACCATTTAGTCTATAAATAAATCGATGGACAAGTTTTTGTTGTTAGTTTGCTCAATCACCATATACTTGAAGCGTCTAGAGAAGAACGAAAAAGGGTAGCCAGTGCAAGATTTAATTTTATTTAGATCGATTAGTCTAACATTTGACAGATTTCATCTTCTTATTTAAAATCATTGATGGTATTTACACTGGGTATTTAGTTCTGTCATGAATAGTTATATATCGTCGCATTACAACCAAGAGCAACACGTTTGTTGGTAGTTGTTGGTATTATTGTAAGTTTGGGCTAAAGAGCACCCCATTTTTATTTGCTGACTAATATAGATCTTTGAATTTATTTCAAGCCAAGCTTTAGTAGGACATTGGGAAATCTGTTAATTTTTTTTCTGTTACTCGCATATCTATTTATCTGAAGAAGTAATTGCTCACGACAAGATATTGTTCCTGTATTTATTTCTTATAATAAAGGCTGTCCCAAATCAAGGAATCCGATGTTACAGTACGATAAAAGGGTTTCAAATAGACAGAATTGACCATTTCGTCATAACAGTTAAAGATTCTGCCAAGACGTGTGAATTTTATTCCAAAGTTTTAGGAATGGAGGTTACCACTTTTAAGGTACATGTACTTGACACGATTAACGTTTGCATGGATTATGATATCACATGAAATGAGATGCCGCACATCACTTCTAAAACTGAACAATGACATCATATAAGTATGAACGGTGAAATATTCTCAGGGGGAATGGAATTTGTACCACATGAACATGAAAGTACTTCTGTTCAGCCTGAGGCGGAGCTGCAATGTACCACCTGAAAGTATACTTCTGTTCAGCCTGAGAAGGAGCCGAATGCTGTCCAGAAGTACTTTCAGGTGTTACGATTTCCATACACCTGGGTTATAACGTAGGTCACAGATTTATCCCCGCCTTACAAGATTAAAAGGTTGAAAATAGGTTCTTTTGTAACTAAATGCGCAACGTCATCACAGTTGCTCACAAAACAAATTACACGTTTTTCATGAAGAAAATCATTTTTACCAGGTCGAGTTACTCAGTCAATGGGTTTTATAAGTTTTTTTTATTTTGTTTTACATTGTATTTTTCTACTTTCGTTATTTTTGCAGCTCAATTAAGTTACGTTATCATAACGTCAAGAGACAATGACGTCAGTTCCGATTTGATTAATATATTTATGTGCGTTTGTGTTAACGTAAGCTTTCTGCAGTGTTTGAATAATGAAGTAAAAATACAACAATAAAAGAAAGAATTTGAGATATTCTTTTGTGGAATAACATACAATGGTACTCTAGAACATATTAGCAACGCACAAACAATCCACCCTGTGGCGTTAACAACGCAGCCGGGAGCATGGGATTTGTACCGACGGGTAACTAACCATTCAAAAGTCCGCATTTGTTACAAGCCGGGGATAATGGCCCTGGTGCCATATTTTATTTCTCTATTTCTTTCATGACCAGTGGGACCATTCTAAGCTAGACATATGAATGATCTTGTACAAATATATATTTGTGTTTACATTACATTTATTACATGTGTAATTTCAAAAAGATGTTATTCACCTAATTACTGAAAATCCCTTTTGTGTAGGGAAACAGAAAAGCATTGAGTTTTGGTCACCAAAAGATTAACATACACGAACACGGCAAAGAGTTTGAACCAAAGGCCCATATTCCGACTCCAGGATCTGCTGATGTGTGTTTTATAACAACGGAAAAATTAGATTATGTTATCCAGCATTTAAAGGTATATGAGGATTTTAGTTCAGTACAGTAAATTTGAGCAACTTCTATTGTCATGATTTTGTAAAGTATTGACAATATATAGGTAAATGACTTTTGATAACCGGTTTCGTTCAATGAAGAAATTGTCGATAGGCAGTTCGACCCACTCATACTGATAGATTCATACAGAACTAAGGATTTCATCATATTTTTTATTATAAAACAATTGTATTGAAAGCTTAAGGATCTATAATAAATTTCAACACCGACACGTAAAACAACCTCCTTAATTTCTATAATAATAATAATAATAATAATAATAATAATAATAATAATAATAATAATAATAATAATAATAATAATAATAATAATAATAATGACATTGATGATTGCAAATATTACAGAAATGCAAAGTAGACATAACAGAAGGACCAGTAGAAAGAACAGGAGCCCGAGGACCAATCCAGTCGGTTTACTTTCGAGATCCAGATAATAACCTGATCGAAGTTTCCAATTATACGTGAATTTTTTTTTCTCTTTGGTAGTATAATCAGCAAAATTGGATGAACAAATTTTCTTTAAGTTGTTTTGCCTTTGAGTTTTCCTAAAATTAACTGGAAAACAGTTGGAAGGGAAAGCAAGTGTTCAAGTGTAGAGAAGAAGAAATGATGATAAAATATTTGTACAATAAATAGACAATATCACCTGCATTCTCGTGTTGTTATTTGTAAAGCTTTTTTGTCAGAGCATTTAAGTTCATATTTACCTGGTTGATAAAACACTAAGTAAAATGTAAACGGACAAAATGATTTGTCGTTTTAAATCCGGATGGCCGACTTCCTTCTTCTTTTCAGGCTAGGAGTTTTTAAAAATATTTTAAGTGACTCTATTTCCAGTAAAATTATAAGATGTATAATAAATTTTAATTCTAAGAAATTATTTAACATATAAACTTTTTATATAAAAAATACTCCAAGTTTCCCTTAAAATTGAGAAAAACAAGACGAACAAACCAATTATCAAAAATGGCATCCCTTTATTTCCAGGATTTTGCACCATTTTTGTCACAGTTGCTGTGTGCCTAAGGCGGCCTCCTTACTCCTTGCCCATATTTTTCTGCCTCATACTTCAAAACGTTATAATCAAATGTTTGTCCCCGTACATAATACTCGGGGAAGATCAGTTGATAATTTGTATTTCTATTACATAAAACCTCCCATTTCACTTTTATATTAAGCATTTTCATCGGTCTTTTACACTTTTTATTATTATTTGAAATGCTCGCATTTCACTATAAACATAAAATGTCAATATCTGATAAAAATGTTAAAAATAAACATGAAATGGGAGGTTTTATTTATGGAACTAGATAATTTGATGTGTGTGATAAACGTATATACCGAATAAATGACTAGGCATTAATAGCTTTTTAATGGAACATGATATGGAAGTTTGATTTTCAATATTTTAACAAAATTACTTGATCGATTTATTGTTTAAATGATTGATTATTGAGCGAGCATTATATCAGCGACGAGAAAAGATAAATAAACAATACATCAACATAGAAATAGAAGGACAAATGAAGAATAAAATTGGAATGCCTCTGTGAAAAGATTTTAGTTATTAAATGATCAGGTAGATGCGGAAGTTTTAGCTATCAATCGTGCGAGCAAGGAGCGTCGCGCTCTCTTAATACGTTACCCACTGTGTAATGCGGTCATGTCTTTCGTTTAATTACTTTATACTCTACAAGGGGACGCGATCCGCATCTCTGTGGTTTGAGCAATGGGAACCTATTTCATTTTGGACCCAGGATCAACAATTGCAGAGCAAGTTCTCTTTTCAGCAGCTTAAATATATGAACCGTATACATTTCGTTAATCAATTAAAAAAATAGACCTCTGTTTTGTAAAAATAACCAAAAAAAAATAATAATAATAATGTTTCGACCCATTTTACAAACGTTTATTAATTAATTTTAAAAAAATTTATGACTTAAGTGCAGTATATAATATACTTAAAAGAAGTTATCCCTCGTTAACATATAACAAAATCTTAAAAGATTTATAAGTAGCACTGCCATCCGTACATTTGAATAAAATGATGACGACGCAATCTAATTAAAATTAAATCTTTCACTTGCTCCCCCCTTTTTGTTATAGGTCGCTGCGTTGTAAGCGACCATAGCAAAAAGGGGGGAGCAAGTGAAAGATTTAATTTTTAATTAGATTGGATGACGACGTTTGCTCTATTTTAAGGGCGAATTTGTTTTTAGTCTATATGTGGGCATTTACACCTTTAAATTGGAATCCTAAACATCGGGCTTATGTTTCTATGGATTTTAGAAAGTTTATACGGCTGAATGACAAGAGTTCCTGCAGGTCGAGTTCCTGAATGTTTGTAGGTGAAATAGTAGGTCAGCTGTAAAAGTAATTACAAATTACGTTGTATAGCAACACAATTAAAAAAGTACTTGAAATTTATGTTCAGTGTCAATATCTGATAAAAATGTTAAAAATAAACATGAAATGGGAGGTTTTATTTATGGAACTAGATAATTTGGTGATGTGTGTGATAAACGTATATACCGAATAAATGACTAGGCATTAATAGCTTTTCAATGGAACATGATATGGAAGTTTGATTTTCAATATTTTAACAAAATTACTTGATCGATTTATTGTTTAAATGATTGATTATTGAGCGAGCATTATATCAGAGACGAGAAAAGATAAATAAACAATACATCAACATAGAAATAGAAGGACAAATGAAGAATAAAATTGGAATGCCTCTGTGAAAAGATTTTAGTTATTAAATGATCAGGTAGATGCGGAAGTTTTAGCTATCAATCGTGCGAGCAAGGAGCGTCGCGCTCTCTTAATACGTTACCCACTGTGTAATGCGGTCATGTCTTTCGTTTAATTACTTTATACTCTACAAGGAGACGCGATCCGCATCTCTGTGGTTTGAGCAATGGGAACCTATTTCATTTTGGACCCAGGATCAACAATTGCAGAGCAAGTTCTCTTTTCAGCAGCTTAAATATATGAACCGTATACATTTCGTTAATCAATTAAAAAAATAGACCTCTGTTTTGTAAAAATAACCAAAAAAAAAAAATAATAATAATAATGTTTCGACCCATTTTACAAACGTTTATTAATTAATTTTAAAAAAATTTATGACTTAAGTGCAGTATATAATATTCTTAAAAGAAGTTATCCCTCGTTAACATATAACAAAATCTTAAAAGATTTATAAGTAGCACTGCCATCCGTACATTTGAATAAAATGATGACGACGCAATCTAATTAAAAATTAAATCTTTCACTTGCTCCCCCCTTTTTGTTATAGGTCGCTGCGTTGTAAGCGACCATAGCAAAAAGGGGGGAGCAAGTGAAAGATTTAATTTTTAATTAGATTGGATGACGACGTTTGCTCTATTTTAAGGGCGAATTTGTTTTTAGTCTATATGTGGGCATTTACACCTTTAAATTGGAATCCTAAACATCGGGCTTATGTTTCTATGGATTTTAGAAAGTTTATACGGCTGAATGACAAGAGTTCCTGCAGGTCGAGTTCCTGAATGTTTGTAGGTGAAATAGTAGGTCAGCTGTAAAAGTAATTACAAATTACGTTGTATAGCAACACAATTAAAAAAGTACTTGAAATTTATGTTCAGTGCTTTAAAAAGTGTAGACGTGTAAGTTATCTCGACATTAAAACGCTTTTTAAGGTTCATTTTAGTTAGATAAATTGTCAATGAAAAAATAATATAATCACGGGAAAAGGGTCATCAAAGTAAAATAATAATTGTAACGATTTGTTTAATTTCAGCCCGTGTTTAGATCCTGGATTTTTTATGTATACTACATTCCGGACCAACAGGAAACTGTGAACGTATAATTGTACATGTTTTTTAAATTTATTTATTTTTTATTGGTGAAATTAAAAATTAAGGAAGTAGTTTGAATGAAGTAAAGATATAAATATATAAATACATGCAATTAACAGTTCAGTATGTACTGAACAAGTTTTGGAATTTAAATTTTGTTAGTTGCCGAATTTATAAATTAAAGATTTGGGAAGGTTTCTGAATGAAGATACAGAAATAGTTAACAAATCAATCAAGTAACAGCCATCTTTAAATATATTAAGCAATATTTCTGTGTCATTGTATTACCAAAGCTGCGTCCCTTTTACTACTATTCAAAAAAGTGTACCTGGAGCAGGTATAGAATCTATAAATACCTACGCATCTCGAGTTCGGTGTTTATTTATTTTCCAACTAATCGCAGATATATTTCATCACTGTAGCCCTCTTTAAATATTGAGCAATCTTTCTGTGTCATTGTATTATAGGCCGAATTTTACTGCCGTTATAATATCCGAAGTTAATTTTGTGATTTGTCGGATTAACCTCGCCAAAAAAAGCGAGGGTCTAATTGTATAACCAATAAAGCTGCGTCCACCTTGCCACTATTAAAAAAGTGTACCTTGAGCAGGTATAGAATCTATTAATGCCTATATAATGGCATCCAGAGTTCTATGTTTATTTAGATTCCAACTACTCGCAAATATACTTTATCACTGTGTTACTTGTACAAAATGACGCTTCCTTGAAGAAAAATATAGCTGTAACGATTGGAAACCTACTATAGTAAACGTCGGCGTGTTTTGGTGGTTTTTTTGCATCACACTTAATAAATGCTTACCGCGTATGGTCGATCTTATGCTCCTTTGTAAATCCGAAAAATTATAGTTTGAAATCTAGAATTATTTCCTCGTGATACTCACCGTTTGAAAATGCATCAGTTTTCTTTTCATTTTGATAGAGCGATTTTCCCATAGTAAGTCAGCTATTTTTGTTTCTAAAAGGATCTAAGGGCACATTTGTAATTCCCAAACTAGTTTCGAAAAGGTTTATTAAACCTTCAATTTGTACCACAAAACCGGTTTAAAACTGGGTAGAAACAAAAACCAGTTTTGTATTTGTTTTTATCAAACTGAAATTAGTTAAGAAAACCAGTCAAACCACCCCTGTGTGCGGTTTGCGTGGTTTCATTTAAAGAAAAGATGGCGGCAAATGTTGAAGACGTTGTATTTGAATGTGGCACATGATTGTTATCGTGAATTTGAACAACAAAAACACTAAGAAGCACAATTGAATACATTTTTTATTAGATGCATACACTATATTCACAATTTTGTTGAAATTAACTTTATGCAAAAGATGGAGAAAATAAATTTTATTTAACCAAATTTTATCCATTCACCTCCAAGTCAACCGTTATATGAAAATATATTTCTTTGCACTGCCATTAAAAAACCTGTTAAAACACTCTTTTTTGTAGAAACAATTGTAAACCGAAACCAGTTTCTGAAGCCTGAAATGAAACCAACCAAATTAGTTTAGAGCCTAAGCTAGAACCAGCTTTATTACAACAAATTTGCCCTTTGTTAATTCAATGACACAGAAGGATTACTTAATATATTTAAAGAGGGCTATGGTGTTACTTGATTGATTTGTTAATTATTTCTGTATCTTCTTTCATAAACCTTCCCAAATCTATATAATTTACAAATTCGCCAACTATAAAAAAAAATTCCAATACTTTTTCAGCACTTACTGAACTGTTAATTATTATTATTAACCAACTAGGTCAATTATCAGTATTTCTGCCCATACATAATGAAATGCCAAACAGGGCCATTATGAGAAAACAGGGCATTATGACAGGGCCATTATGACATAGAACATGGCCATTATTGAGGAAAAACAAGATGCCCGCCAGTTTTTAAGATATTTTATTACTACAGTAATAATTAAAATTTAAGAACTATAGTGTTATTGATTTAAAAAAAATTGATTATCGGGTTTCTTGCATATCATGAAAAAAACAACAAAAGAAAAAGTATCTTCTTAGTTTTCCTGAAATATAATACAATGGTTATTTGTTATTATTACTTTGTCTTTAATAATAACTAAAATGTATAACTAGTGTTCCATTTCCAAGATGCTGATATCATTTTATTGACATTTTGTTTGCCTGTATGTCCATCTGTCTGCCTTAGAATAATCTGTAATTACTTATATACATTACAAACTGAAATGAAATTTTATATACTACTTCATTTCGTACAGTGAACATGTAGCATTAAAAAAGTTGCTTATCCAAAATACATGTATGTGCAGATTTGTGAAATATAATGCAAAAAAAAAAAAAAAAATACAAAACACAGCAGATGTAAAAGTTTGTGAAAATTGATCTGTCTTTTAAAATACACACTAGTTCTGACTTGTTATAGGCCCTTCTTAGTCTGAAAATATGGTTTTTGGTGGATGTACCTGGCTTATTTAAGTTAATGGTCAGTTGGTTGAAAAAAGTATTAAGAAATGGGTGTTTTCATAATAGCCCATGTTCTCGGTCTGTAATAATGGCCTTCGGAGTCTGTAATGGCCCTCGGAGTTGACTCGGGCCATTACAAACACCTCGGAGCCATTATTGCAGACCTTGAACATAAAACAGGGCCATTATGAAAACACCCATTTATTAATACTATAATATTTTCACTTCATTCAGACTACTTCCTTTTCAAAATTAGGTTGTGGTCGCTGAATATCTCGAGAAAATAATTGTTGATTTTAAAATATATTTTTTTTTGGATCTACAAAAGGAGCATAAGCTCGACCATACCCAGTAAACAGTGTTTCATTGCGAGTCGAAAAACCTCCACCAAAACACTCCGTTTTCTATAAGAAAAGGTGCGAGAAACCATAAGTTTAATTAATAGCAACGTCAATTCCATTAGGATTGTAATCAAGGGAAAGAATACCGATTTCTGATAACTGAATTATAGTGCATGGTATGATACGCCTTCGCAAAATTTAAATCTGAAGAGATAAACAAAAATGGGGAAGTCTGTGCAATATTTACATGTACCAATAGAAATTCACTTTGTCGCTTTAAATTCTTTTGAATTTTAAAATGTTACACGTTTCAAAGGAAAATGTGTACTTTATTATAAGCTGTTTACATTAATTATCTCACAATTAAATATTTAAATTACGTATGTCTTTCGTCTATATCCTGGATTTCTATTATTTCAAACCGTTATATATGACGTAGAATACTTCCGTGCATTTCTTAACGAAAACCGGTAGCCATGAAGAGCACGCGCTTCCTAGACGACGACGTCTACGGTAAACAAACAACGCGGAGTAATTTTAATCAACAATATATTGTACACGATTTAAATCTGGACCCCGGCATTTTTTAAATGAAATAAAATGTAAAACATAATATTTGAAGTTTTATTATGAAAGAGTTGACCGAAGCAAATTTTCATTATGAAGCATTACCGCGCTTTGCGATTGAAAATGTTTTTCGGTCAACGCTTTCATACATCAATGAAACTTCAAAGTAATGCATTCATTTCTTAAATAAATACGTAATTTGAAATTAAAAAAATCATTAAAATAATAATATCTTGTAATAAATTAGCATTTTCTATTTGTTTTACCGAATATAATTACAAGCTTTCCTCTTGTTAAAGTTTATACTGTGGTGCATGATAAATTAATTCCTCATAAAAATAAGACTACACAGTTTCAATTCAATCAGATTTTTATGAACAAAACTCGGCGTATTAAGATTTGAACGGACGAATTCACCTAGAAGTAACGCAATAGAACAACCTAAAGCAACGCCTTCCCCATAAAAATAAAAATAAAAACACCAAAACCAAGATAAAACAATACAACAACAAAACAAACGAAACAATACTATTGTGAAACTGACAGGTCAAAAGGTAGCTCTGTATGCACCATCAGCAGAATGGACTATTCGTGCTGTCTGACTGTAGAGTTTATGTTTTCACGGCTTCGATGTCTGCGACGTTTTCTATAAAAAATAACTCAATGCCTTGTTTCAGCGGTTCCATTTAGGCTCTCCTGCCAATATTATTAAGTCGCGCAAAAACATCTGACAAAGTTGCAAAACGACGAAAACAATCATATATAAATGTAAAGTGTATAATAAAATAATAGACGTGTGGCGAATAGTAGCTGAACAGCATTTAGTGATACAAAAAGTAGAAAAAAAGGCTTCAGAAACACTTAAATGGTGAGCAGTAGTTACATATTAAAATAAGATTAGGTATGACTGAAAAGTTAGAAAAAACGGTTGATAATTAGTGTTGTTGATATAACAAATATGCACGGAAGGTAATACGGTTACATGAAGGTACTAACAAAATACCGAACATTAAAGAAATTGTCTAAAGACAGTACACAAATGAACGTTTAACCGACAAACTCTGGAACCAACAACCGTTAAACGAAGCAACTAAAGCAATGGTCCTGACTTGGTGCATGCATTTAAAAAGAAATGGTGGGTTAAACAGATTTCTTGGCATGCCAAACCTCTGCCTTCCAGTACCATATAGTGTGTTAATAACATAAGTTCGGTGTCATACATCACTAGCTAGTTATTAGGTGTATCCAACGATCAATGCGGCACAATCCCTTTGTACTAAATTAAACAATTGGGAAAACTTCCTGAAATCATATCTTCACAAGAGATCATATTTGTCAACAATCTATATTAAAACTTGTTGAGAAAACTATTTCATTTAAAAACGGAAACGGTTGATGAAATAAGCCCACCATCCCACCCCATACATAAATAATGTTATATCCAAGAAAACACTTTATTTTAAATAGGTCATTATTATAAGCGCAATAAAAAAGTTAAAATTAACAGATATTTTTGTTTTTTCGTTAAATCGTTAAATTGAATTTGTTTTCATAAAACGAAATACAGTACAATTTTTCCTGTAAGTACAAAATGGTTATCATAACAATATATCCACTGATAAGCTGATCAGTTGTCGTTTCAGTATTTAGTATAAAACTTAACTAAAAACGAATATTTAAATTATTTAAATAACTACTATGTACAAAAAATTAAAACTCAATAATAGTGTGTTTACTCTTGAATAATTTTCTTAAAATAAACTAGGAAGATCTACTTAAAAAACAGGATAAAATGTGACACCACGTGACAGTCAGAAATGACTCATGGGAATTTCAGAAACAAAAAATAAAACAGTTATAGGCCAAAAATCCTGTCACATGTCAATATAGATTTCATATAAATAAAAGCAACTTTAGTTTCATTGACCATTGATAGTTTTACTAGACCTTAGATAAAATGCCGGCCAATATTAAAGAACAGTATGAGACCGATGGATATATTAAATGTATTGATGCACTAAGCACGCTGGAGAGCCAGAGGGTACGAGAAAACTTTGATTCCTTGGAAGAAAAATCAGGTACACCAGAAAGTTTTACAGATTTATTCTCTATCACTTCAGAATATTAATCATCGAGTCTGTCGATGGTTTTCTAGGGTCATGAAAAAGCTGTTCTGATTAACGTTTATGTACACAATTGAAGATTATTCTAGATATTGATGTAAAAAGATGACATAATAAACACCATTTTGTATTGTTGTTTTAATCGTATCATGCTAAACAACTATAAAGTGTTTGTAAATAAATGGTTGCATTTGGCTTTTAGAAATCAGTATAAAGGGTTCCATTGTCTGCGACCTATGGCCTATTCCATGCAGTACATGCATGGCAGTCGTAGCCAAGAACATTGTCTGTGACATAACAGGACAATACAATAGCTTGTTTTATATTTTGATGAAATTTCTCATTTACTTTAAATATTTATATATAAATATATAGATAAAAAATATGAGGATAAATATGATATGTGCCAATGTAACAATAATTTCGGTGCAGCGTTATACTTACTGAAACAATGATGAATTATGCATGAACCCTAGAAAATATTCAAAGGTAATAAACCGCATGAAGTTTAATGTAAGAAAACTAACGTTCAAGAGTATTCTTTTTTTTATTTCAGGTAGGAAGGCCTCGCAATATTCGTTCCACAATATCCACCTTCAATATCCTTGGGTGTATCAAACAGCAACACATGAAAATATCCTCAATCCTGTAAAGGAGATCCTTGGACAAAATATTATTCTACTCGATTCTAGATTCATTTGTAAATATCCAGTATCTGAAATGCAAGATGAGGACAGCGGGAAGGCTTACGTTGCTTGGCATCAGGACATGCGGTAAGATGCAAAATTTTATCATGTTTTCTGTGCATGTCAGTCCTGAAATTAAAATGCAACTTATTAAACGTCCAGTTCCAAAACGATTGATATGTTGATTTTTATATTACCCACACTCGTAAGATAGGGGGCTATATTGCAATCACCTTGTCCGTGTGACTGTCTGTCTGTCTGTCTGTCTGTCCGTCCGTCTATCCGTCCGGTGCAAACTTTTGTAAAATATTTCTCGGCTTCTACTAAAGGGATTGATTTCAAATTCGGTGCACAGCTTTAGCAAGATGAGTTGTACCGTGCCTCCCTTTTCAAGGTCAGTCAGGTATCTACTTCCTGATTCCGAGCCGACATGGACTGTTTTAAGGGTCAAAATAGGAAAATAGGTTTTAACAGATTTCTAGGCTTCTACTAAAAGGATTTATTTCAAATTTGGTGCACAGCTTGAGCATGATGAGTTATATCGTGCCTCCCCTTTCCAGGTCAGTCAGATACCTACTTACTATTTTCCGAGCCGAACAATGGTCGAGTGGGGGTATACTGTTGGTCCATGTTGTTTTTGTACGTTCAGCAAGCAATATTTCAGCTATATTCAGGATGGTACTAATGCATTATGCCCATATGTAAAAGCCATTGCAAGTTGAAGACCTAACAAAAGTTCACTTAAACGAACAAATCTATACTGACAGCTATATCTTGTTAACGATTTTCTATTATCTACTATAGGTACTGGGGAATAGAAGGTACTGTAGTGACGGCGTGGTTAGCAGTGGATGATGCTGACGTTGAAAATGGATGTATGCAGGTCTTACCAGGTAATATTTTATGTAAAATAGAGATTCAGGAACAAACATGCAAGTCGTTTATTTTGAAGCCTTATTGATATAGCATCATGTCTTGGGTAATGTATATGCAATCTTAACAACCAGCTCCCTATTTTGCAAAACTAAACAAATTTAGTAAATACATCATATACTTTAAAAGCATGTTATTTCAATATCTTTAAACAAATGTAAAACAAATTCACAAATGTCTTAAGAACCAACTCCCTATTTTGCAAAATTAAACAAATTTAGTAAATACATCATATACTTTAAGAGCATGTTATTTCAATATCTTTAAACAAATGTAAAACAAATTCACAAATGTCGTACTCAAACCATTAAGGTGTTATATCTATTTACATTTTAAAGGCACGCACACCCTTGGAATGCTGGAGCATGAGACAGCTTCCGTTAGTGGTAATCTACTGTCTGCAAATCAATCTATTCCTTTGAAACTAATCGATGAGTCACAGTCTATTCCATGTCCGGTTAAAGCAGGCCAAATGTCATTGCACGACGGCCTTCTTGTCCATGGAAGTCAACCTAATACGTCACCAAGACGCAGATGTGGCTTTGTCATCAGATTTGTATCAACTAGTGCAAAACCGATTGAAGACCCGGACAGACCAAGATCATTTCCATGCACTGTGGTTGTTGCTGGAGTTGATACATATCAACATTTCAAAGATAATCGACCAGATTGGGTTTCTTAATAACTTCATTTTAGTGAAATTATCAATAATTTATGTTACATAAAACATTTATTGGCGTTGGATTATTCATTGTAATATAATTTGTCTTATTTGACTTGATGTTTTTCTGGGAAGTTTGAGTACCATAGGTTGTTAAGTGTGTACTATTCATACAAAGAGAATACTACGTGTATGGATGTTTTACATATCGTACATCATATCAACACGAGACAGTTGATATCATCACGAAAGCTTTATCCAGGGTTGATTTGGGTGTGATATGGAAACACGCATTTCATATTCTGTTCATCATATATTCAAAACCATGCTTCATTATTCTTTATTTTAAGAAATAAAGCAGTAATTTATACCATTGTTTAGTATTTATATGCCTGGTTAACTGGTATGTTTGTTTTTCTTTTGCTTTTGTGTTTTACTTGATCGTCTGCCACCGAATGGGTAACGGTACACATAGACGAACACATGACTAACTGGTGTAAGGAAAAATATTTTCTATCAGAGGATGGAAACATCATTGTCATTGGATACGTCCCTTTGACGTCACATATTACTCTACAGAACACTGAAATGTTTGTGTGTTGACATTTATGTCTCAAATGTAAACTTGCACAAATTATATTTATTTATAAGTTTTACTACACAAAATATTTTCTCTATAGCAGTCAAAGCAAATGAAATGTTTTTATAGAGTCTTCCCTAGAGACCAAAATTAGCAAATTAACCTTCCATGGAAGCCGCCAGGCAAGGTGTTATACTCTGTAAATAAGTTGGACGTTCCAGAATCCAGCCACACTACGATTGTCATTCTGCGACTGCATTATTGTTAATCTTAATGTCACATTTAATAAACTGAAATAAAGTTTAAGAGAACAAGTTTGTTGTCATTTTCTTCTGTCAATCGCCATGCTTTCTTCATTAAGTTAATAACACTTCTGAATGTTCTTCTTACATATTTTCAGTTTATAACTTACTCTTCTTGTCCAACCAGCCATTGGATACTTTTCTCTAAAAATATCTGAAAGTACAAATTCTTAACAGCAGTTAATAGTACAAATTAAACACAATACATACATATCTACTCTATTAAACATAATACACATCTACTTTAAAGCCGTTGCAACAATCTCTATAGGGCGGGTAAATTGATGGGATATTTGGTTTAAATAGTTTCAAACTGTTTAATATATGTTTTGTGCTTTCAGCATGCCAGCAAAACCGCAGCTGTGGCTGTGAGATAAATTTTCTACCTCAAAATTGTCACACGCGTATGTTTCTTTTATAGTAACACGAAAATTAAAACATAAATCATTTAAAACATTTTTGCAAATATTCAACACGTGGACAATGGGGGGTAACTCCGATATAACTACTAAACTTGCAATTCTGGTATTAAAATTAAATTGGTTTACTTTCGATTGAATTAAACCTTATTAATATAAGAATTTGATTGATAATATGACATAAGAAGCAGAACTGTGACTCCAAATAAACAGCCCTTCTGTCTTGTGTATGGAACAGTTAAATTATGTGTACAAAGTACTGCATCTGCAATCCAACAAGTTGAACGTCAATCAAGGACTGTGATCTTTATCACTTTAATACTGGCTAGTGAAATCTGAGTATTGTGTGTTGCTTTCCAATCACGGCCCTGTTGATTATGCCTGTTCAATTAGATTATATAAGGTATATAAGGGACACCCGTGTAGTATAGGGAAAGATTTTTTTTATTTTGTTTGTTTGTTTGATGGTGTCTAACGTCAATTTTTCAGATATATCATGGTGTCCATTTTTTTTTTGGGGGGGGGGGGGGGAGGAAGCCGGAGGAAACCCACGACCTGTGGTAGGAAAACTGGCAATTCTTCTTAATTTAGATTGGAGTCTGCAGTAAGAATTCATGGTTAAATTAAAAGGAACATGTGATATGAATCGACACAAGTATTATTTACATAAAAAATTAATAAATTTGTGGAGAATGACCTCATGAAATAACTGGACTCTAGCATTTTTAAATATTAAGTGGCATTCTTGAGAATCGACTAACCTAACCTAAAAGGTCCTTAGAGCAAACTCTAGATGCTAAGAAATCCAGACTAAGTCTAAGACAAAGCCTTTTGCAGGCCTACCCTGAAGGCCAAGATAAAGAATTTTCCAGGCTTGTCATAGAGGCCAAGATAAAAAATTTTGCAAGTCTACCTTGGAGGCCAAATAGCATAACAGCTTAAAATTACAGCGGGTCTAAATTAGGAGCCTAAGCAAATGAAATGCTGTAATAGGGTCTACCCTTGGGACCAAAATTAGCAAATTCAGCTTCTAGGGAAACTGCCAGGCAAAGTGTAATAAATTTGTTTATACGTTGGGCGTGCCAGAATTCAGTTATTTAAATTTGAATTAACAAATTTAAAACAACAAATCTTAAATAGATTTTGAGACCATTCCACTTTAAAGGACCACACTTTGAAGAAATAAGACATTCCAAAGCCCCTGTAAAACTACATCATTTTCGTGTCTACTCAGTCTTCCCAATAAAGATTTCTACCTTCCCCCATTTACTTTTTCTTTAATTTTTAAATATTGTTTGGCCATTTCCAATATAACCTTGTCAATAAGTCTGACCAAATAAAAACACAGTTTGGTTAACAATGGGCCAAAGTTGTTATATCCTTCCTTATTGCATTATATAATATCGAGGTCTTTTCTTGGCATAAATCATTTGAACCCAAATGTATAATAACAACTGAAGATGCAGCTTTTGTTTCAATTTCTGAGCGTTTTAAATTCACATATTTCATATCCCTTCGCCCTATCCAAGTAATATGTACATTTTATCTTTGCAAGCCAATATGACTGCCCAATACCTTTAAAACCTTTGTTTGGCCCATGAAAAATGGATGAACCAATGTTCCAAGTATCTACAAAATAAGTATATGCAAGTTTAAACACTGTTTACTTAAATAATTCATTTGATGAGATTCGAATGTACTTTTTATACGATTGCGATTGATTCATCAACTGCCATTTAATGATGCTTACAAAAAAGTGTGCTCCGATGAACGGGACATGTAGCTGTTAGCATTTAGCCCTAAAACGTTATACAATGTTTTGGCACTGCTCAGAACTGATATCTAGTTAAATGGGTACCACTGCTGTGACAAAATATATAATCAGAAGTTGGACAAACGTTCATATATTTTCCCAAAGTTTTCTTTGGGAATATTTCAGAGTTAATTAGTTGTGTTATAATTGAAGTAGAGTTGATGCGTTTTAGTCCGTTTTTATGCCCCCGCGACGACATGTCGGGGGCATTAAGTTTTACTCATGTCCGTCGGTCCGTCCGTACGTACGTCCGAACGAATTTCCGTCAAGCTTTTCTCAGAAACCGAACAACTTGAAATTTGGCAGGGTGGTTCAGTATCACAAGTTGTACGTCCTAAGCTACTTTCTGACCTGTCCGACAACTACTTCCTGTTTGGGACTTCATTTAGCGGGGGCATCTGTGTCCCATGGACACATTCTTAGATTTTTTTAAATATCCGATCATATCTTTTTTGACATGGAGACACTGAACAACAAAAGATATATCCTGCATCGGGGCTACCAGGACTAAATACCAATTTACTGATTCTCTAAAATTCAAAAAGGCTAACATTAAAGCTGTCTCATAGATTAGTTGTTCATACTCTTGCTTACATAAATTTGTTAATGCATGAATTAGTTTTGATAGAATGGCACAAGTAATAGACAGTCTGGAATCTCGCTTATTTCTCAAATTGCTATATCCTGTAATTAATTTTGTGATTGCAAATGTGTTGCCTAGTTGGTTTCTATACAAATTAATTTTCTCACTGAATGACAAATCAGACAAATATGTTGAAATTGTGCTTGCTGCTGAACACTGTTCATAGTGGTTGGATATACAGAAAACAATATGCTCTAACATTGGTGGCCAGACATTAGGAACGAAATGCAATGCTATCTTGTACACTTTTTGTGTAGATGTATTGTGAAGCGCTTGGAGTTAATTCAAAGAGTGTCAATATATCTGGCGATAGAAGCGTTGGCTAGTGATCTGCCTGGTTCCATGTTAGTCTGTGAAAACGTACCAGCTTTTATATGAACGGAATAACAAATACTTGTATAATTATAATTATATATGGATGAAATAACAATGCAAATGTCACGGAGTACTTTTAAAATAAAGAGCCCGATTTTACACAAAATAGGGGACCACTCGTTCGTCTGTGACAATCTTTTCCGATTAATTAAAAATAATTACAGTAAAATTTATCTGATCATAAACGTACAATACATTTACATTGTGTACATATATCCAGGAACAAATAAAGAAATAATTACAAGTTCCAGATAAATCAAAGAATGTATACAATTTGTATTGAAACTGACTGTACGAGATATAAATTATTTCTATTTTCAAAATGTAGGTGGCCCACAGGGGCACGTAAAAATTGATTTACTTGCGCTTTCGATTGATACTGGGTCGGTTTTGTTATAGTGTGGGAGAAGGGAAGAAACAGAGTCTATACCCGCCAACTTTCAAAAAATAAAATAAAATATTCCTTCACCCCTATCTACACGGGTTTGTAATTATTTCTGTTCCGAATTGAATTATCTTCATGAAAAACCCTACCTTTATGTTTCTAATGTCATTTAACTCTCAAATTTTAATAATTTCCACCAGTTTTAAACGAAACGGACAATAACCCTGGCCGGAAGTGGTGACTTTATCGTTTGTCGTCATTGATGCCTTTCGGTACTCACTTTCTCAGTAACGATAAAGTCCACTTCCGGCCAGGGTTATTGTCCTTTTCGTTTAAAACTGGTGGAAATTATTAAAATTTGAGAGTTAAATGACATTAGAAAAAAAGGTGTAAAAACTATATGTAAACATCCAAACTTTTCTTTAGATGAGGGCGTGCAGGTGTTGTCACTAGTAAACTGACTTCATGAAAATTCATCGTTAACTTTCTTCATGCAAACGGCACATTTATTAACCGAAACTACGCATGTTATGTTTTGTTGATTAGTTGTACACGCATCGCTGGAAGTACAAGCGACCACTCAAAATAGGACAGTAAATATACATGAAAACGAGAAAATATCTTCAAGTGTGCCCACAGTCGGTAAGTGGTATCATAGCAAGAACGCGACCGGACGTGGGTTTCCGACGATGACGGAATCCTTATTTCTGATTGTCAGACATTATCATATCTGTTACTAGTATCTCTGAAATCTCAAAGCCAAAAATATGGTGGTCTCCGAAGTGCGCTCTCTATCTGATCTTCTGACAGACACCGGTGGTGACTCTGATGCACGAGATTGCTGGCTATCAACAGGTTGTCATCCTGAGGTTACGCAATCTCAGTTGTGTTCGAAGCGCTTCCTTCAATATCAGACTGGGCGACCCCATGTATCCGATTTAGTCCATCTGCATTGGGATAGTCTGTATAGGATGTGAAAGCCGAAAGATGCAAGTACGGCCAACCAGCGATGTCTAGTTTCATCCAACTTTGCCGTTGCGCGTAAGTATGTCTTTGGATTGTTGTCGGTTAGGACGGGGTAAACTTAGTGTCATACAGGTAGTCCATAAACTTATCACACTGCCCATTTGTGTGGTGGATATCTTTCTCGGACTTCGTCACACCTATGATGGCATAGCTTATTACTCTGTTTACGCCTTCACTTTTGGTAGAGCTGCTCCAAGTGCCGAGTTTGAAGCATCTGTATAAAGTTTGTACGGAAAGTCACTGATAGCAAAACTGTATGGGTGCTGATATCAAGTGCTGCTTCAACTTCTAGAATGGTTATGATCTCCATTGCCACGGTTTATGTTTTTTCTTTGTTTCTTGGTGCTAGGAATTCGCGTGAAGTCGTTAATAGTCTACTGCTGGTGCTAAATCCCTTAATAAATCGTCGGTAGTATCCGACAAAATAAAGGAATCTTCTGATGTCTTCAAGACTGGTAGGTGTATGCTAGCTACAATAATGTAGCTCCTGTCAATAGTGTAGGCCAATTGACCACTTTGCACTCGTTTCCGGATTAATTGCAACGTTTGTGCAAGTTTCCAGTTAGATTGTCGGAGTCTCTCAAGTACCAGATGAACATTTTGTAGATGTTTCCTAAAAATGATATCGTTTCGATAAACAGAGCTTTAAATGAAGATCAGCAAGGCATTCTCCTATCATTCTTTGGTATATAGCAGGAGAATATGTAAGACCAAAGGGCATTGTTTTGTTTTTGTAAAATCCTAGTAGTCCAACCGTAAAAGCAGTTCTTTCCGTCTGTTCTTCTAGGATTTAAATCTGATAATACCCGCTTTCCATATCTATCGTACTACATAAAGTATTTCCAGTAAGACAATCTAGTAGTTCCTCTACTCGCAGAGACCATAGCAAAAAAGGGGGAGTGAAAAGTGAAAGACTTAATTTTAATTAGATTGTGCTCGCGAGAGACTATCGCTGTCCTTCTTAATGGCCAAGTTCAGTTGACAGTAGTCTACATATTGATAAAACTTTCCATTTTTCAATCAACATTGGATGCCCAAGGACTTCGTGCTGGCCAAGAAATTGGCTATTCGCACAAGATGATTTATTAGGTATGCAAGTGTACTGTATAAGATCTGGTTCAATATCTACATCTCTCCAACTAAGTTGACGTTCAGATCAGTGTATCATTGCAGGTGTTTGGTAACTCTTTATCCAGGTATCCTATTATATAAGTACTGGTATTTGGTTTACTAGTAATAGTTACAGGTTTCTTTGATCAACTGCAAGATATTACTGTTCCATGCTAACTCTTTCTCACTACGGGTGATGGAATGCAACGTCAAGTACATGCATGGGGTTGTTAAATTGCAGCAATTTACAAATCTTTTCATTATTATCTTAATGTTGTTAATAATAGCTTTCATAGTATTGGTGCCAAGGAATAATGGTACTAGAGAATTGTAGTTGGTATCTAGTATGACTAATAAAATACAAGGATAAATGATGTCTTGATGATGAAGTTGAATTTCTGCTTCAAAATATTCATCGAAAGGGAGTTTTTACCCTCCTGCACACTCTGTCTACATAAAGTATTGATGTTGTTTGGCATGAGGTTGGTATAAACAAGAGTGGCTGATAGTGAAAACAGTTGAACCTGTATCAAGTAGTTTTTTTTTTAATTTTCTTTCATTTAGTACATCTGTTTCTGTTGGTCCAGATGGAAAAATTTTCATCTGCTCTAGGACCTGATGTTGAACAACTAAAGACTAGCGGCGACCCTGCTTCATAGGCTTCTTGGAGTTCAAATCCTTCTTGTATTTGTTGATAGGATTAGCACATCTAATCTTATCTTACTGTGTCCTTCTTGTCCACATCTATAGGATAGTATTTTCTCATTGTAGAATCTAGTGGGTCTGATGGTGTTTCTTGTTGTGGTCTATCACGCCATCTCTGTATTTATTTGTGCTCGTTGTTTTAAGTTTCCTTGGTTTCTACCATAACTTTCTCGTTCTTGTTCTTGCTATCATTTATCAAATCTAGCACTCCTTTAAATTCGTCTTTCTGCCTTTTTGGTACTCTCTTAAGTGATACTACTGCAGCTTTAGCTCTGAGGTTTATTAGCTGTTCTTCTGTCTGCATGGTCTTTTTCTTTCTGTCTAAGGGAAATTCTTATAGTTGATCAAATTCGTTTAAAGAATCCTATTTATTCCCCGATATATCCTGAAGTTCCGTCTACAGTCCTGTACATAACATTGAGTGTTATATACTGTTGGTATCTTTCTTCTGAACTAATTCTTTCTCAACTGCTCATTCAATGAAGTCCTCCAGGCTGCAGCTTCAATTTATAACGCTTTTATCCACTCATTGTCTAGTTCTATTGATATGGGCAAATATATCTTCTTTCCCTCGTTCATCTTCATAATAACGGCCAAGCTTGTGTAGGATTTTAGGTACTTTAGGTTTCTATAACTTCTTTTTAACACGTTTAATACTAGATCCCATTGTGATATGGTTTCTTCAAGGGGATTAGACATGGTGGTACACGATTTGTGTAATATAAATATATATTAGTAATTGATAATTTTGCTGTATTTTAATTTGTCCAACATCTACCATGCATACCGCATGAAATTTTATTTATTTTCTATGTAAACCCCCAAATGTCATTCCGATTAAAATGTTAAATAGAGTGTACAATGGGGTATAACAAATATGTAATAACATGAGTATAGTTATCAATACTGTAAATAAATCAACTACTAATCATAAAAATATAGCTCTACCACACTAATTTTAATACAGCCTTGTGATTTTTGGTTTCGTGTTTTTGACATATTTTTATTATTTTGCTTCGTTATTTTTATAATAAGAATCTGGGCACTACTTCAGCGTAAATTTTTACAGGTACAACTTTAAATTGCTGGTATGAAAAAACTGCACCGGTTTTTTGTAAATTGAAATAAAAATGATAGAAGAGTAATGCGATTCAACATGATGTCAGGAATCCAGGTCCGTTAGCCCTGTTACATATCTGCCCCTAGTCCACCACCCAATATTTATTATAACATGATGTTTTATATAATAATAAATATTGTAAAATCTATTTGAATGGATTTGTTATCTTTCGTAAAATTGTATTGTTGTTAATCACTGTTTTGTATATTTGTAACACAGAATGCAAAAACAGAGGAATAAGAGTCAGATAATAATAACCTTTTTGTAATAAATACCATAAACAATTCCATAACATATGTTAGCATCAATTATTGTTTCTTTTATAGATGGTTGGCATACAATCTAACTCAATTTGTTTTAAAATTCATTTTTCATGCAATAATTCTTACACTAAAACTTACTGCTTAATCAAAACTTTGATATGTACAAATTTATTATTTTAAATTATTGAAAGTATCTTATTAAGGATCAAATAAACAAGTAAGTAATTATTTTATAATTATCGCTACTTTGCAGTATTTTCCTTTGATCTTTGTGTGCGGTATTATTCCATCTCACTCTACTAGCATGAGATGGGCCCATCTCACCTCGCTGTCAAGACACCGTTAGGTAAACACTGTGATGTCATAATGTTACAAAACAGCAATAAACATATTATTTACGTTTTCTGAAACTCGATGCATTTTCTGGTCATCTCCTCTCAGGGCTGTCGCCCTTCGAAGAGATATTGACGAGAAAACGCATCTCGTTCCAAAAAACATAAATAATCTATAATTATTGTTATAATTGTTAATATTCAGCAAATATATAACAATATTAATTTAATGATGCCACATACTCAAATTTTTATCATAAAGTGTAAAGTATTTCAAAATAACCTACAAACCTAATTTCATATATAACATTTCTTTATTTTTAGTTCATATATATAATACAGGAAAATAAAGAAGGGCCAATGGACCTGATACCTGATGTCACTACAACATTTATTCTAAACTTTAATGAGGATAAGCTATTGAACCAGCAAGACTGAGAGAATTTCAAATGAATTGAGTGAAATATGTCAACCTTTAACCAATATCAGCTTTATGAATAGTTTAAAGAGGTAGGTTATTTTTAACGCTTCAATGAGGAAAATGATACTGATTGTGCAGTTCTTTGACCAACTTGATTTGTAGTGAAGTTGACATCATGAAAATGTGCATGCAGTCAGTTATTGCATTAAGTTTGCAACTACAGATATTGATAAAGTAATTCATACTGAGTGATAAAATGATGTTCAGATGTACTGTTAATATATAATGAGCATCAATACTTAATTTTATTGGTATTAAAGATATCGGATATTGTAACAAATTACTGATAAAAAGCATAACATATAAACATATAATGAGCTATTACAAAGTACATCTAAGATTGCATGAAATAAAACATTAAAAACAACTTTTTCCTTTGTTGTCTATTTTCCAATATGTACCAGTAAAATAACAGCTTAATCACAGTAACTAGTAGCTTCATAAAATAAAGAGTCAATTAACTGGCTTGTTATTGTTGTAAGAAAAATATCTATGTAAAAATTGATAAAAGACAAAAATGGCTGAATTTGGTTAAACAGGTAGTAGGTTAGGGACAGACCTGAAATCGAATCCCCTGTTATGGGAGGCATGCTGATGCTGCAAACTAAATTTCAAGAGAATGTTATTAGTTGTTGCTGAGATTGATTGATACGAATATTTCTCCTATTTTGACCCTTGAAACTGTCTAAGTTGGCTCGGAAAACAGGAAGTAGATAACTGACTGAGTTGGAAAGGGGAGGCACAGTACAACTCATCATGCTAAAGCTGTGCACCAAATTTGAAATCGATCCATTTAGTAGAAGCCGAAAAAACTGTTACGAAATTTTTTCCTTGCCAACCCCCCAACATTCCCCATACTATAACCCTGATTTTCACTCTGTGAAATCCGGCCAAAAACAATACTTAAAGCTTTCAAAAATAGTATAACATCAGATATTTTGCGTTAATTTATTGCCTATGCATTTAATTAAAGTGCAAAAATAATACTTTTTCAAGTGTGTGATAAGTGTCAAATTTGAAAGCAGACATTTCTACTTTTAATTTCATTGATAGTATGTACTTAAAATATGTTTATTTCCATACCATTAGTTAAATAACTTTATGCAATTCATCTAATTCGTCTAATTAGAGGCAGGTACTGCTTATTCATCTGGAGCACCTGAGTGCACCTATAGTTTTAATTGGGTTTCAGGTTACTCACATTATTTTTGTGTATTTGGTTTTTTGTTTTTTGTTTGTCTATATACAGATTTTTAATTGTCTCTTGACGTTTGACTCTTGTTCAATGTTATTCGGTCGGTTTCCTTTCCTTTTTTTTTCCTATTGTATGAGATCATAGTTGTAGTATTTTTAGATGTTATTTTTGCAGGGGGCTTATTCATGTTACAAGTAATTTAGAGCACTGCCTTCCTCATTAGACAAATACAGTTTCTCATGCTAACTAAGAAGACTATGCTATAAATATAACATATGCAACTACCAAAATGTAGGACTAAAGTAGATTTTTTGAAGCCAGGGGTCAGCACACTCCAGAGGGAGCAACTATTTTTCTATCTAATTTAGTACTCCTAGCCATACAAGGTATTAACAAATGAAAATAGATCAACTAAAAATATTTGTAAAGATGAAGACCTAAAAATCATACATTAAGTTCTTCTATACATCATAATGTTCCTAACAGTTTGTTATGAAGATGCCATGTTTATCAGGGCAAAAATGCCCCAAAAATATAAATATAACAACATTACATTAAACCCAGAAAAAATTCTGTTCAACACACTTCCACTTGCATAAAACTGGCTGAAACCAAATTGCTACATGTGACACCCATGAGCAGAAATTATCATGATGACAATATTGACAATATTTTTATTCTTTTAATTGCAGCTCATATATTTATAACATACTTTGAAAAAACTTCAAGTTTGAAAGCAATTAAAAGTGTTTGTTTATCAAATAGTTCTGATTTTTCATTACGGTCTATTGTACTTTACTTTTCCTTAATGTTCACTACTGGTAATAAGATGTATCCCGTAAATAAACCAGGAGCATAATCCATTTGAAACATATAAATCTTATGAAAAAATGTTAAATACTTAAAATCCTTGCAGTTTTTATTGAAAATACATATTAATATTTACCGATAAATGTAAATTGCATGCATGTTGGAGTCATTGAGTACAAAGTGTTTAACTGTAAGAAAAGGAGATTTTTTCCTGGATAAATATGTTTACTTTTAGCCAAATCTGACACCAAATTTCCACCCTGATTGTGTTTCAACCAATAAGACATACTTATTTTTCCAGAATACTGGAAGGTCAATGACTGCTGGATAAACTGATAAGCTACAAAATCATTAATGAAGTATATTTGTTAATTTGTTCATCATCCAGGCTCAGAGTTTTTATCAACAAACTCTTCTATGTGTGGTTTTTTTGTATGATATTTTGCAAATTTTATGTTTTCTTCTGTTACTTCTTCACCATAAAAAGTTTCATCAGATGAGTCGTCACTGCTGTCACTATTATCACCACTTTCTTCAAACAATGCAATGTTCTATGTAGTAAAACAAAAATATATCAGTAAATATAAGAGAAAGTGTATTATATTTGTTGCACTAAAACCTGACAACGAAATTTGAAATTACATGTCATTAGCAAAATTGACTGTGTATTACCTAAATAAAGTTTCAACAAACACACAATGAAATTTACATATTATATGTATAACACAAGCAATAAATTTGACAATATCAAAATAAACAAGTGTGGACTGTGAACACGCTCACAAAGGGATACCCCCCGCTTCGCTTCAAGTCCAATTATCTCCCCTGAATAATATCAGACAGCAACGAAAATTCTTCATGCACATCTACATATGATGTACTTCCTTCATGTAAAGTTTCTTCAAAATCTGTCAAACGGTTTAGGAGGAGTTGCGCTTACGAGGTCTCACACTGAATACTATATTTAAAAAGTCTAAGTCCAATTATCTCCCCTGAATAATATCCGACAGCAACGAAAATTTTTCATGCACATCCACATATGATGTACTTCCTTCATGTAAAGTTTCTTCAAAATCTGTCAAACGGTTTAGGAGGAGTTGCGCTTACGAGGTCTCACACTGAATACTATATTTGAAAAGTCTAAGTCCAATTATCTCCCCTGAATAATATCTGACAGCGACGAAAATTCTTTATGCACATCTACATATGATGTACTTCCTTCATGTAAAGTTTCATCAAAATCTGTCAAGCGGTTTAGGAGGAGAAGCGCTTACAAGGGATGTGGACGGACAGACAGACAGACAGGGTGATTCCTATATACCCCCCAAACAAGTTTGCGGGGGTCATAAAAATGGTGCATCACATTTCAAATGTTTGCACTTGCAAAAGAGAAAAATTAAAATAGTCCGTGTTAAATTTCATTAATATAAAACAAGTGTGGACCGTGAGCACGATCACAAAGGGATACCCATCCCCCTTTTCGCTATAAGTCCAACTATCTCCCCTGAATAATATCAGACAGCAACGAAAATTCTTCATGCACATCTACATATGATGTACTTCCTTCAGGTTAAGTTTCATCAAAATCTGTCAAACGGTTTAGGAGGAGTTGCGCTTACGAGGTTTCTCACTTTATACTATATTTGAAAAGTCTAAGTCCAATTTCTCCCCTGAATAATATCTGACAGCGACGAAAATTCTTCATGCACATCTACATATGAAGTACTTCCTTCATGTAAAGTTTCATCAAAATCTGTCAAGTGGTTTAGGAGAAGAAGCGCTTACAAGGGATGTGGACAGATGGACAGACAGACAGACAGACAGACAGACAGGGTGATTCCTATATACCCCCAAAACAAGTTTGCGGGGGGTATAATTACTTCTAGCCAACAGAATATTTACTGCAATATTTTCTGGAATTATCTGCAATACATAGCTGTCCCAAGAACAGCTATCAAATATTTATATATCAAGATAAATAATTGTCAGCTATATAAGATGACTATACTGGATGTCTATTTGGTTTTATTCCTTAAAGGGAAACTTTGCAAAAAAAATGAAAATTTGATATGTTATTCTTCAAATAAAAACAAATATAATTGCCTTTTGATGTTTTATTCTATTCTTTACCGTTACGCTTCTAGAGTGGATAAAAGGTGGTAAAATTTTGTGTATGGGGGCCGCCATATTGACAGTATTTACCATGAGATTTCTTTGTGATGTAATAAATGTAATTATCCAGTAAATATGATAAATAACCCAGTTTAAACAGAACTATCAGGTAAACAAAAAGGATGTTTATTGAAATTACTAGATCATTTGACGCCGATTTTGAAGTATGAATATTCTGACATTTTCAAAAGCTGGCCATATTAAAGGTGAATCATGTAATTCGAAATTAGAACGGCACGTCCCTCTCTTGCCAAGAACAGGTATGATTTAAATACACTGAAGTGTCAGAACACAGGATGTATATAAGATTTTGAATACCTTTAGATTCCCTTTAGATGCCAGGTCAGAGGAAACGTAAAATTGACACGTTTATACAAATATACACATGTAAAAAATTTTACGCAAGATGAAAGATGAGTTCACTTTTCCATTAAACTATCCTCCATGCAAAATTCTGCAAAATGCTCTTTGCATATGAAGTCTTTGCTGCTGTGGACATAGTCTAAAGTAGAAGTCTTTAAACTGGTTAACTACTTGTTACACAAGTAGGTAGGGTTTTTTTGCTTAGATGAGGAATATGAAACGTAATCTTGCCAGAACCTCGTCTTATAGTAGAACCTTCTGTTATTGACCGTTTCGCGTTATCATCATACGGATATGGATATCAAGGGATCTCTAGTATCGACATCTAGTGACGAGATAGTGACAAGATGGCAGACCTCCATAAGCCAATTTTTTACACGGTAAATTCAATGTTGAAACTTAACAAATGAAAATAAAATAAAACATAAAGAAGCAAAAGTGTTTCTTTTCATTTGAGGAAAATTTCATTTTTTCACGAAGTTTCCCTTTAATGACACTTATTATACAGCTTACTTGTAAACCAATTTTAAAACTAGCAACTGCATTCATAACAAATTACTGTACTAGTACAATACCTTTCCGGTATTGTACAACAGACATGTACAAGAAAGCTGTTTTTTTTTCCATATTGGATACTTTTATAGATAGAAACTGTTTAAACCAAGAGCACCAATATTTTTTCTTTCATTTTGTCTGTATTATACTAAAAGCTAGTACGTAACATGAGGACTGCAATATCTTGTCTGATAAAGGTACAATACTGGCTCTTATAATATCTTCCCATATTGGATGTTGTACTGTATAATAGCCTATAATTACAGAGAGATATTAAAAGAATGTTACTTTATACATTTACCATTTCAATCACTTGATCGTTTGTTTCAGGTATGCATTCGATGTCAAGGTCACTGGCTGGAACATTACCAAGTTGTCTGTTAGCCTCTTTTATAAGTGGTAAAAACTGTTTCACACTTGACAAAACTACAACATTAAAAATTTTTTGACTACTTTTCAAAAGTAAGACACATTAAACACTGAAAAACTAAAACAACAATACCCAAAGAGCTGTCCATAGCATCCCCCAGATGCAGCTATTTGATGCTTTCTCATTGGGGTTTAGCCTTCAAATTGCATGGTTACTGAGAAAATGACTTAGTCTTCAAATTTCTTGTCCATGAAATTTATATCAAGGTTAAGTGACACACTCCTGACTGTCATGTCATGTACAGTTAATCAGCAACCCTATACCCAATATTATTGTCATCCTACCATGCATGTTTATATAGGAACTGACCTCATATGAACTCTAACAAAGCCACTGGAAAATAAAATTGAGATCATGGTCAGATGACACCTACTAGATTGTCATTAATATTCATCAGCAACTTTTCTACTAAAATATTGTCATTCTACAATGCACTGTAACTGAGAGACTGGCCTAATCTTATAACATAACAGCTACTGGGTTGTGAAAGAGGTCAAGGTCAAGGCTAAACAAAAATTAATTCCTTCCATTGTTTTTATACCAACCTGAACTTGGAGGCATTTTACATATCTGTGGAGGATAAATCCCATTCTTTTCTGTTTTATTCACTCTGAGCAGATGTTCAATGTTTTGATCTGCAAGATGCAAAGAATTGATATTCAAATTAAAACAATAAATATTCCTAAATATGAAGTAAAAGGTACAGAATTTGATCATGGAGACAAAATTTAGCTTGTTTTAACTTATTTTGTTACCATTAAAAAAAAATGTAGAATGTTAAGTAAAACATATTAACAACATTTAAGATCTTTTAACTTTGAAAACCAAATGCATTAGAATAACAATGCCTTTTCTTAAAGGACATTTATTTACCCATTTGACTGAATTTAAATATAATTAAACAGCCTATTATGTATGCCATCAGGTAGTAAATGCCACATCTACACTTTACATATTATTTTTTACATAAAAATTGTTTGTAAAAAATCAATTAACAAAAACAATCAAACATACCATTCACTTTTTACATAGAATAACACATGTTACATTGTTATCTTTTGTATTTAATTTACAGAAGTTTTGTTCAGTCAGTAATCTTATATCAATATATCACTTGTAGCATTTTTTGATTTATATTGGGATTTGATACAGATATCTATCTGGTAGGAAATTATTTATAAAGCATCACTTTATTTGACATTACACATATTGTTTACTGTTCGTTGGGTTCAGGACACAATACTCAGAGAAGTTTTTTGGCAATAAATTTCTTTAATAAATCTCCATATATTTAGTTGATTATACAAGTATTCAAATTTTAATAAATAATGGTTGCTGTGACTATTTGGAAGTCCAGCACAGAAATTTAGGTATGTCCTTTAAAAATATTATTATTTTCAGAAACTTTAGTAACAAATAATGACAGAAATATGTTAAATAATTATACTATCAACATGCGTAGTTTTAAAATTGTTAACGGCAGTAAGCAGCCTAGAAAATCAGAATACTGATCACAGGATCTAAAAGTAATAAGTTGTAAAATGTCAACACCATACATTGGAGCTGGAATGTTGCTATCAATAAACTGGAATTTTACCATTTTTAGGTTAATTGTTTTCTCATGTCTAAAAGAAATCTAAGTAAGAGCTGACCTAAGAGTGTTGATGGTGTCTTAAATTTTAAGCTCACTTGGGTAGATTGAAAGCAAATAGTCACCAAAATTTTGCAATGTTCAGGAACAAAATATAGTAATAGGGGAAGTGAAATTCAAGGTTTGGGCCGGTATCTTCTTTCATCAGTATGCCTTCCACGAACACAAGCCTCATAAGAGTACAAACACCGTTTGGCAAGGAAAGGAGCACAATTAGTACCCATTGGAATACCAAGTCTGTTGATAATATATCCTCAAAACATGAAAAATATGTTGTAAATCAGAAAATCTAACATTTGACAGATTTGGTCTTCCTTATACATTATGTATTTATTATTTGATTAAATCATTCATGAGGTAGTAAGTTCTGTCATGGCTAACTACTAGGTATTCCAGTCGTCTCATTCCGTATTTCTTGACAAAGCAGCATTTAATAATATATTTAAGCCTGGTTTTAAGCTGCATATGGTGGATAGAAAAGAAGTGTCTAAATTTAAAGGCTTCAATAGTTACATTGGAGAAAAGATCAGAACCTTATGATGTCTACCAGGAATTTTTTAGTATCAACTTTTCTTTTATATTACCCCTAGAGAAGGAAGTGTGAATGAATTTTTGAAGCCCCATTGTTATTGCTGTTCAAAAGTCGTTAGATGTTTGGAAAGAGGTTAAGTGGTACATTCAGATGATCTTGCAATAAAATGCAGTATGGGCTTTGATAGAATACAAGGAGCGGAGATCAGGATCGTTGACTGACATGGAGGCCAAAGGATGCCAACATTGATTTGTGATTTTCAAGAATCTTCTCTTTTGAAAGCGGGGGCCTAGGTGGCCGAGTGGTCAAGGTAGTTTGTCTACTATTGATCACGTGGTCTGTCAACACTGAGATTGCGGGTTCGATTCTCACTGCAGGCAGAGTGTACTCGACTCCAATCTTAATTGACAAGGATTGCCAGTTTTCCTACCGCAGGTCGCGGGTTCTCTCCGGGTACTCCGGCTTCCTCCCCCAATAAAAACTGGACGCCATGAAATAGCTGAAAAATTGCTGAAAGTGGCGTTAAAACACCATTCAAACAAACAAACAAACAATCTTTTGAAAGCATAGTGAATGTGTCAGTAGGATTGGCAAGTCTCCATGCCTATTTCAGTTAATAATATTCTAGATGTCTTCTTGAAGATAAAAATAATGTTTTAGGGGCCTTATTACCTACAATAATGTAGCTCCTTTGATTGTTTTTTATCTCTGCAGAGCTACAAGGTGGTGTTATTATTTGAAATGCAGCAAAAACATAATTAAGTTTTACACATGTTTTCCACTTTCAAAATTCAAACTTGGTTTAATAAATAATTCTCTTCTCTAAAATATTGTATTTCAGAGACTGAAATAACTCAAATGATCCCAAAAGCCATTTTTTACCAAACAGATTCATAAATTATGCTCTTCTGGAATTCAAATTTTGTCAACAATGAAATGATAATGAATAATTTCAATAAAGCGTTAAAACCAATGAATTAGGTGTTGTAGAATATCATAAACTGTGGAGACAAAATTATGTAGTTAACCAGGGAAACAGTAAATAGAGAATAAAATGTATAGAAATCCCCAGGTGTGAACCACTCCCAATCTGCTCCATATGAGTAATAGGACCTCTTTGTAGCTCCACAAAGATAACAAAAATCAAAGAAGCTACATTATTGTAGCTAGGGACCTTATATTGTGGCACAACAGCATGATATTTGTCATCAATGTCTGACATAGTTTTAGCAGTATCAAGATTTCACAATTCTTAGACGTTATTAACAGATCTTTAAGCATGAGATAACATTATATTATGTGGGTTTCCCCAATTAAATAGGCCAATCAGATTTTAATTAACCTAATGATTTTTGTTTAAAATAAGATATATTATTAATGATTGTTCATTAATTTTAATTAAATAAAGATTTTTATTTTACTTAATTATTTTTCTATTAGAACGTCAAAGGAATATCTATTTGATAAAAGAAAAGCATAAAGCCTTCTGAGCAAATCCTCTTTAAAAAAAAAGCATGGACATGGACACAATAGAAAAGATAGCAATTTATAATATTGTGATTTTGCTAAAGATGGGCTGTTTTTGCAGGTCCGTAAAAGCTACTAGTTAGTGTACTAACAAGAAAGTTCACTAACATGAAGGTGACAGTAATCACAACAAACAGCACATAATATAAAAGAAAAATGCATAAATATAGTTTTAACCAAGTTTGGAATTTTTGTTTATTTTGAAGTTTTAGAGATATTTGCATTTTTATGTGCCATTTTTGAATTGTTAATTCCTGGTCACCTGTGTAATGTGTTCATTCAACTGAAGATCAACAACACGACTGCACTAACAACATAATAGAAGGTTCTGAAACATGAAATATATAATTTATTTTTGCAAATAATATGGTCATTATAATATAATATATCTTAAATGAGCCATTAACACATTAACTAGACTTATAAACAACACTGTTGATGTTTTATTGTAACTAATTTTAGAATGACACTCTAAGCATGGTACAGTGTAATTTGACAACAATTTTTTAAAAAGAATAAATATTATTTTGTTTTTACTAGTTTAGTGAAATGTTCTTGTTGAAATAGTTAAATAAACTTAAAAACTTTTACTTCAAACCAAAGACAGGTACGTTGACTTTCCACCAGCGTCTCGAACCAGAACCAGAAAATCACAAACCTATGTCTCTGTAAACTACTGTCAGCAATGCGAATTCTGTTTCCATTGCAGCACATGAACATCGCGAATTAGATTGCTCATGCAAATGTTACTTGACAACTGGTAACCTAAAAGCTACAGAAGTCTTCAGAGCTATAGTAGATACAGAAAACGATTGCTATGATCAATGGTCCAATAAGAAAATGTTTTATTTTCTTATTAACAATTCAAATAACATTTTGTGTAACAAAGATTCAATAGGCAGTCAGTATGCTGATTGCTGATGATTGTGGTGCATGGGACTCTAATAGTGGTTGTACTTTGAAAGAGATCGATGTTCAAAATGATAACTCTATAAGTTATACTTATTTTAAATACACCTGCTTTGGTATTAAAAACAGATAAATGGAAAACTGACATTTGTCTCTTTTAATCCATAACCAAACCCCACTCAAAAGCATGTTAATACAGGGAATTTTTTAGCGCTCGCCACTTTCGTCATTGACGAAATCATTTGAAAATTGACAATAGATTTCTAAATCAATTTCGTCACCTGATTTCCAACAAGTACTAAAATTTTTCGTTACAAATTCATTCTACCAAGTGTAAAACGACATATTTATGACATTAAAGCCAATTAACAGGAAATTTAATCAGTGTTATTTCACCTCGATAGTTTTAAACAGACTTCCACCTTTCGATTAAATAATATTGTAATGCAAATAAAAATTGCAAAGATTTTGCATATTTAATTCATTTTTCGTATGTTTTGCTGGTTTCAAATGGATTACGCGCCATTTGTGTACATCCGAGATACGTCTAATTACCGATGGCTACCACTTAGAAAACGAAGAGTACAGCGCTAGCGGCCCTTAATGAACAATGGTAACCGATTGATATACAAACGCTTTTTAAATAAGTTTTAACATTAAAATTCTTTGAAAATTAAAAATTTTTTTGTTATAATCATTTTTTAAAACAAATTTATACACTGCAATTGAAAGAATATAGTTTTTTATTCTATGATATTTCACCAGTACAATGAATGCAGGCTTCTGAGTAGATGCTTATATGGCTCATCCGCTAAAGTGACTAAAGCCCTCAAAATCCTAAAAAATTCCCTGTTAATGCCTTCAGTCCATTGCCTACTGAACACAGTCAGCAGGAACACATAACGCTTGTTGAATATACTAGTAAATTTCCAACAGCAAATAGCTCCCATTGTAATGCTAATTATTTTACACAGGAATATATTCACACGAATCCTGATGTTTTGACCACTTGAGGTTATAAAAAATAAAAGGTCCAACACAGACATTTACAAAGAAATGGTTTTCAAAAACCAAAAAATGCTCCTAGAGAACATCAGCAAATCCGATCAAAGAAGTACCATTACAAAAAAACAACAAAAATACAAGTACTGGATAGTTGATTAGGTTTTAGAAGCACTTTCCATGGTAAACAAAAGCAACTTGGTACAAGAATCAGTGTACACAAATGGCAATGGCAAACCTCCATCTTTAATATGCTACAAATTGAAGATATGAAACTGCGTTTAGAAAAAGACAAAGACTGTGTTCAAGGTGTTAAAATGTTCTTGGTCCTGCATATGTTACAAAAACAAAAAAGTTGTGAAAAAGAAATTACATGAATCTTCTATTTTCATTGGTCCTAGTCCTACAATATTTTATTGGGATGTCTCCTATTACACATATTGTTCATTTTTCTCTCATGTCAAGCCAGCTTACAGACAAACGTTAATTGTGTTTATATTTGAATTGGTAGTGACGACAAGGGCAGTTTATCTAAAGCTATTCACAATGTATTCCCAAACACCACAAGACTATTATGCACCAAATATATCAAAGACAATGATGGCATTTCCATGGCAACTTATTAGACAGATTTTAAAGCGAAGTCTGTTATGTTGTGCAATGACTTTATTATGTTAAATTTCATACTTATGATAAAAAATGTCCATCTGGGACACTTCCTGTTCAGGTGACTGGTGTAAACTGATAAAGGTAACCAACATTTGAACTTTGAAAAATTTACCATGTACATGTAATTAAAATACTAAGATGACGGGGAAATCTGATTGTCTTAAACACTTTTTTTTCCATAGGTATTGAAAACATTGGCAGTCATAGGTTTATTGGAATAATGTTAAAAACACAAACTTCTAATTTTTTTCCCTTTTTCTAAGGAATTAGTTGCAACCTCAATAGTGGATTAGTTTTTTATTTTGTCTGCCAAAGATTTGTGTCACTTAGTCATATGCCCTTCACATTTATTGAGTTTTTCCCACCTCACCTATTGATTTCTTGGTAGTACTAGGTGTATTGCTTTTGGCACATTAATCTAATCTCATCAGGCCTTCAAAGAGACTAATAATAAATTGACACATGAATTCTCACTCTGTGCATGTCTGATTGCAATTGAATTTACACAACAATAGAAGACTCAGTTGAATGAACAATCAGGTAAAACAAACATAAAATTGGGAAGTCAGAGTAACAAGGTTTAAAAATGCTGCCTTCTGCAACAAATACTTTCATTAGGAATTTGTGCAGTTACAACATACTACTATGCCTTGTACAAGTAGTGCAGTGTTTATCATGGCAATACCACAAACTCTGTGAATAGATGATTGTGCAGTCATTTTGCTTACGGAACATTAGTGAACAGTTACAACTTAAATAATTTATTGACGTGCCACGATTGCCATGTTTTTCAAAGACTTTCCAAATCCATTTTGGCAGCAGTGTATCTGGTTTGTGATTATTAATAAAATGATATCAAAATGAAAGATTGCTTAAGAGTATATATTCTTGTTTGAATTACATTCACATACGGTTTTAACAACCACATAGTGACCTTGATACCTTTATGCAATTATCTTCTGTTGTCTTCTTATGCACATTACACAAGTGACTGGTAAATTATTAAGAAAACAAAAATAGGTACATGGCAATAAAACTACAAAATAAAAATCTAAGGAACTATATTGATGCATTATTCTTGATATTATTTTTTTTTTTTTTTTTTTTTTTTTTGTTCCATTGCAAATTACATGCATATATATACACATAGTACTAATATTTACATATAACATATACAATACAGCAATTTAATGTAACAAGACAATGGTTTTTTTATTATATTTAAGAAGAAGGATAGAAGTTATGTTAAAGTAAGAATACATGAATTTGTATGCTAAGATTTAGTAGAACAGGCTTAAAAATCAGAGTAGGAAATAAAGTTAGGTTGGTGTTCTCATTTTTGCTTAACTCTTTCCGTGTGAGTTATTTACTGGTATCACAGAATGAATCTTATATTAGTTATAAGTCAAGGGCTTTTGGAAAGGGGGGGGTGTGGGTAGGCACACTGAGATTTTATCAGATTGATGTAGGCAGAAGTTTTTTTTTTGTTAAGCATTAAAGATGAATAACGAATTAGTACTATTAAACATCTAAAATTTTAAGTCGGTGAGAAAAGATCTTCAAAATCACTCCATATTAAGTGGAAGTCATCCAAGCGCTGTTTTTTTATAGCAGCTATCTTTTCTAACTCATGCGTTTTTTAACATGGACTTTACAAGACTCAAAGATAATTTTTTTTTAAGGCATCTGGTGGTGTAAATATACTGTTTTATTACTAATAAGATAATATTATACGCATTGCCTTTTACCATTTTATCAGTGTTACCAAAAAGCATATGCTTTTTTGAAAAATTTACATTATTAAGCCAAGTATTAACTTCTTTGAATAAATTTTGAACCAATTCACAGTCCCAAAAGATGTGAACTAAAGTTTCTTCTTCCTGTTCACAGAAGGTGCATTTGGAATTATCAATAATTTTGATTTTGTTAAGAATCTGGTTGGTAACTAATATTGTGATTTATCCTATACTGCAGCCACTGTAGTTTACTATTATTTGTAGTGATAAATGGCAGTATATATATTTTTTTCCAATCTTCTTTTGTAAAGTTAAAAATCTTATTGAATTTATTCTGTGCAGTTGGGACACTCTTGTTTTTATTAAAAACACTGTACATATCTCTAGAGCCTTTTGCATTTTTAAGAATGGTCAATAATGTGACTGGAATAAATGGGTTTTCTAGAACAATACTTGTGTTTTTTTCAGTATTTTGATACATTTTTGACATTTCTTTCAAAGAGCTAATAATACTATTATATTCCATAACATTTATCTGGATATTATATTTCTGTTTGAAAAGATTAAAAGTAAGAGGTGTGCCTTCTTCTGTATATAGATCATTTATAAACTTAATACCTCTATCAAACCATTTTTCCAGAAACACAGTTCTTCCCCCTATTTGTATCTGTGGGTTGTACCATATTGGACTTGAAAGGAAGTCATTCCAACCTCTCCTGTTTTCATTTTCATTTTCAATAATAAATTTAAATGAATACAACACATCTTTCCAAAACTTATTTGTTATTTTTTCAATTATTCTTTCAACATGAAGTTTTCCACAGCTTAATAGTTTGTTTAAATCAACTGATGTTTTGAAAATATTTTGCCATTTACTATCTTTTAAAACAAGTCTTCTTAACCATGTTAGTTTTAGTGCCAGTATGAAACTTTTGACATTAATCATTTTTAGCCCCCCTTCTTGATATTCTTTTTGTACCACCTCCTTTTTTACTTTACTTAATGGTGATTTCCAAATAAATTTAAGTAGCATATTTTCTATTGTTTTAATTAGATCATCGTTTGGGTTCGGAAGTGAAATAAACAGTTGATTCAGCAGTGGAAGAATTAAAGACTTTACTACTGTGACTTTGCCCACAGGAGTAAGACTTCTCTTGTTCCACTGCTGAATCAGGGATTTCATCTTAAGAATATATGGTTCATAATTTATATTTATCATTTTTTCAAGATCAACATCAAAATTTATACCCAGTATTTTAAAGGTGGAATTGCCCCATGATAATTGCCAGTTGGTACATAATATATCTTTGCTGTGCTTTTTACTACCAATCCAAATGACTTGTGTCTTGGAGAAATTTATTTTAAGTCCTGACAATTTAGCAAACCACTCTAATTCTAAAAGTGTTTCTGACAGTGATTCTTCAGTGCCATCTAAAATAATAGATGTATCGTCTGCAAATTGTGATAGTTTGTGTTCAATTTGACAAACTTGTATACCCTTAATTTTTTCATTACTTCTAATTTTTATTGCCATGATTTCAGCACAAAGTATAAACAGATATGGAGACAATGGATCCCCTTGTCGACAACCCCTTCCAATTTCAAAAAAGTTTGAAAGATTTCCCCCCTGGATTATTGCGGAATTGATATTTTTATAAAGTACATTAACCCAAGTCAAAATTGAATCTCCAAAATTAAAATATTTAAAAACATTATTAAGAAAGGACCATGAGACAGAATCAAAAGCCTTCTCAAAATCTATTAATAAAAACAATCCTGGGATTTCATGTTCTTCAGTATATTCCATGATGTCAAATAATAATCTTATATTTTCCCCTATAAACCTACCAGAAATAAAACCAGTTTGGTCTGTATTTATTAGTTTTGGAAGTACATTTTTTATTCTACCAGCAATTACCCCTGATCCAATTTTGTAAACAGTATTCAGTAATGAAATTGGTCTCTAGTTTTTCAAAAAGTGCTTAGATTTATCGCCCTTAGGAATACATGTTATGATACCTTGTTTTTGGGTTACTGACAAATTTCCAATAAAATATCCATAATTTAAAGATTCAGTTATGTAAAATTGTAAGTCCTTCCAGAAGAACTTAAAAAATTCTGCTGTGAACCCATCTGACCCAGGGCTTTTGTTATTTTTCATTTTTTTTAATACTTCCCCAGCTTCCTGTATTGTAATCAAGCCTTCAAGGCTTTCTTGTTCTTTTAATGTAAGTTTTTCTATATTTTTAAAACTAAGTCCATCTACAATATCTTGTAACTTACAACCGTCATCTTGATCCTTATTTTTGTACAAATCTTCATAAAACAATTGTATTTCCTTCAAAATTTCATGTTGGTTTGTTACTATATCCCCATTTTCTTTTTCAATTTTTGGTATTATTTTTGAAGTATAATTTCTTGACTCTAGGCCACAAAAATATTTTGTTGGTTTTTCTCCTTCCTCAATCCATTGTACCCTTGATCTAATCATATTTCCCTTTAGTTTTTCTTTCCTAAGATTCTCTAGCTCCCCCCTTTTAACCTCTAATTCTTCAAGATTGTTTTCATTTACATTGGCTTCAAGTTTAGAAATTTCACCCACAAGTTTTTTCATTTTTTCTTCTTTTTGTTTCTTGACAAAACTTGAGTATGAAATGGTTTTACCCCGTATTTTCATTAAGAGAGTTTCTAAAAAAGTTGTGGATTAATTGTAAAATGTAAATCCCTATCATTTATTGTATTAATTATTTCAAAGTTATAAACTAAAGCGGCATATTGCTTTTTAACTTCTAATATTTTTCTTTTGACCAAGTCGATATAGTTTTTGTCATATAATAACGAACTATTGAATTTCCAAAGGCCTTTACCCTTAATAAAATTATTAAATTCAAGTTGTAGGATAATCATGGAATGGTCTGACCGATAACTAGGGTCTATTTTACAGTTATTGAGGTTATTTGACAAGCTGTCTGTTATTAAAAAGAAATCTAGCCTAGCCTGTTTAAAAGGGGATTTCTTTCTCCAAGTAAATCGATGTGTATTTGGATATAACTCCCTATAAGGGTCTATAAGGTATCTATCCTCTATAATTTCCAGAAGCCTTTCCCTTGCATTTGGGTTATTAATATGTAAATAATTATCATAATCGATTTCTGGTTTCAACACTAAATTAAAATCTCCACAAATTACATAATTTTCATTTCCAAATTCGTCCACAACAGACATTACTTCATTGTAAAAATTTGGGTTGTCTACATTAGGACCATATATTGATACAATAGTCATGTTTAAATTGTCCATACATATATCCAATGCTAGAAAATTGCCATTATTATCAACCTTATCACGTAATATTTTAAACTCAAAATTGTTGTTAAACAAAATACAAGTTCCTCTAGCGTTTGACTTTTAGATGAGCTGAAGCAGCATTCATATCCCCATAAGGATCTTATGGACTCCTCAATATCTACTAGTACTGTAAAGTGAGTATCTTGCAGACAGTAAATATTGCATTGCTTTGATTTTAAATACTGAAAGACATCTTTTCGTTTATTTTGGTCCCTTAGTCCATGACAATTAACTGATAAAATCTTCAAAGAAGTCATTTATTTATACATGTACATGTCAAATACAATAATAAATGGAAAGGATACTGTATGTATCCAGGACTACCTCCAAGGATGGTGATCAAGCAAAAATGAGAACTAAAATAATCGTATTTCTGAATAGAGAAAGATAAGAAAAGTAGAACATATACAAGATAGGAATAAAAGGTATAAGAGAGAAGACAAATTTTCGACATGGCTCACAAAATGGTACAAATATAATGTGTTTAACACGAGCAGTCTCTGCAGATATAGTACAAATATAATTAATATTATGTTTAAGATTAAGAAGTAACATCAACATTTGATCATTACAAGTATAAATTTTTCATCCTATTTCCAGTTTTAAATTGTGCTGTCATTTATCAAATTCCGAAAATTACTTGAATATTTTTGAAAATTAATTTATACATGTACTCTCTATTTCTGTATACAATTGTAATATATTTTAGTGTTGTAATACCAAATAGGATTACATTATGAAGACAGACAATTGATTTCTTCTTTCAACAAGATTTACATTCACAAATTTACCAATTAGAACAAAAATTCATGTTAAATTCATGGAAAATAAGGTTTATTGTCTGTTTATCTATACATTCTGAAAAAAAAATAAATATATCCCCATGGATGATTTTACTGTTACCATTTTAAAGGATTCCCCAACTAATGAAAAAAAAAAGTTAGAAGTAATCACCTGTCTAAATGGGAGAGAATTGATTATAGAACATTAATCACATATCATATCTTAGCATTTATTGTAAGAACAATTGTACTTGGACGAATCAAATATACTGAGCCTTCATTTATAAGGCTACCATATTACATTTTAATATTTAATTCCTTGTTGTAGTTTTTTTTTTTTTTTAAAGGTGGTGATACTGAAAAGTGATAGATACATAATGTACATATAAGTTGTGTCATTATTTCATGCAGTGTACAGGTTAAGATAAGTTGTTACAGTACCTTTTTTACTTCCCGTTCAGAATTTTTTGGTCTATATCATCAAACAGATTGAATTTTAATTGCAAATTGTCTTTTGTCGTACCATAAACTTTGCAGTTGAAAAACCACACTGACTCAAATTTATGAGACTCCCTTAGTCATTTCATCAATTCATAGTTTTGTTGAGTTATATCGTCTATTCTTGATATTATGATTGTTTGTGATTGTTACTGTATGTATCCTTCATGTTGTTAGGGCACTTTTCTATTTGTTATAGTAGTTTGCGGTATTTCTACATACCGCGTTTTTGCAGCTGGGAAAGGGCGATTTTATCACGGGGGCGAGCGAATTTGCCAAGCTTTTGGCGTTTTTACGGGGACGATATTTCCGTGGAGCAGTTTGACTTTTAAATTATGTGCCTGTTCACAAGTTGCGAAGTCGTAGCTCGGAAGGTCGCTTTTTTGTCAAATTATTTTTTTCTTTTTGGCGACCATTTACGGTCGCTAAAAACGAGCAACTTAAACTTAAAGGTAACAAGTCATTTCGTACCATAACCAAATCGTACCCTTATTAAAACCATTTCGTACCATAGCCATTTCGTACCATATGGGGAAGTGTATGGCTGTTCTATCAACATACGTGTAGATTACATGTAGACTTGTTCTTGGTTCTTAGGAATTACAAAAACTGGATTGCCAAAAAGAAACGTTACATTTGTTAAATTTACTTCTTTTGATAAATTGTATTTTTTAACTCAAATAAAAATTGTTATTGACACACTTTTATCGCATAGTCGATGCTGCCAATTGTCACAACGATCGCATTGCAACGCTTCCTGTTGTCTACGTACAATCTTTTTGCAGTGCAGGCACTTAACTCGAGCTATGGGTGACATTTTTTTTAATGAGGTCAATAAGCTTAGCTATATCTTTTAATTTTTGATTTTTTGATTTTTTTTTCAATTATCTCTCATTGGATGTTGAAAGCATTTAATTTGTTAACAATTATTTTTAAATTTTATTGGTTCCATAAAATTTGTTATAATGGTTACTTCAAACGAACTTTCTTACATGTAAAAAAATAATTTCTTGTCCAAATTTTATTAAATATGTATATTATACACAAATAACCTTTTTAATTAATAATATTGCATATATCTTCTTTATATTAATTTAAAGATTTTTAACGAATTTTTGCTCAGAGTAGTTGTAAAACGTATTCATTCAGTTTTATACATTCAATTTTACGCATGGTACGAAATTGTTTACATATGGTACGAAATGGCAATAAGTTATGGTACGATATGGCATTTCGATGGTACGATATGGCATTTCGATGGTACGAAATGACTGTAATTCAACTTAAAGTGCATGCCATTCGGCCCATTGGCATCAGTGACATAAAAACAAATTAAGTATACAGTGCAAAATAATATTTACTCTTTTTTATATCTTCAATTCCCAACAGCTCTTTTGAAGTCATTTTTAGCATAAATTGTTCATACAATGGCTGTTTCCAATACTGTAAATCAGGTTTCACGTTTTTCGTCTAGACGCAACCATCTTGGATCATAGTCTCTAAATGTAAACATTATATTTAGTCTTGTATTTGTGTATTTAGTGGCATAATTTTTGTACTAAAATAGTAAACTATAAAAAAAAGAATATTGTCAACATTTTAAAAAAATAGAGTCTAATTTTACTGACAAAATATTTGAGAGTAGTACCTGGTGCCCTGTTTTATATTTTCGCTTTGCCCATTATTTTTATTGAACAGTACCAACAAAGGACAAGTTGGCAGAAAGTTACTGAGCTAAACGTGAGTAGTTTGGTATCCCCTCGAGGAATGTATTCGTCTGTAATGTGTGTGTTTTGTCTGTAACGATTTATGTAAAGAAATGTAGAAAAACGACAACTTGTAAGATTTTGGATTTAAAAGTGATGATATTTGCATGCAAAATTTAATTGTATCCGGCTATAATTTGAGTACTAAGGAGAAAGGCAGGAGTCGATTTCACAAAAATTCATAAGTGTAAAATCTATCGTAAGTGTTGGAAGATCAAAAGGAAATCCATTGTGACGTCAGCACTTACGATAGATTTCACACTTACGACTTTTTGTGAAATCGACTACAGGCCTGTCAAGTCTCACGCAACTCGCGTGAGACTCACGCATCTAGTCCACAATTCGCCGATTGCGAATTAAGTGGTGTTACCTCCCTTAAAGGGGCGGGTAACCGCGATTTACATGTATGACTCGCACATGCAGTATATGCTTACCACTAACTTTCAGTGAGGAAATACTTATTTCCAATGCATTAAAAACCATAAAAACAATGTTTTGCAACATATTTTGACCTCGTTATTGTGACGTTCCAGTTTTATTTTTGGGTTCACACAATTGTTCATTTGACAGATAATATAATTGTCTAGAAATTCAAAAACAATCGGACGTGCACAATGCGAGTATTCAGTGTCTATTTTCATTCCTTTGAACGCCTGATGTGATTGACTTAATTGACAGGTGGGTGGCCCCGTGTATCAAAAGCAACACACCTATTACAATCCAATCAATAGGTGTGGCGGGAAAAACTTAACGATGGGAGGAGCATTCCTTCATAGGCTTGAAATCACGTGTTAATACATCTCTACATGACTGCAATAAAACGATGCTCCTTTCTGGGTTGCAATAATTTTCTTAAACATTCCAATTAAAAAAGGAAATAATCTTAAGCTATTTTATTTTCGACATATTCCACTAAACCTATGACTGCAATTTGGAAAATGCTTATCCTAAAACATGTGGGTAAAATATACCTTGGAAGTCGTATCCGAACAAACTTCCCATGGTAATTTTCCCACGTGTACCTTTTCCAATTAACACCATTCACCTGTACAGGAAGCTTCTCAGTGGGATATTTTTTTTATTATAGGTATATGTAATCATTCAATTATCCGTAACTGATAACTGTCAACCTATTGAAATCTGTGCTCACATACATCAGAGGCTTGTAATTACATGTACAAGTAATACATTTATGTCATTTACATTCCACGTATATTCGTTGACACCACAATAAAAATCACCTTTATCTAACCGGCAGCCAGGTATGGTATCTTGCATCCGATGAACAGGTAATTAATTTCCTTGGGGCACAAAGTGTGAAAGTAATTTATACTTACAATTTATTAGCAGCTTATTAACCACAGTTCATATGTTAACACTTTTTGTGTATACTTATAAATTAGGAGTTTTTAAATGCACACTTTTATTCGACAAAAGTTTACAAAGTCTGTATATCTGAAACATATTTTAATATCCCTTTTTATTTAATGGGGTTTTCACCTACGTAGGTGCCAATTAATTGTTTATTGAAAGTATAGTGTGACAGACTTATGTTATGGCTTGTATACCAACTACAGTCTTACATGTAAACTAGAGTTACCGAACATGTTACCGGTAGGTGGCGCGCATATGGAAAGACGTGAATTTGGCAGCAAATTTCTTTGATGTTTTTATTTTTTCCTTTGATCTTTCAATTTTTAGGCAAATCTCAAGCGAGCAGCTCATCAAAACTTGACAGCCCTGGAAAGGTGCAAGGGGGTTTAAATATTTAGCGTCCGGAGATTCCGCGTATGTTATGTATCTTCCAATTGCAGTATTTTTTTTATAAATATATATTTAATTTAACCTTCTATAGACAAATTGTTGTCTTTATATTACATTGATTTTCGAACATTTATTGCAGCAGCGTAATTATTAACAATTCGCCAATTGTGAATTAAGTGGTGTAATTTCCTCCATTAAAGGGGCGAGTAACCGTGATTTACATGTATGACTCGCACATGCAGTATTTGCTTACCACTAACTTTCAGTGAGAAAATACTATTTCCAATGCATTAAAAACCATAAAAACAATGTTTTGCAGCATATTTTGACCTCGTTCAGGAGTTGAAAATTCCTAAAGCCCGACGCCCGGGGCTTAAAAAACTGAAACATCGGGCTTGCCGATTTTCTATGAAAAAAGCCCGTCTGGCTCGATCTTTCTTCAAAAAATAAAATAATGTTTTTATTTTCACAGGGAATTTTTTAGCGCTCGCCACTTTCGTCATTGACGAAATCATTTGAAAATTGATGATAGATTTCTAAATCAATTTCGTGACCTGATATCCAACAAGTACTAAAATTTTTCGTTACAAATTCATTTCTACCAAGTGTAAAACGACATATTTATGACCCCAAAGCCAATTAACAGGAAATTTAATTATTTCACCTCGATAGTTTTAAACGGCAGGTGTCAATCGTCGAATCGATGTTTTTACAGGTAATCCGATTAACATGATTAAGTGGTGCTCCTGGTCAATATACGCAAACAAAAGTGTCGTAGATCGTACTGATGCGCACAGACTTCCACCTTTTGATTAAATATGTAATGTAAATAAAAATTGCAAAGATTTTGCGTATTTAACTCATTTTTCGTATGTTTTGCTGGTTTCAAATGGATTACGCGCCATTTGTGTACATCCGAGATATGTCTAATTACCTATGGCTATCACTTAGAAAACGAAGAGTACAACGGCCCTTAATGAAAAATTGTAAGCGATTGATATACAAAAGCTTTTTAAATAAGTTTTAAAATTAAAATTCTTTGGAAATTTATAAACATTTTGTTATAATCATTTTTTAAAGCAAATTAATACACTGCAATTGAAAGAATATAGTTTTTGATACTGTGATATTTCACCAGTACAATGAATGCATGCTTCTGAGCAGATGCTTATACGGCTCATCCGCTAAAGTGACTAAAGCCCTCAAAAACCTAAAAAATTCCCTGTTTTCAATGTTTCTTAAAGTGTATACCGTCAAAATTGTCCTACAAATACTCATAAATCTATTTTAAAATCCTAAAATAAATCGATATTGATTTTCTATTTATGACAGATCTTAATCTTCTCGGCACTTTACCAGCAACGTTGATCAATAAAAATTCAAATTTGTTTCCTTTCCCTGTACAAAATATCCCCCAATTAATTTTGGTTACAAATTCGAGAAATGTTGTTGTCAAACATTCAGGGCTCAACACACTGGGCGAAGTGGGTCGACCTACTGGGACCTGAAGTTGCCCTACGGCGCCTCAAAAGCGAAGTCGACGTCGCCCGGTTATTTCCCTCAAGTTCACAGTTCTAAGATACTTGTATATGATCTGGAAATAATTAATCCAGACTACTAAGTTAGCAGTAAATGTGTATATTCCAATAAAAACGGAAAACAATAGGATTTACGTCTTTCAACTGTATAACGTGCCATTTGTTTATTTACCGGATGTGAATAATTACCGGAAGTAAACAACGAAGAAAAGTAAAATACAACGGCCCATAATGAAAAATCGTATTTTTTTTTATAAACAAACACGTTCAATTGGTTTCAAACTCAGTTCTTTCAAAGTGTATTCTAAACAATTTTCTTTGGTAAATATATGACCTGCACTTGAAAGAATAAAGATCTATAGTAATTATTGACATCATGATAAGTTCTGTAGATGGGTGAAGTAATTTTGATCAGAACAACTTTGTCCAAGTGGAAGTTTGCTGAACAGAAGAAGTATTTCTGGGTTTAATGTTATGTTATTTTATCTATCTTCTTTGAAAATTTTGCTCAGATAAACATGGCATGTTCATAACAAACTGTTAGAAATATTATGATGTATACAAGAACTTCATGAATGATGTTTAAGTCTCTACCTTTACTAACATTTTTATTTGATCTATTTATATTTGTGAATACCTTGTACTAGTATGGCTACAAGTACTAAAGTAGATAGAAAATTGGCGCTTTATCTATTGCTTTTTTTCATTTTATAATGATAAAGGTTATGTGCTATTTGATATTGCATACCATGAATAATAATGAAAAAGAAAGAAGAATTATAGACAAACGGAAAAGAACATCAGTCCGATTATTTTTAGGGCTTGGTTAATTAATGTTGGGGCTTAGGGTTTCAAAGTTAAAAAAGCCCAGGGCTTAGGCTTGCCCAAAAAAATTTTCAACCCCTGCTCGTTATTGTGACGGTCCAGTTTTTATGTTTAGGTTCACACAATTGTTCATTTGACAGATAATATTATTGTCTGGAAATTCAACAACAATCGTACATGCACAATGCGAGTATTCAGTGTCAATTGTCATTCCTTTGAACGCCTGATGTGATTGACTTAATTGACAGGTGGGTGGCCCTGTGTATCAAAACAACACATCTATTACAATCCAATCAATAGGTGTGGCGGGAAAAAACTTAACAATGGGAGGAGCATTCCTTCGTAGACTTGAAATCACGTGTTAATACATCTTTACATAACTGCAATAAAACGATGCACCTTTCTGGGTTGCGATAATTTTCTTAAACAAAATAAAAAAGGAAATAATCTTAAGCTATTTTATTTTCAGTATTTTTCACTAAACCTACGACTGCAATTCGGAAAATGCTTATCCTAAAACATGTGGGTAAAATATTCCTTGGAAGGTCGTATCCGAAACAAACAACACATTTTCCCATGGTAATTATTACTATTTGCATGTGTACCTTTTCCAATTAACACCAGTCACCTGTACAGGAAGCTTCTCAGTGGTACATTTTTTTATTATAGGTATATGTAATCACTCAATTATCTGTAACTGATAACTGTCAGCCTCTTGAAATCAGTGCTCACACACATCAGAGACATATAGTTACATGTACAAGTAATACATTTATGTCATTTACATTGCATGTATATTCGTTGACACCACAATAAAAATCACCTTTATCTAACCGGCAGCCAGGTGTAGTATCTTGCCTTCGGAGAACAGGTAATTAATTTCCTTGGGGCACAAAGTGGGAAAGAAATTTATTCTAACAGTTTATTAGCAGCTTATTAACCACAGTTCATTAGTTAACACTTTTTGTGTATACACATACTTCTAAATTAGTAGTTTTTAAAGACACACTTTTATTTGACAAAAGTTTGCAAAGTCTGTATATCTGATACATATTTTAACCATCAGGACTGCTAAAATCATTAAAAAATAAATAAACCCTGTCTGACGAAAAGAAGATTCATAGACCATTGGCATTGTTGTCAATTAGCAAGTTTCTTCGAGACGGAAAGCTAAAGTATGAAGAGATCAAAAACTGTTTTATTATCTTAGAAGCCCTGTAAAATGTTAATAGTCGTCGATGTCGTTATTCGATTTTGTTGCCATTCGGGTTGGAAATGTTCACGCCATTTTGTTTTACAAAGGGAAATAATCAATACGAAACCGGTGTACACTGGTTCTAAACCGACTTGCACTTTCTACATAGAGCGTATTGTTAAAACACAAGGAAACCAGTAAAACCAGTACAAAGAAAAATACAACAACTAAATGCGGGAATAAAGTTGACATGCGTTAATATAATCGGAAATCAAAACGCTCATTATTGTTGTATATTTTGTACTTTGCGTTATTTACATAAAATAAGTGTCATATTTTATTGTTTCCTTAATAAAACAAACAATACAGGTCTTCAATTCACTCTTTCACATGCTGACAACATGACTTTGTTGATTGGTCTGCAAACATCATCACCTGTGTATAAAGACCCCCTGTCTTATGTGACCTTTTTTACAATTTCCCTTCAAAGGTCGCTTAAGACAGGTTTGACTGTACTTCTAAATTAGTAGTTTTTAAATACACACTTTTATTCGACAAAAGTTTGCAAAGTCTGTATATCTGATACATATTTTAATATCCCTTTTTATTCAATGGGGTTTTGACCTACGTAGGTGCCAATTAATTGTTTATTGAAGATATAGTATGACAGATTTATGTTATGGCTTGTATACCAACTACAGTCTTACATGTAAACTAGAGTTACCCACCATGTTACCGGCAGGTGGCGCGCATATGGAAAGACGTGAATTGTTTCTTAAATGTCATAAAAAACACCTAACCTGAAACACAAGATCTTTAAAACTTCAATCAATCTATAGTATATCAATGACTGTTGGATTTCTTTCATTGTAAAATTTTAACTGTTTCATCAATGTTAAACTTTAGATTTGTTACATATAAAAATCTTTTCTTAATTCAATTCTGTATTGATTTTTTATGCACATGAGCGATCGATATCACCGGACATACCATTGTTTACTTGAAACCATGTCATGCTGAACAAAATGACAAAATTTAAAACTTTGCGCACGAACTTTAACAAATTGGCTTGTATGTTTTAAAAATAATAAATTCAAAGATAAAAACATTCAATTTTCATGACTTAATATTTTTTCTGAAACTAAAAACAACAAACATTTCTTAGGTGCGCGATAATGCCGAACTGCTCTGTAATTGGTTAGGGTTCACAACAAAACACCTTGTAGCTGCAGAACTGTAGCTCTTTAGGTCCTTTGGATATTTATACCCCCGCTCGACAGAGTCGGGGGTATATAGTGGTCCTGATGTCCGTCCGTCCGTTCGTCCGTCCACATTTGGTTTCCAGATGATAATTCAAAAAGTTTACATCCGATTTGAATGAAACTTTGGGATATTGTTATATATCAGGTTGGTAAGAAGCCTATCGATTTTGGGGAAAATCCGTCAAATTTCAAGGTCACAGTCCACGAAAAACGTTAGAAATTTTAACAAAAAAGTTGATTCCGGACAATAACTCAAAAAGTTTACATCCGATTTGAATGAAACTTTGGGATACTATCATATATCAGGTTGGTAAGAAGCCTTTTGATTTTGGGGGAAATCCGTCAAATTTCAAGGTCACAGTCCACGAAAAACGTTAGAAATTTTAACAAAAAAGTTTTTTCCGGACAATAACTAAAACAGTTTGCATCCGATTTGAATGAAACTTTGGGATATTGTTATATATCAGGTTGGTAAAAAGCCTTTTGATTTTGGGGGAAATCCGTCAAATTTCAAGGTCGCAGTCCACGAAAAACGTTAGAAATTTTTACAAAAAAGTTTTTTCCGGATGATAACTCAAACAGTTTGCATGTGATTTGAATGAAACTTTGGGATATTGTTATATATCAGGTTGGTAAGAAGCCTATCGATTGTGGGGGAAATCCGTCAAATTTCAAGGTCACAGTCTACGAAAAACATTAGAAATTTTAACAAAAAAGTTGTTTCCGGACAATAACTCAAAAAGTTTGCATCCGCTTTTAATGAAAGTGTAAAATATTGTTATATATTTTGTTGGTAAGAAGCCTATTGATTTTGGTGGAAATCCATCAAATTTCAAGGTCACAGTCGGAGTCCACGAAAAACTTTAAAAATTTTCACAAAAGCGGGGGTATCAGCGATCGCTAGATCGACTTTGTCTAGTTTTGATTTGCAAACCATAGAGCTATGGGTTTACCCTATATAAAAAATTGCGACTCTGTGACACGATTTTTGTTGCACCATTTCTGATGATTGGATGACAAGTGAGCTTAATCACGTTTCTTGATAATTTTTCCTACACTGTACCTCTTTAGTATTGCACGATTACGTTTATCCTACTATTTATATCCAAAAATAAATCATTTTCAATAAATCTGCACATCATTGTTGTTTCAGTGATCCTCGCAACGCATCTAGATGCATATTGTACGTGTCTTTTCAGTTCTGGATGCGTCTTTTCAACATCTAACGCATCCCAGTATGCGTCCATGTCAGTTGTCAGATTGTACGAATTTCCATCTTGTCAATTCCGTCTCCGATGCGTGATTAAATATTCTTACAAATGATGATGATCGATATTTACCTGTTCGATTCTCAGCAGGTAGCAATCACTCGGGAGGCAAATATGCTTTAATTAAGATGTTTATTAAACAATAAAAGTGCAGTGTTGATGGACACTCTTCATGGTTAAAATTAAGCGATGATAATAGACTTGTTTCAAATTTTCTAATACACGTTCAGAACCTTGCACTTGCAGTTGCACTCCTTACGATTTTTTTTAAAGTAAGAATTATTTACCGGTACAAAGATATCTTCCATATGAACATTAATTAGATATCTAATAAACTTTTAATTTTTGTATATATATCAATAAGATAATCTGCTATAGACTAGGATCTGAAAAAGGAGGGGGGTGTGGATGGGTAATGAGTTGTTTGGAAGAAATATTAATGTCAGCATCTGCATCCAGGTAAGACAAAAGTCTCTCTTTAATAGGCAGACACCTGCATGTTTCAAGTAATGAGTGCAGTTCAATCATACTCCAAAAGACTTCCAAACTCAGCTACTACTAATATAAAATAGTATGGGATAAACATTCTGCAATCCATATTTTTTGGGACTCACCACTTTCAAAAGTGATGAGTCCAGGACTCACCATAAAAAAATCATACAAGTGTCACTGGTTGTTTGAAACGAATTCTCAACGAACGAGATGCAATATCGGTCATCAATAATGGTGAAAATATGAATTCAGCCAGGGTTATTATTTTTCGCTGTCAAACTTTTTAAAAATCAATTATTCAGGATTTTACTACAAAAATTTTTATAGTATACATTTTAATGTTTTTTGTAATTTATTATTAAAATAAGTTTGAGTAATCATTTTATTCATTTTCAACAAGCTGAAATGATAATGGATTCTGTTCCTGAAGTTAAAAGTCAAGTGATCACGATAACAAAGATGGCAGGTAGCTGGGCGGGATTTGTTGAAAATGAATTATTAGTGGATATAAATAGAAGGATAAACGTCCTTGTGCATTAACAAAGAGGTACAAAGTGGGAAAAAATACCAAGAAACGAAATAAACAAGTTTGATTAAGCTCACTTGTCATCCAATCATCAGAAATGGTGCGACAAAAATCCTGTCGCAAGAGTCACAAGTTTTTACATAAGAAAAATCTGTAGCTCTATGGTCTGCCAAATAAAAAAATGTCAAAGGACCTAAAGAGCTACAGTTCTGCAGCTACAATCCTTGATGCTAATTAATATTTTGCACTGGAATAAAGGTGATAGATACACATACAAATTCAAGGTTAAAAATACATATACATTTATTAGTTGCGTAAACATTTTTTTATCAATTTTAATTAAAAATAAAATGTGCTAGAAGCTGTATACTGCAGTATATAAATTTCTCTAATTTTTTTATAATTTTAAGCTGAATTAATAATGTTTGTTGTGTTGATATATAAGTTGTTGTGTTTTGCAGTTGACATCTGACAATTATAAAGTATGTATTTAAATTAGTTTTCAGTGGCATTTTTTTGTGTCAACCTAGCAACATTTAAACATAGTTTGGTCATTTATTTTTAGGGAGCTATTTGAAACCTGTTTGACTGTCCAAAGCTTGAAAATGACTATGGATTGCCATGGTTAACAAGTATGGCTGAAACAAGTGGTAATGAATTACGTCACAGAAAGAACCCACCTTCCCATTCCCCATTAGATGACCCACCTGGCAAGCAAAACATTACTAAAGAACAAAATAATTTAAAAATGGATATAGATCTCGGAACATTTAAGACCAAAGACATAGAAAAGCAGGAAAATGGAAATATCGGCAACACAGAAGAATCAAATGATGAAGATGAAATTCATTATACAACTACCAGTTTTACTGCACCATTGTTGTCACCAAAAGAAATTTCAGCATCACCTGATGTTACAATTGAAGAGGACAACAGAGAAGTCCAAGTTGACGAGAGTTGGTGGACAATTGGTCTTCAAGTTTTCTTTCCATTCATTATAGCTGGTTTTGGAACAGTAGGAGCTGGTATGGTATTAGATGTAGTGCAGGTATTATACTATTATGCTATTTTCTGTAAGAGCTTTGTAGTAACAAAAAATGTTTGATGACCACAATGGAAAAAACTAATAAATGCCATCTACATGTAACTACCAGAAATCTGCATTATTTAAAAAAAAATATTTACAATATTGCAGATAAAAATTTCTTAAAGGGAAACTTCGCGAAAAAATTTGATATGTTATTCTTCAACTAAAAAGAAACACATTTGCCTCTTGATGTTTTTATTATATTTTCAGTGGTTAAGTTTCTGCATGGAATTTAGCGTGTAAAAAATGCACTTATGGAGGTCCGCCATCTTGTCACCATCACGTCACTAGATGGCGATACTAGACATCCAAGTACCTTAAAAGTCATCGTATGACAATAACGCGAAACGGCCAATAACAGAAGGTTGTACTAGAAGACAAGGTTGTGGAAAGATTACGTTTCGTATTCCTGATCTATATATATGCAAAAAAACCCGACTTGTGTAACCAGTTTAAAGACTTCTACTTAAGACTATTTCCACAGCAGCAACAACGGTAAACGGAAAGAAAGTCACAGGAAAAAAGTCACAGTTTTGATAGGAGAAAAGTCCATAAATATTAATTAAATTGAAAATTATTCGTATTATTATTTTCAACTTAATCAGATTAAGCAACTTATTGAACGAAACTTTTTTATACAAAATATTTACGAAGTTGACTATTTAAGAAATAACGGTCATTAAATGAAATATTTTTAAATACCCTGGTTTTCGCGCATCAAAATTTCACTTCCCGTTTAGTACATTTATAATTATTATTATTGTTATTATTATAATTATTATTACTGGTAACATTTATTGTGCGTGTGCATAACACAGTTTCCAAACTTTAATATGTTGTGTATATTTGAGTTCACATGTAAGTTTTATGTTTCCTCTGACTTGGCATCTAAAGATATTCGAAATCTTATATACATCCTGTTTTCTGACACTTCGGTGTATTCAAATCATACCTGTCCTTGGCAGGAGGGGTGTGCCTTTTTATTACATTATTAACCTTTAATCTGTTTAGCCTTTGAAAAAGTCCGAATATTCATACTTCAAAGTTGGCATCGAATGATCTAGTAATTGCAATAAACATCCTGTTTGTTTACCTGCTAATTCTGTTAATTACCCTTCATAAACAAGTAATGATTTACCTGTAACATTTTCACGTCCAGGTACAACCGCCGTTTCAAGACGTGCAGAATTATCCTTGGAATTTTATTTTATATATAAGTATAATCACATAAATATATCTTTTATTACAATTATTATTTAGGTAAATTATATCTGAGTTAAATAAAGACAGGTTAAAATTTGTGTCTAAAAAGACTTTTATTAAAACAAAGATCATTAAAACATTAAGACGTATTTGGTAATCTTATGTTGTCAGCCGGTCATTAGTCATCGCCACAGTTTATATATTCTTCAAAGAGCTAAGGCAGAAAAACATATTTTTAAACTGGATTATTTATCACATTTACTGGATAATTACATTTATCACGTCACAAACGCAGTCAAGTGATAAAATAGTGTCAATATGGCGGCCCCCATACACAAAATTTTACCACCTTTATCCCACTCTAGAAGCGTAACGGTAAAGAATACAATAAAACATCAATAGGCAATTATATTTCTTTTTATTTGAAGAATAACATATCAAATTTTCATTTTTTCGCGAAGTTTCCCTTGAACTTTTTATTACATTTGAATTGTGCATGTAGACCCAGTAAAAAATTATTCTGTATACTAGCATACATACTAGTACATGTAATGTTTTAACCTGATTACCATGTGACATTTATACATTTTTGTAAACAGTTGTTCCAACAAATCTATGCATGCCACAGCTTTATCTAAGGCCATCCTGGTTCTTGACAGGTGTACAGATAGATTATCTGTTGGTTTAAATTCTTTATAGAATACAGGTACATAATGTTAGGTAAACTGTCCAACCAAGGACATTAAGTTGTCGGTGTAGGACATAACAACCCCCCCCCCCCCCACCTGCAGAGTTTTGTCTATAAAATACATTACAGATCAGCTTTGTGGAATTTGTGTAGCTAGCCACTAGATTCATAATAGTTGTATATCAACTGTGTTTTTCAGACATTAAATTTTCTCTCTTTGCTGATATTTAATGGCTGTTTCTGTTATTCCTGCTATGAAGTAGATAATGAGCTGACTTTGTTATTAAATAATTATATGACACAGAAGTAAATGAAATACAAATACTAGAATTTCACCCTTCTGTTTAAAAAATATAGGCTGTTCAGTGTCATTCTATAAGGGGCACCCTGATGCAGGACCTTAAGAACACAGTTTTTTATAGTATAAATACAGATATATGTGTAAGTCCAACAATTCATGAAAGCACACAATTATATTTTTAAGATGAATTGTTAAACAAGATGTACTTCACTGAAATCCATTTTTGTATGCCCCTGCAACGAAAAGTAAGGGGGCATATTCATTTACCCTTGTCTGTCCATGGGTACATCCATCTGTCCATTCAGATTGGCTTGTCCGGCTAAGTCCTCTTACAGTTTACGGGCTGCAACATTTATATTTTGTAGAATGTTTGTATACATAGTGAAGGTATGCAGGGCCAAAGGATTTTGATTTTGATTAAATTTTCATAAAATTGGAGACAGTTTGACATTGTATGTTGCATTCAATGTAAGGGTGCATGTTTTGTCTGGCTTTCTTCTCCTTCATCTTTGAAGCTACAGTGTTTATATTTTATAGGCTATTTGAACACACAATTGAAGTGTGCAGGGCCAAAGGATTATTATTTTCATGAAATATTCTTAAACTACAGATAGTTGAACTTCGGTTGCAGACCTGATAACTGTGAAAAGGTACATGACTTGACCCCAATCTTCTCCTTAATCTTTGAAGGTACAGTGTTTATATTTGGTAGGTTATTTGAACACATAACGGAGGTGTGCAGGGCCAAAGGATTTTTGTCTCGCCTGCGACGAAAGTCGCTGGAGGCGAGACATATGTATGGGAATCCGGCGGCGGCGGCGTAAACACTTGACATCTTGCTTCATATATTTGTAAGCCCAAGCCCTAGGTCCATCAAATTTGGTACAGAGGTAGCTTATGATGAGTACTTGCCTGCCAGTCACCTGTCACCTGACCTTGACCTCAATTTCACAGTCCAGCGACTACGTTAAAGTTTTTGGGTTACGACAGTTCCTCTGTAACCACGCATGGTAGGATGACAATATTTGGTATATAGGTTGCTGATGACTAGTACATGACTGTCTGGTAGGTGTCACCTGACCTTGACCTCAATTTCACGGTCCAGTGACTACGTTAAAGTTTTTGGGTTACTGCAGTTCCTCTGTTACCACGCATGGTAGGATGACAATATTTGGTATATAGGTTGCTGATGACTAGTACATGACTGTCTGGTAGGTGTCACCTGACCTTGACCTCAATTTCACGGTCCAGCAACTACGTTAAAGTTTTTGGGTTACTGCAGTTTCTCTGTAACTATGCATGGTAGGATGACAGTATTTGGTATATAGGTTGCTGATGAATAGTACATGACTGTCTGGTAGGTGCCACCTGACCTTGACCTCAATTTTACCGTCCAGGGACTATGTAAAAGTTTTGGGTTACGGCTGTTCCCCTGTAACCATGCATGGTAGGATGACAATATTTGGTATATAGGTTGCTGATGAATAGTACATGACCTCAATTTCACGGTCCAGTGACTACGTTAAAGTTTTTGTATTAGAACAGTTCCTCTGTAACTATGCATGGTATGGTGACAATATTTGGTATACAGGCCGCTGCCGATATTTAATGCTATTTACATAATGCTTATGACGAAATTTATTTTCGTTACTGATGCGGAATGCAGGCGAGACCTTTTTCTGTGTCCACACTTGTAGATTTTCGTGAAATACTCTTAAAACTACAGGTAGTTGAACTTTGTCAGTTTGCATACTGTGATAACTGTGATAGGGGTACATGCTTTGTGCAGCTATTTTTTAGAGTTACAGCTTTTATATTTAAAAGCATGTTTATAATATAATGATGGTGTGCAAGACTAGAGGATTTGAATTTTCATTAAACTTTCATAAATTTACAGATAGTTGAACTTTTTGTCTTTTTGCTAGCTAAATATCTGAGATGAGGGTACATGTCTTTTCTGGCTCTCTTCATTTTTAGAGATAAAATATTTATATTTAGAAGTATGTAATAAAAAGTGTGCAGGACCAATGGATTTTGATTTTCATTCAATTAACTTTCTTAAAATTTCTGCCTGTTGCAACACCCCATCATGTCACTGGTCAGAAGGGGCATCATTTGTGTCTTACAGACAAACAATACTTTCTAAAAAAATATTGCCACTAACAGATCAACCTTAAATTCTCAGCTGCAGGGTAATACTTGTCATCCAGTTTTTTTTAAAGTTCTATAATTTAATGCTTTTATTTTTTATTCATTTCAGCATTGGGATGTGTTCATGAAAGTGTCAGAGATATTTATTTTAGTTCCTTCCCTTCTTGGTTTGAAAGGAAACCTTGAAATGACTCTGGCATCCAGGTTGTCAACTCAGGTAACCATTGATTTTGATTAAAACATAAGACATATTTGTGTTCCTTTTACAGTTTCAATGGACAATAAAGTGAAGTCAGTATATGTAAACAGTACTAAATCTGGTTTAAAAATTAAAGATAACTAATTACCTGTCATATGCAATTATAATATAAATGTTTGGTGTACATTCTACAGAATTTCTTTGGTTTTAGGCACACATGGGTAATATGGACAAAAGTTCAGAAAAATGGAAGATGATTGGAGGAAATATGGCACTTGTACAGGCATGTATGAATTGTAATTAAAATTCACTTAATTACAACATAGTAAATTCCTGGAAGTCTTTCACCATCATGCATAGTAAATATGTTAGCTGTTTAGTACCTTTGACAGATTCAAATAGGTCAAATTTATACAAAGACTGTATATTTGCAATATCTAACTCTAGTTCATCCTCGGAAACCCATGTCCGGTCGTTTTTAGCTCACCTGACCCAAAGGGTCAGTGTGAGCTATTCTCATCACTTTGCGTCCGTCGTCGTCGTCGGCGGCCGTAAACTTTTTACATTTTAATCTTCTTCTCCACAACCACTTGGCCAATTGGAACCAAACTTGGCAGGAATGTTTATTGGAGTTTGAGTTTTTGGTGCTGATCAAATATGAAACATGGCTGCCAGGGCCATTAATGCGTTCTGATTGGCTGAAATTCAAAAATCTTCTTCTCATAAACTACTTGGCAGATTGATTTGAAATATTGCAGAAATGTACCTTAGATGGTCCTCTACAAAGTTTGAGTTTTTTGTGCAGATCCAAAATCCAAGATGGCCGCCATCGCAGGACATAGTTTAACATAGGACCCTATGGGAAAAACATATAAACAACTTCTTCTCTGAAACTGTTCCACACAATGAAGCCAAATTAATAAGGAAATGAAGGTTGCATAATTATCTTATTGTTTTGGGTTTTTCCAGCCAATTGCAAATTCAACATGGCTTCCAGGGCCGTTAATGCGTTCTGATTGGCTGAAATTCAAAAATCTTCTTCTCAGAAACTGCTTATCAGATTGATTTGAAATATTGCAGAAATGTACCTTAGATAGTCCTCTACAAAGTTTGAGTTTTTTGTGCCGATTAAAAATCCAAGATGGCCACCATCGCATGACATAGTTTAACATAGGACCCTATGGGAAAAACATATAAATAACTTCTTCTCTGAAACTGTTCCACACAATGAAGCCACATTAACAAGGAAATGAAGGTTGGATAATTATCTTATTATTTTGGGTTTTTCCAGCCAATTGCAAATTCAACATGGCTTCCAGGGCCATTAATGCGTTATGATTGGCTGAAATTCAAAAATCTTCTTCTCATAAACTGCTTATCAGATTGATTTAAAATATAGCAGAAATGTACCTTATGTGGTCCTCTACAAGGTTTGAGTTTTTTGTTCCGATCCAAAATTCAAGATGGCTGCCATCACAGGACATAGTTTAACATAGGACCCTATGGGAAATACATACAAACAACTTCTCTGAAACTGGTCCACACAATGAAGCCAAATTATGAAGAAATGATTAATTGATATTTATCTTATTATTTTGAGTTTTTTGAGCCAATTGCAAATTGAACATGGCTTCCAGGGCAACTAATGGGTTCTGATTGGCTGAAATTTCAAAAATCTTCTTTTTACAAACCGCTTAGCAGATTGATTTGAAATATTGCACAAATGTACCTTAGATAGTCCTCTACAAAATTTGAGTTTTTTGTGGCGGTCTAAATTCCAAGATGGCCACCACGGTGGAACACAGCTTAACATAGGACCCTATGGGAAAACCATACAAACAGCTTCTTCTCTGTAACTCAGTTCCACACAATTTAACCAAATAATGCAGAAGTGAATCTAAGATAGTAATCTTATTATTTTAAGTATGTTTCGACCTGATAGGAAATTCAACATGGCTGCCAGAGCTGCAAATGCGTTCTGACTGGCTGAGATTTTAAAATTCGTTTTCTCACAAACAGCTTGGCAGATTTTGCTGATTGTAAATTCAACATGGCAACATTCATAGAAACAGCATCTTCACATAAACTTTTTAGCATTTAATATCAAAATTTGCAAGGAAAGTCTTGTCTTAAAAAGTTTTTTTGTAAGTCAGGTGAGCGATACAGGCTCTTAAGAGCCTCTAGTTTCGCTTTGCTACCACTTACCTACCGTGGGCACACTTGCAGATATTTTCTCGTTTTTGTCTCGCCTGCGACGAAAGTTGCTGGAGGCAAGACATATGTATGGGAATCCGGCAGCGGCGGCGTAAACACTTGACATCTTGCTTCATATATTTGTAAGCCCAAGCCCTAGGTCCATCAAATTTGGTACAGAGGTAGCTTATGATGAGTACTTGCCAGTCAGTCACCTGTCACCTGACCTTGACCTCAATTTCATGGTCCAGCGGCTACGTTAAAGTTTTTTGGTTACGGCAGTTCCTCTTTAACTACGCATGGTAGGATGACAACATTTGGTGTATAGGTTGCTGATGACTAGTACATGACTGTCTGGTAGGTGTCACCTGACCTTGACCTAAATTTAGCAGTCCAGCGACTACGTTAAAGTTTTTGGGTTACGACAGTTCCTCTGTAACCATGCATGGTAGGATGACAATATTTGGTATATAGGTTGCTGATAACTAGTACATGACTGTCTGGTAGGTGTCACCTGACCTTGACCTCAATTTTACGGTCCAGCGACTACGTTAAAGTTTTTGGGTTACGACAGTTCCTCTGTAACCACACATGGTAGGATGACAATATGTGGTATATAGGTTGCTGATGACTAGTACATGACTGTCTGGTAGGTGTCACCTGACCTTGACCTCAAATTCACGGTCCAGTGACTATGTTAAAGTTTTTGTGTTAGGACAGTTTCTCTGTAACTATGCATGGTATGATGGCAATATTTGGTATATAGGTTGCTGAGGAATAGTACATGACTGTCTGGTAGGTGCCACCTGACCTTGACCTCAATTTCACGCTCCAGTGACTACGTTTAAGTTTTTGTGTTATGACAGTTCCTCTGTAACTATGCATGGTATGGTGACAATATTTGGTATACAGGCCGCTGCTGATATCTAATGCTATTTACGTTATGCTTATGACGAAATTTATTTATGTTACGAGACGTTTTCCAGTGTCCTCACTTGTCATGAATATTTAATGTCCTATTGTGATTGGTTGCTTATACTTCTGGCAAAGTGTGACAACTAATAAAAAAAAGACATAACATACATAGTTTCGGTTAATAAATGTTTTATCCAATAAAAGTCGTTACTATTGGCTGATTAAATGTAATGAATATTCATGAAAACAAGAAAATATTTGCAAGTGTGCCCACGGTTGGTAAGTGGTAGCAAAGTGAGAACACGACCGGACGTGGGTTTCCGACGATCAGTCTAGTTTGAAAATCACAACTTTTGTTCAGAATTTTAAGAATTATGCCCCTTGAAATGTTACAATTGGTACTAAAACTATTCTTCCTCAACAGATTAAAACAATAAATTTGTTCACAAGCTATATATTGAGGACATTTAACTCAAGTTCAAAACCAGCCATTGTTCTATTTTATGTTAACTATACTGTTTTAATTGATTTACAATAAGTTGATACATAAAAATGTTTGATATGTAAGTCTTTGTTGCTGTAAAAAAAAGTCACACGTCACATCCATTTTTATTCATGATGTACAGTTTTATAAATTGAAGTAATTTATAATGCCAAAGGTCATAGGTCACACTACTTATTGACTTGCAAAGTTATATAAACTGATATCCATTTTCTGACCAAAGGTTGGGGGTTTTCTGTTCAAGCAAACAAAAAATAATAAACTGATACTAATACTTTTTTTCTAAGGATAATCACTAAATGAACATTGATAAAATTAATTATCATTCATACTGACTTAATTATAAATTGAATTATTGAAATGATTTTAAAAGAATTGTGGAAAGCCTAACAACTGTTTGTATAAAATCAACCATAAGTTTACTATGTTTTGCACATGCATAATTTGAATATTATACCTTTCATGAAGTGTGCATGTGTCAGTTAAACTATATAACTAAATTCTGTTTTATTTTTAGAGTCAATGAAGAATTTCATGTAGATTAATAAACATTTGATAAACTTTAATTTATTGTTTTCAGGCTCAAGCTACAGTTGTTGGTTTTCTTGCATCACTGGTTGCTATGGTGATGGGTTGGATACCAGATGGCACTTTTGATTTTAACCATGCTTTGTTACTCTGTGCCAGTAGTGTTCTTACAGCTTCTGTTGCAAGCTTTGTACTTGGTATGAAGTTTTAACGTTATCATTTTGGTTAATGTTTTATCTAAGGATGATAGAGCATTAACATAACCACAATGTTTTGAATGAACACATAATTTGGGAATACTATATGTTTCAATATAAACATACAACTACATATCAGTGTCTTTTTATATGTACTTGGGCCTTTTTTATTCTCTTGAAAATTCATACCTATATTATAAATGAAAATTGGAATAAATAAATATGTTTGTAAAAACAATAAAGAATATCGTAAATATATACCGGTAACCATCATTTTCTTGTCTGCAGAAAACTTTGCTTGTTTATGTTTGGAAAAAGTTAAATAGAGCTCTGAAATAACTTTTTTAACTTATCAATTTGGACAAATCCAAATGAAAACATCACTTGTAGAAAATTTCTTAAGACCCAGGATGGAAATGTTTATGTTTTGATTTCAAATTATTTTATAACTATTATCCACCAGCTTTGTTCATCTAAGTGTTTTCCTGATAGTGAATTATGATACATGTAATGGATATGCATACATAATTTCAAACCATTAATGAATTTGCATAAATTGTTTTACATGTTATTGGCATGTGAAAAAAAGGATTATGAATAATAAATTCAGGAAAACTATAGACAAAACTCGCATTTTCACGAAAAGTTTGTTCAATTCTTCATGATATTTCTGTGTATGCTTAATTTTGTCCCAACTACTGGGTTTTCTTTTCCTTTTTTTTTTTTATTTGTTTTTCAGTCAGGCTTTTAACAATCCCTGTACACGGTCACCTGACCAGGACATGCAGGGTTATAAAAAAAAAAATTACAAAGAGCTGACTTAATTATATTACATATGTATAGTTTTAAAGAACAATGAAGGAAATATAAACAAGAAGTGTTACATACATTCGCTCACACTTTCACACACCAAATTCCCTAAACCAGTTAAAGACTTTTTTTTATGTAGAAAAAAGGTGCCTTATTAAATTAACAATATTGAATTTACAATATAGGATAAATAGCATAACATAAATTTGAAGTTTTAAAGTGGTAAAAAAAATAAAAAAATAAAATAAATAAATAAAAATCAAATAAGATGAAGGATAGGGGCCCAAACCTTTTCAAAAAGTAAAATGTTACCCTGGTTTTAAGCTATTTGATGTTGACAACATTTATAATATCTAATTTTGCACTGAAATTCAATAATACTAGGTTTGGTTTCATTTAGTTTACATTTATAAATATACTTTTTGGCTGAAATAACTAGTAAGTTTACTAAAAGTGGTTCGTTTGTAAAGCCAAAAAATATATTCTTCTTAATAAATTCAGTACTTACAAATAGTTCATTGAAAAGTATTTGAAACAAATTCCAAAATTCTTTTGTAATATTACAGTCATAAAAAAGATGCGAGACAGTTTCTACACTAGTAATGCAAAAAGTACACATCCTTGTTTCTTTAAATTTTATCTTGTACAAAAAATCATTGGTTGGAATAATTCTATGTAAAAACTTGTATTGAAAATTGTATGAGTAAGGATCCTTACATGCTTTTTTTGCAATATTGAAAAACACTGACCAATCATTGATTTCTGATTCAAGATGCTCTTCCCATTGAAAAAATTTTTGAGAAGGGAGTTGAACAACTCTATCTCTTAAATCAATATAAACAAATTTTGGCTTCTTACAAGACAAGAGTCTTTCAATAAAGGGGCCTCGGTGGCCGAGTGGTCAAGGTAGTTCGTCTACTATTGATCACGTGGTCTGTCAACACTGAGATTGCGGGTTCGATTCTCACTGCAGGCAGGTTGTACTCGACTCCAATCGTAATTGACAAGGATTGCCAGTTTTCCTACCGCAGGTCGGGGGTTCTCTCCGGGTACTCCGGCTTCCTCCCCCAATAAAAACTGGACGCCATGAAATAGCTGAAAAATTGCTGAAAGTGGCGTTAAAAAACACCATTCATTCATTCTTTCAATAAATTTGCCATTATTGTTAAGTGTAGTAGCATTAGAGTCAAATATTAGACAATTTTCTTTTAAGAAGGCTTTTGTATCCTTTGGTACGTTAGCAACAATACTATAATATTTAAGAAAGTTTTCTAAATTAAGTTTATTCCTTACTTGAGGAAATGTAAGAAATTTGCCATTTTCTAGATTAATAATGTCTGAAATAAACTGCACACCTTTTCATTTCCAGGTAGCATAATAAGAAAATTCTGAAATATTACAAAAATTTAAGATATCATAAGACAGTATATCTTCTAATACATTTTTGGGATATGGTTCGACGTAATGCAGACAAGCAAACACATCTTTCCAAAAAGGGTTTTTGATAGCATTAGACACCTCCTTAAGTTTTTCTTTTTGTAAATAAAGAGATCTCTCGCCTCCACAAGGTTTTAAAGTATAGCAGAGTAATTTTTGCCAGCTCCCTTCTAAGTTGTTTAAAAATCTTCGAACCCAGCTTACCTTAAGGTAAGCCATAAAAGATTGCAAGTGAAGCATTTTTAAGCCTCCTTGCCCTATATCCCCAATTAATGTGTTTCGTTTAATCTTGTCTGGTTTTCCATCCCAAATAAAAGAAAAAAATTTTGTATTAAGTTTATTAATAATTTTTTCTGGAATATTTGGAAGTGCAGTAAGTAAATGAATCAGTTTTGGAAAAGCGAGTGATTTTACTACTGTAATCTTTCCTACCAGGGTTAATTTTCTATGTTGCCAACTTTTGAGTACTCCAGTTAATTCTTTTATTTTTTGCGAAAAATTAATGTCAATCATACTTTCAAGATCTAATGAAAAATCAATGCCTAATAACCTAAAATTTGAGTGTGACCAATTAAGTTTTTGATCTGGGCAGAGAATAAGGTCTGAGTACTTTTTGCTTCCAACCCATACTGCTCTTGTTTTTGTAGGATTCATCCTTAAACCTGATATGTTACCAAAATCTTTAAAACAAATCAGTGATTCTTTAAGGGACTTTTCAGTCCCATCTAACATCAAAAAAGTATAGTCAGCGTATTGACTAACCAAAGATTCAGCATTATCTTGAAGAACACCTTTGATATTTTTGTTAGCTTTTAACTGCATAGACAGTAATTCAACTCCTATTATAAATAAATAAGGAGATAACGGATCCCCTTGCCTACAACCACGATTAAGATAAAAAAAATCAGAAAGGTGTCCATTGTTTATGACACAGCTAGAAGCCTTGGTGTAAAGACATTTGAACCATTCACATATTGAAGGTCCAAAGTTAAAACTTTCAAGAGCTTTGATAAAAAATTTCCATTCTATAGAGTCAAAAGCTTTTTCAAAGTCAATTAGTAATAATAAACCAGATTGATTATTTTCCTCAAGGTAATGCATTAGATCATAGAGAAGGCGTGTGTTCTCACCAATAAATCTGTCTTTTATAAACCCTTTTTGTGTATCACTTATAATTGAAGGCAAAACTTCCTTAATTCTGTTTGTAACTACTGCTGAAGCTATTTTCATATCAGTGTTTAGAAGACTAATTGGACGCCAGTTACTTATATACCCCCTGTCTTTCCCCTCTTTTGGGATACAGGTTATAACACTTTGGTATTGAAACTGAGAAAAGTTCCCAATTTCATACCCATAGTGTAGAGATCTGTACAAAAATGGTCCAATATGTTTCCAAAAATATTTATAGAAATCTACAGTAAATCCATCTGAGCCGGGGCTCTTACCATTTTGCATAAATTTTAATACAGTAGCACATTCTTCATAAGTTATGTTACCCTCACAGGATTCTTTTTGTTCCCTTGAGAGTTTTATATTGTGTTGAAAAAAGGGACTGGAATCGCAGTCTAGATTTCTACTTTGATAGAGTTTATCATAAAAGTTTTTTTCCTCAAGAAGAATGTATTGCTGCGATGTCAGATGCCTTCCCTCATCATCAATTAGTTCGGTTATAGTTTTTTAAATAAAATTTTTCTTTTCTAACTTACAAAAATATTCAGTGCACTTTTCACCATTCTCATGCCAGTTAGCTCTAGCTCTCAGCAATAAACCTTGAATCTTCTGATCTCTAGCACCTTCAAGCTCATTTTTCTTGTCTTGAAGAGACCTTAAGACCGCATCATCAGGTTTAAGGTTCAAAGAGTTTTCTAGTATTTTAATATCATTTTCAAGTTCTACAATATGCTTCTTGTCATCTCGTTACTTAGCAATACTATAATCAATAGACAAGGATCTAATCTTCATCTTCAAGATTTCAAAAAATAATTGATCATCACAAGAAAGTGCAACTTTAAAGTAATCATCATCATCATCTGATACTAAATACCGTATAGCGGGTTATTTTTGCGGGTGTAAAATTTGGCGGTTTTTAGGTAAAAATGTATTGCAAAAAATTTGGTGGTTTTAATTTTGGCGAATGGGCAAAACCATAGAAAAAGATTTGGCTGTCTAGCAATCCCGGATAACATGTGTTTGTGTATTTTCCAATTGGAACGTAAGTAAACAAGGGGGACTACATAGGAAGGGGAAGGAAACAGGCTTTATTTCATACAAAAACAGAAACTTAATTATGGATGGAAACTTATATACAGGATGGCATTTATCTATTTTCCTCCATAAATCTGAGGAGGAGGAAATTCTCCTGAAATAAAAACGATTTCATCCTGTTCAAGTGTTTAGTTTTCCAATGTTTTTAAACATATTTTTTTACAAATCTACCAATTTTCTATAAGTTATAATTGATAATTTTAATTTTGTATACACATGTAAAATCACGTTGCATACAAATTTCGTAATTATGACAGATTTATTAATTGTGTGGTTTGATGTAGTGCTTATCCACATGTTTATTTAACGGTTTAAATGACAGTTAATCCAGGTGTCAATTTGACAACTAGATCACAATCAGGCCTTTGATCTTTAAACACAGGCAAAACAGATGAATAGATTTGTTGATTAGTCAAAATAATTTAAGACATTTTGCGCAGATATTGACCAAATTAGCCGTAGGACATTAATGAATAGTTTTATTGAATTTAACCTTTAATTAACACAATCTTAGGTAATACCAATATTTGACAAATACCGATCGTCTACAAAACACCGGAGTTTCTAAAATCATGAATTTTAGCGGTTTTTATTTTGGCGATTTCAGTTTGACCGCTAAAATACGCGAAAATTTGCACCCCGCTAAAATAACCCGCTATACGGTATTCATTAACTGTCTCTTTAATGCATACTTTAACTTTTTCTACATAAACACTGTCTCTCACCAATTGAGAGTTAAATTTCCAATAACCTTTACCCCTTTTTTCTAAGCTGGCAGAGAATGTGAAAATGATAGCTGAATGGTCAGTTGTATAACCAGGAAGTATATTTGTCTTTTTCATAAGTGAATACAAGTCCTCTGATACTAAAAAGTAGTCCAGGCAACTTTGTTTTAATGGTGAGGGTTGTCTCCAAGTGTATTTTCTATCATTTGGATTACCAATACGCCATGGATCGACTAATTCATAGGTTTTTGGGAAGGTTGCGTAGCAAACTTTCCCCTTGCTAACGCTCTAATACATAGAAACTACTGTGACCGGCGTGTAATCAAACCTTACGCTCGTAAAATATAGGTCACATTTGAGGAATCTATCAATTACATGAATCGGTGCACCACATTTATCTTGAACAACTTTACTATACATGTCCTTTCGTATTATGTCTCATTTACTGTATAATTGATAACTAATATTACGATTTAAACTAATATTCCATGTTCATCCGCGAGAGAACTCGTTACACTTTTTGGTTTCGGAAATCAACGCGATATTTGGCAATCCTCGCGATAGCTGTTCACTGAACCGACAAATGTAGTACTGACAGTGGCACCAGTCTAATAATATTTGACGACGTTATTATGATTAAAGTGTTTTAATGATTATTTATGCGATCGTGTGGTCGTCGTTTCATACGGTTTTGCATTCTATTTTTTACGTGTTTAATTAAATAAAAATCAACACAAACGTGTGTGCTTTGTCGATGTACAGATTTGCAGAGCGGCGCCATCTATAAAATTTTTTAAGGTTGGGAGAATGGCATGTAGAAGTTTCGTAAATAAAATACAAGTATATTTAAATATATAACAATTTCTAACTAATAAAAATGTATTGAAAAAGATATTTTGGTGTTTGTGACACAAGAATAGTAAATGCATTATTCGACATCGGTGTTCAATTGCACTCACCATTTCGCTACATTATTCCGTAGTACATTCAAAGTCAGTTAAAGTGCGCCAATTACAAATATTGTGGTCACAGACGTTTTTTGATGACCAATAGTATATTTGTTATGGGAATTTGACTTTAATTTAACTCGTAGGTAATTACGTGTTGAAAAAAATAACAATACTGTTCTGTTTGACTCATTTATTGGTCAACACTGACTAATTTTGAAGCCTACATAGTAAAAACCATTATGTCACAAATTTGGAGTACTAAATTTATTTACAAAGAAAGAAAATTTATAGCGAAATAAATAAGTGAAATATGTTTTCTATGATAGAGAATTGTCAGAATTTGGATAAAAACACTCTGTTTTTATGTCAGTATATTTGGAAATAAAAAAAAAACAACACAGTATTTGTGTCCCATAAAATGCTGTGAATTACGTTACAATTTCATGATAGTCGTATTACAAACATATTTGATTAATACAGTAATGATTCGTGAACGAATATGTACAAAAATGCTTTAAAATATTTATAAATCATGATTAAAAGGTGTATGAATAATTTTGGCCTAAAAACTAGTCTTTGATTTCAATTTTTATTTTTTTGCATTTAATTGTGAATTACGTTACGGTACCTTCCTCATAATAAGTATATGCTATAAGCGTCAAACACTGTGAGTAATAAACACACTGATGTTAACCATAATTGCCATATAAACATTGTTTTTAGCTGTTAAAACATTTCTCATATATTTGCAAATGCTTATGTCCGTGAATTACGTTGCGGTGAATTACTTTACGGTATATTCAGTTAACATGCTTTAAAACTTATTTCCTAGGAACAAATTACCTGGAAACATTATTTTTTGACACCGCCTAAAATAAGGGCGTTTGTTGAAAACTAAGTTGCCAAGCGGGAGACATTTAAAACATTTTCTTGTGTAAACATTACCATCACTCGTAAGTACACATTTATTTTACAAGAACACATATTATATAGCATTAATTGTCAGCGAAAATTATTATTAAACGACACAATATATAATATACCTCAGAACTTTGAATATGGAATATTGATTACATTTGTATTTACGTCACGTGAGGGCACAAAGTTTAGTGTAACGTAATTTACGTTTTGTAACGTAAATCACATGCACATTTATGTTATAGTTTGTTTCCAAAAAATGGTAAAAGTTGATAAAATGATGTGAAAAAAATGTTTAAACACTAACCGAAGATAGGCATACAATTTAGAAGGAGTTAGGCATTTGGAAACGTTGACATTTCCTTATCGATACTACCAAACACCAGTTGGATATATCATTTTGTTTTAAAATGGCACTTTCATTTTAAATTTTATCTTGCTATAATTGAAAACATTTGCAAAAAATAAGTATAAATTATAATACAACACCATGACAATAAATAGTTTAGAAAATCATGTAGTAAAGATCTATCACTCTTACTTTCTTGTGTAACGTAATTCACTATTGTGTAAAAAGACAATTGTCAATACAACAGTACTGAAAACACAACCATTTGTTCCAAAACATTTAATGGTGTGAAATGATCATAGCCCATTGTTTATCTTTAATCAAACCGTTGTGAACAGCACAATTTCATATGTGTAACTGGGGATTTTTTTAATATTTCTTCGCATTGGGAATTTAATGTGACATTTTAAAAGATTTTATGTTTTATGTGTTAATATCGTTGCAAAGATATTGCAAATCATTGTACCAAAAAAAATAATCATAACCCAAAAGCTCTTTTTCTATAATGGTTCCAATTTAAACATAAGATAACAAGATTGTATATATTTTATGGACTTCTGTGAATTACGTTACACATGGTACTACTACTGTAAAGTGTAATAAATATCTGTTTGATAAAATTTCAAGTCTTTTAAATTTGTTAAGTATTTTCTTTAATGGTCAACAAATGAACAGATTTATTTAAATGGTCTTTAGACTCTGAAAATAAAAGAGTATCAACATTCAAAAATAGACACTTTTTCTTTAAAGCGTCTATTTTCCTTTTTATTGTTCAAGTATCAAGGAGTTGACCGATATCTTTTAGAGTTGGTTAATGTTGGGTTTCTTAAATGTTTTATTTGGTAAATCAATCATATATCTATCATATAAATGTGTTTTATATGCAATTGTGGTTCTTTTTACGATAAAATATGTTTGATATAGTTACAGTAGACAGAAGTAACGTAATTCACCATCCAAAATACCACCACATGTATATTCATGTTTTTCTTGATGTGAACTTGTTATTCAAGAGCTACCTTTTTTGTTTTCTAATTGTTCAAATATAGTTCTTACAAAATAAATACATTTGTCTTGTTTTCAAAGCCGAAAATCTTCAGCCGTTTTTCCTGTGCAAATGGCGCACTTTAACTGACTTTGAACCAGTAAGCTGACACAATATTTGTTCCCTGTCCTTTTGATTAATTTTTATAATTGGTAATTCATGCTGCACCAATAATATTTCTCGTTACACGAATCGAAATTGGTCACCACCCATCGTAATAAGCCAAAAAACGTACCAATTTTCCGTGCATGTTTACCTCACGAAATTGCCATCGTTTTAAACGATGTTGCATTTTTATGCTTTAAGTATCTAATTAAACGAAAGGCAAAACGATATATTTTTCTTCATTTTGTGTGTTCCTTCAAACAAAGGAAGATGTGATCCAAGTCAGTGTGTTTTAGCAGACGTTTTTTGAGTGACAAATAAAACCTCTTAGCGCGTATGGTCGATCTTATGTTCCTTATGTAGATCCAAAAAAGGTGCAAATTGAAATCAGCAATTATTTTTTAAAATTTGTTCAGCGTTTTGAAATGCTGTTTTTTAATTTGATAGAGCGATTTTCCAAGGTTAATTTTGACCAAAATTAGAATGGGTGTAACTTGGAGCAAGCGATTATTGTCCATTTGAAAACCTTGGGGTAATGTCGTTTGCGGTTTAGGCGCAAATGCCATAGAACGTCACGAAAGCTGGCGATCTTTTGCAAACATCGTAAGACACTTGTTGAAAACAAAAAGTGTCAGATTGCATAGCAAAAGTCAAGTACATGTAAACAATAAGTATAGTATGGAATATGTACAGTGGAAATTTTTTTAATATCGCATATTGAATATTAATTTTAAAAAATGCAAGCAGAAAAGCACTCCATTTGATTGTGTCTTTTAGTATAAGCTATTAACACACTGTTTAAATTTAAAACAAACTAGTTGACATGCATTCTGATTGTAAAGATATATGTTGCCTCATACAGTCGTTTTTGTTTGTTTGAATCCGGGGGATTTATAAAAATTGATTTACATGCGCTTTTGAATAATACTGGGTTGATCTTGTTATAGTGTGTGGGACTCGATATAACAAAATCGACCCAGAACCATTCGAAAGCACATGTAAATCGTCATGCACAGATCCCGTTGTTGTTATTGTTTAATGCCACTTTCAGCAATTTTTCAACTATATTTGGGCGTCCTGTTTTTATTGAAGGAGAAAGCCAGATTGTAGGAGTCTTTTAATAATTGTCAAGATTGAAGTTGAGCACACCCTGGCAGCAGTAAGACTCAAACAAGTGCTGACAGGCATTCGATCAATAGTAGATGAATACTTCCTTAACCACTCGGCAAACTGAAGCCCTGGAGTATTACAGAAATAAATTATTTTAGTTTACATATATGTACATGTATTTGATGCAAGTTATATTCCAACCATATAACAGGTGCGATTTTTATGTCTGAAATGGGCAGCACCGATTTTGTCTTATTTATAAATATATTTATAACATTTATTTGCCATTCTTTGATGTAGGGGATACCTATCTCTTATCCACAACTACTTGCACCACTGAGTGGGATTTGATGAAACTTTTGCAGATCTTTGTCATATGTTGGAATTGTGCACCTGATTATTTAGAGTTTGAGCAAAACGATTTTTGGAGTTTCCAATAGCAAAGCCCTGGACATTGCCATTCAAGACATAGGGGAGCTGGGGCCATCAATTATGAGGATTGCAAAGTTTTTTTCTAGTCTTTTAAATTTATATCTAATATGTTTTTAAATTTACCTGATTTATTTTACATTGGTTTGTTTTATTTCCTGTCAAACATGAGGCAGGAATCTCATTTCATAATTGCGAAGCAACCTTTCCTTCGGTGCATTCTGCACTTTGATTAAGATTTCTTCTATCATATCCCTTGAACTAGGGTTTCTGACATGTAAAATATTAAAATTATCCATACTTGGGTCAAGGACAACATTCCAGTCACCACACATTAAAATGCTTGTGTTTGAGTAAGTTCCTATAACTTGTGAAATTTCCTTTAAAAAAATTGGGTCATCATGATTATGACCATATAAACAAACCAACGTAAAACGTTGATTATAAACAGATAAATCTAGTATAATATATCTTCCATTTGTATCTATGGTTGACATATGGACTTCAAGGTCTAAATTATTTCTAAACATTGTACTCACACCTGCACTTCTGTTTGTGAAATGACTGAAAAAACATTGCCCACCCCATTCGTCTGACCATATGGATTCAACTTCTTTACTACTATGAGTTTCTTGGAAGCAAACAATAGAAGCATTCTTATTCTTTACCCACTCAAAAACATCGGTTCTCTTTTTTAGGTTTGATAAGCCCCTAACATTCATAGACAAAATTGATACATCACACATGATATTGAGTTACATGAACAGTGTAAGTAAATAAAAGGCAAAAGTTAAAACCTTTCAAAAGTCTGTCTTTAACATGATTCACAACCATACTAACAAGAAAAACATGCATACAGATACATACAGCAAGATAGCACATTTGTTTTGGCATAATGTACATTGAGTTGACATGCTCATTGCAGTTTAATGTAGTTATCATCTAAATTGTAATATATTGAATTAGAGTTATCTCTCTTTAGGTTACCAACAAGCTTTCATAGATCACTATTGATGAAAAAGAATAAAAATTGCAAATAATTAAGGATTTGAATTGTAAAAATGTTTTGTTTTTTTTAAGCGAAAAAAAAAATGTGTATATTATGCTAATAAACTAGTAACAGAAAAGTATATACACAGGTATAAAAAAGTAAATACTAAGAGAGAGTTTACCAACAACTGGCATTGATTCTACATGTATGCATATGTGTAATTCTAAAAGTTTATCAAAGATATATAAGACGGCAAACAAAAAGAGGAGGAAAACAGAACAAAAATATATGCAAACAATCAGTTAAACAAGACAAATAAATATGAATAAATAAATAAATAAAAAGGGGAGGTAATGATAATTAAAAGTTTAAGTAGGTGAACTGATAAATATTAAAGTAAATTTACCAGAAGCATTGCATTTACTTTATTTACCTATAATTAGGGAAATGCATATTAGCTACAGAAAAAGAGAATTAAATATGAAGATAATTGTCATGTACTTACAGATATTTACATTAAAATACATAGATTGACTGACTTTAGAACTCTTAATTAAGTTAATTATTTGTTACTGTCATCAGCTGTGGTGGTTTCCTTCAGACGTGAGTTTTCTAAGCTTATGATTAATGTCATCAAATAAGTCAGATTTAATTCTTTTGCCTTTTGGAAGTTTGGCAAACACATTACAGTTGTAAAACCACACATTTTCAAAGAGTTCAGTGTTTTTCAGTCTAGTCATCAAACCAAGATTGTGCTGTGAAATATCGTCATGAAATTTGACATTATTCTTTAACAATTTCTTTTGTTTCATGATTCTGATCTTAAGTTCTGTATTTCTCACCTTCACTATCACAGGGGGGCCTCGGTGGCCGAGTGGTCAAGGTCGTTCGTCTACTATTGATCACGTGGTCTGTCAACACTGAGATTGCGGGTTCGATTCTCACTGCAGGCAGGGTGTACTCGACTCCAATCTTAATTGACAAGGATTGCCAGTTTTTCTACCGCAGGTCGGGGGTTCTCTCCGGGTACTCCGGCTTCCTCCCCCAATAAAAACTGGACGCCATGAAATAGCTGAAAAATTGCTGAAAGTGGCGTTAAAACACCATTCAAACAAACAAAAAACATCACTATCACAGGTTTTACATCTCCCTTACCTGGTATTCTATGGATGGCTACTATATCACTGTTGTCCAGCTCTGTATCTAAATCTGATTTGTCCTATAAACGCTTTCCTCAAATCTTCACCTCTTTTCTCTGGCAAGTTCATCATTCAGATGTTATGCTTTCTACTATATTGTTCATTATAATTTGCCATTTTCATTGCCTCTGTTGCTCTATAATGATTGTTCTTAATCTCCTCTGTTAATTTTTCAATTGTTTTTTCTTGTGACCTAATCCTCTCTTTCAAATTTTCATTGTCCATCAATAATGAATCTACTTGATCTTGTAATCTTCCAGTTCTCTCCCTTATTACATTTTCCATCTTCTTTTCTGAGTTATCCAATAACTGTTTCACTATGTCTGTGACAATAGATTTTAAATCAGCTTGTTTCACTAGAGAATTTAAATCAGATGTTTTAACAGTGCCCTCCAGGCTTTTCTTAATGTCCAACAGATCATGATGAATGTTCACTAAATCAACTTCTTTACTGTCTTCAGATACTTCTGAATGTCCTCTTGTCACAACTTTAGCAGGTTTTTCTTTTCCCGAATCCTTGTCACTCTCTTTTAAAGGTGCAAGTAAAGTCTGAACAGTTTTATCTCCAGACATAATGTTGTTAATACAGCTCAGAATAGATAATATAACAATGGAAGTTCTTCTATATAGAATATATATGTAGAATATATAAGAAAATAAACAAGTCCAATATCAAAAGTTCTTTTCAGCAAATTTCAACACAAAAGTCTCACATAATGAAGTAAAGATGACTCTGAATCCAATGATACTTTTTTTAGTCCATAACTTTAAGTATTTCACAAAGAAAAAACCAAAAACTGCAGAGCTGAAAAAGTGCTCACACTCTGCCGGCGGCCATCTTTCTGTTATTCCCTACTACTGGGTTTTCTTGTCTGAAGGACATAGTCAGCTCTTGTTCATTGCAATTGGACAGTCATTAATGTTGAGGTCCGATATCAATTACTTGTAAACATGGCACTATGTAGAACAGTTTGAATTACTGGGTTCTTCTCTATAAATGCAGATTTCTGGTTGAGTTGACAGAGTAGAGATGAGTTCACATACACTCATCTGTTGCTGCATCCAATCAAAATGCATGAAACAATATAGTTGACATGACATTATTTTGAGGTTTTCATATTGAATGTTAGATATATATCAATGGAGAGATCATGATGTGAAAGTTGTTGGTTTACAGAAAAATAGGTACTTGCATGTGTTGTTTGAAAAAGCCCATATGATCTTTCACTCATTTTAGATTTTTTTTTCTTGCTTTCTGCTGCACTCAAATGCTATTAGTTACTTAGTTAGTACATTACAAATAATAATAATCTGCAATTTTACATTTTAGGTGCTGTAATGGTAGTTGTTGTTTTAGTATCTACAAAGTTACATATAAATCCTGATAATGTAGCCACACCTATTGCTGCAAGTCTTGGAGATTTAACTACACTTTCTTTACTAGCTGCAGTCAGTCATCTGTTGTTCAATGCTATAGGTTAGTAATGTTATATTAAACTGTTTTCTTTGTTAATAATTATGTAGGTGCATTTTAAAAAGTACATATCATTGTATGGTCAATAAATTTCAATAATTGGCTAAATTTTGGTATCTGGGCTAATTTGAACTTGAGCTAAAAATAATTCGAAATTCAAACTTCTTATGGATGTTCAGTTCAAGTTGAACAATTAAATTGTTGGCCCCAAAATGTCTCCAAAAAGTTGACTGCAAGTAACAATATTGACTAAATATCCTAGTTTTTGTCCAGAATTTCTGAAAAATAGGGTTAATTTATTTATGAAAACACACCAGAAAATTACAATTCGCATTAAGCCAAATAGCAAATATTATTTCTATCAGTTGTACCTTTTGAAAGTATTTAAACAGTAAATACACTGAAAGCAAACCAACAGGTCTTAATAACTTTTTTCAAAATTTACTTGTCCGAATGAAAACATCACTTGTCCGAAAATCTCGACTCAGAACATCCAAAATTTATATGTTTCAATGATTTGGTTAAAAACAATTCATATTATGCTTAGCTAATGTTACAATAGATTGAAACCAAATTTCGTCAGATCCATGTGTGTGTTGATCATGTTTCGATGTCAAATTAGTTTTACAACTTTTATCGGCAAGCTCAGTTCCTTCAATTGTTTTCTTGATCACGAATAAGTTGTATACTGGTCCCATCGCATCTTGTAGTTAGGGCTATGCATACGTAGTTTCGAACCAGTGATAAGTAATTTGCATAAATTTGTTGACATGTTATCGGCAATGAAAAAATTGTAATGGATAATAAATTCAGAAAAATTATTGACCAAACTCACATTTTTGAGAAAAGATACTTCAATTCTTTATGATACTTCATTATAGGCTAATTTTTTTTTTCTTGTCCTGAGGGACAAGTGATTACTGAGTTGTACTTGTCCGACGGATATTTCCACTTGTCCCGGGCAATGGGACAAATGTTATTGTCGAGCAACTTATTAAACTTTATATACGTTTTTTTGAAGCTATGTCAATTGGTTGAGAAAGCCAGGTGAGACAATGAACAAAATATCAAATTTCCATTCAAGCATCTCGTTGCCGTTATTGGGAATGTTTTGCAGAATTATGAACATTTAAATTTTGTTTCTCTTATTTTTAAATGGAGATTTATTGATCATCCTAGTAATGTTTCCCCATAGGAAAAACATGATTTTTCTAGGTGAATAACTATGCATATAATGAAAAAATAAAAATTACATTTAAGGTGATATATATAACAAGATGTTGAAGTCAGAAATTATAAGAAAGAAACAAAAAATGTTCTTAATAACAATCATTTTTTAATTAAGTAAACATTTTACTTGTTTGAAAATCTAGGAGTGTAATATCTTGTATTTTTTTTCCAGGAAAACAGCACTGGTTGGCACCATCAATTATAATTGTATTTTTAGCATTAACACCATTTTGGATATATGTATCAGTCAAAAATAAATATACACATGAGGCGATACATCACGGATGGACACCTGTTTTAAGTGCAATGGTTATTAGTAGGTCAGTAAATTACATGTTCTTGTGACCTTTATTCTTAACAGTTACCGTAAATCGGGTTATTTTGTTTAATTTTGGCTTATTTGGCGCTTTCGGAGAAAGAGCCAAAATTAAACACACCAAAATAAAGCATGCACCAATATTTGACATGCCAAAATAGCCGACCTGTTAGACAATACCGTAAAGTCTATTGCGTAAAATATTGACAATACACAAGCGTGTGTATGCAAATTCCTATTTTCTTATAAAACTGTTAAGAAAACACAATGGGTGAATTTCTATTTATGCATAATTATGTCCAACTTATCATTTACTAATTACACTCTGTTATTAATAAGAAAAATAACAATCCTATCGTCATTCAGTCAAGATATACTGCTGGAATACAAAAAGATTAAAATTTAAATCCGTGATTGTTAATTACTGACAAAGGAACATTTGGTCTATATGATATGTGTGGTATTTAATTAATGTCATAAAATTTTATGAACACAATGTAAGCGTCAAGATTGGATCTCAAAGTAGATAGACAAAGTCACCACAAATTATATACCAATCATATATATTAATCTTGCTCATTACTCAAATTTAAAGAGAGCAATTATCGAAGGTGCCAAAATTTAACACATCAGTTGGATGAAACACCAAAATTAAACACACCAAAATAAAACACATGGCTTTTGAGAGAAAAATGCCAAAATATCCAGACACCAAAATAACCCGATATACGCTACATAATAACATCACTCATCAGAAAACAGATAGCAACAAGTTGGTTTGGAATACAAAGATAAATTGTTATAGGGTATGAAAAGGCTATGATGCCAAACACTGTTATATTGCTATTGAGGACTAGTAATTTGGTAAGAATAGAGAAAACAAATAATAACTTAACAATGTGTTACACCAGTTCTGTAATGAAAATCAGAATGGAACACAATAAATTAGTATACTAGTATATAGACTTTAACTGACTGGATTAAAGGTATAAATTAAAAGACAGAACCAGCTTGTTGTCATATTCTGTCATGACAATTTAAAAACAGCTTTATTTCTTGTAAAATTCTATCAAGGAGTAAAATTTCATTGTATCATAAAATATATTTTATTATGTAAATATATTACATAAATCATTAGACTTTTATTAACATTCTATTATACTTTGATTAACATTCTACAGGGATTTCAGTGGAAAAGTTTCTGGTACTTTTACCCACATGAGATAGTGGATAGTACTGGCTGACAATACTGAATCCCCCAAAATAATTCTAAAAAATATCAAGTCGGAGAATTGAGGAGTTATCGCTCTGTTGCCCAGTGTAGTTTTTGGGTATCTTCAAAATATGTAAAAGTACCCCCTGGTATTGAAAACTTTAAAACCTCTAATTCTATATGAACAGATAATTTTGAAAACTAACTATTTTTGTGTTTTGAGAAGGCTAAAAATAAATTAAAAGGCACAGAAAAATCAGGTACCAGTTTAGGCAGGCTGGATATGTATGAAGTAATATCTTGACACCTGGAAAGTTATTCATAAGGGTAGAGGTAGACAATATTCCATCTCGTCATTTCATTTTTTATGATTCTTTGTTTCCTGTTTAATTTCAGTGTAGGTGGATTGATATTAGATTTTACTGTAGGAAATTATCATGGAATAGCAGTATTTCAACCTGTGATAAATGGTAACTATTTCTAACTATAACTTCTTCTTGGAGAGTTTGGCATGGTTCTTTCAAAAGAACCAATTAACATGGTACTAGTATCTTACTAAACACACAGCATTTACAAAACATTGAAAAAACACCTTGCAAACTTCCTAACATTTATTGCTGAAAAATTCAAGCCAGCATACTTTTGTAAAAAAGTTGGTATAAGTATGAGGAGATAACAAATTTAAGTCCCAAATTAATACTTCATTAAATCCATACAATCTTTAAGGTGTAAACAATGATGTAGACAATGTAATATATTTAAGGCTTTATTATTTTCAGGTGTTGGAGGTAACCTTGTAGCAGTGCAAGCTAGCCGTATTACAACATTATTACATTTACAGAAACTACAGGGACATGTCAATACTATAAAAGGTTGTCCTAACGTCTGTGGAACCTTCTGTAAAACTAGTAAGTACTCTGAAAGGGTATGCAGTATTAAGTACAAGTAAAAGTGCTAAAAGTGGAAATCTCAACTATTCAGGGGTACCATTCTCTGATGAGGCTTGTCTGAAAAATGGTACAATTTTTCTTGCATTGGTACTTAGGTGGACTTGCATGATATGTTTATTTCATGCCCCCAAAATCACAAGATTTTACTGTTACATAGGTAAGAAAAGCTGATCTCATACACCCTAATTTACAGATTACTGGTATTTATGTTCTTTTTTTTTGGAACAAAATGCAATTTTTCATTCTTTTTCTTTGAAGTGCTACATCATTATCAGTTGTTCACTACATATAGTGAACAAGTTTTGATTTAGTATGCACTATTGTCTTGGATTTCATGTCATTAATGTGTTAAGTAGGTCTTCAGTAAGTGCAATGGCTTACCCAATTCTGTTTTTCACTTCCTTTGTAGTGTTGTAACTTTATTCTTCCGAAACATCTCAATTCTTTAGACTTCTTTCAAGATCTTCCGTGTTAGTCCTTGCCTCTGTTATGCATCATCAAAATGTGAATTGATTAGCTTATATTTCAAACAACTCAGAAAATACCATCATCAAAATGTGAATTGATTAGCTAATATTTCAAACAACTCAGAAAATACAATCAGACTTTTTCTGAAAATAGGATGATTAGAAAATTTGTATATCCTTAAAATCACAATTTCTTCTTCTGCTAATGATGGTTACATGTTAGACTGCCAGCATTTACATAACAATGGTTACCAGCATAAGAGCAATATTGTTACACATTTTCACATAATATAATATAAGAATAGGAGTATTTTATGTGATACCCTCCATTTGGATTTAAGTGTCTGTTCATCTGTCTGTCCTTGCCCGTGTGGTTTCTAGATTATAAATTGAAAATGCATTAACAAATTTTTTTAAACTTTGCACATCTCTTAAGTACTGTAAAATGACGATAAAAGTTTAATTTTTAGCACAGTCCTATTTGTAGTTGTTGAGTAAGACCAATTAAAAAAAAATTGTCAAAACCTGGCAGTTTTCTTGAGAAACAGATTTTGTTAAAACTTTGCACAGCTGTTAAGTACTATAAAATGAAGATCAAGTTGAATTTTCAGCACAGTTTCATTTTTAGCTCACCTGGCCGAAGGCCATGTGAGCTTATGCCATCACTATGCATCCGTCTTCGTCGTCTGTCGTCCGTCGTCGTCCGTTAACAATTTCAAAAATCTTCTTGTCTCAAACTACTGAACCAATTTGACTGAAACTTGATAGGAATGATAAATGACATGTTGGCTACAAACGATCCTCATTTTAAATTGATCCTATAAAAAACATGGCCGCCATTGCTAAAAATAGAACAGGGGGGTAAAACAGCAGTTATTTGCAAATAACTCAAAAACGGTGACAGATATCAAAATTCTGGCAGAGGGTAAAAGTGATCAGCACGTGAAATTCTACCTACCCTGAAATTTTGAAGAAATTCCAACAAACCATGTGGGAGTTATTGCCCCTTTTCTTGATTTTTTCTGAGTTTTGCACTAATTTTGTCTTATATCTCAAGAACTAATATATATATATATCAAAATTCTGGCACAGGGTAAAAGTGATCAGCACGTCAAGATCTACCTACCCTGAAATTTTGAAGAATGTCAGATGACCCCTTATATGGCCCCTTAAATTGCAGAAATAGTTTTTTTACCCTTATAGATTGTGAACGATAGAAGATAGGGAAAAGGTTTTGCTTGCTTAAATGTTCAGCTAATTGAGCTCTACAAAATTGTCCATTGGATTGAAATTGTCAGATGACCCCTTATAGGGGTTATGGCCCCTTAAATGCCAAAAATACTGCTTTTAGCCTTATAGATTGTGAACGATAGAAGATAGAGAAAAGGTTTTGCTTAATTATATGTTCAGCTAATTGAGCTCTACAAAATTGTCCATTAGGTCGAAATTGTAAGATGACCCCTTATAGGGGTTATGGCCCTTTAATAAATGTAAACAATAGTCTAAATTGGATTGATGTAGTCGGGTGATTAATTAAATTGGTTATAGCCCCTTAAAGGTCAACAAACTGTTTTAGCTAACACGAGTAAAGGTGGTCTACTTGTGTTTACCATTACCATTACAGACAAAGTTTTAACAGTGGACTCTATAGGAATATTTTTCAAATGCCAACTTTTCTGAACTGCAAAGCTGATTCAAGCCATATTATTGTATGTGAATACTTATTGGATGGTTCCCTTAAAAGTTTATGCTTGCTCATTTGATCTAAAATCAACAATGGCTGCAATTGTAGGAATCAATTTTACATGCAAACCTATATATAGGAAAAATGTCTGAAGCTATTGAATCAATTGAAACCAAACAGCAGGATTCATTGGATGGTCTCAAAGATCATGTTATTTATAACAGTAAAAAATTTAAAGTTACAGGACTTAGTTTGACAATGTGGATATGCCATCTTCTTTGCCTATATAAATCAGGTGAGCGATACAGGCTCTAGAGAGCCTCTTGTTAGTTTTTGAGGTTGGCCAATTTAAAATTATTTTTATCTTTCCAGTGTCAAGGTAAAAATTGTCTTTTGAGATAGGCTGTTTATATTATGCTCAGCTGTTCTTATAGACTGATTTGTAATTCAGTAAAATGGGTTTATGGATATTAAAAACGATACAGTGTGGCAGGGTATCATTTAATCTGCCATTAGATGCCTTATTTTTCTGTTAAGTGTATCAGTTTAAACTTGACACCTGCACACAAATATATGCACAAAAGTTTTGCAATACTGACAATATGAGTTATATTTACAGATGTTACATCACAGGCTAACAGGGTGCTATTAGCATTGGTTATACCAGGTCATTTAATATTCATGTATACCATAGCCTATATGAAGGCAGGTCACACATCTATAACGTGGACATTTGCTACATTTTATCTAACTGCAGCAATGCTTCAGGTACAGTTTTGTTACTATTAACACATTTTCATCTTACATTTAATATATTTAATTATAAGATTTATTAACACTCTAGAAGTAAACTCTCATGCTTTTGGTGTTTGACTAACTTTTTCTTTTACTAACACCAACACTTGTCTGTAATGAAGATGTTTTCATTTTGTTTTATCCATGAAATGGTCCAGTTTGAATTTTTAACAGATTAATCACCAAAAGTAAAAATGCACAAATACAGTAAATTACTATTGGTAGCTATTAATACTATATGTTGATTTGCACATGTTTTCTTGTTTTAAAAATTACCCACAAGTCTGTATTGAACAGGTAAACTGGAAGATCAAAGAAATGGTTAATTTCAGGTACACAAAATCATACACTCATGTTTAAAGTGACAAGCACCAAGGCTGTTGTTTCTAGAGTATTAATTTTTTCCTTCCCATATAATGATTTCCTCTGATATAACAATGGCTTAGTCACACCTTATTTAAACAGAAAAGTACATTGATTTTATATAACATGGACAGAAATTTGTTACTTACCTTTTTTTTGCATTAAAGCCAATTTCAGATATATTTATTGTAAATTATAATACTAATATGACGTCCTTGTAACATCAACAGATATATTAAATGATATATCCCACTTTTCACATGCACATTGTGACGTAACGTCACAAAGATTTTACGACGTCACAATAGTAATGGCTGAATTTTGAAGTTCATACTAAAATAAAAGTAAATAAATAGGACATATCAGGGGTAGGTTATGGTAAAATATTTTTAAAATGTTTTGTTGAAGTGTATTTTGTCCACAGTACATTGCAATTTTTAAAGGATTTCTTGACCAAAAATGTTTCATTATGAAAATGACAGCTAAAAAATCATGGCCTATACAGCCTGCTTGAATAGAAAAACACAGGATGTTGTCATATAAGAATTGTTATAATTCCTTCTGGGTATAATTTTGTTCTCATTTACACACGGGCTGGGCCTTTATATTCATATTTTCTACCTATCTAACGCTCGGTCCAAAAAATAATCAAATATAAGGGACAAGCCCATGTAGAAATGAGTACATCCCACCCCTCCTTAACTATTTCTTAAATATTACAAGTAGGATGATTGCTTTTATCCAGTTTTGCAAATTGAAATGTTTTGTAGAGTTTGTTTACTTTGCATATAAGTTTTTCTCAGGCACATTTGTTCATTTGGTAAGAGCACAAGCACATTTTATTTATTTCAAGCTGATCAAGGACATTGCTTTGCTGGCATAGGAATTAAAACACTCCCTAAGTCTATATGATAATTTTATATCTGTCAACACTAAGGTTGAGGGTCCGAGTCTCACTGCTGACAGGGAACACTTGACTCTTATCTTGACAAGAATTATTAGTTTTCATACCAAAGGTAGGGGTTTTCTCTGGTTACACTGGCTTCCTCACCAATAAAAACTGAATTATATAGTTGAAAAGTTGCTGAAAGTGACGCTAAACACTATTCAAACAAAAAACAAATAAATGGTTTAGTTTCCATCAACCTTATACAGTAGAGAGCCAAAGTACCTATAATAATGTTTTTCCTTTTTCCATGATCTGGGATTATTACTTTGATGATTCCAGTTATTGTTGTTCAGCTGCATAAATAACAGGAAAGATTTAAGCCTAAGAAACAGAGAATGGATCTTCAATAAAACAAATCAATGAAAAGAGTGGCATGGTGTCAAAATTCTCTTAGTAGGAATAAACATTGTGCTTAAATTAAAATAATATGTACCTTTGCAGGTTTTGATACTGCTTTATTTGGCTAATTGGATAGTTCACTTGTTTTGGAATTTGGGCCAAGATCCAGATAATTTTGCCATTCCATACCTTACTGCACTTGGAGATTTACTTGGGACAGCCTTTCTTGCTGTCGCATTTCATATGTTATTACTATCTGGTAAATTGGAATCTGGTCAACATCCCTGCTTTCCTTTCTACTTGGGATGGCTCTATTGTTTTGTGACAGTAACAAGATCAAAGGCACAGCAATGTCTAACTATTCTAGGAATATTTTTTAAATAGAATTTCCCTTTACCTTCAAAATTTGTTTAGTGTTATTTTAGACAGCTTTTTTATCCTGTTTAGAAGTATATTTTGTTTAATTTGATTATATACATATACATTTTATTGGTAAATGTAATATATATTAAAAGTTTATAAAAATTAATCGCTACCACATTTTCATATCAAGTTCATAAGTCTATGTATTATATAAGTAAAAAGATTTCAATAAAGTCATTCTAGAATATAGAGATTTAAATGATAATTAATCATAAAAGTTATAAACTGTGTATTGGGAAACTGTCATAATTAAAACATCACACAATTACATTTTCTATTCAAAAACGTGTGCCTATGATATGTGTTACACAATTGAAATTGATTGGTGATCTGGATGACAGTTGTTGCATTATTTTGCCACAGTTACCAGTAAATTTTGTAGAAGTATCTTATAAATCAACAGTTTTTTTTCTTATTCGATAGAAATAGATAACAACTGTTATTCAGAAAATGTGGTGCATGGTTTGTACATTAATGGCTGCCTGAAATAAACTTAATATTGTACTTCTTTGTAGGATCTGCTGTATATGTAGTTCATCTGACTGATGAGCTGCCATAACCTTGCATCCACCTTCCACCTATCAAACATCAAGTAAATGACTGTTGTATTTTTTTTTCTAAAAAACTATGTTTGCTATTTTTCTGAAATTGATATTTCAGCTGATTTTGACCCCCAAAAAACTAAAAGATATTTTTGCTGAGATGTTTTGATAAATGGGACCAAACTTTACATGATTGTTGTTCCTTAGATAGGCAAAATTATATGTATAGCCTCCCCTGTACTCCAAGATGACTACCTATAAAACCCAGATCACTTTCCATCAAAATCAGCATAGATTGAATTAAACCCAATTATCTCAGACGGCAAGAAATAAGAATAATTAATCAGCAGAAGTATCAACTAGTTGTATAAAGCTTTACATTTCAGTAGGTTGATGGCTGTCTTTCTTGTTCATATATGCCTTTTGTTTTTGTTTTGTCAATGGTCAGGTGTCCTTGGAATCAGGTTGATGTTTAATGACAGTTAAATCTGTTACAGTTTTCTTGATAAGCTTACTTTCATTCGTTGGAATTCAGAGAAGCAATATATTAGTCTATAAAAGAGGAGGAGAACATTTCGGAAATATTTTAATTAACATTGACCACATTTTCACCATGATTTGTAAGCAGTTTCAGTGGTTATACCACTTTCCCAGTTACTTTTAGGATAGGAGAGCTTGTATTTGGTCTGTAAATTCAATAAATGTCAATTGTGCGTGACTTCAGTTTAGTCTAACTATGCCAGGTTTCCAATCACTGTAGGCAATATATCAATTATCATCTTGATTTATTATTATATGTTTGATACTAATTTTCATGTGTTTCCTGGGACAAACTACAAATTTCAATACTTCACGAAATCAAATTTCTAATTGCTTTATCAGGAACAAATTATACAACCCTGTTAAGTATAAAAAAAATTGGTACCAATTAGTCTTCAAAATTAGCATTTTGGATGGATCGTGTTTGTTAAGTATCCAAGTCTCCAGTAGGTTTCTAAAAGTTTTAGGCTCGATAGGCTGGTAAATTTACTATATGTAATGGTAAATTTTTTTTAAAGAAAATGCTACCAAACAGCTAATTAAAGATGAGCCTCTTTTCTGTTTCATGACTAATTTTAAGAATAGAAATAGAAATCACAAAATAAAAATTTACAGGAACTAACTTAAACTTACAGAACTGAAACAAAAATACAAAAGCTCAAAAGAATAGAATTAGTAAAATTTGCATGGTATTTTATTCCCTGGAGTACCGATATGTGAAAATTTAATTTTGCTTCTAAGTTAGGTCCTGTAAGTTGTTATGTTAAACTGCTATATTGGGTCTGACTTCATTTTCAGTGAATTTTGTCCATTTTGCTTGATATGATTAACAGGTGTAATCATTCATTAAGTCTTTGATTTGCCATTGAAAATGTCTTCATTTATCTATATCTTAGTAATAAACAATCATAAACTAATTGATTCGTTTTTAATTATTTTAATACAGATTAAATTAAGAATCAACCATATAATTCAGACATGGCTAATACAATGGGGAGACAGTTTTGTGTGTTGAACTCATTTGAAAAATAGGAAATTTGGCATGTTTCACTGCTAGGCCAATAGTAACTGCTCTTGGCATTATTGTACCTATGCTCTTGGTAGCCAGCAAAGGCGATGATACATCGGTATTGATGTATCACCGCCTTTGCTGGCTACCTCAAAAGATATGGAATTTTTAATCAAAATTACTTTATATATTATAACATTTATGAGACATTTTAAAATTATATATGTAATTTTTCAAACATATGCCATTTTTATATCAATATACCATTAATAATAGTAAAAATATCATTGCAAAATAAAAAAAACCTATTTTTTCTGAAATAACGTACCCGGTAGCAATGATTACTGTATAATAATAGCAATTTCTCTCATGTACAAGAGGAACTACATCAAATCGACAAATGCAATCTTTGGTTCATTCAAAAAATATTAATACAAGAATAAAAAAAGCTTTTTCTGTTATACACCGCCAAAACTGCCGACGGTTGTATATCGTATCCAACCGGCTTAAAAAAAATGATATGGGTCAGTCCTACTGTGTTATTTTTTATCTAGATTAGCTGCATTGTTTCCGTACTTAATATAGAAGACTTTTTTTTAATTGACTGTATAAAATTATCTAGACTAGATGTCAATCTCTCTTTATGTACTGGTGAGTGATTACTTACTCTAGTCTTATTTAATATGTTATCTGTGTCACAAGGTGGCTGTGATTGATACTGAAAATAGGGGGAATAATTAAACACAAGTTGGTTAGTTAAATTACGAGGTTAGCTTGCAGTGCATTTCCTCCATGTTTTTAGCTCACCTGACCCGAAGGGTCATGTGAGCTATTGCCATCACTTGGCATCCGTCGTCGTCGTCGTCGTTAACTTTTCTTTAAAAATCTTCTCCTCCAAAACCACTGAAGGGATTGCTTTGAAACTTTCCACATATCATCAGTAAAATGTCCTCTGCCAAGTTTGCACAAATCATGGCTTCCGACCAACCAACATGGCCGCCATGGCTAAAATTAGAACAGGGGGGTCAAAATACAGTTTTTGGCTTATAGTTCAAAAAGTATAACAGATACAGGAAAACCAAAGAGACCTTCCTTCTTCAGCATCAAAAGCTCTACAAAACACTCCATTGGGTCAAAGTTGTATTACGACTCCTTGTAGGAGTTATTGCCCTTTAATTGTCGAAATTGATGATTTTTGCCATTTTTGCCTCAAAATCTTGAAAATTATTAGAACTAGAGAAAAAGGAAGCATTGCTTAATTGTTCTGCTCTAAGAGGGCTACAAAAATAGGCTTAGAGTCAAGATTGTCTGATTAACCGTTTAAGAGTTATTCCCCTTGAACTGTTTATTTTAATAGGTTTTAATTGATTTTTTAAAATCTTCTCCTCTGAAACCACTGAAAGTACTGCTTTGAAACTTTGTACAAATCATCCATCAAATGTCCTCAACCAAGTTTGCACCAACCATGGCCGCAGATTAACCAACTTGGCTGCCATGGCTAAAAAAAGAACGGGGGGGGGGGGGGGGGGGGGGGGTCAAAATACAATTTTTGGCTTATAGTTCAAAAAGTATAACAGATACAGGAAAACTGAAGAGACATGCCTTTATCGGCATCAAAAGCTCTACGAAACACTCCATTGGGTCAAAGTTGTGTGATGACCCCTTATAGGAGTTATTGCCCTTTAATTGTCAAAATTGATTATTTTTGACATTTTTGCCTCAAAATCTTGAAAATTATTAGAACTAGAGAAAAAGTTAGCATTGCTTAATTGTTCTGCTCTATGAGGGCTACAAAAATGACTTTAGGGTTAAGATTGTCTGATGAACTGTTTAAGAGTTATTCCCCTTGAACTGTTTTTTTTAATCGGTTTTAATTAATTTTTTTAAAAATCTTCTCCTCTGAAACCACTGAAAGTACTGCTTTGAAACTTTGTACGCATCATCCGTCAAATGTCCTCAACCAAGTTTGCACCAACCATGGCTGCAGATTAACCAACATGGCCGCCATGGCTAAAAATAGAATGGAGGGGGGGGGGGTAAAATACAGTTTTTGGCTTATATTTAAAAAAGTGTAAAAGATACAGGAAAACCGAAGAGACATGCCTTCATCTGCATCAAAAGCTCTAGGAAACACTCCATTGGGTTGAAGTTGTATAAGGACTCCTTATAGGAGTTATTGCCCTTTAATTGTCAAAATTGATTATTTTTGACATTTTTGCCTCAAAATCTTGAAAATTATTAGAACTAGAGAAAAAATTAGCATTGCTTAATTGTTCTGCTCTATGAGGGCTACAAAAATGACTTAGGGTCAAGATTGTCTGATGAACCGTTTAGGAATTGTTCTCCTTGAACATTTTTTAATCAATTTTACTTGATTTTATAAAATCTTCTCCTCTATAACCCATTTAAGGACTGCTTTGAAACATTGCACACATCATCTTTAGGACGTCCTCTACCAAAATTGTGCAAATCATGACACCTGACACCTGGCTTAAAATAGAAAATGGGGGGGGGGGGGGGGGTTGGAGTCAAGAGAGTTTTTGACTGATAGTTAAAAAAGTATAACAGGTACAGCAAATTTGAAGTGAACCTCCCTTCTCCCTCTAAGCATCAAAAGCTCCTCCTTATAGGAATTATTTCCCTTAAAAGGTAAAAATTAATGACTTTTGCAGAAGTGTTGGGCAATTCCTTATAGCAAAGAAAAGCTGGATAAAAAAGGGTTGTTTGGTTTCAGGTTCAGGTGAGCGACACAGGCTCCTGGGAGCCTCTAGTTTAGTAAGTCCCTTTGGGTATATATCCTAATGAGGGTTATACAGCTTAATGTGGTAGTGTTAATGAAATGAGGGGGATTCATTCAAATAGCAAATGTTATTTTTTGTATCAATTTTTTTTTTGTTTGTTTAAATATAAATTATCTTTGTAAAGAAGTTGTTGGTTTTAATTTTAGTTTTTTTATATGAATTATTTCTTTAAAATGGTTCACATCATTCTGTAAAAAATGCCAAAAAGTTATTTTTAATGGAATACTATGTAAGAAAGTCATATGTAATGCTTCAGTGTATGAACTTTAACATTAAACATAATTTCTAATTGTACATATTTATGGTCTTGTAAGGTGTTTTCGATAACTATATTTAGTTTATTTTAAGTTCTGCTTGTCATTTGCATTACTTCTGCCATGTTTTTATATAGAACCAAAAATCCAACCATGTCAGGGTTGACATATGAGGTACATACTGCCTTCTACAAAAGCAAGAACACTGCTCTCTTATTCCATGTCATTTTCAGCCATTTATCTTCTGCTCTTTAACACTTCGTTCATACTCATCCGAACATCAATGCCATAGCTAGTGGTATGGCCGGTACAGTTTCGACCTTACCACTTTAAATTGCTGGTACAGAAAAAACAGCACAGTGGTTTTGGTAAATTGAGATAAAAAAATGCCTGTTTTTACCTTGTCAGGTATAAAAATGGCTGTTTTTAGCCATTAACTTTTATTGCAAGGAAACTCTCAGAAAGCAGGATTTCGAATCTATGAAATATAGACCACAGTCTCTTCTTCTTAAATGGTAAATGCTCTGAAGTTTATAATATACCACCCTATAATAAAAAAGTTACTTAAATAAAATTATTGGGCCTCAGTGGCTAAGTGTTTAAGGTAGTTCGTCTACTATTGATCACGTGGTCTGTCAACACTGAGGTTTAGGGTTCGAGTCTCACTGAGGGCAGGTTGTAATTGACTACAATCTTAATTGACAAGGATTGCCAGTTTCCCTACCGAAGGTAGGATTTTCTCTGTGTTTTCTCCTCCCCAATAAAAACTGGAAGCCATGATATAGCTGGAAAATTGCTGAAAGTGGCGTCAAACACCATTCAAACAAACAAACAATAAATAAAATTCTATGCAGATCTTTCTCTCAGGTTACGTTTATTTCTTGTACACTATTTACACTATCTTCAATCAAGTGTGTCTGGTACAATAAAAAGTAGAGGAATCAATAAAAACATAGTGAAAACAAGATCTTGACTGATTATTAAACTCAGTATAAAATAATTATTTCGTTTGTTTATCTACAAATGCACCAAGTACATTGCAAAAATTAAATTATTGAAAACACCTTAGATTACCAGATTATAAACTTACCAACGCAAACAATATTTTTTATGGTTAGGTTTGCATTTTTTATAGCAGAATCTGATATCTGTGTATAGATATTTCAAACTAGACACCAAATGACTGAAAAGTACTGTAATTTTAATGTTCAAACAGTCAAGTTATGAAATAGAGTTTTTGTAACTATAATCAATTAATAGTCAATTCCAGACTAAACTGTTATACTTAATCAGGAAATTGAAGAATGTATCAATAGATGTATAAGATATCAATTTAAAATTAATATTTTCATGGAAACAGTTTACAATCATTGTCTAATGATAAAATAGGAACTAACATAATATTGTTTTATTGGTTAGTCATTGACATATCAATGGTATTGTGAATCTTATTTGTAGGTGATTATTCTACTGTATTTAGCCAGCTGGATGGTGCACTTGATTTGGAGACTAGGTGATGATCCAGACAATGTAGCGATACCATACCTTACAGCCATTGGAGATTTAGTTGGTACTGGTTTCTTAGCCATAGCCTTCCATCTGTTGTATCTGATAGGTGACAAAGATGCTGATGTCGGTGAATGAAATAATCAAACTACATGTAGTCTAAATTTTAATTCAATGGCAATTGTAATTTAATATTCCTATATATCGGTAACTAGATTTCTGTCTCTGGTGGTTGTAAAAATATGAACCTCTAAAATGTGGTCATATTTTTAAAACTACTTAATTACTGCCACAGAATATGTAAATATGTTTACATACAGAGGGAATACTTTATGGTTGATCTATATTTTGTCATCAAGATTAAGTGGTCTCACCTACAAGTAAATGTAACATAGAAAATAAATTCTGGTTACATCAGCTTGGTTTTACAAGCACTGTAATCTGTAGAGTTTAATAATGCTGAATGTTACAGCAATCTCTAATGTATGCTAGATGACATTACTGTATATTATGATTTAGAAGTACTTGTTGGGTTTGGTGAATATGGTTGGTTTTTGTCTGCTTGAAGAGTGTGTTCTTTCATGTGGGTTATTTGCTAATGTTTAAAAATCTATTTAATTGTTATTGTATCAATTAGGTACTTTATGTAATTAAAATAATCATTAGTGATGTAAATTAATTAATTAATTTAGTTTGTGATTAAATAATGTATTAAGACAACTTAGGGTATGGTAACTGGGTTATAAGGTGGAACATTTCTTAGCTGATCCAGTAAAAAAATGAAAATAGCTTCCAGATCATCATTATTTACACTTATATGTCTCTTTGTATGATAAAATACCTCCAGTACCTTCTGATACACAGATTTCACTGTTTATAACATAAAATTGTTCTTGTTTAACATTATTTTTTCTGGCATTCTGATTGGATGTTGGAGACCATGGAGGATGCCAAAGTTGTTGGTTTATGGAAGAAATAGGCATGTTCATGGGCTTTTGGGAAAGCCCATCTGATTTTCCACTCATGATAGAAATTTTTCTGTCTTTCTGCTCGTCTACTGTGCCCCACTAGCAAAAAGACATAAAATGTCTATCACATATGTAAGAACCTATTATTATTGTCTTCTTGTTTACATGTGATCCATGACTTATGGAGTAATATTTAAGCATTTTTAATACTTAACCAATAGATAATCTTTTATGAGTTTTGTGATGCTCATGATACCATATTTTGTCACAGTTGTAAAGTCTGTTATGTCTTCAATTTCAGTGTTGAGTGATAAATAATGTCACAAAATGTGTTATAATATCCATGTTCACATTATTTAAATTCCTATTGTGTTTAAAATATGAATAGTGTTTTGAATAGCAAAACATATTGGTCATCTTTAAACGATTTCTGATAGGTTGGTAATTTAAGTTTTATAAATAGTAATAAGATTTTCCCTTGTTATTAAAAATAATGTTTATGGACCATAGTAGTACTGCATTTTTTAACTGCATTTTAAAGACCATCAAAGTCCAGTTTTAGAAAAAGAAATGTACAAATGTCAAAGAGCCAAAAAAAACTCGTAGAAAATTATTTTAAGGGAGGTGGGGCAAGAACTAGGTCCCAATTTTTGGTGATTGTGTGACCTTAAGCATACAGCAGTGTTTGTCATAATTAACCTTATGACTTGCACAGTGTTTACAGTAACTCATCTTCAGTTAGTATGTTTGTGAAGTCAGTGATAGGTATAACAGCTATTACATTGTTTTAATAGTGGGCATTAGCACATTATTTTAATAGTGGGCATTAGCATTGGCTTTTAAGTGCATTTATCAAATAACTTTACTGTTGAATTAGGAATGTTAAAATGATTCTGCAGTGATTTGTTGTATCATAGACTGGGTGTACATAGTATTATCCCGTTGATCCTTATTACCATGGTTACTATACACTGACCAGGATGTTATCCAGAGTTTAATTTTACATATGTTATGTGATACTCAACCAATTTTAAGTAGGTAGATTTTTCCAATAGAAATTTACCTACTGTCTGTTACAGATTTATTTATTAAAAAATAATTTTTACAATGGATTTTGTTATTGTTGGCTTCTCATACGTAGAATAAGATAGATAAGGATTACACTTGACTATGTGGACACCTAAATCGAATAACTAACTTGAGAGCAAGAGGTACCAGACGATTAACCCATTATGGCTTATCATTTTTACACAGCTTCAAGCTGTGTATAATCAAACAGAAAATCTGTACAAGTAATAGTAGCAATTTATTGGATTGTATCCTACACTTTCTATCACATTACAAAGAGTCGAAATGCACTAGTAAGTAAAAACACAAACACATGTGCTTCCAGTTCGTCTTTGTCCATGGTATCTTCTTTTTCTTTTCTCTTTATGAGCTTCCAATTGTAGAAACACACTTCTGTACGAAGTTATCAAATATGAATATCCATCACCACATTTTTTAAATCTAAAAATATATACTTTGTCAAAAGTTTAACCAGGGGAGATACAACAGGTGGTGGCAGCCACATTCAGAATGTTAGTTCTATGTACATGTAGTCTATAACAGTAGTTCCGACTTAAGGTTTCTATGTTGGCCATCATATCCTTATTGTTCTGGAACAGATTACCAAAGGTAGTACTGTCCAAAATGAGTTTAGTTATACTCAGACGGTTATTGAAGAATTCCTTCCATCCATCTATGCCAATACATTGTATGATATATGATTTGATCGCTGGTAAAGATTCTAGACGCACTTCACTTAAAGCTGGGCATGTCGTAATTAAGTGTGGAAGAGCCTCTGGCTCCTGTCCACACAGGTTGCAGGTAGGACTCTATATAACGGCTAAATTTGTGTCTGCCTGAACTATAGGTTCTAGTGGCCATACGAGCTTTAATTGAGCATTTACGAACATCCTGGATTGTGGGACTGACAGTCTTAAAGATGTTATGTAATTTTCCCGGTTCCAGCTGACTTGTTGAAATAAACTTTAGGGATAACTTCTCTATCGCTTCTGCTTTAAGAGTACAATTCCAGTGGCTATTAATTGCCTGATTAACCATCTTTTTCCACATTACTTTCTTTGTTAAGTTTTCCATCAACTTGGTAATACATGGGAATTTATATAGTTCTAAGATGCACGTAATTCTTGTGAAGAAGCTGTTCTGATTATCAAAATTAGCACAGATTTGCCGTTCAACAATTTGTAGAAGCTTTTCGTTATTTGAGTCTAAAACTTGGAAAGAAGTGCCAGTTGTGTTTTGTGGAGTTAGCTTCTATAGGTAAAGCCCCCAGTAGGAGATAAACAGCTGGAGTTGCTTATTTAGTTGGTACGGATTGGAAGTGACGAAGACAACCTCGGTGGAATCTCTCCAGGCATTCAATATCACTCTTAAGCAGGGTTATAGCTTCATGCCCATATAAAAGTTTAGGAAGAACATAGAGATTGTAGATATTTAAAGCTGTTCTTGGGTCTATTCCGTTGCAAACCAGAGCTCATAAAAGAGTATTTTGTACGCCGTGCTACTTTGATTCTTTCTTCAATATTCAAAGATTATTCATTTCTGTTAGTTCTAGTCAGGCCCAAATGAGTAGTAGAAACAGATGGTTTTAACAAACTTTCTCCATTCATTGCTGGATTGAGATTTCTTGTTGAATTCCACAACATTTGTCTTGGAGGGATGTAACTCATAGTGGTGTTGTCGTGAGTACCGATGAACTACATTAAACATGGTTTGCATCTCTTCTGAAGTGGAACTAAGGAGAGCTAAATCGTCCGCACAAGTAGGAGTTCCAATGTAGATGGAGCCCAATGGAGTTGTTCTCCAAGTTCTTAAAGTCGAGTACAAATATCTTATAGAGATGAGTTGAAAGGATACCGCCCTGTCTGTGCCCTGGCCAATTTGGAAACTTTCACTAAATCTACCATTCCTTTTCACCTTAGAGGACAGCCCAGAGTAGAAGTTCTTCATAATCAATCATAAATCTGGGTGAATCCTCTGGTCTAAGAGTTTATTTTATCAAAGAGAATAGTGTGTTGAACAGTATCAAATGCCGCCTTAACATCAATAGTTGACAGTGTTAAAGACAGGTTATTATGCCTAGCTTGAGTCTTAGCAATAGCTTCTGATATAATGAGGATAGCCATTAGAGGATAGAGATCTTTGGAGAAACCAAACTGGAGATCCGAGCAGTTTTGAATGTCGAGTCTTTAATATACAGCATTCGTGTAGTTTACTGATAATAGAAGTCACTGAAATGCCCTTATAATTCCCAGGATCATTTGCACATTTTCCTTTCTTCAGCACAGGAGTCACAACACCAGTTTTAAATTCTTTGGGTACAGTTCTATCGTATAGAATGTTATTAAAAATGGTTGTAATAACTGGAGCGATGATGTCCTCAGCGTATTTAAGATGTTCCTCGGTAAGACCATATTCATCAGGACTTTTGCCTGAATTGAAATAGCTTCTTTGACATTCTACTTCAAATGGTACAATAGACGTTGTATGGTTTTTTGAAAAATTCTTCTGTTATGTTTTGACGAACATGGCAGAGCTCTAGATAAGTGTTGTCGTATGAGTTGTCATTATGTAGGCTGAGATCTTCGTAATGACGGGCAAATATGTGCCGCTGTTTATCAGTGGAGTGCTCTCTCTTTCCATCTACAACCAGGCAAGAATTTGACCTATCATGTTCTTTACGGTTTCTGTTGATAAGGCGATGAACATAGTAGAGAATGGGTTCTCCATTAGCTGTTCGTACATGGATTTCCTATCAAGTGCCTTTTCATATCTTTGAGTGTGACGTAACCTTTTCTTTTCCTGTTTTAAGTATGCATATAGCTGATGTGTTTTCGAGACTCCCGACCGTTTCCATGTACAGTATAGGACTTTACAAGACTTCAGATGTTGTCTGACTTTTGGTGATGCTTTCCACTTTGGGACTTGGAATTTTATGGTTTTAGATGGAACCGATATGGCTGCTGCCTTGTTAAGGACTTCAGTAACAAAATTGACTTGCTCTGAGGAGGAACTACTTACTGGGAATTTCTGTACTAATGAGGAAATCATATTTTCATAGGTGTCTCTGTCTAACCTGTCCCATATAAGCTTTTTAGCTATTTGTTGCTTGCCACTACAGGTACTGGAAGTTTTATCCGGAACAAGGTTGTTTGTAGACATCTCTACTGGTACATGGGATGATACATTCGAGTGAGAAGGACTTCAAATCCTGGAATCTTTGACAATAGATAAATTCTGTACAAGGATATAGTCTACTTATATGTAATCATCCAAACTTTTCTTTAGATGAGGGCGTGCAGGTGTTGTCACTAGTAAACTGACTTAATGAAAATTCATCGTTAACTTTCTTCATGCAAACGGCACATTTATTAACCGAAACTACGTATGTTATGTCTTTGTTGATTAGTTGTACACGCATCGCTGGAAGTACAAGCGACCACTCAAAATAGGACAGTAAATATACATGAAAACGAAAAAATATCTTCAAGTGTGCCCACAGTCGGTAAGTGGTATCATAGCAAGAACGCGACCGGACGTGGGTTTCCGACGATGACGGAATCCTTATTTCTGATTGTCAGACATTATCATATCTGTTATCTCTGAAATCTCAAAGCCAAATATATGGTGGTCTGCGAAGTGCGCTCCCTATCTGATCTTCTGACAGACACCGGTGGTGATTCTGATGCACGAGATTGCTGGCTATCAACAGGTTGTCATCCTGAGGTTACGCAATCTCAGTTGTGTTCGAAGCGCTTCCTTCAATATCAGACTGGGCGACCCCATGTATCCGATTTAGTCCATCTGCATTGACACTTTCCTGGTCTGTATAGGATGTTAAAGCCGAAAGATGCAAGTACGGCCAACCAGCGATGTCTAGTTTCATCTAACTTTGCCGTTGCGCGTAAGTATGTCTTTGGATTGTTGTCGGTTAGGACGGGATAAACTTAGTGTCATACAGGTAGTCCATGAACTTATCACACTGCCCATTTGTGTGGTGGATATCTTTCTCGGACTTCGTCAGACCTCTGATGGCATAGCTTATTACTCTGTTTACGTCTTCACTTTTTGGTAGAGCTGCTCCAAGTGCAGTTTTACTATCTGCGAGCTTGACAATCCAGAGTGATGGAAGAAGGTTTTAGAATCACTACCATTGTTGGTGTTATGTACGCTTGATTCAACCACAAAGTTTTTAAGAAGACGGTCATGTATGTTGTTTCTTGAAGGTTGTAAGGTTCCATTTAGATCTCCACAGAGGATTATCTCATGAGTCGACTGGAACTTTTCAACAATGTCGAGTGAGATGTCTAGGCATTTCATATATTCATACTTCGAATCTGAATCTAACGTTGGTAGATAGGCATTAATGATGCAGAGTTCTGTATGTGAGAGTAGTAATAAAGGTCATGTACGCCACAAGGTTTAAAGGAAATATCGAAACTATAAAAATAATTAAAAATAAAATTAAAAAATCAACAATAAAGATGGGCCAGAGCTTTCGGTCCAAAGACCTTCAGGGCGAGAAAGAGGGGGGCAAAGAAAAACACAACCTTATAGGACAAGGAAAGAGAGTAAACTAAATGACAAATGGCGGATAGCTGTGATCTGTCGCACACATAGACATAACCAGAAAAATTTCTTTTTTGTTGTACTTCACCTAACAAAAAAAAGATGTTCTTGAACTTTTTCAATTACAGTCAGTAGTAATTCCAAAAAAAAGTGGACACTTATAAAAAAGTGTTTTTACATTCATCCCGGATTGCTAGATCCCAGGAACTTAATAAGCCTCTGTTCCAAAGATTGTCGTTGTTTTTCGCCCATCATAGTTTCCATAAGAGCTGTGACATGCATATCCGAAATATGATGGTCTAGCTGTCTAAAGTGGCGACCCACCGGACAGTCTCCACCCTTACGGACACTCCTAATGTGCTCCGCAAAACGGTCACCCAGTCTACGGTAGGTCTCACCGATATACAGAATCGAACATCTTTTGCACTGAATGGCATACATTAATTTTCGGATATGCAGGTAAATCCGCTCCGAAGGGTAAATGTGTTACTTGGGCCCTTAAGATATCCGACCCATAATGGACCACGTGATCATATTTGGTGTCCCGGATGTCAATTGTTTGTCAATGGAGCAGACCCCGGTAATGTTCGGCAAACATCGGAACTACTATTTGAGCAACTAACTTTATGTCCTCAAAACTGTTAACTTTGACTCAAAGTACAACAATATATTTAATTGGTATCATTAATTAATAATATATTGATAAAATAAAGCTGCATTTCTTGGTCTAAAAATAAAATTAAACGGTGACTTCAATTATGGGTCGGATACCTTAACTTCGTCAGTCTCCCAAGTAAATTGGCAGGTGGAACACCTAGGTCGCTCACACTTCTTGGTGCCAAAATATTGGCTAGTTGGCGACTAGTAGCGCTTTTTAAGGAGCTGGTGACAATACCCTCACCTGTACATTTCATAACATATGTATTATATATACACCACGTCGTGTACCAGTTAACGTATTTCAACTACGAGACGCTTGCGTAAATACGTTAATTGGTAAAAGGTGCGGTATCAAGGACGTGGTATCAATATATATGTTGAATCAATAGAATTTTAAATAAACATGACTTTATTGTTGCCTGTCTGACGATCATGTGCAAGGGCGTAGTTGACCCTTGTGCCATGTGCAAGCAAATTTAATTAGGCGAGGGGTCTGAGCGCTGATAGGGTGACCAAAGGGGGAGGGGGCGAAGTATACCCGTAAGCTCCTGCATTTTGGAGTTTTAAAGAGTTATACATAAATTAAATGACAAAAACGAACTTTATTTTACCTTTTTATGTATAGCATTATGCTTAACAAATGGATTTCAAATAAAACAACGATTTTTTTTATCTAATTTAAAGATATTATACACCAGTGATATTTAATGTTTAGATATGACTGACGAATCAACGAACCAATGGGCACAAGGACGGACCATAAAAAGGTTATGAAGATGGACAAGACAACAAACACAATCACACTACTTTAAATAAATTTTATTTGTAACGCTAGCTATTTACTGCATACTGGTCTTAATATCCATGTATCTAAGTAGTAGGGTGTGTTCAGTTTTGTCCCCCGCAAAAACACAGGGCACCAGGGCACCGACATATATGGGCATGCTCCGCCCTCATTCTATATATGGTCACCGGAAGTCGACAAACACAAGATTTCGATAGAATGAATCATCGCGCGCCTGTCATAATGCGTTACGGTCAGCGAGATTTAAATATTTGAATGCACCAATCGAAACGGGTGGTTGTTTGAATTATATAATGATACGATCTCGTTCTAGTTATGTCTTCATGGGGTTACGTCAATGTTAGTAAATTTCAACTCTAAAAAAATATTTTTATTATATAAACAGATACAATTTTATTTTAAGCTTTATTATTATTTCTGTTTATAATTATTATATATAAAACATTAATTTACAATAAATAATTTCAAACGTAGCGCCGATTATCGATCCGGTCGTACACACCCTGTCATAAAGCGTTAGGGTCAATGAACCTAGTTTATAGCCTATACGATTAATCTTTCAATTAAATCAACATGTGAAACTTATCGCACTTCTCATATTTACTTTTCTATTTACAATATTCCTTCTCTAAAACAATATTTTTATTATTGTCTCTATGTATATAAACAGATAACATTTCATTTTAAGCTTTATTATTTCTTTTAAAAATTATTTTAATTAAACGATATCTAAAACATTAATTTACAATAAATTATTTCAAATGTAGCGCCGATTATCGATCCGGTCGTACACACCTGTCATAAAGCGTTACGGTCAGTTAACTAGACATTTAAATAGCAGACGATACTTAATTTTATTATCCTCGAATTATCCTTTAACGATGAATCTTTCATGGTCATCTGTTTTATTGAATCAACACTATTCTTGTGGTATATAAACGGATACAATTTTTATTTAAGCGGTGGTATTTCTGTCAATAATTTTTTTTAAATAGAATAGAATTAATTACCATTCAGTTAATTAAACGATATCTAAAACATTAATTTATTGGTACAATAAATTATTTCAAGCATTGCGCCGATTATCGATCCGGTAATACACACCTGTCATAACGCGTTACGGTCAGTGAGAGATTTAAATATTTGAATGCACCAATCAAATCGATCATTCCGGATGGTTGTTAACATTATCATATGTTCGATCTCTTCTTATTATCTCTTAATGATATTTAATTGTTTTCGGGTAAATTGAGCAAAAAGGTAAAAACCATACTCTACAATATAGTTCATGTTGTAAGTGATAAAATGGCAAATTTAATATTAAAGAAAATATTTCAATTACAGTTTTTCGTATTTGTTAAATCCTTCAAGCTTTAAAATACGTTTTTTTTTGTCCTGATCTAATAAGAAGAAGTAAAGATGTACATAATTGCATATTATTGCGCGCTTTACCAGTATCTCGGTAGTATGAATAGATCCGCTTGAATTTTTATTGTTGGATTATTTTACTATCTATAGGGTAAGCCTAGTATTTTTTATTAATGCATTCTATTCTTGACATAATAAAATGTATATACTTGAGTTTCTTTTATTAATTAGTTATTTAATTTGATAAGAAAAAGGCATTTAAAAATTTTGCTATGTTATATTACGTAATGTATTTCATCGCTTCAATTGTATTTCTTGGATTATTTCGTGATTTATATGCCAAGCTTCGTAATTTTTATGCATTCTTATTTTAACATGATAAACTGGAAATTTTTCGGTTTTTTTTATTAGTTACTTAGATAATTTGACAATAAAAGTGCATTTTTAGATTTTGTTTAACGCGCTTGTTACCACTCATCCAGAAAACTTATTTCTGGATCATTTCATAATTTATAAGGTAGAAAATGGAACTTTTACGCAGAAAATAGTCATCTTGAACATTAAATTTAATTTCACTGGGTTTTGTTTATTGACGGTTTCGAAATCCCAAACTCTTGTGAACGATTCGTGTGTGGTAGTGGTGGTTTTAGGGAGGGGGCAGAGACATTTCTGTGATGTAATTGTATATTAGATGTGCCTTGTTTATTTGCTAATTGATTATTTATTACCTGACACTGAACTTTGATGAAAGGTAAAAATGAAAGACCAATCAGACTCGCATAATAAGCCGCTAAAATGGCTAAATTAGATTATGATTTTGATATATATTGTATATAGCCTGTTGTTTTGTTTGTTTATTTGTTACTTTCTCTGCACCAATTGTATTATTGGCTGTGTGAGAAGAAACTATATATACAAAATTAGATTTTCAAACAGGCATGTTATTTAAAAAAATTGATGTCTGAATCAGTGAAAAATGTGGTAGAAATTAGTAGGGAAAAGAAATTTCTCAATAATAAAAAAAGCACAAAAGATATAGATTTTTATTTAATTCAAGATTTAAAAATTTTGATGTTAAGATATTTTAACGAAGCAAGTTATATATATAATAATTGTCACAAAGTGAAAACTTCACTGATTGTAAGTATAAATTTATTATCTCATTAGTTAGTCTATAATCTTAGGATAATCTTTTGAAGCTGGACAGTTGTAAGTAATAATGCATCCAGAGGGAATACACGTTATCTCTAGAAATGATTAGGGATTCTTATGTTAATTATAATGTATATATTTATACATATGGATGTACATTTTATGTAATAGTATAGAATAAATGTGTATTCTGAACGTGATGTCAACTTTGTATTTAGTAATCAGTTACGTTACAAGCAAAGGTTGTGACATTTTTGGTGGCAGCGGTGGGATCGAGAAAGCAATTTGCACCAAGCCTATGGAATATTGAATTTACACAGTATTTTCCGTGTGTCGGATGGAACTGTGCCAGAGAAAATACCCAGTCTTTACTGAATTTGGATCGTGTGTCGATCACTGAATTTGGATCGTGTGTCGATCACTGAATTTGGATCTTGTGTCGATCACTGAATTTGGATCGTGTGTAGATCTGATATTGTTGACTGTGTGTCATTCAAGTATCGGAAATTAACTGTGTCAGTTTATACATTGTCCCCTTAGGACTTGATGTCAACCGTGTGTCGGACTGGAAATAAACTCTGTGTTAGTTTATACAGTGTCTTAGGAGGACTTGACGTCAACCGTGTGTCGGACTGGAAATAAACTGTGAAAGTTTAGACAGAGGTTTAGCCGGACTGGAAGTAAATCGTATTGCGGAACAGAAAGCAAACTGTGTGTCAGTTTTTACCTAACCTGAGTACTAGAGAAGATATCCGTTTGTCGTATTTAGTGGAAAGTGGGAAAAGTTAACTCTGTCAGAAAAATAGAATTGGCCATTTTAAGTGGATCAAGTAGAACGCTGCATCACAAGACTAAGTGACTGGATGTTCCTGACTACCATATTTTACTGGAATACTGGAATTGGTGGATCAACGTGGTTATTGATGAACAATGACAATTAAATTTTAATTTTTTGTTTAAATATTCATTTTGAATTATTTCTTCGGAAGTGTGACAGTGAAAAGTATTTTTTATTTATTGACTGTAAAGATATACATTTAATTTTCTTCAATTTGTTTAATTAATTGATTTAATTTTTATGTGTCTTTAATTATTTTTTGGTCATTGAGACATTCCGATCTCTCTGGGGCAAAATATTAATTATCTTTGGCATTATATATACTTTTCAAAATGTCTAAACATTCTGAAGATAACGTTGCAAGTCATTCGAGTGATGAAGATAAAGACACAGTAGAAGTCCCCTTTAAACCACAGGTAAGTGATCAAAGTACAGTAGTATTAGAACAAGAGGCTCCAGATGTAAAAGATGGGATACAAGATATTAAAGGTATGTCTCCAGAAACGCTAACCGCTTACTTTAAACATAAGGAACGTTTATTGGAAAGAAAACAGAGGGTCCAAATGGAACAGCTACAACAAAGGCTTAGGCATGAGCAGGAGCTGGAGATTAGGAAACTTGAATATAAATTAAATTTAGAAAAGCTGAAATATAAAAAAGGTCAAACCCCATCTAAGGAGTCAGATTCTAATGCAATTTATAAGGGTCCAAAGGTTCCGAAATTTGAGGAAGGTCAGGATATTGATAGTTATTTACATACATTTGAGAAATTGGCTGAGGTTTATGAATGGCCAAAAGAAACGTGGGCGACGAGACTTGCTGCTCTGTTGGCTGGGAAGGCTCTAGAAGCCTATGCAAGGATGGATCGGGACGAATCTAAAGATTATACTAAAGTAAAGAGAGCAATTCTTAAGAAGTACGAGTTAAACAGTGAAGCCTACCGCAAGAAATTCAGAAGTAGTAGGAGGACTGTGGATGAAACATTTGCAGAGTGGAGCGTGCGTTTGACCAGGTATGTGGACCAGTGAATGGAAGCGGAAGAAATTGGTCCATTTACAAAGAAAGAGAATGTTGCGAGTAAAGTAAAAGATTTATTTATTCGTGAACAGTTGTTAGAAAATTCTCCTCCAGAAATAAGAACTTAGTTATAAGACAAATTGCATCACTAAATGTTGAAAAGTCTGGGGTAAAACCAAGAAATGTTGATTTATTACAGAACCATCTTAATGAGGGTGATTTGAGATCACTATTTTCTGATACAGGTCAGATTGTAAACAAAGACACTAACCTTAATGACCAGGAATGTGAAACTGCTGATAAGGGGATTGATACAGCTATGAACATTGATAAGCCAATTACTGATTTAGGTCCAGATGAAATACGTAACCTACAGAGAAAAGATGAAACATTAAGAAAAATATTTGAATTAGTTGAAAACAAACAGATTGAACAGAAGGGGGATGCTAAATTCTTTTTGAGTAATGGATTGTTATTCAGAAATTGGTGCCCAAAGGGGAAAGGTCATAGAATAGAGTACAAACAATTAGTTTTCAGGTCGTAAAGCACTATTGAAAATTGCACATGACATACCTTTGGCAGGTCATCCAGGTGTTGAGAAAACAAAAGCACGGTTGTTACAGAATTTTTATTGGCCAGGTGTTTTGGGGATGTTGCGAGGTATTGTAAAACATGCGTTGTATGTCAGAAATCAGGTAAACGACAGAGGAATAATAAAGTGCCCCTGGTGTCTGTTCCGTTAGTATCAGAACCATTCAAAAAGGTTGCAATTGACATCATAGGTCCATTGCCTAAAACCAAGAAGGGTAATAGGTACATTTTAACGTTGGTTGATTATGCAACAAGGTACCCAGAGGCTGTAGCACTGTCTACAATAGACACTGAGACTATTGCAAATGAATTGGTCAATATTTTAGTCGTGTTGGATTACCAGATGAATTTTTGACAGATCAAGGTTCAAATTTTACCTCTCAGTTGATGAAAGATGTGTGTCGGTGTTTGTCAGTGAAGAAGTTGCAGACCACCCCTTACCATCCTATGTGTAATGGATTGGTAGAGCGTTTTAATGGAGTCTTGAAGAGCATGTTAAAGAAATATGTGTCAAAACAACCAAGTCTATGGGACACATATCTGCCATATCTATTATTCGCATATCGAGACGTGCCCCAGGCGTCAACTGGTTTTTCACCATTTGAACTACTTTATGGACGAAAGGTAAAATGTAAGAATCAGAAACTCTTAAGATGGAGTTTGACCTTACAACAGTTTAATTTCAAAATTGAACATAAACCAGAAAAATTAAATGGAAATGCGGATGGATTTTCAAGGGGATTTGATTGAGGTTTGTTTTCTACTTTGTTTTATTTTATATTGTTTTTAATTTGTGAGGAAACTACGTTTACTCAAAAGAATGAGGGAGGAGTGTCACAAAGTGAAAACTTTACTGATTGTATGTACAGTATAAATTTATTATCTCATTAGTTAGTCTGTAATCTTAGGATAATCTTTTGAAACTGGACAGTTGTAAGTAATAATGCATCCAGAGGGAATACACGTTATCTCTAGAAGTGATTAAGGATTTTTATTTGTTTTGACTAGCCAGTATTAAACTTTATGTGACCACATCTTAAGAATTAATTACCCAAATAATGTTTTCACTTTGAATTTTAATTTGGGGAAGGGGAAAACCGATTAGGCTTAGGGACAGTACAGACGTGGGTCTTTGTTAAGAGAGAGAGATGTTAATTATAATGTATATATTTATACATATGGATGTACATTGTATGTAATAGTATAGAATAAATGTGTATTCTGAACGTGACGTCAACTTTGTATTTAGTAATCAGTTACGTTACAAGCAAAGGTTGTGACATAATACAACAGAAAAAATTAATTTACGTTCGAATAAAGGTCATCAATAGTTTATATTGTTGAAAATAATTGTAGAAGTTAATAATCTCATCAATTGTTTTGCAAAATAAGACTCTTTTTCTAATTGTTTTTTTTTTATATTTTAAATTCTGAAAATTTTATAAAGTTCTTAGCAATGTTTATGCACATGAATGCTAGTTTGCCGTTTGAAATACATTTAATTGCAAATCTTTTGAAACAATTTTAATTACAGTAAAATCTCAAAGTTGAGATATTATAATCAAGATGATTATTTCTTGCCTTAAAATCGTCTATATGTGCATCCCTTTACAGCATATAATGAAATTTTAAATAAAACAAATTGAAAAAAAACTATTTAACCAAATGGGATACACCTATAACATATAAATCGAACATCTCTGGATATGGGTTTAACCATGTCTTTTCTTGTTTGAATGCAACAATCGAAACAGAGATCAACATTAAATGAACCAATTTAAACGATAGTTTAAATAACAAGCACCATCGTCACTTTAAATTAGCCAATTGTAAAGCTCGCATTATATATCCAGAATTTTTGTATATGTTACATGAGTATAGAGTGCACGTATAATTTTTCACGTTAGTTAGTATAGTGAGAAATTATTGTACTAACGGTACATTAGCATGTTTATGTAAGGGTCACGTGTTTTAACCATATGAGTCGTGCTAGACGATAGTCTCAGATGATCTATGTAGTTCATTTGGTAAAAGGTGTGGGGGAGGGCTATCTTATTTTTCCCCAAAACAGATAACACTAAATTTAAAATAATGATAACAGATAACAACAGAATCTTAAATTCTAATCGAAGGGCAATACTATTAACAGCAAACAAGGTTTTTATTTTCATTATAAAAGTTAACAACAATGTCAATTTTTACGAAAACAGATAACAGTTAATGGTTGAAAAACAGTTAACAGTTGCTTTATTTTAAAAAAAATAGTTAACACACCAGTAAAAATGACCAAAACACATTAAGATAAAAGATCTTGCCCCCCTCCCCCTCGTAAGAGGTGGGGCTTACACTATGGAATAACTAAAAAGTTGTTTGATTTATACCATAGCTAAGCCAGCCTACTTCAATTGTATTTAAATGTGGATTTTTATCAGGTGACATGAACCGTGGTTTAACAAGAAACGTGTTATGTTAAAGTATGATTATGCACAACACACAGATTAAGTGTGATTTGAAAAATGTCGTATTATAAATTTAAACAAAGCAAGTATATTTTGTTTAATGATAAAAAATCAGCCCAGATTAAAATTTATACAATACATTTACATTTTAAATATAGGTACAAATGTAATGTTTTACGAATGAAGAATGGGAAAATTTCCATTTGATGAAATACTGTTGGCTACAGAAACAAATTGTCATTGACGTTTATTGATATTCGAATTTTCATTAAAAGATTCCCATTTTCACAATAATATCACTAATTAGTTAAATTTGGTACTGCCCAAGCTTTCTGACTGCCGGATATCCCTGAAGTATGACTTATGTTTAGACTACTAGTATAAGTTTGTATACTAGTAATTACTGTTGCCTCAGTCAATTGTTCCCTAATTGATAGAGCTGTTAGCAGAATTTTGGTACTAGTACATGTATTTATGTGACCTGTTTTCTCTTACAGCTTATGCTAGTTAGTAAATGAGGGGCCTCGGTGGCCTAGTGGTTATTGTAGATAGTCTATTATTGATCACATGACTGTCAATATTGAGGGTGCGGGTTCGAGTCTCACTGCAGGCATGGTGTGCTGAACTCCAATCTCAATTGACAAGGATTGCCAGTTTTCCTACAAAATCTCTGGGTTTTCTTTGGGTACATTGGCTAGCTCCCCCAATAAAAACTGGACGCCCTGATATAGCTGACAAATTGCTGACAGTCACAACTAGAAACTAAAAATATGTACATTAAACAAATTATTATAAAGTATTTCTGCTACAAAAGTATGGAAAAAGTTTAAACCTTAATTGTATAGTATCAAGTTAAACATCAAAATTAACTTTTGGATGTAACCATGAATCAAAAACAATTTCTTCTGACTGAGTAATCAATCAATTAGCAATCATTTACAATGAAAAAAATGAGTAGAAATGCAAATATCGTTGTTGTTTTGTAATGCTTTCATACATCTTGAGGTAGGATCTTCATCTATTCTGCAGAACAAACAAGGTAAGTAACATAAGCAGAAAGCCATGTAATAATGGGGTACATACTAGTAAAATTTGTTATTTGGAAAATTAAGGTTTTCAAGGGCAATAAAAAAAAATTGTGTTTTAGCTCATTGAATATGAAGATCAAAACCAGAAAGGCAGGGATACTTGCCAATGATAAACAACAGAAAAAATGTATTTTAGTTCTATAAATGATAAGTTTATGTTGAAATAACATGCTGTTGTATTTTTTTCTAGACAGTAAATTACACTAGATCTGGAAAGGGCATGGGATTTTTTTATTTTGGTCTGACTGGGTCTGGAAGTTTTAGTTTAGACAGACAGGACCTTTTATTTTTAGTTTGGGTAGACAGAGCCTGGGGTTTTTAGGTAGAACAGACTGTGTCTGGGAGTTTAGATTGTGCAGACGGAGCGGGGAATTTTAGGTTTGGGTAGACAGTCTTGGGTAGAGAGGGCCTGGTAGTTTTATTTTGGGTAGACAGAGCTTGGGATTTTTTAATATGGTTAGACAGAGGTTGGGATTTTCAGTTTGGGCAAACATGACTTGAAATTATTAGTTTGGGTGGACAGGGCCCGGGATTTTTAGTTTGGACAGACAGGGCATGGGACTTATAGCTTAGTCTCACCACGTTTTAAACCAAAACTCATCAGATATTTGAGAAAATTGTGGGAATTTTTTATATGTTTCCAAAAGGTTGGTCATAACTGTCACTTTGCCTACTAGAACAAGTGCAATAGCCATAACCCTACCTTTACTTATAGCAAAGTTATTGCCAATTGTTTATTGTTTAAATAAAGGATTTTTCAGTTTTTGAGGTTCTCTAGAGAACAAAAATAAATATAAAAAAGATTTCATTCTAAATTATCTTTGAGTTTCTCCTGGTTTTCTTTTTACATGTACATGATGATTGGAAGAAGGTACAATTTTAATTGGCTTGAAGTTTTTAAACAGTGTTTAAGTGCAATCTGATTAAAATCATATTGTCACTAGGTAAAAATATATATTAAACATATATTTTTTACATCCGAGTTTGATATACAGGAGTTACGGATTTATAACAATCTTGAACACAAGATACAGTCAAGACTTCTCATTGATATGGTAAGATGTTAGAGCTAGTTCCCTTAACTCTACTTTTAAAACACACTTGATTTCTCATAGATGTGGTAAGATGTAAGATCTAGTTCTTCTAACTCGGCTTTTAAAACACGCTTGATTTCTCATAGATTTGGTAAGATGTTAGAGCTAGTTCTCTTAACTCTGCTTTTAAAACACGCTTGATTTCTCATAGATGTGGTATGACTTTAGAGCTACTAGTAGTTTCCTTAACACTGCTTAGAAAACACACTTTATTCAAAAATGACAACATTCATAGAAACAGCATCTTCACATCTTTAGCATTTAAGATCAAAATTTGCAAGAAAAGTCATGTCTCTTAGAAAGGTTTTTGGTAAGTCAGTTGAGCTATACAGAGCCTCTAGTTAATTTTGTATTTAATATTTCTAGTTTTTTAATCTTCATATACCTCTACTTTTGTATCTCATCCAGGCATAGACTGACAAAGATCCAGATGAACTCAGCATCTGTCATCTGCTTCTTTACCTCTAACAAGTGTTTCTGAGAAGCCTTTTGACAAGTTTGAACTCAAATTGGCCTTGTACTGTTGTCTTTCACTTTTTTTTATGACAATGCTTTAACCTTCTTTTTTAACCAATAAGAACCAAACATTTTTCGGCAAAATTTTGAAATTCGACAGTAGCATCATCCTATAAGGTTGTTTGACAGAGAATATAAGTTTTTGTAAAAATATAGATTTTTATTTTTTTTGTGTAGGTAAAATGGAAATTTTGTTAAAATTAGTTTTCTGAAATAGAGAACAAATTTAAATCGGAGCGAAATGGAAACGAAATGATCCATGTTTTCCAAAATTATAATTCTGCCATCTATGAAACAGACTGGTTATTTATCATAGGTTTTACAACAAAATAAAGTTATTTATATAATTGTGATTAAAATAATTAAAAGCAAATAGCAACTGCTAGCCTATTGCATGGTTCGGTGTGGTATTAATTGCAGAATATTTATGTTAATTTTTACCTGGAAAAAGTTTAAATTCACAAAAAAGATAAAAGAGATGTTTATCCCAATATTTCTGTATTTATGCAGAATTTGAGACTAGAAATCACATTACCGATTCATGGGCCATATAAATTAGGCATTTTTAGTTTGTACCAAACATTATTTTTTCACATACTGCAACAATAAAATTTGTTTTTTTTTACTAATTACCAAAAACTGTCTATTTAAAATTGAGCTTTTCAAAGTTTGTAATTTGTTTCTAAAATTACTGCTTTTGTACAAGTTTTTTCCCTTTTATGGATCATCCTTTTTTCCTTTCTATGAAAGAGTAATATTAAATACATACAGTTTGTACATAAAATTTGCTTGTAAATGTAGTCTGTAAAAAAGTCAAACATTTGTCAAACTGTTTGTTATAAATATTTATTTAACTGTTTGCATTAAAAATAGTGATGCACATGTAATTATTTATTAATATATAATTTGTATGTCCCACCAACAAAAGTGGGTGGATTTTAAGTCTGTTCGTCCATCTTTCTGTATCGCACCTCAGGTTTACCTTTATATTGAAGCTTTTTTTATGACGATGACCTATTTCACATCTACTGGTACACAGTTAAAACACAATGAGATATCTTTATCACTGCAATAAGAGCTGTTCCAAATATTTCATGCTTGATTGAACTTGGAAGAAGTGGGTGTTTACCAAAATATACCTAGCGGGACATCAGTGTTGACGAGACACATTGCCTTTTTTTCGTTTGGTCTTGTATCGACAGGAAGATTTCCACTTTACTATAAGGGAAATAAACCTTGTGAAAGAGCTATACCTACCCTATATTTAGTTCAATTTGGATTTTATTGGATTCAAATTTTAGAAAGAAATTGTTTTCTGGATGTGTATACTTTATGTTGATAGCTAAAATGTTTGACATAGTTTATAAAATCCATGTTTTTTTTTCATTTAAATGTTTGGCATCAATATTGTTATCCAGCTATTGATATATTCAACATATTGTAACATTTCAAGTTTTCAACTGTGCCAAATAGATGATACCTTATCATGGAAACAAATTTAAAAAATAAATCACTATAATTTGTTCTTAAACATTTTTCATGGTACATGTTTTGTAAAGTAAGCATCTGTAATACATATTAAAATAATTGTTGATTTTATTGTTAAAGATGAGTACTTCAGGGTAGTCATGATATAAAAAATCCATTTCTTAATTGAAAGATTATATCTTTACATAAATACGCAGACTGAACATTATGTTTTGTATAAATGTTGACAGTTCATTATGTTTTGTGGTGTTAAAATATTATAAATTAACCATATAGATAAAATACCTGATGTTCTGTATTAAAAAGTCATTAATTTGCATGAGGTAATCTCCTTGTGAGATGCTATTTACATGTACTTATCAATAATTAAAATACTTCAGAAGTGAAGACGTGCAGTCACCCTTGTACGACTCTGTGGAGTACTTTTGATTGCCTTATGCCTCGCCTAATGAATTCTGCAGTCACTGATCACTAATCTCCAATCAACTTTAACAATGTTTATCTAACGGATGTTTTTTGTATCAAATTTGCTATATGACAGAACTGTTGTAGTGTTTGGTACAGCAGCTTCATAATTAACCATGTCTATTGTTTTACCATTACATTCAGTCCCACCTCCTAAGGTAGATGTACCTCAGTACTCAGGGGACATGCCTGATGAGGATGTGGATGAGAATCCTCAGGCGTCACCCCCAGCCCCAACAGCTCCTTCACTGGCAAACATGGAAAATATTCAGGGATATCAGAATATTGGCTTCTCTGGAGGTAAGAATTATAGTGGTTTTTTATCAATAGTTTTTTCTTATGTTAAATATTACAGATCAGAGGATAGGAGAAGATTAAGATGGCAGAAAATTCTTGTCCTTTACTTTAATGTGGTGTTGGTGATGATCTCCACCAAAGTGATGAAAATTTTAAGATGAATTCAATAATTCCTGTATTTTGATTATAAATCCATATAACTCATCTCAGGTGACATTATTATGTATGTTTATTTATTATAACATGTATAGGTATGATATATATTATATATCACATTAAATAATGTTGTTTACATTTGATGTAATATCATTCAAAGGATATCATAAACTATTGGTTGTTTTATTCTTATTAAAGTTTTGCCATGCTTATAATGTATGGGTGTAAAGATCTAAATGATGATGAAATATAATGAATGAATGAAAAATTGTGATCAAATACTTTACATATAATTTTATGGTTTTATTTATGTTACTTTGTTGCCATGAGAATGGTGTTTTACATGTACACACAGGTACATTTGTATAAAAAAATATTTTGAAAGGTTTTTTTGTATGGGTTGTTGTCAAACAAACTTATAAGATCAATAAGTTTTATGTAAATTAAATAAATGAAATCATTAATTTTATATCAACTCCTTTGATCTTCAATGGATTTATCTACTCAGTCATTCTTGTCATAAAAGATCAATAGATGATCTTTTTTACATGTTGGGGTTTCTGTTAATTTAAGTACATATATGTACTAATTATGATATTGAATTATTTTTTGTTTGTTTGTTTGAATGGTGTTTAAGGCCACTTTTAGCAATTTTTCAGTTATTTCATGGCGTCCAGTTTTTATTGGGGGAGGAAGCCGGAGTACCCGGAGAAAACCCCCGACCTTTGGTAGGAAAATATAGAATTTCAAAAAGTAATATATAATTAATGGTAAAGATATGTTTTTGCTGTATCAGATTTCAAGATGCCTTTGTGGTGTGTATAAATTTTGATGCAGCAATTTTATGGTAAAAACTTTGGACAAACATAATACTCTTTTTTAAATAAATATTTTAATTGTAGTCTTTAAAACATTAGAAAATATTGACACCAGATGTATTTTTAGCAGAAAATTTCGCAATGACAAAAAAAATCAGAACCTGTACACACCACAAAAACAAAAATGACTACAAAGCTGACCATTGTAATATTTTCATGAATACCTAATTTTCCTCAAGTTCACATTTAGTAACAATTCCATTTTACCAAAATGCAATATCTTCACTAGAAAAATCATCTAAACAGCACACCAAGTTAAATAAGAACATTTTGTAAAGTTTTTAAATTGATGTCACAAATAAGGCTCAGTTTCATTTGTCAGATAGATACTAACAGTTGCTAGTCTGTGAAGGCTCCTAAGAAAATGAATACTTAATTGGTTATAATTTCATATAATTTCAATAATTTTACATTCATGCATGTACTCCTAAATATTGATACTTCACATAATCACAGTTGTAAACAGATTTATTCAGAATGGCAATGCAATATGAAAACAGAACTACTTTATTTCTTTAAAGCACTACCTTTAAGAATGAAATCAACTGATAGGCTATTTAGTTTAGTAGAGGTAGACTTTAAGGCTTTATTTTGAAAAAAACGACCAAATAATTTGAAACGATTAATTATTTATAAAGTTCTATTTACAAAATGTACAGTATGTTCCAATAAGCTTCAACTTTTTTTAGAATTTTTACCACCACCACCATTTGCTGAAGTAACTCATCCCCCAGAAGAAAGGAAAGATTTATCAGAGTAAGTCAGCTCTAAAGGTTCATTTATTTTTAGATACAAACGCTGGAGATTTTTGTAATTTTTTTGTGATAAAAGATGTGTACATGCCAATTTTGTCATGTCACATTTGTAGGTGCTAGTTTATTTTGGTGTACTGAATAACTCTCAGTGACATCAGCACATATGTTTTTAAACTGTTATTTACTTTCTAACATTAGCACTAGTCTGGCTTTATGCATGTTTTTCTCTGCCAAACCACATATCAGGGCGTTCATCAGTCATTGTGATTGTAAGTAGTGGGACATGCATTTACCTTTCAGACTTTTATTAATAAATATTTACGTCAGGATGTTTTGAAAAAAATTGAAAATCAGTACCAAAAAACTCCTTTTACAAGAGTTATGTTTCTTGATGCAGTGGTCAACACTTACGATAGATCTTACACTTATGACTTTTAGTGAAATCCACTGCTATCCTTTATTTAATGATAAACATGTTTATTGTGATATTATCACAAATAAGGGTGTTTGTTTTACAGTATACCAGTTATAACTGAAGAGGAAGCCAAACTAGCATTTAGGTCATTTGTAGGTCAACACTGTTGTTATGGTAAAGCACCAGCCGAGGAGTTGACCATCACTGGTCTCAAATCCACTAGTGCATATCAAGTAAGAAATTACAGATTTTCAAAAAAGCAAGTTTGTTTATTGCCTCTGGACATGTCATTCAAACCACATTTAAGTCAGCTAGAGATCTCAAGTCATCTGAAAATCTTATAATGTCAGCTGAATATCTCAAATTATGTCATGTGGAGAGCTCGTATTAGTAGGGGAGGTAATTATGTCATTACATTGTGCCATTTATTTAGACAGCCTGAACACAGTTAAGTTAACAAGTTTAGCTTTTCTAAAAAGCTAACCGTCTCTTAGCTGCATTAAAAATTTTATGGATTTATTAAAGTATCTGTTTTTTGTAAATTTATATGTAGGATAGGTAAACAATGTACATGTACCTTGTAAGGACATTGTTTAAGCTAAACTATTATCCAATGGTGCTTGAGAAATTTAAATGACTGTCGTCACTTCACACGTGCTTTTACAAAAATAATTAAACAAAAGTTGACTCCCTAAACAAATGTTTAAAATGATCGGTAATAATATGTTTTGTTAAATTTGCATCAATATTAGAACGAAAATAAAGATACATAACATATAATTTTTTCATAACCCAAATAGCTTTGAAAAGTAGGGAGAAATTGGTACAATGTTTACCTTTTAATTGTGCACTGACCAATGCATTGAATGAAATAGAAGTCAATATGTGGAACGTAACATTACTACACTAAAATACATATTAACGAAAATAAAGATATAGAACATATATTTTTTTCCAAAACAGCTTTATAAAGTAGTGAGATTTTGGAACAATGTTTACCTTATAATTGTACACTGACCAATGCATTCAATGAACTAGAAGTCAATATGTGGAACGTAACATTACTACACTAAAATACTGATTACATCCCCGATTCAACCTATGAATATATAGAAATTTCAGCACACATACTAGTGCAATCCTGACGTAAACCAATGAAATGACAAAAATATTTATAGATTTAGTAAACCACCCAATCAAGTAACAGAGAGTCATTTACTCCGAAGACTGATCGTCATTTGACTATGTATGCAAAATTTTTTATATCTCAATCTCGCCCTCCTTTGCAGATTGCCACAATTTTTTGTTCAGTAGGCTAACACAGCCATTTACCTAATTTACCACTGTTATAACATACATGTATTTGACACTGATATTTTGACCGTTTGAATGTGTAATTGATACACAGTATAATTAATCAAATCTGTTTACTTCTGTTTGTAAAAGGGGACTAAATCTTAATCTTTTTCTGGTGGTTGAAGGTAATTTAAAAAAAAGAAGTAAGACATTTTTCAGCTTGGCGATCTCATGATTACCTATTTCATGTCAATAGTTGTATAGTGTACTCCCAGCAAGGATACAATAACAACACTTCTTTCCCTTGCTATGGTACAATAATATGTTCTCACATCAAAGGTACAGTATCAACACTTATTCAGTTTCTCAGTACAACATGTGTTGCCATTGTACAATAACAGCATGTGTTCTTGCAGCAAGGATACAGTATCAACACTTATTTCATTTTCCTTGCAATGGTTCAGAATCAGCATGTTTTCTTACAGCAAGGATACCATGACAACACTTATTCTATTTCCATAGCTATACATGTAATACATAACAACAAATTTTCCATAGCTTTGATATAATACAATTCCTCTTGCTATGGTACACTAACAACACTTTTCTCACAGCAATAACAATACTATTTCCTTAACTATAATGCTATTTCAGTATACCTTGGAAACCTTTACTGAAGCTAGATCAACAGAATGGGAACACATACCATACAAAGGTTAGATTTACATTTTTATTTATGAATTTCCTGCATTGGAATGTGATAATTACACAAGTTCATTTTCCAGTCATAGAACACTGTCTGGTAATTAAATACATAAAAATCTTAACTGGATTAAATCTTATTTCAAACTTTTTTAGAACCATGGAATATGATCAGTAAATCTAGTTCAACTAGCTATTGATGAATCTTGATGAAAGTAACAACTGATTTTGCATTTGAATTGAACCTAAGGGTATTTACCTCAATTGTCCCTAGTTTACAACTATATTACAGAAAACAGGTTACAACAAGGAAAGTCTAGCAGTGGAACATAGAGAGTTATGTTTGGAGAGTGCATTGCTCCTTGAACGATAAAGACCCATTTTGTAGATTTCAAAGAAGAGTAGCCTCATTGTAACCGCTACAAAATCTGGTTTCTCTGCCCCTACCCAATACTCAATACTTTTTAATTGGCAGTCAAAATTGTGTTCTCTATGTCCCATCCCACCCCTTTTTTCCATTGATTTATTGTTTGTTCTCATCCTGAATATAGCTGAAATACTGCTTGTTGGACATTAAGCACACATCTAACCAATCAAGCAATCATTAGGAGAGCTTCCTCTCTTAAAAATGAATAAAGCTGAAAAAATGCTGATCATGTCTTAGAATCTGCATTCAAACAAACTTAAAAATACACCCATACTTGCCAACATATTTTTGGTAGAATTCCTGATAATTTCGTCAAGGGGTATGGGGACCGCTAAAAGTCCCCATTGGGTCCTAGGAAAAGCCTTTGGGGGGGGGAAGAGGGGGCGAAGACCACCAGCCAAAAACGATTTTAGAGTATTTCTATGGTATTTGAGATGGTCTCCGGCTGACATATGAATGTATTTTGTTAATGCAGGATTATAAAGACTGTTTTAACACATTTTTATAATTATTCCTGAAAAAAAGAAGATATTCCGGGTGATTCCAACAACCTCCCAGTAGCCCGGAAATGGGTAACAAATTCCGGAGGTTCCAGGCAAAATCGGAGCATTGGCAGGTATGATACACCCAAGTTACATTCATATTTCATTTACACAAGAGATAAAGTTTAATATCATAATGAAATATTATTTGTGGTTTTTTTTATATTTCTGCAAATTAAGGAGGACCATTAGATGGACCAGAGAATGGTAATATTCAGCAAACATCGGAAATCCTATTTGAGTAACTAACTTGTTTTGCACAAAACTGTTAACACAAAGTAAAACAATATATTTAATTTGTTTAATTAATAAGCAATATATGATTTAATTCAGCTGTATTTCTTGGTCGAAAAATAAAATGAAACGGTGACTTAAATTATGGGTGGGATACCTTAAGGCATTGTAAAAATCATGGACAGAGATTTTCATTGCTGTAATTTTTTCAGACAATGTTACATTTGAATTATTTTTGCCATATTTTGTTCCATGTTAGAAGAATAATTACAACAATAAATCTTATATAAATAACTATAGTGGTTTTAGTTTTGTTTTTGTGTTGTATTGGTGGCATTTTTTCCAATAAGCTTTAAAAATAATTCTAACATGGCAGGATTTGGAGACACTAAAAACAAAACCATATTTAAATGAGCAATAAAATATCGACTTGAATGGGTATTACTCCAACTTTTTTAAATCTGATTTTCATAACAAAACATAGAATTGATTAGTGAACGCTACAAAGTTCTGTCTGTTGCAGGCAGATATATAACTACGTGCAGTGTAGCTGGTTTTTCATGATTCAGTATAGTATGGAAAACAAATGTTAAACTACCTTAAAATAAACATTTGCAGGACCGCAATTAGGGTCTGAAAATAGAGGAGGCAGGGACTTGGAAGCCACCGAGTTAGGGAAGAAAATTTTGCAAAAATCAATGTAAAATTACACATTTCCCCACTATTTTACTTTTGATTGTAAACCTAGAGGAGGCAGTTGCCTCCGTTGGCTCAATGGTAGCCCTGATTTGAAGACTTTCTAAGTACTTTATATGTTGAATTGCACAGTCTTTACTGAATGTAAGAGCTTTTTTGATTAATTCCCATTGATTTATTGTTTGTTAACTGAATTAATAAATGAAACACTGCTGAATGGACATAAAGCAAAAGTCAGTCAATCACTAAAGTAAATACGGTTTGAAAGTAATCAAAAGTATAGAAGTAATGTCTTTATTAGGTAAATCTATGATTTTGTGAATGTGTTTTGTATAGATGTTAGTAATGTTTATTTAAGTGTATTTTTTAATGTATATTACAGCCTTGTCATAATTGTTTTGCTTGTGGATTTGTTAGATGTTGGAATTGCCAGGGCAGAGGAAGGGTAATATTAATTTAATCCTTGTATGATAAAACAAATATACAGCAACTATTTATATATGGTCTCGAAAGATGTTTTCGAGGGCTGGTTTATTTTTTTAGCTCTTCTTGTCATGTGCTTTACTACTTCCGTTTTTGTCTCGCCTGCGACGAAAGTCGCTGGAGGCGAGACATATGTATGGGAATCCGGCAGCAGCGGCGGCGTAAACACTTCGACATCTTGCTTCATATCTTTTTAAGCCCAAGCCCTAGGTCCATCAAATTTGGTCCAATGGTCGCTTATGATGAGTACTTGCCAGTCAGTCACCTGTCACCTGACCTTGACCTCAATTTCACGGTCCAGCAGGGTGTGCTTGACTCCAATCTTAATTGAAAAGGATTGCCAGTTTTCCTACCAAAGGTCCGGTTTTCACTGGATACTCGGGCTTCTTCCCGAATAAACACTGGACACTATGATATCGCTAAAATGGCATTAAACCCTATCTAAAACAAACATACATTTTTTGTGTAGGGATTTTATTGAATGTCAGTCATTGAAACAGCAAATCAACAATTTTTTGTCTCGCCTGCGACGAAAGTCACTGGAGGCGAGACATATGTATGGGAATCCGGCGGCGGCGTAAACACTTGACATCTTGCTTCATATATTTGTAAGCCCAAGCCCTAGGTCCATCAAATTTGGTACAGAGGTAGCTTATGATGAGTACTTGCCAGTCAGTCACCTGTCACCTGACCTTGACCTCAATTTCACGGTCCACCGACTACGTTAAAGTTTTTGGGTTACGGCAGTTCCTCTGTAACTACGCATGGTAGGATGACAATATTTGGTATATAGGTTGCTGATGACTAGTACATGACTGTCTGGTAGGTGTCACCTGACCTTGCCCTCAATTTCACGGTCCAGCGACTACGTTAAAGTTTTTGGGTTACGGCAGTTCCTTTGTTACCACGCATGGTAGGATGACAATATTTGGTATATAGGTTGCTGATGACTAGTACATGACTATCAGGTAGGTGTCACCTGACCTTGACCTCAAATTTAATGGTCCAGCGACTACGTTAAAGTTTTTGGGTTACGACAGTTCCTCTGTAACCACGCATAGTAGTATGACAATATTTGGTATATAGGTTGCTGATGACTAGTACATGACTGTCTGGTAGGTGTCACCTGACCTTGCCCTCAATTTCACGGTCCAGCGACTACGTTAAAGTTTTTGGGTTACGGCAGTTCCTTTGTTACCACGCATGGTAGGATGACAATATTTGGTATATAGGTTGCTGATGACTAGTACATGACTGTCTGGTAGGTGTCACCTGACCTTGACCTCAAATTTAATGGTCCAGCGACTACGTTAAAGTTTTTGGGTTACGACAGTTCCTCTGTAACCACGCATAGTAGGATGACAATATTTGGTATATAGGTTGCTGATGACTAGTGCATGACTGTCTGGTAGGTGTCACCTGACCTTGACCTCATTTTCCCAGTCTAGCGACTACGTTAAAGTTTTTGGGTTACGGCTGTTCCTCTGTAACCATGCATGGTAGGATGACAATATTTGGTATATAGGTTGCTGACGAATAGTACATGACTGTCTGGTAGATGTCGCTTGACCTTGACCTCAATTTCACGGTCCAGCAACTACGTTAAAGTTTTTGTATTAGGACAGTTCCTCTGTAACTATGCATGGTATGGTGACAATATTTGGTATACAGGCCGCTGCTGATAACTAATGCTATTTATGTAATGCTTATCACGAAATTTATTTTCGTTACTGATGCGGAATGCAGGCCAGACGTTTTTCTGTGTCCACACTTGTTATATATAGAAACGAAACCTAAACTTGGCAAGGTTGACGTATGTAGTACAATTTTAAATAATAATTTCGTTTATCACATGTCCTTTTCTGTCATTTTTCAAGCTTGGCAACAGATTTCATCAGTTCTCATTTTTAATCACTCTAAACTTAACTTTTATTGTCATCTGCACTTCCCTGTAGCCATGTGAACAATTTTGCTAAAGCCTCATCTTTTGACATTGAGAGTTACCATTGGCATTGGAGGGTCTAGAGGGGAGGTATTTTATTAAAAATTAATCACAAGAGAGGTTATCACAGTCCAAATTGGAATTAACTTATTCAATTTAAGAGACTCTTAATGGTATTTTTGTACAATTCTCATGGTTGACTGCATATATTAGCAGAAAAAAACCTTGTTAATTATTTTAAAAATATTTTAAGAGTTTTCTTTCCAAGTTTTATAGACTCACTACAAACATGATAAATGAAGTTATATATCTTAGAAATTAATTGTACCATTTTGTATACTGGTATGGTTTTGTGGGGGTGGCAGGGGGGGGGGTGGGGGTGAGAGCTCGGTGGCAGATGGGTATAGTTAGCTATACACTATTCATCGCTGGTATGTCAATACTCGGTATGGGAATTTGACCTTATGTTCTGATTGACTTGAACCTTAATTGATAAGTATTGCCAATTTTTTTGCTGGATATTTGGGGTTCATACCAAGTACTCAAGCTTTTTTCCCACATAAATACAAGACCCCATTATATGGCTTAAAAATTGCTGAAAGTGGCTTAAAACACAATTCAAATGAACATACAAACTGAGAAACATCTAATTTTTATAATAATAAGTGAGGGAGCAGCTATTAGTTCAAAGGAAACAAATCCAATTTATCAGTAATTTTTCAAACACTATTTTGTTAAGGGCGATGACAACACTAAAATTTAACCCTGATGAATTCTCAATGTGTTCATTGGCAAAACTGGTACAGGTATTCCAAAAATATCAAATGTTATTTATTTAGAATAAACATAATGTCATTTGACAAAAACATTTTAATCACATATAACTGTTGATGTTAAACTGTTTTTCATTCTGTACAAGATATACAGTTGTCAATGCAAAATCAAAAGAAAAATTGTAATTGGTCAATATACTGTGTTCCACATAATCTAATTGCATACACAGTAAAAGGTTGTGCCAAAAAAAAGCTTATTTCGTTGATGGCACCTTATTAAGTTGTGTTCTTATTTCAATTGGTATTCCATGTGACTTGTATCACTCTTCCTTGAAATCAAGTGATTTGTTAACAAAATACACACAACTTGGTACAGCCAGGTTTGCTTTGTGTTGCTGATATATTGGTGTTATATAGACAAAACTAAATTTAATGGAATAAATTTCATTATTGTTTTACAGTTTCACAGAGTGGATACAGTAAAATATATGGAGTGATATGATATAGATTAATTTGATATGATTTGATTTGAAGACAAAATATTTTATTTCAGAATCGATGCATACGTTGTCAAGGGTCTGGAAAAGGAATGCAGGAAGATGAAAAATGTTTATCTTGCAATGGAGAAGGCAACAAGTGGTATGATATTTATTATATAAGAAGCTCTTTTGTTCATTTGTCTATAAATGGTTTTGCTCCATATCACATTGTACAAAAGAGGGACAAGTATATTTGAAAAGAAAAATAGCTTAGAATGTACAGATGTTAAAACATAAACCACAAAACTATTTCATTGTATTGGTATGCAATTAAAATATTTGCAGTGGTCAAAGTTTCATGCAATTTTCTTGCAATTCAGTATATGCATTAGACATATGTATGCATTCTTTCAAATGTTTTTTTATCTTTTTTTCAGTTGCATAACATGTAATGGAAAAGGAATGACTATTTGTACAACATGTGATGGTCATCGTAGCATAAAATAGTACATCAAATTGAAAATCGAGTGGTAAGTTACAATTTTTAAACGATTGATTGTGTGTTTGAAAAAAATAATTTTTAGTGGCCTCAGCGGCAGAGTGGTTAAGGTAGTTAGTCATCTACTATTGATCATTTGCATGTGTCTACATGTTCAGGTTTGCTTGTTTGAGTCTTATTACTGGCAGGGTGTGCTTGACTCCAATCTTAATTGAAAAGGATTGCCAGTTTTCCTACCAAAGGTCCGGTTTCACTGGATACTCAGGCTTCTTCCCGAATAAACACTGGACACTATGATATCGCTAAAATGGCATTAAACCCTATCTAAAACAAACATACATTTTTTGTGTAGGGATTTTATTGAATGTCAGTCATTGAAACAGCAAATCAACAATTTTTTGTCTCGCCTGCGACGAAAGTCACTGGAGGCGAGACATATGTATGGGAATCCGGCGGCGGCGTAAACACTTGACATCTTGCTTCATATATTTGTAAGCCCAAGCCCTAGGTCCATCAAATTTGGTACAGAGGTAGCTTATGATGAGTACTTGCCAGTCAGTCACCTGTCACCTGACCTTGACCTCAATTTCACGGTCCACCGACTACGTTAAAGTTTTTGGGTTACGGCAGTTCCTCTGTAACTACGCATGGTAGGATGACAATATTTGGTATATAGGTTGCTGATGACTAGTACATGACTGTCTGGTAGGTGTCACCTGACCTTGCCCTCAATTTCACGGTCCAGCGACTACGTTAAAGTTTTTGGGTTACGGCAGTTCCTTTGTTACCACGCATGGTAGGATGACAATATTTGGTATATAGGTTGCTGATGACTAGTACATGACTATCAGGTAGGTGTCACCTGACCTTGACCTCAAATTTAATGGTCCAGCGACTACGTTAAAGTTTTTGGGTTACGACAGTTCCTCTGTAACCACGCATAGTAGTATGACAATATTTGGTATATAGGTTGCTGATGACTAGTACATGACTGTCTGGTAGGTGTCACCTGACCTTGCCCTCAATTTCACGGTCCAGCGACTACGTTAAAGTTTTTGGGTTACGGCAGTTCCTTTGTTACCACGCATGGTAGGATGACAATATTTGGTATATAGGTTGCTGATGACTAGTACATGACTGTCTGGTAGGTGTCACCTGACCTTGACCTCAAATTTAATGGTCCAGCGACTACGTTAAAGTTTTTGGGTTACGACAGTTCCTCTGTAACCACGCATAGTAGGATGACAATATTTGGTATATAGGTTGCTGATGACTAGTACATGACTGTCTGGTAGGTGTCACCTGACCTTGACCTCATTTTCCCAGTCTAGCGACTACGTTAAAGTTTTTGGGTTACGGCTGTTCCTCTGTAACCATGCATGGTAGGATGACAATATTTGGTATATAGGTTGCTGACGAATAGTACATGACTGTCTGGTAGATGTCGCTTGACCTTGACCTCAATTTCACGGTCCAGCAACTACGTTAAAGTTTTTGTATTAGGACAGTTCCTCTGTAACTATGCATGGTATGGTGACAATATTTGGTATACAGGCCGCTGCTGATAACTAATGCTATTTATGTAATGCTTATGACGAAATTTATTTTCGTTACTGATGCGGAATGCAGGCCAGACGTTTTTCTGTGTCCACACTTGTTATATATAGAAACGAAACCTAAACTTGGCAAGGTTGACGTATGTAGTACAATTTTAAATAATAATTTCGTTTATCACATGTCCTTTTCTGTCATTTTTCAAGCTTGGCAACAGATTTCATCAGTTCTCATTTTTAATCACTCTAAACTTAACTTTTATTGTCATCTGCACTTCCCTGTAGCCATGTGAACAATTTTGCTAAAGCCTCATCTTTTGACATTGAGAGTTACCATTGGCATTGGAGGGTCTAGAGGGGAGGTATTTTATTAAAAATTAATCACAAGAGAGGTTATCACAGTCCAAATTGGAATTAACTTATTCAATTTAAGAGACTCTTAATGGTATTTTTGTACAATTCTCATGGTTGACTGCATATATTAGCAGAAAAAAACCTTGTTAATTATTTTAAAAATATTTTAAGAGTTTTCTTTCCAAGTTTTATAGACTCACTACAAACATGATAAATGAAGTTATATATCTTAGAAATTAATTGTACCATTTTGTATACTGGTATGGTTTTGTGGGGGTGGCAGGGGGGGGGTGGGGGTGAGAGCTCGGTGGCAGATGGGTATAGTTAGCTATACACTATTCATCGCTGGTATGTCAATACTCGGTATGGGAATTTGACCTTATGTTCTGATTGACTTGAACCTTAATTGATAAGTATTGCCAATTTTTTTGCTGGATATTTGGGGTTCATACCAAGTACTCAAGCTTTTTTCCCACATAAATACAAGACCCCATTATATGGCTTAAAAATTGCTGAAAGTGGCTTAAAACACAATTCAAATGAACATACAAACTGAGAAACATCTAATTTTTATAATAATAAGTGAGGGAGCAGCTATTAGTTCAAAGGAAACAAATCCAATTTATCAGTAATTTTTCAAACACTATTTTGTTAAGGGCGATGACAACACTAAAATTTAACCCTGATGAATTCTCAATGTGTTCATTGGCAAAACTGGTACAGGTATTCCAAAAATATCAAATGTTATTTATTTAGAATAAACATAATGTCATTTGACAAAAACATTTTAATCACATATAACTGTTGATGTTAAACTGTTTTTCATTCTGTACAAGATATACAGTTGTCAATGCAAAATCAAAAGAAAAATTGTAATTGGTCAATATACTGTGTTCCACATAATCTAATTGCATACACAGTAAAAGGTTGTGCCAAAAAAAAGCTTATGTCGTTGATGGCACCTTATTAAGTTGTGTTCTTATTTCAATTGGTATTCCATGTGACTTGTATCACTCTTCCTTGAAATCAAGTGATTTGTTAACAAAATACACACAACTTGGTACAGCCAGGTTTGCTTTGTGTTGCTGATATATTGGTGTTATATAGACAAAACTAAATTTAATGGAATAAATTTCATTATTGTTTTACAGTTTCACAGAGTGGATACAGTAAAATATATGGAGTGATATGATATAGATTAATTTGATATGATTTGATTTGAAGACAAAATATTTTATTTCAGAATCGATGCATACGTTGTCAAGGGTCTGGAAAAGGAATGCAGGAAGATGAAAAATGTTTATCTTGCAATGGAGAAGGCAACAAGTGGTATGATATTTATTATATAAGAAGCTCTTTTGTTCATTTGTCTATGAATGGTTTTGCTCCATATCACATTGTACAAAAGAGGGACAAGTATATTTGAAAAGAAAAATAGCTTAGAATGTACAGATGTTAAAACATAAACCACAAAACTATTTCATTGTATTGGTATGCAATTAAAATATTTGCAGTGGTCAAAGTTTCATGCAATTTTCTTGCAATTCAGTATATGCATTAGACATATGTATGCATTCTTTCAAATGTTTTTTTATCTTTTTTTCAGTTGCATAACATGTAATGGAAAAGGAATGACTATTTGTACAACATGTGATGGTCATCGTAGCATAAAATAGTACATCAAATTGAAAATCGAGTGGTAAGTTACAATTTTTAAACGATTGATTGTGTGTTTGAAAAAAATAATTTTTAGTGGCCTCAGCGGCAGAGTGGTTAAGGTAGTTAGTCATCTACTATTGATCATTTGCATGTGTCTACATGTTCAGGTTTGCTTGTTTGAGTCTTATTACTGGCAGGGTGTGCTTGACTCCAATCTTAATTGAAAAGGATTGCCAGTTTTCCTACCAAAGGTCCGGTTTCACTGGATACTCAGGCTTCTTCCCGAATAAACACTGGACACTATGATATCGCTAAAATGGCATTAAACCCTATCTAAAACAAACATACATTTTTTGTGTAGGGATTTTATTGAATGTCAGTCATTGAAACAGCAAATCAACAATTTTTTGTCTCGCCTGCGACGAAAGTCACTGGAGGCGAGACATATGTATGGGAATCCGGCGGCGGCGTAAACACTTGACATCTTGCTTCATATATTTGTAAGCCCAAGCCCTAGGTCCATCAAATTTGGTACAGAGGTAGCTTATGATGAGTACTTGCCAGTCAGTCACCTGTCACCTGACCTTGACCTCAATTTCACGGTCCACCGACTACGTTAAAGTTTTTGGGTTACGGCAGTTCCTCTGTAACTACGCATGGTAGGATGACAATATTTGGTATATAGGTTGCTGATGACTAGTACATGACTGTCTGGTAGGTGTCACCTGACCTTGCCCTCAATTTCACGGTCCAGCGACTACGTTAAAGTTTTTGGGTTACGGCAGTTCCTTTGTTACCACGCATGGTAGGATGACAATATTTGGTATATAGGTTGCTGATGACTAGTACATGACTATCAGGTAGGTGTCACCTGACCTTGACCTCAAATTTAATGGTCCAGCGACTACGTTAAAGTTTTTGGGTTACGACAGTTCCTCTGTAACCACGCATAGTAGTATGACAATATTTGGTATATAGGTTGCTGATGACTAGTACATGACTGTCTGGTAGGTGTCACCTGACCTTGCCCTCAATTTCACGGTCCAGCGACTACGTTAAAGTTTTTGGGTTACGGCAGTTCCTTTGTTACCACGCATGGTAGGATGACAATATTTGGTATATAGGTTGCTGATGACTAGTACATGACTGTCTGGTAGGTGTCACCTGACCTTGACCTCAAATTTAATGGTCCAGCGACTACGTTAAAGTTTTTGGGTTACGACAGTTCCTCTGTAACCACGCATAGTAGGATGACAATATTTGGTATATAGGTTGCTGATGACTAGTACATGACTGTCTGGTAGGTGTCACCTGACCTTGACCTCATTTTCCCAGTCTAGCGACTACGTTAAAGTTTTTGGGTTACGGCTGTTCCTCTGTAACCATGCATGGTAGGATGACAATATTTGGTATATAGGTTGCTGACGAATAGTACATGACTGTCTGGTAGATGTCGCTTGACCTTGACCTCAATTTCACGGTCCAGCAACTACGTTAAAGTTTTTGTATTAGGACAGTTCCTCTGTAACTATGCATGGTATGGTGACAATATTTGGTATACAGGCCGCTGCTGATAACTAATGCTATTTATGTAATGCTTATGACGAAATTTATTTTCGTTACTGATGCGGAATGCAGGCCAGACGTTTTTCTGTGTCCACACTTGTTATATATAGAAACGAAACCTAAACTTGGCAAGGTTGACGTATGTAGTACAATTTTAAATAATAATTTCGTTTATCACATGTCCTTTTCTGTCATTTTTCAAGCTTGGCAACAGATTTCATCAGTTCTCATTTTTAATCACTCTAAACTTAACTTTTATTGTCATCTGCACTTCCCTGTAGCCATGTGAACAATTTTGCTAAAGCCTCATCTTTTGACATTGAGAGTTACCATTGGCATTGGAGGGTCTAGAGGGGAGGTATTTTATTAAAAATTAATCACAAGAGAGGTTATCACAGTCCAAATTGGAATTAACTTATTCAATTTAAGAGACTCTTAATGGTATTTTTGTACAATTCTCATGGTTGACTGCATATATTAGCAGAAAAAAACCTTGTTAATTATTTTAAAAATATTTTAAGAGTTTTCTTTCCAAGTTTTATAGACTCACTACAAACATGATAAATGAAGTTATATATCTTAGAAATTAATTGTACCATTTTGTATACTGGTATGGTTTTGTGGGGGTGGCAGGGGGGGGGGGTGGGGGTGAGAGCTCGGTGGCAGATGGGTATAGTTAGCTATACACTATTCATCGCTGGTATGTCAATACTCGGTATGGGAATTTGACCTTATGTTCTGATTGACTTGAACCTTAATTGATAAGTATTGCCAATTTTTTTGCTGGATATTTGGGGTTCATACCAAGTACTCAAGCTTTTTTCCCACATAAATACAAGACCCCATTATATGGCTTAAAAATTGCTGAAAGTGGCTTAAAACACAATTCAAATGAACATACAAACTGAGAAACATCTAATTTTTATAATAATAAGTGAGGGAGCAGCTATTAGTTCAAAGGAAACAAATCCAATTTATCAGTAATTTTTCAAACACTATTTTGTTAAGGGCGATGACAACACTAAAATTTAACCCTGATGAATTCTCAATGTGTTCATTGGCAAAACTGGTACAGGTATTCCAAAAATATCAAATGTTATTTATTTAGAATAAACATAATGTCATTTGACAAAAACATTTTAATCACATATAACTATTGATGTTAAACTGTTTTTCATTCTGTACAAGATATACAGTTGTCAATGCAAAATCAAAAGAAAAATTGTAATTGGTCAATATACTGTGTTCCACATAATCTAATTGCATACACAGTAAAAGGTTGTGCCAAAAAAAAGCTTATTTCGTTGATGGCACCTTATTAAGTTGTGTTCTTATTTCAATTGGTATTCCATGTGACTTGTATCACTCTACCTTGAAATCAAGTGATTTGTTAACAAAATACACACAACTTGGTACAGCCAGGTTTGCTTTGTGTTGCTGATATATTGGTGTTATATAGACAAAACTAAATTTAATGGAATAAATTTCATTATTGTTTTACAGTTTCACAGAGTGGATACAGTAAAATATATGGAGTGATATGATATAGATTAATTTGATATGATTTGATTTGAAGACAAAATATTTTATTTCAGAATCGATGCATACGTTGTCAAGGGTCTGGAAAAGGAATGCAGGAAGATGAAAAATGTTTATCTTGCAATGGAGAAGGCAACAAGTGGTATGATATTTATTATATAAGAAGCTCTTTTGTTCATTTGTCTATAAATGGTTTTGCTCCATATCACATTGTACAAAAGAGGGACAAGTATATTTGAAAAGAAAAATAGCTTAGAATGTACAGATGTTAAAACATAAACCACAAAACTATTTCATTGTATTGGTATGCAATTAAAATATTTGCAGTGGTCAAAGTTTCATGCAATTTTCTTGCAATTCAGTATATGCATTAGACATATGTATGCATTCTTTCAAATGTTTTTTTTATCTTTTTTTCAGTTGCATAACATGTAATGGAAAAGGAATGACTATTTGTACAACATGTGATGGTCATCGTAGCATAAAATAGTACATCAAATTGAAAATCGAGTGGTAAGTTACAATTTTTAAACGATTGATTGTGTGTTTGAAAAAAATAATTTTTAGTGGCCTCAGCGGCAGAGTGGTTAAGGTAGTTAGTCATCTACTATTGATCATTTGCATGTGTCTACATGTTCAGGTTTGCTTGTTTGAGTCTTATTACTGGCAGGGTGTGCTTGACTCCAATCTTAATTGAAAAGGATTGCCAGTTTTCCTACCAAAGGTCCGGTTTCACTGGATACTCAGGCTTCTTCCCGAATAAACACTGGACACTATGATATCGCTAAAATGGCATTAAACCCTATCTAAAACCAACAAACAAACATACATTTTTTGTGTAGGGATTTTATTGAATGTCAGTCATGGAAACAGCAAATCAACAATTTTTTATTGGATGGCCTTTGTTTATATTTTTGAAGTTGGTCCATCGGTCAGTCCGATTCTTTTAAGCACTACTCCTCTGAATCTAGACCGAATTATCTGTCGTTTAAAAGCTTATTTTATCATTCCATATTTACTTTTTTCTATTCTGACGTTTATTTTTTATTTTTTATTTTTTATGTTACTTTTGACAAAAGTAACATAAAAAATAAAAAATAAAAAATAAACGTCAGAATAGAAAAAAGTAAATATGGAATGATAAAATAATCTTTTAAACGACAGATAATTCGGTCTACTCTGAATCTACTGATCAGAATTGTATGAAACTTGTTATGTATGAATGGCACCACATGTTGTTGTGCATTCCGACAGGAAATTATGATCTGATACTTTTTTAAGTAGTTATTCCATTTCAACTTAGAATTTTCTTAGGAAAAATATATGAAACAACTTGTAAACACCTCCCCTCTAAACCTACTAATCAGAATTCTATGAAAAATGTTAGGAATAAAGGACAACATTGTTGTGCTTATCAGCAGAAAATTTAGACCATATATTTTTGTAAGATTTATGCCACTTTGAACTTAGAAATTTCTCAAAATATATATATCAAACAACTCATACGCTCTCCTCCTCAGAAACTACTGATCACAATTTATTAAACTTGATAGATATGTTGGTCTGTTGGGTATGTGAGCATGCTTCCTGAGGTTCTTTAATTATTAATTATTATTTATATGCTCTCATTGAAATGTCAGGGAGAATATAGCTGTCAAGGTGTCATCCTGTCATGCATTCATGTCTGGACCATAATGTTTTTTATTTATTCACAGATTTTCACCTTGAACTTGAATCAAAACTGAAGCAGCCCCTTTACTTTGTTCTTAATTTTAAGGTTTTGGGGTTACACTAATACACCCAAGTAACCATCGTTTCATATAGACTTGTAGAATACAAAGTTCAGTTTAATTTGCTACATTGAAGGTCAAGGTCACAATGTGATCTTTAAGCAATTCCTAATTATCTTATAACTTGGCTGTTTTTGCTGTGATTTTAGGATTGTATGATCCACATGTAGCATCAATTTCACTTATAATACTTCTTGTTTGTTTTATATGTTCAAATTAAAACTGCAATTTTACACAGTAAAGCATTTTAAAGTGTTTTTCTATTATAGGCATAAACATGATGATGATCAGATTGTAGAGAAGACAGCTTTACAAGACAAACTTATTAAGAAGGCCGAAGGGCAGTTGGTGTTTGAAGAAACTTATCCACGGGTAAGACAGTCGTCAAAGTTGTGTTGTTGAAAACATTTTTCTATCTTGAGTCTTTGACATTTTAACATGATATAGACATGCAAATTTTTAAGATATATAACTGGAAACTTGAATGTATAGATGTTTTTATTTCTAACAGAACTGCTTGTTCCTCCATAAGTAAAGAAAATTGTCTTGATTACTTATATTTAGCAGGGCAAGTAAAATAGTTTGTTCCTTTGCAGTCAGGAGTCAACTATATCAGAATTCAATATTCTTAAAAAAAGTATTCAGAGTTTTCAGGTGACTAGATTTTGACTCTGGGAGGAGCCAGTAGCTAAATGAAGTATTTTACAAACTGTATTCCCAAAATAAAAAAGAAATGACTGTAATAAACATTCAGGACATTGTTATCTTTAAAGTTATAAAATGTTCAAATATACAATTATTTTTTTATTTTTGTAGCAGGATTCTGTAATACTGGATATTGGAACTAAACAAGATGACTACTATAAAGATTCATCTGTATATGTAATGACCATTTTAAATTTTAGTATTTTCATTATAAAGACAAACAATTACAAAAAGTGATTGTAAACCCTATTAAAACAAACAAATTTTTTTTTCTATTTTTGTTTTTTTTTATTTGGGGTTATGTTTATTAGATGTGTTTACTATTTTAATACTTATTAGTATCTTTTATGTTTACTATATTTAGGTATACCCAATCCACCATTGTGAAGAACAAGAAATTAATCAGGCCTCAGCCAATCTTGTAGCTAAACACCAGTATCCAATGGAAAGAATACTCATGCAGGTAAGATAGTTCTAAGACTGTTCATGTATATATCTACATTTAAGCGCTGGGTGGGAAGGGGTGGGGAATGCTTTTTTTTCTGTTGGTGGTCCAGGAGTCGATTTCTCTCGAAAAGTCGAAATGGTAAAATCTATCGTAAGTGTTGGAAGATCAAAGGAAAATGCATTGTGACATCAGCACTTGCGCTGTATTTTACACTTACGAGTTTTGATGAAAAGAGCCCCTGGGGATTACATTTATTTTGTTCATACTAATACATCAAATAATTTTTTCTCCATGGTTGCGGTTCTAAGATGACTGGGTCCTCCTCCCTGGTATGTTGATCAAATTGAATAGCTCTTGGTGTAAATAAATCATCAATATGGTGTAAAACTACACTTACATTATGGTCTATGGAATTAAGTCTTCAAGTAAGTGTTATCTCTGATAAATTATTGACTTGATAAAACAGTATTAATGACATATTCATAAAATAAATCTGTAAACTTATAAAGAGTAACTTCATGTACTTTCTATTTTAAATTATTTAATGTACTACAATATTTATTTGAGTCTGTTGAATTATAAGGTGCCAAAGATTTCTAATTTATTCAGAATACCCGGTATTTTTTTTTATTTTGAATAATGTTTAATGCCCCTTTCACCAATTTTTCCGCTAGTTTATGGCATTCAGTTTTTATTGGGAGAGTAAGCTGGAGTACCTGGAGAGAACCCTGACCTTCGGTAGGAAAACTGGCAATATTTCTCAATTAAGGTCGGAGTCGAGTACACCCTGCCTGCTGTGAGACTCTAATCCACAAACTCATTATTGTCAGACCATGTGATCAATAGTAGATGAACTACCTTAACCACTTGGCCATTGAAGCCCCCATATACAGAATAAGTTTTGTTATCATTTTACATGTATGGGGAGTATACTGAAAGCTGTACTTAGTTCTTCTGATACCACACAAAAATAGTCCTATGTATAGATTGACTTTCTTCATAAAATATACTTGTAGTAACAACAATAGTAGTAATTACATATATATGAAATCAATCTACAGGCCATGGACCAATCTGTGGAAGGGGTCTCCATGTTCGTTTACTATTGTTCACATGGTCTGTCAACACTGATTTTGTGAGTTCGAGTCTCATGTTTGGCAGGGTGTACTCCACTCCAATCTTAATTGACAAGTACTGCCAGTTTTTCTACCACAGGTTAATTGTTTTCTCAGGGTAGACCTTTCCTCCTCCAAAAAACTGGATGCCATGATAAAGCTGAAAATTACTAAAAGTGGAGTTAAACATCATTCAAACAAGCCAACAAACCAATCTGTGAATAATCTACAGTAATCCCTCTCTTCTCAGGCTCTTTTTACCAAAGGAAACTAAATCACAAAAACCACATTACATATAATTTCCAAGTGCTTACTAACTAAAATAGTCTTAAGGTGACATTGAAATATGTCTTACAAGATAAGTACAATTTTAACGATTTAAATGTGCTGTTCTATATTTAGCAAACACTTATGTCATTATTCGACATTTAAATTCCTGGTATGGTGTTAAATAATAAATTTCTATGCTTTCAGAGACACAGGATCAAAGTAGTACCAGTGACAGTCTGTAATTACAAGTGAAAAGAGACGGAATCAGATTTTATTGTGTATGGTTTTGAAAAGAAAGTCGAGTGTCATGACTACCCACAGCAGTTTTGCTGCGGATGTAGTTTGCTGTAGACCATGTTATGATTCAACAAGGGAAGCTTGATCCTAACTGTACAGTAAATTCCTAAATTGTTTATATATGAAGGATATCTGAGAGCTTTCATTTTTAAATGTTAGATATTTGATATTAATTATTTTAAATTTACCTAACATTGATTTTTACTTTTGTAGTAAAAGTAGCATACAAGTATTAGATTTCTTGTAAGAACAAAATAAATTGTGTGCAATTTTTTTGTAATTTGTGGCAGAAAGCATATTTTATTTTATCACACTTAGCATACAATTCAAATTGATTTGTTTTACCTCTAATTGTTAGACTAATCATTCCCAGTTGTCCACCAGCCATCAATTTTAATAAATGTGTTTTCTGATGCCCCTCCCTATAGTTATCTCGGGAACAGCCCAAATATTTACTATGGATATTTTGTCTTATTTTACCCTCAGGGGAGTTAAGCTGCAGAGGCTTGGTGTATGGGTATTACAATTCTCTGTCACATTGAAACATACTCACATCTGCCCAGCTGTCACTTTAACATCATTGAGAACAGAAATATCTGCATTTTGAAAGATTGATCAGCATTTCACAGGATGACACAAATGTTTTAATGGAATCAATAAAAAAATGTAATGCATATTACATATTTATTACATTGTTTTTTACTGTCAGACTTCTAAAAGTTGTGATACACAAATAAATCCTGCAAATGTATCCTATTATAGCAGCTTAAATGGATTGACTGAATATTTTTTGTGATATACAGTAATGACTATATATTGCATTCTAGTATCCTTAACCTTATTGACAAGGGAAAAAGCTTTTTAAACCTCAATGAAATTCAAAACTGGTTAATGTTTTAATACAATTTATAATGGGTTTTTATGTCAAGTTAGGATTTCCATTAACTTTTTAATTATACTTGTTACTTTGCTGAATTTATTTCAACACACCCATAGGCAATGTACTCACAATGAAAATGCATAAGGTGTAGAGGCCAAATATGAGTTTGAATTTTGTAAGTTGTTTTCCAATTAATAGAAAATATATTTAAAATGTGCACCTGTCCCGATAAAAATTGTTGTTCGCTTGAATAGAAGAAAACACAAAATTTTAATGAAATATGAAGTAACATAGTGAAGTTAAGTGGTAGTTATCAAGAGAATATTAAACGGACATAGCTCATTCCTGACTGGACATTTGGAACAGTATGTTTTTTAAATAAAACGTGGGGATTCCAGTAAATAAAACTTGAGCTATTTTTATAACTTGGATAAGATTCATGCCTTGTTCTTATATAATAAAGAAAAATTTATTACTTTTCTGAGGTCAATATTTCACAATGAGACATGTCAGACTAGTTTACCAAACGAGTGAATACACACTGTAAACTCATTTATTGGCTTTTTATTCCATACAAAAAATTATCCTGACCCCAGGTGCCTGTGTGTGCACCTTGTGATCAACACTGTACAAGGAATTGTATTTTGACTTGACATAAAAAGAATATTAGGATTTGGTACAAATTTATCAAAATGCTTAGCAGAGCTTTTCATATTCCTATTTCTAAGTGTCATCATATTTATTTAAAGTCAAGTCATCACACTGTTATTATATATTTATACATTTTCTTTCCTTGGAATTTGATTTCATTTTTTACCTTATATCAACCCTTACCAAAGCCCTCTGACTGATATTAAGGCCCCAGGATGATAACCCACCAACATGTATTAATTTATAAATAGCAATTGGTTTTTTTAATTGTTATTTAGGCCAGTGATACTTTTCTTTCTTTACTTTTCCGTTTTGATGTTATATAGTATTTCTGTAGTTTGCCGAATGCTACTGAGGTTTACTCTATTGGAAAACAATTGCCATCCGGGTATGATCATTCCATATCGTGGGATTCATTTTCCCACTCCTACTTCCTGTTTACTGACTTTGTGCTATGAGTAAAAATTTACTTATTTAATTCTTTGTACAATATTCAATCCAAATGAAATATGTGTTCATTCTACTTTTTTGTCAGTGTTTGCCAGTGTTATTATTTTTATAAAATATTTGTTGTCTTAAGGTATTTTACAGTTGGCGTTGTTTGTCCTATGGACCAGTTATGTTAAGTGTAACCTGTAGTTTTGTATATTTATTTTATTTGTTATTATTGTATAATCTTTCGTATAAAAATATGTTGATAAGATTTTTTAAATCATATTTAGCTCAGTGCAATATATTGTAGTGTTCCTTTTATATATGACCAAACCAATTTTAATAAAAAATAGTAAAAAATCTAAATTTTTACGTAAAGTTCATTTGGAATAGTTTAAACCATTCTTTGTAAGAAATAAAATAATATGGTCAACCAAAAAAATGAAGTTTCTTCAAGAAGCTGAAAGTGAGAACTAACTGTTTACTGAAACACACTAAGGGGTTTGTGAGGCAATGGTGATTTTGTTATTTTTAAATTATTTATACGTACTTTGACTTAGTCTTTTTTTCATACCGAGTGACATATGCATGATAATATCTCTCAGGTAATTCTATATTATCTTTTCATAAAACACTTTCCACAAACTTGAGTTATGTTCTATTAGAGAAAAGTTATTTTTTGTTGTTACAAAACAACTTGCCTTAAAAAGTTTAGTTGCCAAATTTGTTTCTACAATCAACATATAACCTTAGTATCTTATAAAGAGAGAACTGGTTTACATACCCTGGAGGATAAAACAGAATTAAAAATACATGTATTACTTGGTGAATTAAAAACATAACTAAACAAAGATTAAGAATTTAATAATAAGAGTTATATAAAAACGGAAATGCGACCAGCATCAAGATAATGCAAAATGAACATATTATGTTTGCAGACATTATATTATGGGTCCGTCATCATAGGTGTCTGTACGGGCTATACATATCTATCAAGTTGACCACTTTTTTCCCATGTTTTATCAATATGGTCCAAAATAACTGATCAGGTTGTTAATAGTATTTTTGACACTACTTTTGTGGGGAAAAAATTTAGAATACTTTTTTTGCAGATATTTTCATTTTTTTCCCTGACATTTATTTTCACTTTTTTGATGTTCTTGAGGCCATAGGTTTCAGTAATATACTGCTAGAATTTTCAAATGTTTTACTGCTATAGTATAAAGTTTATTTTTTATACCATGTGATTTTTCCAGTTACAAAATTTTATTCATTTTTGCCATGTTATAATTTTTTAACTCGCCTGACCCAAAGGTGTGCTACTGTCTTCACTTTATCTTCAGCCTATCTATTAATGCTTGAGGAATTTCATCAAGGTCACAAGTCGACAAAAAAAGTTAGAAATGTTTACAAGAAAAGTTCTGCAAAATTTCAAAATGGCTGCCACAGCAAGACATTGTTTAGTAAGTAAGTAGGTAAGTAATTTATTTAAAGTCAGCAAGACAAGTAACAGAAAAACATAAGCTCTGTTGAGAGCTTTTAAACCGACATATACATACATATTATCACACAAATTACATTTATTGCGAAAAAAAAGTAAAGCATGCAAGGCAAAAATATTTAACAATAGATGACTCGAAGAATAAGCACATTAACTTAAAAGCAAGACATAAAAATCAAACATTAGACAGGCACATATGAAAGCACAACCATAAAATCATATACATTTAAAACAAGTCATAAAATCAAACATTAGACAAGCACATTTGGAAGAACAGGCAAAAAGACGTAAAAAATTAAAACAAAACACGAGACAAGCACATATGGATGCAGTTGTAAAAGCACGAAGAAGCATAAAATGTAAAAAACAAGACATAAAATCAAGCACTAAACATGCATTCCCAGGACTGTGAATAAATTTTAATGACATGCCAAGCAGTTGCAAATTTCGCCACTCCAAAAGGAGATCTGTTTCTGAAACAAGTTAAAACATGTAATTTTTTTGAAAATCCTCTGGTAGAACGTTCCACAGTACAGGCGCTGAATACCTAAAATGTACATTGTTTCTGTTGAATCAGATCTGATAATACAATAGGATATAACCCATTTAATATTTTAAAAGTTTCTATAGCTATCTATCTAACCCTTCTAATAAGAAAACTTGGAATTTTTGCATTTTTAAGTAAATCATCATACAAGGAATCATAATCAAAATATACAAATCTCAGAGCCCTTGGATTTTTTATATTTTCTTGGTATTGGCTTGTGAGCAATAGTGCCATTATAATGGACAGAAGTTACAATTAAAAGCAATAAATGTATGAAAAATAAGAAGCTTATTAAGCTTGCTCAAATGTTTACCTATTCGCTATAATATATTAAGTTGTTGAATGGCTTTCTTGCATATGCTAGAAATGTGAAAATCAAAATTCAACTGAAAATCAATATTGATTCCGAGGGGTTTAACAATTTTATCCCATGAGATATTTGCTGTTCCAATGTAGCCGGGTTCGTTCAGGGTAGAAATCAAAACAAACTCCAAAGGTTTAACTTTATTTAATACAAAGAATATGTAGAACTATATATATAAATCTCTGAAAAAATACAAAATCAACAATTAAGTAAAATGAAGACAATTTAGTTCATGTAAACTAAATATAAAGATTCCAATATATTTATCCATGAAATTACAGTAACTTGTACTTAAAGTACTTATCAAAAATGTCTATGAATCATATATAAAAAAACACGCTCAATTACTTATACAAAAAAATACTAAACCACTATAACAATAATAGTTTCAAAACTCTCATTCAATAATTGATAAAAATTGTAATAAAATATACCATACCATCAGTGTGACAAGACTACATCATGAAAATATACAATGGAACTCAGTGGAGACTCTGATGGTGAATCTACAAATGAAAACTATGTTTTACAAAAAATGCAAAACTGGATTTCCATAATAAAAAACCACGATGAATCAAATTTATCAAAAATAGCTTTAATGTGAATATAAAACTTTATATCAAAAATTGAACTATGAAACGAATGATGAAATATGAAATGAAAAGTAAACTTTATCTTTATCGATCATGAAAAATGAAAGATTTCAAAAACTTCTAACACAATAACTACTTACAATTAAAGGAAAAAATAAAGATCCAAATATAAATGGTAAATCCAGTATGTTAACAGTTGAACATTAACTTTGTGTCTGACATAGAACTCAAAAATACTAATCATTTTATACTCTTGTGCAAAAACCAGTTTTATAAAAATAGTTAAAAAGATTCTTCTAGAAGGAACCCATATTTGGAGATGTACGACAAAAATCCAATCATATGCAAATGAAAAGGAAAGAAATAGGGAACATGGGGTGATATGCACAATACCACTGGACTGACACATGAAATCTACTCACATGTGTGCAATAAAGCATATCTGTTGAAGAAAAATATAATTAGTTCTAAACATGAAAATCAATATAAAACATATCAAATACAGTCATATCTACTCTGAAATACATGTATAAATATAATAAATATCAGAATATCAAGCTGAAAAATAAAATATAGACAAAATGCGTATCCACTGCAACACACATAAACCTGCAATAGACATTTACACAATGAGCAAAGAGCGATAACTCCAACTCACCTATGTGACTATACAGACTGTATACTCACAAGCTATAAAGAAGCTACAATAAATCTAGAAATATGAAAAATATCAAACAAGACAAAATATATAAACATCTTGAAACAATAAAACACAAAGATCAAAATCTATGCCGGCCACACCAATATTAAAATTGGAATTTTTTACTGAGATTTTTTACCTATTGCAATCCCCTGGATTTTTTCAGGACCAGTTAATTAAACTTGCTACTTTCTACTTGAAGCACATCTATAACTTCATTGTAATTTTCAGAAAGATCAGATAAAGTATTGTCATCTGCATAATTAAGTAATGAACCTTTGTCGAAGTAAAAAATATCATTTATAAAGATGTAAAACAAAAGTGGTCCCATTATAGAACCTTGTGGAACACCTTTTTGTATGTAAGCCCATTTGCTAACTATATTGCCAACTTTAATCTGCTGTTTTCTTTCATGTTAAATATGATTTTAATAATTTTGAGGCCTCGTCTGTTACTCCATATGCCGAAAGTTTGGAAATTAAAATTTTATGGAGCAAGCAGTCAATACAATACAATAGGACAATCCTCCCCTATTAACAACTGGATGTACACCATGATATGGCTTAAAACTTGCTGAAAGTTTCGTTAAACACCATAAAACAAACAAACAAATACCTTCCTTTCAGAAACATCACGTGCCTGTTAACTCTGAGGTCGCGGGTTCAAGTCTCACTTCGAGCAGGGTGTTCACGACCACAATCTTAATTGACCAGGATTGCCAATTTTCCTACCGCAGGTCGGGGGTTTTATCCGGCTACTCCGGCTTCCTCCCCTAACAAAACTGGACGCCATGATATATAGCTGAAAAATTGCTGAAAGTGGCGTTAAACACCATTCAAACAATAATTTCAGATACTGTACCGATACTTGAAACATTATTGTAGGATATTTATTCATTTATTTAATCGGAAATCCAAGATGGCTACCATGGCAAGAATTCATTTAACATAGAAATATATGGGAAAGGTGTCTGGTCAATTGGTCCCAGCCAATTTGTCCCAAGTCTTTGCCAATTGGTCCCACTTTTGGACAATTGGTCTCAACACTTTTAAAACTGGTCCCAACACTTTTAAAAAGTATATTTTAGAACAATTTTTGGTTTTGTATAGAAATTAATAAGTAATTAAAATTTAAGAAGCTCACAATACAAAACAAATTATAATTTGTTCAAATTTGTTATTTAATATACACATTTATATAAATATTATTAACAAATAATTTGAGAATTGTGCATTCTTTTTAAAATATAAAAGTGAAAAAATGGTGCTTATAAATGGAAATGAAAAAGGATTATTTGATGCTGTAACATAAATTTTCTGATTATTTTTTTTATTTACAGTTTTTCTTTTGCAGCTACAGTTTTTTTAATTTAATAGGCAAAAACTGATACTTCATAAAAATGTGTCTTTCATGGGAATAACTCAAAAATGTGTATTCTGACAATCTTTGACCTAACGAGTTATTTGTAGGACTTACTGATAATTTTTTGCAATTTAGAGTTTTACTCTGATTTTTGGCCGGGTTGCACGAAGTGCAATCCCGGGTTATTGTATGGTGAAGTCAGGTGGGCGGGCAGGAAAGTAGGGTACCTATATTGTATAATAAATTCCTCTTGTTTTCAACCCAAATCTCTGAAACTTCACAGAAAGATTGCACATGTATTGAAGTTGTACACCTGCTATTATGGAATTGTTCCAGGATTTTTTTTCTAATTTTCCAGACATGGGCACTTAGTCATTTTTCAAGACATTTGAAGAAGACGGTACCTATTTTGTGTATATCAACTCCTCCTACAGTTTTCAATCCAGATCTCTGAAACTTCACAGTTATTAATTCTTAGCTTACTTGACACGTGAGGAGGATTAGATTTATTCTCTTCACCGAGCGTGCGTCTCCGTTGGGCGTAAATTTGTCTCATTTAGTCTTCTTATCCCCATACAAATATAAGACATCTCGGCCAATATAGAAGTACAAGTCGAACCGCCTATGAAGATATCTCAGCCATTTAAGGTCATTCTTCTACAGCTTTTGCTGCTCGACTCCAATATTAATTGACAAATTTCAAGTTTTCCAACTGAAGGTCGGGTTTTTCGCCAGGTACTCCGGCTTCCTCCCCCAATAAATACTGGACGCTATGATATAGCTGAAAAATGCTGAAGGTGGCGTTAAACACCATTTAAAAAAATACAGCTTTTGTCATTTTATTAGTTTCAAACTTTAAAACCCAAAATGTAAACTTTAAAGTATTTACTTTAGTACTTAGTGCATTTATATTTTAATGGAATTAACTTTATAATATTTTAGTATCATTATACACCATGTATAGTTTTTTTGCATTGTTTGTTAGACAGTCTGAATTGTCTAAGTAATTGTCTAAGTAGTCGGGCCAAACTGTTAGAAATATCTGACGGACTGCCTACTTTTGTCTTAAAAGCATAAATTGTTCTATAGATGTATACATGTATGCAAGGAAACATTCACGGTTGTGCAAACTGCACTTTGATTAGTATATGTTTGTACATGCATGGATCAACATCCTGGATACAAAGTTGAAACTATGTACCCTAAGGATGATTGTGACCACGTTTCGAAAAAATGAATTGGATTGGCCAAGTGTTAAGAACAGACAGATGACAGATGACATACACTTTGTGAATTGATGACAAAATGTAGAGTGGAGAGAATTATGCTTTACTAGTATATAACCAAAACAAACTCACTGCATAGTAGCATAGTAAAAAACTCTGATCATTATTTATGAAATTTATCTCTTTACTGGAGATTTATGTAAATAATTTTAGTCTCTATCAATTAAATCAATGAATTGGAACCTATGAAATGATTTTCAGATATACATTTAAGGGTAAATTTGTACTAGTTCTCACTCCCTCTTTACTTACTTTTTCCTTTCTCCCTCCCCTTTGCTCCTTTCTCCCTCCCCTTTCCTCCTTTCTCCCTCACCCTCTCTCCCTATCTCCCACTACCCCGTCCACCCCCTCATAAATGTTAAATCAAAAGCATAAATATCAATATGTTGTAATAATCCCTTACATTATCTCTTAAACACAAATAAAACATTTTAAATGCAAGTTAGGACCAATTGACTTGGGACAAATTGGAAATGGGACCAAATGACCAAATTTGGGACCGATTGACTTAGGACGAATTGGAATTGGGACCAATGACCTGTATCCTATGGAAAAATGTCTAATATGGCTTCTTGTCTGAAACCATTAAGTTAACATAGAAAAAATGTCATTTTCATTGCCTATTAAAGTCAGATGAGTTACAATCTTTAAAACCCTTTGGTTTATGTAACTTATTTATCCATTGCGCTTACTTAAGGAGCCTATTTTTCTCATGTTTAGGAAATTTACATTTTATCGGATTCTGCATAGAATGCGCTTTCGCTCGTGTGTAACCAGATTTTTCTTTTAAAGTAGTCAAACTAGAAGTTTTTTGTTGTTTTCATCATTTAGGTTATTACACCACCTGATACAAAGTATATATGGGGATATATTGGAGAAACGTCTCCGGTCTGTTGGTCAGTCCGTCTGTAGACGAGATTGAATGTGCTATTTCTAGTCGCCAGTTGGTCGGTTTTGTATAGAACTGTGCAGGGTTGCATATCGTTAGAACTTCATGCCATGCTTGATTTTTAAATAAGATCTGGACATTTGTTATATTTATTGAAAATCTCTCGGCACTTTTCTTAGTTACCCTTTGGTCAGATTCTGATTTATGTCTTGACGTAACACATCGCGAACATCTGCATCCGATAAAATCAAGCCAATAGATCTACCCTATAGTATTAACTTCAGATCGATAATTATACAGGCAATGAAATAGATGTTAGGCAAACGTTGTAAACAGTAAAAAGCTTCCATTTGATATTGTTTTTAAATCCACTCTTGCAGTTTCATTTGGTATTCGTGAAATTGTATTCATAAAGTTATAACACGAAAACTAAACTTGTTGAGCGTCGAGTTAAACTCGGAATCTATAAAGCGTTAAAACTGGACAAGAACTTTGGACGGAACAATGGGATCCTTTTTAGCGTGGTTTGAATTGGATTTTATTTTAATAGTATGTTCTAGTTATTTCATTTTCGTGTATCGTAGTCCTTTTATTCACGACAAGATAATCTATTAACTGTGTATATCACTTATTCAGATAACGTTGTACGTAGTGTACACTGGTTATGTTACTTTTTGGGGTTCATGTTTGGTAATCTTCAAATTTGCTTTATGTGACATTCAAAACAATTTATAATCAATCTGATTTAAAGTTAAATAGTTTTTGTTGAAAGTTTCTTACAATTTACAAAAATGGCAACATTATTTCTACTGAATGTCTTTTTTTTCGGGAACTCCGGCTTCTTCCCTGCAAAAAACTGGACGCCATGATATATCTGAAAGTGACGGTAAACATCACTCAAACAACGCAAACAAACAAATGATCCTTAATCAGTAACATGGAATTATTATACCTCACGCGACGAAGTTGCCGGGAGTATAATGTTTTTGACCCGTCCGTCCTTTTGTCATGATGTTGTTGCCTGGATAACGCTCTCATTTCTTAATGGATTTTAACGAATATCCGGTAAATTTTTACTTATAGTAGTTGCTTGGAGTGGATTGATTTTCAGTGAATTTCGTCAAGGGGGCCATATTTTTGGGAGGGGGACTTAGTCAACTTTCATGTATATGTATATTTAATGTTGTCGCCTGGATAGCGCTTTTATTTCTTCATGGATTTTAACGAAACTTTAGGATATTGTTACTTATAGTAGTTGCTTGGAGGGGATTGATTTTAAGGTAATTTTGTCAAGGGGACCATATTTTTGGGAGGCGGACTTATTCAACTTTCATGTTTATGTATATTCAATGTTGTCGCCTGAATAGCGCTTTCATTTCTTCATGGATTTTCATGAAACTTTGGGAAATTGTTACTTATAGTAGGTGCTTGGATGGGATTGATTTTCAGGGAATTTCGTCAAGGGGGCCACATTTTTGGGAGGGGGACTTAGTCGACTTTCATGTACATGTATACTCAATGTTGTCGCCTGGATAGCACTTTCATTTATTCATGGATTTTCACGAATATACCAATTTAAATACAAAATACCACCTTGTTGTAATGGGGACGCGTGGGGTATCGTGAGCTTGCTTACTAAGGTTCGTTAATAGCAAATCAAATAAAAACTATGAACTTCAAAGACATGTCAAACTTAGAATCGAGACTACATTTAAATAAAACATATAATAAAGTAAATCACGGGAAGTAAATGTATTTGTTTCAAGGAGTGAACTTTGTCTATCTGTAAGATAAACGAATAGGCTATATTTAGATATTATCATATTGCGGAAGTGTATTTACTTTACCTCACATGACAGACAGTAAAATGTCGGAAAAAGACAGACTATTAGGACCCAGTTCGAGGTTAATATGTTATAAGATATTTTGTAATATGATAACAACTTGAACCACGTGCTATATCTCCCATACATATATTTGAAGGAATTCATTTCGTTGTAATAATGAACAGGTTTGTTTTTCATCATTTGCTTTTTAATTTGGAAGACCATCCGATACATTTACTGAAAATATGTATCTGTAATCTGTTATACAAAAGACGCTATATAAAAATATAGCTTTATTAACCGGGGTGAATTGTAGACATAGACATAGTACATGTGTACTAGCGTGTGACGATGGAATTTTCGTAGCCAATACGTATTAATCTGACAGTAATCTAATTCAGCAATTTTGTATATATTATATAGGATGACAAAGTTACTTGTCATACAGTCACAGTAGTAGACGTTTGTATATACTTTCTCACTTTCTCAGTAACTATAAAGTCCACTTCCGACCAGGGTTATTGTCCGTTTCGTTTCAAACTTGTGGAAATTATTAAAATTTGAGAGTAAAATGACATTAGAAACACAAAGGTAGGTTTTTTCATGAAGATAATTCAATTCGGAACAGAAATAATTACAAACCGTTGTAGATAAGGGTAAAGAAATATTTTTAATTTTTTTTGCAAGTTGGCGGGTATAGACTCTGTTTCTTACCTTCTACATCGACCCCAGTTACTACGGAAGCCTTGGAGGGCCATTTTGACTTTTAACTTTTAACTTACTACTTATGACTTTTTTGTTTTGAGTTTTGACTATTGACTTATTATACAAGCCGAATGGGGACATTTTCACTTTTAACTTTTGACTTTCAACCTTTTGCCTATCGACTTTTGTCTTTTGACTTTTAAATTTTGACTTTTTACGTAAGACATAAAGGGACATTTTTGTCTTTAAACTTCTTAAAAAGTCAAAAGTCAAAAGGTTGAAAGTCAAAAATTAAAAGTGAAAATGTCCCCAGTCGCCTTGTATAATAAGTCAATAGTCAAAACTCAAAACAAACAAGTCAGAAGTAGTAAGTTAAAAGTTAAAAGTCAAAATAGCCCTCCAAGGCTTCCATAAGTATCAATCTTAGCGCAACTATATCTGTTTTTACAAGCCCCTGTGCATTGATTTACAAATTTGCCATTCCACATTCATTTACATATTAATTCAAATTCTTCACCGGTATGCTTGTTTGTCCACTGTATAAACCAGGAACATATATACATCAATTAGTTATCCTAGTCCCAGTAAACATTGATTTCTTCATTCCACATTTAAAAATCCTAAATCACTGATTCTATTATCTTGATCGCAATTTTTTATCAAATCGATTGAAATCTGCAACTCAGTATTCATAATTATATATTTCATAATCTAAGTACTAAAATTTGCAAAAAGAGAAGTTATAAAAATAGCTAGTAGAATCACTGATATTTGAAACTAGAATATACAAGTTCGCGTAATCCTCTTACTTTATATTATATTTATTTATTTTCTTAGAAAAATCTTTGATTCGTTTTTGTAGAAGAAAAAATATGAATTTTAACCCCGATTGCTTTCCTTAACTTTTGTTAACGACTTAGGATGTTTATATTGGTGTAAGAATTAAATACAGTAAACAAGGACATTTTTTTACAAAACATGATACCAAATTACGATTAACGATTCACGCTATCGGAAAACATGAAAGGTATGTACTCTTTTTAACTTCGTTCAAGTATTTAACATAGGCAATTGGGGAGGGGGGTCTGGGGGCGGATCCCGGAATTTAGGTAAGGTTGATTGATTTATTGGATGTCTGCTTTACGTCCAGCGAGCAGTATTTCAGCTATATTCAGGACGGGAACAAGTTAACAAACAATAAATAAACGGAAAATGGGGATGGGATGGGATGGGTCACAGGGAATACAATTTTGACTGCCACTGGAAAAGTATGGAGTTTTGGGTAGAGGCGGAAAATCTAGCCTTTTGTAGCGGCTACAATGAGCCTACTCTTTTTCGAAATCTACAAAAGGGATCTTTATCGTGCAAGGATCGTGGCACTCTCCAAACACGTCACCCACTACGGTCCGCGGTCTGGCTTTTCGTATTATGACCTGACAACCCCCAACGAGAGGCTTTCCGTATTATGACCTGACAACCCCCCAACGAGAGGGTCTCCCCTATCCGCCACCCGGGGACGCGCTGGGCTGCTCTGTGGGTCGAGCACTGGGAACCCTCCCAGTATGGTCCCAGATTTAGGTAAGGGGGATTGCGTACATCTAAAACAATTTCATCAACAATTTCGTTTGGGAAAGGGGGGGTTTTTTTATAAGCGTTCCTTTAAGTTCATTTGAAAAGGAGCTTCTGTGGTCGTGAGTGTTCTTCTCGAAGTGCGCTGGCGTGTTAATATTGAGATTGTGAGTTCAGGACTTACTTGAGGCAAGGTGTGCTCATTTCCAACCTTATTGACAGATTTTCTGGTTCCAACAATAATAATTGCACACCTTATAGCTGAAAACTTGCAGAGTTCGAGGTTATGATAAACGACTAAAGTACGTCAGATTTGGACGTTAAATCTGACATTTCTGGCTGGAAGTGATGAGGACTGCGAGGAGCAGCGCTTACCCTATATTACCTTTTTCTTAAGTAAAAAATCGCATGCAATTGGTCATCAAATATATAAGTAGTTCAATTACTTATTAACCATCTGATAATGTTTATATTTTTAAAGTGTACCGTCAAAATAGATACTGAAATATTGCTTGATGCATTTAAATATCAGCCAATCAAAAAAGAGAAATCTTGGACTAGTATAACTAACGGGATTGGACACTTGAGCACAAAGTCTTCAGTTAAGGAAGTACGATTTCCTTGTCCTTAAACGAGAACGCAGAAATGATTGTATCTAGAATAAAACGATACGAATAATTCAGTTAAAATCTGTGCAGTTATCCTGTGACTGTTAATGTTTTTTTTAACTTTTTTTTATATTTGAGTGTTTTATTGGCCTAGTTGTATTATTGTAACCATATTCTATCTTTGAAAAAATATTAAAATCAGCGAAAATCGCGAGCAAGTGTAACGGTCGCCATTATAGTGTGTCATTTTGACGAACTTTATACATATATGTCCAGAAATGTGTCCTGAATTTGACATTTACACATTTAAAAGGTATAGACCAACCAATTCGTCTTTTTGTGTCTTTGCAGCATATATTGTTTTTGTTGTGAATATCCAGTAATTATCGGATTACGTAGCATGAAATATAGCAGGTTTTTTGGGAAGACGGCGCAAAATTTTATAATTGAGAACACATTGAATAAGCATACTTTTGTGACACCTTTTTCAAACACTTTTTTCCACGATGACATGTACATCCTGTTACGGATTTTCAGCTTCTATTTAACAAGAAACTCTTTAATTTTAATTGAAAATAATAAAAAAATATATCAAAATTGGAATAAATATTTTTTTACAACCCATTCTCTTTTTATTTGGTGGCTACCTGCCCATGATTATGTTATCACAGGTGTGGTGAACAAATGGTTCAATAAACAACGGCGTCAAAAGTTGTCTTTGGGTACATCCCTAGGTGTCATCATATAATTTGTCTAATTGGTAAAAGCCATAAACATTATAAAACCATACAAGCTGGCTTTGATTTTAAAGCTGGGACTAGTATAGTTCCATTAATAAAACCTCTCATTTCATGTTTATTTTCAACATTTTTTTATCGGATATTGATATTTTATGTTTTTAGTGAAATTCGAGGTTTCATCTTTAAACGCATTTTCCCGTGCGCAAATTCCGCAAGAAAATCGTGCGGAATGTTTAAGTTAAGTTTGATATGAAAAAAGTTTGTACAACCATGCAAACTGCGCTAAACTTAAAGAAAAATATCTAAATTTTCTAAAAATTGTCCTACCTTAGTATATCATGGATTTTTTAAGTCCTGTTTGAAGCTTTATTTGAGGTGTCCCTTAACTCCCATTACATTCAATGGCTGACCCCAATTAAATCTATCTTATGGATCAGTTTTTGACGAAACGAATTTTCCATGTGTTACAATTGCGACAAATTGTATTCGTTCCGCCATTAAATATAATTGATTCCGTAACTGTTAAATTCAAAATGTCAGCTCGCAGAAAAATTTCGTCTTGATATTTCAAACATGGATTACTTAATTGAACATAGTTTAATTCATTGAAAACAGGTATAGTCTTTGTGTTCATGTTAATTTCATGATATTTCAAAAGTAAAAATATGCAGAACTTCTGAAAAAATTTTGCTCCGAGAAAAATCAACTGACAGATAAAACAATAATAAAAAATGTAAAAGTCAGATGAAAATGATAAATATAAACGTGAAATGGGAGGTTTTATGTTTTGAACTAGGACTAGTACAACAATCTAATTTTAGAATTAATAAAAGCTGCTGGGATTTTTGTTTGGTTATTTTTTATTTGTTTATTTGTTTTTTTTATTAATATATCAATGTATTGATATATAAACCTAGTGCCTGATTCTCGTACGTCAGCTGTATATACGATCATATCCGTGTCGACACTTGTTCGAGAGCAGTAGCACGACGGGCGGGAAAATCCTTTGATACGATATCGTTAGATTCTAGTCCACGTTGATTTATGGGTTCGGTCCTGGAGAAATATAATAAGTGCCACAATACAACAAGTTTCGTAAGATGTATACAAAAGTACAAGATCGTATACAAGAAACAACAAGTTTTTAATAATTTACCATTGAAAACGTGTTGTTTCTCGTGTACAATCAGGTAACAATTATATCAGTGTTCTTGGTCAGACAATGTTAATAGAATCACACAAAATTAGACAAAATTTTTAAAGTACATACTATTCATGTCAACCTGTAATTTGCTTAATTAATATAAAACTAATTATAGTTAAAACATTTATGTTTATTTGATAGTGGATTCCAAGGAGGCTATCCTCCACAAACGCAAGCAGGAAACTATCCTGGTGCTCAGCCTTCTGTGGGCTATCAAGGGGGATATCCCGGGACACAAGTTGGTGGTGGGTACCCAGGTGGACAGACAACTGCCGGATATCCCGCTGGACAAGCAGCGGGAGGATATTCGGGCGGAAATGCTGCTGGAACCCAAGGAAGTGGATACATAGGTATTATAAAACGAAATAAGTTGTTATTATAAATAAACTACATTCTTTCATGCACTGAACCTTAGAATATGTCTTATGCAATCACAGATATAGAGACGGTTGACAGAAGTACCAATAATATATAAAGGGTTAGAATGTACCACTAAAATATAAATGTTTTCTTATTTATTTATTTATGTGATATAGCGCCACCTCCAGGTGTTGTAGTTCCGAAATATAGTGGTGAGATTTCGGAAAATGAAGAATCAAATGCAGCACCGTCACAGCCGACAGCGCCTCCAATAGAGAAGATGGACAATATTCCTGGGTATCAGAATATTGGTTTTACTGAAGGTATGTTTTTTACTAAACCTCCTCTACATTTACACATTTTATTTGATAACTGCCGGGTTAAAAAAAGTAGAGAATGTCCGTATTGGATATATTACCATTAAGACTAGCTCGGCAAGGCACCAATTTGATACTTTCTGATATCTTATTTATATAATTTCAGAGTTTTTGCCTCCACCACCAAGTTATGAGAGCGTAACGAAAGGACCTCCTCCAGAAAGACAAAACATTTCCAAGTAGGCTGCCTTGATAAACTGGTTTTAACATTGAAAATTCCTATTTCAGTTCTATCATGTGCATTAGTGTTTAGCTACGTTTCTTTTCGAACGTTTTAATAGTTAAACAACGATACAACCTTAACAAAACAGTTTTTATTTCACTATTTCATAGGGAAAGGAGCTAACAAACCAAAACAAAATAGTAAAACCAGTTAAAAATAAATAAAAAAAATCAAGGTAATGCCAGAATACATCACAATACTGTCAGGTTTAAATATATGATTCAGCTTGGGTTGATTCTATTGCCTCACACACTCCAGTTTTCGTTGTTTGGAAACACAAATGCATCGGATGTGTAAATATTTCTTGTGTTACTTTCCTTCCTATGGGAGCAATTACATAATTTAATATTTGTTTTGTTAGCCCACTAACATCCCATTATAGAAAATATTAGTCATATGGTAAACACGTCACAGTCAATGTATCCTTTAACACGAAAATTCGAGCTGATATTTTGACTGTCTTATATTATGATCTTTCTTTCTATGACAAATCAACATTGGAATCACACAGCGCCCAAACATATTTTCGTGCCTGTGATTCCTACGTTACACATATTGCGACATTCTTGTTTAACGTTCCGGATACTTCTTGACAATAAAAAACACAACGGATGTCATTAGTGAAGTGTATATGCAGATACCGGATATCACTCCTTTGTTAAGAAGGGTTCGTGTTACTTATTCGTTTTTCCATGTTTTAAATGATTATTGCGTAAGTCACCTAACACTACTGACATACGTTTTCGTAAAATGTTCATAAATTATTTAAAGAAACATGTTTATTCAATTTAAATGAAGTAAAAAATAAAATCGACATAGAAGTCTGCCTTAGAGCAAGTACCCAAACCTATAATATATTAATCTGCTGAATATTTTTAAAGGGTTGTCAGTGGAGGTTTATTGTTTCAGCGTTCCAACGATTACTGAACAAGAGGCAAGGGAAGCATTATTGGAATTTGTGGCGGATCATTGTTGCTATGGAAAAAAGGCAGCAGAAGAATTATCGTTTAATGATTTACAATCCACGAGTGCTTTTCACGTAAGCTAGTTTACATATCAACATATATAGTTGTACTACCTGTCTGGTGTATATTTTAATTCTGCTGCTGTTCGGTTACTTCGACTGTTTCTCACCAAAAACAGAAACATAACAAATAAGCAAAAAGTAAAACAAACAAACAATTCACGCTGTGATATAGCTGAACATTTGCTAAGTGCCTAAAAAATAATTAAAACAAGAATCGAATTCATAGGAATGAGGCCTTGTAAAAGGCATATTATAATTTTATGGATGTTAACCTAAGCACCATAGGTTTGAACATGTGTACTAGAAATTATTGTATTTACAGTATACCATAGAGAGTTATACAGAATCGAGGTCGACTGAATGGGCTTACGAACCATACAATGGTACGTCATTTAAAGGAATATGTTAGTGAATATAGAATATTATTATTTATATGGCTGCTCATGTCCATTAAGCAGTATATCAGCCTATTTTCCGGACGAGTCCAAATTCAAATAATAACTCAGTTTGTGAAATCGGAAGGAGCAATGGTAAGAAAATGGAATTGCCAATTGAAAAATTGAGAATAGAGACCCTATGGATAATTTACCCTTTTGTTTCGGCTACAGCAAGTATACTTTTTCGAAACCTACAAAAGGGGTCTATTCGCAAAAAGAGCTTGGCACCCTTAAAAACGTTACTTACTATGGTTTTCAATAAGCCTGACAACTCCCAACAGGCATCCCCTAGCAGCTATCTAGGGACGCGAGTGTGAGTAAAGCCCTGGCCTACACTCTCAGTACTCAGTATAAACAATACAATAAATCTTAGATACCTGTTCACATTTTAAAAAAATATTGCTTAAAAGATGTTCAAATTTGCTTTAAAATAATTAAAAAGGGAATAATTATACCATTCTGAATTAACTTACAAACTCAAATTAATCATTTAATGCAGTTTTCAACAACCTTTCCTCGTCTTATTAGACAGGGGAAATCTCGTGATTTTGGGAGTGTGCTCATATATCTTGCACCCGTGTCAATGTCAATGAAAGCACGAGCAACTATAAAAATGTTTGGACAACAAATACCCATGCTCACGATATCTCCCTTTAATGGCATAAATTTTCCTTTCATAGTTTTATTGGCATTCCACTGATTTTGTGCAAATTTCAAGAAATCTGGCAGGATTTAAATACTGTATATTTGTTGTTTTTGTGTCCAAGTAACGACCGTTTATATTATGTAGGTAATAATAAATGTATAAAAGATCATTTAGGGTATCACCAGCCCAGTAGTCACACTTCGGTGCTGACAGGAAAATCATTGATTCTAACAGTGATTAAGTCATTTTCTAAATTTACTGACTAGAAATTTCAGAAAATATTTTAATTCTAAGGTTTTTTCTATTTCAAGGTATAGATAGCCTTAGCCGGATTTGATGTAACGTTTTGGAATTTTGGTGATATAAGCTCTAGTACATCTTAATCATTTGGATTTTTTACATATTGTTTGGGTTTGAGCGCCACTGATGAGTCTTGATTAGACGAAACGCGCGTCTGGCGAAGAAAATTTTTTTGTTAACCTTGGTATCTTTGACGACATTTTATTTACAACCACTGAGTCGATGCCTCTGCTGGTGGACTGTTAGTCCCCGAGGGTATCACCAGCCCAGTAGTCACACTTCGGTGCTGACAGGAAAATCATTGATTCTAACAGTGATTAAGTCATTTTCTAAATTTACTGACTAGAAATTTCAGAAAATATTTTAATTCTAAGGTTTTTTCTATTTCAAGGTGTAGATAGCCTTAGCCGGATTTGATATAACGTTTTGGAATTTTGGTGATATAAGCTCTACTACATCTTAATCATTTGGATTTTTTACATATTGTTTGGGTTTGAGCGCCACTGATGAGTCTTGATTAGACGAAACGCGCGTCTGGCGAAGAAAATTTTTTTGTTAACCTTGGTATCTTTAACGACATTTTATTTACAATCTCTTGACAAAAACATTTTGTAAATATAAAATCTTATTTAAATAAATACATTTTTATTAACTAACCATATAGAATGGAAAATATCCGAGAATTGTTCAAATAACTGAGTATAAATGTTACTTGTTTAGTCTTTTGTCTTGTATCTTTCTTTATTAATTTGCATCCAAGTATCTTTGAGAGGCTTATTGATATAAGCTAAGGCCATAACAAGGCAAATTTGATTAGTCACTAAAAGGACTAAATATCTTTGTCCTCCTGACTGCGACCAGTTTATCACTTTCCTGCTTTGCTTGGGACAGGTACTATATTTTGCATAAAGTTATTTAAAAACTACAAAGAACATGTACACTACGCTCAGCACAAAAAGTAACGATATGTTACATAGCAGAGTGTTGCATATAAGATACAACTGCATATCAGTGTTTACTGCTAATGAAAATTAGTCTGTAATTCTAAGGACGGTTATGGTATATAAGGTGTCTGAGAAGCAAATGGAACTAAATAAACTTTTTTTACGACATTGTCGAAAAATATAATTAATGCTTAGTGTACTAACTTTGAAAAAAGAGAAAAGCTAAGTAGAGCCGATCGCTTTTCATACTACGACCAATTACATTTACATATGTTTTAACGAAATCAACATTACAGATTTCTTAAACATACAAACATGAGATTTCAATCGTTTAAAAACCAACACGGACAAGATTATACATTAACACTATTAATTCCATTAAGGTCAGCCCATAGATGGTCCACAGAATGGGCCAGCACCTGGTCCTTGGGATATACAGAGTAAACCATCCCAAGTTTTTAAGGGTGAAATAAGAAAAATAGAAGTTCCACATACTGCATCAGTGAAGGTATGCTTTGTAAGCTATTTAATTCTTAATTATACTCAGCACATGGTAATTAAAGCCAAAACATAATTTCAAATTTACGTGACCAAAAATTTACAATTTGTGATATAGAGTACGTATTCAAAAATAGTTTCTAGGACTGAAGGTAAATGTCAAAACGATGTCAAACACCTTAAACTTTACAATAGAAACTTAGTAATAGTACACACATATGAGTTTGATCTTTAGCTTATCGTAAAAAATGTGAGTATTTTTGTATTTTCTTGAACGGCTGTTATATATTTTTGTTTTTGTAATTTTAGCCGTGCCATCATTGTTTTGCATCAGGATTCATTAGATGTCATCGTTGTCATGGTCGAGGAAGGGTGAGATAATTATAGAACACAAAATCCCCAAAACTAAAGTTTAAGTTAGTATAAGTTAATGCAAAACCCCGTTAACTTCAATATGCTAAATAATTCAAGATAAATGAATTAAATACTGATGCGGTTAACAAAAATATTTATAACAATTATTTTTTATGAATAATGATTTTGTTTTTTCAGAATAGATGTTTTTCGTGTAATGGTTCTGGTGTAAGATTTGGTGCTGGTCACCATCACCATCACCACGACGATCACCACCACCACCATCACCATCACCATAATAATTTTGATGACAATAGGTGTTCCTTTTGTTTTGGGACTGGATTTAAAGAGTATGAAGTGTTGCTTCTTGTTCTTAAGTTGTTTTTTTAGTTAATATAAAAGAGACTTTTATGTATTCTTTCTGAATGATTTGATATCAGCATTCCCACTTTCTTTGGAGTATTTCTTCTTAACATATATTGACAATTAACTGGTCTTTTTATAAAAGATTAATTCATAACTGTTTAGCTGTTATATGCTAACGATTCCACACAATTATAGTAAATTATCCTGCACAGACCTTAGACGTTTTGTCAATTTTCCATTTACACGCACTTGCGCATTACCGATATTTTAAGCGATAAACCTATACGATACTGTCTTAACTGTCCGCTGTTTTGGCACGCTTTATTTCGGTGTGTTTCATTTTGTCGCTTTCACCAAAAGAGGAAAATAAACCAAAAATAAAATTACAACCAAATAACCCGATTTACTGTATCTTTCCTACCGAGTTGGTTGAATATAAGTGCTCTTTCTTTGATTATCTGTTATATAAATTCATATAAGTTTTTAATGTTTTTATATGTCGGCCAACAAGACACGAGAACATTTAATATACTTCATACGCAGGATTTTGCTGATTTTGTTTCGTTCAGTTGCATGACCGCATCGAATGACGCCTTTTTTCATTCCATTGTTTTTCAGTTGTGAAGTGTGCCATACACAGGGAATGGTTGTATGTCCATTATGCAGAAGTTACAGAAACCTGAAATGCTTTATTTTGTTGAAAATAACTTGGTAATACAATAGGTTGTTACGAAATTGTTTTTCCTATGTAATTTTATTGACGTGTAATGTTTGAAATATAACAGTTGAACTTTGTCATTCAATTCAATTTCAATTTTACTTATTCTAATTTCTAAACCGGTCACTGCTGTTAACTACTCAAACAAAGGTTTGTTGTGCCAAGGTCCTCACCATGACTTAATTAATCGTTATGGGAATCCATCTCTCCAATACGATCGGACATTTTCGCTGAGTCATAGGTATTGTTTCCTATTCCTGGGTTTGAATTTTTTTCTTCACATGAAAATGAATTACTTTCGACTTTTGTTGTTTCGTTCGGTATCATTGCTAGTTTCTATTAAAGATTTTAACTTGTTTGGAGTAATCATTAATTAAATTTTAATTGAAAATATTGAACAAGACATATTTATTTTTATTGCAAATAGCAATAAGTTCATGATGAATATGTTTATTTGATTGTTTGAATGGGGTTTAACGCCACTTTCAACAGTCTTCATGTATATCCTGGTTTCCAGTTTTTTTTGGGCAGCTAAAGGGACAATATGATGAATATGAATCAAAATACCTTCTCACAATTAAAAGTACATTAACATCGGATTTCAGGCATACACATGAGGACCACCATGTAGTAGAAAGAACAGCTTTGCCAGATGAACTAATCAAACAAGCACAGGGACAACTTGCCTTTGAAGAAACGATGCCTAGGGTAATCAGTTTTAGGAATTATTCGTTGGAACGTGTAAAATACTTTACATATATTAATAGAATAATAAATAATGTTCTGTTTTTCAAACATAAATTTTATTTTGTGTTGAGCTGAAGCAGCTTATTCTTACTCTATATAATTTTAACTTTGAATGTGCATTCAGCTTCCTAATCGATTAGCGTACATCTGCAAGATATTGTTTGCTTCATATCATCAAGTAATTATAATGAAAATGGTTGGAATAAAGACTTAAATCGTTACAATTTGCAAAAATACACCCGAGATTTTATAAATTTACATTAAAACGTACAACTGCAAATTTTAATACAAATCCACATATAAAAGAAATTCATGTAATAATATATGGTTTTTTATAGGTTTTTCCAATAACTCAGTTTCAAGAAAGCGAGGTAAACCAGGCTTCGGCCAGGCTTGTAGCACAACATCAGTTTCCTGATAAAGCAATCATTATGCAGGTAACGTTAATCAACATTAACTTGAACATCTACTGTCATCAAAATTGGCATATTTGGCCTAAATCTTAGCCAAAAATATGTTTAAATTTGATGAAAGGATGGTTTGTCTGTTTGTATACGAATTTAAATGATTTTCGTTCGTTTTATGGTATCCGGCTTTTGCTTCATTTCCGGACTCAGTATTGTGCTCGAGTTAATTGAGTGATTTCATATCTGACCAATATGGTCCATGCAAAAAAACACATGTTTGGATGTATAATAGGTATTCTGGCAAAATAAAAAGCTTAGATTGGAAATATGTATCCTGGCTCCTGACGTTTTAGAAAAACAGTGACTGAACTGACTTTTTTTTTAGATTTCTTTTAATTACACATACCTTTAGAAAATGCCAGAATTGCTCTTTAACCAGTTTTGAGTTTACGAGGTCAAAACACTTTAAAAAAATATTTTGGCTGATTAATGTTTGCATATTAAAACAACATGTTAACAACTTCATTTTGATGGGATTAGTTCTTTAAATTTTTATGGAAAGTGTCGAAGTAGTATGTTAACTCTTTAATTCTGTCTTTGACTTATATGGGTTAAACAATTTTGCCGCGTCCACATGAATTTACTTTACGCTGTTATAAAGGGTACTTTTTACAATTGAATTATTTTAAATGATTTACGAGTATTGTGATGCCTGTTTTATAAGATTTTGAATATTTCTGTTTACAGAGACAAAGAGTACGAATTGTACCTGTTACGGTATGCCAGTATAGATGGAAAAACACTGACTTTGATTTTATTGTGTACGGATTTGAGAGAAAAGTATATGCCCCTAACTATCCACAGCAGTGCTGCTGTGGGTTGTGTAGTATTTTGTAAAATTTTCATATATCGTGCGATAAAATCTGTTTAATGTTTGTACGTTACTTTTAGTAATTAAGTATTGTGATAATGCTTACCCTTTTGCTAAAAAATATTTGCTTTAATGCTTTTCAGTTCACTTTACACAGAAGAACTCGATCAAAAACAATATATGTTGTTACAAAGACTGTATGGCATTATTTATTATCATTTATATATACATACATGTATATAAACAAAATAGTGCAATATTCTTCTTCTTATTTGTTGGCGTTTTGCCGAATGCGTTTGCCAAGAGTTAAGAAGAAATAATGCACACTATTGATGGGAGTTCATTATGCCGTGTAACATTGTTAGGTATATTGCATGTACTTTACGCTACGGTTTGCCAGTATGAATAGAAAAATCAAAGAAATATATTACTTAACAATAACTGTAAACACATAATACGTATAATCTTATGTCAAATTTATTTTAGATGTCCTGGAAACATCAGACCAAACCTTGATTTAGATTAAACATTTTTGTATGGTTACAGTTTTAGACCTTACGTTAATATATGAATCATACGGATGTTGTAAAATTCATCACCACATATGTATAAAATATCTGTTTTGTTTACCTCGGGCTTGCTGCAAGTCAACAAAAACTTCCAGAACAAACTACTTGAGCTATCTGTCCACTAGTCATGATGATACTGAGATCTTAATTGCCGAGCTATATTGCAGTAATTTTGAACAATCACATCAATATCAAACCGCTCAGATGGTCCCGTATGACCCGATTATTTTTAATGCCGTTAGTACGATTCCAACTGTTGTTATATGAGAGGTGTCTAGTACCACAAATCTATTAATTTTGTTGTAAAAACAGTTTTTAATAATCCTGTATATCAGGTGCTGGCTGATGGACAAAACTACTAAATATATATTTGTCATTTCCTTTATTTTATATGGGGTAAACTCTTTTCGCTTGTTATTTGTTTAATTGTGTGTTTGAATGGCCACTTTTGAACGTTTTGCAGCTTTTCAACCATTTAGCAATGTTCAATTTTTTCCAGGGTTAAAGCCGGATAGCATGTTTAATTTTACATAGTAGAAATAATCAATCGGCTAAATAGTTTCAAACAAGACTAAACCATGAGCAGATAAACGATTATTTAAAAAAGAAAAAAGTGCTTATGTAACGTCCGTCGAAAAAGTTTTTTCCTGTTTTAAAGGGCATGTACCATATCTGTTTTCCGTCTACAGATATTTTTCCATTCTCTCTCAAAATCTTGTAACTAAGTGCGACTGAACTTTTCCGATCTCAATCATCCGCAGACTATGTCATTATCCAATTTCATACGACCGCCAAGAAATTTGGTTTTGTTTCAATATAGTTGAACATTACTAAGCAATTTTTCAGCTATATCATGAGGTCCAGTTTTTATTAAACATGTTAAAGTAGGACGACGGAACTCTCAACATGAAAACCTGCGATGAGCTTGTCAATTAATGTAGGAGTTCAGTGACCCTGTCCATAGTATCTATCGAACACGCAAACTATTTATAATGCACTAAGATAACAGGACTATTTTGTTTTTAAGTAATATTTTCGTATGTTTTAAATTTGATTTGCCCCCTTGAGTGTCATGACTCCTAAAGGCTTACAAGTCGCATTTAATGTCCATACAACATGTACAAGTATATTGTTTAAATCACAGATAAGGCGATTCTAAATTGATATATTTTTGTCAAATTTATTGTTAAGTTTTCCTTTAATTCAATATTTCGGATAAAATTCACTTCTTGATAGTTTTGTGACGGTACAAACTTCCTGACGAAAAAATAAATAGTAGCATCATGTAGATTTCGATCACAGTGATACAGAATGCTGTAAAGATCTACGATACTAGACGTGTCGCTAATATGTAAACAGGTGTGATCTATGAGGCCGGAAATATCCCTTTAATATTGATCCTGGGGAATTTTCTATATTATATTTTTTTTACCTGATTTGGATACATTATTGTTGAATATTTCATCCGTAAATATTATTTTAAATACGACGAGAAAAAAATATCAAACTGCTTACTTGATACATTATTGTTGAATATTTCATCCGTAAATATTATTTTAAATACGACGAGATAAAAATATCAAACTGCTTACTTGAAGAGTATGTGTACGTCCCATATCTACGTAAAATAGGATAAAAAAGCTCACATATAATGTGTGTTAAAATAGAAAACAGTCCTGAATTTCATCTCAAATATTTTGCATAATAAAACTCCAACCATCCATGTAACTGTATAAATCATACTATAGATCATTTCAATAATGCCAAAAATGGAGAAGCAAAAGTAGGGACTGTTGTCACTAATGGAAGATGGTTCTAATGTCATGACCGGTAAATTTTCTTCAACGCATTCATTTATTCATATCTTTCATATCAATTCCTCATAACGAGAATAATAAAATATGAAGTTAATTATAAATTAAACAATGTACAGTAAAACATATAATTGTGAGCATGCATATTTACACACAATAAAATGAAATAACAAATAAATATAACTACATTGTATGCATTGTATACGTTACTGGTGTGGTTTCATATACGGGCACGACTTATAGTTCTGTTATAGGCTGCAATGCACTGAATAATGTGCGCATGATTAAATTTCGTAAAGTTTTCAGCATCGATAACATCTTGAAAAGAGTCTGGTTTGTTTCCCAGAAGCACTTGATACAGCTGTTTTTCGTCGTATGCATTTAGCTCAACAAAAATGTTCAACGGGTAGTATTCAGTTATCATATTCCACCACAGATCCTGTAGGTTATATGTTGACGGACAATTGCATCAAACGTGGACATATAAATCTATAAGTGTCTATTACATATAATGCACAACCCTGCCGACTTGTTTGGAATGTCAGTTATCATTATAGTAATAAATAAAGCTGTGCGGACTTGTACACTTCGCTGCTTTGAAAAAGTTAGCAATAATAACCGACTTAGACTTATGAATGTTAATAAATCTGTAAAAGTCATCATGATTATTCATTCGGTTAAACCAATTTTCAGTTTGGACCTTTTCAACACTGTTTTTGACAAATGTTTTCCATATCATCTTGCTCGGAAAATGTCCCTATGTCCTTATGAAGTTGGACAAATAATCTTCTAGTTTGTATTTCATCGCTATTTTAATTATGAGTTGCCTGAGTTGAGTGCGACTATTATCGATAAAGTACGACAACAGTCTTGTTAGGAAAATCTTTTTCGACAAATGTTCGTCCTCCATGCCGTCAAGCTTCTGTAAGAAACACAGTTTACGTTTATCTATATACGTTGAAATTGGATGAAGTACAAGTAAACTTTGACACATATCTGATCTAGTCCTAACTTTTAAGTTCGGTATATATTTCAATTTAAAATGTTGGAATTGATCAGGTAAGTTTGAGTTTGTAGATTTGAGTCTAATTGTAGGCACTGCTCAACTGCAATTTATATTGGCAGGGAATGCCAGTTCTCCTCCCAAAGGTCAATGTTTTGTCCAGGTACTCCAGATTTGTCCTCCAATTAACAGCTGAAAACTTGCTAAAAGTAGAATAGAACACCATTCAAACAAACAAATATATATTTTCTGTTCCTAAGATACTGGTAACAGTGATTTCATGAAGTGTTAATACAAGGGCGATAGCGTTGTTCAAATACATGTTCCATGTTCTATAGCTTTTATTTTTATCCATAACCAGCTTATATAAAGATATGCACCTACTTCTGTTAGATTTTGGGTTTTTCCATTTTTGTTATTTTGCCTCAAGTTTACAGTATAACTAAACTGACAAGAAATGTATGTAGTAGTCTGGTGTGTATACAATAAATCTCAATAATCACGCTTTGAAATTTAGCCCACACTTTAGAAAATCAGCAACAACTAAATTTTTTGACACATAAGATAACCCACGGACTTACAATCCATAGAAAGACACAAGTTTTGAAGTAAAAAAATCGCACTTTGTTTATGGTATTTACTAATTCAGAAAGAAAAATTACTTTCTATTTTACTACAGGAAATATTTCAATAGTCCCCATTATTTACATACAGCGTTTCGTGGCGTCTAATTATACCAACAAACCTCTATAGAAACTACTGAACACAAATTTAACAGCAATAAAAACGGTGCTTTAAAAATACAGTGACCCTTGCTACTCCAGGAGTGGCATAAATGTAAAAAGGACACTAAAAAGTCAAAAGACCTGATAGGTCTGAATATTGATCAAATTTAAAACTTTAGATTTTTCGACACACTACACGGCTATACCCCTTATGCAGCTAAAAACCTGGTTTGAAGATCTTACTATAAATGTTGCTTTTGTCATACGATATAAATACCTGGTAATTAGCCTTAACAGAACGTACTTCGTCATCAATGACGACAAATCAGATAATATCAAATCTGTCAAATCTTACATTCTCTGAATGACTCTGAATGACAACTTATTGTTAATGTTTAGAGGACATGCTTTTCACAATGGTATTCTAATGGGTTCTAATTGTGCTCCTTTCACCGACATCCTGTTTCATAAGGCCTGCTGAAGTGACTATTTGCAATGAATCTACTCTAGCGACCTTGAAATTAAAGACACAACAAATACACTTAGGTCGGCCTCTGACTTGGACCTTCTTCTAGAAATAGACTCGGAAAACTACACCTTAAACTCTTCGACAAACGTAATCACTTGATCTTTTCAATTGTCAACTTTCTGTTCATTGATAGTAATATTCCAGCAAATCCAGTGTATGGTGTATACAATTCGCTACACTTTATCCTGTGATCGGTATTCAGATTTTCCTGACCACTGACCTGTTGACTACTAAGCTACGGAAATAATAGTTTGTGTTACTTATGTTGATGTTAGCATTTCAGACGTTCTATGGTAGTCAGCATGACTTAATTGATTGTTATAGGAAATCAATCGCTCAAATATTATCAGTCATAGGTAGTCTTTCCTATTCCTGAATTTGACTTGTTCCTGGACATGGAAACGAGTAACTCAATGGGTGTCTTATTATAGGCAGACACTGCTTACTCGTCCGGATCGCCTGAGTGCACCCATGACTTTTATTAGGTTCGGGTTACTTGTTTTCTGCTTTTTGTGTTTTTGGTTTTCATTTTGCGTCGTAAATGTTCTGTCGGTTTCCATTTATCTCTAGTTGAACGTTTTCTATTTTATTTTCATGGTTACTAATATAATTGTTCCTCCCAGATTGCATCTTCATTATGGCTCTTATATATGTTTTTGTTTGTTTGTTTGATGGTGTTTAACGCCACTTTCAGCAATTTTTCAGCTATATCATGGCGTCCAGTTTTTATTGGGGGAGGAAGCCGGAGTACCCGGAGAAAACCCCGGACCTGCGGTAGGAAAAATGGCAATCCTTGTCAATTAAGATTGGAGTCGAGTACACCCTGCCTGCAGTGAGAATCGAACCCGCAATCTCAGTGTTGACAGACCACGTGATCAATAGTAGACGAACTACCTTGACCACTCGGCCACCGAGGCCCCTCTAATATATGTAATACATGTATAAATTTTCTCAAACTGAAGTCGTCGAGAGAAAAAGTTTATTAAAAAAAATAGCAAAGGAAACCGTCATACCATAAACAACGCAAAAAAGTCACCTATATGCTTTGTTAACTTTTTATTCGATATACACATTTTTAAAAAATGCTGTTAATATTGTCCTTACTTGACTGTAAGTCCGCCTCTACTAGATTAGATTATTGCCCAGTTATTGGCTTTTATAGCGCCAAGGCATGCCAATAAACTTAGAACGCGTTCGATCTGGATATAAGATCGTGATGATTTAGGTAAATATCAATCAGAACGTCATATTTGAAAAGATGACAACGATCAAATCAATACAAATATTTCAAGTTGTATTCTTTCGACAGCCTGGGACCATACTGGGAGGGTTCCCAGTGCTCGACCCACAGAGCAGCCCAGCGCGTCCCCGGGTGGCGGATAGGGGAGACCCTCTCGTTGGGGGGTTGTCAGGTCATAATACGGAAAGCCTGACCGCGGACCGTGGTGGGTAACGTGTTCGGAGAGTGCCACGCTCCTTGCACGATAAAGACCCCTTTTGTAGATTTCGAAAAGAGTAAGCTCATTGTAGCCGCTACAAAAGGCTAAATTTTCCGCCTCTACCCAAAACTCCATACTTTTCCAGCGGCAGTCTAAATTGTATTCCCTGTGACCCATCCAACCCCCATTTTCCTTCGATTTATTGTTTCTTAACTTGTTCCCGTCCTGAATATAGCTGAAATGCTGCTCGCTGGACGTAAAGCAGACATCCAATCAATCAATCAATCTTTCGGCAGCCAAGGCGACGATTCCTAGCAAAATATTTACTATTAGTAAGCAAGACCCCAAAATGTGGTGACATTTTCAGGCATGTCATTTGATGTAATTTACCAATACATTGCACGAATTGCAATACATATGTTTGCTAAAGGGCCTTATAGCAGTAATGGAATGCAGACCACACAGTATATGTAAAAAACTGAAACGTACACACATTTGTTTTTCGTATACATACTTTGTTAAAACATAAAATTCTTTACCTTGCTTACAAAACTCTTTTATTTAAAAAAGGCTGTGTTTTGACTATTACATGAAGTGATTTAAAAGTTTACTTATAAGTATAATATTAGAAAATAAGGAATAAAAAATGAAACAATAGAAATAGTTATCATCAATAGTTATTTCAAACATAATGTTATAAGAGTCGTTGAAGCGTGTCCATCTTTAATACATCAACGAGGGTCGAATAGGTATAAAATTGCGGAAGTGTGTTCACTTTAGATCTTATCATTACCTATAATGCCAGTGAAATGTCTGAAACAGACAGACTTTTAGGACCCGGTTCAAGGTAAATAAATTATCATATTTTGTAATAACTTGTATTGTATCTACTACATGTATACTAAATCAAATTATTCCTCATGTTCCTCATAATTTACCTGTGTATTTCTTCCTTCTAGTATAAATCTCAATGTATTGTGAGGATGTTTGCTGTTCCTTATTCACAGAACATACTCAAGTAGCTTTATCTCCTCTTTCTCTGTCTATGATGCAGTTTGCATTTGTTCTTTCGGATGTTTTGTTGCCGATTATTTCTTAGTCTACTTTGAAATTTCCTTCACTCTGACTCAGATATTGTGTTTGTCTTTCAACTTTCAAAAAATAGAATGAAACATTTCATCATTTGTAATAATCTGTTTCCGAGGACTGTTGCCAGTCAACAGTCGAAGTAAAATACGATTTCTACAGAAGGTCATACAATGGTACCCGAACTACATACGAAGGCAACACACATTTTGAATTTTATAACAAAGTTTACACGCATGACATACGGACTCTACACCAAGGCCACAAGATGGCTGTGTGTTTAGAGAATAATAAATTTGAACGTAGACATGAAGGTGCCACATGACATGGCATGCCAATAGTATGAAACTGTCTACCAAAGTGGGCATTTGAAATGCTGCTGCATTCTTTTTTTCCCAGTTGTCTCATCATAAAACTATGACATTCATCTTGAACTAAAAAAATTAATGAATTCTAGACAAAATAGCAAGGAAACCCATAAAATACAATAGCCATAGCCAAGGATTTTGACAAACGACACGAATCAAAAACAGAAAATGACAGAGCTGCTGGAATAGAAACTATCGATGAACGGGAAGTTGACAAATGAAGAGTTGAAGTTATCACGTTGTCGTAAAGTCTATTGCAGTTTTTCCGAGTCTATTTCATGAGGTAAGGTCTAAGTCAGGGGCCTACCTAAATGTATTAGTGGTGTCCTTAATTTCAAGCTATCTATTGTAGAATAAATGCAAATCATTTGAAAAACCTGTCTTCCAGAAATGACAAACATGTTGTCCATAACAAAATCTAACCTTTGACATATTTTAACTTCGGTGTATTTTTTATCTTATTAAGCGTCATTCAAAGGACGTTTTTGTAATACTAAGTGAGAAAAAGCTCTCCAAGACTAGCTTTTATGTCTACGCTACCATGACAAATGAGAAACGCTTCAGCTACTCAAATTCGGTTGTCCGTCTCGCTCTCTAATAAACACGACTACGCTACGGCTAAGATGATCATACGAGGTAAGGCGAGGATGCCTGAGTTTAATACACGAATACGACACGAACAGAAACATTCGCAGGGAATTTCGGCAATTTGACACACCAAAGATTTTGTCGCCGCTCACGAAGTTGCTTGCGGAGACTGAGAAACCCTTAAAAGCTTTATACAATGCACTGAAGAATAGGCATATGTTATCATAGGCATATGAACAATTCCATTATCGTATGCCAGTCTGGTGTACATTTTGGAACCGTGTAACGCCAGCACAAATCTACACCTCATAACAGTATGACGTAGCAAATATGAACCTGTAATTTTTCTTGTAATCAAAAATGCAACAAAGTTCCAGGCAATAAATTATGCTACGCCTGACACGCGTCTATTCAAGACTTATCAGAGGCGCTCTACCCGAAAAAACTGAAAATGTCATATACTTTATGAATATGAAGAGCATAAAACAAAACCAAAATATGCCGAACTATGTAATATAATAATCAATCACAATGAAAATGTCTTTTTTTAAATCTCCTCTGATACACTCGTATAGGTATAGAAATGGTAAATGGCATCCCCTATATGCAGGGAAAACCCCGTCTCCTAGGGCTGTCCAAAGGTCTCCTTAATGTAACACCATCAAATTCAATCGGATTGGGAAGTTATTATAAAGTTATAGGCGGGGTAATTATCTAATTGCACGTTAATTATTGCAGTCATCACGCATGTAAAGACTGGTCTGTAGTTGGTTGAAATTGCTGTTAAGCAAACTTTTTGGACAATCCATTTCACCCGTTTTTCTTCCCGATGTCAAACAATCAATCAACGAATTGCATAACAAGTCCAATAAAAAGACCGTGTATAACGTTAAAAAGAAAACAAACATTACCATGAAGTTGTTCTTAAAACATTGTGGCAAATCGTATAAAAGAAACAAACGTATACATTAAGTAAATAATCATACAGACGTATTATAAAAATTAAGGTCTTGTCTATAGAGTTGAGCTAATACGCAATCAAACAAAATATGAAATACAATTGAGCTCAATCAAATTAATTTTATCAATCTTCTAAGTTCAGAAACTTAATTTTAACGGTTTTGTTTATTTGACAGTAGATTTAAAGAATGCTATCCTAATCAAGCGCAAACAGGACACTATCTGGGTGGAGAGCCTTCTGAAAGGTTTCAAGGGTCATATTCTGGGGAACAAGCTGCTGGTGGATATCCAGTTGGACAGACAGCAGGTAAATATATCTGGTGACAAGCAATGGGTGTATACCCCGGTGAAAATGCTGCCGCTGCTTTACCATACTTCTGGTCCCCCCAAGGCAGGGACTACATATGTATTGTCAAAAGTAACAAGGAGGTTGTATAAATAAAAGTTTAAATTTATAAATAGCAACAAAGTTTTTTGATGCAATAAACTTAAGAACGCACCCAAATGCCATTCTGCCGTTCTGCCATTCTACCATCAAATGAGTTTCTACTTTCCACGATTAGTCGACGGTTTCGTGCATGTGTGTGGAGTGAGGGTGGGGATTTACCGGAAAGGAAACCCCTTGACCAGAAAAGATAAACTCATAACGTGTATTGACATCCGTTTCCTGACAGACTAATAAAAGTTTCATATAGTTGAGTCATGTAAGTGAAAGCAGATATCTTAAACAGGTCAGACTTAGATTCTGAAATGAAAATTCTATTCATTCTTTTTATATAACTACACTTATATGTGTTACAGTTCCAAAATGCAGCGATGAATTTTCTGAAAATAAAGATTCTTATGCAGCACCGTCAGAGCCGAACAGAACCCTCAATCAAGAAGATGAACGCCATTTTTACTGCAGGTCTGTTTCATTATTACTGGACCTTCTTTCATTTCCATGTTCGTTTTTTAATTGCCAGATAAAATCTGCGATCGCTTTCGCCTTTCTAATTTTTTTTTAATTTCCCCAATGCGGCAAGCAGTAACAGAAGTAATTCTTTGAATTCTTCAAAAGTTTCCTTAGTATGTCAGCATAGTTTTCTGTTGCTGTGTTACCGCACTTTTGTTACGTCAACTTGAAATAATAATGTCTGAATCACAATCAAGCTGTAGTTTTACTGCTAGCTTCATAAAAAGTAAATTACTTGGCTTGTTTTTATAATTATTGTATAAATGATAATATCTATGTAAAAATAATATTTTAAGCTTTCCAAAATAGTATAACATTAGATATCTTGCGTTAATTTGTTGTCTACAGAGTTAATTAAAGTGCACGAAACAGGATTTTTAAGCGTGTTATAATTTTCAAATATTAAAGCAGACATTTATACATTGAATTTCAATGATAATATGTATTTACAAATTGTGTTTTTCCATACCTTTTACTAAATTATTTTATGTAATTCATGTAATTTATTTGACATTTTGCAGATTCAGATTTGATCGAAAAATAAAAAAAGTGACAAAGAAATTGTATTAGCATCTAATTGTGATATTTTCTTTTTTGTAGGGTTATTGCATAGTTGCTGTAGCATTTTGTATCGGGTTGAATATATAACAGCTAATAAATGAAAATGTTTCAGAAAAGTTGGGGTTATTTGTAAAAATCAATTAATTAGTTTTGTCTTTTAGTACGTTTGCTAGTTGGGCTTAAAAAACATTTTTTAAGAGTAGGTAGGCCTAAATTTAAGTAGCTGCATATGAAATATTAAAATACCTTAATAAATAATTTTCTTCCCTATATTTCATCACTATGAAAAAATAAGAGTCGTATTATACAATATCTATGTGTAGTAGAGCCCGTAGCCATACAATGTTATGATAGGAATAGCAATATTTATAAAATAATGGTGCTACCTTAACACGGAAAAAAACATTGTAAGCTTATTTGAACACAATTATAAAGATAAGACAAGTAATAATAAGAAATATTGTCAATCACTTTTGTAGTCCATAACCCTGATTAATTTATGATTAATCTCTTGTATTGCAACAGTTTTTTTAAAAAGAAGCTATTTATTTTTAACTACATAAAACTTTTTTCTTTCAGGATTTCCACAAATTAACGTATTTCTATTTCGGGATTTCTGCCAATTAACTATTTTGTTCTTCGAAAGTAAATTATAAAGCAAAGACTATGGCAAAATACATTTTTTGACATTGAAATTGTTATTAATTGTCTAATCAATGTCTTTATTTTGTATATGTTCTAGTAGGCTTATAACAAATTTTCATCTGGGTTTAGGGAAGAAGCAAACTTTTATAATTATTGCTATTCTCATGACATTAAAGCGCTAAGTACTTTACTACGCATAGATATGTATAATCTTGTTGGTTAATTTCTCTTAAAAGTATCTGTAGGATATAACTCTTTATTGATCTAAATTGTAAGAAATAAAATATTGTTTATTTAAGCATGAAGTATTTCATATTCAGCTACCTAAATGTAGGCTTACTGACTCTACACAACAGAGTTTGTGTAGTCCAGTCTGCAGACAAAACAGTTAAATTAATTTTACACTAAAAAAAAACCACTTCACTGCAACATATTTATGTATTATTTCTTAAATATTCAAACTGATACAAACTTTTATAACATCAACTATGCAATAACCCTGAAACTAAAAACATCAAATGTGGGTGCCAATACCTTTCTTTCTACTTTTTTCCGACGAACTTTTAATTCAACTCATGGTATGGAAATACACGAATTGTAAATTACATATTACATATGTAAAAATGTGTGTTTAATTTGGATAATTTTCACTTCTCACGCATTTAAAATATATTGTATAATCTGAACTTTAATAAACTGTTTATGCAACAAACTAAATGCTAGATATCTAATGCTATACCTTTTTAGAATCTTTACATATACGTTGTCGTCAAAACAATATCTTAAAACAATCAGGGAAATTGACTCTTTACGAAACAAACCTGATCATTTTATTCACATGTCGCATCAGGCTTTTTTTAAGGGAAATTATCACAATTTAGCATTTACTATATTTGTCATACGTTTTAAGGTTTTAAAGTTAAGTTTTCTTCTGATAATAAATATACAATTTTAAGATGGTTTAATAGACTAAGGGAATGTGGTAGAGTCCGTAGGTATTTCTTTAAGTAGAAATATAATTCGTCTAATAATTGTAACCATTAAAAACAAGATTTATACGTGAGCTGGTATATTCAAGTCTATTAAAAAGACAAATAGAAACATTTGCGTAGAATTTGAATAATTGTTCATACGGGCAATACTAGAATTGGATAAGCAAAATTTAAATCAAAATTAATATATTGATATTTTTCACCACAGTTTATTGATAGATTTCAAGTATGTTTTGAAAATTAAGGTAAGGTTACAGTTCAAAAATTATGTTCATCAAAAATACTTGTGATCCTGTTTTATGTAGCATTCAAAGCCCCTTTTCAGCCAGACATTAACCCATATTTATCAAAAACTACTTGATGGATTGGGGATTGGCATAAAATTTCAGTCATTTTGTGACAATTGTTTAAGCTTAAGAAAATGGAATTTTTATTGGGTAAATGTAAGTTTATTTGCAGCCAAATATGACACCAAGATTTCCACCCTAATCGTGTTTCAGCTGATAAGATAACATAAAGCCGTATGCGGAAAGCCATTTTTCCCAGACGGTTCAAAGGCAAGTTTATGATATGACATTTTATGATGACAGTTCCACTGCGTTGACGTTTGCAACACTTTCTTACTAGGTATTTTGAGGTTAAACATCTCCGCAACAGTTGTTTTTCAATGCAGTAGCCGCTTAAATTAATTTGCGTTGATGTTTAGGTTTAGGATACTGCGAACTGCTAATACAAGTTATATAAAAAATAAATTCTGTAAAATTGAATTGTTCTAAATATGTTTTAATGGTTGTCAAACCACAGTTACTCTTTACAGCGTCCCAAAGGTTACTGAAGAAGAGGCTAGGGAAGCATTATTGGAATTTGTGGCTGATCATTGTTGCTATGGTACAATTGCCGCAGAACAATTAACGTTTCATGATTTACAACCAAGGAGTGCTTTTCACGTAAGCTTGTATACACATTTCACTTACACTGTAGTTGTATTCTGTGCATGGCATACTTCCCAGTGCTTACAATCTCTTTGCCACTTTGTTATGATTAATATCCATTTCTAACATTACATCAATTTCTAAATTTATAGTATTAATTCATCTGTCGTTAACAAAGCATAATGTATTTAAGGATTGTTTTCAATTGCTGGTTAAATTATTGGATATAGACGACTTTGGGTATGTTTACGCTAATAAAACGCGAAGCGGTTTATGTTCTTCAGTGAAGACTTCGGATGATGTCCGCAAACGTACTTCACGACAAGGATATGATATTTAATGAAGTGCTATGATGGCTATTTCAGAATCGTTGTTTCAAATTAAAATAGTTCCGCTACAATCAATATGCACTCAGCTTACAAAAGTACTAGTATACAGCATTATAATTTTATTATCAGTCGAATACAATTGGAAATAGAGACTGCTAAGTGTTTTTCTTTGATAAGCTCAGATATAATTTTTGCAATACAAATTTGTATGTCCTGTTTGTCGAAAAGTATATTTTTATAAAAGTCGACATGAGACAGGAACTTGTAATAATTTATAAGCAGGCGATTTCGCTTTTGCCTCTCCCTTAGTTGATGTAAACGTTGAAAAGGACATCTTCCATTAAGTGGCATTCCGTTGGTTCATATCCTTTCTAGTTGATTTGTTGTTCATTAACTCGCTCTCATCCTGCATATATCTGAAATACTTTTCGCTCGACGTTAAGCTAACGTTCAAGCAATCAATCCATTTATCTTGCAGCTGTGAAGTGTGCTATACACAAGGAAAGATTGTCTGTCCATTATGCAGAAGTAACAGAAGCTTGAAGTGCTTTATTTTGTTGAAAATAACTTGGTAATATAATAGTTTGTTACGAATTTGATTTTCCTATGTAATTTTATTGCTCTATAATGTCCGATATATAACCACTCTGAACTCTCATGATTTGAAGTGCTTATCATTCAATTTAATTTGTATTGCTAATAAAGATCTTGGATTGACATTACAGTGATCTTTGATTTTATTTAAAAAAAACATAAGATGATATTCTTTTTATAATCGTTTGTTTGAATAAGGTTTATCGCCACTTTCAGCAATTTTTAGCTTTATCATGGCGTCTAGTTTTTATTGGGGATGGGGTAGTTAGGAAGGGGAGGGGTTCATGAATAACACAATAATGTATTCACCAACTTTTGATTTCAGGCATACATATCAGAATCATCATGTAGTTGAAAGAACAGCTTTGCCAGATGAACTTATCAAACAAGCAAAAGGACGACTTGTATTCGACGAAACAATGCCGAGAGTAATCATTTTTATAGTTATTTTTGGAACTTTAAAAAATTCATTAATATGTGTGTTTATATTATCTCCATTTATTGATCATATTTTTGTTTGAGCTGAAACTTTACATGCATTTTAAAATTAATTATTACTGTAAAGTAAATGGTCATATTCGAAAAATTGTTTTATTTATAACAAAAAACCCCAACAATTTTCATTCAAATTAAATGACAAAACACACATAACGATAGTAAGTAAGCAGTATGATTAGTTCTATACCATAAAACCTCTCATTTCACGTTTATATTTATCATTTTCATAGGTCTTTTACAATTTATTATTATTATTTGAAATGCACATTTCCCTATAAACGTAAAATATCAATATCCGATAAAAAATATAAAAATAAACATGAAATGCGAGGTTTTATTAATGGAAGTAGCATTATGACCATCACGCGCCTGAATTATGATTTGAATATGATTACGAATATGATTTGAAACAATATTTCATTTCTTCCATCAATGCAGCAGTAATCTCATATAAGTTTGTGTAACGGACAAACAGAACGGTATTCCGTAGCTTGTCCCAAGCATGTATAAGGGTTTTATTTACCAGATCCTCAATGGCTACACGAACCGGGGCATTTTTGTTTATCAAAATAAAGTAATTGACAATAGCACTGGCATAAGGTCTAACATTATTGTCCAATATCTCATCGCTCTGTATCTGAGACATGTGAGATAACTTGCAATAACATAATGGTAAGTCAGTTTTTCCGGCTATATGCATTCCAGCATAAACCATAGAACCATCTCTAATACAGTGTAAAATTACAGCAGTCCGTATTTCGTTCACCTGTCATGCGTCGAACAAGTCTGCGTCCTTCACGAAGGTCTACATAAAAGCGTGACTCATATGTCCAATGACGCAGAAGCCAATGCACATGATTTAGTGCCCACAATAGTCAAGCTGTCCAATGTCTCGCGGTGAACTTGAAATGATCTGCTGGCCAGAAAGATGGCAGAATAGCTGCATTACGTCTGTTGTCTGTCTTCGATGACACAGACACCAACTCTGGAACCTTTGTCGCTTTGCCATAATGGAGAGAAAGCTATCCTGTCAGGTCGTAGTCGTCCTTGGCCGACCTGATCATCGTCTGATCAACATACTTTTTTTATATGCACGTTATATATATCGTTATATGCAGGACAACATTTCTTTGGACTTGACAAGACTGGAACAAATCTACCGCTTGTGCAGCTTCAACAGCAATTCATTTACCCCTTACTTAATAATTGAAATGCTGTTAAAAAGTCTGGTAATTTAAACAAAAATTGAATAAGTCGTTCATAAAAAGCCCTGTATTTTGACCCAATATCAGTATTTATTCATGTCATTATAACCCCATGAACTGCAAGAGCATACAAGTAGAACATGTATGACCGGATATTCGGGAAAAATGAAATCTTTGCCGAATACAATTTAAATTATGCTTATTTTGGCAAAATTATTTTTTAACCATCCCATTGTAAACAAACTGGAAAATGTCAATCAAGCTTTTAGGTTAAAACTAAGAAAGCGCGGAGAAAAACTATAGCTAGCAAAACATTTGCAGTTTCGAAATTAACGTTTTTGTCTGATATATAGCATTAGAAAATAGGGACATTCATTCTCTATTCGAACTTTTAGAATTCGTATACATTATGAAAATTGCTTAAAATGGACAAAACAAAAAACCCAAAGTTTTGTCTTGCTCATTCAAATCCTTAAAAGGTGCAAACAACAAATTTAAGATCTTAAAATTTGAAACAACAGTAAAAATGCTGCATTGAAGAGAGATCCACACATTAAATAAATCAGAGACAGATCAAGAGTCATAAATACACACTGCTATATTATACTTTCCAGGTTCAGCCAATAACTCAGTTCCAAGAAAGCGAGGTAAACCAAGCGTCGGCCAATCTTGTAGCACAACATCAGTTTCCTGACGCAGCAATCATAATGCAGGTAAAAATCGTCTACATTTACACGACCCATTTATAGCTATCCAAATTCAAGAAATTTGTTAATATTAAGAATATTATGTTTTCATACGACCACAAAGTTTTTGCTTTGTCATCTTTGATTTTTTTTTCGTGATGTTTAGAATCTACTTGCTATTAGTAAGGAATTGTGTGTATACTTAAGATGTTGAATATTTCTGTTTACAGAGACAAAGAGTACGAATTGTACCTGTTACGGTATGCCAGTATAGATGGTACAACAAGGACTATGATTTTATTGTTTACGGATTTGAAAAGAAAGCATATGCCCCGAACTATCCACAGAAGTGCTGCTGTGGGCTGTGTATAACTTGTTAAGTATAACTTGACATATATCTTGTGATAAAAATGTTTTTATATTTACTCCCATCCTATTGCAGATTAGCATTGTGTTGAGGATTACCCATTTGTGCTTTAATTATTACTGATTTGTTATAACAATGTTCTAGTATTTACTCAGTTCATTTAAGTAAAGTACTCATGGAACAAATATTATAAGGTTATTGCATGAATATTGGGAAATATTGTCCCAAGCAAGAGATACATTGCAAGGGCTTCCGAGTGCAATATAGCATCTTGCGAGGGATAATATTTCCCAATATTGATTCAATAACCCTTTATTATATTTTTTAGTGTTTTTAAGTGATTATTTACTATCTTTGCTATTTCTATTTTGAAATATTTCACTAGGTCCAATATTATCATATTTTTCTTGGTCAATATTTCGTTTCGTACAGTTTACAGTCGATTTTTTCTTTTGTTGGACTATGCATACTATAACTTTACTTTTATCTACAATCAAATTCACTTCCATTTGTCCATTTCCAAGCGGTTCTGCTAATTCTCCCATCGAGCAGATAATGTATGTCATTTCCGGTGTCGTATTAAATTTTGCTACCATGACAATCAAGCTGCTTTTTAATGTTCGGAATACTTATTCGGTAAAACATCGATGTGTTCCGAAAGATCGTTATGAAAATCTGCTACCCAATAATAACGTGTTTGGATTATCGCCCTTCCACCAAGTTACAATAACAAAACCAATGCAAAAATATGAAATTTTCACGAGAGGGTTGGAGTTGGGTTACGGTAATGTGCAGCCCAAAAGGTCTCTTTTTTTCCCTTCAAAATTATATGAAAAGGTTGCTCTTTTCATTGAATAACATATGTATTTGAGTAGTTGTAAATTATCTAAATATACCCAATTCCCCTTATTTTCATCTAAAGCTGAGGTTAACCGCGGTGACTTAGCAGATAAAAGTGCTCTATTAACATCACTTGATTACATTTAATGTCTTTATGTCGTTACATAAACCAATAAAACATGTTTCATGCAATGATAACAAATGGTTGTTAATGTGTATAGGAATGCCCACAGATGTTATAATTAGTTGCAATTCTGTGCCATTGTGAAGACAATTGAGGAAATAAACACTAGGAGAACAAGTTCTAACAGAAAGGAAACACAAATACATATTATTCTTTATATGTCATTTTAATTTTTATTGCTTTTGTTTTATAAACATTTTCATAGTAAATTGACTTTTTTCAAAGTGGAGGTACAGTAAAATACAATTAAATATAAGAATATTTTTTGTTTAAAAATTCTATATACGATGTAAGTCACCATTGTATAAATAACGCAACCTTTCGTTAAATGTGTTATTACAAAACCTATTCTTTTTTTAAACCTTCAATAACTCATAAAACTTTTACATTGTGTGAAAAGATAGATAAAGAATGTATTGCCGCTGTGGCGTAACCAACTCTCATATTTCGTTACAGATGTGTATGTTAATTAAATACTAATGGCCACAAAGTGATGGCGCTGTACGTAACTCCAAAACAAGGGATTATTTATGATCTCCTATTTGTGCCTGTAATCACTTATAGGAATTGACAAGGAGTGCCAGTTTTACTACCGCAGGTCGGGGGTTTTCTCTACCCCGGCTTTATCCCGATAAAAACTGGACGCCATGATATAGCTGAGCTGAAAATGGCGTTAAACGCCATTGAAACAAACAAACAAACATGAACACGTAGGTTCGCGTTCTGGCCTAAAGTATTATGAGATGGTATGGCCGAACCTTATAATTGACAAGGATTTGCCTCTTTATTGTGGATATTTTTTAATTCGGAACTATGATATAGCTGTACAATTTCTGCAAGCGGCGTTAAATACCCATTACACCAACCAAAACCTTATTAACAAAAAAGTCTTTGCTATTATATAAATCAAGCGCGTAAATATATTGATGTTTGTTTGTGTTTAACGCCAATTTCAGCAATTTTTCATCTATATCGTGGCGTCCAGTTTTTATGGTCCAGTTACACTGTAATAGAAACCCCCTCCCCATATCTTGCCAGATGATAAGATTGTCATATATCAACTGGAAGAAATGAAAATTAACGTATCTAAACATGTGATTTACATCGGACGTTTGCAATCCAGATTATTATTTTAATCATCCAAATCCATTTTTACAAGTTTAATGTTGCTATTAAAATGATCTGAAAGAGAAAAGGACCAAAATACCTTTAATTTTGAATTTTTATCCTGGGGTCAAAATTGAGCTTTGAAATGGCCCATAAAAAATTTTTTCATTATTATTTATCCGATATGGGTAAAACTGTTATCCCTGGGGCTATACTGTGATGGTTCCCAGTGTCCGAGCTACAGCGTATCTCCGGTAGAGGAAAGAAAGTTGTAAGGTATAAATACGACAAGTATTATCTTTCCTAAAAAGCTAGCCGTCTCAAAGCTTTATTTTTCTTTGTGGACAAAAATACGTACTGTTTTTTTAATGTTAAATGGCAATATGTATTGTTATTATTTACATCACTTCAGTATAAGTACACGATGTTTAGATATCCAAATCAGGCAACCGTAAAATATAGGTGAGAGACAGCACTATGCTAAGCATCTCTAGATGCATCATACGTTTATCTGTTATCCTTGAAGTACAACTGGTTTCTGCAGTTTAGAATTTGATCATTTATCCTATCTCATGCGAAACGGCAAAAAACCTGACCGCGAACCGTAGTGGATAAAGTGTTTGCGGAGTACTGCGTTTCTTGCGCGATGAAGACCCCTTCCTTCTGTAGGCACTTTGCACCCGCGATATATTATGCTTAAAACTACGCGCCTCATAACTATTTCAGTGGAAGTCAAAATTCTGTTTCCGGTGGTAAATCACTTTTCTCATTATTTATTGATCATAAAAACAAACAATAAATCAGTCAATCAATCAATAAAATAGTTTTTAATCTTGTCATGTTATATATTATATTATAAACTATCTATATTAAACCATTGCTGTGACAGTCTTAAAAAACATTATAACATTTCCCTATTGTCCAACACTTAGAAGTCCCATGTCGTCCATCATTGTTAATCACTTTTTCTATCTTTCTTTACCTATAATTATCAAAAGTGGCACAATATGGAAGACACCCTAATGAAATGTATAGTCTGAACAAAGATTGTTTGTTTGTTTGATTGGGGTTTAACGCCACTATCAGCAATTATCATGGCGTCCAGTTTTTATTGGGAGAGAAAGCCGGAGTACCCGGAGAAAACTCACGACCTGCAGTAGGAAACTGGCAATCCTTATCAATTTAGATTGGAGTCGAGTACACCCTGCTAGCAGTGAGACTCGAACACGCAACCTCAGTGTTGACAGACCACGTGATCAACAGTAGACGAACTACCTTAACCACTCGGCCAACGAGGCCCCCTGAACAAAGACAAAAAATCTCAGTACATTCGGAACGTACGTATGTACGGTTGTCCTACGAAAACAATGCTTTATAGTTGTTAAAGAAGCCGAACTAAACACTTGTATTGTTAAACAAAGAAATTCAATCTTCTTATGGTTTTGTCCAATTTAATTAGAATTAATTCGTCCTCTCATGGCTTCTGTACTTATTTTCGACGCGATGTATCAGCAAAACTTGAGAGATGAGGGATCGAATTTTAATTAAACAGATTGTTTTGCTCATAGAGCGGTTTGGGTCATAACCTTGACTCTTGTGACTAAAATGTAGCAACGTATGTAATATTAACAATGTTCAGTTGTTTAAGTATTTTAGTTGTAAAAAGGGTGTTAACAGACCCGGTGATCAATTTTAGACGAACTAATTAACCACTCGTCTAACGAGGCCATATCCGATCTGTATTGGATAAATTTATTTGCTAAAAGTTTGATCTGGGCTAAGTACACCATCATGTATAAGAAAATGTACAGTGCGTTTGGTGTTTGACATTTTCGCTATGTTTGATATAAAAATAAAATATATTTGGGTATCAATATTTTGGAGATTTGGAATACTGCTTCGATCTCACTGGCCGATTCTGAAGAATCTTTTCAGATAACAAGTTATCGCGAAACTGTAAAAATGAAATATTTCTTACTTTTTCCACTGCATTTTTGGAAAAATGAGAAGCAAAAAGAGCAAAAATAACAAAAGTGAGAAGGAATTTGGAAAGCAAGCGTCATATTGGAAAAAGTAAACCTTAATAATAATAATAATAATAATAATAATAATAATAATAATAATAATAATAATAATAATAATAATAATAATAATAATAATAATAATAATAATAATAATAGTATTCACATCAATATTCTTGATCTAGTTCTAAAAATGCATGTCGTAAAATATAGCAACAATACACATCTAGGTGAACATATTTATATGAAACCCCTTCATGAAATGTCTCCGTTTAAGAATGGCATTAAAATATAGTTTATATCCACTTTTAATTTATTCTTAACAATAATTGTTCCTAAGTATATATGAATAAAATGAATTATTTTATTTATGATTACTTTAATGTGACAATTTTAATGTTAGATCATTTGTTGCTCTATTCAAATTAAGACGACAGGTAGACAGATTAACTTGGACATATATTAGTATGATTATATATTGAACACTAAAACAAATGTAACTTAATTAAATCTATTAATGAAGGCGAAGTATCCTCTAGAGGTAGCTTCACTAGATGTGTAAGAATTTATCTACATGTTTATAGCAGTAAACAAATAAAATTGACATTATTAGTTTCAGTGTGCAACAGCATAAAAGTAATTAATGCAGAAAACATTCAGATAAAATCTTGACCATCTTCAAGATATTGTATATGACCGCCTTCAGATTTCATCACTGTTGGATAATTTGCTAGAACTACATGTATATCTATAGGAGTCGTCAGAGAGGTACCTAGAGTACAGTGAAATCTTGAACTTCTGGTAGATAGAATTCGCCACGTTAAGAAATTAGAATAAAGTACCATTATATTTGTATATATATGTACCGGTATGTTAAACCGAGCAGTCCATTTGAAAACTATAGATTCGAATATGGATTTACTTATTATATCAAAGTGATACAGAGTAGAATCACTAAAATGGAACAACATGAATTAAGCCCCATACCATTTGAAATATGGGGGGGGGGGGTGACATGGCCCTTTTTATATGTAGTAAAATTCCTGTGAATAAATTTTACCAACCAGCTATTTAAGCTGATGTCGGCGAACGAAAAACTCACCCTGACTTATAACAGTTATGTAAGCTTAAATTACGTTGTTTCTCTTACAAAGTTGTTTTAGGTGCTAGTTAAAAGTATTCGAAGAAAAGATAGAGATTGTTTTCCTTGAAAACAAACATTTTATAAACATTTGTATTAATTTCTGCACATAATTTATCAGCATTTTCTTTAAAAAGATGATATAGGTTCTAATTAATTTATAGTTTGTCCCAATCTTAACCTAACAATAGATAACTTTTGATCATTTTAGTATCTTTCCCCCAGCCCCCTGTCTTCTAATCATTTTTAAAAAATATGGCATATATATTGATGCGATCACTATATTGGATGCAGGATGGAAATTTGCCTTCGAATATTTTTTTAGATCCGCCGCGAACGTTAACATGGTTAAGTGTTAATATCAAATTCAATTTTTTTAATTGGATAAAGCATAGTCATATTTACAATATTGCGTAATCTAACACACAACAGATAGTACGTTTATCGACATAAAAGTATACTGGTATGTATTCAATAATTATAATGAAATAATCAATTGTGAAAATATATAAAGTTTCTGTATAGTATGACAATGTACACTAAGTGGCATTTTGCTATACAATATGATGAGAATTATTTTTGAATAATTATACACATATATTTTTTCTAAAGATGTAAATTTCTTAGTGTACAAGATTCTTTTAAATATGAACAAATATTCTTTAGTTCTTGTGTTGTATTTGGGTTAAGGAGACGATTGATGGGTGTGACTTTTTACCCAAACTTACCCAAATTATACCCAAACACACATTAAACTAACATGTTTTTGCATTTCTATTATGTCTTAGCATTTTATATATTATATTTTTGATGAAAAATGTTATAAAAGTGAATTTATCATGACAATTTTCGCCGTTAAAATCGATCTTATGAAGCCCCTTAAGATCGTGAAAAATGTATTACCCAAACTCTCATTAAAATGACAATAAAAAAACTGGACGCCTTGATATAGCTGTTAAATTGATGAAAGTGCAAGCGTTAAACCCTACTTAAACAAGCAAACAAATACGAGGTCATGTCATTGCATTATTATTGCCTACCATGTATCATTAGATTAATATTGTATACCATATATCTAAGGTAACTGTTTTTAGAAATTTTATTGTTCTAGCAAAACTGTATATGTTCATGAACATAAAAAATCGAGGGTCTCTCCTACGATTGGTTTGAGTGTAGTGTTCACATTAGTTTTGAAATCTAATACCATATATACCTATTTTTTCTGCGACTATGTACTTTGTAGTTAATCAGAAATAAATGAAGGTAATAACAAAATGCCGAATAAAAGAAACTCAAAAAAGACAATCCACAAATCAAACAATTTCCGAAACAGGGGCCACATATCTTCCTAAGTCAGAATTCATCTCTGTCACACAAGAAATTGAGACATGCCCATATTAATTGATTTATTAACCTCTATAAAATATGATTAAACAAAACAAACTGATAAACCAATTTCACATGCTAAAAACTGTATATGTTCATGAACATAAAAAATCGAGGGTCTCTCCTACGATTGGTTTGAGTGTAGTGTTCACATTAGTTTTGAAATCTAATACCATATATACCTATTTTTTCTGCGACTATGTACTTTGTAGTTAATCAGAAATAAATGAAGGTAATAACAAAATGCCGAATAAAAGAAACTCAAAAAAGACAATCCACAAATCAAACAATTTCCGAAACAGGGGCCACATATCTTCCTAAGTCAGAATTCATCTCTGTCACACAAGAAATTGAGACATGCCCATATTAATTGATTTATTAACCTCTATAAAATATGATTAAACAAAACAAACTGATAAACCAATTTCACATGCTAAATAGTCTCTCATTCTTATTTAATACACGTATAAAGTTAACTAAACTCATTTAAATTATAAACATAGATAATCGTTTTCATGGCTGCCGAAAAATTTTCTATCAACGTTTAAATGTTAAAAATAAATGGTTTGACGACAAACCTTTACGAAAGACAAAACTACTCAGATGAAGAAGAGCAATATAACTTTCTACGATAAAATTCCACATTAGCGCCAATTCAAAATTGAAAGCCACCCGTCAAATTTAAGGATAACCACACGACAAGATATAATCATTTTAAAAGCGTCATATCAAGCAACATTTTCGCTAAACCGCGACAGTATATTAAGATAGAGAAGAGTATTATTGAGGAGATACTTTGTAAACCTGGGCGATGACCCATTTTATTGCGAAATGGTCTGATTTTAAGGGCAAAACGGTTATTATGGTCAATGATGGAAAGTCGCCGTTTCAATGGAAGACCCCCCCCCAGGAATTAGACAAATAATTTTGAATTTTTTCCGTTGCAAATAAAAATCCTCACAGGAGGACCACCAGTTTAACAAACTGTTTAAATCAATATCCCAATTAAATGGAATTTCTTTATAACGTTGCCCAAAACTACGTTTTGGCGACATATTGTTTTTGCAACGTTTCTTCTGATATTCGCTTTCCACTTTTCTACCTTTCCAAAAAAATTTCTCAGAGACGCCTTAATAGAACCAATCGCCCTTTTGAAACATTTGAATATAAAATGTTATTTACTTAAACACTTTTTGAATCATTTTTTTCATTTTTGTTGTGTGTAACACGTAATAGTTTTATACATCTTAGATATAATCTACAGGGTAAAGTTGCTTTTTTTCAAGGAGAATAGTTCTTGTTCCCCCGTAATACAATACAGAGATATAAGGTATCTTATTTTCATGAGTCATCTTTCTAATTCCTCTTTTGTACAATGTATAGATGTAAGGCATCCTCACAAGTCAGGGTTTCTGTGTCCACACGTGTCCACGAAACCCTGACAAACTTAGTAAGGAAATTCCTGGGCTATAAGTTGCTGTTTTGATTGGCTACATCATACCTTGATGTAGCCAATCAAAAGCCCGCTTTCATTCACGACTTGGTTAGGGGATATCCCGATGTCGATTGTAAATAAACCAAACGGATGTGTTGCATAGACCATGTGTAAATCAGTGTATTTTGTACAGTAATGTTAATAGTTTGTTATTACCGCGTTATTTATTAGTTGCGTTACTTCCAACTCAAGAATGAGTAAGAATGACTACTGCCAAACACTTTCTTCTTTCAAGCAATTTCATTGGTTGCTATTTTGAAGGATTGGCGTCATACGAAAATCTTCTAGCCCGGGAATTTCCCTGTTACCTTTGTCATCGTTTCGTGGACACAGAAACCCTGACTTGTGAGGATGAGATGTAAGGTAGCTGATTGTTCATGGGTAATAGTTTTATTCATGTTTAATATAATCTACAGGGTAAAGTTGCTTTTTTCAAGGAGTATAGTTCTTGTTCCCCCATAATACAATACAGAGATATAAGGTATCTTATTTTCATGGATCATCTTTCTGATTCCTCTTTTGTACATGTATAGATGTAAGGTAGCTGATTTTCATGAGTAATAGTTTTATACATGTTTAATATAATCTACAGGGTAAAGTTGCTTTTTTTCAAGGAGACAGTATATAGTTCTTGTTCTCCCATAATACAATACATTGATATAAGGTATCTTATTTTCATGGATCATCTTTCTGATTCCTCTTTTGTACAATGTATACTAGATGTAAGGTAGCTGATTTTTCATGGGTAATAGTCTTATGTTTAATAAAAAATACAAAACAGCAATTTCAGGTATCTTATTTTCATGGGACATACTGCTGATTCCTCTGTTATTCAATGCAAAGATGTAAGGTAGCTGGTTTTTCATGGGTAATTATTTTTTTTATCTTTAATATAATCTACAGGGTAGATTGCTTTTTCAAGGATTATATTTCTTATTCCTCTATCATACAGTACAGAAATTTCAGGTATCTTATTTTCATGGGTCATATTTCTGATTGCTATGTTGCACAATGTATAGATGTAAGTTAGCTGGTATTTCATTGGTAATAGTTTATTTAGCTTTAATATAATCTACCGGGTAGCTTGCTTTTTCAAGTATTATATTTCGTATTCCTCTATCAAACAATACAGAAATTTCAGGTATCTTATTTTCATGGGTCATCTTTCTAATTCCTCTTTTGTACAATATATAGATGTAAGGTAGCTGATTGTTCATGGGTAATAGTTTTATGTTTAATATAATCTATAGGGGAAGGTTGCTTTTTTAAGGATAATAGTTTTATACTTCTGTCATACAATACATTGATATAAGGTATCTTATTTTCATGGGTCATCTTAATGATTCCTCTTTTGTACAATGTATAGATTTAAGGCAGCTGATATTTCATGGGTAATAGTTTTATACATTTAATCATATAATCTACAGGGTAAGCTTTCCTTTTTTCAACGATTTTAATTTTTATTCCTCTATCATACAATACAGAAATTTCAGGTATCTTATTTTCATGGGTACTGCTGATTCCTCTGTTATACAATATAAAGATGTAAGGTAGCTGATTTTTCATGGGTAATAATTTTATTTATCTTTAATATATAATCTACAGGGTAGCTTGCTTCTTCAAGGATTATATTTCTTATTCATCTATCAAACAGTACAGAAATTTTAGGTATCTTATTTCCATGTGTCATCTTTCTGATTCCTCTTTTTGTAAGGTAGCTGATTTTTCATGAGTAATAGTTTTAAACATGTTTAATATAATCTACAGAGTAAGGTCGCTTTTTTCAAGGAGTATAGTTCTTGGTCCCCTATAATACAATACAGAGATGCTTTTTTAAGGATAATAGTTTTATACCTCTATCATACAATACATAGATATAAGGTATCTTATTTCATGGGTCATCTTTCTGATTACTCACTTAGTTGTAATGCATAGATGAAATGTTGCCGATTTTTCATAGGTAATAGTTTTATAGATGCTTACAAAAATCTACAGGGTAAGGTTACTTTTTTTCGAGGATTATAATTCTTATTTACCCATCATGCAATACATAGCTGTAAGGTATCCTATTTTAATGGGTCATATTTCTGACATTTGTCATGCATAAATATACCGGTATATTGTTAGGTAAATAATAACAATAAAGGTGGCAGTGAAGTCATAGGAGAAAGTGAATGGTATCAAAAGTAAGAAATGAGAATGTAGAGCAGAACTATGGAATAAATAAATAAACTAATGAAATAATCAATCTAGTACTTTCACCTTGACTTCACCTTCTTGAGGGCAACAATCAAATTTCTTAACCCGAACCCGAGGCAAACAACTTCAACGAGGGTTAGTTTACAAATATGAATGTCTCCCTCAATAAGAGAGGGTCGTACTTGTTTTATTATATTGTACGCCAATTAACACTAAACATGTACATGTACATTTTAATTTACTGAAATTTGTGTTGTTCTCATCTAAACTTCTGCATTGTTGACCTTTTTATTTGTTTTTTTACCTTAAAGGTTATTTACCGGTGACCAATAGAGTTGTTTCCCTTTTGTTTTATTTCCCCGGGAACAATAGGGTTGTTTCCTTTTCTTACATTCTATTAACAGGTTAACACTTTTTAATTTTTCTCAAAACAGATAACAGTAGATTTAAAATAATGATAACAGATAACAGCAATTTACATGAGAAAACAGAAAACAGCGACTTCAAAAATCGAAAAAAAACAGATAACACTGAAACAGAAACAAGCGAGTTTCTCTTAGGACTCTTATTCAAACTTCAGAATTATGGTATTGATGAAAATTTATTACACTGGTTTAAAAACTATCTTTCAGGGAGGGAACAAAGAGTGGTTTTAAGCGGTGGTAGTTCTGACTGGACATCTATTAATGCAGGTGTTCCTCATGGTTCCATTTTGGGGCCTTTATTGTTTCTTTTATTTATTAATGATATTGTAGAAGATATAAATGCTTGTGTTAAGCTATTTGCAGACGACACTAGCATTTATATAATAGTAGATAGTCCCAAAGTCGCTGCTGACATATTAAATAGGGATCTAGCTAAAATTAATAGCTGTTCAGAAAAGTGGTTAGTACAATTTAACCCACATAAAACTGAAATGATAACTATATCTCGTAAATCAATCAAGCCAATTCATCCACCTATTGTTATGGACGGGCTCAATATTCAAGAAGTCGCTTCACACAAACACTTAGGCATTTATTTTTCAAGTAATGGTTCTTGGCATGATCACATTAATTACATTGTTAAAAAAGCTTATAATAGAGTTAATTTCCTTCGTAGGGTACGATTTGTCCTTGACAGGTATGTCCTGGAAAGAATTTACTTTTCTAATATTAGACCAATTCTGGAATATGGCGATGTGGTATGGCATAACTATACACAATACTTAGTTAACAAGTTAGAGAGTGTCCAGATAGACGCTATGCGCATTGTTACGGGAGGGACAGAATTGACGTCGTTAGAAAAACTTTATAAAGAAACAGGTTGGGAAAAACTTTTGGCTAGGAGGGAAAAACATCGACTTATTCAATTATATAAGATTATAAACAAGGAATCCCCAAATTATTTATGGGAACTTGTTCCTAGTTCAATTGGTGATCGACATAGTCATTTTACTCGCCAAGTCGAAAATATTGTTAATCTTCGTACAAGAACGAACTTCTATTCTGATTATTTTCTGCCTGCGACCATTAACATGTGGAATAATTTGCCATTAGATGTAAGAAGGTCTACCTCGTTAAGTATATTTAAAAATAAATTGGTGACTCGTAGCAAAGAAACCCCAAAATACTATTACGTCGGAACTCGAAAAGGGCAGATTCTACATGCAAGGCTTCGTATGAACAGTAGTTCACTAAATGAGCATCTGTTTCTGCGAAACCTTGTGGATTCTCCAAAATTTACATGTGGTCATGTCGAATCAACCTATCATTTTCTTTTTGAATGTTATAAGTACGATCAGCTTCGTTATAGTACCATACATACTCTTAATTTAAACCAACCTGTCGATGTGAACTAATTATTGTATGGGTCAGATCTTCTAACATTAGATGAAAATATTAATGTCTTTAATCTTGTTCAAAAATATATTCTTCAAAGCAAACGCTTTTTTTAACTGCATTTCACTATTCCATCATTTCCATTGTCACATTGACTGTTTCTTTTATTGATTACACTTCCTGACAACATTTACATGTCCTTTTTCTTTTTCTATTTCTATTAATTCTCTAAGCATGCTTATAGCTTTGATATTACATTTTGTCGGAATTGTAAGAGGACGGATTAACAAAAGCTTACATGCTTATTTTCCGAATCCTGTATGTTATTCTTTGTATGATGTATTTTGTACATATTATTGAAATTTATATTAATAAATATGTTTTAACTAACAAGCGAGTTAAAAAATCGAAAAAACCAGACAACAACAGTATCTCATCGAAGGGCAATAGTGTTCTGATTATTAACAGTAAACAATGTTTTCATTTTCGTTATAACAGTTTACAACAATTTCAATTTTTAAGAAAACAGATAACAGCTAATGGTTGAAAAACAAGTACCAGCTACTTTATTTACAGACGTGTAAAAATGACCAAAACACGTTAACAGAAAAGATCTTCCCCCATACTATCGACACTGATCATCTATCAATATCAACACTGTCTCAATATTTTAAGAAAATTTATGAAAGATTTCCAAAAACAAGTCCCATTAACTACCATTAAAAATCCGAATTTTACCACGAAAAAGGAAGCGCATATCTATCAAATTAAAAATTCCCCAAAGATTCAAGAAAATTTGATGAAAACCGAAAGTTTTTGAGCAAGATTATGAAAACAACCCCACCCTCTTTTCATGCACCAAGTCCAATAAATCAGTGATTACCAACAAATATACAGACTATGACACTAATACAATAAACAAACATGTGCAGTTTGTAAAAAAAATCTGTGAATCTTATTTGCAAGATACGAAGGATAGACATTTGTATACCATACGCACGCATGGGGGGGGGGGGGGGGGGGGGGGCGTCTGTCATTGACAGGCGTATAAAAATGAAAATGAAAAATGTTTAATTCCATTTTAAACTACATAAACTAAATTACGTAAAATTTGGGTGAAGCTAGCATTTAAAATTTGGGTTTTTATTTCTTTGATCAATTAAAATTAATTAGTTGCTAAATTTATCTTTTGTAATTATGCGATAATTGGGAGATAGTCAAAAACATACCTGAAGACACAATTCCAACAATCATTTCGCTCACAAATGTTTTCAGAGCAAATCTACGGATTGTAGAACAAACGTTTGGTAAATTATTTAGTAACAGAACCCAGTTTATGCCGTTATGGCATTGTAGATAATAAATAACATTATAAAAATAAGTTTGTTTATTAAAATAAGTCTTTTAATCTAACTCCACCTTACGGTATAAGGGAGATAAATCTAATTAATTTATGTCATAAGGTAGCTTGTTTTCATGAGTAGTCAATTTTTAATAGCTCCGCGGTATTAAAATTTACTACCGTAGCTAATTTTCATAGGTAGCTCGGTATTAATACGACACCGGCCACGTTTGTCTACCAAACGACAGTAAAAATTTACAAGCCAATGTTCGGAACACACTGTATTTTAAAAAAAAATAATAAAAGACCGGGAGGTTGTGTAAAATATGAAAATATATTGCACTTTATTCATTTTTGAAATCAAATGGGGAAAAATATTACTATATAATAAAAGTCGTTATAAATACCAAGGGCAGTATATACAAAGTATATATTGTCCCTGTAAATACTTAAAAAAAAGTATTACAATATTGTAAGTAATATTTAGATCTTGTTAGTGTGGTGTTATCAAATGTTCGGTTCCTGTATACATGGAAGAGCTGCATAATACTAATACATGTTGTCAAATATATTATACATTTATAGCTAATGATTTGTTGAATAAAATATAAGATACTGCCTCTCCATTGTTCTAGACTCCATTGTCAGTTATTGTTGCATGCCTTTTGACTGGATGACACAACGAGTACAGACGCGTTGGTGTGAGCTCAATCTGCCATTTATGGAAGTAGCAATTTCTAAGAGGTTTATAAAAATTCAAACATATCTCCAGTGACCAGATAACGATTAATACTAAACAAATCTTTAACATTTTCGATGTGAAAGAAAGTATGACACTTTTTATTCCTCATTTTAAACGCAATGCATCCGATCCATTTTCACACTAATTATTCTAAAGTGTTCCGTTTTCTTTTGATCAAAACTCAATTTAATTAGTAAGCCCATCCATCTCTATCTTCATTATATCGTCATGTCATTGGTCTCTTCACTGCAAAATCTTTGAATACGCATCATGACATGTGTCTGGTGTCGATGTCGACAATCTTTATTCATTCCAATTTTCCAAGCTTCTACGTTTGTCTAATTCACATTAAAACAATATTGTCTCGGTAAACCAAAAAAACATTGATAATGTATATATTGTTCGTACGATAAACTTTATCCTAAAAGCAAGTAAAATTGGCAAGAAAACATCAAGAAGAGCTGACTTCTAGTCCAGATTCACACAAAAATCAAAATCACGCCATCAGTTAAATTATTAATTGTCATGTACATAGATAAGTCGAATCCAGGAATACGAAATAATCGGCCGAGTGTCTGGTTGTATTTGAGTGATTGATTTCCCAAACACAATCAATTAAGACATGGAGACGGGACAACGGCTATAGAACACTTGAAGGGGAAATATTAGTATCAACTGAGATACAACAAACCTCTATTTGAGTAGCTTAATAGTCAACGGCATATTTCCAGAAATGCATATTAAATTCATTCCCTTCATGACACTGCAGTTTTAAAAAATAAATCTGCCGTCCAAGAATTTTCTCCTTTTAGTATTTAATATTTTCTTTGGTCGGAGTGCATGACTATGTTTTTGTACCACCAAACCAAGTTTGATCAACATTTTCCAGTTGGTTTACAAAGAGTAGCATATAAAATGATTTTTGCCAAAATAAGCATAATTTGCATTGTATTTGGCAAAGGTTTCATTTTTCCTAATTTCCTGTGATACGTATACTACTTGATGAGACTATAGTTTTAATTTGAGCTGGTTTTACTGAAAAATTAAGGAAAATCATACATTATAAGGACATTTGTATTTTTAAATGACAACCATCTTGGTTGCAGGGCGGGATTTCTGAAACGATTTTGATACGGGCATTCCAAAAATTATCCATGCCAATTGCCCAATGGTTTAAAAAGTGAACATAAAATGTAAATTAACGGAATAACGGAGGACGAAAATTGATCGCAATAGCTTTCAATTAAGACCTTTAGTCAGGCAAGCTATAATGAAGCAAACAAACACATGGTAAGCTATTGAATTGCTTGTCCATTTCGATTGATCATCCGTTTGGAGATTTTTTTCATTCCATAGAAAAGATAGTAAGCAATGTGACATATCACTTTTATCAGTATGTCTTCATGTGATGGAAAATTAACTAGTGGCATATTTTTAATTTTACCGATTACCGTAGTAAATCAAAGACCACTCGGTCAGACATGAGACTACGTCATGTACATGTATATTATTTAGATTTACACTGCAGCTTTGCGTGAATCATTTTTTCTAGACTAGTTCACTCCATACAAGAACTAAAAATATATCTGAACTAGAAATAGTTATTGTTGCTTTAGACGCTTATTCCAAGTTTAGCGATACTGTTGTATGATAAGCACAAAGAGTTTGCAATAAACCCGAGATTACATTTAACATCTACCCTGTAAACTAGCATACCGGCATAATAGGGGGCCTCGTTATCCAGGTGGTTAAAGTAGTTTGTAACTCGACTGATCAGCACTCATCAACAGAGCTTGTGGATTCGAGTCCTACTGTATGAGGGCGTGTTCGAATACCTAGAACGAATAATCGTACCCAAGCTTTTTATTTGGAGAGGGTATCCGGCAAATCAGAAAACTAACATCGGATTATAACGGCAGTAATATTCGGCCTAAGAAATACCAGTTTTCGAACCCAAGGTCAGGGGTTTTCTCTGCATACACCGGCTTCCTTCACAATAAGAATCATGGTATGATGGAATGTGGCATTAAACAACATTCAAATGAGGAACATACCAATGTTAATGTGTCAACATATTCACTGGACCGATAAATTGGGGTCAAGATCAGGTGTCACCTACCAGACTCTCACACACTTTTTCATAAGCAACCTATGTACTTAATATCGTCATCTTAACACACAAAGGAGCAGAGTAACTGACCCTTCGTAAAAACTTTAAAGAAGTCACTGGACCATGAAATTGAGGTCAACGTAAAGTAACACACACCAGATTCGTGTTCCTTTCATCAGCAGCCTATATACCTAACATTGCCATCCTGCAATATATGGATGCCGACTGAGAAACCGACTTAATCCAACAAATTTAGCATATCGTGGGACCATAAAATTGAGCTTAAAATCAGGCGACACCTACTACTGTCAGACATCTTCCATCACTAACCTGTATACCTAATACTGCCATCCTACCATGCATGGTTACCGAGGGATTGACTTAATCCAATACCTTTAACCATCACTGGACTGTGAAATTCAAGATCAGGTGACAAGTGACAGACTGACAAGTACTTGTCATACATGTAGGCTATCACAGGAAGATTTGATGACCATATGGATTAAGCTCCAATAGGAACTTATGTGAGGCTAATGCTCACTATAAATACAGCAGCTTTCACAAAAAGTATTACGTAAACAGGAAGTAGATAACCAAAGAGCATAAAATTGATAAACACCATGTTATTATGGGATAAAGCAATATGCAAAATATCAGGCTTCTGCTTTCCATAGTTGCTTAGAAGACTGTGACAGAATTTTTTTCCTAAAGACAGATGAACGAACGGAGGGACAAGGGTAAAACTGTATACCCCCTCTTCCTTAAAGCAGCAGTATGAATGAATGTTATAACATTTTCAACTATGCTAACCTTGTAATTAATGCAAATCTGTTAACAAACTAACAAACATTATACACATTTTTATACATGTACAATTAATTGTGCACTTTAATTTGGGTTTCTTCCTATATTCAAGCTGCTAGATCATAAGCATTTAAAATTGACAAAAAAAATGTCAATGTTACATGTCTGCCAAAACGTGTCATGTTAAGGCATAATATTCTCAGTGATCTGTCATCCTTGGTGTATTTGAATAAATCAATTCAGGTTTTGTTTGACTTCATATTGATACTTATATAACTTCCGGTAATGACCAACGAACTCAAAAGATCTATACAGTAATGTGCCTTCAACAAACTTGGATTTTTTGTAAGTCTGAAAACGAGTTGGAATTTCACAGCAAGTTTATACTGCAGTTATTATGAAAAAAGTAACCCGTGAATTTTAATTTTTAATATTTGTAAATCAAACTTATTCAAAGTCCTCTATCACAACAGGACAAACAGTCCTATTTCTTTAGCACTAAATCCTGAGATAGTGTTACAAGGCAGATGCTCCAGAGATAATTTCTATCAACTCCCTAGTAATGACAGCCTGTCTGGTCCTGTTAAAAGTTAAGGTCAGCTTACCAATCATTTCACCTGAAAAAAAATCAACTTCAACACTATTAAATCTGAGGAGAGCTCGTCTGAAAATGAAAACTTGTTCTCACCAAAGTAACACTTCACTGGAATTGTTAACATTGAATGCATATCATGAAAATTATATGGGCATAATGTATAAGATACCAATAAGCTAAGCACTATTAGGTAATAAGAAGTAAACAATATATGACATAAGTCACAACAATATTGAAACAAAAACTGAAAGCTTACATTTTTAGTCATGTTGCTAGTCTGAAAATCCAATGCCGTCCGTTTTTTTTGTGTTGGATGTCAGAGCTCTCCATAGACAAGCAGAGGACATGGAGAAAAATATCTAGAGAAGTGATTTATATATAGTTGACCCATATGAACTTTGTTATAACATTGTTTGATTGGGAAATGAGCCGACCCCGACCCGTGTCACAAAATCCACTGTTTTGTCTATGGAGAGCTCTCTGATGTCCAACACAAAAAAAAAAACATTGGACCGCAGAGGATTCTTGGACTATCATGTTGCTGCTCCAGAACCTATTTTGAACAGATATGATGGCAATTTATTTGGATAGGCATTTTTCAGCTTTTGGAAGTTGTAGACATAGTTGTTATTGTAAGTCAGTTCAATGATATTTTAACCTCAGTTTTCCACTACTTTTACAGTCATGCATGCATAGTCAAAAACCAACATGTAACAATACTCAGTGTCTTAGGTACAAATTGGACCAATGATTTAACCTTATTACCATTACAATATGATGTCATACCAACCCCTGACACATACAAGAATGAGCTATGTATACTATCCCTTTTTGTCCTTATCAGTCACTTACCGGCATTCTTGCTAGCTCCTTCCATAGCAGTCATTCTGGAGCTCTGTTCACTGGTGGCTGATTCTTTTAGAGCATAGAAAATTAGACTTGATAGTTGAAATTCATTATAAGATTTTAAAACATCTTCATCTATGCTGTCGTACTGTCCAAGCTTTTCTGATCTGCTAATAGTTTCTGTAGAATGGACTGGCATCCCTGTGGTCTTGTATGCAACTACAGTCCTGTTGTTTAAATAAAAAGCTTGCTCATTGTAAATATTGTTTTCACTGTGTTATGGAATGAATTGTTTCTAAAACAGATTGTCACTGTTCAACTACATTATAAATAAAGTCTATTGACTTTACACTATGTTGAATCCCTATGGTCCATTTGGTAGATTTGATCAAATGGAAAGACATTTGTTTAAAAATTAGATGATTTATTTAATTGCATTTATCTAAGTGTTGTTTAATATTTGATACTGGGTGTTTTGTCTCTGTTTACATTTACACAACATTAAACATACTACTAACTTTTCACTTATTTACAGCTTTTTGTTAAGATTATTTGTTAAATAGTGTTTAACACAACTTACAGCAATGTCAGGACATCCAGTTTTTATTGCAGAAGGAAACCAGAGTACCTGGTGAAAACCCACGGCCTTTGGTGGGAAAACTGAGAAAAATTAAGATTCTAGTCGAGTACACACTGTCTGCAGTGAGTCACGAACCTGCAATCTCAGTGCTGCTTAAAAGTTTTACAGTTGCCATCCCTCGCACTTGAGGAACCTAATCAATTGTAGACCAACTACCGTATCCACTTGTCCATTGAATCTTTTGTTAAAAAGAGAACTGCTTTGAAAATGAAAACTAATAGATGCAGGCAAACTCATAGTCCAAGATTTTAATCCTTGTGCTAAAAAGTAACTAAATGAGAAACAAATAATAAAGGCACTCTAAAGTCTTAAGTAAGTATATAATATTACTTACCTGAATACATTATAAAACACTGTTGCATTATCAAATTTAAAATCAGAATTTAAAATGTTCTGTGCTATAACTGTGGCATCACCAAATGAAGGTGGTTTCTTTCCTATGTCATTAAATGACATCAGTACATTTTTACCATAAATTCTAAAATAAAGAATTTGAAAAAAATATTTAATTCCCATATAATTAAATATTTAAATGAAAAACTCCACAAGTTCTAGAATCGAAGGCCTAGTTTTACCACAACATTCAATGTCTATTACCAAATGCTCTTTTTACATTATGTAAATAAGTTTGTATCAATTTTGTGATCGTGATATAGCCAAGCTCCAAGTGAATTAAATTAGCAAATCTGACTATACAAATACATTTATATCCTATAGTCTCAATTTTCTAACTTTACAATTATAATAGACTTTTTTTTAAAAGTAATGCAAATTACTGTCTGAAGGCATTGGTTTTATGACGTTGTTAACATTACACTGTGCATGCATAATATGGATTAGGATTACTAGGACAAAAGTTTAATTCTGTAGAAGTAAGCAGATGATTGTATTCTATATTTCTTCATTCATGGTTAATTAAAAGTATTAGAATAAAAGTTATAACATGCATTAAAACCTACTTTTGTAACATGGTCTTGGCTTTGTCTCCTATCAAGATCAATTTAGTATTGGTATTATCTTTGTTAAGCATTTCGGCCTTGACAGCTTTGACAACACTGGAGTGAACACCTCCACACAAACCTCTGTCCGATGTAAAAGCTATGTACAGTTGGTTGGTGCCTTTATCCTCACCTTTCGTTGCAACTTTTTCATAAAATGCTGAAAAATAAAGGGTACTTAAGAATACACATACATACACCAAGGCTTTTTTAAAATTACAACCACGTTTTTGCTTGTCTGCACTAAAATATATATCTCCCTTTAATCTAGTTCAATTAATAGTGTTATAACTGCATGCCATGAAGCCTCTTAAAATATTTATGGCAAGGTCCTAGGTTGTTACGAGTTCTCTAGTAATCCCGCTTCCTCCCCTCCTAACATCAACTACAGGCAACGCTTCTCTTTGGTTTAGATTCTTTAATAAAACCTTTAATGTAACTAAGCATTGCAAACAGTTGACAGCCATATAAATGGGATTTATAAACAGATCAGGATGATATGTACATCTTCATTTAAGATCTCAGGGGATAATAATTTTCAATGAACATCTAAAAAAACATCTTGAAGAAGCTTTGTCCACAGAGAGGACACTTAAAAAAGTATTATATAGCAAAAACAAATATTTTGTGCTGCACACTTGACACATCATATTCTGTAAGTGTAAAAACTTTAAATGAAATTTAATAAAAGGCTTTAAGGCTAGTATGGGCAGAGAGTTAAGAAGATTCTTATAAACTGCCCATGCTGAACTCCTTGCTTCATTACCTGAATAATTATTAAACCGTGTTTCTAATATTCTTTCTGATTGCTAGAACATAATTATTATACATTACTGCAAATACAAAATTTTCTTTAAAATGCCATATAGTTACAAAGATTTTTACATCACACTAAGCCAAAATAAGACTTATACCTTGGGCACCTTTTCCATAAGGCCTGGCAACTTTAAGTTCCTTTTCAGCACGTGCATACTTGGCAGCAGACACCATCTTCATGGATTTGGTAATCTTCTGGATATTTGTGACGGACTTTAATCGCATACGAACTGAAAAATAGCATTTAACATTTGTTGCAAACATTCATTTATATTGCTGTATTCTGCAATCGACTACAGTAAATGCAATGGAATAATGCTAACTTTAAATTTAACTTTCATGTAAAGAGCAAAATTTAATCAAAGATCTTGGTTTAATATTTACAATGACCATTGGCAATACAATTCCATTAGGTATAACTATATGACTTTTCCTTCTTTATACATTATATGATTAGTCACTCCTACTAGTGGTTTAACACAGGTTTCATTACACTAGGTTGCATATTAATAAAAGTTAAGACCAACATTTTAAATAAAACGCCCAAAATTTTATGATCTTACAACTTACTATTTTAGTTTTAATTCATCTTCAACATGGACATATTCTCAGCCATGCTGCATCATAAATCAATCATTAACCCCAAATAAGTGAAGAAATACAAACTATTCTTTACAAAAATTGCTATATTGGATATTATTTTAGTTCCCTATATATAAAAACTTACTTTCTTTTAAAGTTGCCATCCCTCGCACTTGAGTGCTAAAAGTGGAAAGAAAAAGATAAACTATGTCACATTATACTTTATTTGAGGATGTATTAAATTGAAATTTGTGTACATTTCTTCTAATAATATAAATTGTGCACTTAAGTTGTATGCATTAAACATTATAACATGGAAAAGGCATGTTCAACTAACATTCTTTTGCATAGCTATTTCATAATAAACATAAATGAATACTAAACAATAAATATAAAAAATCCCTTTTTCTGAAAATGTTCTAAAAATGTATCAGACTAATATTACCCATGTATTTAGTTGTCACAACTGTTTTCATCTTTGTATTTAGGTCTGACTACTTTACCATTTGTCCCTAGACTATTTTTTATGATTGCAAGCCTAGTAAGACTAGTGTTAAATTAAAACATGTACTAGTATTCAGTATAAATCATTACATGTCCAACCTTCACCTAAATGCAATTGTCAGCATTTTTCATGTAATAAAACATAAATAAATACAGAAATATCATCTTTTTCAGGAATACAGATTTAAATCATTTCTACTCTGTATTAACCTAATTAGATTTCTTTTACATCAATTTAGAATCTTACAAAGCGGTTAAGCTACTAGTAACTTCCAATTTAAAATCACAAAGATTAATGTTTTCTTTTCTGCTGAAATCTAAAAATAGTATGCAGAACAACAAACCTTCAATGTATCAGAAAGAACATCTCAAAACAAAATTGGAAAGAAAAGGAATCATAGTGTTATAATTAATCTGACCCTGTGGTTATAAAACAAAGAAATACTGACCTAAGAGAAAGATGGAAAACAAATTCCTTTGGCAAAAAAACTTTAGTAACTTTGGTTAAGATCATGTTTTGTTAAATGGGAATTTAGTTAACTGTAAATTTTGTAAACCTGTAATCTCAATAAATAAATTATTAAAAGAATTATGAATGAAATAAACTAATACACAGGGGTCTCCACACTATAAAAAAGTAGGGAGAAGAAGTGACTTCTCCCTGGCAGCAAAACAGGGAGAAGAGAGGCCCTAATAGAGAGACACGGGGGGAAGTCTGTGGGACTACATATAATTAAGTTTGCAGTCGTTACATACCTTTTTCTTTTATTTACATCAATTATCAGGGATTATTTCTCTTGTTTTTTTAAACCATAACACTCTTGGATTCAGTTTTGTTTTCTTTTTGTTTCATTATTATTCACGGTATGCAATAAGATAAAAAAGTACATTACCTTTATCATTAATCAATTTAAAAAAGCACTGGACAGAGTGACTTTTTTTCTATCTACTTCAGTACTTGTAGGCAAACAAGGTATTAAGAAATAAAAATAGATCAACTAAAAATATCTGTATAGGTCTAAGGTGTACATGAACAGTTTGTTATGAGCATGCATAACCAAATAAAAGTGTTTGTTTATCAAACGATTACGATTTTTCATTATGGGCCTTTGTACTTTACTTTTATGTGTTGTTCACTTCCGGTAATTTGACGTATCCGGAAAGTAAACAAATGGCACGACCACGTAATCCATTTGAAAGACCTAAATATTGTTTGATGGTTAAATGGTGATACTCAAATTCTTTGTCGTTTTTATTGGAATGACTTTGTCGCCAACTTCACCCAGTGTGGTAAGCCTCGAATACATGCAATACCCCAATAGTTACATGCAGGGATCGACATTAACTGTAAAACCTACTTGTCCATTCGGACAAGTAACAGTCAGGTTTTACTTGTCCGAAAGTACAAAGTACTTGTCCGAAATTCGACTTTTATATTAATTTTTTTCTGAACCTGACACTGACAAGTGGCACGAAATGTCAATTAAGATGACACGACGTACGTATTTAAAATTATAAATTGTTGGCCAAATTTAACAAGTTATGAAAATTTTATGACAGAAATCGAACTTCTTTCCATTTATTTGTATCAATAAAACGACAATTAATTCATTCATTTCATTATTTTATTGAAATAAATTGTTTTAGTCTAAAACATCCGACAGTTGTATCGTAGTTATTTTAGAACATTTTTCCAGAAAGGCCGATATAAAATTAGCATCAACGATTTCATTGGATGATTATTTACAATAAGTAAGAAACGGGATTTCATTGGTTATTGTTAAGTGACGCGTGTTTATATTTAGAAAAGGGGAATATTGGTCGCAATGCAGGGTTTTATTTTTAACACAATTAATGCGAGAATCGCCGCTTAAAGGACTTTTTAAAAATTTACGATTGTTCTAGATAAATTTGATTTTATTTTCACTTGTCCGATCGGGCAACTGAAACAAGCTTTTTACTTGTCCGAATTGTATTTTTACTTGTCCCGGACAATCGGACTACCGTTAATGTCGATCCCTGACATGTATAATCCACTCATTTATTATTAGTAATAATGATTTTGTACTTGCTCATCCTCCCATAATCCACTCATTTATTATAAGTAATATGAATTTTTTACCTGCTCATCCTCCCATTTGTCCATTTCCAGGGATTAATGCTATGTTTGGTAAAAAAGGTGCTCAAAGGATGGCAGGTGAGCACACAGACTGGTGCCTGCTAAATGTTTACACATACTGACTAAACACCCCTTGACCCATCACTTTTTTAAATGCAACATACTTTCTTTATTATATCTCTCAATAAGTAAACACACGAAACTGTGTAATAAAAACAGAATTGTGCAAATATTTCTAGATTTGACAATTTGGTGATCTTTTAAAATTGAAATATTTAGGTGTCACAGAAAAGTGTTGCACTCCTGACAATTTTGGCATAACTTTTTTGTTTTCTGAGATATCTTCAAGATTTTTTGCAAACATGTTCCCCACAACTAGACATACATTTTCAACTATTTAGAAATAATATATCTATTAATTTGACAAAATTCGAGGACCATAACCTGTTGAGGTCATTTTTTTTAAACCGCCCATAACAGACATAAGCTACTATTAACGTTGGCACTTATAACAAACAATAAAGCTACACCAGCAATGTGCCATGTACAAACATTTTGCATTATCTTGACACCTGTCTGCTTTCCTTTTTTGTATAACTCATTATTTTATAACAATTACATTTTTTTATTTAGTTAAGTGTGTTATTCAACACTTGGTCATAGTTTAGTATATTATTCAACATGCAATACATGTAATTTCAATTATATTTCACTGCTAGACACAGTTCAACAAATTTTAAAGTTCTCTAATTAATCTTGCACAAAAAACTGGGTGTGAATAAATTTGGTTTCTCATTTAATAGAGTAATAATTTCCAATACTTTCTGCAAAATTTACATTTAGGGGTGTAGAGATTTATATAATAATTCTTTATTTTGTTAAAAAATATATTAAAATTGTTTGGAGAGCAGTTTTTGGTCAAAATACTACACCAAAGAACACAAAATACATGTATAATGCATAAGGCCATTGATTTTGATTTTTAGTTTTACAGTCTTTTTCCTTAAAATTCCAGGTTAGGAGGAGGCAAAAAAAAAAAAAAAAAAAAAAGAGGACAAGAAAATCCATTATAATTTTATAATTTGAGAGGCCTTTATTGCATGTCTCCTTTGCCATTAATAGGAACAGCTCGAATAACAGAAAACAACCGAAAAAAAGAAGAATAACCGAAAACAATAAAAAAATGACCGAAAAACGCATTAAAGTTAATGTTTTTTGTTCAAAACTGTATGTTTAACGTAATAGAAACGCTATTCAAAAGTTTTATGAAAAAATATTAATGTATGACAAAGTTATATCACTTTTTTCTCCGTCCGATAATATACATATAATCAATATGGCAACTGAATATCACGTGATTCGATCAAAGTACTGGAAATGCTGTGATCCGCTTTATGATTAGGCCGCATGGTGATAATTGATAATTATTTTCTCTGTACCAATGTACCTTTGGCTTGATGAGAATAACGACATAATAATAAAAGAATAAAACAAATTATGTATCATGCATATATTGTGTTTTATTTTGTGCTCATTTTGTTTGCACAAGGAAACTTGATTACCATATTCGAGTAGAACAAATAATAAAAAATCAAAGCAGTATATAATTTTATTTATAGAATAGTTACATTACATTGCGATGTAAAAATGTATTAACAGCGTGTAAAACATTAACAAATTATGACACAGAAAGTCTAAGGGTGGCTAATAAAAGTCCAAACACATTCTGTCCTTTTCCACGTACTCCGGTTCCCCAAAAAGAATCGGGAACATCGTGGGCGATGTATCCAGTGGTCTGCATTAGAGTGTCTCGGAATAATTTGCATTGCTGGAATTTAATCTTGAGGATCTCAGACATAAGAAGGGCTTTATTCTCGTCCCATTGGCGAGATGTTCTTCTTATACTGTTGGAAAGTTGTTTAGCTCTTTTTGCATTATGGGCTCTCCTAATATGACGTTCTACTAAAAAGGCAATTCACCATGGATTTTATGCGCTAGAACTTAGAAAATCCATGATGAATTGCCTTTTTACACTGGTAGAGGTGTTCTGCGCTGTGGTAGTTTTGTCCTTCATATTCTAACTGGCATGGGTAAAAGTTGGAAAGGACATCGTGTTCTCCTTTTACGTAAGTTATCATGTTGGTATCGTATTTGAGAAGTGATAAAATTCTGTAGGTATAGCTAATGTGTTTATGAGACTTTTATTTAATATTTCTCTACTTATATACAAATAAGTGAACACAGGATGCTCATTAAATCAAACCTCCTTAAACTAATCAACATTCTTGTTTTCTTTTATTAATTATTACCTACTTATTGCATGGAATTAAAACGTTTTAATTAATTATAATTGGTATGACAAGCGTTGATATCGCACCTTTCACACCTTTTCAATTAATAATCCAAGGGCACGCGCCACTTTAATCACCTTGATTAAATCTCTAATTACATAATTAAGTATGATCAAATCCTGTATGAACAGTGTTCAGCTTGTACATAAAGAGAAGATTAAAACATCAAAACTAAAATAATGATACAGTCAATTGTTGTTAATTTTTAGAGCTTTTACCAATTTTGATATGAGTATTGTTCACAGCGGAAGAAATAATATTTATAGCTAGTGGAAAGTTATTGGAGCTGTCATTCATTGAATATCAACAAATATGAACGTTTTAATGCTCGGTGACAGCTTCATCGAACATCTTCGTAAACTACAGCAAGATCCAGAACAACCACACAAATGGGAAGATCCAACTAACTGTCGGGGCAAAGTCAACGTCTTTTTCCATGGGTTCAGCGGGGCACATGTTCCCACTCTTACTCATAACATCGGATCTGGACTCCTTATCTATTACAAACCGAGAATCATCATCATGCAGATCGGAGGCAATGACTGTAGCGACAAAATATTCAGAAAAGGACAGTTTAAAAAAGATGTTGAAGAACTTGTTGCTGCATGCCATACCCGTGGGGCAGCAGTACTATTTATGGCTGTACTAAGACGATCAAAACCAAGGCATTGCAAAGAAGACCAATACAATGAAAGAAGAGCTGCTGCAAATGACGTATTAAGAGACCTTTCGAGACAACACCCAGCAGTCGGTTACTTCAGGCCTGTCAACATTTACCACGGTGGATGCGAAGGCGACGACAAAGTCCACTTCAGTGATGCTGGCTACATCGCTATGTTGCGAGCGATCCGGAAAGGTCTCAGTTGGTTTGTCAACTATTTGAACAGACTTTAAATAATGACACTTCTTCTCTAAAATGCATGTATTGTTATGCTGTCCATCTGTAATGCCATCCTGATTTATATACATTGTATGAATGTACCTTAACATGTATGTTTAATTAAGGAACAAAAGTAAATGGACAAAATAAAACAAAATATATGTTTGATACATAATTTATTCTATTCTTTTATTATTATATCTTTATTCTCATAAAGCCAAAGTTACATTGGTACAGAGAAAATACTGATATCTGCAATCAAGTCAATAGACATAATGTAAAATTTCAAGTCATAATTATCAATTATCACCATGCAGCCAATATTTCACACCTAATTACAGCATTTGCAGTACTTTGATCGAATCACGTGATATTCAGTCGCCATATTGAATAAACGTATATTATCGTATTTGTATGGCATGAAGGAAAAAGTGCTATAACTTTGTCATACATGTACATTAATATTTTTGCATAAAACTTTTTGCATAGCGTTTCTATGTTAAACATACAGTTTTGAACAAAACACATAAATTTTAATGCGTTTTTCGGTCATTTTTTTATTGTTTTCGGTTATTCCTCTTGTTTTCAGTTGTTTTCTGTTATTCGTGGTACCCGAAATCATGACCTGAGGTGCGAACAGGTTTTAGTAACCATTAGGTAATCTTAATTTTGTTTGTTAATATATTAATCTTTTAACAGTTGAATACTAAAACTGAGTGAATCAATAAGTGCATTGTACTTTATTGCTTTTATAACATGCTTATTAGTTTTAGTAAATGGATTGACAGTGACTTCCTAACAGACTGTCAATGATTTGAGACTGAAATACATTTTTTAATCAGATACAGTCGTGACTTTTTGAGAATATCCAAGCGTCTGTCAATTAGTTTTAGCAAATTTTACAAACGACACAAAAAATTGAACTGACAGCCTTAGAGGTCACATAACCGGCGTGTTGTTTCATGCATTGCATGACAATTTTTACCTCGAAAAACAATGTTTTCTGTTTTGATTAAATAGTTTATTATTGAAGGGTGTCAAACTTAATACATTTTTGATTTACTGACCATAGTGGGATGAATTGTGTTGTTCGGGAGAACATTTTCGGTCTGTTATTGAAGCTCTCCCAAAGCGAGGCAGGAAATGGAACATGGGAGGTAACCCATGCATTATTTCTTTTCAGCATTATGGAATATTGAGTTAATATCTTTATGTCAGTTTTATGTGCATTTAGTTCTAAAATCCAATATAGCAGTCGAAAGCGTCCTCATATTGCTTCGAAATTTTAAAACATTTGTCAGACCAAGGCCGTAACTGCCATTGAGACAAAAAAACGGCGAAATTTTTAGTTGTTGCTTTACTACAAACAGCTATCTGACATAAAAATTGGCCGCACAAAAATTTGCAAATTCTAATATGACGTCTTGCCTTAGCTATGTAAACAAAGCCGTGTTAAAATTCCAATAAGTTTAGTTCGCACATGCGTAAACTGCGTGTTTTGTGTAAATGTAAAAACTGACTTACAAATGCCGTTTGTTATGTGTTATCCATAAATTATCGTTATTGTTAATAATTTAGTTATTTTTAGTCTGAATTATGAGATTTATATGATTTAAACTACTCCCGATACATTATTTTTTTTAACAATTCTACATATGAATTAATATGACGTCACAATTAGAATTCCGACGTCATATTACGCTGAACTGAAAATTTCAAACTGGAACGACGCAATTTCGTTAAGATTTCTCAATATTTTTGTTTAAAATGTGCGTACATTCAATAAAATGACGAGAAAATATGTTTATGTCAATTTTATTTGCTTTTAAATACTGTTTTGGGATATATCGTATTAGTTTAAAAAAAACAATATTACCACTGAAAGCGTCCTCTTATAACCGCTTCGAAATTTTAAAACATTTGTTAGACATATTAGAATCGAAATAGATTATTGCGATCGGGCTTTATGGGAATTAGAACATGGTCAGACCTTAAATTTGTCTTCATTTTATACCTCGCTATCGCTCGGTATAATATTGACAAATATAAGGTCTGACCATGTTCTAATTCCCATAAAGCCCGCTCGCAATAATCTATTTCTTAATTACAATTTCAATAAAAATTACTATAGTATAGTTGATGTTTGTTCTAGCTACAAACTTAAGTTGAAATTTACCTGTAAATGTTTATCATAGCAATTAAAATATAAAAAAAAGTAAATCGCTCGGTATAAAATATTGACAAATATATGGTTTGACCACGTTGTTCTGAATTCACATAGAGCCGTGCATAGAACCCGCTTGAAATAATCTATTTCTTGTTCAAATAGATTTTTGATATCAAAAATATTTTCCGATATGAAGAAATAACTATAGATTTTTAAACACATTTTTATACCAGGAATTATTGGTTGATAAAAAATATAAGCATGATAAGCTTTTAATTAATAAATAATAAACTTTGATATGTCAAAATTAAATTTTGTATATTAAAAAAAAAGCATAATATCATATTTTTGAAATCTAATTTCAAATATTAAAAATATAAAAGATTTTCTGATGTAAAAAAAATCGAGATTAAAAATCGATGGCCAGACAAAATAACAAACAGCGACCTATGGATAAGGACCAAACAACAACCGATAGAAGCAGAGCTGATAAAAAGGAAATGGAGGTAGATCGGACATACACTCAGGAAACCATCCAACTCCATCACCAGGCAAGCTCTGCAGTGGAACCCGCAAGGAAAAGGAAAGTTGGAAGGCCAAGAAACACCTGGCGGAGAAACCTACAAGCCGAAATGGACACTGAGGGTTACAGATGGCAAGATCTTATTAGAATGGCCCAGAACCGAACACGGTGGAGAAGTGTTGTTGATGACCTATGCACCTCCCTGGTACACAAGGCATAAGTCAAGTAAGTCAAGTCACATTCTTTGTAAGTTTATATTCTTATCCTCAATACAATTATTCAATTTAACTTAGTGTTTTTTTTCTGTTTAATTTGCATTTTTCAATTTGGGGCGTTTTGGTGGGGGCGTTTTGACTCGAATTCGTAAAAACACCTTCTACCACAACGCTTCTCGTCACTTAACCAGATTCTGCGCCAGTATAATATGGAATGTCCAGACCCTCAACCTATTGCACCAGCTGACTCTTTACCATCGATGTAACGCCGTAGAACATGTGTTTACCGACGAAATGAACGATTCTCGCAGTCATGTGAACAGGAAGTGGATAGATTCGGCGGAGGTAGCGTCACGATGTGGACGGAGATTTCAGATGACAGAAAATCAGAGCTTAAAGTTTACGTACCACACAAATTAACGGCTCAGCGGTACATAAACGACACCCCCCTAAACCACATCTTCTTCCAATTGTCCACATCCAGAGGGAGTTATTCCAGCTAGGCCGCACACAGCTCAACTAACCCGAGACTTTCTTGAGCGGAATAACTATAATGTTTTGCCATGGCCATCAAAATCGTCAGATTTGAATCCCATCGAACATCTATGGGACCAATTTAACTGGACAAACGTATGCCCCAGCGCCAACCACCACCGCAGACCACAGATCAACTTTGACAGAGGTTGCAGGGCAGTAACTAGGGTGATAAAATAGAGGATTTGGGGGCCGCCAAGTGAGGTAAGAAAATTTTGCAAAAATCAACGTAAAGTTGCACATTTTCCCACTTTATTTTATTTTTGGTTTTAAACCTAGAGGAGGCAGTTGCCTCCGTTGCCTCAATGGTAGTTACGGCCCTGGGTTGCAAGAGAAATGGCGAAGAATACCTCGCAATAATGTTCGTATTTTGATAGAGTCCATGCCGAGAAGCTGGCTTCTCTATGTGGTCACACACATTACTAACTTGCAGTTGTCCGAAAGTGACTGAACTGTGAATAATTGACTGTGATTGTTAATTTGTAAAGGCAATTGCTGTTTCTTTTATTAAAAAGAGATTTATTTTCCTGTCTCTTTTCTATTGCATTTTAAACTAATTTAGGGGTCGTCTATAATTGTCATCCATTTTCATAAGTGTGCAAACCGCACACTTGAGGGAGGGGGTTAAAAATTTCGACATTTTTGCGTACACTTTTTTTTATCTTCAGAAATTTTTCGTTTCCGTGGAGTTTGGTTTTTATATTAGTTTAATGGTTGATGTACACTTTTTGATGGGGGGTGGGGGGTCTCAAAAAATGTGCTTTTTGCACACTTGTGAAAATGGTTGACAATTATGAGTTATGGTCATTTCGTACCCTGATCATTTCGTACCCTTACAAATATGGTCAATTCGTACCCATCGCGGAGTCAATTCGTACCCTAAGGATGATCAATTCGTACCCGACCAAAATCGTAATGAAATTGTATGTATTAAAAATTTTAAATGATTAATTAAATGTTTTAATGGTTATTTTACTCAATTTGTAATTTTAGAAATAATGATGAGTAAAAGGATATATATATATATACAAGTTTTAAGAGATACTGGTAAATCCAACTTTGCTACATGTATCATGGATATAAAGTGACGAATTGACTCAGCGATGGGTACGAATTGACCATATTTGTAAGGGTACGAAATGACCAGTTCCCTCACTTACCTCCCCCCCCCCCTCATGTTCTCGTCGACGTTTTAAAAGCAAATATGTATAATCTGCCATAGTTTAATAATATTGCTCATAATGTGTACACCATTAAGTCGCGAGTAGGAATTTATTTTTATGTGGAAATTCGATCTACTGCAATTCAAATTCAAGCCATTTCAAAAATATGGCGGAGAAATTTAAATCTTACGTTACATGTATCAAGTATTGTAATGTCCGTTATGCTTATATAACTTTCAATTAGAGTTCTTTGAAAAGGGCAAAGTTTAAAGAAAAATCTGCAAAATTTATATCATGGAATACAACATTAGAAACTGGAAGATACATAAAAAATTTTAATTGGAGGTACATGTATATAGTTTTTTTAGAATGTAGACCTGGAGTATATAAAAAAAAATTCCTGTTTATGACGATTAGAGACCTTTATAATTTGGTGAACTGTCAGTGAAGCACTAAAACTTGTGTAAGAATGAATCGAATGTGTGCATGGCCAAAACTTTTTTCTGTAGACATGGAACATGGAACTGTTGTGTTTGTTTGTTTGTTTGTTTGAATGTGTTTTAAAGCCATTTTCAGCAATTTTTCAGCTATTTCATGGCGTCCAGTTTTTATTGGGGGAGGAAGCCGGAGTACCCGGAGAGAACCCCCGACCTGCGATAGGAAAACTGGCAATCCTTGTCAATTAAGATTGGAGTCGAGTACACCCTGCCTGCAGTGAGAATCGAACCCGCAATCACAGTGTTGACAGACCACGTGATCAACACATGACTTACGTTAGAGATAAAAGCATCCGATTTTAAATAAAATAAAACATACATACGACAATTTCAATTGAAACCTTAATGTACTATTCGAAGCAAAAATTAAAAAATATATCGAAATTCTGCTATTTCAGTTTGAACTGTTTTTAGTTCAACTTATGACATCGGAATATTTACTGTAACGTCAACAGAGGGCTTTATGCTTTTTTAGATACGCTTTTCAAAGCGTATATTCAGGCGCACGAATAAATTTCCTTAAATACAAATCGAATTTGAATATGTTGAATATAGAAGCAGATTTTATGTTGAGCAGACTCTAGAGCATCTGCGTATATCCCTCTATACGACTGCAAAACAAAGAAATAAGCACCCTATTTTTGATTCAATATGATTATTCAGTTGTAACTGGTGCATATTAATGGTTTGTATTTAAACTATAACTATTCTCCCCGTCTTGTGAGAAACCGAGATATTCTATTAAGTGTACCTATAAGCTCATTAAAATTAAATTTTTATTACAATTATTTAAAAGTATACTTAAACAGTTTTATTGAAGTCAACGCAACTGGTCAGTGCATTCAAGAACGAATTTCAGTGTATGCAAAAAAAAAATCCATATTAAGCGAATATAAATTCAAGATAGAGGCCTTCTATATTAATAATTTCTACTCTGTATTATATCTCGATTTAATAGAGGTTTGAAATAAATGTACCAGAATAAAATTAATTGAAGCGATCCGCACATTTGTTAACAGGAAGGTAACATATACATGTAATATTTTTAGTTATGGGTATAACAAAAAATAAGGGGCCTCGGTGGCCGTGTGGTTATGATAGTTAGTCTACTATTGATCACGTGTTCTGTCAACACTGAGATTGCGGGTTATATTCTCTCTTCAGGCAGGGTGTACTTGACCTCAATCTTAATTGACAAGGATTGCCAGTTTATCTACGGAAGGTCGGGGGTTTTCTACGGGTACTACGGCTTCCTCTCCAGATAAAAACTGGACGCCATGATATAGCTTAAAAATTGCTGAAAGTGGCGTTAAACAATATACAAAAACAATAAATGATGGAAAGAGAAAGTATGGATTACATACTCTTAATCATGCCTGCCACTTTTTCAGGTTGATCGGATACCAAATTATCTCTCTTGTCTTTCTGGACGACTGCAAATACAAAAGGTAAAACCATATTTATGAATGTGCATTATTTATTCAAACAAAATCGGGTGCAAATTGCATAAAGTTTGTGAAAATCATTATCATGCCCCTATCTTGAGGGAGAAAATGTTAACAAGTTTGTGTATTTGAAAAACAAAATTATAATTTTGCGGACTGTTAAATTAGTCAATGTAGACAACAACTATTGATGTTTGTTTGTTTTATGGAGTTTAACTGCTGAGTTTAATTTCAGCAATTTTTCAGCTATATCATGTCAATTAAGATTGGAGTTGAGTACACCCTGCCTGCAGCGAGTACAAAAACTATTGAAGTAGATTATCGGTATTTAGCTACATGTTTGTTTGTTTGTTTGAATGGTGTTTTAACGCCATTTCCAGCAATTTTTCAGCTATTTCATGGCGTCCAGTTTTTATTGGGGGAGGAAGCCGGAGTACCCGGAGAGAACCCCCGACCTGCGGTAGGAAAACTGGCAATCCTTGTCAATTAAGATTGGAGTCGAGTACACCCTGCCTGCAGAATCGAACCCGCAATCTCAGTGTTGAAAGACCACGTGATCAATAGTAGACAAACTACCTTGACCACTCGGCCACCGAGGCCCCCTGGAACTGTTGTGAAACAAACAGAAAAAAAACCAAAAAAAAAAAAAAAACACCAAAACAAAACAAAAAAACCCCCGGCAACTTCAACATCTTGCTTAGAAAGACTACACCAACAAAGATTCAAATTACCTGCAATATCAGAGGACAAAAGCTTGAGGTAATGATAGAATAATAGTGTGTTTGAATGGTGTTTAACACCACTTTCAGCAGTTTTTCATTTTTCTAAATCGTGGCGTTCAGTTTGTTGTTTTGTTTGTTTGTTTTTTTTTTTTTTGGGGGGGGGGGGGTATTAAGCTGAAGATTATCGTCAATTAAGATTGGTGTATAGCACACCCTGCCCACAGTGAACACGCAACCTCTGTTGACAGACCACGTGAACGATAGTAGATAATTAATTTAATCACAGAGGCTCGGTAATGATAGAAGATCAAGTGGTCCAGAAAAGTGTGAATAAGAACTAAAAGTATACTTCTTGCTAACCAAGTAATCACTTGATTCTACCAGTGTAATGATAATTGTTTATTCAATTGCCTTTGTTATCCTGGAGACAATTTGTTTAAATATGTGCATTAACATTCCTGCAAGTCATTTACAATTAAATATATGCCGGTAAACACTAAGCCTGGTTGTGGGTTGGAGCCTTGTGTGCAGGTTGTGCTCGACTCCAATCTCCAATTGACAAGGATAGCCAGTTTTCCTGCCAGAGGTCAGGGGTTTTCTCCAGGTACTAAAGCTTCCTCCCCTAACAAAAACTGGATGCCATGATATTGCTAAAAAATAGGGGATTTAATGGGACATTAAATGATATCCCACCTCGATGCATTGCATTTAACTTTGAATTATAAACCAGCCTATAGGGACAGCTGAGCATGATAACAGTCGATCTCAGAAGTCAATTCTTATCTTGACCTTTGACCTGTAAAAAATTTTTTTAAATTGGTCTTACTCAGAAACAACAAATGAGATAGTGCTGAAAATAGAACTTGATCTTCATTTTATAGTATTTAACAGCCCAGTCTAATGAAAATTAGCCCATGGATGTTTACTATTTACGTTGTGACGTTGTGACACAACGTAAATAGTAAACATGCATGGGCTAATTTTAATTAGACTGTTTAACAGCCATACAAAGTTTAAACAAAATCTTATGACATGTTTTCGAGTTATCATCTGGAAACCACCGTTGACCAAAAAAAATTTGAATTGGCCCCAGGTCAAAAACTACATATTGGATTTTGCTGAAAATTGAACTTGATCTTCATTTTATAGTACTTAACAGCTGTGCATAATCTGCTGACGTTTCAATTTATCATCTGGAAACCAACAAGGCACAGACAGACACTCATATCTATACTTTGTGTGGGAGGGTTTAAAAAATTGCTGAAAGCAACACAAAAACAAAACAAACAATAATGTTGAATTTGCATTCTGATTATACCATATTTTGAACAGATTCCAATATATGAATCAATATCGGTAGAGACAGAAATCTTGTGAGGCCATGACAAAGTAAAGAGAACCACTTTTGTATAGAAACGTTTTAATATAAATTAAAGCCATGTGATTTAAATAAAAGTAATATTAACATAATGTCCAGATATGCAATGAATGAAACACTACATTTGATTTAAAAAAAACAGAATCAGTGTACAGATTTATTGCTAAGTGTAATGTAATACATAAAACCCTAAATGTCGTGAGGGTCATAATAAGGTGCTACGAATGTATGACTTGTAGTATAAACTAGGCAATCAATCTTCATTTATGCTGACTTGTCACTTCAACACTGCAGTGAACTTTATATAAGCATCCCTTCTTGGATCCGATGAAGACAGTCACTGGTGTTCAGTAAAGTTCTATTTGTCTCAAGTCCAGAAGTTATTCATACATTCTTTCTCACTTTAATGAACAACATATTCCAATAAATCTATTTTTAATATGCATGTATTTAGAAACTTACATATAAATTACATTCATACATGCATACAATGTATCAATAGATAATATAAATTTATTGCTACTTGGAGGCATACCATGGATACAAGTCAAAATTGAATCACAGTACAATATATTATACAGTACTATATATTATTAATCATAAATTAATAATAATTATTTACAGTACTATATATTATACAGAAAAAATCATTTCAACCCAAGTCATAATTTTGTTGTGAATCTACTTTTGTATAAAAAAAAAAAGTAAACACTATGACATATCTGGACATTAAATATAAAAAAAAAGGATAGAAAAATTTGAAAACTGATCAATCAACTGCCCTAAATTGTGATTTTTATGGTGAAAAAGTTACCCTCCAAATTTTAAAAAGGTGGATTTCCATTTGCTATTAACCTTTGTGATCATAATACATCAAATCAGTTTTCAAATGTTCCTAAATGAAACCTTTATTTCAATCCCTAAAAATTTGAAGAAATACCCAGGAAAAATAAAACAAAGATATACCCATCATATGTACACAATTCATTTGTTCAGATTAAATCTCATATATTACATTTAAAAACATTTATAACTGTCAAGTTTGCACATAAGGGGGTTGTAGCCATTCTTCTTATAACTCTTATGCAACTTGTGACTCTTGTTTTATTGCAATACAATTAAGATGTCAATCAAACTTCTTGGAAACAAACCTAGTTTGACAGGACAAAATTGATGCACATATATAAATATAAGTCTGTCAAAACATTTAAGTTCTATTGAAATCTCATACAAACCACTGCTTGGTATATCTACAATCTGTGACTTGAAAAAAACCTGGAAGCAATAATTATGGCAATCAACAGGTATAATTCCCTATAGTCAATTTATAATTGAACCAGTGGATTCGATCCAGGCTTCACTGTACTTTAACTGGTATACTTGTGTTTTACCATTTGCATCAAATCATTTGCAAATAAACACTTAAGAGTCTGGAACTAGTTCATTTATATAAAAATACAGGAAGACTATAAAAGATTGTCATTTATAACCTCAATCTGAACTATACTGTTAGTATGTCAAATAAAAATAAAAATTCAGCAAAGGTATACACAAGTACACCTACCCAGTGATTATAAGGGAAATACATGTCATTCATTTATTTGGAAGACATGTTTAAATGTTTTAATGGTACACTCTAAATTCCAAGAAACTCATAATTTTGGCTAGAAATTAAAGGTACATACACTTGACTCAAGCTCTTTATAGAGAAATTAGGAATAATTAATTACATTTGAAATCACATTTGTAAATTCAAATTATCATGAAGAAAATTATCAAGAAGGATATGATGAGGTATGGTACATGTATAAACAATAAAGCAGCCAATTACCAATTGTAAACAGGAAATCAAGGTAAACAAAAACACTAAAAATGGGACAGGCTCAGATATATGTTAATCTACACCCCTTAACTGCTCATATGTTGCTTTATTATTTTTAAAACCTATTTAATGGATTTCATAGATCAGATAAAATACTTATAACATTTAAGTCACTTTCTTTCCTGTAAAAGAGGCCAGGGAGCCGTTTCATAAAGCGATCGTTAGCTTAACGTGCACGTTATCCCATTTAAATTGCATGGGATAACAAGCACGTTAATTAGCGATCGCTTTATGAAACGGCACCCTGGGTTGTAACAACTACATCAAAATAAATACACACTCCAATATGAAAGATAAATAACTAAACAAATTGTATATCAGACACATATGTTCCTTACTATTGGACTTCATTCTGAATTGCTGTTAACCACATGGTACATGATAAATGTTAAATATATACAAAATGTTTTGCAAGAATCTATATGTATCCATCTTTGTAGTTTGTTTTATTCTAAGTATTAAGTATGTTTTCTTTTAAAAGTATTTCTAGCTTGAACAAGGCATGAAACAGAGCCCTTTTAATGTTGGATCTCTTCCTAGTATACAAATATTAAATGCATGTTTTCTTGATAAACAGTATACAGTATACAGCCTTATGCTTCATGTCTAAAAAGGCAGATGTGTTGGTACTAACATTATGCAAACAGAACAGTAAATAAAAATATTATAATAAATTAAAGAACACAACAGTAAATTAAAGGAAAAATAAGATATTCACAAAAGGCAAAACACGTTATAACAAACAAGAAAATGATATGTTTATAAGGAATAAAATGTACAATAATTACATCATAATATAATATACCAACTTGAAAAAAACATGTGAATTTAATTTTGTTTGGTCGATTTTTTTTCCATATTTAATTAAAAGTTTAAGCTATGAGCTAAATCACTGATCATTGCACAAGAGGACTGAAAACAAAATGTTCCACTTTTAGTACTTATAGTTATTAATTTTTTTTGGGACTTGACAATACTTTTTAGAAGCAGGAATATCAAAACTCTATTTGAATTTTTCCCTATTTACATTACGTACATTAAAATTAACACATAACAAAGGCATAAACTATAAAAAATAGTAACAAACCAACAAATAAATATAAATGGTAATGGAATACACATTATTGTATATAACAGATTTTAGAGTTTGGTCAGTATTTGTGCACAAGGTTATTTTTAATACAGCCCATAAATATTGTCTATAACAGCCTACTTTCATTTTAAGCAATATGATTATTAAATATCTCTGCAACATGTAATAACTAGAAAGTTTAACAATAAAAATATATAAACAAATTGCATAAATGTTTTATGAAGTTGCCTGTGTTGTCTGTACACATGGTTAAAACACACAATTTTGAAAGACTTCATATATAAAAAGTGGAAAACAGTAATCCATTTAATGACTACTTTCATACTTTAATTTTAAACTCAGCAATGTTTCTGTCAAAAAAACACAATCCATTAAATAATGTCAAAATTTGTATTGCAGTTTTCCCACTGTCATGTGCAAATAACTGGTATAATTTAAGTATAAAGGTCTTACAAATATATCCAAGCATTAAAATATGAAATGTCCCAGATAATGATGAAATGTACATGGTCACAATATGATTGTATAGAATATTCATTCCTCAGGTTCATGTAATCCAGGTTACTTGGTAGACTGGTTCATCAGGAATGTTGAGAATTTTCCTCCATATCACAATTTTATTGCAGCATATCCTTAAAAAAATTAATGAAAGATCACTCAAATAATTAAAGAACTTCCCATGTAGACTAATGTAAACTCACGTTTTTTTTAAAAGGTGTGGATTATACCTAAAAAAGGACTTGGTATAGTTTTTTCAATCTCTAAAATTGTTGTGGTTGGCTGTCAACATTTTGTTGTTTTGTTACGTGCGGTTATTTTCCTAGAAGAACGTAATTCTTTTTTTTTTCAACTGAATGTGTACATGTAATTTGCTGCATCTCAGCTTGGACAATGGGATATGATTTTGAATAAAGACTGATCTGATTGGATGAATGTCTGATCTGTATCACTTTTAAGGCATTTTGATTGGTTATATTGAGGTAACTATGACCTTGCAAAGTTTTATACCCTTGACAAATGTTAGTATCATAAACACATTTTGAAATCCACTAATTAATAAGCATATTATCTCTAATAACAAAATAACAAGTTATCCAGTTATGTGATAACCATAAATGTGCATCCTTTTAAACATAATCCATCTGGAATCATAAGAGAAAACAGTGTCATAACTCATAAGAGGTCAGGAACTGTCTTGGTAAAAAATTGAAAGAAAATGACTTCAGTTGATATTTTGCAATTTTCAACTCTATCTAATTAAGAAACCTATAAATAAACTTCCATAAGTATATTAATTGAATATTAATTTACGTTCCTTCTGATTTGTTTGCTGTTTATAGTTTTACTGCAGGTATTTCAATCAGGAGTCATCTGACCATTTCATACCAATTAAGTGAATTGTAGGACTTGTATTGTTTATATGTGATATAACTGAAATTATTAAGCTCATTTTGAGGGGTCTTTCATTACTCAACGAAACTTAGTGCCTAAGTGAGAGAAAAAAATGTTAATAGTTTCCCATATACAGTAGTCCCCCTCTTATAAGACCACCCCATCTGAGTCATGAAAGTGGTCTTATAATGGGGGTGGTCTTTCTTGAGGGGATACAATTTATACAGGTCTATAGAGCTTGGTCGGTTGATTAGCAGTAAAAGCTATGAAGTGATTAAGAATCACACAAAATAAGTATTTGTATTTTATTATTCAGTATAAATAAAAATAAAAAGAATTCATGCAGTTTTTATCTGTTCAAAATGTGTAATGATAATATAACAATTCCAAGTCTTCTTAACAGTGAATGTTTCTGTTCCTGTTTCATCTGCATTATCGTTGTTTTTATCACTTTTATTGTCTGCCCAGGTTCCACTTCGTAGTTTATTAAGGTTCCGTCTAATTTGGAAAAATCCAGGTTTTTCTCTGTTCCAGTTTCCCAAGTTTTTGACATTGTTTGTAGTAAATTTTGATTTATGATTGTGTTGGTACATTGTATTATTATCTCCTTGTTGAATATTTCAGTCTTATTGTAATAAACCCGATTTCCGTAATGCCGAAATGAAACTGATCTACAATAATTAATTGTTTTCCCCTTTAATCCAGCTTAAAAACCTTTCTTTTGCACGATTTCGACATTTTGTTTACCAGTTGTTGAACTGTTTCCGAACTGGTTTACGATAATAAAACCAAATCTCCTTCTATTCGAGACCTTTAAAATAAACATCCGGTCAGTGAAAATGGTCGTTCGTGAGGGAAATTTACGTTGTTGTGTCAAAAAAACGTGGTTGCTGGTCGCATTTGAGGGGTGGTCGTTCGCGACAGGTAATTTTAAGTTAGAAACACTTAATGCATCAGGGTTTTGGCCGGATAAAGCGGGTGGTCGCTGGCGAAGGGATCGTATAAGAGGGGGACTACTGTATGCAAATAATTAAGAGGCCGTTGCCAGATAGACAAGTCACCTGTGTTCATGTAAAGGCTGAGAATTGGTCTGTCGATGGAAATCGCTACAAAGAATAATCAATTATCTGTTCAATTTCTTCTTGCATTTTCATTCAAGTTAAGTAATCAGCCGTAAAAGGTTTTGAATCAGTTTGGGTTTGAGAGTCGTCTTTAAGCACCAAAGAAAAGATCCTGTTTGTTTTAATTTTTTACAAGCTTACGTTGGTTAGCATAGAAAAAGTTCAATGGAGCTAGAAAATATGCAAAAAGCACTTACGGATAAAGAAGTCACTAAGCATAAAGCACATTTTGAATGAATTTACATTTAGCCCAAATGGCACTTTTAATGTAAAGAAGATAAGCTACTTTAGTAACAGTCAACAATCAATCTACAGTCTTAACATTAAATACAGTATTTTAGTATATCATTACTATGACACTACTTACAACATCAGAATCATCATGGTAAGATTGTACATCTTTTTGAACTTGTTGGGTTCTTGATGGTTTTTGTTCTTTTGGTATATGAGACCCACCATTACTGGTACTCTGAGTCCCTCCATTACTACCACTGTCATTTTTTCTTACAGCTGGTGAATTCAGTTCCTGAAATATACATTGTACAAATATTACATATTTACCTATCTTTAAGCTAAACACATTTTGAAATTAACTAATTAATAAGCATATTATCTCTAATAACAAAAATAACAAGTTATCCATTTATGTGATAAAAATACATGTATCTTTGCTAGGCTGTGCATCAATTATACCTTTCAATATTGCTTTTAAAGAGGTCATATTATGACCTGGTTAACAGATGACAACAAATACAAAGAATCTCATGCCTTAAATCTAATCAGCACAAAATAAGTTAAACTAATAAAGAACCTCTAATAACTATATAAGTTACATTTAGACTGGTGGTTTCAGAGGACAAGACTTGTTTAGTTAACAATAATGTAGCTCCTTTGAAAATATTTTTAAAAAATCAAAGGAGCTACATAATTGTAGCTAAACTTGTTGTTTCAAATTATTTGAAATAAAGATTGCCTTTGGCAACCATGTTTTTTCTCTTCATAACTGTTTCGTTTTTAGCTGCAATCATAAGGTTGGGGAGTTGGTGCAGTCAAAATAGAAAATAGTAGAAAAGACATCCAAAGGAGAAAAAAAGGTAATTTGGTCAAATTGGCTTGGGGACATCAAAGAAGATCTTTAAAAAAGTGAATGCAAAGAGTAAAAAATTCTGTGATGCCCAGACTCAACATTTGATCAGCCAGACAAGGTTTTTTTTCTGGAGAAAAAAACAACTTAAAAAAAAGTTTTAAGTCAAATAGGCATAACTTTGGTTAAAAAAAGATCTCTTGCTTCTCAATGGGCTCTTCCAATTTTTAGGTCAAAGTTCAAGGTCAAAAGTCATCAACCATGGTATGCAACACATCACCTTGATATTATCTACATACATACCAAATATAAAAAGCCTACCTCAAAAGATACAAAAGTTATAGTCCTGACATGATCAGTTTTAGACAACTGGACAGACATACAGACTGATCTCTATATGGCGTCTGCCACTGTGGCAGGGCCCTAATTATTGATTATTTCATTTTGTACTTATTTTGTAACACATGGTTTTAGAGAACTAAAACACCAGTAAAGTCATTTATGCGTAATTAAATGCCAACATATTTTACAAGTGTTGTGCATGCTTAACATTTCTTTGTTTTACACCTGAGGATCTTGGCTTAATTACTATGCAAGCAGACTTTCTTTATGTTTAAACTTTGACAACAAATATTATCTTCTAACCGTTGTTACTGACTGATTATCACTGGCTCAGTTTTCTTCACACTGCATTCTTAGCAGTGGAGATCTCAACTCTATGACGTGTACATACGGACATTAATTGACAAGTAAATCTAAAAGTTTGTAACAAATTGTTTCAACTGTTTCTACTAAAACAAGTCCTGAAAAACATGTCAATCACACATAACACAAATGTTCTGCATACTGTATATTCGATTGTACCATTTTCTTACCTCATCGTCATCATCCGAGTCGTGATATAATCCAGCTTTTGTTAATGCATTTTCTAATTCATCATCATAACTTACACCATCATTCTGGTTAAGCAAAGAGTATCTGTAGGTCACATTACTGAAATAGACAATTAGAAAAATATATATTGATGAACCAATAAATGTCTATCAAGCTTTAACTAGTTTTGCTTTGTCAAAAATAAACAAAATACATGCACTATTATTTAGCATTCTTTCTTCTGAATTAAATGCTTTACTTAATTACTTAAGGCACAATCCATCATTTTTGTGAAAATATAAAAAATACATATCAGTTTTATTGTAACATCAATATCCATTTTTTTATAATTTACTCTAAATTTTCATATGATTAAAAATATTTCAGAAAAACATATACCAACAGTGTTCAATCTAGAATTTGGCCAAAGGGGGTCATGATGGCCCGAATAACTTACCATAGGGGGCCAGAATTTATAGCTAGGGGTCAATAAAACCAATATAGAGACACATGACAACCGGACAAAGAGTGATTCAGTTTGCTAAAACAAAAATAAAGAGTTAAATATGAAGAAATACGCTTCATCTTGAAGCATGAACAACACGTTACAAACAAAATCGATAATATATTGTCTACGTAATTTAGACGCTTGCTAAATTGTAATTGTACATGATAAAAAAGCGTACTTAGGACCGAGAATACAGTTAAATTTCCGGTATATTTTAAAGGGACTTTCTCAAAGCTGTTGACTAAGGGGAAATTTCTCAAAGCAATGAAATATTATGCTGCGCCAGTAATGACCCAGGAGGTTTTTTAAGCGCGTCAATTCAACAAAAAATGCGGGAATGGCGCAATGTCGTGCTCTAGATTGAACACTGTACCAATACTATTACAGCAACTTGGTTACATACTCATACTCATTGTTTGCTAATACAAGCTAAATATGGGGAAATATAAAGAAAATTAAATGTTTAACAAAGAAGGTAATTTTGACCAAAAAAAAACAACAAAAACAAACCACTGATCTGTAATTTCCCAACAGTAATAATAGAATTAAGTAACAAACCATATTTTTCTTTCTATCACCCACATGTATACTAATTTCTTGACATTCATCCTAAAAATTCATTAATTTCAGTGCTACACTACTCAAATATAAGCTCTGAAACCACTATATCTTTTGTATTATGATTACTAGAATAAGAAACTAGCTATAAGGTAAATTTTAAGAAAATTCAATTATAATAATTTCAGCGTAAGTGTCCCGAGCCTCCTTAAAATTATTTGATACATTTAGCTCACTAAAAATGTTGTCTCTCATTTCAGTGCCATATCAATGAAATGGTTAACTTCATTTGTGATTTTGTTTATCTTATGAATCGGGTTTTATGCTACTTTCTGCAACTTTTCAGCTACATATTTCATGCCTATCTGTTTATTGAGAGAGTGTTACATAGTAAAACTTCAAAACATTCCTAATATTTGTTCATAAAAACAATAATCACTTAATCTCTTTGGGCCATGCCCACCTTCAAGTCAAAGTTCAAGGTCAAAGGTCATCAAACCACATTATGTGACACATTGCCTTGATATTATTTACCCACATACCAAATATCAAAGCCAACCTCAAAAGTTACAGACTGGTCATGAATATGTCTTTCAAAAAGCAATGATGTGATCTCGGATCAAAGTTCAACAACAATTGTACATGACACATCGGTTTGATATTATCTACCCACATACCAAATATCAAAAGCCTAACTCAAAAGATACAAAAGTTACAAACTGGACATGAATTTTTCATTCAAAAACCAATGATGTCACCTTGAGATCAAAGGTCACCAACCATGGTATGCGACATCGCCTTGATATTATCTACCAACATAACAAATATCAAAAAGCCAACCTCAAAAAATAAAGTAACAGCTTGGACATGATAGTTTCCAATGGATGCACGGATGGACGGAAAGACAGACTAATCACTTTAGGGCGTAAGTGTGGGAATCTAATTAATTTAAATAATAAGAAGAGGCATCTGAATTGAACGTTTCAAGGAGTAATAATATTAGCAATGACAAAGCTCAATTGTTAAAAGAGCATTGCTTTGTACAAACAAAGTTAAACAATATAAACATTGTTTGTCACTGTCTAGCCAACATTCTAGTTATTTGAATTCAATTTACCGCATAGCGGGTTATTTTAGCGGGGTGCAAATTTTGGCATATTTTAGCGGAAAAAATGAAATCGCAAAAATAAAAACTGCTAAAATTCATGATTTTAGAAACTCCAGTAAAATGTTTAAAGACGATCGGTTTTGTAAATTTATCAATAACATGTCAAAAATTGGTATACCTAAGATTGTGTTAATTAATAAACTATTCATTAATGTCCTACGGCTAATTTGGTCAATATCTGCGCAAAATGTCTTAAATTATTTTGACTAATCAACAAATCTATTCTTCTGTTTTACCTGTGTTTAAAGATCAAAGGCCTGATTGTGATCTAGTTGTCAAATTGACACCTCGATTAACTGTCATGTAAACCGTTAAATAAACATGCAGATAAGCACCACAACAAACCACACAATTAATAAATCAGTCATAATTATGAAATGGATATGCAACGTGATTTTACCTGTATATACAAAATCAAAATTATCAATCATAACATATCGAAAATTGGTAGATTTGTAAAATAATATGTTTAAAAACATTGGAAAACTAAACACTTGAACAGGATAAAAATCTTTTTTATTTCAGGAGAATTTCTTCCTCCTCAGATTATTTATTCATCCTGTTTATAAGTTTCCATCCGTAATTAAGTTTCTGTGTTTGTACATGAAATATAGCCTGTTTCTGTCCCCTTCCTATGTAATCCCCTTGTTTACTTACGTTCCAATTGGAAAATACACAAACACATGTTATCCAGGATTGCTAGACCGCCAAATTTTTTTCTATGGTTTTGCCCCTTTGCCAAAATTAAAACCACCAAATCTTTTGCAATACATTTTGACCTGAAATCCGCCAAATTTTACACCTGCTAAAATAACCTGCTATACGGCATACTGTGTTCTCATACAATGCACTTACTGTCGTCTCAATATAATAAATTTGTATACAAAAGCACCAGCAACAACTGCTATAATTATAGCTACTACCACAAACACTGCTATTAAGACACCAGCATTATGTGTTTTCTGAAAAAAAAAGCATTTATAGAACAACGTTTTGAACAAATTATTCAAATTTTACTATTTCAAGCATATCTTGATAACATTGTCAGATGTTTTTAAAACAAACAGAAAGGAAAGCAGTTATCCAAATACACAGCACTGAAACAAATTTGGTCTGTAAGTGTTCAACTGTAATTCCAAAATGACCTAAACCACAAATTATGTGATATGTACAAGATTCAAATCTTTGTTTGTTTGTTTGTTTGATGGTGTTTAACGCCAATTTCAGCAATTTTTCAGCTATATCATGGCGTCCAGTTTTTGATTGGGGGAGGAGGCAGGAGAATCCGGAGAAAACCCCAACCTGTGGAAGGAAAACTGGCAATCATTGGAGTCGAGTACATCCTGCCTGCAGTGAGAATCGAACCCGCAATCTCAGTGTTGACAGACCACGTGATCAATAGTAGACGAACTACCTTGACCACTTGGCCACCGAGGCCCCTCAAATCTTTGTACATTATGTATTGCCACATATATTATAACACCTGGTCTACATCATAAAATAAAAGGTGGTCCCTTTTATCTACTTATCTTCAGTTATACACTGAATACCTATTTTGTATTTTTATGCAAATCTTTGTGGAAAATAACACAATTTTTACCGAAATTCTTGGTCTAGACTGGTACAAAATAGCTCAGTAAACACACATTGGATCAAAATACATGTTATTTACACATTGGATCAAAATACATGTAATTTTATTAAAAAACATTTTTTAAGTACTATACCTGAGGTGGTTGAGAAACTACTTCTGCAACATTTATCTGATCCTCAGCCTGCTGGTTACAATGTTTTTTTAAATCTATTATGTTAGCTTTTGGAGAAAACCCTCCAGCACATTTATCATTTGGAATTTTTCTATATCTGAAAGCAAGGAAAAATGTAATTAAAAAAAAAAGTGAATGAAGAGTATAATATAACAATACAATTAAATTATACGGTTTGGGTTCATTGGACTATAACACTCAATAGATCATTATATTCATAAGATATAAGATTATGTGTAAACAATGTCAGATGTTTTATTTGAATGAATACAGTTGCATACAGATTTATAAGAGAAGACAAGCAAATATTCAGAAAAAAATTAGCATTTTTTTGAAAATATCAGTAGTAATATACAGTTATTAGGAGTGATGGGATGATTGATTGATTAGATGTTTGCTTTATGTCCAGTCAGAAGTATTTCAGCTATATTTTGGACAAGAGCAAGTTAGCACACAATAACAGAAACCAGAGGCTCTTAAGAGCCTGTATCGCTCACCTGATTTTATAGGCAATGAAGATGGCATTTCCCTGATGTTAAAGTAAGTCCTGTAATTTTCAATAAACTTTAAATAGGACCATCCAAACAATATTACTAGAAAGCTTTGTTTCATTGGTTAATTAGTTGTATAGAGATTTTTTTTATTTGCCCATAGGGTCCTATGTTAAACTAAGTCCTGCGGGGGAGTTGGCCATTTTGAATTTCCAATTGCCATAAAAAACATAAACTTTATAAAGGACCATCCAAACAATATTGCTAGTAAGTTTTTGTTTCCATTGATTAACCGGTTTCGGAGAAGAAGCCTTTAAAAACTTTTTCCCATAGGGTCGTATGTTAAACAAAGTCCTGCGGTAGCGGTCATTTTGAATTTCCAATTGCCATAAAAAACATAAACTTTATAGAGGACCATCCAAACAATATTGCTAGTAAGTTTTTGTTTCCATTGATTAACCGGTTTCAGAGAAGAAGCCTTTAAAAACTTTTTCCCATAGGGTCCTATGTTAAACTAAGTCCTGCGGTAGTGGCCATTTTGAATTTCCAGTTGGCATAAAAATCATAAACTTTATAAAGGACCACCCAAACAATATTGCTAGTAAGTTTTGTTTTGATTGGTTAACCGGTTTCAGAGAAGAAGCCCTTTTTAACATTTTTCCCATAGGGTCCAATGTTAAACTAAGTCCTGCGGTGGTGGCCATTTTGAATATCAGATTGGGATAAAAAACATTAACTTTATAGAGGACCATCCAAACAATATTGCTAGTAAGTTTTGTTTCCATTGGTTGGCCGGTTTCAGAAAAGAAGCCTTTCAAACTTTTTCCCATAGGGTCCTATGTTAAATTAAGTCCTGCGGTGGCAGCCATTTTGAATTTCCAATTGCCATAAAAAACACTAACTTTATAGAGGACCATCCAAACAATATTGCTAGTAAGTTTTTGTTTCCATTGATTAACCGGTTTCAGAGAAGAAGCCTTTTAAAACTTTTTCCCATAGGGTTCTATGTTAAACTAAGTCCTGCAGTAGTGGCCATTTTGAATTTCCAATTCCCATCTAAAACACAAACTTTATAGAGGACCATCTAAACAATATTGCTAGTAAGTTTTGTTTTGATTGGTTAAACGGTTTCAGAGAAGAAGCCCTTTTTAACTTTTTTCCCATAGGGTCCTATGTTAAACTAAGTCTTGAGGTGGCGGCCATATTGGTTTACCAATCAAAATAAAAAACACAAACTTTGTAAAGGTCCATCCAATGAACATTATGGCCAAGTTTGGTTTCAATTGGCCAAGTGGTTTCAGAGAAGAAGATTAAAATGTAAAAAGTTTACAGACGCCGACGACGACGACGACGACGACGCCGACGGACGCAAAGTGATAACAATAGCTCACATGACCCTTTGGATCAGGTGAGCTAAAAAGGGGTAGGACATAGGGAACAAAATTTTGACTGTAACTGGAAAAGTATAGAGTATTGGGTAGGGTTTAGAAATTAGCCTTTTGTAGCAGCTACAATGAGCCTACTCTTTTTGAAATCTAGAAAAGGTGTTGTTATCATTCAAGGAGAATGGCACTCACCAAACACATCACTGTCTATGATTTCCAGCCAGGCTTTCAGTATTATAGTCTAACACCCTCCTCTCCCCCCCCAAATTATGGTCTTACCCCATCCCTCCCACCCCCCCCCCCACCAAAAAAAAAAACCAACAACAACAAAAGGGTCTTCCCTATCCACTATCCACTCAGTGGGATCCTACCAGTAAGGTCCCAGAAAGTGATTGGACTTTTACATTCCACAGTTAATGTGTTTATGCAAAGTGCCTATAAGAGCTGTAAAATAATTTTTCATTCAGGTGGATTTCATGTAAATATATGTTGATCTTGAAAACTTTTCTTTTACTGTTGTTATTAACTGATTTAATGGGACATGACAGTTGTTGAGGGTTTACACACATGGTTACGGGGGCCTCGGTGGCCGAGTGGTCAAGGTAGTTCATCTACTATTGATCACATGGTCTGTCAACACTGAGATTTCGGGTTCGACTGTCACTGCAGGCAGGGTGTACTCGACTCCAATCTTAATTGACAAGGATTGCCAGGTTTCCTACTGCAGGTCGGGGTTTTCTCTGGGTACTCATGCTTCCTCACCAATAACTAGAGGCTCCCAGGAGCCTGTAATCGCTCACCTGGAATCCAAATGACTTAAACTATATTAAAATTTTTGAAATTAACAGTTTCAGTCTAGTTGTTATAGCTTTTAAGTTACTGTGCAAAAACTAAACATTTCTTCAAAAAATTTGTTAAATACAATAACTCCTATAAGGTGCCATCCACAATTTCTGAAAATTAAATGGTTTTTAGGCATAGGGTACTTTAGAAATTTACAGTTTTACTCTACTAATAGGTGTGTTATAGACTAATTTATAATTAAAAAACTGTTCATATGTCCAAATTCATAATGAAAGGGCAATAACTCCTATAAAGAGTCATCTTGCAATTTTTGGACTAAGCAATCATTTGTAGGGCTTCTATTGCTGATCATTTGTGCAATTTACAGTTTTAATCTAGCTACTATAGTTTTCAAGTTACAGGACAAAAATGGAAAATTTCTTAACAAAATTGTCATTTAAGGGCAATAACCCCTATAAGGAGTCATCTGACAATTTCAGACCAATTAAATGAATTGTAGGGCTTTTTTGCTGATCATTTTTGCAATTTATTATTTCACTCTAGCTGCTATGGTTTTTAAGTTACAGGACAAAAACGGAAAATTTCATAAAAAATTGCAATTTAAGGGCAATAACTCCTATAAGGAGTCATCTGACAATTTCAGACCAATCAAGTGAATTGTAGGGTCTTTATTGCTGATCATTTGTGCAATTTACAGTTTCAATCTAGCTGCTATAGTTTTCAAGTTACAGGACAAAAACGGAAAATTTCATAACAAATTGCCATTTAAGGGCAATAACTCCTATAAGGAGTCATCTGACATTTTCAGACTAATACAGTGAATTGTAGGGCTTGTATTGTTGATCATTTTTGCTATTTACAGTTTTACTCTAGCTGTTATAGTTTTAAAGTTACAGGACAAAAACGGAAAATTTCATAAAAAATTACCATTTAAGGGCAATAACTCATATAAGGAGTCATCTGACAATTTCAGACCAATCAAGTGAATTGTAGGGTCTTTATTGCTGATCATTTGTGCAATTTACAGTTTCAATCTAGCTGCTATAGTTTTCAAGTTACAGGACAAAAACGGAAAATTTCATAAAAAATTGCCATTTAAGGGCAATAACTCCTATAAGGAGTCATCTGACATTTTCAGACTACTACAGTGAATTGTAGGGCTTGTATTGTTGATCATTTTTGCTATTTACAGTTTTACTCTAGCTGTTATAGTTTTAAAGTTACAGGACAAAAACGGAAAATTTCATAAAAAATTACCATTTAAGGGCAATAACTCATATAAGGAGTCATCTGACAATTTCAGACCAATCAAGTGAATTGTAGGGTCTTTATTGCTGATCATTTGTGCAATTTACAGTTTCAATCTAGCTGCTATAGTTTTCAAGTTACAGGACAAAAACGGAAAATTTCATAAAAAATTGCCATTTAAGGGCAATAACTCCTATAAGGAGTCATCTGACAATTTCAGACTAATACAGTGAATTGTAGGGCTTGTATTGTTGATCATTTTTGCTATTTACAGTTTTACTCTAGCTGTTATAGTTTTAAAGTTACAGGACAAAAACGGAAAATTTCATAAAAAATTACCATTTAAGGGCAATAACTCATATAAAGAGTCATCTGACAATTTCAGACCAATCAAGTGAATTGTAGGGCTTTTATTGCTGATCATTTTTGCCATTTACAGTTTCACTCTACCTCGTATATTTTTCAGGTTATATTGTAAATACCAAAAATTTTGTCAAAAATCGTCAAAAAAGGGCAATAACTCCTACAAGAAGCCAATACACAACTTCGCACTAATAGCAACTATTGTAGACCTTAATGTGCTGATCAATTTGAAGTAACGGTTTTCTCTATAGCTATTATAGTTTTTTAGATAATGATCAAAAACCTGTGTTGACCCCCATGTTCTATTTTTAGTAACAGCGGCCATATTTGTCTGTTGATCAACACCCTGGGTACAAACTTGAAACTAGGAACCCTAAGGATGATTGTGGCCAAGTTTGAAAAAAATTGGCCCAGTGGTTTCAGAGGAGAAGATTTTTGAAAAAGTTTACGACGGACGACGGACGCCAAGTGATAGCAATAGCTCACATGGACCTTCGGTCCAGGTGAGCTAAAAACTGAACACATGTTCTAGTTGAAAAAAGTGAGAGAAAACCCCACCTTTTTTAGGAAAACTGGCAATTCTTGTCACAAATTCATTTAAGGAATATCTCAAACTTCTGAACAAGTTATACAATATAACCTGCTTCGGGTATGCTATTAAACATAAAAAGTCCAACATAACCCAAATTTACATATCTATTTTCACAAGTTTCATGTATCATTACAATCTTCAGATTCACCTGAACACTTTATATCCCCACTTGACTGACATACCTTTATCAAAAGTAAACATTTCTTGGTGCCCTTATAAAACAAATGATAAAGTTATAAGAATAATGAACAAAAGCCAAGAAAATTTAAAGACCACAAATGAAAAATGATTTCATTGTAAGTAGAAATCCAACATTTTGCTACATGCATTGCTTTAATTGTTTTTTTATATGGGGTTTAATGCTTATTTCACAAATTTTCAGCAATATCATGGAATACAGATTTCATTGAGCAGGGGCTGCTCTGGCTTCTTAAAAGCTGGCGCCAATTTTCCGTTACCAGTTTTGTAAAAGTGTCGCCATATTAGAAATCACTAGATCGCTATATGACATGGCGAAAATTGTTTAACATTATGTGTGCCATATGATATTCTGTAACGTCGGACGAAATCCAAGTTTGCTGGACTCTCAATTCAATTTTTAAAAAGTTTGGTCTTGAGAAACCCATACACTAATTGTATTTTAATCATGAAAAGATGTGCGAGTGATTTCTTGTTGGCAGAAAACCAAAATTTTACTGTAATTTATTAGAAACATCTATTCCCGTGAATGAACATAATACCGGAAATACTGAAAATAGAACTACGCATGTGTAAGAGTTTTCTAATTACAAAATTAAGACGGACATCTGGTCCGCAAAATCACTCAACAACAACGTCAGTTTTCATATTTGTATTTTATTAATTACATTATAAAAAAAATATTACTACAAAAATATGTTTGTTTTGTTATTTTTATAAATTTATTAACAGCATCAATTGTTTTATTACACGTCTACTCCATGTGATGCAGGTAAAGCTGCTTTTCATCAGACAACTTTGTTGATTCATTTATTGCCAATTTCCGTTTAATAACTCCAAATAACACACATGTCACTGGATACTGCACAATACACGTGTATTTACGACCATAGAAGCCGACAAAGGATCTTTAATGATGCAATCGCCGATTACCGATAAATTTAAAATGTGCATGCATCGTTTTACACTATAAAACCTTGGCGACAAAAAAATCGCCAGACGCAATATTTTGTCGCCAAATGAAAAAAAAATCGCAATTGGCGACATTGGCAAAGCCCAGCGCTGCCCCTGATTGAGGGAGCGGGGGTGGAGTACTAGTTGAAACCCTGACCTTCTTGAGGAAAATTGGCAATCCTTGTCAAATATGAATGGAGTCAAACACACCCTTCCTGAGTAAGTTTAGAATATGCAATCTCAGTGTTGACAGCCACCTGATTAACAGAAGATGGCTAACTAAATAGAACTCGTATTATTTAACGATTTTAAATTCATTAGATAAGTTGTAACATTTTGGCAACTATTTTGGTTTTCCATATAAATTGTGGGACAAAAAAGTAAAACTGGAAATGAAGTGAACACACAATTAAAGCAATACCATATAATACTAATATATAGTATAAATACATGTAGCCCTTTTTTTTTAAGTACAACAAATCAAAGGCATTAATAAAAGTTACTAAAATAAATAATTACCCTTCAAGGACCAATTGTTCTTCATGACCTTGATGACATATATCAACTTCTGGTAGGTTAAAATTGGGCTGTTTTACACAGTCATCTGATTTATCTGGTCTGTAATACCCATAATCACTGAAGGAAAAGAAGATTTAATACTAATACAACTAAAACAGAATTAGTACATTTTTAAACAAGCTTGTACCCTGCAATAACTATAAATTGAATATCAAAAATATGTACCAACAAACAAATAAAATAAACATTTTTATACAACCTTCTCAACTCTTACTTTTTATTAGACAAGAATATGAACCACACTTTATTATAAGCAATCTGTGTTAGACACGAAAAGTTTTCATACAAGTTGTTTTTTTAGGACTAACTTTCATACCATTCATAATCATCTCTAACACAGGTACAAACAATTCCTTCTGTCACAGGAAGAAAACTCATACCATTATAACACCTACAACAGAAAAATTACATTATTTCAGAGATACAATAAGACACTATACAATTTTATTACATGAATAGAATTTTGCGTGGTTTTGATTTGTCAAAAAACAACTTTCGGGTCACGATAAATCGCAACAGTACTAAAATTACATAAAATGTTTGTACGCTGCACGATTCCGCTGCATAGTAGTCAAGCGGAATCCGATATCGACCTGGTTTTTATGTTTTAGCCAATCAGAATAGCCGTCTTAATAAATTCAGTCGTCCAATCAAATCGATTGTATTAATTGTACACAATTCAATGACGTCAGCTATACATACATCGTGCGTGTAAACAACACGTCGGTTCTGCGATATATTCATTAAATTATACTCTTCTCAATATTTGAAACTGGAATTTCAAGATTATCAGCAAATTGATATCAAAATGCAGTATTAAATAAAACATATTAAGGGTAACTAACATTACAACAATTACAAAATGTAAGCAGGCGCTCCAATAGAATATACATCCTCAGTTTTTCTGATCAATGGAGATGGTGGTTTTATTCATGTAATAAAACAATTAATGACTTTGATATACGGTCCCTATCAGGATTTATCAGCCCTCAAAATGTATATTCACCTCGCCTAGCGGCTCGGTGAATATTACATTTCTCTGGCTGATAAATCCTGATAGTGACCTATATCAAAGTCATTAATTGTATAATAGCAGGTCATTGCATGCAATATCAAAATGTTATTAACTGCTTCCAAAAGTTCTTAAAAGCTTTTCCTTTAACGTTATAAGATGTCTTTCTGTTAGCCATCGGAAATTACCAGAATTGTTTACAAATATGGCATCTAGCACTAAAGCAGACAACATGCAGGATAAGAATGAATCAGAGATAGACAATAATTAAGATTATATTAAACCAATAAAAACCTTATTACAAAAAAAACATCCATCTAAGTGAATCGAAACTAATTCGGAGTACAGGAATAGCCAAATATTCTGGTATGAGAACTGGATAAGATTTTGATATATCCAGTCTATTTCATTTTTTCCCACACAGGCATATGATAAAAAGACCATTACATGACATTTTTGATATCATATGTTTTATTAGCCCTCAGTATATATTGGCCCTCGAGTATGTGGGCTTAGGGCTAATAATGCACGTGATACCAAAAATGTCATGTAATAATCTGATAATATCACATCCATTGAGGTGCCATTATTGTTTTACATTACACTAAATATCACTGATAATTTTGGTCTTTTGAATATATTAATTTTTAACACACATTATTGCATGACTGGCTGGAAATATATTAATTGTACTTTTGTATTACAAAAATCCAATAGAAAAATATTTTTCATGATAACACATGCATATTTCATACAACCCCTCCTTTATTCTTTGCTATTTGAATTTTATATTGTAAGTCAGAAAGGGACCAAACATTGTTAACAAAAGTTAGTCTGCAGTTCAAGGGAATTCAAATAAATGTCATGACTTTTCCTACCACAAGTACAAGTGACATTGCCTGAAATGTTTCAAACACACAACAATCGCATGCCCCTAGCTTACACTTCCTTTCTAATTTAGGTCATAATTATCCCTATCAAAATAAAATAAAAAACCATATTTCAAAATGCTAATTAACTGTGGAAAATTATTGTTGCTTTCACTGCATATTTTTTTTTTATCTAAGTAAGGATCATAAGTACACAGTTTTTATTTGTCATGCAAAAACATTTCAGACACTGGGGACCTTTATTACAAGCACAAACTGAAAGCTTGACACGCTACCATGATGACATACCATGAATCTTTTTTTACTTTCTGGAATGTTTCTTTTTGGCCTAAAAGACATCCTTCTATATTTCCCTTTTCATTGCTGTTTTCATGTGGTGTCCATTTTTCATAATCATTATTTAAATCTATTAATGCAAGGTTTATCAATAAGCATGTAAACAATTTTTACACAAATTAATATAAACCTTATATTTTACTTGCACGAAATACCCATTTATAAAAAAAATTCTCTCTATCCATGAAATATTTGCTAAAAGGAAACTGTTAATATGTGCTTCTGTACAAGTTAACAACAGATCAAAAAAGCCTTCTAGTAAACCAAAGCTTAAAAGAAACCAAACAGTTTCCATTGTCTCCAGATTGTATGAAGTGTTTCATCAGAATGGGATAACAAGTTTAACTGAGTTATCCTAAGACTGAAGTAATAAACAGCAGCTGTACAATCAAGTCTATTCAATATAATTACTTGTATATCATATTAATTCATGTCTATTAATATATACATACCACACTGATTTTTTAACACTTTTTGGAAATCAATGATGTATGAGGTCCACTTTCTAGTATCTGGTTTATAGCCCCATATACTGACAGTCAATGATTTGGAACCTGGCTCTGTCAGTAGCCCAGTAAACATAATGGTGTCATTACTGTTTGGGTCTATAAAGCTATATGTATGCCAGCAATTGCCCTCATCTGTTGAGAATTTGATAGTGTTTGGTGTGCTTGTATCTGCTGGAACAGCAACCAGTAAACTACCACTGTCAGCAATGTGGTAATGATGGGGACCATCTAATGCCTTTAATAAAAACAAAGTCATAACAAATGTTAATATTTTTAGAAAAACAAACCTTTATTTTCTGCATCTGTGAAAACAAAACAGGATAGAAAATCATGTTGAATCTTTATTCAATTTTATTGGAAATTCTGACATTCATAAAGAAATAAACTAGTACTAGTCTAGATGGTTTGAAATGCAGATTCAACCAGGAATTGGTTTCTAAGCATGCCATTTCATTGTCGTGAATGGGATATTAAAGATGCATAGGACCTAAATTCATGTTTTTTTGTTTCAGGGAAGTAATTTAAGCAGCTGTGCAATGGTGTTAATGAAATATTGGATGTCATTGAAATTATATAGTTCAGATAAAATTGTATGGTACGAATAAATTACGGGGTTAAAACATATATTAACATAAATTATAAACATTTTAACAATTAGTAATCATATTATAATGACTAAAAATAATTTTACCCATCTGCTGTACAAACCTTTCGCCATGTATATCCCCCATCAGTAGTTACAAACACATCAGGTTGAGTAGTCTGTAAGGCATCTGCTACATGACCTGTCAAACATTAGTCAAGGTAAAATAAACTTTCCTTTACATGTATACAATAGTCACATTTTATTCTGGTATTATTTTATCCTTAATAAGAATGCAGGTTATTACATTATCAGTAACTAACATGTAGGATGTCCAGCATACACTATGTTACTATATAGTAGGAGAAGGATTTTATAACTATCACAGGGAAATATTGTTCACGTGAAATTCACGTGAAATCATGATTAACGTGAATTTCAAGTGAAAAGTTCACATGATTTTCACGTTAAACGAGCATATTAACGTGAATTTCACGTGAAATATATTTAACATGAATTTCACATGAAATTCACGTAAATATCATGTGAAACTCACTTGAATTTCATGTTAACTTTTTCACGTGAATTCACATGAAAATTCTGAAAAATGAGAATTTATTTCTAAATATTTATAGAATTGCATGAAAGTTAAAGAACATTAAAAATGTTGAGAACATTTTTTCACGTGAACTTCACGTGAAATTCACGTTAAATTGCTCATTTAACATGCAATTTTTCACTTGAATTTCACATTAATTTAATGTGAAATTCATGTGAACAAAATTTCCCTGTGTAGATCTCAAAAGCCTGAATCACTCACATGACTAATGTAGGCAATAAACACAAATTTACATTTGTAGAGGACAATCATCCACACAGTATGGTATTCAACAGTTTAGCAGTTTCTGAGATAAGGGCATTTTAACAGAGCATGGTATTATGGCACTACAACTTAGTCTTGTGGTGGTGCAAATATTTAATTTCATATCAGCATAAAACACAAGCCAATCCAACTAAATATTTCTGTGTAGTTTGGTTTCGATTGGTTGGTTTCAATTGGTAATGCTTTCAGAGAAAAACATCTTTAACATACTTTGTATATGGTTTCAATATTAATTAAAGTTGTCTTTGATTTCCAATCAGAACAAAACCACAAGCTCTGAAGAGGACAATCCAGTAGACATTCATATCCAGTATGGTTTCAATCAGCTTTGCAATTGCTTTCGAGAAGGCTTTAAGCAATTAAACACAGGGTCCTATGATAAAAAATGTTCTGCAGTGGTGGCAATTTATAATTCTTCTACAGATATAAACAACTGTACTTGTGAACACCATCTAATAAACAGTGTTACTTATTTTGTTTCAACTGATCCAGTGTTTTAGAGACCATTGAAATATGAATGACAATGTCAAAGATGACAAAAACAGATGCAAAAGGATGACAAAAGCCGAAATGTGTTTTCTTTCAATCAGGTGAGCTAAAAATATATTTACCAACATAGTAGTAGGTTACCAATTTTTAAATGGTTTTATTTGAATTATATATTTAGAACTAGCGATCTTTGCCATGTAAGCCTAATAATTTTAGTGTTGTTGCAAGGAAAATGATGTACTGAACTAACCATGCGCCAATATGACTCCTTCTGCACTTGGAACACTGAGTGGTAACTCGGATATGATTCCTCTGTCTCTACTGTATTCTCCATGGATCTGTAGTGAACACTCCTTAAAAAAAGACTCCTTTTAATTATTATTTGGCAGAGTGATATTAATTTTAGTTCCTAGATATATTTATTCATGTATATTATTTCTGAATGTTAAATTACCTTGAAAGGATAAAATATTGTATAACTGAAACACAAATATATGTGCAATTTATTCATAACTATTCTTATCTTGATGTTATTACAGCTGCCATGGTTACAAATGTTCCTGTTTAAAAAACTAGACAAAGTCGATCTAGCGATCGCTGATACCCCCGCTTTTGTGAAAATTTCTAACGTTTTTCGTGGATTGTGACCTTGAAATTGGATGGATTTCCACCAAAATCAATAGGCTTCTTACCAACAAAATATATTAGAATATTTTACAGTTTCATTAAAATCGGATGAAAACTTTTTGAGTTATTTTCCAGAAACAACTTTTTGTAAAAGTTTCTAACATTTTTCATGGACTGTGACCTTGAAATTTGACAGATTTCCCCCAAAATCCATAGGCTTCTTACCAACCTGATATATAACAATATCCCAAAGTTTCATTCAAATCACATGCAAACTTTTTGAGTTATCATCCGGAAACAACTTTTTTGTAAAAATTTCTAACGTTATTCATGGACTGCGACCTTGAAATTTGATGGATTTCCCCCAAAATCAGAAGGCTTTTTACCAACCTGATATATAACAATTATCAAAAGCCTCATCAATAGTTAAAATAGAGGCTCCTAGGAGCTTGTAATCACTCACCTGGAACACAAATGACTTCCAGCTATCTTTAAATTTTTGCAATATACAGTTTCAGTCTAGCTGTTATGGCATTTAAAAGCTGTTATGGCATTTAAATTACAGATCAAAAACTACTTATTTTTACCAAAATTGTAATTAAAGGTTAATTACTCATACAAGGAGACATTGGCCATTTTTCAGACAATATAATGATTTGAAAGCTTTTTTCTTCTGTCATTATTTCTGCTACTTACAGTTTAACTTTAGGTACTATATGATTTAATTTCTAAGGCAAAAATTGGTAATTTTGTTTAAAATCTCAATAAAGGGCATTAACAATAATTATAATATAATTTAGTTTATGTTTAAAGTTAAGTTTATATTTTCATTTAAGGATTGTTTTCAATGGCTGGTTAGATTATTGGATATAGAGGACTTTGAGTCGGTTTACGCCAATAATTCGCGAGTATAGCGTAAACCCACCCAAAGTCGTCTATATCCAATAATCTAACCAATCATTGAAAACAATTGTTATATTTTAAATTCAATATAATGAAAAGAAATAACAAAAACAGTATTTTATAAGTAATAAATTAATATTTGCAATTCACAATTCTAAGTGTCGTCACTTGTTGTTTGCGGAAGAATCCATGTATAATCAACGTCATCAATACTAATAATAATGACGTCAACAATCAGTCACATGCTTGTATAGTTTTTGTTTGTTTGTTTGATGGTGTTTAACGCCAATTTCAGCAATTTTCAGCTATATCATGGCGTCAAGTTTTTATTGGGGGGAGGAAGCTGGAATACCCAGAGAAAACCCCCGACCTGCGGTAGCAAAACTGGCAATCCTTGTCAATTAAGATTGGAGTCGAGTACACCCTGCCTGCAGTGAGAATCGAACCCGCAATCTCAATGTTGACAGACCACGTGATCAATAGTAGACAAACCACCTTGACCACTTGGCCACCGAGGCCCCCATGCTGGTATAGCAAGTTAGGTTATATGGAATGGACAATTTTGCTCAGCTGTTGAATATTTAAAGGAAATTAAAATATTCAAAAAAATTTTTTTTTTTAATATATATTTCAGTTCCTGGATATATCTTAGTTCCTTGATATATTTTAGTTACTGGATATAACTTAATTCCCTGATATATTTTAGTTCCTGGAAATAACTTAGTTCCTTGATATAACTTAGTTGACAATGGCTCTGTAAATGACCTTTGACTGAGGGAGAGGAAATTAGTTCTTATTTTGATATTTGGTATCATTCATAAATTTCTCACGAGAGTGCAATATGGTTTTTTATTGAGCAGAGAGAGTTTTTTGCAAACCAATATGAAAGGAAATGGAAAGTCACGTGTATTGGTTTAGGCCAATAGGAAAAAGGCAAAAATATCTATTATGTAATAAAATTATTTATATAGTTTGTTAAATGCATTGGATATTTTTCAGCTGATTATGCAAAGCCCATTTCTGGACTATTTTATCTATTTTTTATCTTTTTTTCTATTATTTGTTTTTTCTAAATTTGCGAAAAACTTTATCTGACACGACACCCCGAAAATTTAATGTGATATTAGTGAAATGATTTTGCTCGTTTTGATGGGTCTCCCATTACTCAACGAAACTTGGTGCCCGAGTCAGAGCAAAAAAGGTCAATAGTTTCCCCAATACGCAAATAATTAAGAGGCCATTGTCAGTTCCTTGATATATTTTAGTTCCTGGATATTTTAGTTCTCTGATCTATTTCAGTTCATTAATTTAGCTTAGTTCCTTGATATATTAGTTCCTGGATATAACTTAGTTCTTGATATGATATAACTTAAGTTTCTCGATATATTTCAGTTCCTGGATATAGCTTAGATCCTAAATATTTTTCCGTTCCTGGTTATAACTTAGTTCTTTCATATATTTAAGTTCTTTGATATTTTATGCCTGAATAAATTATAGATATACCATGTAGGAAGGGGTAGATAATTTTAGACAAGGTAGAAGTGTGCAAAATTTAAATTAAATCCTTTCTCTATTGTATCATATTCCTAAATCATTTTGCTAAAAAAACATTTTTTCATGGGTACACATTACTTTCAGGATAAGATTAAGTTCAGGTATAAAAGTAAGATCCTACCTATTTTTGGTCTGTACAAATTTAAGTTTGTGCTTGACTATTATCTTTACTAATACACATGGTTACAGAGTATTACCAATTTGTTATCAGATAAATACATCAAATTTACTTCTCCTAGCAGTTTCCATGGTGTTCATAAAAGAGGTATAGAAATAAAATCAAAAGAGTGAAATAAAAATCAATATACTCTTTCAAGAAATATAATGCCAGGACAGTCTGAATAACCTACCTTTTTAGGGTCTTTACAGGGAACTCCAGCAGGAGCTGGTACAGAATGCCATGTTCCACCAAGGTTATAGGTGATAACTGTGTGTATACTATTATCATCTCTCATCTGACTGGCTAGATACACCCCTTTCATGGACTGTACGCGATAGAAATCTGTGGTATCTCCATAGTTAGGGTATAAATGTTTTAGTAATGATTCAGAGTACAATGTTCCCTTTCCTGATGATGTGTAGAGAGTTCCGTGACCAGTATCTGTAGATTATAAAAAATGTTTTATAATATCTGAAAGTTCCCTGCATTGATTAAACCATTATATGCCAACAAGTAATCTCATATGAATAAAATTAAAACAAAAGATCAGACTTATAATTTCATTTATGCTGACTGATTTTTTAAGAGCTTGCCTTGCTGATAATTTTTGCTGCTTTCAGTTTCTTTATATTTGTGATATGTTTATAAGGATCATTGGGAAGAATGTACACACATTTCAATGACAAGAACATTTGTGAACAAGTTCTCTGCCTTGCAAAACTTGCGAGTATAAATTACACACAAATAATGAAGATTGCAAGTAAACTAACATACCTCCAGGATTGTCTACATGCATAAATACCAATCCTTCATTCATATCTAACACAGAGAAAAACTGAAATAGAAGACTCTTAAAATAATCATAATTTTCAATTTTACTTATACATGTATGCTATGTTAATACTATTTTGCAGTATTTTCCTTTGACTTTTATGTGCAGTATCACCTTATATTATGAACTGATAATTTTGCTCTATTTTAGTTTGTCCAAAGTCTACCACTTGATATTTTGTACATTGGCGGATTGACTTTTGCGGATTGCACGGTTACTAAAAATAGAACATAAAATTCCAAAAATTATGTGACGTTTTGCAATCAGCCAATCATATTTTACATCTGGTTATCAATCATGTGCTGAAACAAAACAACAAACAATGGACAGTGTTGAAAACAAAAATTTGCACCCTTAAACAAAAATGACATTTTTGATTTTATTACAATAAATACGTTACCATCATAAATTTAGATATTTTCCCTATTCGCAGCTTGTGAACCGGAAACACAAACAAATACCCTTTGAGACAACCCCCATTCCCACCTGGCGCATGTGCAACCATAATCTCCATCATTTTTTCCGGTTCTTTGAACCAAGCAGCACGTGAATTATTTTGTTGACGGTCCAAAGCCTGTTACATAGGAAACTTATTTTTTAAGAATTGTGTTTATTATTGGAGTGAAAACTGTAATATTATTGCTTTTGTTTCATTTTGTTACTTTGTTCAGGTTGCACATGAACAAAGTCAAAGTCTCGACTTACGTCTATACAGTACACTTACTCTATCAGTCTACACGGCGGACAGTTATCCCTTTAGCTTTCTATTATTACATAGGAAGAGTTTTGGGATAAATGTTGCATAGTTAAAACGAAACGTCTTCGAACCAACAGACATTAGTATGTTTGTTTCCGGTCAAACGTGTTTGTTTCCGTTTGCGGTTCTTTATTTACGTAAAGAACTTCCATTTCCGTTAGAAAATATTTTTGTTTCCTTCTGTCTGGTAAAGTTACCAGACTGAAGTTCATGTAAGTATTACACTTCTCAATCACTACATAAAATATTTATTGTTTTCTTTGGTCGGGTAAAGTTACCGGACTGAATTTCATGTAAGTAATTTTACATTTCCACTTAGCCTACCATGTGCTGTCGGAGGCAAACAGTTTACACGTACAATGTCAATGGTTGACACTGTGGTAAGGTCTGTGTGGTATAAATTTTTTCCCATTGGCATGAGGAATAATTCTTTTGCCAGGGTAACCTACTTTGTTTCAGGGCCATTATTTAAATTTATTTTGTTTTTAAATTTAATAGTGGTATGTTATAATAAAATAATTATAAGTATTGATAATATAATTATTTGTTATAAATTTATTAATCAATTTAATAATTATATGAAATAATATATTGGTAGGTATTTTGATCTTTCTCTTCCTAATGGTTGGTTTCATCTCTAGTCCTTCCCAGGTAAGTATTTAACCAGAGGATATCAATATCCATGGTTTTCTTTTTGGGAAGGATAAAGCTTATTTGGCTTTATAAGGTTTGAAACCATTTGATTCCTTCTCAAAGTCTTGCTTTCAGTCAGGAAAATCTCATGACTGTTGTCCTCAGTTTCTACATATGGCTGAACATTGTATGGCAGCTAAGCTAGTAGTAATTGACTGAAGGACAAAGGCGAGTAATTCTTTGAGTTTTCTGGTCACATTTTCTGCAAGTTAATGGTAAGCTAAGGGCCTCGCTTATATTTTTGTTAGGAACCCTTGCTTACTTTTCATTCTCCGAGATTTTGTAAATACTCAGTCTTGGATGTCTTGCATATTTCTAGGGAAGAGATTTTTTCTGTTGATCATTGATCTTAATGGACTCTGTCATATAATTGGCTTTGACGTTTGTCCTCTGTGCTCCTTATTGCAAGTTGATGGTAGTCTAGGGGCCTTACAGTGTCTGTTGTTTGGCACCCTTCTATTTATCAAGAGATTTGAGAATTTTGATAATCCTCCGTCTCTAGGCTTGTAGGAGTTCTTGTTATGACTAGGGTTCAGTACCTAGTTCCTATTGTGGAAAGAGATCAGCTAATCCTAGTTCTACTTTTTGGGTTTCCTTGGTAAACTTCAAATAGAAGGAAACAAGGTCCACCCAATGAAGTCTTGTGTTGTTTCTTGGGATGGTAGGAGAAAATTGTCCACTTCTAAGTGAGTCATGTTCCTCCTCTAGCATTCCTCAGGGTTCAGTACCTAGTTCCTATTGTGGAAAGAGGTCAGCTAATCTAGTTCTACTTTTTGGGTTTCCTTGGTAAACTTCAAATAGAAGGAAACAAGGTCCACCCAATGAAGTCTTGTGTTGTTTCTTGGGATGGTAGGAGAAAATTTTCCACTTCTAAGTGAGTCATGTTCCTCCTCTAGCATTCCTCAGGGTTCAGCACCTAGTTCCTATTGTGGAAATAGGTCAGCTAATCCTAGTTCTTCTTTTTGGGTTTCCTTGGTAAACTTCAAATAGAAGGAAACAAGGTCCACCCAATGATGAAGTCTTGTGTTTCTTTGGATGGTAGGAGAAAATTTTCCACTTTCAAGTGAGTCATGTTCCTCCTCTCAGTCCTCTGCCATTTCTCAGGGTTCGGTACCTCTTTCTTATTGGAAAGAGGTCAGCTAACCCTACTTCTTCTGTTTGGGTTCCCTTGGTAAACTTCAAATAGAAGGAAACAAGGTCCACCCAATGGTGAAGTCTTATTTTGTTTCTTTGGATAGGAGGAGAAAATTGTCCACTTCTCAGTGAGTCATGTTCCTCCTCTGCCTTTTCTCAGGGTTCAATACTTCATTCCTATGGTGGAAAGAGGTCAACTGATCCTAGTTCTTCAGTTTGGGTTCCCTTGGTAAACTTCAAATAAAAGGAAACAAGGTCCACCCAATGCTTCTTTGTGTGGTAGGAGGAAATTGTCCACTTCTTAGTGAGTCATGTTCCTCCTCTGCCATTTCTATAGGTTTCAGTACCTCGTTCCTAATGTGGAAAGAGGTCAACTAATCCTAGTTCTTCTCTTTGGGTCCCCTTGGTAAACTTCAAATAGAAGGAAACAAGGTCCACCCAGTGGTGAAGCCTTTTATTGTTTCTTTAGATGGTAGGAGAAATCTGTCCACTTCTCAGTGAGTCATGTTCCTCCTCTGTCTTTTCTCAGGGTTCAGTACCTCATTCCTTTTGTGGAAAGAGGTCAGCTAATCCTGCTTCTTCATTTTGGTAAACTTCTTTAAGGACTAAACAAGGAATATGCAATGGGGACGTTGTATGTTCAGTCTGTTCTTTGGATAGTAGGAGAAACTTGTCCACTTTTCAGTGAGTCATGTTCCTTCTTTGCCTATCCTTGGTTTTCAATATCTCATTCTCTTTTTGGGAAAGAGATAGTGATTCCTACTTCTTCTGTTTGAGTTCCTTTGGACAATCTTCATACAGAAGTTTTCGAGGTTCACCCATTGCTGAAGTTTTTAATCTGCAATCTATTTTATATTAAGAGGAATCAGGGATCGACATTAACGGTAGTCCGATTGTCCGGGACAAGTAAAAATACAATTCGGACAAGTAAAAAGCTTGTTTCAGTTGCCCGATCGGACAAGTGAAAATAAAATCAAATTTATCTAGAACAATCGTAAATTTTTAAAAAGTCCTTTAAGCGGCGATTCTCGCATTAATTGTGTTAAAAATAAAACCCTGCATTGCGACCAAAATTCCCTTTTTCTAAATATAAACACGCGTCACTTAACAATAACCAATGAAATCCCGTTTCTTACTTATTATAAATAATCATCCAATGAAATCGTTGATGCTAATTTTATATCGGCCTTTCTGGAAAAATGTTCTAAAATAACTACGATACAACTGTCGGATGTTTTAGACTAAAACAATTTATTTCAATAAAATAATGAAATGAATGAATTAATTGTCGTTTTATTGATACAAATAAATGGAAAGAAGTTCGATTTCTGTCATAAAATTTTCATAACTTGTTAAATTTGGCCAACAATTTATAATTTTAAATACGTACGTCGTGATATCTTAATTGACATTTCGTGCCACTTGTCAGTGTCAGGTTCAGAAAAAAATTAATATAAAAGTCGAATTGGTTGTTTAATTCGGACAAGTACTTTGTACTTTCGGACAAGTAAAACCTGACTGTTACTTGTCCGAATGGACAAGTAGGTTTTACAGTTAATGTCGATCCCTGGGAATATGTCCACATCTTGGTGAGTCACTTTCCTCTTCTGCCAATCCCTGGGGTTCAGTACCTCCTTTTTGGTATAGAAAGGTTAACTGTTCCTAGTTTTTCTCGATCTTCATCTACTGGCATTAAGCCCTTAGTTGTGAAGTGTGAGATACCTTGGAAATTATGTGCCCCTCCTTCAGTACTATCCCATTAGAATAGGTCTGGTTTACCACTCCTCTTCCTGGGTTTTAGGGGGGGGGGGCAGGTTGTCCCACTTTCTCCCTTAGTGGAAACTAGTTAGGAAGACTACTTGTTTCTATCAGTACTATGGAGGGCACAGGAACTATTTTTTCTGTCTTTAGTTCCTCTGTTTTCTTCCAAGACAGAAGATTCTTTCTAGAATCAACTGTTTTAGGATAATATTGGGATTTGGCATCAAAAAGGTGTGTTGTAGTACTAAGTTCCACCAATCTCTGCAGGTTTTTTATTCCCTTCAGTTTTGGTTCTCAAAACAATGAGAAGATGAGACCTATTCTGGACCTTTTGGTCCTGAATCAGGTTTATTGGATTATCTTTTCTCCCTGGGTTGTGGACTGTTTCAAACCTGTATTGCTGTATCAGTTTTGCTCAGTTTTTGCAAGACTTTCATACTTTGGTGGTTCTTCTGCACACCTAGTTTATTCAGGTTCACTGTTTCTTATAGTCATGTACAGTACCACTGTAGTGACTTATAAGAATCAACGTTTGAACTTTTTCTCCTTTGTAGGGAAAGATCTTTTTTGCAAGAGTATTGGACAGTCCACAGAAGTCCTTCTAAGACTCTAAAATGGATTATCTGTTGTTCTTGGGTTGAATCCAAACTATTTGTTTATTTATCAACCCTTTTCTTACAGATATATGATTTTTCATGTATATTGTTCATGAAAAATCTTTTTGTACCCTCCTGTAGTAAGAGTTGAATTTCAGCAATTGCTGATGTATTGACTTGGTTTGAGGTCGGGTTCTTTAAAGAAACAGTTTTTTTGCCGCTGTTATAAACTGTTTCGTGTAACGTTCCAAACAAGGACTACTGGTACATGTGTACCTCCTTGGGATTTGGATTATTTTAGTGGCCTTAACTTTTGTTTGTAGAAGTCATTTTCATTTGCATTTTTTGTTTCTCTGAATCTTGTATGTGAATTACATCATACAAGTCGAGAATTACAATAACAGACTCCTTTTCCTAGCCAAGATTCAACTTGCAGGAAAAGCCTATGACACTGTCACCTTTCTGACCTTACCTCAGAGGTAAAATTGTATGTAGGTGATAAGAGTTTTTTTCCAATTAGAATCTAGCTGAAGTATTTGTCTAGGTTTTCTAGCTTGAGAAAACCTAGCTTTTACCCGTCTTTATCCCATTTAAGAAGGGAATTCGGGTTTATTTCTGCTAAAGGTTTTCTACTTGGATTTGTGAAAACTTTCATAGTTTTTTAAGTCTGCTTCTCAAACTTTCTCAAGCTTCTAGTTAAGGTTCATTGAACTTAGAGCGTTAACCTCCTCCTGGTATATTGCTAATCTTCCATATTTGAGGTTTTGTAGGTTGGTTAATGACGGTCAGTTAGTACGTTTTAACCACTTCTTACGCTCTATACCCTGTTTTGTGACAACCTTTTGCTTCGGACCAGTACCAGCAGGTAATGCACATGGTTCCCCAATTTTCAGGGGTATTCAGCATTACGTTAAATTCAGTTAATATCTAAATTTATGATGGTAACGTATTTATTGTAATAAAAACTCAATTTTTAGAATTAAAATTTGGTTTTGTAAAATAAATACTTACCATCATAAATTAAAGGTCCCTCCCACCTCCCCTTCATCCCCCCTCTGGGAACTGTCTGCTCGGTTCACAGAAAAATGATGGAGATTATGGTTGCACATGCGCCAGGTGGGAATGGGGGTTGTCTCAAAGGGTATTTGTTTGTGTTTCCGGTTCACAAGCTGCGAATAGGGAAAATATCTAAATTTATGATGGTAAGTATTTATTTTACAAAACCAAATTTTAATTCTAAAAATTGAGTTTTTATTTGTTTTTTACTTTTAATTTTTATTTTTTATGTGACAAATGAAACTAGAGGCTCCCAGGAGCCTGTATCGCTCACCTGAACCTGAAACCAAACAACCCTTTTCTATCCAGCTTTTCTTTGCTATAAGGAATTGCCCAACACCACTTCTGCAAGAATCATTAATTTTGACCTTTTAAGGGAAATAATTCCTATAAGGAGGAGCTTTTGATGCTTAAAGGGAGAAGGGAGGTTCACTTCAAATTTGCTGTACCTGTTATACTTTTTTAACTATCAGTCGAAAACTCTCTTGACTCCCCCCCCCCCCATTTTCTATTTTAAGCTAACGTAGCTATATAGGTAGTCAGGTGTCATAAATTGCACAATTTTGGTAGAGGACGTCCTAAAGATGATGTGTGCAATGTTTCAAAGCAGTACTTTAATGGGTTAAAGAGGAGAAGATTTTTTAAAATCAATTAAAATTGATTAAAAAAATGTTCAAGGAGAATAATTCCTAAACGGTTCATCAGACAATCTTGACCCTAAGTCATTTTTGTAGCCCTCATAGAGCAGAACAATTAAGCAATACTAACTTTTTCTCTAGTTCAAATAATTTTCAAGATTTTGAGGCAAAAATGTCAAAAATAATCAATTTTGACAATTAAAGGGCAATAACTCCTATAAGGAGTCCTCATACAACTTCAACCCAATGGAGTGTTTCGTAGAGCTTTTGATGCTGATGAAGGCATGTCTCTTCGGTTTTCCTGTATCTGTTATACTTTTTGAACTATAAGCCAAAAACTGTATTTTACCCCCCCCCCCCCCCTTCCATTCTATTTTTAGCCATGGCGGCCATGTTGGTTAATCTGCAGCCATGGTTGGTGCAAACTTGGTTAAGGACATTTGACGGATGATGTGTACAAAATTTCAAAGCAGTACTTTCAGTGGTTTCAGAGGAGAAGATTTTTAAAAAATCAAAACCGATTAAAATAAACAGTTCAAGGGGAATAACTCTTAAACGGTTAATCAGACAATCTTGACCCTAAAGGCAATTTTGTAGCCCTCATAGAGCAGAACAATTAAGCAATGCTAACTTTTTCTCTAGTTCTAATAATTTTCAAGATTTTGAGGCAAAAATGGCTAAAATCAACAATTTCGACAATTAAAGGGCAATAACTCCTATAAGGAGTCACCATACAACTTCAACCCAATGGAGTGTTTCGTAGAGCTTTTGATGCAGATGAAGGCATGTCTCTTCGCTTTTCCTGTATCTGTTACACTTTTTTAAATATAAGCCAAAAACTGTATTTTACAGCCCCCCCCCCCCCCCTCCAATTTTTAGCCATGGTGGCCAGGTTGGTTAATCTGCAGCCATGGTTGGTGCAAAATTGGTTGAGGACATTTGACAGATGATGTGTACAAAGTTTCAAAGCAGTACTTCCAGTTGTTTCAGAGGAGAAGATTTTAAAAAATCAATTAAAACCGATAAAAAAAACAGTTCAAGGGGAATAACTCTTAAACGGTTAATCAGACAATCTTGACCCTAAAGTCATTTTTGTAGCCCTCATAGAGCAGAACAATTAAGCAATGCTAACTTTTTCTCTAGTTCTAATAATTTTCAAGATTTTGAGGCAAAAATGGCAAAAATCATCAATTTTGACAATTAAAGGACAATAACTCCTACAAGGAGTCATCATACAACTTTGACCAAATGGAGTGTTTTGTAGAGCTTTAGATGCTGAAGAAGGAAGGTCTCTTCGGTTTTCCTGTATCTGTTATACTTTTTGAACTATAAGCAAAAAACTGTATTTTGACCCCTCTGTTCTATTTTTAGCCATGGCGGCCATGTTGGTTGGTCTGAGGCCATGATTTGGGCAAACTTGGTAGAGGGCATTTTACTGATGATGTATGCAAAGTTTCAAAGCAATCCCTTCAGTGGTTTTTGAGGAGAAGATTTTTGAAGAAAAGTTAACGACGACGACGACGACGGACGCCAAGTGATGGCAATAGCTCACATGACCCTTCGGGTCAGGTGAGCTAAAAACAGCAAAATTACCAATTAATAACTATAAAAAAAAGCCTTTCTCTTAATCAATACAAGTTATATATATCGATATCGGATTATGTCCTCGATCTACATAAATCTCTCAGTTGATATAAACTTATATTGACTACAAGAAAGGCTGTATTTGTATAATGTCACTCTACTAGCATGAGATGGGTCCATTTCACATAGCTTCCAAGATGTTGTTCTGTAAACAATGTGATGTCACAATAGTTAAAAACAGTAATAATCTACAAATCTTACACACAAATTTGAAATTTGTAACAATCAAAGTGGCCAAATTGTTAATTTCACCATGTATTGGGTATTTTCAATGAATTAAATTAAGTCTAGATATTATGGTGAACTAGCTTTTTGATTGATTGATTGATTGATTAATGGTGTTTAATGCCCGAGCAGCAATATTTCAGCTATAACATGGAAGGCACTAGTATAAATAATAACAGTTGACCTTGGTGAACATATTACACTGACTGTTAAGATGCCTTAAAGCAAATAAATACTTTCATTCCTCTTCAGTACAGGGATATAGCACTGATAAAGTATTACATACAATAATTTGTCTACTCACTCTTTCACCAGACATTGTAGGCAAAAAGGTTTTATCCCATGTTTTTCCACCATTTGTTGAAACAAACATGTTTCTTTCATTAATCTGAAACAATAAATGTTAGTGATATTTTATATTTTTGAAGCATATACAGTACAAATCATTACACTTGCAACACCAGACTCCATGTAATTTTTTCAGTGACCTTTAGTAATAAATCATTTAAAAACACATGTAATTGTACCATTCATTACATGTAAAGTTTGAAGTAAGATAAGGCAGTATTACATGTGAACAGTAGAAATATTTTATGGCTATCTACATTCTTATCAGTTTTATGGAAGTGGTTTTATAATAAAACTTTCAGTAACCACTTGTTAATGAATCATCAGATAAGATGAGATGTACCCTGTAATAGCAGTAGAAAATAATGTTTATATTCTTTAACAGCTGTATTAAGTTTCTTCTGCAATAGTGAATAAATAAATTGAAACTAATCATCACTGTTTCTTTTTTAATTGTATTTTTTGTCCCTCCTCAGTGTTACTGAAGTTGAAAAATATGCAAGGGAATCTGTCTTTAACAGTGGTGGTCGCTTTAAAACTTTGTTCCACAGTACTTTTAAGCACCTAAGGTACTGAGGTGATAACCAAAACACGGAACTTTGCCATTATCACTTAAATGTTCTATTTTGAATGTTTATTCAAGATACTAAAGTTTTGGAAAATAGTTGCTGATAATTAATACCTGTACAGTGATCAGCTGAAGTGAGATCAATAAAAAATGACCAGTACCAATTAATCACACCGATTCATTAACTATCCTGATTAATTTATCAATACAACTGTATGCTAATATTTTATGCAAAAATTAACAAGATGGATAATTTACTTTTTTTAAACATAAAATTTAGACCATAATATTGAAAAGTTGAATAGATTTTTTTTTAAATCTATTATTTATGTCATATAAATAAATTTTGCGAGAATACCGACTTTTGATTGGCTGGAAAATATTTTCTATCAGAGGATGGAAAACAATTTGATCGTCATGGAGACAGGAGCCATTTGATGTCATATATTACTCCATGGGAAACTAACAGTTTTTGTGTTGAGCTCTTTTTTAAAAAATGTCCAGTTACAAAAATAAAATTTTTGAGTTTATTCTATTGTTTGAATTTATTTATAAGTATTAACTACAAAAAATTTTTTTTTCTCCATCAAGGGATAACAAAATTTCTGTTTTGCACATAATTTTTGTAGTTAATCCTTAAATATTATATAATTATATAATGAATATTTATAATAAATTATCAAAATGGTGTTGATTTGAAAATCTAGGGTGCAAAAATCTTATCTCCCCTTTTTATTAACAGTATCATCTTTGGTATTGAATCAATCTAATTAAAATTTAATCTTTCACAAGCTCCCCCCCCCCCCCCAGTTTTTGTTATTGTGGATGTTAAGGGACAATAACAAAAAGGGGAGCTTGTGAAAGATTTAATTTTAATAAGATTGGTATTGAATGTAAAATAAAGATTTTCATAATAATTACATCTTTTTGATATCAACAAAACAGGGGTGGGGTTAAGTGCTTTTTGTTCCATTACAACTTGGAAATTAGTCAACTAGAATGCCAAACAGTCATTTTAATATTCTGAATAAATGTTACTGCAATCAAGGAATGACAGAAACAGAATTGACAAATAGACCAACATTTAAAATCTCAGTTAATTTTACAAAGCAGACTTATGTAGTTTTGGAGTTTAAACTATATTACACTGTAAAACACTGAAATTGTCTTTATTTAATAAAATTGACAGGACAATCATTATACATCATTTGTACATCTTTGTTATTAATTTCAAATGTTCCTATATACATGCATACAATTCCATGGTATGGTAAGAACTAACATGAAATAAGTATCATTTTCATGTATTTCCTTTTTAAGTAATGAGGCATTAAATAATGCTTAAAGATGTATATATGGAAAATTGAATGACTGAACTATTCATTTAACACTGATCAATATCTTCAGCTTTCAAACTATACCTTACTGACCTCAATAGCCCCATCCCATGCAATGCAATTACTGAAACAAAGTTTATTTTACCCAACTTTGGGTTTGCTTTTAGTAGAAACAATTTCTTTATTTCTCACATTGCTACAGTTGCAATTTTGAACTGTGCAGAAGTCCAATGACTGATAATCTAATACATAATTTTGAACAACATTTGCCCATAATTAAGTCTTATAGTCCCACAAATCACCAAGATTACTGTTTATTATTACCAAATTAAATTAACCCTTCCCCACCATCATTTTTAGGTCACACACAACATTTATAATAACATGCATGATTTTTTATTCCCCCATATTTTTACTTTTACAGTCTTCAATGTACTAATATCATCAGTTTATTTTCTCTTTCATACACAACATATTTTTTATGTTGATCATTCTGCATTAACAAAATGTTGAAAGTTCTTGAAACTAAATATTGTACTGAATGTTTAATATGAGTCTGTCCATATTCTAACCAGTTTTTAGTTACTTTTACTGCCACTTGAACAGACATCTTGGTTTTTGTTATCAATGGTTTTGTAGTATCACTATGGAGTATGGACAAGTTAAAGATGTCTGAAACATTAACATATCTGAAAAGGTCATTGGTCAATAAACACTTCTTTGTTCTGTCAAAAATGATATTAAACAAACACTGTCACAACTAAGATTATTCAAGTAAATCTTAATAAATGCCTAAATGATTAAGCTAATTAAACCATGTTAAGGATGCTGAAAAAATGCTGAGATAATAGGACATTTTTTTATGTATAGAAAGAGAAAAATGCCTTTTACATGAGTTTAGTACATTTTTATAGTAGTTACCTATATCTCAGTCTTTAAGCAAATAGAAGTTGGGGTGTATTTTATGCATAGATTCTGCAAATATAGCTTGTATATTTTCTTTTACAAATTTTAAAAAAAAATGTGGCATATGCTTTTTTTATGAAGACAGATCATCCAAAGTCAAGGGTTCTGAGTCCATGTGTATGAACCCCGGAATTGTGGGGATGAGCTTTGCCAATGGTGTATTATAGAGGACCACATAAATACAATACATATTGTTATCAGTGGAGTTTATTCAATGGGTACTTTAAATCTGACAGGAAAAATCAAACATTCATTGATTAATTTTGATGTAAAAAAAATTGAACACCCTTATGAAATTATATATGCTATACTTACTGGTGACACTCTTAGTAAGATTTTTTTGTTTGAATGGTATTATAACGACACTTTCAGCAATTTTTCAGCTTTATCATGGCGTTCAGTTTTTATTGGGGTAGGAAGTCGGAGAACACGGAGAGAACCCCAACCTGCAAAGGAAAACTTGCAATCCTTGTCAGTTACGATTGGAGTCGAGTACACCCTGCCCGCAGTGAGAATCGAACCCGCGATCATGTGATCAATAGTAGACGAACTACCTTAACCAATCGGCCACCGAGGCCCCCTCTTAGTAAGAGCAAGTTGTTATTGCAACAATTAATATAAATGACTTCTAAAGAAAAATTTCTATTTTATTTGATCTATTGTATATGCATAGATTTTTTTGCCATATCCCTTAATTCCATATCTTGATGGCACTCATATGTTTTCATTAAAACAAAATAAATTGGTTTTCCATAAAAAACAAACACTTTTCCAATGAATTTTACTGGATATTACTGACTGCTCCCATGACCTCTACTTACCATACATGGCAGGGGCGTAGCTAGACTAGTTACAATGTGGATTCACAAAGAACTAGTGGGGTCCGGGTATGCACCCCGGAATATTTTTGAAAACAATGGTGCAATTTGGTGCAATTTGGAGAATTCTAAAGTGGTTTATTTAGAACTGAAATGGACAGTTTATTGATTACAGGGATAGATTGCAATTTTGTTCTTAAAATAATGTGGATTCAGCCGCGTACTCGCGTATAGGCAGCTACGCCCCTGCATGGTGACTAGTGCTATATAGTCGGCTAAAAGCTCTACAGAGCTTATGTTTATATTTGTTGTAAAATCTTACTTTCAATAAAACTTGTATGCTAATGCTTTATATATAAGTATGAGCAGCTCTCTCCAGGAGTGGGGTGGGGCCTGTACAGTAATGATACAGAAAGCGTAACTATAGATCATAAAAAATTTCAGCAGATATTTTGTGAAATTTAATGACAAATTTTTCATTTTTCATCTGTTTCAATCTTATTATTTGAAAACATTGTAAACTAGATTGTGAAATTTTTCTTCAAAACATTGTATAGACAATACATATCAAATAATACTGTTCAGTTTATTTTGGTTCAGAATTGCATAACAATTCCTCCCTACAATCAATGTAGGTTCATGTATTTTCATAAGGAGGAATTTTGTTTTTGAAATAGGAAAATTAATAAATGGATGATTGATTTCTCCGGACTAATTTAAAGCTCCAATAGAACAAACTGCAGAGAGAACAATACCTATTGTATTTAAACAATAGGACAGTTCATCTTCCTAAAATCTACATACCCTGAGCAAAACCAACTTATACTCAGGAAAGGTTTCATGTGGTCCGCTATAAATAAATTTGAGCTGAAGTATGTATCTGCTCTCTCTTCCCACAGAGGTATTAATGTTAATTTTGAAATATTTGTGTTTGGATGACTTAGTAAAGTAACGAAGTCTATGTAAACACCTTTGTATGATTGTGTTTGTCTAGCCTGCGACGATAGTCACTGGAGGCGAAACATATATATGGGATTCCAGCAGCAGCAGCGTGAACACTTAAAATTTTGCTTTATATCTTTGTAAGCTTAAACCCTAAGTACATCAAATTTGGTCCAGTGGTAGCTTATGATGAGTACTTGACAGTCAGTCACCTACCACCTGACCTTGACCTCAATTTCACAACCTACATTAAAGTTTTTGGATTAAGGCAGTTCCTCTGTAACCATACATGGTAGGATGACAATATTTAGTATACAGTGTACATATAGAAGCTGGACACACTATGCCAATTAAAGAATTATACACATACGGTAATTAAATTTTGACTGTCAGTTATATGTAATACAATTGGGCATCTACCGGGTATTGGGACATAAGCTAAATTGGCCTAAATCAAAAACTACAAATGGGATTGTGATAAAAATTACACTTGATCTTCATTTTATAGTACTTAACAGCTGTGCAAATGTAAGCAAATACTTGGACACGTTTTCAAGAGGAAACCATGGGGAAGTCCAACGGATGGACATACACTTATCAAAACGGACCTCACCACTTTGTAAGGCAGAGTATAAAAAACATAAACACATTATATTTTAAAAATTATTATTGAGCTATCTCCTTCTTATATGTATGATCTAGTTACATAAAGACAGCATGAGTATGACTTGAGGCAAATCAGGCTAAAATATATTTCTCCTTAGTGCAGGACAGTCTCTTATCATTATTTTATTATACCATCCACAAACTTGTTTTGGGGGTATATAGGAATCACCCTGTCTGTCTCTCTGTCTATCTGTCTGTGCACATCCCTTTTAAGCGCTTCTCCTAAACCGCCTGACAGATTTTAATGAAACTTTACATGAAGGAAGTACATCATATGTAGTTGTGCATGAAGAATTTACGTCGTGTCGGATATTATTCAGGGGAGATAATTGGACTAAGACTTTATAAATATAGTACTTAGTAGGAGACTTCGTAAGCGCAACTTCTCCTAAACCGTTTGACAGATTTTGATGAAACTTTACATGAAGGAAGTATATCATATGTAGATGTGCATGAAGCATTTTTCGTTGCCGTCGGATATTATTCAGGGGAGTGAATTGGACTTGAAAGCGAAGCGGGGGTATCCCTTTGTGAGCGTGCTTACAGTCCACACTTGTTCCATCTGTAAACAGACTATGGAACTGTTTAACCTTTGAGGCAAGAAAATGACATGTCTGTAAATTAGTATTGTTAAACTTAATAAAGTTTATAAACCTAAAAAAGAACTCTTTAAATATTTTGATTGTCGAACAAGAAAACTTAACATTATCCATTGTCAGTTGTATAATGAAGCTAGTTAACTAAATTATCTTTTGTTAAATAAATTTGTTGGTTGATAACCCATCTTGCCCAAATTGCATGTGTAAATGAAAAGACAACCAACAGTTTTTTTGGTTGCCTAGCATATTATATTATTCTACTTTTTGGAATAACTATAATGAAATGATCAAATTGAACATATAATTGAATGAAAAACTCTCTTATAGTGACAATTACAATCTTAAATAGTAAAAGTTGTCATAAGTATATCAAACAATCTGGAAGATTAACTTATTGTTATAAATTAGCATACTTTCCCACAACTTTTTTAAAAACCTTTTACTAATGATACATCTTTCTTTCAAAAACACATTTTTTTCTCGAGCTTCCCTCAGTTTAATTCTTATTCATGTAAAATCTGTCAATCTCTCTTATTGAGGTGCAAGTCCCTCAATAGTCTTACACATAAATGTACATGTAGTATTTACAGTCTATTCAATATTTACATAATGGTGTACATAAAAATTAAACAATTTACAATGACAATTGATGTGTCTATATCTTGTGTATTGTTTTATTTTGTCAGTACATACTATTATTGTACCCCATTATGGGGGTGGGGCTTACATATTCTTGGCTTGTTGCTCTCTCAAAAGATTCAATTGGCTTAAATCAAATCAAATTAAATTAATTACATACATGTAAATCAAATAAATGGGAAAACTAAATTGCTGCTGCACTTGAAACCTTTTTTAGTAACACATTTATTTAACACATACAATAGAGTAATAAGTAAGAACAAAAAGAATGCATTTGTAACATGAATCCTTTTAACATATTTGTTCAACACATACTAAAGAATTTCAGAATGACAGATTTGTTTGGGGTTTTTTTTGTTTAAATGTTGTTTAACACCACTTTCAGCAATTTTTCAGCTTTATCATGGCATCCAGTTTTTATTGGGGGAGGAAGCTGGGGGACCCTGAGAAAACAAACCCCACCCCTGACAGAATGACAGATTTGATTATCTTTATCCAGATGTAACATAAGTGCATTGTATGACAATTATGAAACAAATTTTAGTTTCCTCTGCTGAACTTCAGTGATAAGTGACAAAATTTATTTGCATATAGAATCTGAAGTTGGTATATGGCACAGGAGTATGTTTGACTATTGTGGCACAGTAGTTAAAGTAGTTGAGATTGCGAATTAAAGTCCGACTTCGAGCAAAGTGTGCTTAATTTCAACATAAACTGACAATGATTGTAAGTTGTCCTGCCAAAGGCCAGCTGTTAAAACAGCGTACTATGGGTTTTCACCCCAATAAAAACTAGACACTGATATAGCTTTAAAATTGCTGCAAGTGAATTAAACCAATGATGCTAATGTTCCTGTTTGCACTAGTCAAATGGTTCATTGACAAATTCAAATCAGTTTTATACTTTATACACAAATTTCATGGGACTTTGCTTGTATGCCACAATGGCAAACAATATGAACATTTGCAGCAAATTTAAGTAAGTGACAAGTAATTTTTTTAACCTAGAACTGGGAATAGCAGCCTTCTGCTTTGTACACAATGCCTTATTTATTTGAAAACTTAACTGAAAAGATGTTTTTGGGGTTTAACACTAAACTCTTGTTGGTGTGATTTGGGTGGTAATTAAAGAGGATCAATATTCTACTTTAATAAATTTTTTTAGCTCACCTGACCCTAAGGGTGAAGTGAGCTCATCACTTTACATCTGTCATTGTCTGTAAACTTTTACATTTTAATTTGGTGTTTAAACCAAACTTGATATAATGTTCATTGTATGGTCCTATACAAAGTCAATGTTTGTTGTTCTCATCTGATTTGCCACAGCAGGACTTTGTTAAACATAAGACCTGAGAAAATTATTAAGAAGGCTTCTTCTTTGATACTGGGAAACAATTGAAGCAAAACTTATCAGCAATATTCAATAGAGTCCTCTATCAATTGGACCCTATTTTTATTCTATAAAGAAAAATGTCCAGAATTAACGTCTCCAACTCTGCTGCCAGAAACCCGTATATGTCTCACCTTCAGCAACTTACAATGCAGGCCATTCAATAACCTGCATTAATATGTCTCTAT